>OX387608.1:5380078-6623438 GCA_947568835.1 Protonemura montana
AAGTCGCCTTCAATTTACGTTCCATAAGAACCTGTTAAACGTAGTTCCTCGGACACTAAGTCTTCTTGTTTTAAAACCCGCGTAGCGTCTCAGCTGAGCCAAATAAGACTCGACGAGATAAATAAGAAAACTAGCCTCCTTTATATACGATAGCGAGTGCACATATTTCACAAAAGCCTTTTTAGAAAATTAGCCTACGTTAAATTGCACTCAATTTACTGCATAAATGCAATTAAACGTGGTAGGTACTTGAAAGCCGAGTGCACAAATACATAATCAGAATTACGACGGTGTAATTCAGCTAATTGCATGCTCAGCCGAGCTGAATTTATACGAACATCAAAGAAAGTACGCTGAACATACACTTCAAAAAGGATCGAAAACAAAAAAAAAACTGTACCATGCGAAAATTCTTGAAATAGGAATAAGAAATAAAAACGACTTGAAATAAAAAGTTTTCATTTCTAAAATTTGTCTTTATGCGCTTGTGTATATAAAAGTAAAACAGAGAGGTACCCCATCGTAGGTAAGGTAATCATGAAGAGCGTTTTACGCATCTCGTCACACGCATAACGTTGCGTATAGTGCGTACGTAATACGCGCGAGTGTCCTCGAAATGTGCAGAACCATCATGCTACCGACGGCTGCGTAAACCATTTCCACGCAAACTCTCCCCCCCTTTTCCCGACCCCGTCCTACACTTACATTGCAGGGGATGGAAAATGTTCAAATGTTTGATGGGTCACCCCCCCATTCCCCATACGGTGACTTTAGTTAGGGGTTGGGGTGGATTTTCAGATGAAGGGTAGCTTTCAGGGACTATCAACCCCCACCAATAACACGCACACAACACATAGCACTAGGACTCTGATAGCTGCTGTTTCTCACATTACTCGTTTGTTATTGCACTGTTGGGAGTTGCTTTTCTTCACGATATAAATTTAGATAAAATAGTTTGGTACATCGTAAAATATAAATGAATTAGCTGTGTGAAAGAGTAGTTAGTAAAATTGAGTGAGGGAGAGAAATGGGTTTTATTAAAAGTAATAAAATGTTTTGTTTTTAGTAATGTTCAACTGGCTAAAAGCTTTGGCCAGAGTTATTACAAAATTTGACTAACTAAAAACAACCCCTAAAATTACTGACTGGTCGCTTGCCATGAGTCATATAAGCTCACGTGATCTCTCTTCATGATCATATCAGTCATAGAAATAAATCACCTGTGTTTTCGTCAAAATCCCAGAGCTCGTTAGTCACCAAATAATATGTTTAGATTTTAGATATTTTGACTCCAATCAAAGTTACTGATTAATTGTAGCTATTTATTAATTAGGTCCAAAGCTTGAAAGTTGACCGAGGAAAAGTCGCTGTTTGTAGGAAAGTTGATCCATCATTCTTTTCCCGGCATCGGGAAAGCTCAAGCGCGTGGAAATTCGAGCCCGGAAAATTCATTTCACATTCGGTACGTTCCGCAGAAGGCTTTTCCGTGATGAATTTCAAATTTATCAGCTAACCTCTCCCACACAAGTATCATTATTATTACGATCTGTCTTGAAATACGATTCGGGATTGCATCGCTTCTTTCTGAGACTTAGAGAAAAGGAAACGAATAAGATGTGTTATTTTTCTCAGGATGTTTAACCTCGATTTACGCGTACGTGCCTTTTCCCCTTGGAAAAGAAAGTTTTGAGACCCTTTCTTTCACCCTTTCTTTGCCCCCTTTGGTTTAAGTGAAGAGTTTAAAGTGTAAAAGCCTCAAAGAAAAGGATATTTGTCTAAAATACCATCCATCCCTTTATTCGAAATTTGCAAACAGGTGAATAACTCTTAAACTTTTTGAAAGAAGCACGTCCCTGATTAAATTACCGTGACAAATCTTTCATAGATCGTTAGTTAGGAAATTTACCGAATATTCTGAGCACAATTCTGTTGATGTTGTATATCTAGGGTCTACTAAGCTTTGAAGGAGAGAAAGCACATTTAGACAAATATATGCTACGAACTTCTATCTATTTTCAAACTTTTTGCCCTTTTTAGGGCCGCAAACATCTTCTTGCCATAGCACAACCGTCAAGCACATCAAATCATGAAACCACGACTCTGAAAACTATCGCGCAACTATTTTATATCAAAAAATTACTGCATTTCATTCGTACTGACTCAATTTCAAATATATGTTCCTAAGTAACCCGTGGCCAGTTTTCAAAACACCGATTTAGAAGAAAAGTGGTGGTTTAACAGAAAACTAAATACAAATTGCTTAAAAACGGATCAGACAAAACAGAATCCAACATTTTCTTCAATTCAGATTACCGAGGTGCTCTTACTGAAATAACCACAGGCACAATGAGTGCAACTAACCCACTGGAACAACCATGGAGTGACAAAGTAGCTCATCCAGAATGTGCAGTCCCATTACCCGCATCAATGTCCCCTATCGGGACAAGATCGAAACCTGTCCTGAAAGTACAGCGCCACAGGAAGCGAGAGAAGGGTAATAGGAGAAGCAACCAGGGGACGTAGATACGTCCGACGAAATCATAATATGCAAGAAAAAAGAATTTTATCACTTTTGAAATAAAAGCAATTGGTTTTTCTTGTTTTAGGGGCAGATATCAACCAAATCACACTTAAATTATCAAATATTTATTAAAAGGCGCAATCAAGTTAGGTCCTACTCCTACATTTACAATTTGGCTAACTTTTAGTTGGTTTTGAAACTTTGAAGACACGGGGAAGATTTCAAAAGATTTTCAGCGCAAAATTGGACTGCTTTAGCCCCATCCCATCGTTGTTATAAAGATTTTTATGGACCAGAACTCGCATTCTTGTAAGCTGGTTTAGTCCTTTTTGGCAGTCAATAACGGTAACCAGTATACAAAAAACTCCACGCATAATTGAATTGAAAATGAAAGGAACGAAGCAGGTGAAAAGTTGTTGAAAAGTCCAAAAGATGTCACTGTATTGCAGCGAGGGCGCTCCTGCCGAATAATGGATACCTCTGCCTCTGCATGACTTTCAACATCACCCTCATGGATCCGTGGACCACGATCAAATGACCGACCATCACTCAAAATAGGGTCCGGTCTTTATATCTAGTTTATAAGGATTTCCAAGACGAGGCTTGCCCCTGTTACCAACTGGCAATACAATCATTTCCTCGAGTGGAAGCCACTCGATTTTGGGCTACTTTGGTTATTGTTTTTAGCGACGCACTGTTTTGAAAACGGGCTCTGTGTCACTGGTCTAATGGCATTGACGAATGTTAAGGTAACTTAACCTAGTTTAGAATGGAGTAAAAGAGGCCGCGTGTCCACAAAAAGCCTAAGAGACCAAGAAGCCTACAGGCGTAACGTCCCTTCCGAAGGACGGTGCAGCGCGAACAACAGGATTCCTCTACAAATCTATGCTGTTGAGAGGTTGATAAGCAAGGCGAGTGAAGTTGTACTAACTTTAATTTCTCCAACCTCTTTCCGGCACGGTATAGGGTGTTGAATTTTGAGGGTCATGGTAATATATTTCCCTGGTTTTCTCTAAGTTACCTTCCAGTAGTTTGACCACGAGGTGTTTTGCTATGGTAGATGTTTGCACACTTTCCAGGGCTAATCAGCTGATGTGATACATGCAGTGTCGATAAACAGGGTTACTCCCCAAGTAATCCAGATCCCTGGATATTGGAAAAGTGAACGAGTCGGCTTGTAAATCAGGTAATCAGCATAGTAAACGGAATTGTTGACCTGGATTTTTGATTATTCCAATTTTCTTCCAAGTAAAGTTCTTCAAGTTGAAGTTCTTTCAAGTTAAAAACGAGGTCAAATTACCTATCGCAAGTATTTTCTTGAGCAAATATGGTCCCTGCCCTTAAAAAAAAGATGGAAAAGCAATAAAATTCAATAGTTTTGCAGGAAGCAGTGGCAAGTAGTCCAGTTTAGAATCGCATTAACGTTTGCAATGTGCGGGATTTTTTTTTTTTTTTATTTATATTGACTACAGATAACTGTATTTTTTAGATTTACTTTGGATTTTATTGTAAATGCAATTTTAAATCAATTGTACAGAAGATATTTTAACTTAAAAAAAAAAACCCGATTTATCGGCGGCATTCAATTGAATTTCAGCAGGCTGGAACAAATTGCTGTTAGGCAAATCAATAACCATAGTGACCATAAAAAAAATCCCGTCCCATGGTAAGCGAGGTGAATGTCAAGTGTTACCCAACAAATTAGCGCGTGCCGACATCTCCGCACCTACCATAAAACGGTGCATGATATTACGCGAGTCCGTCAATCAAACGTGGCTCCAGCTGACAGCTGGGCAGGGATGTCGGTCGATGTCAAGCAGCCACGAGATCATGTGATCGACTGACATGTGTGAGTCCACAAAACCGTCATCCATCATCGACCACTCGGTCATCGGTCACGTGATGCTGTAGTGGCGAACACATAGGGACCTAGTAATCGGGTAAGAGTTTAAAATTATGCAAAACGTTTAGACGTTTTCAAAAATACTTCTTGAGAGCGACAAACTGATTTTTTTTAAGGGGATTGTCGTCGGCACCCGTTGGAAGGATGTCCTAAGCGCACTTTTTGTATCTCCCATATGTGTTATCTCAAATACATATCAATAGATCTCAATAGATTATCTTAATAGAGATTTAAACTTATCAAACTTATTATGATCTTCATTCACAGCAATGGCCATCTCTCTACTACTTCCCAACAACTGTTACCAGTAAATCATGGCGCCCATTTATATAAACCACTGATTTCGGTTGATTTCGAGTAATTTTCTATGCTTAGGTAACAGTGAATTCCACTCAGCACTTCTAATTACATAAAGTAATGGCATTGCCGCTGAGCGCCAATTGTTAAAAGAGTTACGACAATGACTATTGGGCATTGAATGGCGGAGCATTGTACAGAGCCACTCGCCCGGGGAAATTGCGCGCCATACCCCATTCCAGCATCGAAATGTCGAGGGTCAAAATACCATTACGACACTGAAGAGGTCGATTTTGATGCACTACAAGTTGTGGTTTATCGTAATAACCCAGTGTTTAGTTATTGTACAAGGACTGTCTTTCTTGAAAGTTTCAAAAGAGAGCCTTGTGGAGCTCCCCTTTTTTATTTTTATTTTATGAACCATTCGAAATTTGATTTAAATTTCAAACGCTTGCAATGAGCGGAGTATTTTATTTATAGAAACACTGCTACCCGCTCCAAAATCGAACCCCGTTTGGGCATCGACTCTTTTAAATGGTTTTTTTAATAATAAAAAGGTGGTTAACATGTTCAAAAATGACTCGCTGTATTAACATGGCTTTAGACAAACTAATTTGTGGATAATTTTGAAACTTTCGGTTTGTATCCGATCTTGCTAGCGTTCACAACAAGTACGCCACTGGACTAACTTGCTTATACAGGTCATCTACCATTATCCAACAATGCATCTAATTTGGTTAATTGTCCCCCCATTGATTGGCGATGTCATATATATATATACATAACGCTAGAATGCCACCGAACAACAACTCTACGATATTTATGTACATTTGTGTGCATAGAAATGTTCAGAGATATTATTTTATTGAAATGTAACTGGCATTGCCGTTTGATCTACAACTGCGCCGTATCAAAGAGCGGATATTTGCATAGAGTTGGGTGTATGTACGATTGAATTACATTTGCAATTGGAATTTTGGACGTGAACTTTGTGTGAGCAATATTGACAGAAATAACGAGCGTGGGGTCTGATCGTTTCTTTTGTCTGCAGTTATGATTTTCCTGGCTCGTACGTGCCGGCAGTTTGGTACAATATAACATGGTATGTAATGAAAAAAAAAAATGAAAAAACAGGGGACAAAGAAGAATTTTCATTAGAGTAAGTACCTTGTTTGAGAAGCTCTGATTAAGGGTATGCACCATAATTCAAAATAACTTGTTAAGGAAAGAGAAAAAATTCATACCCCCTAAGAAACAAGTAAACAAGATAAGGTATTTCCTCGTTATACGAGGATCGTCTTAAATCACAAGAGTATATAGCAACATGCAAGAGCGTAACAACAACCCTTGTCTCCTGCGCTGAGGGTTAGTAATTATAATTGTAACTAATTCCAAGATTTACTCTACGGCTGCGAAGATTTAATGGGGTGACAAGACCTGACGATCGTGTTTTCATTAAAGTAAGCCACTTATCACTCATCTGAGGGCAAATCTTCCAGCAGCGTCTTACCAGCTCAGCGCGGGCGACGGGACAGTGGCGCTCCGTGACTCGACGGGAAAATTACAGATGCAAGAAAAACACTCATTAGCTATAAGCTTTTCTATGGAATCCGACTTTTCTGTACAACATCATTCAACGGTCTGTTATGATAATTGTTTTAGACAATTAACAAGTAAATATTCAGACTCAAATGTGATTGTAAAATGTTGACCAATCTCTAATCTTAACAAACGAGGCACATTTCAATACTTCCTGAACAATGATTTATATATTTTATTGGTGTTTGTGTACCTATAACGTCATTTTTATCGGTACAGTAAAAGAAACACATTGGAATTAATTTGAACCGTGCCACACAGCTGTACCTGTGACGGGTCAGTCTAAAAATCATGAAAACTCAAAGTCTAACCTGCACTAACATTTGCCTATCAAGAAAAGTGCAAAGTAATGTATAAATTGCTCTAGAATCACACCGGTTCTCTGTGTAGAATAGTTTAACGGTTGATTAACAGAATTTATTTTCCCGTATCTTGTGCAATCCTGACAAGAACAGGATTTAAATCTCAACCAGATCTTGTGGGCAACTGTCCCTTCAGCCCCACTATGGGCAATACTTTTAAATCGCTTTAATTAAATGGTCCATGAAACTTAATGATCACCAGACGAATAAGAGTGAACGTGTGAAAGGAGTTTTAGCCCAGCATCCACAAAGGATCTTGAACACATTTAACCTAGAAGTTTCACAGACTGTGTTTCAGAAATTGTTACCATGGTGATAGCAACTTTACCCCAAATTAATGAGGGTTAAGCTTTAATTTTGTTTTGTGGATTCTGCCCTGCTCGAGGAGCCGCACGCCACTGCCAATCCAGCTTAGATCGTTCCGACGCTTCTCCAATCTAATTCCTTGCATTCTTTCCCAGCGGCCGAGGCGCGTGCGCCGGGAACGATGGGTTCTCAACTCGAATCATGGCCCCAGGCGCGTAATTTGGTAATTAGCGACACGTCCTAATTAATTCCTAGACATTTTTTTTCAAGTACTCGACTTTCGTAATCTCGCCGTTCTCGCGCGTGCCTCAACTTTATGGAACCAAAAACAAAAAAAAAAAACTTTATAAGATATGTTTCTTGTCTCCACGGGGCTTTGAAAAAAAAGTGAAATAAACTTCTATTAAGAATTTCGCAGACTTCTTCTTTTTGCAAGTTTCTCTTTTTTTTTTTAAGAGAAATGAAACGATATATTTATAGGCTCTTCCATAGATGTCGAAGAAATCTATTATCTATACTCAGACTCCACTTTCAGAAAAGCCTCGCTTTTCATACAAACTTTGTTGAAAGTGAAATACTAAATCACCTCGTGTACTTAGCATATTGCCGTGGGCAGCACTACGGTTTCAGTCGCGGAGAAAAAGTTAAAAATCCGAACGAAAACTTTAAAAAAATATTAAGCCAGATCACGAATACCAGAACTTTAGTTTTTGCCGCACTGAGCTGGATTTACGATGCCAATCACGATAAATGAGCCAATAAAATTCAGTTAGCAGATCATTTGATTGACAGAGATTCAGAATGATAAAAACCACCCTGATTAAAAATTTAAATTTTCCCTAAGACCAAAAACTGAGACGAGACCGAGTCACATACTACGTGGTTGCCATCTTATCAGCAACCGCGACAACTCAATTTCTTAAAAAAAAAACACTCACACACAAAACTTCAAACCAATCACTTAGATAACACCACTAAAAAAATAAAATAAATAAAAATACTTTTTCGTCTTATTTCATTTTCAATTCCCGTTTTTACCCCGAGTTCAGAAATGTTACAGGTGACCTAAAATCGAATTAGGCGCTCCCGGGTTGATGCACGTGCCCCGTAAAGTGATACCACTACAGAAGGTATTTCAGGGGGGGTGTGTGTGTGTGTGAGGGGGGGCGGTCATCGTGCAGACCCTAGGGATGCTTGAGTTCTACGGGACAACAACGGGAAGATAACGAATGTTGACAATGCATCGTACACAACGGCAGAGAAAGTGTGCTCCAACGGTGAGCTTTCGAAAGCACGGATCGACGGAAATCAAACAACTTCTGGGCGCTCGGTGAATTGAATATTGCCTTCGTGGACAGACGACTTTCTCTAGGGGAGGCGTTTCCTTCTCCGTTTCTTACATCCAATAAAATTCAATCAATTCTCAGAAACAGATGACCCAACTGGAAATATTTTCATTTTTAGGAGTGGCTACGTGGCATTTTTTTTTTTTTTTGCCATAGTTTATTATTTTCTAACGCCTTCAGTGATTTCAAAACCGTCAAAATTGCATTCCATATACAAAGAAACATCGTGACAATTGAGAAAATTTTCTCAAATCTCGTAGCACGATCTGAGATTTTGATATTGAAGTTTGAGAGAAAATGTCTTTAGAAATAAGAAATAAGAAACCACTCCCCTGTGGGGTAAATGTTCTAAAGGGGCTCAATTTAGACCCTTTAGACGGCTTAAGATTTCTGCGATCAATACTTAATTTGACGCCCTTAGACGCAATAGTACACATAAATACTTTCTATTATCATCGCAATAGACGTAATGAACTCTTCATAGAAGAAGAGACATGTTAGTTCAAATAGAGCAACTAGGGAGGGGGTAGGGCTTTGCTAAATGTACATAAAAGGGTCGTAATCTAAGATGAAGGGGGCTATCAGATTATCTTACAAGCGAGAGACACTCAGTAAAGAGATGCCGGCTCAAACTGGACCCTAAGTCCCGGGAGAGAGGAGGATTATTTTTACGGGTGCAGAGGGGGGTGGCTCGTCTGGCATAAGGCCCATTGTTATGTATGTAGACGCCACAAAGAATAGATCCTTTGAACTATCCAAGCAGCTCTGAGGATTAGCTACTGTGCCCTTCAAAGACAAAATAAATATATGGTAATGTTGAATGTGGATATTTTACTCTGCTGAGGGGGTGTATCCATTACACGGTCGGTTATTTAAGGGATATTTAGGTGAATTAGGGTTGAATATGGAGATGAGATCTGAATATAGGGGAGGTTGTGGAAATATGATAGACAATGGATTCTGTCTGTTAACTATCCAGGGATGCTGATGGGTATTGTTCCAAGGGTAATCCGTGCGAACGGGAGAAATTGAAAGTCTGCTTTTACCCGAAATGCGTGTGCTTTTCATCAGAATTGACGTCGACAGGAAAATCGCTGGCGGCTACCGAGAGTTTTCCATTTTCACTTTTCCAAGCTTTCGGCACGCATGGTCGCTGAAATGTACGCAGCTTGTTTTCCCCCGAAAGTCTATTGGAGCGGGATGGTAGTTTCGGTCGCATTTCGAAAAGCACGTAGGAAAAGTTTGTTTTATTCCACTAAGCCCCAAGGGATTTGATTCGCAGATAATTAGTTTTTCCATCGGTTTACTTGGGTCTTTTTTTATCTACTTTTAATTGATGTCCGATTTGGGAATCAATTCTCGAGAAGCGAGCACCGAAATCACGAGGCGATTAAAAACGTGTGTGTGTGTGTGTTTGGACAAAATCCAGGTCATTAACAATTCACGTCTAAAATTAGAAGCGTAGAATTTATTTAAAATGGCAATCCCGCCTGTAAAAACATTTGGGCGGATACGGTCGAAGTCTGTTCAGGGCAGGTGCTCAAAATGTGTTCCTCCAACTAGTGTATTTTTTCGGTACGCCCGCCACCACGATATAGTTAAGGATCTAATTAATTAGGCTTGAAGACGTCAGAGAATTTGAATTAAGATTTCTCATCAAGTTGGCGACTGAATTAGATTGGGAAAGAAAGCGTAATACCAGGGACAAATCGGTATGTGGCTGTGTGTGTGGAAAGGACTGGACTATCTTTAATATCAATCATGCGGGGGGCAAGTTAAAAGTAATCTCTGTTACGAGCCACAAAGCAAATCTCTCGAGCTAAAAGCAAAACATCAACACAAGAAAGTCATTGGCGTAACTTTGCTCGTTTCGAGGAGACTAAACCGAATCACAAAATCTGGCAACGTTTTTTCATGGCATCTTAAAATTCGAAATTTGAACAAATCGAAAATTTCATCTATGAGCTAAATTAGAGCTATAGCTAAATTAGAAAGTTCTAAATATTTCTTTGCAACAATTTCTGTAACAAAATTAAAGATACTTTAAAAAACCCTTCAAAAAATTACAATTTTGCATTGATATATCTCAAACCATACCAAAATTCCAGCCCCTTTTTTTCCAGCATCATTCCAAAGCTACCGGCAAAATGTTTTCAGTGCTAAAAACATATTTTAAACACTATCAACATTCCTCTGATGTGATAAAGTTTCACAGACAGCTGCGTTGTCGACCATTTCAACTAGCCACACTTAAAACAAAAATCCTAAACCAGCGTTGCAGTCCCCCTAACTAATCCCCCTTAATAAACGATCATCAGAATCCAAGCTATCGCCCGTGCATCTCCTTTGTTTGACATCCACGCGACTTATAGCGGGCATAAAAATAGTTTGACACGACAAATCAACGGTAGCCGCGACGCCAGTCGTCGAGACGCCGACGACGACGAGGCTTGGAGTAATAGATCGTTAGACGCGTCTTAAATACCAGCGAGTGACAGAGATGCATCGGTGGAGACCCATGGATGGAACATAACCACAGCGCGCTGGATGCCAAGGGGTGCTGTCAGAACCTCTTAGCACTTTGGTCCCAACGTGGAGGTGTGTGTTTTTTTTGTTTTTCTGTCACAGGAAATAGTAAATGTAGCGTCTCAGATGTGCGTGTGGTGCTTTGTTTTTTGTTTTAAGAGTGCGTTTTTGAAGATTTGGCTGAAGGTTCATTTTTGTGGACAACTGAAGGAACTGGTAGCCAGAGAATCGTAACCATGCGTACACAAAGGGGAGTTAATTAAAGTCAATCCAGGTCCCAGAGTTGGGGGAATGAACGATAATCAGAACAACAAATCGCTCTGGGACCATTTAAGATAGCACTTATTGGCAACAGCCATAGTTGAGTCAAAGCTGGGTGAGATATTCGATGAGAGACCATCATACACTTGACCAGTTCCGTTTGGGAGAGAGGTTGGCGGGATGAAAGTAAGTAAGGAACTTCACTCGCCTTGATTTTCAACCTCTTGACAGCATGGATTTGTGGAGGAATCCTGTTGTTCGCGTTGTACTGTCCCTCGGTAGGGACGCTAAGCCGGTGGTCCCCTTGGAGCTATTCGACTGGAGTAGGCTATGTGCCGGCACTGAGTTTCCCCTCCTCCCTTCTAGGCTAGGTTAGATTTATCTTATTCACCGACACCATTATACCAGTGCCACATGACCCTTTGTCAAAAAAGTGCATCGCCAAACACCACTAATCAATCAATCAATTTTAATACTGATTTGTAAATAGCCAAAGTGGCTTGCTTAAAAAGTTCGGCGTACTGGCAAAATAACTTTTAACAGAAGTTTCTACGAATCGGTGACATTTTTAAGTTAATTTCTCTTTAAAATAAATATCATACCGGCGTTCGACCTAATTTTGAGACCTATGAAACAACTGGCACCAATGCAAGCTTTTCCTAGAATAAATAAAGAGATAATAGGTTTGTGATCAACTTTCCCATGATGAAACATGTTGGATTTAGCATTGTCAACAGTGACGGCTCTCGTTCGAGAAGAGAGAAGTGAATTTATATACCTTCTAGCATTGAGTGCTAGCAAGAAACATCGTCACTTGTTCCTAGTGTGAGAACATATTGTTGCAAAACAGAGCATCTTTCCGCGCTTCTAGCGAACGAAGACATGATAATCTCATTAGAATATTTGAATAAAAATAGAACCGTGGCTACCGCTCGGCGGTCGGAAAAGCGAGTAGATTTGTAAAGCTCTCACGTCCTGTTTCCTTGACTTTGATAAGTTTTATATGTAACTTGTAGCTAACAAGGGAAATATATATCGTGTATCACTTTTAGCGAGATGGACTCCAGCAAGTTTTCTGGGGTAGGGTGCAGTGGTTGATGGACATTGAGTAATTCAGGAAGACTTTGACAAAACGATGGGTCGACGTGGAGGGAGAAACGTTACTCGACATAAGTATAAAACTGTGTTTTTTTTTTCTTTCTTAAAAGCATCGTTTAAGAAATATGGTTTGAGATGCTGCGTTTTGGGAGAAGAAAATGGCATTTCGGTGTTGAAAGATGCTGATAAAGTAACGGGAGTTTTATTTAAGTGAAAAGTGGTTTGCGGACACGTGATTATTTAGCGCTTGGTTATTAATTGAGGTGGGAGGGTGACAGGTACATGCACGCTTTCAGATGCGTTTGACGTGAATTGGGCAGCATAAAAATAATCTTAAAAGTAAATGGCAGACATTTTGGCGTTTGTCCAGTAATATGAGAGATCTTTTGCTATAATACATTGTTGCCGCGTTGAGTTATGCGTTATGATTAAGAAAAGTGTCAAGATTTTAAATTAAGAATAGTGAATTTTGTGAAGAAAATGAGAAAATGAGATAGATGTTCCCATCTGGATTGAACAGGCTAAATCTCTTTCTAGCTGCGTCTGGCTTTATTAATTAGTTAACCTCGAGGTATAGATAATATTTCAGAGTGGCACCTCCACCAAACTAACCGAACGCCAACAAGCTGAGATGTAAGCTTTTTAAGTGGCTATAAATTAAATACACAACGACATGAATAATTAACGGGGGGTTGCCTAATGAGAAATTACACATTCACTCAGTTAGCAAGAATGTTTGTAGGTGGACTACAAAAGCCTGAACTGGTCGACAGATTTCCATCACAGAGATTTCCTAAAGATAATTGAAGAAGAAGCGAGTGATTTAATTACCAAGTCCTACTAAAGTAGACAAACTTGTGATAAAAAATGCATTCAAATTTTTCAAATCATAAGAGAACGACGAATGTACGCTTATTTGAGAGTGAGGCGCTCACGGAATGGCAATATAGGTAATATCTACAAGAAACAAAATTAATTTTTGGCATAGATTTTTATTTTTAGACTGTTAATAGTTTCAAAAGTTTTAAGACAAACTATCTTGACGCTGAAAAAAGTTAGCGAATGGCGCTATTTGCTTGAATTTCATATTTCTTGAGACACATTTCTGTAAAATAACGTTGGCAATTTGCTATGTGGTGTGCAGAGCAAATACACCTTTAGGAGCTATTTTTTTCATCATAAATAGAACCTAATTAAAATGTATAAAATCACCTGTTAATAATACAATGTTCTATTATATAATAAGTACTTCAATAATTTCATTATAACATTCAAACAATTCATACAAAACAATAAATACCCAAATTAAATTATTAATAACTCACTGTAAACCAAAATCCAAACGAATGACTCCTAAATACCAACTAAAATGTTCACCATAATACGTTCACCAGTAAACCTTTAAGTCTACTACTTACACAAGAAGAAAGTCTTCTCAAATAATCTTCCAATTTCTAAAGGCAGTCCCCGATCCCAGCCAGGGGTAGAGAGTGCCCAACGACAATAAACCCTGGCTGCAATTCGAAACCAGCCGAATCGATTCGCCGGCTTAATTCACAAATAATTGCCTTCTCACTATTCACTCTGAAAGGCAAGCTCTAATTCCTTGGAAACCCACCTTAGGGGTTGATTATTTTGCCAAAATCGATGGCGTACTGCGAGAAACCAGCAGAGGTGAGACGGATCTTCAGGCGTCTCGTCTAGACGCTCAGACGCGTTGGTTTATAATCTTTAAAGCGATTCGCATATTTCGAGTTGCAGATGGAATTTGTTAAAATCCCGGTTGCATCGGGTGTATATTTGGTAACAACACTGATGATAAAAAATTTTAAAAATGAGAACAAGGTTCTAATACGTGGTAACGGTGGTGACCACGCGATGGCGCTTGCGGCCGTTCTTTTTGACAAACTTCTTCAATTATGAATCAAAATATCGATACATGTTTGTCAATCGTTGAGGTAGCGTAAACCAGTCTCAAATGCGAGTAATCTGCGAGAAATAACGAAATCAAATTTCTTAACGACGGTGACTCTTATCTCTGGGCGACCACCATTTTTGTGAACTGGAGAAATAAGTAATTTGCGATAAATTGAAGACGTGAAATTTATGTGCATACGTAGGAGGTGGGAAAGTTTGAGGGGAAATCCGCCGAGGGTTATAATTGAGTTCTTGAGTGAGTACACATTTAAGCGTGTTGATCCCGCGAGCTTTGATCAGTTTTTGCGATGTTGCATCGCGAAATTTGATTAATTGAGTAAAGTTTCGTTTAATATTAGGAGTGGTTGGGGTTTGAGGGAAATCTTAGCTCGAAACATGATTTCATGCGTCGCAGAATAAGCTGACAGAGTCAGAAGAAATGTTTTCAAGTAACGAGAAGATATAACAAAATATCACCGTATTTGGTAAGAAATCCTAACCTTAAAATAATTTTCATAAAAGTTTCAAAAATCTGTGGTCAATTCACATATATGCACTCAATTCAACCAAAACACGAGAAACAATAAGCAAGAACGAAACTGATCAACATTAGGGAGTGAAAACCAAAGAAATTTCAAAATGTGTCTTAAATACACCGAGAATGACTTACTTACAAAAGGGCCAGTAACGAAACGCGTTGCAATCCAGTTTTCTTAGGGTGAGAAAATATATTTCTCCCAACAACTCACCCGACCACATGCCCCGCGCGTATCCAGCATCACTCACAAGAGAGACGACTTCTCCCAGCGCATAAACCACCCCATCTCCGCAGCACAAATCTACTTCTTATGCAAATTTCCTTCCTCATAGTCGTGCCTAAATTGAGAGGGTTTGAATTACGGGGCATAATCGAAAGCGACACAAGAAGTTGTGCACCCATTGCTACTGTATGGTGTAATGGCCGTGGTAAAGTTCACCCTCAAAATGTTCTAGGTCCAATCAAATCTACGTGCACGGGTTTGTTCCTCGGCACTCCATAGGCATTTTTGGCTTCGGTATCTAAATCCCGGTGACGCATTGTCTGGAATGGGAGGCCTAGACATTAAATTTATTCGCTAAGAAAAACTTCATATGCGTCATTTAGAAGCAGTTACAGAGTATTTCTTTAAAATTGGTTTTGTGAAGTGGTTCAGAGCCGTGGACTGAAGATGTCAGCGCCAACGCCGACGAAACGTCGACTTTTTAGGTCCTTTTTAGGTCCTTTTTAGGACCACAAGTCAATCTCAACAGAGCAAGTCCGATACTCACCATAACATTCTTTAAAATTGTTTTGATTAAGTGCTTACTGGATTAGAGCCACTAGCAAAATGGCCGACCCTACGACCTTCTTGCAACATTAACCTAGGACTCTGTCGGGACAATGTTGCTAGAGCCTGTGTGATCAGCAATTTTGTCTAGTATAATGGAATTATGATGCTTACAATATTAAATGGACTTGATGATTTCATATAGCTTTACAATTAAACGAGATAACGTTGAATAATTAATAAAACCGAGAATAAAGCAACTGCAAATAAATGATTCTTGAAAAATAAACTTTGGAACAGCAAACAAAGTAAATTATCTTTATTATATGCGTATCGACCATTGAAATAAATGCAGTCCTTCGGAAGGGACGTTAAGCCGGTGGTCCCATTCGTGCTCTTTGACAGGGATAGGCTACGTGCCGGCACCGGGTTTACCCCTCCTCCATTGTAGGCTATGTTAGTTTCATCAACATCCTCACCATCATCCACTCATTCACTAACGCCACGAAACCAGTGCCGCATGGCCAGATGTCAAAACAGTGCGTCGTTAAACACCACAAATCAGTCGATTTATTGAAATAAATTCTTGAAAATCAAATCAAACGTCGCACCAGTCCCTCTTCTCAGCGATGAAAACAAGCTTTGGTTTAGGCGCCTTAGTGCCGCAGCCAGTGCACCCTCCTCGTATTTACACCCTAAATGCACATTTACAATGATCTCGAGTCTAATGGATTTGGGCGAGTAAAAAGCTTAGCGACGAGCGGCGCAGAAAATGTGGCCATAGCCCGATAATCAGGAGCGACCATTTCTGTTTCATCTCGGGCTGACAGGAAAGTGACTTGTACCTAGTTATCGTGCTTAAAGTCGGCATTGTTCGAATCCGTTCGGGCGAGAAGGAAGGGATTGTTTACTTAAGGATGTACGTCTTCGGGGAATAATTTCGGAGATGGGGAGGGTGCAACGAAAGTAAAAATAAAATTCAAGAAAACTGAATTGTTAATTATCGAAATGTTCACCGAAGACGTTGGATGTTTTCTTAGCAAGATAATGGACTGATATCTTAAGGTTTTCTAATTAATTCCCAGCCAAAGATGATGAAGCCATAAAAGCTCAACACAACGAAATGCATTTATGCAGAATTATAATTGAGTATAATTTCAAAATTGATATTAGGGTGATAGAGAGTCAAATTTCCCAAAGGGGTTGTCTTGGAAAACATCTCTGGAAGATTCGCACGGTACTTTTAGAACGAGAATCCCCCCAACCAACCCCTTCAAGTGGAAGGCACATCAGTTCTTCTTTCCTCATTCGTCAACAAAACTTTTACAAACCACTCCTTTATTCATGTAGTTTTAAGAAAAATCTCCCATTGTATCTCCTTATATATTCCAATTTTCCATATAAAGCTGAAACAATTCTAATAAAATTGATTTCTCTCTCGTTTGATCACGAAACAAAGGTATAAACACATTGAAACAGTGCAGCTAATTTCCATCAACATAAATGTACATCCGAATGCACTCGCCGAGATGAATATCACAATGCACATGATTTTATTGCCGTAGCATGCATAACGGAACTCCATTATCTAGCCGTTGCACTTCGAAAAACAACACAGAATTTATTTTGTACATCTCCCCCTCT
Source organism: Protonemura montana (assembly GCA_947568835.1). Lineage (NCBI taxonomy): Eukaryota > Metazoa > Arthropoda > Insecta > Plecoptera > Nemouridae > Protonemura > Protonemura montana. The sequence goes on from OX387608.1 coordinate 5,397,166, forward strand.
AAAAAAGCAGTTGTAATAAAGTTTACTAAAGCTGCTACATCAACTAGATTAATAAAATAATGGTGTGGGACCGATATAAAGTACAGAGCGGCAATCTTCGCAGATCAAAACTCCTTTGAAATCCGTCCTGGCAAACCATTAAAAGTTTACCACCTCGTTTGATAGATTTTTCCAGGGGCCAGATATATAGAAAGTTGCCCGGGATTTTTGATCCAAGTCAAAGGAGTTTCAGTTTTCCAGGTCGTAAACCGAGTTTTCTATTGCGAGATCAAGATAAAGGGATGTCGGTGAAGTGTTTCGGTTTCGATGAAAATCAGTCCGGAAAAGTTACGATGGAAAATGACGAGCGAGCACGAACGTCATGGGAAACGGCCAGCTGTAGTCTGAAATGCAACAGCTGAGGGTGTTTGGAAAAGCAAAGAAAATTGTTAGAAATACAAGTGGAAACACTCGAATTGTTATTAGTTCGTCATGTGCGATCGTGTTTCATTTTTTTACTTCAATAGGAAATGATAGAAATGTAATTTAATTCTGTTTTTATTAAATCAAGCTTTGGGAACGACGGGATGTGCAAGTCAAGATTCGACTAATGATTCGTCGACTTGGTAACAGAAAATATATCTATCATAGACAATGTATAGCCACTTGGCACTTCGTTTCTTCTTGGGTCAAAATTGTTTTGACTCAATACTCATAACTCAAACTTGTATACGATGTAGCGTAGGGACGCGCAGCTCAAGAGGCGAGCTGATCTCATTAAAAAGGGTAACTGACCAAATGAGTTATTCCTTCAAAAATGTATAAAAAAAAATCCAACCAAAAACGGCCACGGACACTCCTGAAAAATGCCAGACGCTCTGGCAAGAAGCGATGCCAAAAATAAAATAATTTGTCATGGATAAATATCGTGAGGCTGGTCAACTTGGCTCAACCCGCAAATTTCCAAAAAAATGTACTAATTTCCACAACCACTGACATCAAAACAATGTCCTTTCAAGATTACAGTAGTGGCGGGCGGACGACAAGTTCCTTTACTGTAACACCCATTTCACCCACAAACTACTTCTGAGTTAACTATACCTGAACATTAAAAAGTTTTAAATATCTGTTAAAAACCTGCCACAAGCCATTCTATTCCTACTCGAAATCCATCACTCACAGGTTATTTCAGTGCTCTACGGCGGTTCGTGTGTTTACCTGCGATATTAGTCGCACAATTTAAGCCTCGACAGACAAGAAGTGTCGGCCCCGTCACTGTCACCTCGACACAGCTGACTTGGCGAGCCAGAGTTTTCCTAGCGACTGTCAGACTCCCGTCTGTCACTCTATCGTTTGGGGTGATCGCTGTACCCAGCCTCCGCGTGTCATAAGCCGCGCGTGGTGGACGGGTTGAGAGGGTTAGGTGGGCGAACGGGTGCTTTGATATCAACAAATTATTACCTGGGGTTAAAGTAGAGTTTTTAAACCTTTGGTATTTTTAGAGGAAAAAATAGCCAATACATAGCCGTCTAACAACATTCACTCATAGGAGCTTTAAATGGCAAGCATTTGAAGGATGTTTGTTGGCCATTTTTGTTGGCAATTTTATCGATGAAAAAACTATGAAGTGTGTGCTATAAAATGTTAAAAATTAAATAGGATATCGAATCTCAGAACAAAATGTCATTTTTATATTTGCTTACAAGTATTTAAAAAAATAAGTAGCAGATCAGATTTTGTTTGCAATTTGATCGTTCTCCCTGTGGGACTTTTGCCCTCCCATATTTCTGTTTCTTGAGTGTTTTAAATAGAATTACAGCATATTTAATGGTAGGTGAATAAATTCAACCAAGTCACACGTATTGTTAAAACCACAGAAAATATGTCAGAAAGGTACAGTTAGGTGAAGTTGTATACCCTGCTGGACCATTTTTATACATTTCTTTACTGAATCGAGTGCTAATAAATGTAGCTGTAAGACTTTGCTCGCAATCGCAATGCGTATTTTGAAACAAGGTTTAAACTTAGCTCGATCCCACGTTTTAGGCGTTGAAATTGGCACGCAACACGGCGATCTGCAAGTAAGATGATTTACCACCAGGATCGCGCGCCCGCCCCCGATCATGAAGGTCACAATTCAAGGCCGTCGCACAAGGTCAATACATCCGAAATAACGACATTTTCTCTTAAGGTTTCCAGTGAGCTTAGAATTTAACGCTTTGTTAGATAAACGGTTAACAGCTACCGTTGAAAACCATGTAATCCTGTATGGTAGGAAACTTCTCCGCATCTGTCATAATTTTGTATTAGATTAGAATTGTTGCCACATAAATTTAAAATTCATTGATATAGGTGAGATTAAGTACCTCTACCTCCTATAGAATAACACATTATTAAGTATGGATATTGCAATCGCTTCTAAAATTTACTGTGACACCGGCTATTTCATAAATACATAATCTAACATTTGGCTAATTAAACCATCTACTGAAACATAGCCTCAATGGCACCCCTAGAGCTTAATTCATTGCCTAAACACATTCATTTTGAGCAAGCCCAGCGATAGAGAAAGTCACATCCAGCAGTATCGAGTCCTACACTGGTTCGCCATAAGGGCACGCCTATGCGGTCATCGAGATCAGATCGAAGAGAGCGCCACTAGCTAAAGGCGTGGCTCTGAAACGTCTTCGTTGCACGCCACTGGTTTGCCATAAGGGTATGCCTACATGAGGTAATAGGTAGCAAATAACAGAGTGTGCTGTCAACCAAGGTGTGGTTGATTTCTCAGTCGGAAAGTTCCAGGTGAGGTGTGTACTGAGATGACGTATACATGACGTTACCTGCACACAGCTGGCTCCCATGAAGTGGGTGAGAAATGATTGATCAAGATACGAAGCGAAATGTGGGGTGTCAACTAAAATTAAGATGTTTTTGAACGCTTACTAAAATAAATTTTTACTTTCCAGTCAATTTCCCTTGTCAATTTTTCGGTAAAGTTTATATTTTAATAGATGCTAAGGTGAGATAAAGTCACGAGTCTCAACACCATAATACAATTGCTACTGTCTGGAAATGAATCGAGTCACACAAGTCTGCACAAATACTAAACGATTTCAAAATGGACAATTGACAGTACCTAAACATCCCACACACTATCAACCAAATGTACGTCAAACATCCGACACCTACATCATTCGATTTATCTTCCGGGTTCGCTAAAAATCTCGGAAAGAACTGAACTTAACATTTGGCAATCAGGCATTTGTAAAATACGTCGCAGAATATGCACATACCATTTTTTCCTTTTTTCACAAAAATTTCGATCAAACGAACATCAAATATTGTACAAGACGTCGCTTACAAAAGCACTGGCTTTTTGACATCGTACTTTCTGGAAAAACTAACTATAAATCCTCTGAGATGCGCTCGTTGAGAAATCACCGAGATGTTTTTCTTACAGCATTTCAGTGTCCTTCCATTCTTCTAGCGCATTGTCAGTTCCCGTTTCCCGTCTTGCATAACAACGAATGCATTTAATGCATGTGAGATCAAAACAGATTGAAGATAAAAACATGACTATGCACTGACTGCATGCTACGGGTAATTCGTTATTCCGCCATTGTCTGCTAGGTGCTAATCCGTGTACAGTAGCCACTCGTAACCGTACAGCAAATGTGTTCGTAGAAATCAGAAATGCAACATGCATTGAATACACACTGCATTTGCATGCTTTCGACCAAACACATGTCACATTTTCACAGCGACGCTATCTCACAGTAAAGCTGGATACAGGAAACGGAAATCGCTGCCATGCTACATTTTCATCGCTCTGCCGGATTTTCTTTACGATCTCGTGGCGGATAGTTTGATATCGACATGTTTCACTTTGAAAAGAGTCGTCGTGTTGTGATTTTCTGTGATGATTTCGAACTAGGTTTGATCTTTTTATGGAGATTTGATAAAAATATATTTCTGTCAAGCACGTGATTCGGGGCAGCAAATGACCGCTACATTTGGCAGACGGATTTTTCCGAGTGCAAACTGGAAATGATGTGAATATCAGAGAAAATCGTAGATATTCAGTTTTTAATATTGGTTTATAGATGCACACTGTTTTGATAACGGGTCGTGTGCCACTATTCTAATGCCATCTAATGGCATGAAGTTATTAAATAGCATATATGAAGTTTTCTAATATAAGAAATGTAAGTACTTTTTAAGTACTTCATAAGCAGACTCCCATAACTTCCCTAAGAACGTTCCTTGGCATTCAATGGCCTACTTCGGAAAATATATATTCCCCAAGCTAGTTCTTACATCAGGAAAGGGTCTCCATGGAAATCGTTATGATTCCTTCCTTATACGTTATTGACGGCTTACAAACGACGCACTTCAAAGATATTAAATCTAAATTATGTCGCCGTTTTCCACACATTCGACCTGACGTATCCTTGAAAAGAAACCAGTAAGACCAAAAACTATAAATACAAAAAACGACTCGCCGTAAATTTGCAAAAAAACGCAGCGGTGTCCATTTATAGCCACGTTTAGCAACAAAAAAATAAATTAACAGTGAAGTGTGAATCATCGTGATGAACATTCACAAATAAATCGACACTATGAATGTAATTTAGTTTGAACGAGTAGTAGCCGGTCGTCCTTGAAGGCATCTCGCCTACCTTGCCAGCGCACCTTCAATACCGTCCGAAGAGATCAGCTGTTGGCGGTATCACAGATCAAAACATCTTCTCTCACCGTTCATTCCGTGAAAAACATGTGAAAGTGGTCACTGCTGTAGGGTGTCATTTTACAAGATGGCTGACTGTCAGATATCAGCTGTTTAGCCATGTCAACGTACGAGAGCAAGGTCAAATGGCGGACGTCATTGGTTTACATTATTTGCTATAGAGAACCAAGTTGTCAATATTTCATTTTAATTTTTTTAATTTGATTCGCACTGCTTGAATGTTGAAATGTAAAGAAACGTTAAAACTTGATTTGATTAAAAAAAATAAAGTCACGTTTGGCTACAACAACATTTGATCACCATTTGGCTGTGTTCTAAGATCTTCTGTTTCTTAAAAGACGTTTCTCTGCTCTTCCCTCTCCTCTTTTTTGCCAAGAAAATCCCCACATCGTAGTTATTTCTTCAAAGTGTGATTGTTGAAAAGTTGATGACTGTCTTCAAGCAATATCCCTTTGAGAAGAAAATACAACGTAAAAAACGTTATTTGCACATTTGATTCTCATCTCTGATGTTGACATGCTGAACGCGTGAAAATAGCAAGGCGTCGGCCAGCTCATTGCATGAAACGACACGTTTAACGGCGCCCACTAAACTTTTCAAATTGTCCCATTAGTTTGCAAGAAAAACAAATTTCGCGCAGGGAAATTATGGGATATAGAGTAATGTTTTCAATCAGACTAGGCCCGTGAACGTCGGATGTGGCGGCCTGCCAAACTGCAGTTTGTACCGTGACCTCTAGCCAAGTATGAATTGAAAATAAAGACGTGGCCTAAAGCTAGAAATACGCCGACGAGGTTGGATTTTGGACAGTTTATATTTTTAAGGGGTGCCCGTTGGGCGACTAATGGGGTGATGGGGACATTTTGGGGAGGCAGCGAATTATTATTATTATTTGTGGTGTTTAACGACGCACTGTTTTGACATCTGGCCATGCGGCACTGGTCTAATGGCGTCGATGAATGAGTAGATGATGATGATGATGAACCTAACCTAGCCTAGAAGGGAGGAGAAATCCGGTGCCGGCACGTAGCCTATTCCTGTCGAAGAGCATCTAGGGGACCACCGGCTTAACGTCCCTTCCGAAGGACGGTACAACGCGAACAACAGGATTCCTCCACAAATCCATGCTGTCGAGAGGTTGATAAGCAAGGCGAGTGAAGTTGCTGTACTAACTTTCATCCCTCCAACCTCACTCTCAAACAGAACTGGTCATGTGTATGATGGTCACCCATCCAATACCTGACTCAGCGCAGTGTTGCTTAACTTCAGTGAGCTAATGAGAACCGGTGTTTCCAACACGCCAAACCGTCTGGTTCGAAGGCAGCGAAGCTGCCTCCAAAGCCGAAAGGTGCAGCGAAGCCAGAAGCCGCAGATATTAATGATTTGAATGATTATGAATGATTGTTATGAATGATTGTTATGAATGATTGTCTTACAGAAAATTATGCAGTGACGCTTTTTGGCATATAATATTTACAGGATTAGAAAGGTCAGCGCAGGGTCAGGTATTGGATGGGTGACCATCACACACATGACCAGTTCCGTTCAGGAGAGAGGTCAGAGGGATGGAAGTTAGAACAGCAAATTCACTCGCCTTGCTTATCAACCTCTCGACGGCATGGATTTGTAGAGGAATTCTGTTCGTTTTGTTAATCCTGTTCTGTTCGCGTTGAACCGTCCTTCGGAGAGGACGTTAAGCCGGTGGTCAGGAATAGGTTACTTGCCACCACAGGGTTTCCCCTCCTCTCTTGTAGGCTAGGTTAGGTTCATCATCATCCTCATATTCATCCACTCATCCACCGACGCCATTAGACCAGTGCCACATGACCCGTTGTCAAAACAGTGCGTCGTTTAATACCAATAATCAGAATGGCCAACAAAGAGCCTTCTTGCGAATTTTGTTAGAAGCCTGTGGTCGGCCATGTTTGTTGGTGTTTTTTTTTTCCTGAAAACACTAAAGACATAGACTTAAGTTGTGATGTGCGGAATGAAAAGTGTGTCCATGACATGCTCATAGTTGAGTAAATACCGCATTAAACGTCTCCTCGAATCCCCCAAAAACAACACATGCTTCGAATATAATCTTGATTAATTAACATTACTTGTTAATTAATTAAATCATTAACAAAACTAGGGCACTCAAAGTTAGCTTGTGAGATGATTCTAATTAGCATCATCCATGCATACATTCCGTCGCTCGCGAGCGCGAGAGAGAACATTAATTATGACCGAAGTGTAATTTTGTAGCTAACGACTTTAGAGCAGCAGGAGACGAAGTTTTTGGTGGCAACAATGGGTTCTAAGACCGCAATGTGCATAGATATTTACAGAGTGTGTCTAACCTAGAACTTGAGGCGGGAATACGACGGCAAAGCAAAGCAAACAGCATGCAAGCTGAAACATGAAATGTGCAAGGAATTATTCTTGACAGCATTGTTATCTCACAATATCCTTTGGCAAGAGAGGTTAGGAATCAGTGTTCTCTTCTAATTTTATAAATGTGTGCTTTATCATTTGTATTGGTTGAAGTACCTAATGTTCATAATTGTTTGGTTATATACCTTACAGGTTAAGCATCAGCATTCATTGATAATTTAATATGTGTAGGCTTCTTTGGTTATGTTTTACAAGTTTCGGTTTTACCAAAATCTTGCCTCCTATTTGTAGTTTTGGTTGAAATTATGGCCAAAACAACTTCCAATCACATGCAGTGAAATTCAGATGTCTCTATAGGCTAGAGGTCCAACTCATAGTTGAAAATTTTGTTAAAACACTACCTAAGCATTCGTACAAAATATTCTTTGACCACACAATTAATAAATCAATGTAAATTAACTAATAATATCAGATATATCAATACTCGTTTATGATCATCTAATTTAATTTCAATTCGAATTCGATAAGACTACATGCATACTTTCTATTGTACTCATTTTTCCTTCAAACACAACCCAAAAATACTGGTACATAAATACCGCATTCCCACCACAATTCACCGCAGAGCCAACAACATTTTTACACTTTACATCCCAGTAAAACAAACATGTCATATCAGCTCTACCTGTCATAAAATAGCATAATAAAAAATTGCACTGTTCATTCATTACAATGGCGGCAGCGGTGCATGAAAGTGTAATTTAACGTTCTCCCCCATGCCGCCTTTGTCACCCATGTGTGGCGTGGATATTTAATCGGGACTGGGTACAACAAAAAAAACCGCTGACTGTTGATTTTCTTCCTGTGGTCACAATCATTGGGTACACACCGATGGGCACCCTATTTTCAAAAAAGGGGGTGTTGCTGTGTTAGCTATGTATGCACATGAATGTGTGCTCCAATTTGTAGCTACGTTGATATGCTCCGTTCAGCGAGAAAACATTTTTTTTTTCCGGTAAAGGCATCACCGGTCGTTTTGGGGTGACAGGTGTCTGTCATTAAAAAAAAAAACACTACTTAATCATATCCGCTGATGTCCGCCATTTTCCTTTTGCTCTGAAGCTTTTGTTGAGCAAATATGTTTGTTCGAACTATTATAAGAATTGTTCTACCAATAATCAGAACATAAGACATTTTTTCCAAGTATATTTTGTAATTTTGTAATTAAATACAAATTTTCATTGAATCTATGAGTTGGTAACAATGCTGGGGGCAGTTCTTATGCTGGTATTTTCCCTAACGGGCTAGACTGTAGCAATGTAAGGGACAGTCCTTGTGCTGGTATCTTCTCTCACGGGCTAGACTGTAGCAATGTAAGGGACAGTCCTTGCGCTGGTATTTTCTCTCACGGGCTAGACTGTAGCAATGCAGGGGACAGTCCTTGCGCTGGTATCTTCTCTCACGGGCTAGACTGTAGCAATGCAGGGGACAGTCCTTGCGCTGGTATCTTCTCTCACGGGCTAGACTGCAGCAATGCAGGGGCAGTCCTTGCGCTGGTATCTTCTCTCACGGGCTGGACTGTAGCAATGCAGGGGACAGTCCTTGCGCTGGTATCTTCTCTCACGGGCTAGACTGTAGCAATGCAGGGGGCAGTCCTTGCGCTGGTATCTTCTCTCACGGGCTAGACTGTATCGCCCACAGAAATTGGAACATTACGCTTGGTAACATCCAGATCTCCATAAATATTTCTCGGTGTTGTAAAAACGTACGCTTCGTCGGTTGTTTGTAGCCGACCGAGGTAAGGGCTTTATAAATATGAACCAACAACACTTGAGGGTTGTGGCGTTGTGTGTAGATGCGTTGAAAATAATTGCCCGTGCGTCATACGCACAGAAAACAAATAAGAGAAGGTGTCGTAGAAGTGCGTGGGGTACGTGGGGTGCGTGAGGCTGGGTGAAGCGGCGAGCATAAAAACGCGAATTAAAACAAAAAAATAGGTCGGCACGCAGTTCTGCACGAGGAGGTGTGAAAACGAGATCGATACACGGGGCCAAGAACAGAAGAAAAAGCTGCGTTACGCATTCATTTTTAGAAATGGGAACAAGAAAACAATGGGATTGGAAGTGCGAGAAAGTTGCGAAAAGTGTTTTGCTCGAAAAGAAATAATTAGTTTGGATCTGTGGACGGCGCGAGATAAAGACGAAGATGAAGGCAGCTGATGGAATTGCCAAATTGTTTGTGAGAGTTGAAGAGGACGGGTTTAATTTCGCGTGGTTCACGCGCGGGGGGTGCTTTTTGGGATCCTTTTGAACACGCTAATTAAAATTGAAAGCGAGCGCACGCCTCGTTTTAATTGCGCACACAGGGAAAATAGTTGGAATATTGAAACTTTTCCTCAAAAAAAAAATACATATATATATATAAATCTCGCTCAATTCCTTCGTGGTCTGACTTCTTACAAAAGAATTACTCCTGTGCCGGACTCATTTTTATTCAAATTACCGTCGGCTTTATTTTATCAAAAGGGAACAAAAAAATGTCGAGAATTCATCAGGCGGCTACGTGAAATGAATAGAGATTGGTATAAACGTGAAAAAAACCGAAACGTTTAGCATGCCAGCCGGGCTGCAAAATTATCGCTCGGGAAAAATGCATATTGAAATAAAAATTTTAGCATTTTAGAGCGCAGCATCGCTCGGGAAACTGTTCTCTAACTAATGCAGAAACGTGGAAATAAATTCTAGGATGCACTTGCCAAGAATTCCAGGGGAGATGTAAAGATTTTCCACATTAACATACATTTGCATTGGAAATAAACTTGACAAAGTAAATAAAGTTTTGTGCAACGCTATACCTTATGGCGAGAAAACCTTTTTTTTTTTGTAAGCAAATTTTACAAAATAATGTAAATCTAACTAAAACCATTCTGTCAAATGCTAAAATTAGATTCAGTTTATTTATTAACGCCTGAAATGTACTAAATTCGAACAAGTACGTGAAACTTGCATGAATAGTAAAAGGAAATAAATCAAATTTACCCGGTTCTCGTGCTAGCTCTATATACGGCCAGTACGATTCAAGGATCTGGGAGCCCAGGAATTTGGGAATTCGGGAAGAGGCAAGCGTATGCGGTCTGGTCTGGATAAGGAAGAGATGAACTAGAATCGACAGTGACAGCACTCGGGAAGATTGCTAGGACAGAATCAACCCGAGAACAATACAGAGATGCGTTCCACTGTTCTGGACCTCACCGTACATCATGCCTTACAAGAATGCCCGAAATCACAATAGCCTTGAAACGATTGCCCCAAAAGAGTAATGATGATTTAGCAAAAAGGCGAAAAAAACCGATAGAAACGTCGAATGTTTTTAATGTTTCGAATAAAAAAGTCATTTGGCTGTGCAAAACATTTGTTTTGCAAACGAAAACGGCACTAAAAATATGAAATTGTCAAAGTTATTATGTTCGCTTATCACAACAACAAAAAAACTGTCGTGTTCAAGACATAAACCCGAAATCTTTTCAAATTAAGAAACGGTCAAGATTTCGTGAATTTCTTTTCTCTTCATGCCAGCTGCAAAATACACAACAAGCAGATTAATGACCAGCCGGGAGTTTGATAAAAATTACGAGTTTTCTGCGAGAAAATCTAATAAAAACTCAACTAAGTTTTCCTTAACTGCGACCATGTGTTCTAGAGAACAACTCATATATCCAGCGGAAACCGACGTTAACTACTGACGTTATGGCGCTAACAGAAAGCCATTTCTACGATCTCTGAGCGGGAATTTGGCGGCAAGGTATAGTTAACGATGCTGTTATATTGTATATTATATCAAAGAGAAAAGCCATCAGAAATAATGAAGGCGAGACATAATGAGGTTTCCGACCATTTTCCGACTGTGTCAAAGAAAATCGTTGGGAAATTGTTCTTAGGTATATGCGATCGCGGATGACTATTCCCTTTCAATTTTGATTGTATTTTTTTACAGATAAACATCGTCATAGGCGTCTCACACGTACCAAATAGGTATCAAACATCTCAAATGCGTCTAATTTGCAGCTCATACTTCTCAAAGACATCGCATTGGTACTCACAAGGTGGAAATAACAATACATTTTCGCAAGGATCAGGTTTTACCATCGTAGTTTAAAATTCCTTACAACATTGAGTTACTTATAGGGTGAGAAAATATGTACGACTCTGCCACTGCCATACACTGCAATACATAACTGCATCACTTACGCATGAACTACCTTGATTGTAAGCAAATATTTCCCAGGCACCTCGATGTACCTACAACAAATTGAGTGTATAATCCGCATGTATCGTATCAAATAATTCTCGCACGTCATCGCCGAACAGACGCAGCTGGTCTCACAAGATTCTCACCACCTGATCGTCTCGCGCCATTAGGCGAGAAAAGAGATGTGTAAATACCGGATCGCGACCAGAGGGCGCCCCTTGTCGTCGATGACGTCACTCTAGACATAATGCCCCCGATCTAGACATAATCTTACCGATGTGTCGCCGCAGTACAGAGGCTAATAACGCACCGCCTTGCTTTTACTTCGCTTCGTCTGGGAATTTTAATATGTCTCGGGTAAAGGCAGCTGTAGAGGGCGCTCGCAGCCGGAGAGAGCTTACAAAGTGTGCTTGGGTCGCCATGTTGGATCAAGGTGTTTTGATAACGTAAGATTTTTGATATTTTAATAGTTTGCCGGGCGGGGAGTAGGTAGTCGTTGAATACTTACTAGGCACAAAGTAATTGCCATCCCTTCTTTGATTGTATATTTTTTGTGTACCATTTGATATTCTTCTTGTACGGTTCCAATTGAGAAAATATTGGGCAAAAAACACCTAAGAGTTTCTTTTCTCCTCCAAGGTCATTGTAGATGCACACAGAATTTTCCTACAAGTCCTTTGACAACCACTATTAAGTCTAAACTTGCATGCATGACAATGTTTCAAACAAAAAAATTATCGCCGACCACTCTCTGGCTGCCGCTGCCCTCTGCATGGCCTACCGGTTACAGGTTGTCCCTCCGTGCCAAAGATTTGCATCTTCGCGTACCCTATCCGTCTTCCAGCAGTTCCATATAAGCCCCCCTTCTCCCTCTTCCCCCCTCCGTAGCCATCCGAGAAGCACTTGCACTTTTTAGCATATTTTTCAATAAATATCACGGGAGTTTCTCTTCTGACATCTTTATGGTTGTGATCAAAGACAACGACGGCAAAAAAGAGGATTGCAGAGTTTTTATCTAAGATGAGGTATATCGTTGAATCTTCATTGGCCATGATGTAGCTTCAGAGACTTGGAGAAAAACAACCGTGTAAGTCGCTGCCTCTTATCAAAAGGTATGGGAATCAGTATTGATCCTAAAATAAATATCAATTAAATATGTACGTTTGTATTGAAATTCTATGCAGATGGATGAAAGACCATGTTATCTTTTCCACCTAAGAGTGGCCCCATAACCTTAAAACACACAACTGTAGTGATTTTGTTCCGACAATTAACCAAGGTTTGGCCAGATGAAATCTCATTACTCCAGTCTAGCACGATCTCAATTGCACCGAGAGTTAATAATGTGCAAAACGGTATTATTCGAATCATCATAATCCTCCGTTAACAAGTTACAACCCAATTAAACTTGTTGGACCGTGAAAGAGCAATGGTTTATAATAGTTTGGCAAACTCTTTATTTCCTCAAGTGCACATCGCAGCATCGTCTAGAGGTAAGTCGACTTGAACGAACCACGTTATGATCAAATGATTGTTTTCAAAGCATGATGAAAGATCTGGCATGTTGAAGATGTTGAAAGATTCGGCGGTATCACAAATTGCTGTACTTATAGTTCTGTACTAAATGTAACCTTAGAGACGAGTCTTAAGCTAGCAGTTATTTTTTTTATCTTGACATTGTAAAAATGTTCTAAAAGTTTCTATATGGTCAATGTTGTTTTACGATTTCAGTCGCGGTTGAATCAACAACGCTCAACATATATTGTAACTTACTTTCTAGATTTTAATGTTTGTTAGAAATTCAAACCCACATAAATTGTTCAATATAAACAGCCATCATATAACTATACCAAAAATCGAAAAAAAAATCAATTGTATCAGAAAACCAGTCCCAAATCACCAGAGACAGCCAAACAACCCACACTTTCGCGACAAGTTCGGTCATTCGATGTGGCCTCATTTATTACCCATCCACTCACCCCCAAAGTTAACAGGGATCGACTCTCCCCCAACCACGCGCTGCTTCTCCCATTATTTCAACTCGATTTGCTCATATTGGACCCAGCCGAAAATACCAAAAACCCCGAGCGATCAAAATTGATATTAGATCATCTCTCATTCCCGTTGGTAGGAAAACCACCGGGCCAGCGAACACATTATATGGAGATTTTCGCACAGATTGCCACATTGAATATCACTGCCGCTCGCTTGCTCTGAAATATCGGGCAAATACTAACGGCTGCTTTAGGGATCGGTGATTTCCAATTTGTATGCCGTTTCAAGGCGGAGAGCTCAACTCTGTTATTATAAAAGTCAGAAAGTTGAGATTTTGAATTTAAAAAAAATTGATGATTAACATTTTCACAGACAAGCGGCTTGGATTGAATAGAGTTTTTTTTTTCTTTATTTGCGGTGTAATCTGGGTTCTGGTTTATTATAATTAGTAAATCTTTGACATACTGTTGGTTGGAAAGGTTGTGATTATGATTTGATTAGGTCGGGTTGAACTTTAAAAGCAGAAATTAAAAATTATTAATTGATGGCATCCACGGTATAATTAGTTTGGCTGATTTCCATGTAGTTGACGTGAAAAACTAGGCGATTATAACAACTGGCTAATAACGTTTCTTTGCAGATAATTTAAGAGATCTCCATCCCTATGCGAGCAGAGGTTTATGTGGTCAGACTTTAGGTGGTCTAAAATTACTCGAAAAGATCTGATAAAAATCAGTGTATATGGAAAGAGCACGTGTAGGTTGCTACCCTATCGGATTTTGATATTTTGAAAAACGTAGATAAGATGAGGTTTTGAAAAAGAGCTTAAGTGCACATATTTGAAGGTTTTGGGTAACGACACTATAGGTTCAAGTAAAAAATAAAAGTGTAGCAACTAAGACCACAGTATTTCCCTATGCATTGTCGACTGCTTAAGGGTGTGCAAGCTCAAATGTTGGTAGAAACCGGGGAAAAAAAGTCAAAAAGTCATTTGAACTGAGTTCAAGCCGAGTTAAGCTCCATATTTTCGGAATCAGACATCAAAAGTTCAATCGTGTTTTCCTATCACTCGCAGGAAGTACACTGCAAAGCGAAAAGCAAATAAACCAAAAATAAAATGCATTCCTAGCGTTGTTGACAATCTACCACAACTGAACAAAATCGCAAACTAGCACGACCAAAACTTTTTCGGTTTCGCCCACCTAATCTTATAAAGACAACAACTATTACTTCTGGACATTTGGTACATCTCTGTGCAATGTACTCTTTGCACTGTGTACTGCACTACTGTTATGTTCAGTAAGTATTTACTTTCCCAAAACAAACATTTACTTAACGGCGAGTCAAAGTACTTTATAAATATTCCGTAGATGTCTCGCTCGTTTCTAGAGAAATTACCAGACGAAACGAAGATATAGAATTATTTTATCAAATATCGCGTGCGTGCAAATTAATACGTGGCTTTCTGCAGTTTAATTGCATTATCTTTGCACTACAGCGATGTCGGCTCGGATATTAAACAACGTAAACATTCAGTTATTTTGGCGTACGCCCAAAATACTGAGCGTGCCTCAAGGTAATAAGCAAGTGCAAAATATTTGTCTGTAATTAATAGTTGTTATTAAACCAAATAGTACGCTCAAACCCAATAAAGTGCTCAAGATATTCTATACCCCGTTTAGCGAGGACATACTTTCCCGGTACAGGAGCCACCGGTCGTTTTGTGCTGACATGTGGGGCAACTGTCATTTTTAAAAACACCACAAAACATCTCCGCTGATGCTTGCCATTTTATTTTCGCTCTAAAACGTTTGTCTAGCCAAGATATTTTGTTTATCGAGCTATTAAAAGAATTTTTCTACCAATTAAAACAATCTTGGAGGATATTTTTTCAGATATAATAAATATTTCGAAATCCCTCCTGTGAAATTTGTATTTACAAGTTGTTAGAAATGCTAGTGGGTAGTTTTTGGGATGGTATTTTCTCTCGAGAGCTAGACTTTACAAATATACGTACATAACAGCGTACATGGTTAGCTATGTTTCATAGTTTTGCAAGTCCTGAAATTTTTAACTAAATTAAATATGACTACCCTAGTCTGTGAAACAGCATCCCAGCTCAGGACCGCCCCTCTGCAGAACTACCAACTCCTATATGAAATTTCAACGGAGTTTTCAAATATCAAAAGAAAAATAACCAAAACACACAGAAAATATCATATATTTGACAATTCATTAAGCAAAATGGCAGTTATCATCGCAGATGAGGCATCTACCATCTTTTCAGGCCGCCAAAGAGTAGGATTGATATCCACTAGCACGGATGCATCAAAAGACTAATGACAACCTACAATAGAATTAAAACAACCTGCCCTGACATAGATATCTTTTCAGACGCCTTCATGACTTACAAATCCCGACTTAAACACCGCGATCAAACAGCTGTCCATCAAAACTTGTACATATATCAATTAACTACTGCAATCTCTCGTTGCGTGTAACGTCTTAATTTAAGCTTACATTTGTTGATAATCATGTTTGTAATCGTTCATTTTCTAAGTCAAATTTTAACCATCTTAGATGTTTTACTTTCCGTTCTGTTTATAATGTCTCCAGTATTGTTTTAATCTTATTATATCACAGTTGCCTCCTTCAATGAAAAATAATAATTGCTTTTGTCATTTTATATTACCCC
Organism: Protonemura montana; assembly: GCA_947568835.1. Lineage (NCBI taxonomy): Eukaryota > Metazoa > Arthropoda > Insecta > Plecoptera > Nemouridae > Protonemura > Protonemura montana. The sequence continues at coordinate 5,413,206 of OX387608.1, forward strand.
CGAAAGACCCGTGACGCCTTTGCCGGGAAAAGCATGTTCTCTCGTCGAACTATCGTGAGGTACAGAATCAGAAGCCCCAAAAACCTATAAGCAGCTCATTTGGGATGCTAACCAATGACTCAGAGACAAAGGCATTGTAAACGGAAATGTCCGGTGCGCGTTTTGTGTTAATGGCTTGGCACCAACCAAGGACAAAAGGTGAGACTCGGAATTGTATGAACCCACACTCGACGTCGATCTGCAAAGATCGGATCGGATCGCATGCCAAGACGGGCACGACCCAACGCCTCAGCCAAATGTGACAATGTCTTAAAAAGTCAGGTGAAAATGATTTACTAGACTAGATATTTTTTAATTGGTAAGCTAATTATTAGTTACGTTTTGACATACATGTCGTCTAAATATATCAATGGAGACCAATTACAAAATTATTACGGTAGTGTGCGAAAGTGAAATTATATATGATTTCTACTTTGCTAACAACCAGTAGAAGGTTTATGTAGCCTACAATTTCAATCCACAATAATTACATCTTAATGTATATGGTTTATCATAATTTTTTTTAAACAAAAAGGTCAGATCAATCAATGTTTACGAGTTTATCGCGCTGTAATCAGATCCAGGTCGTTTAAAAATTCTAAAAAACAACGATCAAAGTATAATTTCAGAAAATATAAATCAACGATATTTTCATCTTGTCGATAATCGTGAACGGACGCAAATCGAACAGAAATATATCCAGATGTTTTCGACGTCTGTGACCGCCCATGCACCAAGCATTTACACACCCATTATATCTGTCCAGTGGCGTAGCGAGAATCGAGACCGGTCACTGGCCCCGAGCTAACAATGGGTACCATAAAGGGTTGAGTCAGAAAAACTGTTTATTACAAAATAAATTCACAATTCAGTATATTCGTGCCTGAGGTCCATAGACCATCCCATTCTTATATATTGCCACATGAAATGAAACGGAATTCCTTGCCGTTATTCGTATAACCAGAGAAAAATTCATATTACTAGCGCTTTTGGCGTTATTGTAATCATTATTTCAATGCCAATTGTGCTCCAAATTGTTCCGAAAAACAGTATTTTGCAGAATCAATTTTGCGCCGAAACACATGCCATTTCCGAAGAGCGTAACTAGACTTATTTTAAGAGCTCTGTTTGTTTTTTGTTCGACAAAGAAATTACCTCCTCTTAAACTGTCTATCCTACTCCAAAAAAGCAGCGAAAACAAAACTAAATATGTACAAAAACATACAACAACAAAGGTTGTCTATTCTGTAATCTGTCATGTAACTTTTCACACATCCACTCCTGGCCGCTTTAGCCAAAATAACATGAAATCGATTCCTTTTCTATCGCAGAAGTTTAGACCTTGGGGGGTTAGAAATCACAAAGCCTACTTACCAGCAACCCCCGGGGTTCTTCGTCTGGGCGTTCAAACACAGAGAACACGAAATGTAAAAAAAAGAAAAATTTAACTTCTTTTCAACTTGGGTCGGCTTTTCAAACAAACATATCCTGTCTACGAAAATCGATGTGTTAAGTGCACGTGGTTCCTTCAAGAGGTTCTCTTTATGGTTCTCTTATTTTGCTAAAACACAAGTGTGTACACCTGGGATTAAAAAAAAATAGATATATGGTCTTAGATTTTGCTCTAAAATATAGTTACACTGTTACATAAAAAATCTTCGCCTTATTTTTATAAATAATGAAAAAATCGAAAATAATCGAAGTTAAACAAAGCTTTGGCAGCGTTTTTTTTCCCGAAATCAGCCGCGGAAAAAAACATTTTCCCCGACAATTTCCCAGTTACCCGTCCGATTCCTGCGTCGCCTGACCGCACGCCACTGCTGATTAGCATGTCAAGATGCCGACCACGAGCCAAGTCTAGTGCAACGTCTACACCTTTGGTCTACACTCTCATTCACCGTGATCTTACGACCACTGCCGGTGACTCATTCGACGACGCTGTCATAGTTTCGATCAATGAGCATCGTGGCGTCATAGGCACGGAATCACGACGTAATTCGTGCATGACCTCCTTAGTAAATTGTGTCTATAAAGTGCGATGATGGCGAATGATTGTCAATCGTGTGCGGCCGGCGCTCGTATGGGATATCTGGACAGAATATGACGTAGGTTGGGAGCGATTGTGACCAAAAAAACTGTAGCGATGCATTTTTAGAACTATTTGTTGTGTTTTTTAAATGTAACCCTGAAATTGTTCTCTCAATTAGTAAATAAAAATAATATTTTGTGTAACGTAAAAAAAAAATTCAAGTGAAACCTTGAAGTGAATAGATTGATTGATTCGTGGAGTTTAACGACGCACTGTTCAACGACGCACTGTTTGACAACTGTCTTTGAGCAAGCTAGAATGATTTTATAGGCACAAGGTGAAATCGATTTGATTTTTTTTTTTATCACACTGACACATTAGTGATTGGTTTGTCATAGTCTTTTTAGCCTCATTGCCCTATATGAAAACCCCGAAAGAAACCCTAAAGTATTACAATTTTCTTAACTCCTAAATTGACTAGGAGTTAAATAAGCATGCAGTAAAAGTCAGCTGTTTCTGTGAGTTAAGAGCTTAACTCTGAGTTGAAAAAGATAGTAATAATGGGCCTAAGAGGAATTAAAAAAACTCAGTGGCGTCCAGTTAAAACATCGAAAAGCCAATTTGCGACGAGTCATGTTTTGTTTACAAAACCAAGCGTGTCTCTTCGACATAAATTTATTGATAGTCAAAACAACCAATAAAATAACGGAAAACAAGTTATCATAAAATGTCAGGTTGCTCGAGGCCAGTTCTCACGCCCTGAACAATCGAACGGTTATTAAAGTAAAAGTTTCCACAAAGATATATGTGAAAAACAAACAAACAAACAAACAAACAAACAAACAAACAAACCATAAATATGCGAGGACATTGTGAATATACAACTAAACGTCGAGGAAGCCCCAAAAAGTCAACCGTTTGTTCTGTCCCAACTCCACTTCTGTGCAAAACTTATACAAAAGACCTCGACGTCCCCGAGATCAGGGAGTCAAAACGCTGTACGGAGAAGCAAATCCCGTATAGTGCATTCCAGGCTTGTGGTAAGAAAAGGGGTGAGAAGGGAGAGGGGCTGTTTTGGGTCCGCAAAGTCCGCCATGTCAGCGACGTGAGCCCCGAATTTACGTTCCCCGAGATGAAGCGCCCAAGTGATTAATCATTGAATCAAAGCTAGCGACTCGACGGCCGCTTTTCTTGGACTTTTCTTGGGAAACTCGTCTGTTTTATCTCGTTACCTTCTTGGCGCAGACGTTTTCAGGATAATTTATTATGGTGGATCATAATTCGTGAGTTTATTGATATGATAAAGGACAAATACGTCTGAGAAAAGGTTCAAAAAAAGGCCGCGCTGGGTTTTCTCTGCTCTCGCTTGTGTATACTTTTTGAACCAACTAAAATGGCGAGCACACAGCCTTGTTGCTTATTAACTAATTTGGGCAAATTTTGCTAGAAGGCCGTGGTCGGCCATTTTTGTTGATATTTTATGCTTTTAATTTTATATTTATACTTTAAGTAACCTCAAGGGAGACACCTTAAATATTTAACTAGATATTTTCAAGGCCAACCTCAATTTCAATCCACAAAACCATAAAAACTTCCCTCAAATAAAAACGCGGTCCGAGACCCCATTAAACCCGTCATTCACAGCAACCCATTGAGTTTCCGCGCGTCTTGGGGTTTTGGGTCGCGTTCAAACAGACCGAAATCCCGTCAAAATTGATCCCCGCGGTGCGATCTGTCATCGTAGCCCCCACCCCCCCTTGCCAGGGTAGGCGTCGCGACGTCGAGCACACCGAAAAGCGACGCGCGTCCGGCACGAACAAGGCGACGCCGTCAAGACCGAACCCCCCCGCGCGGTCGTCGAACTACCGGGACGCCGAACAGCTGACGCGAGGGTAGGGGTTGGGACAACAGCTGATGACGTCCTGATAGTACTTTGGCTGTTAGATTTGTGGTGTGTGGCGTTTAGCTTGGCTTTTCGTAGAGTTAAACAAGTAGGGTACGAAAACACAAAGGAGGGTTGAAGTTTAACCCCTGAGTTTAGTATCCATACCTATCTGAAATTTATGAATTTCGTGTACTTCATCGTCTGCAAATACCCATTGTGGTAAATGGACATAAAGCAATAAAATTTAAATTATATTAAATTAAATTAAGATGATTAGAAGTCACAGATTGAGTTTCCAGAGTTTTAGGGGTTGGTACCAAAATGATTTATGGGGGCTACGCTTAAAATCTGCTTTGTTACTCCGGTCCAAGGTAGACGGTATGAGGTAATTACTTAAATTACCAAATAACTATGTGTGGTTCACATTCAGGAAATGTAAATGTAATTTAAAAGTATATATACTTTAAATAAGTACTTTAATAAGCTTAGTACTTTTAATGGCATTGCATTAATAAACAGTTCGAAACTGATTTCTTGCAGTTACTTTTATATTTCTTATAACAGTTTTTAAAAAGTATTTGACTGATTTTAAGGTTAGAGAATTCTTTCTATTTGATACAAAAAAAAAGTAGAAATCTCGTTGAAATTAGTAAATGTTCTTCTTATTTGATAGAACTCTACAAAAAAAAAATCGATTCTCAAAACTGTCAAAAAGACCACTCCAACATAGTGTACAATTAACGTTACTCTCGTTACATCAGCCGTTGTTTCATCCAGTTTTAAACAAATATCTCAACAACAACAAAAACTCCAATCACCAGTTCGCGTAACTCGATCCGTTCAATTAGCTTTATCAGGGCAGACAGAAGCAAAAAAAAAACACGGGGGCCGCTCGTCCCTGGCGGCCGACAAACGTTTTAAGTGCCATCTCGATTTGTTGACAATAATCATGTTTGCCCAGCGTTCATCCAATAACCGTCACATCGGGACAGATGCGATGATGCGTAACCGTGCGTGGGTCTCACGCAGCGATGTTGACACGGATGTCGTTGTCAAACAAGACCAATCCCCGTGTAAATCGAATACTGAACTACATTTCAGCTCATAAAATGGTATGGTGTAGTATCTAGGGACGAACTGTGGTAACTAAAAACCACAAAATGGTTTGACGTTTTGGAAACACACATGTCCTTATGAGATCACCAAAGTTAAACAACTCTGCGCTGGATCTGGTATCGGATGGGTGACCACCGAACGGTTCGGCGTGTTGGAAACACCGGTCCTCGTGAGATCACCGAAGTTAAGCAACATTGCGCTGCGTCAGGTATTGGATGGGTGATCACCGAACGGTTCGGCGCGTTGGAAACACCGGTCCTCGTGAGATCACCGAAGTTAAGCAACACTGCGCTGGGTCCGGTATTGGATGGGTGACCATTTGACGTGTTGGAAACACGTCCTCGTGAGATCATCGAAGTTTAGCAACTCTACGCTGGGTCAGGTATTGGATGGGTGACCACCGAACGGTTGGAAACAAATGCTCTCGTTAGATCACTGAGGTTAAACAACTCTGCGCTGGGTTTGGTAATGGATGGGTGACAACCTTAATCCTCATCATCATCATCCATTCATTCACCGTCGCCATTAGACCAGTGTCAACTGGCCCGTTGTCAACACGTAAAGCCTCACTAATACATCAATCAATCAACTAACAGATTGATTGATATTAACCTGTATTGCGTTACTTCAATTGAATTCAACCTAACATTAACAGAAAAGCAGACTTGCCGTTGATCTTTGCTGATAAATGTGAGACTGTGATCTCTAGTGACTCACCAGACAAGTCATTAACTCTTCATGGTAACACACGTTAACTCCCTCTCCTCCGGGTAAAATAGGTAAAACCATCAAAACGGTTACGATAAAACATCGTCTAAAAAACCTCACTATACTTCAAATGATCGGCATGCCTAACATTACCACACCATGGCAGCCTATGAAATATAATCCAATCGTCAATAAGTCTTCAAGTGGGCGCTATCAACGTGTAATCACCATCTTACACGAGTATATGTTTCACATTCGCAGAGAGCTGGTGGCTTGCAAATGAGATCGATATTTAGTGGTGGGTGTACGACATCGCTTCACGGGTGTGGTATATTGTACTTCATAACCAGGTGAATGGCCTAATGGACCACTTAGATATCAAACACAACCATGGTTTTGTCTGCTAACATGCCTAGTTCGCTGTACGAGATATGCTAAACGTAGGACGTACTTTTATTTCTAAATCAAGCCAGATAAGATTGATTGTTACGTATTCACGTAATTCGATTTCAATATGTACAGGTATTTAAATTCTGTTGATATTGATCGTGTGTAAAAATTGTGTTTATATCCTGTTTCTTCACTCTAATGGAAAGCTGTTTGTGTAGCAGATCGGAGCAAAAGGTAGACAAGCTATGAAGCTCTGTTTAACGACGTTAGCTTCAGCTGTAAAAATATTGTCAGTACAGGTCTTATGAAGTGATGAGTGGGTCACCTAGGCTAGAACGGAGGGTCAGGAAACCCGGTGCCGGTACGTAGCTTTAAAGCATAAATGGGGCTAATGACTTCACGGATGTCTATGCTAAGCCTTGGTGTTTAGAGGGTGGACATCCGATAAGCAAGTTGCAGAGGAACCGTTGTATGGTAACTGTTATCCTTTCTGCCTGTAACTGACGTTTCTAGGGATGGTAGATAAGCTTCCAGTAGAAATATTTTCTAGCCCGGACCATCCCCATGATAATCCTGTAACTCGAGAGACGTCTGGAAGTGCGACTAATCCTACCCAAAAACCGCAAAACAGACTTCTCGACTACCGTCCTCTGGTCCACCATTAGTCAGCCAATAGACCCTTGCTATGTAATCAAGCCCCAACCAATCGCCGGGGACGAAGCAGTTATCTTTTGAACTGGACATTATCCAGTTCATAATCTATTTATTAATCAAGTTTAAAAGTGTACAAATCCACACGCATTAAAAAAATGAATGTCAAAAAGAGGTCAAAATGTCTCCATCGCTTCTCTTACAACTGGCGAAATCGGGAATCGATCATAGCGATGCTAACGCAATCCATCGACGGATTTCTGACCTAACACCAGTGATTTTTTTTGCGCAGTCTTCACGCTAATAGAATAGATGAATGTATGCGATGAGTCAATGGTAGCCCCCACTGGATATAAGTTGTAGAAGGATGGCTACGGTAGCCCATAACCAATTAAGGTTAGAAACTTACGGTTGTAGCAATTTTTTCCTCATAAGGATGGTTAATTTGTGTACGCTTTGTCTGTGGTAGCCATTACCCCATAAGGTTGGCAGCGTTAGGTGGTAGCTATCCCATAAGAACGGAAAATCTCGGCACGCTTTGGCACGCAACGTCGGCTACCGTGCAAAATAGCAAAACACGGCAATGTTCAAAGGTAACAGAAGCGTTATGGTACTCACATAGCCGCCCGAAACTGTGGCTGAGTCTCTTCTTGAGGCGCTGCACGCGACTCAGGCCGCCCCCGCCCTTCTTATCACGCATCGTCACGCCTGCAAAGAACAACAATCAATTAGCAACGCCGGTCAAAGGTAATTGGTGCCGGCCAAAGGTAATTGGTGCCGGCAACAGGTCGATAGGTACCGGCCGGCGATCGTTCACCTGCCCGGGTGGCCGTATCGTGTACTGATGATAGATTTCTTGTTTCCCTTTCGAATTGTGCCGGTGATTCGTTGGACACTGGAATTTCCGTGCTGCGGAATTAAAATGTGGGGTGCTGAAATCATTAAATCTTCGTGTACGTAAATTTGCGTTTTCCTGTTATTACCGTCGTGTTACGCGGGCATAGCGCAACTGAAATCGATTTTTAATTAGGTGTGGAAAATTTTATCTGGATTTTTTTGTTTTTTTTTTAGATGCAATACCGTGCGTTGGGAGAGAAACCGTGATGAATTAATTGATAGCAGGAAATGCATCATAAATGCAGTTGAAAAAATGTAATTATATAACCGAGGACATAACGTGTTGCTACCACTGTATTAATCTATGTCAAAAAAGACTCTAATTGCTGGTCATAAAATATGATGGTTTTATGGTGCAGGTAGGAGGGTCTGCTGTAATAACTTTGGGTCCTCATTACGTCAGTTCCGACAGGTAAGAGTGGATAACTGAATCAGCTGTGAGCTGGTTCACACTGCCAAGGTCACAGCTGATGTCATGGCTAGGTGACGCTATCTAAGCGGGCCGACTTTGTCGTGAGCTAATCACCAGGAAGCTGGGCGATAACTGCCCGAAAATTAGGTCAATCGTCTCGGTGGAGGTCTCCAGACGAAGGTTAATTTTGGGCCGAAAAAATTATCAGTGCAGCTTTCGGTATTGGAAAATTGTTCGTATATTCAATTTCTGTTCTACTGTTCTAACATTGCACTAGAAACATTTGAGGTATCGAACAGTATTGTTTCTAGAGAAGATGGTCTGGAACGGCTTGGAATGCGATGGGATAGGAGACGGTCATTTCAGTAGAACTACTACAGAACGCATGTGAATCACGTATGGATCCCAGGAATACAGAATCACATGAATCACAGCTAGGAAATGGTTTGCAATTACGAGTCCGATTTTAAAATACCCAACGCGCAAATTAAATAAAAGCCAAGAGGAGACATTAATTTGGGATTTTTGACAAACAAAAGTAGGCAATTCAAGAGCACCGATTATAACGGTTCACTACAATCTACAATGAAACGAAGTCTTTTGTATTGTGTAATTGGTACATATTTAAAAAATTCCTTTCCGCCACTGTAAAAATACCACCGAGGTAATTAAAAAAAAACGGAAATAAATGCCCAGTTTGACGCAGAAAAACCGCTAGATTACAAAATAAAGTTAGGAAGGTTCCGGAAACGTCAGAATCTTAAAATTCTAACCCCTTCCTTCGCTAAAAACGTGAAACGCCTTCCAAAAACACAAAACACAAAGAAAAAAGGCGGGTGAAACTTGACTGATTCGGCCGTCAATTTCAATTTACAATTCACAAAACCTCATCCCTACCTCGAGGAAACCATCAGCACTGCCTTAAATTTATTTATTCCAAATCAATCAGTGCATGCTCCCCCCCTCCGTAGCCCAGCGCTCGATGAATAACTGAATTTCAATTGTCGCCCGAGCATGCCAGCACAATTATTCACGTTCGAATCAATTCCGATCATTCACCCACACAAACTAATTAATGCCAAGCACCGTCCGGCCTTTGCTCGAACTCCTGGCTGCATACAAAATCTTTACCATCGTTCCTGCTCTATGAGATACATTGGAGATTGTATCAATAAAACATTAGAATATCATCTCTGTTTCAAAACAGCAGTAACAACATTATGGAGAAGAATGGGAGTCAAAAGATAGCCGGTCAATTACAATTATTTTTTTTACTGCAAGATATACCTACATTTTGATTGATTGATTATTGGGTTTTTAACGACGCATTGTTTTAACTACGGGTCTGTGACATTGGTCTCATTACGTCGGTGAATGCATGGATGATGAGCGTAATCTAGCCTAGAAGGGAGGAGAGGAAACCCGGCTACCGGCACGTAGCCCACTCTTGTCGAAGTGAGCCATATTTTGTACAGGTTGTTTTATTTTTGGTCATGTAGGTTCGACTGTGCTATTCAACACTCATTCTCGATTCGACATTGAGAAAGCCATTGTACTCGAATGCGGATGCGTACCCCCGGGCAAGCAAGCAAATTTCAGTTTGTCGATTGACTGTTTCGATTTTTCTACAGAATTCCCGACTCGGTTTTCGGTGTTTGATTTATTCATTCATTCATAATTCGCCTTATAATAAACATTTCATGCAGAATCAAAATCTAAATACAAATCTCCACCTTTTCGGTCAAACTGGTCTGCAATTTAATTGCAATGCACGACGGATCGATAACACCATATAAGGCGTAGAAATTGATTGGAATTATCAACGCCGTCGTGCAATACGCTTTTAAAAATGCGTACCTTCGCTGCTTTGGTGTCAGAAAACACATAAAGGAACTAGGTCCTATATGGAATGTGTTCCGGCGATCGCTTTATGGCTATAGCACACTTTTAAAACCAGGCAAGAAAGAAGTAAGTGTTTGTATCAAGAAAAAGTATTTGTTGGTGGCACAGACCAAACAAAGGGATACGGAGGAAAGTTCTAGACAAATCCTGAACAAAAGAGATCCGATTTGCATACAATAGTGTCGAGAGTAACAGGAATGGTATCTTAAATATACGTACTGAAGAAAGAAATGGTCACGTGTTGGATCTCTTCGCTGGTGAGGACACCGTAATCCTTGCGGCACACGTGGATCTGTACCTAGATCTACTCACACGTTCGCGCTGTAGGGCGATATAATTGACGGTTTTAAAAATGCATAAGAGCAGGATGTGTGCGATTAACACTGTTTTAAATATTCAGGTAACTTAATTTCGGCAACGAATTAGATGTAGATTCATTTAAAATTGAGAATTCTGCGCCGAACATACGTAGCTAACTTTGCTGACTGTCAGGATCCTTTCAAAAAAACACTCGGCGAAAATTAGATCAACGCTCTTTATCGACTGACGGGTTGTTAAACGTCAAAAAAGCATAATGTTATGCAAACTCTTTATTTTCAGATGTCAGTCTGTCAAAAAAAACAAAAAAGTTGCGGGACACTTCACAAAACACGAACCGAATTGGTAAACACCGCCAACAAAGACTACCCACACCTAGCGAAATAAAACCGGCAACGGACAATCAACGAAAAACAAACTGAAAAAACACACGCTTTTTGAATTCAAAATTAAAAATACGGAACGCCTCGTTTTGACTAGCCGTTATTATGACTAGAATTCCCGCGCGCACTCCGACCGGATTCAAACGTCAAAGTTGTCAGCTGTTCGTAGCGTCCTAGTGGCAGTGGCTAACACGTGCTACTCGACCAAGAAATGATTGCAGACTGACTGGAGATTGTTTCGCAGAGCGGCCGGCTAACCAACCGACCGCTCGCACGCTAGAAGCAAGGGGGTCGGCGCGCGAAATGTGCGTGGTGCGTAGCGGTGCGATGCGTGCGCCAGTGGCGGACGCGATGGGTTTCGCTCAGTTGACTGGTTTAACTCGTCCGCATTCTGTAACTTTTTTTTAATTCTAGTAAAATTTTCTTAGTACTTTTGGTTGTGGTCCCATAAGGGGCTTTGGAAAGAGCATCTGACAAAACTCGAAATATTTTTAAACGAAAATGCTCCCTCAACTCCAACAGCGGCCGTCAGGCAGCGGGTACTGCTAGTTTCTAGTAAAATGCGATGAGATAAATGGAATTCGTAAATTTGCCTTCATTTGTTCCACTGTTCGCGATGGAAATATGATATTTTTCAATCCATTCCACTGGAAAATGTTACGGAAAAGCGATACTGTTGTTTGACATTCTATTTATTTAAATATTCTGATTCTTGTCTTCGAACAGGGAAAAATTAAAATCGAGCGACAAAAATTAAAAACATTGAAAGGACTTCAAATCTTGCTGGTTCTAATGGATCCGGTTCCAAATTCTGTCACAGGGGGTTACCATCAGAATTTTCCGAATAGATTTTACAGGCAACTTCTATAAGATAATCAAAACATTAAATTTCGGATCGCAACCATTCTTTGCAAACGTCCAGTCCGTCAGGAATATGGATAAAACATATGGCAGGAACATTCTCAATTAAAATTGATGTGATTCTTCCTCAAAAACATCAAGCCATTTCTTCCGCTGCTTGAGATTGTTAAGATCGGCGACGCGGCCCACCCATGCGTGCGACCCCAGCACCTACCCCCAGCGGTGCGCCACTGTGCGTGCCCCAGTGCGTGTGGCGCCAGCAAGATAGGCAGCCCGCTCACCCTCCCGGCGCTGCTGGAGCCAGCCTGGCTGCCCGGATATCAAACTGTTCTAATTCAGGGACATGTTTTGGGTGCACTGGATTAACCCTCACACATAGACTCGGAGAGTAGTGTTTTTTTTTTTGTGTGTATTGTTGTAAACATGCGTTTGTGGGTTATATATTATTTCCACGCTCACTTCAAAATAGACTTTTTTTTTCAATCCACCCTGAACATTAGTAGTAAGTACAAGACTTGGACATATTGTCGTAAACCGTAAAAGTATGTGCCACCCGATGGCGCTTGCGGCCGTTCATTGTAACAAGCCTCTACAATTAATTAAAAACTTATCTAAATATCAATACATGTTAGTGTTAATAAAGATGAATAGAGCGTAAACCAGACTCAAATACGAAGAATCTGTGAGAAATAACGATGTGAAATTTTTTAACCGTCGAAACGACGGTAACTCCATCTTGTAGCAACTACTATTTCAGTCGGTTCTTTGTCCCGAAGATAGTTGAAGTGGGTTTTGACCTGCCAAAACAGACTCATTCCATCGCGCCTAAAAGTTATCAATCGGTGACCACTCGGTGCTACCGGAGGCAATGGGGATACCAAGGTATAAATTGAATGGAAATCTGGACAATATGAAATTGCAAATAAAGGTGTTAATAAGACAAATCTATTGTAAAAACCAAATCGAGTAGATATAATTTTTTACATACATTTTCCGGAAAATGTGCACTAAAAGAGAACTTTTAAGTTGATGAAACAGTTTGTACCAACCCCAATTAAAGAATAAAATATATTATTTTGGTGTCTGGATCCTCCAAAAATGTAAGATGGAGACACTACAATAATAAGAAAAGTATTGTTGTAAAATTCAAATCCTAGAAACAATTCTTTCTCACGGCAGCCGTATTTTCGTGACAGGAATATAGATTGACAAGCGGAAATGTGCCTGATCGTCAGGTGATGACAGAATTTTTTTTATTTTTCTATATGACAACGCTTCTAAAATGTAGCGTCTCTTTTTTTTCTAGATATGAAAAAAAATGAACACACGCATGAACAGGGACGCGCGTAAATGTTGAATGACGCGGAAAAAATTTACTCTTTTTGAGCGGACTCGGCAAATGGTTCGGGAATTTATTTTCTTTTTTTATCGCCCGCCGTGGAATATATTTTATCCCTTGCGGTCGGTGACTCTGTGTCGGCAAGGGTGAAGGCCCGGAGAGACCAAATCGCAATCCTCTGCCCAAACTTTGCTGAATTTCGCTCCGGCTCTAAAAGGATTTCATTCTTGTTTCGATTGACATAACATGATAAATGTCAGAATCTCTTTGACTGATGCCGTTTTCAAGTTTCGATGAAAGTAAAATTAGTGGCGGCATTTTTGCTGGCTGTGGCAACTTCCGTGAAGTTAAACGTCAAAAGCTGTACGGAATTGTGTTGCTATTTTTGATCGGCGTCAAATGATTGGCAATTACATTTCGATAAAACTCTTCAGGCAAACTAGAATAAAAGGGGAACGCATTTACCCACTTAAAAAAAATTACAAAAAAAATCTACCAGTAGCGCAGGTTGTTACAGACGGTTCTAAATTACCAATATGACAAATTTAAACTTATGGCGCCATTGCAAGTGAAAATTTCTTGTGTATTTTCTATTTTAAAGCCCGGTATACGATTCTCTTTGTGAATCTTCAAGAAATTAACATTACCAAACAGAAATGGAAGTGAATAGTGTCAGAATTTGAATTTTTTTATCTTAACTTAAGATGCACTCTGTCCAGTTAATAAGTTAGTGCACCAAGGTCATAAGATTACCTTTTTTATCTAATTATTATCTAATCATAATACGAATTAAAATATTACTAAAGCTGTACATGATATCAAAAATTATAATGAATCATCTTAATTAAGATAGATTAAACTATTTGAAATGGGTTTTGAATGCTAAGTAAAGGACAATTCAAATTTCAATTAAAGGAAATTTTAGTTGTCCTTTACTTATTATTTATAATTTGAATTGTCCTTTACTTAGCATTTGAAACCCATTTCAAATAGCTTTTCTTAAAACTAGTGCTAAGGATAAATCAAGTAGATATGAGTCAAAAAACCACCATAATCATTTTAATTATTTAATCATGTAAGCCTGAATTCTTTTCTCTAAACCAAAAATACAAAATCAATCTCAAAAAACAAACAAAACTCTCGTAAATCCATCGTTCCTCACCGCAGTTTCTCTCACGGCTCCCGGTGAGAACTAAATGATTCGTCAGGCAATAAATCAATCGACAAGCTAACAAATATCAATACACTTGTATACACAAAATTGTGTATACTTATATTCGCCCGCAAATCAGCTTATAGGCGTTATCTCTACGTACACAATGCGGGCCACCTGTAATAATACCGAGCAGGCGAAACGGGTTACAACAAAAGCACTGGCGCGCGTGGCCAGGGCTATATCTAATCCAAGATGGAACGCGTTGAATCAAACGATTTTAATCAGATTTGATTGCGTTGTAATTTGATTATTTGATAACGTGCTAATTTCAAACAGCATCGCTAGAAATTAACGCGAATCAATCTTGCCACTGTATCTCACGTCGCACATATTAGCGACCTGCACTGCAGTGGCGTAATGTAGGGGTGAGTCTTCTTACACTAGATCCCAGCTTCGGTGGCCAGTAGACTTTTTTAGAAAGTCGTGGGAACCCTGGTTTTACCTTCTCATTATTATGATGTTACGATAAGCTTCCCGATTTCGAATATGGGTTACATAATTGTAAACCGAACCTTTGTGAAGGTTATACATGTGCCCCTACACGCTAACTTTTACATAGGAGGCGTATGCTAGTATTGTAGAACATTAAGCAAATACAGTGCAGTTTCGCCTTGGTATGTCAAACTGTAAGGGCTCTTAACACTTTAAAACTTTGCACCAGGACGAAGAGCAAGGTATCCTTGCCCGGCATCGGGCAGTTCATCCCAATGAAATACAGGGTGAGTAAAAAAAGTCTCATGACAATCTGAAATATGTCTGCAGACAAACAAATCTGAAACATGCCACCGTAACTGACCGTAACATAAAACACGCTTGAATTTTTAGTAATGGAAATTGTTTTTGTAACCATAGAGTGACGAATTTACTTTAATTTTAAGTGTCTAAAATATAAAATGATGGCTTATCAGCACATGTCATTTTCAAGAGTTATGTCAAAACTATCGCTGGACCTGCTGATTTGTTTGGTTTTACGAAACTAAAACTCCCTTCAGTTATTTTGATGTCATTTTCTCGTAGGGCGAATTACAGAACCATTTATGTACACGTCAAGAAAAGGGCTTTTTAAAGTTTCCCCAACTTTTCACACTCTCGGTATAATTATTTTCCTGTGATCCCAATCTTTGGGAACCAATTGACCCAACCGACCCGCACGCCACTGGCATCTACCGACGCCACCGGCATTAGTTTCACAGCAGTTTCACATAATTATGCACGCACAGCCTTCCTATCTGTTTATTGCAATTTCTGCGCAATATTGCTCGATTGCTAATGCACTTTTTTGCATTCATTAGATTCATGCACGGCGCCAGATTGCATTTCTCTGCACACTAACAAAAAAATTGTATCGCTACTCGTACGCAACAAAAATTGGTTAAACCTGGATCAGTCTGTAATGCCTTCTAGGCTTGGTGAGGTTTTACACTAATTATTATCATCGTCACATATTCATTCTCCGACAACATAAGACCGGTCTTCAAGTGATCCAGTGCGTCGTTAAACGATTTCACTGATTTATGGTGTTTAACGAGGAACTGTTTTGTCAACGGGTTCTGTGGCACTGGTAGATTGGCGTCGGTGAACGCGTGAATCAAATGAGAATGATGACGAATCTAACCTAGCCTAGAAAGCTAGGAGAAGAAACCCGGTGATGGTACGTGGTCTACTTCTGTCAAAGAGCACCAAGGGGACCACCGGCTTAACGTTCCTTCCGAAGGACGGTACAACTCGAACAGCAGGATTCCTCCACAAATCCATGCTGTCGAGATGTTGATAAGCAAGGCGAATGACGTTGTACTAACTTTTATCCCTGCAACCTCTCTCCCGAACAGAAACATGGAAAACTTGTATACAAACTGTATTTACAGGAGAATATGCAATTTGTGTGTATGATTATGAAAAAACTGAACTCTTGTATTCGGGAAAAATTTTAAAAGCCCGTCCAGCCATTGAAACTATGTGCTGAACAACACTCACTCGTTTGCCGAGTGCGCTTACTGGCGTTCAAACTCATCCCAACTACACGATTAATTGCACAACACATCCTAAGCCAGATTAATCGACGCAAAATCTGTTTGACGAGACCCATTGAACTCCGAAATGAGCGCCGTGTTTGTACCTGCTAGATAGAGTACACAGTACTCTCGGTACTTGACATGTAGCATTTGTTTGCCCTTCGAAGTGCTTTACTTGCTAATTCATTGCACCCCTCAAATTACATTCTACCCCAGGGAATTTATGAGCGAGGTGATCTATCTGGTGTAACCCTATGACCTCACAATGACCAGCTGGTGAAGAACAAAACACAAGATTGTTTGAAAATGTTGATGTAGTTTTCTTTGTTACATAGAAAAAATTTAGGCTTAAAAAATGGAAAACCAGTGGTGGAACTAAGTGTTCAAGGGGTCTGCGACAACGGGCGGGCCCAGACCCGGCCGCCAGTTTCGGGGAGTGGGATTTTGCCATTTACGTAAGTCTTTGAATTATTTGAAAAGTGCATGAACAACTATAATTATGTCAGTTTTTTTTTTTATTATTCACACCACCAGAATTTAACAGAAATTGCCTTTTTCACTCTAATTTTGTGATTTTGGTCTCCCTGAGTATCTCAATACCTCCGGTCTGCTGGTAAAAATTCAATTCAGGCAATCCATTATATGCTCGACATTGTAAGCTGTACAAAGTTCGAGTCAAATATTAAAAGATATCTGCAAGGATCCTTCCCCTTAATTGGTTTATTCTTCGAAATGATCAAGCATCGGAACCTATTTGGAGCAAATTTTCAGTAAAAATCGACCTGACATGGAATTGAAAAATTCTTGAAGCCACAGAAGTTTTTCTTTTACGAGGGGCGATGACTTTTGAAAATAAAAGATTATTAATCGAACATGACTTAGGGTTGGGGTGTGTTGGGTCATTAAAAAAATTATTGGCAGGCCCCTGTGACAAAGTACCGCCACTGATTTTAAACCACTTTCCATCTAACAGGTGTAGAAGGCTGAGGTTTGGCAACGAGATTTCAATCCAGCGGTGTGGGCGATAGGGCATGAAGAATCAGCTGGCGAGATAGTTCATTACTCGTTACGCCGCATGTACTTGCTGCTGCGCATTAACATGAAGTACGCGAGTACAGAGTCATCAAAAAGGATGGACCAGGGGACGATTCCAACACAAAGAACATCCTGTCATCGTTACGGCTCATCGCTGACAATGGCATTGAAAGCTACGGTATTGGCTGCTAGGTGCTAATACTAAACATTTTCTAACTATATGATCGACCAGTAATTTTTTTTTCCGACAATCAGCCATTTTTTTAACCAGTTGGTCCTTATTAAAAAAATACTACATTTAAGATCCCCCTTTTTGGCGGTGTTTTATAGGAACTCCAAACTATTGATCATTTTGCGCCTAATACGCATTTTTTTTTTTGAGAAATAAAAAGTAAAAACATTTAAAACTTTGTAAAATGTTAGGTTGTAGATTTGCAGCCGATTTTCAGTCGATTCAGTACATTCCTATTACATTTAAGCACCGAAAAATGTATTTTGGAGTGGAAGAAAAACCATTTGTATTTTCTACATAAGAAGGCAACGATGAACAAGAACAAGATTTTTGTAAATAAGGACCGCTATAAACAGGTTCAGTTATGTACTAACATCTTTGTTCGGTACGGTCTTTAGTAACGCTGATCGCATACCATTTCATTCGACATAACCATCCAATTAGTGTATTTTTAGATTTAGATGTACAATCAAATCGCAAGCCATTTGAATAATTGCCGCTCTTTATTCGCGTCAATTTGATAGCGAAATTGTCAAAGATTGCGTCCGACGCAATTACGTCCAATAAACGCGCATGAAAGATGCAGACAATTTAAGATCTGAGTTAAGAAACATTAGTAACACTCCGTTCAGCAAGAGAACAAATTGTTCAGAAACATAGATTAATTTGTTTTAATGACAGCGTATTTTATCTTGGTATTAAACTTTTTAACAACCTTCCTGACAATGTTGCTACAATAGCTGATTTTTCAAAGTTTAGACTCACTATTGAAAAATTGTTATTATACAAAGGTTTTTATCATATTGACCAATTTTATAAACTAGACATGAATGATTGGACAAAGATGTGACTGCTTTTACTTTAGAATTGCACATGACTATCTTAGTATTTTAGTATTAGGCATTGTCTTTGTTTCTTTGGTAATTTATTTGCAATTTGTAATCATAATGCATTTTTAATTTGGACGAGTCCACATCATTTAACTATTCGAATGTAAGCCCAGTGATTATGGACAAATAAAGGTACTTTTTCCGGCAGAGGCGCCACCGGTCGTATTGAGTTGACATGAGGGCCAACTGTCATTTTTAAAAACACTGAAAATCATCTCAGATGATGGACGCCATTTTCATTTCGCTAAGCTTTTGTGGTGCCATATATATATAATCTGTTTTTCGGGCTTTCTAATAATTTTCCTACAAATTAAAACGATCCTGGGAATTATTTCGATGATACAATAAATATTTATAAATACCGACACTGAAATCACTAATGAAACTTGATCATTGGTGTTTAACGACGCACTGTTTTGACATCTGGCCATGCGGCACTGGTCTAATGGCGTCGGTGAATGAGTGGATGATGATGAGAATGCCGATGAACCTAACCTAGCTTAAAGGTGGAAGGGAAATCCAATGCTGGCAATGCATGAGTTCTTGCATGAGTTGTTGGTAGCAATGGATTTTCTCTCATCGGCATGTAAGTAGACATGTAATGCTGAAAGGTTGCCAAACACAACAACAATTCAGATGCAGCTTAACCATTTATAACCAAGAAAGCGCGCCTTTATGTATGAAATCACACAAACAAATAGGGAAATCTTCTTTAAATTATTATTTAATTACTATCATTGTGTTCAAATACGCGTTTAAAATAAAATCTGGTGTATTTTTCTTTTTATAATCCGATCATAACTTTCCTATTTATATTTGTGTTGAGAATGGCTAAAATATGAATTCTCGTGGCGGGATGAAAACGGGCTGTGATTAACTACATGTAGTTCTGACGTCATTTTGTGTCTCCTTTGCGTTCGCTTCTGTTTTTCAACATTTTTCGACGTCATAATGACGTCAGATTTCACTTCATGTCATAAAAAATGGCGACCCTCGTTTTCGTGCGAGATTCAAACGCAAACATTTTAAACAGGTATATTTTATTCAAAATTGGATTTAGAAGAAAATAAAAAAATACGTGTTTATTATTTTCTCACAAACAAAAATAAGGAAATTGTTTCAAATTTCAAGATATTTCCTTTTTTTTATAATTTTTCCCGTTCAATTATCTAAAACGCCAAGAAATTGGCAAGAATGACTAAGACACATTAATCTGTGAGAAGAGATGACCAATGAATGGTTTCAACTGTAAACTGTGACGTCCATGACGCAATGATCATAAGGTGCCGGTCATCATTTACATCTGGGAGATGGAATTAAAAACATTTCCACCACACACACAACACATGGCTGGGTAACAATTAATTCGTTAAACAGTCTGCCAAGCTAATTACTTGCTAGTTAGTTGGAAAAGCGACCGCTTATAAATTACCACGGCGACAGCGCAAGCATGTAGGAGGTGGCGATTCGGTAACAATGGATTGTGGTTATTTAATAATGCAGTACGCAAATTTCTCTTCAATTGTGCATGGAATTTATGTACGAAAAAAGCATTTAGATAGATATTAAATCTGGGAATTATTAAAACTAGAGTAAAGTAACATGAATTGAAATTAGAGGCACGTGCTTTTGATATGTAAAAAAAAAAAAAAATAATTAAATTAACTCTTTTTGCCAAAAGGCACATGTCCGAGGCACATTGCGCTAAATCTGTAATTAGATTTTAATTTAAACATCATGCTTAATTAATCTGACCTAAAATTTGACATAAAATCTATGGTGAAACGCAATTGTTAACGTGATATCGATATCAGCATTCGTCCAATAACCACCCAACGTACACTAATCTAAATTCAAAGCTAGATATTTGAAAGCCAAATCGCTGACCTTCGGTTTTAAACTCCCAACGGTCACGCATATTTGAAAATATCTACGGCCACATAAACAACGTTGAAATAATCGCGTTTCCTGTATGTCCTTACAGAGAGCGTTCACGTCGACAATTTCAATGTCGTCTCGTCTCATCAGCGACCGCTCGCTGGTAAGATTCGCCGAAGACAGCGGCGATGGCAAAGGCGTTTCAAGAGTGTAATTGTCGCGGTCATGAAATGCTTGCGAAGGCTAAGTACAGAGAGGAAGGCGCACGTACGAACAACTGTTCACCAGAAGGATGAGGACGATTTAAATGTGTACTTTCAGCTCGGCAAATTATTAATGCAACAGCATTCTTTGTCAGAGCATGCCATTCCAATCCACGGCATTTTCAGTGTGAATTTACTGTAACTCCTGCGTTGGATTGTAGATATTGAACATTGCTAAAAGGTAGATTATGTTTAATCTAGATATTTAGCACTCATTTATAGCCTGTAAGTCACATTCTCAAACGCAATATTGTAAATCTTAGTCTAAATGTCCATGTTCAATTAGTCAGAGGGAAACCCTGCGTGACGGATGTAACGCTACTGTATTCTGATCTAAAGAATCACCAAATTTTCGGTAAGTCACAGCTGATCGAGCCAACATCTTTGGAGAATATTTTGAAACACCAGGAACAATCCATTCGTACATTTTTTAAATACATCAAACGGAAAGCAACCTCATATGGGTTTTTTTCGCCTAAATTGTCATTGTGTTCTAAAAATCTGTGAATTAATCGATATGTCTAATGGCTGAAATCCTCATTTTTCTACTCCTTTCTCTGTTTCTGAGTTCCGGTCAGCAGGTTCCAGGATTTACCACTGTCTAGCTCCCGTCTGCCCGGTGTACCGTCGTCCCACTCCGAATAACGAAATAATGCATAGGCGGGGTCGACCGAGCGACAACGAAATGCTGGGAGTGTCCGCCCTATCAACCGGGTCTCAAGGTCACACGCGGCGAGCTAATATTTTATGCATCGATGGGGCCTCGAAGAGCACATTCAAATGATAGTGGTGTGACGCTAATCGAGGTTAGATAAGACCAAGAAATATTCAATAGTTGTGTTGAAAAGTCAATCGAGGGTTTCGACAACTGGCACTGGGTCTTGTTTCTTTTTAAGGAGGAGGTGAATTCTGTGCCGGCACGTACCCTACTCATGGCGACGAGCACCAAGAGTACCACCAGCTAAACGTTCCTTCCGAAGGACGGTACTACGTGAACAACAGGATTCCTCCACAAAGCAATGCTGTCGAGAGTTTATAAAATTCCAGCTATCGCCACATAAGAGATATTTCCATTTCTCTGTAGCAAAACTAATACATTCTAGAGTTAAGAAAAACTATTTGAAATGGGTTTTGAATGCTAAGTAAAGGACAACTAAAATTTCCCGACGTTTCGTAACATGTACTAGTTACTTCTTCAAGGGTTAGAACTTAGCATTCAAAACCCATTTCAAATAGTTTTCCTTAAAACTAGTGCTAAGGATAAACCAAGTAGACATGAGTCTAAAAACCATCATCAACATTCTAGAGTTATTTCTTTAAAGTGATAAAACTAGAAGAAAGTATTAGAACTAGACGAGACTATCATCGAGCCAGAACTTGTTCACAATGTAATATTCCACAATGCCTTAATATCGAAACCGTCGGTTGCTAGAGCCGGTTGCTACACGAAGTGCGTACACCCACGTGAATTACGCACTTATGCGTGCACGGAGGCGCAGTAGAGATTGCAGTAATAATAATCGAGAGTGTTTAATCGGAACCACTCGGGCGTGAATATGAGCTGATATTACCCGGTGTCGAGCAGATTGGGTAACCGGCACATAGGGAAATTTCCCTTGGTTGTATTCGATTATTTTTGCACCTAAAGTGTATGCATGTGTCATTTATAAATAATTCTTGGCATGAACTCATCGTTTAATTACTTTAAGTCGTAATTTATAACTCTCTCTGTATCCTGGATGTATACAAATTTCCTAATCGTCGATCTTCAGAATTGAAAAGTATCGTTTTTTTTATTATTATTGTTCTACAATGACAAAATTATCAATGATAGATGCGTATCATGTTCTCCCGAATTTCTACGTCCATAAACGAAATCGATCAGGTCGATCAACTCGTCCTTTCTTCAATAAAATACTATAGAAATTGACGAAAAATCATACAATTTTAACTGAGTAATGTATACTTCCATCCAATTCGCTTATTAATCAAACCTTAACATTAAACAAAAACAAGAACACAAATTTAGACGTCCCTGTGTTAATTAAGCCTCACGTTCTCTTCCCACATCAACTTTCCAACAAACCCAAAAAAAAGGCACCCGCCAAACCTGATCTGTCATCTCCACAAATCCATCCTTCACAAAGCAACACCCATCAACAATGTCCCATCCATCACCATCTAAACAAAACACGATAAGTGATCCAGCATCCATCGCTACTACACAATTAATTACCCTCTCCGTACACGCAATTATTACAATACCTCATTGAATACCTAATTGAATCATCCCCTTGCATAATACACGCACTGATACAGCGATACGGCGCAATATCATAATAGTCCGTAGTCCGGAACCACGATCATACGGGGTACGGGGAATCATTGTGTAACGCGTCCGAGACGAGAGCATCTGATAGCTACAGCAAAGCCCTACGATTTACAACGCAAAGGGTTGGAGGGCGATACAAGATACGCAATCACTCTATAGTCGCGGATATGAAGGGACGAACGGGGTGAAAATGACAGGGCGGTTTAGTCCATGGTTGTTATACCGGAGCACACAAAGGAAGACTTAGATGAGACAAGATTCAATCAGTTAGTGAGGGGTTATGCCCGTGGATTATCTTCTTGTGTAGATATTTGTCGTGGGAGATGAAAGACTTACTAAGAGATGGGATCTGATTTCGGATCTGAGGAAAAAGGGAGTCATTATCGCGGCTTGGTTTGTATTGAATGTAGATATGTGTTTTTACTTTTTGTGTGGCGTGGGTGTGGAGAAGGAAATGCGCTATCATAGTATCTACATGGGATGTGTGAAATTGTGTCAAAACCCTGGCGAGGGGTATAGTGGAGGGGGCTCGGAACGTGGGGGCAGACATTCGATATTTTTCGGAGATGTGGGAATACTTTGTGCTGTAAAGGAACTCGGAGATGAGACGCGAGAGAGAGTGTGTTAGAAGAAAATTGACGAAAAAAAAAAGGCGTGAGTTTATTTTCTCTGCTGTGAAGTGACGGATGAAATTTGATTCGCTAGGTTCTAGCGCGACTCGATCGTTGCGCTGCTCGCCCGGTTTTCGAGTGGAGTGTTAATAAAAAATGCGTGCGAGCTTTTGACATGATACGTATGGCGAACTGAAAACCAGCTCAATGACGAATATGGATGACGAGTTTGGCTGGTATTACTTGGTGTGGTACGGGCTTAGGTACGGGATAGCGATAAATACTTGTATGTGTGTGGCTGAACCCATCGCTTCCTTCCCTATCCAAATATGTGCGTCGTTCGGAGAATCTAACCGCAGATCGGCGTCCGCGAAAAAACTGTCTCCCTATAGGCTAGCCGTTATACCAAACGCGATGGACGTATTGTTCTTATGCCAAGTATTATAATTTTCTTAACTCCTAGATAAAGTGAGAGTTAAATTAATTGGCATGGCAGCAATCAATCACATGTAGTTAAAGTCAGCTGATTCTGTGAGTTAAGAGCTCAAAAATATTTTAATACCTGGCCTCGAACTTTTCTCAAAAGTAGTTCTAGTTATTTGAGATCAATTTTTGATTCAATATTCTGACCATGCCGTTGAAGTAAGAAAGCTAGTAATCAAATATGTTACATGACAAAGAATTGTACTTAGATAAAAAAAAGTACTCTTTTTTCGATTTTAAGCTCATACTTGCAACAATTAACCACTAAAACATGCGCTGTTTTACGAAGTTCAAGACAACGTTCGAAATAAACTAAACATATTTTTCAAAGAGAGCCCTTTTCTAACAAAGAGTAATTCTTTGTCTTTTGATTCTTTTGAGTAATTCTTGATTTCAAGCTTTCTATTTTTCACGGTACGACCAGTTTTTGCCTGCAAACATTTTTTTTTCTTTGGAACTTTTATTATTTGAGTAGGAAAATAAAAAATCTGTGCTCAAGCTATTCCCTGCTCCTACTAAAATCACATGCAAAGGAATAATAAAAATGTGACTGGTAAATGAAGCCTGAGACGGATTTCTAAAAAGCAAGAGATCTTTCCCTGAGAAGAAACTCTATCACATTCGAAACTCTAAATCAATTTACAACAATAAGTACATATATGGACATATATAGTAGGTATCCAAACATCAAATTCAATTGGGCGATACGATTTACTCTTTGTATGGCAGGGGTAAGTGAAACCGAATCCCAGTTGAAAAAAAAAAATATTAAAACGGAAATGGAATTCGTTTAAAATCCCTCACTCAAATAATTAACCACAAGAAAAAGAAATCTGCGAAGTCGCTTAATGCATGAACAGTAACAACGGCGCTCGCGCCCAGCAGACCAACTCTAGACCTCACTCAGAGTACAACGAGGATAATCCGGGTCGAAACGAATTGTGCACCGAGCCATCGACCAAAGAATACCCGTACAAACACACACACACATCGAATCGATTTCAAAAGAAACCCGACATCGAGCAGCAAACCATTACCAACCAAATAAACACAACCTCTTTAGAAACAATTCGTTACAAACGATTCGACAATGAAAAACAAATAAATTGTTACACTTCGTAATCGCTTTCAACCATTTCACTTTCTACGTCCTTCCTTCTATTCCTACATTCATTAGCTTTAATCATTCAGAGATGATAAGACCCGTCCTAAATTCTAATCTTGTTTCCTAAAAGCATCAAAAACATTGAAATCGGATTTCATTGAAGCATGGGTAAGCCTCCAGCGTCCAAATAATTTCGAGCTAACCATCTTACTTGTGAAGTTAGATCATAGGCTATCGTCGTCGGCAAGTTTAATTGCTCTTGGTCTTCATTAACAGCACGCATCTTGTCGGTAATTACCTTATATTTACACTGTGCCAGCTGTTACATCACTTTACATGCATTCTCTGCATAGGGCGAGCCAGCAGGCAGAAGACATGCGAGGTTTGGTTTGCCACTTGGGTCGTCTTGGGGCTTTCTTGTTAAGAAAATGGGACAACTTTGAAGATGTAATGTAGCAAAATGGAACCGAAACTAACGTGGCTAACATACTAGGACGTGCAATGGTGTTTTAATCAAATTGTGTGACCATATTCGAGTTGTCTGCGTTATGATTCAAAAGAAAGGATGAACGGATTCAAAATTGCTTTATTTTTTATCAAACTGTGTGACTTTATTTGGCAAAATCAAAAAAAAATTTGAATTTCTTTGCAAGTCTTCGTACTTCAAGGTTGTATTTGTTGTTTTTTTTACTAATTTAGCGATATAAGAAACGCACTCTGTAAAACCTTCGACAAAACTGGTATATGAACGCGGGATTTCTTACAAATATGCAATTTCCATATCAGCTGCTGAAATGGTCAGGGTTTTTGTGACGTAATGCATGCCTAGCAAAACCTGAAATGGCCATAAACAAAACAAAAAAGTAAGTGTGTTTGTCTATGCGAGAATAAGTTTTAAAGATGTGTAGTACTTTACTTTGATGGTGGAGCTAAACTATAAAAAAAAACGTGTCAAAGAGAATAAAATGAATTTTATAAGTGGAAAAAACAGATGGATGTCGCTGTTCGCAGAGATTGTTGCAAGCATGTATCGGTGCGTGTAGCTACACGCAAAACCGCGGAGAGCAAAATGTGCATTGCAGATGTCGGTAAAATCTGCATGGGTAACTATTGTTAGCTATCCCATTAATACACTTGGTAATAAACTCTAGCCTACAAACGGCTCCATCGTGTTTAGGTACTTAAAAATAACGTTTAACAAAAAAAAATTAGTTCTGATCATTATGGTCTATTCAAAAATTCGTTCTCCATTGATTTTTTTTCAAATTTTAAAGCGGCAATTATGCTATTTGCTAGATTGGTGTCCATCTTATCAGGTGTCAACATTTCAACCGACCATCAAGCTGTGTTGCCAACTCATCAGGTAAACCAGTGATCTTGCAAAAACCAAATCGCACTTAAGAGTAAATCAAAGACCAATCAATGAATCCCTTAAGTTGACATGTTTCAACGGTTCTACAAAAACTCATAGCTACAAAAAAATACATTTTTGGATGAAATCTTACTTAAATTGCAAACGCTTGCGATGCGCGGGGTATTTTATTATTAACAACACTATAACTGTCTCAAAAATTGATGCCCAAACGCGGACTCGAACCCAAAAGGTGGAGATCGGGGTTCGAGTCCGCGTTTGGGCATCAATTTTTGAGACAGTTATAGTGTTGTTAATAATAAAATACATTTTTGTTTTTGGGATTCACTATGCTATGTAAATCCTGTATTTACACATAACATATTAGACCTGTGGTTGTAAAATGTGGGCCGTATCCTCTTTCGAAGCACAAATTGGTCGTTAAACTAGATGTTGTACGTTTTGAAATGCAGTCCGTATCACGTCGAGTGGCAATCAGTCCCCACTCATGGTAGCAAGCATTTTTCAGGCACACGTTAATTAGCCAAGTTTCTTTCTCTGATTGCAATTAACAGTCGGAGGTAAGACGAGGTTTATTGCAACGTGTAAAGAAAACAACACGTTCTGAAGGTGTAATCGTTTAAATGTGACTTAGATGACCGACTTATGGTAAAACCATTTCTAAAACATTTTTCCAGACATACACACGATTTTATTAATCGGTTTAACGACGCACTGTTTTGACAACGGTCTGATAGTCTAGTTGCGTCGGTGAGTGAGTGGTGATGAATTTAACTTAGCCTAGAAGGGAGGAGCACCGGCATGTTGCCTACTCTTGTTAACGTCCCTTCCGAAGGACGGTACAAGCGAACAACAGGATTCCTCCACAAATCCATGCTGTCGAGAGGTTGATAAGCAAGGCGAATGAAGTTGCTGTACTAACTTTCATCCCTCCAACCTCTCTCCCGAACAGAACTGGCCATGTGTATGATGGTCACTCATCCAATACCTGACCTAGCGCCGTGTTGCTCAACTTTAGTGATCTCACGAGGACCGGTGTTTCCAACACGCCAAACCGTTCGGTGGTCACCCATCCAATAAGATGACCCAGCGCCTTGTTGTTAAACTTCGGGGATCTCATGAGAACCGGTGTTTCCATCACGCAAAACCGTTCGGTCTTTCACAAATCAAAATCAGGTGGACTTTTTGTGAATTTGTTTATTCTGAATCCACCGCACACCAGCAGGGAAGCTGGACCCAGACAAAAATAGGTGCATAGCCCACTTGAAACATACCCAGAAATCACATGACCGCAAAACAACCAAACAAGTGAATCGCGATCTTGAAACCATTCCCATGAATCTACTCCCAACAGGAACTTATAAAATCTTGGTCTAACTATAAATTTGATCGTAGGTAACATCTTAATACGGGCGACGTCAAATCGAAGGAAGTAATAAATTTAAAAAAAAAACACGAAAGTCTGCCCATCTCTTAATTAATGTCTCACGGGGCACAACGCTTATGCTCTGGACCACGATTTCTGTGCAGCATAATTCCAGTGCATTCTGCATTTATTATAGTGTACTACAGTCAAATTACCTTCTATGCAAAGCCATAAGACACTCAACCTCTCAATAAGGATACCGAAGCATTAGCTAGGCATATTAATATGTTCCCATGAAATTTATCTCTGGTCCCAACAGCTTCATTGCTAAATCCTCCGGTTTTGGAGAAGACGTTTGTACACAAAGATCAAGACTCAAACCCATCCATCCCTTTTGATCCCGAAAGCAATAATGGTCACACACGGCGACGACCTGTCTCACTGTCTTAGTGGATTCAACGACCGGAAGTGGAATCATGCCCTTAAGGCTCACGTGAGTGGTTCGACGATATCAAAGCGGTGGTCACGTAGTCTCATGTGAGACGTTGTCAAGGGGTTGTAACAGTGGCTACTTTGTGACAAAATGAGATTGCTTTAGGTCAGTCGACATCGGTTTTTAAATAGATTGAGTGATATTCCTTTTTTTGCTAAATACGTTTGATTTTGTTTAGTGTTTGTGCTTTTATGGCAAAGGTTGTGGGTTCGTTGATTGAAAAATGTCAACCTTTGTAGTTGATTGTAACTTGGCTAACGAACTGTTCGTAGTTTTTGATGATGTAATTTGATCATCTATTCCCTTGCGATCATCTATTCCCTTGTGCTCATCTATTCCCTGTCCATGACTACAGTAACACTCTACGCCATGAAGCTCAGAGAATAATATTTTCTATTTTCCTGAATCCGGGTTTGGTGGAACTTTAGAACTTTAGTGGAAAATTTTCCGAAAAGTGCATTCTTTTACCGAAATTAATGATGCTACAGCAGCACTGATACCAAATCATCAATAAACATCATCAAATCAATTTTTTTTTACGGTGTCTGCTTTTTTAAAAAGTGTTTCCAGTCCTAAATAAGACTTCAGTTTCCCGAATTTTCGGCGAAATTCGCTCCAAATCCAAAGTCATTTTAGGACTGCTAACCCTATATCATAAAGTACAAAATTCATCATCGAATCTGTACACGAAATCGTACAATTATATTTTTAATTAGTACTTATCGGTAGTTTGAATTTAATTGCAAATTCCCAAGCATTACAATTTAACATGCCAAATCAACCTGATTAACCCACAACATTACCAGAATGCAACGAGCTCCTTTATTCAAAATGCACACAAAAACTGATAACGTCCCACGTTATCCAGCACCGGATTTCCTCCCTGATTACCCAATCTTGGGTGGAAACTCCAGAAATAGCATTCCTTGTCCTGGGTTCGACCCAAGGGAATGAGAAACACTGGGGCCGGCAACTGACTTATTTAGCGTATGAAATGTTTGCTACTACGGTACGTTTGCTCCCAATCAAAAATAATGCAACCATCTCGCCTGACCATCTCTAGTATGGTACGTCCGAAAAACGCATGTACAAAATATAATCGTGTTTATCTTGTCTGGTGTCAACATTTCAACCCGTCTCGACTTGACCATCTAAGCTATGTTGCTAACTCACGTACCTAAATCGTTCCCATTAGGTCAGCACCAGCAAAATAACATTTGATAAAGAAGCCTAACCAATCAATTTTGACAGCTAACATGTCGCAATAGCAAATATTGACTTCTACCAATGCGAGAACGAACAAAGATGTATTATAATTTATAAAATTGGTGGACTTGAGTTTTTGAGATACACTATACGTAGGTTATGTTGCCATTGTTATCAAAGAGTCGAATTGAATGGATGAATCTTTAAAACGTCGTTGAGCAAAAGGTGGGTGTTTCCTCTGAGGACATTGCCGCACATGAAGTGTAGCAATTGTGAGTAATTTACTGAATCAATTACGCTGAACTAGATCTGTGGCTTAAGGAATTTCATTTCGGATAAAACAATACTTGGTAACTTATGGCTTCATCGTTGCAACCTTCACTTTAAACAATCCGGTGAATCGTTGTACGGCTTACAAATGCGCCAACGCACGTACACAACAATTACTGCGTGTTATTCGAAATTGGTTTACGCGTGGCATTGACCAGATGCCGCCGCCTAGGTGAGGTTTAGGTGTATTGCGTGAGTGAAAATATACCTCAATTAGAAATTATCAAAAAAATTGGGTTTACAATTCAACGCATGGGATTCATATTCTCATTGGTCCTAAGCCAAGGCTTCGATTTAAACTATAGTGTATACTGAAGTAACCTTACTAAAGAAAAAACGCTTTTAGGGGGTTGCTCGCCTTCATTATTTTTCTAAGGGTACTAACAGGGAACAAAATCGTATTTTTTATTCTTTAATTGAGGTTAGTAAAAACTGTTTCAACAACTAAAAGAAAATCTGTTAATGCACATTTTTCCGAAAAATCCATTCTAAAAAAAATGTACTATGTATATATCGGATACAACTCATAAGGCTTTTCAAAATGGTTAGCTCCAGGTTTTTTATATGTAGTTTGGTAGTTTTAACAGATTGAAGAAATTTGGGAAAACACCTTGAACAGGCTCTTACAGCGCGTGCAACTATAAGACAAAATAATATTTTTGATTTTGAAAACCTTCAATCTGTTGCCAATAGTGTGATGAGTCGCCTAGTTTTGGTTTCGTCGCGATCGGACAAGTGGTTTGGCCGATTAGTTGTATCCAGTAAACCTAGATATAAACCTGAGTAAGCACTTAAAGGCACTTTTGAAATCAAATTACTGTCTCACATTCGAATCACAGAGGAATTCCGCCAGCTTGCATTCAATAATATCGCAGATAGATTGCACAGATATACCACTCATATGGGGAAACAGCTCTCAAAATAATTAGGAATGTAGACCTCTGTAGCCAGACAGCGCTAGCATCGCGACGATTGTCAGAGCTAAACGCGACAGTCGGTGTCTTTGCGTACTCACGCCCAGAAATAGCGAATTTCAAAGATAAAAATATATAGTTTTTAGCGGAAGTACACGACGACTTGATCGACGCGGATGTAGCTCAGCAATAAAATTAAAAAAAACACTTGTTGTTTTGGTAAGCATGCTGCTGTCACAATGAACGAGCCAGTTTTTAATCAATCACATTGATGAGCATCGTATGTCAATTTGGTAATAATTATAATTTTCCTGGTAAAAATGCTACTATAGGCGCATGGTTGGGTCAAAAAATCACCAGTGACATTCGCATGGGCTAAATTTTTTGTTTAAAGCACCCAAAACAAAAATACAAATGAGTTCAATTTTCGAATGTATTTATTAATTGAAGACTAGCGGTAATATGTACTTAGTGATTATATCGTACGGTTTTCAAGGAAGCCACGCCCCTTTAAAACCAAAATGACCACGAAACCCACACCACACACGTGATCCCCTCAGCAAAACCGACAGAAAAACAAACGTGTAAAAAAGCGAGAGCGACTTCAATCAATATCGAATTGATTACCTCCCAAAAACACCTCATCTTCGTGTACCGCTCGAGCCATTCCATCTTTAATTTCTCACGTGTCGCATTCTTCCTCAGATTGCTTTCAAACAATTTATCTTGTCGCGTCGCGCTCTCACCACAGGGGTGGCGGGGGGGGGGGGGGGGGGGGAGACAGTTGATGAAGTGTTTGATTACAAGATCCAAAAGCGAGGAAGCATGCAAGAGGACGGGGGGGGGGGAGTGCCCGGGGCATGCAGGGGGCTGCGACCCTCCTCCTAGTGTTGATACAATCATCAGCTGATGAGGGTGCGAATATAGGGTGGCGACAGCAGCACCGGTAGCTTTTGTGCCCGCGGCGGGATTCGAGCGCGGTACCCCGCAAATGTGTTATTTTTTTTTTTTGCGCGCGGCGCATAACAAGGGTTGTGTAGTGAGAATAGCGGAACGATTTGGCGCCAGGATGTGCCGTGTGTATAGCGCGCTGAAGCTTTGTTCGGGCACGAAGAGAATGATATATGAGATTTTCCCGCCTTTTTAGAGTGGCTTGAACACCCACGCCTGCACTATGGGCACAAAATTATGGTAGCATTTTCTCTACAGCGTAGCCATCTTGTTTCTTTTCTTCTCGATATGGTTAAGCCGGAGTGCCTATAGTATTTTCAGCTTAAAAACCACTCACGAGTAAAAATGGCCGACATACAGCCTTCTGGTAACATTTACCCATAAATAGGCTAGAAAGCCGTGAGCCTGTAATTTTAAATGGCGGTTCTTGCACTGAAAATTCTTTAGATAACGGTCATTTACAATCGGTTTTGTTTCAAGGTCATTCAAAAATGGAGATTTATTATCACCTGTTCGTTCCTTTCAATCCTAATCCACTTTTCAACACCTCTTTTTAAAATAGCAACTCTTTCTTATTATTAGGAACACTACTACCTCCTTAAAAATGTATACCCAAACGGGAACTCGAACCCTGATCTCCACCTGTCACGGGTGTTGCTCTAACCAATTGAGCTACTTGGACACATAATTTTAGAGAGGATTTTAGTGCATTTGACGAGAATGACAGATCTCCAACGAGTAGAATCATGAGGCTGTGAATACTCACAGTCACTCTGATTCTAGTGACGCTATACCACGTCACCACCTGTCAATCTCGAGTAACTCCACTTTGACGTTGTGTGAAATATGATTTTAATTACAAACTCATGTCCATTTTCACCTATAAACTTAGCTTTGTTCAACCAACCCCCCATCTCAGTAATTGAGAGATGGCACACGGTATCTATTTACAGGCATAGGTAACATTCAAGTACACTCTCATTTACTACAATTGATGTGGCTTCATCTACAAAATCGGAACTATATACTAATCCATTTGAAAATCAGCTTCAATGGGCAATTAGGTTGATTGCAATGCGAAACCGTGGCTGTGTTTCAAGTGTGTACATGTAACGTTGGCTATAACTCCTTCCGGGACAGTTCTGCATGATGCTGTTCCTGGAGATATCTGCTAACTTGTCCTATGATTAGCGTCAAATTCCCGGGCGTATATATGCGTTGCCGTCATGCTACCTACATAATCTTGTTATTCCTGTAGTATCAAAATACACGTGGGATCAAATTGAATGTATCCTTTACAGTAACGGGGCAATTTGGCGAGCATTTAATGGCTTCCGTATCAGAGCAAAAAATCGGTATAGGGGGATGAAGCAATACTAACGCAAGTATCATTAGAAACACAAATTAAAAAAAGCAATAAGTATTTCTGATTCTAAAAATGAGGCCTGCACAATTGATGAAAGTTTTTGCAACGGTGAACTTTAAAAATTACCAAAATAAAAAAATAGATTGAATGATTTGTGCTGTTTAGCACTGTTTTGATATCTGGCCGTGTGGCACTGGCCTAATGGCGTCGGTGAATGAGTGGATGATGATGAAGATGATGAACCTGACCTAGCCTAGAAGGGAGGAGGGGAAACCCGGTACCGGCACGTATAGCCTTCTGTCGACGAGCAAAAAGGGGGTCTACCAGTTTAACATCCCTCCCGAATGTCGGTACTTCAAGGCGAGTGAAGTTGCTGTACTAACTATCATCCCTGCAACCTCTCTCCCGAACAGAACTGGTCATATGTATGAGGGTCACCCATCCAATACCTGACCCAGAGGAGTGTTGCTAAACTTGCATCCCTCCAACCTCTTTCCCGAACAGAACTGGTCATGTGTATGAGGGTCACCCATCCAATACCTAACCCAGCGCAGTGTTGCTTAACTTGACTCTAACTAAACTTACAAAGCCAAAAATTTTTACAATAAACCCCCAAATCAACTGCAAGCTTGTAAGTGAAAATTATTATTCGTAAGCCACGATCCCCGTCATTTTGAAACAGCTGATTTCTTTTCTTAGCAAACAAAGTTTTGTAATTTCGGGATTGCGTCCCGCAGCGTCGGACGTGCCTTGCCCTGAGCTGGAACAGTATCAACGGTTGGGACGGTAGGTACTGCAGCCTGCGCTCGGCCAAACCACCTCAAACATTCTTTCGCCCACCGGACTCACGAATGACCCTCGAGTCCACAGAGTCTCGTATAACTTCGCGAGCCAGGAATAAAAAACTATTTCTCTTTGCTCCTATACTCGGTTTCACTCCAAGATGGAGAGCGGATTGAGTAACGCGAGCAATGAGGTTCATAAAATGACGGCAACACTGGACGGTTTGGCGTGTTGGAAACAGCGGTCCTCGTGAGAACGCAGAATTAAATCAACACTGTGCTGGGTCAGGTATTGGATGGGTGACCATCATGCACATGACCAGGTCTGTTCGGGAGAGAGGTTGGAGGAATGAAAGTTAAGCAACACTGCGCTGAGTCAGGTATTGGATGGGTGACCATCATGCACATGACCAGGTCTGTTCGGGAGAGAGGTTGGAGGAATGAAAGTTAAGCAACACTGCGCTGGGTCAGGTATTGGATGGGTGACCATCATACACATGACCAGTTCTGTTCGGGAGAGAATGTTAGAGGGATGAAAGTTACTATACAACAACTTCACTCGTCTTGCTTATCAACCTCTCGACAGCATGGATTTGTGGAGGAATCCTGTTGTTCACGTTGTACCGTCCTTCGGAAGGGACGCTAAGCCGTTTGTCCCTTTAGTGCTCATCGACAGGAGTAGACTACATGTCGGCACCGGGTTTCCCCTTCTCCCTTCTAGGCTAAATTAGGTTTTATCATCATGCTTATCATAACCCACTCTTCACCGAAGCCATCCGACTAGTTCCATGTGGCCCTGTTATCTTAACAATGCATAAAAAAAAAACACAAATCAATCAATGAATGCTTACGAGGCCCATGGAGCAAATTATAAACAAGGCTTTAGCTGTATTTTGCAGCAGAGAACCTTTTTTTTTAAAGAAATTCGTAATTATTTTTATCTTTCTTAAGGGGAAATAAAGTATAGCTAGTGTACATCTATAGGTGTAAACCTTTGCGAAAAAAAGGGGTCGAGACGTAAAAAAAAGGGTGCGTCATGAATAGTGTAGGTATCTTTAAATATTTAATCCAATTTAAGAGAAGTTGAGAGCTTAGGTCCAGGGCGCTAGAGTAAAACATTTATTGCACAGTGAAAGAGGGTGTACGATGCTGGGAAACTTACCCCGAGGGTACGAAAACGAGGCATGTCTTAAATTGCTGCTGTACTCTTCTACGCTGCATAAATGTAGGTATACATAGGGGAGTGCACGGGGTTTAGAGTTGGCCTACTTTTGTGACAGAGCTCCAATAATTTGCTGGGTTTATACTGGCGTAGGGTCTGAAGCACATAAAGGCGGTGCAGTTGTAACCCTAGTTATTATTGAATAGGACGATAAAACCCGTACAAGTCCGTTGACCTGTATCGTGTCCAATCCCTTGCAGCTTTCAATAATAGATGATTTAGAGTGATGATTTAGATTGCAGTTTTTTAATTCTTATCTAGATGATAATAACTGAATACTGATAACTAAAATGTACTCATTTATGCAACGCCATAAGGTGTATTAAAATTTAATGGGTGATCTAATTTCATAGGTCAGAGCTAGAATAGCGCTAATTTAAAAAAAAAAATCGCTAAAAATGGCCGCAAATTGACAAAAATGGAAGTTGCTGCCAGATGGAGTCACTGTCGTTTCGAGTGTGAAATTTAATTTCGTTATTTCTCGCACATTGCTCGCATTTGAAAATGGTTTACGCTCAAAGAAGCGTTAATAAAGTTAACTTCAACTATTGATAAACATGTATCGATATTTTGAGTCATTTAATTATAGAAGTTTTTCAACAAAACGGCCGCAAGCTCAATCTGGTGGTGCCTATCGAATTACCACGTGTTGCCTGCTCTCTTGCTCAGCAGAAAGTTTAACATTAGCGATATTTCTCTGACGTTACCTACAAATTCAATAGGTTTAATAGGTTCATGTATTTCTGCATCCAGTCTCGTCAATCGAAGGGTTGGCCAGTGAAACAAACCACCTTTTTGCAGCTGTCAGTGAAAAATCGTAAATTAACCGTTAAACCCTTTGTTCAAATATTATTGTAATTAATCACACTGGTCGAACAATAAAGCAGTGAAGGGGAGCGGGTTTGTTTCAAAATGTATCACCTAGGTATAAATAAGTGCTTATAGGCAATTCGTTGTCAAGTAGCAATTACAAAAAAACAACGTTCCTTTTTCCGTGTTAGGTTACTCATTCGTTGGGAAGAGTTTTTTTGATGGATGATGCCGAGGATATGAACTTTACTCTTCCACCCACACCATCGATTTTGTGCGGTTGTAACTCGGCTAGTCTTGGCGGTAGAAAATTTGACAAGACCTGCACATTCTG
Source organism: Protonemura montana (assembly GCA_947568835.1). Lineage (NCBI taxonomy): Eukaryota > Metazoa > Arthropoda > Insecta > Plecoptera > Nemouridae > Protonemura > Protonemura montana. The sequence continues at coordinate 5,449,339 of OX387608.1, forward strand.
CTACGATGAGTGTCTCTCTATTTATAAAAGAACGTTGTAATTTCTTGAGTGCATCAATTACGCTTGATTACCAAATTCCAGTAAGTTGTCCATCTAGGAATTCCACAGTTCGTCGACAGGGGAGTCACTTTCTCGAATGGCATCTACCCATTTGAACCCGAAACCATTGCCCGGTTCTTTAGACTGACGAAGAAATTACTTTGGTTTAAGCATCAGAAGGACACTCAGCAATCAGGTGCTTAGATTTTTGTTTAGTAGAACAAACAACATTCATTTTTATCTTTTGTCAAAGCTCGTACAGGACTTGTCACTTCGTCTAACCTTCTTCATATCAGTACCAAAAATAAAATATAAATGGGTGTCAAAGAAGTGGCAGTACATCAGAGACCTGGTTCGGTTGACAAGTCAGTCTCGATCTCGAAAGGGGAGGTCTCATTTGCTTGTACTGTGTCACATAGCGGCCAAATAAGGAGTTTACAATGCAATAGTCGAGTTTTTATCGAGTTAGGTAGCATTGCGTTACGTGAGTGTGAAGAAAAAACGAGGTAGCCCAGTAGAATGAGAGAGCCACAATTCTTGACCTCAATAGAATAGGTATAGGAACTGCTTTAGTTTGATTTTTAATTTGATTTTTGTGTAGGAATTATTTGTAATTTCTCATTGGTATCAAGTTCGTTGTCTCAATGGCTGAAAGTACCTTGCCACAAGGTTATTTTTAAATATTAAATTACTCCGGGTAAGCGAAGATATTATTGTACGTAAAAAAAAAAAAAAACGGGAAACCGCTACAATATTATATATTCAAACTTAATTGTTAAATCATGTAAACTGACACGAAGAAATATTCCATATTATAACTTTAAATTTGAGCAAATACTGGCAAGGTGGTAGGTGGTACTTATCAATTGAAAATATTCCAGTTCTTGCCGATTGGAAATCGACTTCATAACATCACGTCAGGAAGAGGAATCTTGCTTGTTTTGAAAGATCGCAGAGCACATGGCTTCCTTTTACTGACATTAGACAATAATATGCAAGGTGATAAGAGTCTTATTTTCATTCATAAACCGCGTGGTAATAATAGGTTACCTGGTGAACGGTCTCTAACTTGAGACAAGGTTAATTGGTACCTACACTCGATGACCACAACATGTCTAGCTGCCATGTGCAGGTTGTAAATAAATGCTTTTGAGTTTTGATATAAAAAAAATCTTGATGTGAAGCTGTTACGTCAACGAATCTGAACTAGCACGAAAGTTAAATCACCGAAAGACTGCTCACCAGTTTCCGAAATTATATGACTATTGAAAAGAAAAATACGTAAAAAATGTGTGGGTTTTTAATTTGGGTAGGTACCAAGGAATGTACCGATTTTTTTAAGATCCCGAATCTATCTTCCTTACATAACTTCTCTGAGACACTTGGTTGATAATTATTAGCTTGATATTTGAAGAATCAAGTAATGCAATCGTCTTCTTTCAATGCACGACAACAATATCACACTAAAAATTACGGATTAAATTTAAATTTAAGTATTAATAACGAACATACCATCTTTCGGAGGTTTCGTAGACGGATTACTCGAGTTCTTTTCCACTTGGTAGTTCATAATTAATACAAATCAACACTTGGAATAGCACTGTAACAATTTCACCCGGTTAAAATATTCATCACTGTCAATAAAGCATCGTTATTAAATGTTTTTCGTCGAGAGCTCATGCGAACCACACTGATGTCGCCATTGTTCAATCACTACACTGGCCAATGTGCTGCTGGCTGCATGCCTGTCTCCTTTGCAGCTGCTCGGGCAGTTAACGCCAAACCGTTTGCAGCGACATCTATGTGCTAGCAGCTGAACTAAGCAATGAACTAGGCGCTCTGGAATTATGAACGAGAGAAACGTATCGTATATGGTGCGTTGGATTATCTGATTCATACCACTAAAGTTATTGTCATCAAAATATCTTGACCACAGTTAGTTTGCAGCACGAAAATTTCTGGAAGTCCCTCCGATCCCTCAAGACGCATAGACTTGCCACAAAATAACATCTGATCAATTTTTTTCTTGAAGCTCAAACCTACAACTCACATCCCAACTTATTTTATATTATAAAACAACATTTCTGTGTAACTGGAGAGGAATTATTATCTCCCCGCCCAGCGTGGGCAAGAACGAGTGTATAAAAAACGTATCACCATCCCGTTCGGACTCTTCGAGTTCCCGTTCATGAGCTTTGGTTTGCAGAACACAGCTCAGATGTTCCAAAGGTTTATGGACTGGTGCTGCCTGATTTTGATTTCTGTTACTTCTACATCGATGACATCCTGATCGCTTCAACCTATCGAGCACAAAGAACACCTTTGACGACTTCTCACTCGACTCTCTGAATATGGCATCTTGGTTAACTCTGCTAAATGAATCTTCGGTGAATCGGAGGTCACATTCCTGGGATACATGGTCAACGCTTCTGGTACCCATTCCCTCAAGTTTCCTTCACGAAACCAGGCAACATCAAACAGCTGCGCCAATTCCTCAGGATGCTAAATTTTTACCAACGTTTTTTACCTGCAACAGCCAAGCTACAAGCCCCTCTCAACGACCTGCACGCAGGCACCGATAGCTCCAGGAAGACACCGATCTCGTGGACTCCGCAGCTCTAGACCGCATTCGAAGCATGCAAACACAGTCTTGCCCAAGCCACGCTCCTAGCCCATCTGGACATCAACACCGCACTTGCTGTCATAGCAGACGCCTCCGACAACAGTACTGGCACCGCCCTGCAGTAGCAAACCACGCGCCGGTGGTGCGTCATTGCGGGATGCGCGGCTGGAGCAAATAGTGGTCGGGGAAGGAGCTGACCACGAGATCACTAGCTCGGAAGACAAGTCCGCATCGATCTCATCATCTCATCAATTTTCATCTACGGTTTTATGACCCATCCAGTCTCAGTAATTTAAGAAATTTCTACCTGCCACCTTGTCTTATATTGTATAACTTCTGCACCTCCACAGCTTCAACTGGGCTTGAGAAAGATAAAAATAGGTTAAACACATTTTTTGTTGTTGTAGTCTTTAGAGTTGTGTCATTGTATTCGTTACAGTCAATTGCATAATTATTACAGTATTAATATTTATATTTACAATTTGTACCAAACTTGGTAGATGATCGGCTTATAAATGCACCTTTCAAATTCTCGATAAAGCATTGGTTGAAAAAACATAAAATCCTCACAAAATCATGCGGATATTACGAAATTCCTTTTTATTAGGTAATTATTGTGGTTAACTTTTAAGACGAGGCCAACTCGAGGGATCCTCTCTACCGTTTGCTCGGCAAGAAATCTTGCCATCATCTGACGGTGCCGCAGATTTTGTTGGGTTCTGTCCTAGCTATGCCCGCGCAGCCAAGAACTCGGCCATAGCGGAACGGTCCCGGTCAAGCCACGCCGCGTTGAGCCGGATCGTCTCGAGCGTCTGCTGAACGGTCCGTTCCGTGCCCGGCGACGGGTGCTTGGCAAAGAACTGCTCCACCTCAACCGCCTTCTCTTCGCTGGCAAAGTTCTCCGTAGTGTACTTGACGAGTCGCGCCAGAAGGAAACCGCCCTGCAACACCAAGGAGAGATGCATGAAGTGGTTGCACAGTTCATGGTTTATTACTTCTACCACAGATTAGCGTACAAAGATATTCCATCCTGGATTAAAATAGCAAACAAAACTTTGGGATGACCTCCAAAGTTTTACGGCTACCTGGTTTAACTGCGATTATTCTCCTTGTTTACAAGCTAGAATAGTTTGGACCTCCTCTAAAAGATGACGTCATTTGTAAGTGAGTATCGTCTCACTCGGGTCTCGATCATCAAAACTGTTTTCCGTAATGACTCTGCCTCTCTCCCTCAATCACGATCGCGGTACTAACACTCCTGCATTTGGTTCACCCGGATAACCCAATCTAGCCAACCTCAAAAATCTAATGTCTACCAATCCTGGCTATTTAATGTTAGACTTGTGGTAAAGGTTGACAATTCCAACCCCAGGATTCTTCCACTTATCCAAATAATGCAATGTTGACTGGTAAGATAAGCGAGCTGATCCAGTCCCTACAACCTCTCTACTAACAGAGCAGGTCATTTATGAGTATTTTGGTTTCCCTATCCCCCAACTTAGAATTGTACAAAAACAGAAAAGCGTCAAATAAAGGTTGTCATCAAGATTACCTCGTATCGGTTCATCAGCACCTTCCAGTTCTGCTGGAAGAACTCCCACGCGAGCTGGCGGCCGATCTTGGACTGTGCCACCGACGCCACCACGAACACTGTATCCTGCGCACGTACCTCGCCCTGGAACAATCGAGGTTTTAAAACTGTGCAACAACCCGTCGGTATGTAAAATTACGTAAGATTTGTATTGCAGGTGAATCCAGTGTTGTATATGAGAGATGAAAGATGAGTTATTAAAACCGTTAAAACCTCTTCTGTCATTGACTTATTCTCGCTGTTTCATTAATTCCCGACGCATCGAGCAATGTCAGTTCATGCACAGTTTTCCAAGAATCCTGCCCTATCAGGGCTGACAACTCACCGACATCGCAAACTCGAGCACTTGCTGCAAGAGGCCCTTGTCGTTGATGGCACCCAGCGCTCGTGAGATGCGATCCTTTTCCTCGTGGAGATCCGCCTCCCGGTACATCTGTGCAACGAAAAGTTGTAATCAACTATGAAGCATGTTGTTCGTTTTCATTGCAGCATGTGAATTTTTAACTAAAACTATGCCGCACTGAATATTGTCAGTAAAAATTAAGTTTTGGTTTGATCATTTCGTTCATCCAATGATTGATTATATTACCTCAAAAATAAAATCAATAGTCAGATGAAATCTTCTTTAAATTGCAAACGCATGCGATGCGCGGGTTATTTTATTATTATGAACACTAAAACCGTCTCAAAAATTTATGCCCAAACGGGGATGAAATTGATGTCCCTGTTTGGGCATCAATTTTTGAGACGGTTTCAAAAAAATCAATAGTCCAATCGACTTTTATAATCTATGCCCAGCCCTACAATCAACCCATGTCACAAATTGTACAAACATAACAACACAAAATTGGCCGACTTTCCCATGAAAACCGTCGCTGCATACCTTGAGCATGGTGTGGTATGTGTCCACGTTGCCGGCGACCAGCGCCGCCTTGTAAACAGCGCTGCGAAGATCGGCCGAGACTGCAGCGGTGCCGTCGACATGTGCGGCGAACCTACGTCGTGCTTCCGCCATCACGCCCTCGTCTCGGCTCGCCACCAGCCGACCGATAACCAGCGAGCGCAGCAGCACGGCAAGGTGGTCTGAAGGTCAACGGACGGGTCATTTTTATTTATTTATTATTTTTCTTTCATTTGGTACGTGAACAAAACGAGTAAAGTACCTAACTAGATAAGGGGAGAAAGAAACTACCTTGTTTTGGTGCATTGTAGCTTGTGGGTAACGGTGCCAAAGGGCATCCGAGTTCCAGCGCTTATTTTAAATCGTCTTCACAGATATTGCCCACTGAATTGAAACTCGTTTGTTTAGTAGAACGTTTAACATAAGCACCGAGACTCTGTCTGATTATTAACCAAGTGGTTCAGAGCCGTGGTTGGATGGAGATAATGGGGTCTTTGGCTCCAAGGCCCAAGCTAGTCTTATTTAGGACCGAAACCAACTCCAAACAAAGCATCAACACTTCAACATCAACCCAAAGTAATTTCATCTTGTTTATCCCCAACTCAGCTTCTCATTGGAAACGTACTCTCGTTGGGTCGTGGCTCCCAGCCTAGTCTGGCGTGGACGCCAGCCATCAGTGAGCGCACGTATGCCTTGTACAGGTGCTCGAAGTCCGTGTGGGTCACCAACACGCCGAGCTTGCCCAGGCAGTTGTTAATGCTCGACCAGACGGTGTAGTTGTCCTCGTCGGTGAAAGCTTCCATCAGACGCATGGCATCCACCGTTGGTGACTGGCCTGTTTGGACCTGCCGGCAAAACACACTGGCTGTTTGATAGAGAGAAAGGGAGCAGATCGTCGAAACAGGAGAACTGCTCTCACTGATCTCAAATAACCTGGATAGCAATTGCCATAGAGACACTTTAAACCAAGGCCCTGATTTTGAGTTTACAGATCCCAGGCTATGTTTGGTATTTTTATCAGTAGTTATTTTTATTTATTTTATTTATTTTATTTATTTATTTTTATTTTACAACTTTGACATGCTTTTCTTTATAAATGCTATCGGATGTATCCGGTAAATGCTATCCCGGTATAAATAGTTTTCATCGCTTTAATGGTCAAAATTGGTAGAAAATGTGTTTCATAATCGCTTAACATAGGGACACCTTAGATTCAGGGACTCCTACCTGTTGCCAACAATGAATTGAAACACATAAAAGGGGCAGACAACCCTACAATATCTTGGCTTCTGGTGGAAATTTAAAAGCCATTGTCAAACAGCACGCACATTTCTAAGCACTTGAACCAAAATTAGAGGTTGCGATCGTATTTTTACAGCTTGAAAATTGCTCCTGTGAAATTCTTTAAGTAGCAGCAGCATATTACGAACATTTTTGATGGGATAATTTGATCTCAGATTAATGAAAATCAAGCAACCACACGTTATCAAACATTCAATATTACAGAAAAAGGTTCTTCATACAACTTTTGTTACAACACAGTCATCCAGAACCACATCGAACAGCGATTCTTTGACCAAATGTCAAACGTCAAAACATAACCTAGAAACCAGGCTCACCAGCGCAAACAGATCGTCGAGCAGCCCGAGCCTGTCCAACGGCGGCAGGGTCTTGTCTCGAATGGCCGGCGTGAATCGTGCCAGCATGTCCGACGGGTATCGCGTGCGGTAGAACCCGACTGTGCCCGGGTTGAGCTTGACCCACTCGTCGGCGGCGACGCCGGGCAACTTCAACGTGCCGGTGGCGGTTGTAAGCACGCACTCGGCCGCCACTTTGGAGGGAGCGCTCGACGTGCTAGCCTGCACCGGGATGTGCCACAGGTCGGCGCACTCTGCAAGGGAAGGACCGTTAGCACCGGGGGTTTTCTTTGTAATGGTTTCAGTAAATAGCTACAATAGCTATAGTCGCAGAGAGAGTACGTCTGTGGAATAATCTGCCGGGAGGTGCGGTTGTACCACTGTCGAAAACCTCTAAAGATTAAGGCTGAACTTAGCAATATTCAAATAAGATAGCAACATCCGATAGCATTTATAAAGAAATGCATATCAAAGTTGTGAAATAATAAATAAATAAATAAAAAGTTGGCTTGCACCTACCCGACGTGGATCCGTCAGCGCAGAACTTGGTCTGCCTGAGCGTGAGCAGTCGATCCGAGCCGGATTGCTGGCTGGACACTTGGAGCACGGGGAATCCCATCTGCTTGGTCCACGTGGACATCACCTCGCCGACCGGTTTGCCGCTAGCCTCCTCCAAAGCAGACCACAAGTCCTCGGTGAACGTGTTCTTGTACTGGTGCCGGCGCAGGTACAGCGTCATGCCCTTGCGGAAGTCCTGCAAGGAACGGGGATCAGGCTTAGAGGTGTTTGCTGGCAGAAACTTCTTGGAGACAAAGACAACATTGTGAAATGTGTGATTGTCAGAAATAAATTAATAAAATGTGTTTTTAAGATTTTCCAAATAGTTTGATTTTCCAAAGCAGGTAACCCGAACTTTGCCTCGTGTAAATAAGACCAAAACATAAAATATAATAAAATAAATATTCTGAGAGTTTTACCTCAGGGAGAAGAGAGCAGAACTTTACTATGGAACTCCTAATGCAACAAACGCTAAAATATCAGAAAACCACTCTAGTCTCCACTTGTCGAGAGAAGTCTAAGAATAACACAGAAAAACATCTCGAAACTAATAATTTTTTTAAAGTTACTGAGGCAGTTAATTAAACATAGGCTGGCTACTAATGGGCCAAGAAAGAAAACTACGCTCTATTTTTTTATTTTCAGCACAATTTAAAACGGCATCTTTACAGACTATTAAACAATTTTGTCCGTCTTGTATCATCGCCCACCTCATCACCAATGTACTGGTGAAGCATTCGGATGACCGACGCCCCCTTGTTGTACGAGATGTCGTCAAAGATCTCGTCGATCTCCGACGGATGTCCGACCGCAACCTCGATCGGGTGGCTGTTCTTGAGGCAGTCGAGTTCGAGCGCGCGGATGTACGTATCCGTGACAAACTGCGCCCAGATGTCGTACTCGGGGAACAAGTGCTCGACGCAGAGGAACTCGACAAACGAGGCGTAGCCCTCGTTCAGCCACAGATGCGTCCACCACTCCTGCGGAAAGCCGGAGATTTAGCGGAGATCAGGACTGAAAATTTTCCTATCCGTATTTAAATGGGAGGTAATTTAGTTTTGTAAGTCTTTGTTTATTTCTCCAAAATTGAGTTTTTTAATATTTCGGCCATGTCCACTTCTCCACGCTCGCAAAAACATCAACACATCTTGAAACTTTCTGCAACTTTAAATTCTTTGAATCTGTTGAAGTAATTTTATTTATTTATTTATTCTCATACTTAGGCATGGTATATGTTTTATGATTGCCGGTTGTATGGTGTCCGGTTAGTGGTGTCCGGTTGGAGTTAGCTACGTTATTTACAGGGCTAGTCTTGTGGATTATTCTGTCTTTGATTTTCGTTTAACCGGCGTCTAAATTCCTTTGCGTTCATGATTGCAAATGGTTCCGGCAAGTTTTAAGAGCTCGTTCGCAATGCCAAGTTTCAAACCCACATCCACGCACTCACGTCTAAAAGGTAGTAAGCTAATGCGTACGTACCATGGTGACAAGGTTGCCAAACCACTGATGCGCCAGCTCGTGGCCCACGACCAGCGCGATCCACTGCTTGCGCACGGCTGAAGTGTTCTCCGAGTCCACCAGGAGACAGGTCTCGCGGTAAGTCACCAGGCCCCAGTTCTCCATCGCCCCTGGGAACCGAGCATTGGTCAGTTAACTTGGCCTTGTTCAGTGGTTTTTAGGCAAATATTTCTCTGGGAGTTTCTTGGTGCTATAAAGAGTTTTGTTCAAATGAGGATTTGTTTAATTTCAGAACCGAAAGATATCACAGAAGCAAGTTTTGACAGCTCTGTTGCTCTCCTTTTTAAAAATCTCGAGCAATCATGTTGCGCAAGTCTTAAATGTAACAGAGTTTCAGTTTGACTTTGCTCAAGAGGGGGGCAGATGCTAAAAATTTGCAGATTTCAAAAATCTTGGCAGTAATCAAACATTAGCATTTTTCCATTTTCTGTTTATGAAAAAAAAAATTATTCAATTTTACTTTTTCAGACAGATTTGACCCAACTATTTGGTAAAAATCACTAACAATGATCAAGGCAACGTATCAACAGGTTAAAATTCTCGGAAATACTAGAAATTTCCAGACAAGTGCACCACCGTTTTTATTCATCGGTAACTTGCGCCATTCTCTGTCCTTCACAACAAAAAAATGTACGAGCAATTTCATTTGGAATCCAATCTGAAACTGCAATTAATTGGTAATATAATGGAATAACATAGACTGGATACCTGCAGAAAAGTCTGCGATTGCGATGAGATCGATCTTTGGCAAGGGGTACGCAATCTGGAAGTAGTCCTTGTAGTAGGGCAGCACCTTGGTGGCTACCTCGAGTGCGAATCGGCCTTGTTCACGCTTGCCCACCGGGGTGTACACCCTCACCTACAAGGGAACACACAAAGAATACACAAAGAATTATTAGAATGCCAATCACTTTATGACAATACAATTTTTATATTGGTTGGTAATTTGAGATAACTTTTGACCTTTCAAAGCTGAAAGCCGGATGTGAAGCATTTCTGGCAGCCAGTTTTACATGTTTATTCCTCTGGATTTTTTTAGTACGTCGAAAATGTACAACATCTAAGATCTAGAACCTAAATTCTCACAACTTTCACTCATTCACATCACATCCTTAGGTCCGAGCAGACCACAACGAAACATTTTACGGGCTTCAAATGCATAGAATTGAATTATTACAACAACATTTTTAGCAATTCCTATCAATAACGTCCGTCCCCCCAACCTTTCAGAGTAGCATAATAACTGGCCTCGACGTACCTTGACGCCGTCTCGAGACTCATCTTCGATGAAGTCGTACTCGCCGACGACGACGGCCACCAAGTACGTGGACATAATGGGCGTGGTCGCAAACGAGACTGTTCGAACCCCGTCCGCAGAACTCTCAGAGACCACCGGCTGAAACAGACCATCACTTTCAAGGCAAGCAGCGACAAGCAGCCAGTAAAAATGGCAGAGATAAGAGGCTGTCAAAATTGCAGCATCTCCATGGCTACCAAACGTTGAATCTACCATTGAACCTCCTATGCTAGGCCATGACATACCCGTGGTAACATAAGATAGCAGAATTGAGAAGCTCTGTCAGGCGATCTCAGCATCTCCATGGCTACCAAACGTTGAATCTACCATTGAACCTCCTATGCTAGGTCATTAATCATGATATACCCGTGGTAACATAAGATAGCAGAATTGAGAAGCTCTGCCATGTGATCTTCCACATTTTTGTATTATAAGAAACATTTTTCGTAAACAAGAAAGAAATTCCAAAGTGTGTACTTCAATGCAACTAACCATGTTCGACAAGGCTACTTTGTTCTCTGGCACTACGAGCGTGATATTGAACGTGGCTTTGATGGCCGGCTCGTCCCAGCAAGGGAAGCATCGCCGGGCGTCAGTAGCTTCGAATTGCGTAACGCCAGCGTAACGCTCCTCGCCGTCGGGGCTGTAAAACCAGAAAAGCTTTCGATCAGTACCATCGCTTACCATGTTTGACAGCGCCACGAGCCGAGGAGACTCGGTAAAAGCGAGGCGAATCGCGAACGTGGCTTTCAGTGACGGTTCGTCCCAGCAGGGAAACATACTTCGTGCATGCGTACAGCAGAGCTGGGTCACGGCTGAATAGGATAACTCGCCATCGGGTCTAGAGAAATGTGTAGGTAAAGCCATACAAAGGTTAACTGTTAAAATTTGTGGATTATTGAACTATAAATATTATTTTACTAATTTCTTTGAAATTATTTTGCAGAATTTACAAAATGGAATAATTGCAAGCAATGAGTATCATATCTCAGCTAACACCCTGGAAGTATGACATTGATTCCTTTTATCATGACAAACAATCTCTTATCATAGGTAAATTAACAGATAAATCTTATATGATCACTTAGAATTCAATGGTGCATTATGTACCTGCATTGTAAAATACCAGTGTGTACTTGCCTTGTATATTTACTTCTATAAAACCCTTTCATCTTGTCATTGATTTCGCCCGCAAAATCAATGAAAAGATTTCCTTGCCCCAACGGCAGTGGTTCCGAGAAGACAAGCGTGAGAGTTTCATTTTCCGTTGACAGTTGAGTCTCCTTGGGAACGATTGGCGATCCTCCGTCATGATTAAAAACGGTACTTTTTACGGAAACATCCAGGCAATTCAGAATTATTTGACTTGTTAAACTCTTCACCTAGATAACAAAACAAATATGGTTTAGTTTTAACATACTTTAACCATAATCCTTTTTCTATGCTTCAACGATACCAACACTTAAAGTGTCTAGTCATGGAACAACGGTTCGCTACACAGTTTTAACTTTGATCATAGATATATAAAAGGATTTCCTTAAGCTTGTTTTTATAATTAGTAATAAGCACATACTATCTCTATCAAACCAATCTAGGATAAAGTATAGGAATCATACCTCCACAGAAATCGTAACATTTCCTTCGAAAACAAATGATTTCAAGTCTGGTTTTAAAAGAAGATTGTAGTTGGTAGGAATCACTGTTTTAGGCAATCGCTCAAACGCAGTCGTTTTAATTTGTGTTGACATTTTGTAATTGGCACACGAGTTTGACAGTACACTGCAGAAAAAAAATGAATTAGCAAAAAAATTACAACACAACACACAGTCGGCCTTTTGGATGATCAATACCGTTAGAGGTTAGACAACAACAATGATGTTCACTTTTCACAAGGAATGTTGGCCTAGTACCACAAAAACAAGTTGTAACGGTGCTTGGCAGACGGTGTCGGTTTTCGGTCTTTTCACTCCTTCTTACGGTACTTACAGGGACACTACTGACACGTATTGCGGCAGAGGCCTAAGCTCTTTCATGCGCCTCCAGCTCAAAGGGGAGTAACGGTATAAGTACACTCACTGTACGAAAACGTAGCTACCCTAATGTTTTGCTAGCAACGACATTAAAATGCGCCTCTGGCACACTCGGCGTGCATGATCATCGTCGATATGTTTTTAGAATCCCAGCGGCAAGCAGGGCGCCCAAAAAAGAACACATTGCAGGCATTCCTCTCTACAGCATGGAGTGGATTATGCCAAACTGCAGGTTAAGTTGACCATCTTTTTTTACCTCGCTTTCAATTACGATCTCTAGTTAGACGGCTATAAACTATACCTGTGACATTGAAACCTTCTATAAATTACATGCAGATATTTCATATCTCTCCCACTATCAATCACGACGCAAAGGTACTACAATTTTTCCTTCAAAGTTGTTTCTTATGTCACTTGAAGAACTTGGCACCTGCACCCATGTATGTTCCTTACTTATGCCAAATCCTTTCCCCACTGCAGGTTGCATGCCTTCTCAAGTTAATTCCAGTTCTGAAAGTGTAATATATGCTAATATATATATATAAAAACAAGATAGTTAAACAACTAACACTAACAATAATGTGACATAACAGTGAAAATAAATTTATTGCCTACTTATATTCTATTAAATTATCAATAACAATAAAATCAACAAAAAACGTGCACCATTTCATGATGATTGGCCAGCTAATTGTAAATAGTCACTAATTTTTAACTAGGAGTGACAATAAGTAGAAGCATATTTTGGAACGATATTTCTCAAGTCGACAAGCTTTGCAGCGGTAAAAGTGGTGATGCGGTTTTAAAATTGATTTGTATAAAAATCAGTCTTCCTGTGCCTTTTTTTGAGGAGATGAAATCGATTAGGTGCTCTTTTAGCTCAAATCTTGTCATTCTCTTGGAGTTGTTCCTTCTTCAACAGCTGGTCAATCTAAAAAAATATGAAATAATCAATTAAAATTTAAAATACACACTTTTGCACAAAGAAATTTTGGTATTCATTTATATTTTACTTCTGGGCACATACTTCAAGGTTGATAAGACGTTGGCTTTACATAAAAAAATATACCTAGCAATTTAACAATACTGTAAGTTGACAGAATTAGCAATCACTCAGGCATTTAGCATGCAAGATTCGAGACATGCACCTAGTTGTAGCTTGCAGGTAAACCTTCTCCGGCCTTGCATATCAAGTAATCGACTAAGTCTATGGAAATTTCCAGCCAAATGAAATATATTTAACGCTGTGGAACAGTTTGTAAAAATGCAATTCTTACAAAGCAATATTATAACACCCACTTAAAAATTGCCTCGGGGCTCACTATAAATAAACTCTGGATATCCGTCGGTGTTAAATTGGGACTGCATCGGGCCGATCGAAGGCACTTTCTCTTCACGGTTGCAACACATTTGTCCCTTTATGGAACAAAATCATCAAAGAACCTTGGGATTTTCGATTGCAACCAGATCGAGAAATGGATCTGTCCAAACTTGACTTTGTATGGACTTACCCAATATTACTTGTATGAAATCAATTCGGATAGAATAAATTATTTTTATTATGCCATGTTCCTGCACAATTTTCTATTCTTTAATAGTAAATGTGAAATCTGCTACCATGTGGAGATGAAAAGGATCAATAACTTACATCACATTACGCGAAGTCTTTGCTAAGATGTGGTGCACAAAAACAAATTCATATCATAGTGTTGTATTGCGAGTAAAATCTAAATATTTCAGGATAAAGACATGAGAGGAAAAGTAATGAAAGGTGAACAAAACCGCTACGTGCACCTGACGCAATCTAGCTGATATGGCCGATGTCTTACCTGAGTCTTGTACATCTCCTTGACATCCTGAAGGTCCAGCCGCAGCTCTTGTGCCTCTTCCACCTTCTCTCCATACATCTGAAGCAACGCATCGTAACGTTGCTGAACGTCCTCGTAAAGACCTTTGACATGAGCCGAGTCGGTGATTTGAGTGCTTTGTTCGTCGACGCGGGCAGTCAACGAAGACAGCTCCGCGGTAAATGCTGAACGCTCCGCCTCTTTACGGCCAAGCTCCCACTGTAGTTGTTGGACTTCTCCTGTTACGCAAGGCGGTGGTTTGAAACTTTCAAATCCAGGAAAAAGATGTCAATTTGGGTTGGACAAGGGTGTTGCTGTACTAAACTGTAGATTTAGACGTCGTAGATTTTCAAGCATTATTGTTAAATCTGGCTCAATTTTAGTTGTAATTAATGTTATTATGTTAATATTTTTTTCCCTTGCAAATTTGTATCTCAAACAAGCCCAGTTTGGTTTAGACTTAGAGCAGAGCTAGCATTGGCGCCAATCATTAGCTAATTAAAAACCAAGAAAATGTGATACTACGCTAGAAAAGCATTTCAAAACAACAAAAAAAATATTTGGTGCACTGACAAATATCTCAATTGTTGACCCGTTTAAATAAAACAATCATAATTAAAGTAATTTTTTGGATCAGTGACAACACAGACGACTTTGTCTTAAAAAGTATTAAAATCAAAAAAACATTTGAAGTAAAATCCCAACTTTTCTCGGGATTGCAAACACAAATCATGACTTGACCCACTTGCTAAATGATCAGAGTAGCATTCATGTCACTTTTTATTTATAGATCACTATCAATATCTCGTAAACTCCCAGTGTTAATGAATGTTATCTACCGAAATAACGCGATCTCTAACGAAAAAATGACACGACCGCTACCCAAAAAAGCAGGAGGATGACTGACCTTCCCTGAGTTTAAGCTGAGACTGAAGCCCCTCGAGCAGGGAAGTTGTGTGTCCACCTCGTAGACTGTCGTATACGTTGCGCCCAGATGACGAGCCACACTCAAAGGCATCGTCTTGGAACTGAATGTACATCTTGTATTGATTATACAGCCCAATAAATAATATGTTATCATGATTACCATGCAAATGTACCCCACAGCATCAATTTCAGCAAGAAGCCTATGTTAATTACCCATACTTTATGATGGAAATCGACTCTATGGTTACGCCTCCGATATAACGAGTTAGATAATAACCAGCTGCAACAGCAATCATCAGCTGTCTAGTGTCAAGGGAAATAGATGGCTGCCTTCCAGCATGGCCAAAACAAAATGACTGTCATTAATTCAAATTATTCTAAGGTTAATTAACTTTATGCTGAAATTCACTTTGGTAAGCAGCAAGCAGCAAGGTTAATGGTTTTAAACCAACAACAGAAGATTCGGTGAGATTTACAAATATTATCGTTGAGTATGATCACAGATTGATTATAAATACAAAAACATATAGTTTTAAAAATTTAAGTGTATTTGTCAAATATTAATGCACTTGTATTTGAGTAGCTACACAAAGCTAGACAGATATCTTGCTAGAAAGCTACTTTTCAATTTTACTGACTTATTTTGAATGATCCATGTTGGAGTAAGTTATGTATGAAATGTTAAGTGTATATAATGTACTTTTGTGATCAACGGGATGATTAAGAAAATTATAAATACGAGGCATGTTTACGAACCTGTGGCCAGATGGCGCTAGAGATGGACTCGGAGAGTGAAGCGCGGCCGAAGCTTAATGTGGGTGAAGAGTGTTGTGACGTCGGTGACCCGCCACGTCCCCCCTGTCTCTCCACACGGTCGGCGTCACGTTCACGCAACTGCTCCTGAAACGCAAGCGAGAGGGCGGAGAATAGAGATTCCGAAAAACAGCAACTCTCCGTTTAGAGGTACTAACACCTTACGTGTTACAAGAAACGGGGAAGAGGAGAGATGGAATGGCTGAATGCGATAGATTAAGAGAGGTCTGCTATTTCTCTTTGGTATCTCTCAGGTATTAGATGAGTGGTCATCGTACACATGACCAGTTCTGAAAAAAAAACACTATTTCGAACTGAATTTTTTGACAAAACTAGTGCTAAGGTTAGATAAAGTAGACGTGAGTCTAAAAACCACCAAAATTATCAGTTCTATTTGGGAGAAAGGTTGGAAGGATGATGTTTAGAGCAGAAAGTGTCGCAAGTACTAAGCCATACAGGCATTGCACTCAGTTAAAATTTTTCCTGTTTTGGCCATTTGCAGTAATGGAGATGATTGAAAGCCTTTCAAACTAGCACACGTCACGAAATTAATATTGGCTTGTGTGTATGCCTGAGTTTAATTCGAACGGAAAGATATAAACAAATTGTCACTCTTCCAAACTTGACTATAAACGAGCTTTGTGTTTACCAAAAAGTCCAGCTCTAATTACAAGTCTAGCTCTAACTGAGTGATGCCCAGGGCTGGATCCACAAAGCAGAGCTTAAATTTAGCCCCGGAGTTTAAAGATGATAATTCCAGATTTTCATGGATTGCAACCACGGTGATAACAACATTACCCCCAAATTTATGCCTCAAGAAGATTAATAGCCCAAGAAGAGCAAAGTAACCCCATTCGACGTCCTTGCTAAGAGCTACTAGCTACTACACATTTAGTTGCGATGAGCTTACCTGCAACTGAACTGCCCTACGTTTCTCAGCCTCGGTGGCAGCCCTCTCGTTGGACAGTTGCTGCTCCAGCGCCGACACTTCTCTCTTCAGCTCGACGAGCTGGTCGGCCATCGACTGGTGCCGGCTCTGCGTGTCCGTTACAGCCCTGTCGTTCAGAAAAACAATCACAATGTCGTTAGGTCCATCGTAGCAACGTCAGAACTGCTTTCACCCTCGACGAAGTAACAAGTATAAATTACCAAATGTCAAGAAAATTATTTGTTTTAAATACTAAGGTTCTATTTTTTGTCAAAACTAGTTTAACGGTTAGATAAAGTAGACATGAGTCTAAAAACCATAATAGATATTGTTTTTGCCCGACAGTAATCTTTATGCAGGTTGCGAAGCCAATACAATTCTTTGACAGAGTAAAAACAAAACAACTCCGAGCAGGGAGTTGTGTTCCCTGATCAACTTACAAATCAAAATATTTTTTAATTGAAGTCATGAGCTACAAAATGGATATTTCTTGCTCTCTGTTGTATAAGCCTTGCCATTTTTTTAACACACTGTAGCTTTGTTTGACGCATGGCAAGAAGCCAAGGAAACTCCCAAACTCGAACAACAGGATTCCTCCACAAATTCTTGTTGCCAAGAGGCTAATAATCAATGTTCTTGTTCTAGTTTCAATCTGTTGCACCTCTCCCCTTAACAGAACTGGTCATGCGTATGATGGTCACCCATCCAATACCTGACTCAGCGCAGTGTTGCTTAACTTCAGAGATCTCACGAGAACGCCAAACCGTTCGGTCACTATGACTGAGTTTATAAAGAACTAAGAACCCACAGAGACCTTTCCCCTACCAACAGGTTTGGCATGTTGGAAACACCAGTTCTCGTTAGATCACCGAAGTTAAGCAACACTGCGCTGAGTCAGGTATTGGATGGGTGACCATCACACAGATGACCAGTTCTGTTAGGGAGAGAGGTTGAAGGGATGAAAGTTAGTACAGCAACTTCATTTGCCTTGCTTATCAACCTCTCAACAGCATGAATTTGTAAGGAATCCTGTTGTTTGCGTTGAACCGTCCTTCAGGAGGGACGTTACGCTGGTGATCCCCTTGGTGCTATTCGACAGGAGTAGGCTACGTGCCGGCTCCGAGTTTCTCCTCCTCCCTTGTATACTAGGTTAGGTTCATCATCATTCTCATAATCATCCACTCATTCACCAATACCATTAGACCAGTGCTTCTTGCGTCGTTAAACACCACAAATCAATCAATCAAGACCTATCCCTTAAAGTCGCTTGCTAGTAAACAATCATTCCGGCACGTACTTGTCCTTGCTTGTCTTGAGCAGACTGTGGTGCGCTTGCAGCTCTTGCAGCTGGTCGCGCAGTTCTGCGGCTTCCTGCGCCGCCGCGGACAGCTTGGACTCAGTCACTGAGACTCGTGAACGCAGGGACACGCACTGTTCACGCGATGAACGTTCTTGCTCGGTCAGCGAAGACACCTTGCCCTGGAGTTCTCCTAGAATCAAACAGGAAACCAAAGAGCTTAGACGTCATCACCCGAGAACTCAGAGCTCGGATACAAATCTCAAGTGAAAAGCTGCTGTGGAAGACGAAGACCATATTTATACTGTTCGAATAAAACTGGTAGGAAATTGGTACTGAGGATTGTGCCCTATCAAATTGCTCCATGTAAATCCTACATTAGTAATAGAAGTCGTTAGTAAATCCTAATAGAAGGTGTATCTTGACTCTCTGGAGCAACTTCAAATCAAATTGATAAAAGAGATTTGAAGATCCTGTGTGACGTGTCGTCTAGTCCTCTAGTAATATGCTTCTAGCAATTTTCTTTCAGCTATATTTTCTATGCTTCCTTATTTTGAAGAAAGCTTCATTGTACGCTGCACAATGCTGAAAAACTGTAGTCAAAAGTTCAACGAATGAACACTGCGCTGAGTCAGGTATTGAATGGGTGACCATAATACACATGACCAGTTCTGTTCGGGAGAGAGGTTGGAGGGATGAAAGTTAGTACAGCAACTTCACTTGCCTTGCTTATCAACCTCTCGACAGCATGGATTTGTGGAGGAATCCTGCTGTTCGAGTTGTACCGTCCTTCGGAAGGGACGTGAAGCCGGTGGTCCTCTTGGTGCTCTTCGACAGGAGTAGGCTACGTGCCGGCACCGGGTTTCCCCTCCTCCCTTCTAGGCTAGGTTAGGTTTATCATCATCCACTCGAGACCATTAGACCAGTGCCGCACGGCCAGTTGTCAAAACACTGCGTCGTTAAACACCACAAATAATAATAATAATAATTCAACGAATGAAAGTCAGTGCGTAAAATATTCCAAGCGGCTCTCACCCAAGCTGTCTGCTAGAGTTCGCTCTTGCTTCTCCCACGAGGCACGCTGCGCCGAGTGGCCGGCTTGCAGAGACTCAATTTGGCGCAACAACGGGCGGCTCGCCACCGAAACCGACTGCGCCAAGTCTTCGTTGCGTGCCTCGGCTTCCTCTAGCCGGCGCATCAAGTCGGCACACTCGGCACGGATCTGAGTCTCACGGCTGAAAAATGCATGGAATTGGTGCGGGACGGTAGATATACTGTCTTGTGGGGAAAAGAAATTGCTGATAATAAATTTAAAATTTGTCCAGTAGCACCTTACCATCGCGATTGCAAATGAGAGAGAGAAGGTAGTGACGGAGAAATTGGATGATCAGCAGTGTGAGTGAGACAAGGCTCAATAGCAGATAAGACCATCCATTAGAAGTTTAAGAATGGGAGGGGAATGCAGTACAATTTTGTTGGGTAACCCAAGGTCCAACGTAGAAATGTTTGCTCAGGATGGAATATCTCTGTAAGCTTTATCTGTGTTAGTGTGCTAAAAAGAAAAGAGAATTTTACAATAAGTTGATATTGGAGAAAGAACGAAACTAAAAGTGAATTGCAGATGAATTCCAGGGGTTGCAGAAATGCGATGCTACCAACGTAATATTGAATATTTGGGGAAATGTATTTTTTTTTTTTTATGATCATTGATGTGATTGAAACTTTCTGGAGTGTTCCGAAAATCGCTCTCATTACATGTTCAGCACATGGCCTTCTCTGTTCTGCACGTCAGGTTTTGGTCTTGCTAGCGACAAAAATTCATTAGATAACATAGTTCTTCTACTCTGCATGTAAGAGGAAACGTGGCCGAAAATTGTACAACTCTCAGCGTATTTTGCAATCAGCATTTTCAACTTCGATACAATGTGTTCCTTCACCATCAGATATTTCAGGATTTTGGCACTCTTAACGTTACCATCCTTCCCCTTTTTACACATTATGAGACATTTCCAGAAGCAAACATCATACAGCCTACTGGCACCGATGCATCAATAGCGCAAAAACTAAAATAAAATCGTCATTGTTTTTTGGTTTTTCTGGCATTTCCGTTAGGGAGCTTAAACCAGCAAGATGATGGAAAGGAAGCTTGACTGAAAAAAAAGTTCTAGTCTAGCTTCCTTTCCAAAATCATCATTGTTGTGATCATCTATATTTCGAACCCAGAACAAAACTTTGTATAAGAGCTCGGCCAAACCTCGAGTGTTGTTCTTGCGCCTGCCTCAGATTCTCCTGCGCATCGTCTATCTGCGCCAGTAGCACCTGTTGCTCGCGTTCCGCGCCGCGCTGCGACTCCTCCACGGCCGCCTCCCGTTCGTCACGCATCACAGCCTCCGCCGTCAACGCCGCCGCTCGTAGCTCCTTGTCCATGCTCGCGATCGTCCGCTTGCTTGCCGCCAGCTCTCTACGCAGCGCAGGGAATCACGTAGAGTTACGTCGTTGGATAAGGTTGGTCAGAGTTCCAGCGCTAATGTTAAACTGTCTTTGCGAAAATGACTACAATACTGTCAGAAATGTCAATACCAGAGATGAACTCACTGTCGCTTCGAGTTATTTCTCGCAGATAATTCACGTTTGAGACTGGTTTACAAGTAATTATCTTTATTAATGCTAACCTCAACGATTGTATCGATATTTTGAGTAGTAATTAATTAATTGAAGAGGTTTGTTAAAAATGACGGCCTCAAGCGCCATCGGGATGGTCACCAACGTTACCCCAGTTAAAAGTCGTATAACATTTTACATTAGCGCTGTGTCTCTAACTACGAGCCCAATGGTAAAGTTGCTAGCAAGGCCAGTCGTTGGGGTTTTGAGATTTGGGCGTAGGTGTGACACTAATCTTGCGGTGAGCATTCTCTCTGAAGTAATTGCAGTGAACTGAATAATATGTATCGACGCTACTAACGGTGTTGTTAAGTACAGCGAAACATGTCCACTTTCCTTGGGGCAGATTAAAACACCATGCCAAACCGCAGCAGTGCAATAAAACGAAACGATTAAAACGATTAATTTAAACGAAGAATTCTCTGCAACGCAGCAAGATATTGCGTCGATTATGTCGCATCTCCCTTGGCAAGTGAAGGTTGGTGATGACCCCAAGTACCTAAAAAACCCTGAAAACCCTAAAAACCCTGATATTTGTTCTTCCTTGATGATAGAATAATTTTAAGTTGATTTGGAATTCTTCCCAGGAGAGAAATGCAGAAAGGCTACATAGTCGTTAAATTCGCAATAGAGATATTTCTTTATTACAGCATTTAGAATAGCAATTTCAAATATTTTCCTTTGAAATTCCAAAATACGTCGATGCAATTTAAATATATACTAGATAGTATAATTTATAAATTACTAGAAATAGCAGCGAGTATTTTAAAAGTTTAAAAGCGCACCACGTTCAAAGCAAACGACTATTCTATTGATGAGTCCTTTTGAGTACTGATGAGATCTGTAGGTACTAGTACGAAGTTAGAAGCGCAGTCTGCGACGAACTGTCTTACTTGTTGGCAGCCTCGAGTGACGTGTTGAGTGTCATCATCTTCAGACTGGCCTCGTCCAGTTGTCCTTTGACGGCCGTCAACTCCTTCTCCTGTCGCTTGGCCTTCGCCGTCAACTGGTGGACCGCTTCGATCTGCGTGCGTTCTACGTCTTCTTTGGCCGCCAGCGAGCGTTTCATTCTTTCCAGTTCCAGGCCAAGTTCCTCGAGCTGTTCTCTGAAAGCACAGTTTTCGGTGATGTAGATTAACTTGGCATGTCAATCTGCAAATGACTTGGTTTTAAGCAATAGCTGGGAACCAAGGTGGACATTTTTGAGAGCAATAATGATTTATTGAATTAATTTAAGCTCAGACGTCGCCAAGACTGAATGTATCAAGAAAAAAACATCAATAAAATAGTCACAGGTGATTCTGATTTTAAAATCTAAGCACTCTTACTATAACAATCTTGTTGAATCATGTACAAGAGGAAAATCTAAGGTTTGAAATCGGTAAATAAAGATAACAGTGTTATGAATAGGGGACGCCAATTTTCTTCTCCAATAAGATGCGCTCCCTCTCTTTTACACAATATCCAGCCTCTTGGCACCCTTTTCACAATATCCAGCCTCTTGGCACCCTTTTCACAATATCCAGCATCTTGGCACCCTATTCACAATATCCAGCCTCTTGGCACCCTATTCACAATATCCAGCATCTTGGCACCCTATTCACAATATCCAGCCTCTTGACACCCTATCCACAATATCCAGCCTCTTGTCACCCTATTAGCACTACGAACCAATCGCACTTACTTCTGATGTGAAATTGTCGCGTCGCTTTCCTTCTCCTTGCTCCTGAGTTTCTTGATTATGTTCGAATGCTGCAGCTCCTGCTTACTCAGCTTCCCTCCTTCTTTCCGCAGCTCCTCGATCACCTCATCTTTCTCCTTGACGACAGCCTCCAGCTCTGCAAACGACATTCTTGTGGCCGCCTCCGTCTTACTCTGCTCTAGCTGCTTGCGCAACGTTTCCTTCTCGCGCACCGCTTGTTGGAACTTGCGCTCGAGCGCGGACAGCCGCTGAGTGAACTCCTCGTTCAGTTTCTGCACGTCTTGCGTTCCAACGTGTGATTGCATCGTCGACTGAAGCTGGCTGAAAACGGAGATGAAGCTTAAGTCGGAAGCCTTTGATTTGATATTTGCTTCAGGGAGTGATTTTTGCGGCGATTTTGGAAATAGCGTGTTTTTTTTGGTAAGTGTTATCAATGGCAGGCAAAATAGTTGTATTGAATGATAAAACGGTGCTGGGGCTTTGAGTATAAATTTGCATAGAACAACTTTGAAGTAAAATGAGAGACCTTTGCTTAAAAAAAAATTTTTTTGATCTAGGAACAAACATTATTTGTTCTAAACGTCGACTTTTTAGGTCCTGTTTAGGACCACAAGTCAGTTACAACAGAGCAAGTCCGTCACTAACCACAACATTCACCCACGGCTCTGAACCACTTCACCAAACCAAACATTATTAAGTTTACTGATTTAATAGATTACACTTTTTTTAACAATGACAAAGGCAACACGCTGAAACGTGTAAACTCTTCGGATTTCCATCAATTTTACAAAAAGTACACTACGCGATAGCAATATTCTTCTCTGATAAGTTGCTCTTCCCCATCTTTCCTTCTTCACCACAATCAATATTTAGCGTTTAGTAATTGATCAGTCATATTTAACTGACTCTTAACGAATAAAAGCTACTATAGATGAACTTCTCTACCAAGACAAATAAAGGTCAGAAAACTGGAAAATATGTATATGAAAATTGAAGGGTGAAAACTGCACAATGCGCTATCAAATACTGTTAAGAAATATGTCTAATTTTAATTTTAAATTAACAATCAAACGTATTTTAATTGAGCAAGCATTTTAGAGCGTACAGAAGTTTTATTTCTTTTTAGAGACAATGCCATAATGTGTATTTTTTTAAACCAGCTTTTATTAAAATATATATTTTCATGTTCTGTGCGGACGGCATTTTAAGTCGATGTACGTACCTCTTCAAGTCGTTATTATTCTCCTGCAGCTCGACGTTAATCCGACTCAAATCGATCAGCTTCGACTCGCGCGCCTCCAGTATCTCCGACATCTCCGCGACACGCTTCACGAGCCGCTCAACTTCCGAGCAGTGGCTGTCCTCCGAACCCCCGCTGGACGTTTCCGACGAGACTCGTTGATGTCCCTTGACTTTAGGCTTGGCGGGCAAGTCGGCACCGGGCGAGTCGGATCGGTCGACGAGCAGGAGGCGGCCTCGCGTCGCAGCGTGCAGTAGTTTAGCGGGACTGTGACGGGCCGACTGCGTGCTGCTGCTGTCACAGCCGTTAGGACTTCGAACACGTTGTAGGTTAGACATTTAACATCAAGCAACTGCAGATTATACTCCTCTTATTCCAAAACCTTAAAGATTTACTGACTGCAAATTAGGTGCAGTAACTCCTAACTAACAAAAAAACAAAGCTTCAAAAAAGTAGTAGGCTAGACTTTGCGAAATAATTATCTTACAACAAAACTTACTGGATTTACTGGCTCTAGTGAATTTCCACTGACACCTACTAGACAAATTAGGTTTAGTACTCCTATACCCGTGGTAACCAAAGATAGCAGAATTGAGAAGCTCTGTCAAGCGATCTCGGCATCTTAATGGCTACCAAGCATTGAATCTACCATTGAACCTCCTATGCTAGGCCATGATATACCCGTGGTAACATAAGATAGCAGAATTGAGAAGCTGAGTTGAAAATCCAGCAAGTACCTTGAGATGATCTCTATGTCGGATGACGTGGTAGTCTCCAGCTCGTCGCCGGACGTGTGTCCGCTGGTCTGCTCCGAGCCGATCTTGACCAAGTCGGAGCGACTCTCGGACGAGATGGGTGAGTGTTCCCGCACCGACGCCTGGTCCTCAGCCCGCGCCTGCCGAGCCTCCTCTTCACCCATCGCCTCCGCAAGCATCGTCTTCACGTAGAACGAACCCGACTGCAGCTGAGACTTGGACGTGCTCTCGCTAGACGTGTCTTCAGCTATCGTCGTTCCGAGCGTGTCGTCGGAACTTATCGTTCCCTCGCAGCTGCTGTCGATGTTGATCAACGTTTTGTCAGACATCATCGAATCTTCGTTTGATGATTCGCTTATTTTCAGTTTTTCCATCCCCTCGTTGTACAAATCGGAAACTAGGTTCAACGGCAGCGAAAGTCCGGCTCGATTAGCGTGAGTTGAAGCCGGTTCGTCGTGCGATTTCTCGTTGAACGAGTCCATCATTCCGAGCTGCGAGATCTTTGACGGCGTTTCGCCGAAATAAACTTTGTGGTGCGGAGATTTCAAAGATTTTATCGAATCGATCGTGTCGGATTTGACGAGCATGAAATGAGGTTGCTCCATTATCGTTATCGTACCCGTGGCCGTACTCTCCGAGGCGGAAGCGTAACTGTCGTCTGCCATGCTTCGATCTTCATCTTCTTCACCTTCCGGAATGACTTCCACGCTTTCCGGAGACAGGTCGACGCTGTGTTCGGTCCGCGTGCTTGTGGTCATCGAGTCCGGTGGATCGCAAGGTGACTGGTAGGGGGACGAAGTGGTTCGCGAGCTTCTGCCGCTGCCGATCTCCGCGATGATCTCGACGGAGCTAGGCGTGTCCGGAATCACTTCGACAGATTCCGGAGTACTAGCCGCCATAGACACGCGGAAACCGGACGACGTTCCCGAATAAGTCGGACTTTCAGGCGTCGTCGTGAAGCCGCTGCCACATCCTAATACCTCGACACTTTCCGAAGACTTTTTATCACTCTCAGAGGAAATCACAGACAGTCTGGTGAATCTATAATTACTAGTCGTGTGTTCGCGGCGCCGTACGACTGGCGGAAAAATGTCGGCTGGTTTCGAACTCACGTCAGCTTCTTGGCCTAAAATGATTTCTGCAGCTGGTTTTGATTCGTCGAGTTTTTCTTCGTCTGCTTCGTAGCTGGACAATCGAGATCTGGCATCGGTGTCGCCGTCTTCGCTTTCGACGACGAGCTTGCTCTCGCTGAAACCAAACTCACTGCCGTCGTCACCTTCAGAGTCGAGGGTCCTCATTGGGTCGCCGGGCTCCCAGCTGGTTTTACGAGATACTTGTTTGTTTCTAGGTGATGCGGTTTCTTGAGATGGTGATGGAAGTGTAGACTTTTTTGGTTGGTGTGCCACTGGATTTGGTCCAGTCACATTTTCTGTAGGTAAGCAGGACAAATCAGAATGAAATCATCATGGTTTTTAGACTTGTGTTCACTTAATCTAACCTTAGTTTAGAAAAAATATACATACATTTAAAAACTGGGTTTTTGAATAAGTACCTAGTTGATTAATTACGTCTTGGATATCTAGTATTTTACATTTGAAATAAGCATAAGTAATTATTAAAAGTATAGTACATATAAATAATTATGTATGAGTTGAATATTTAATGGTATTTAAATTACTTGTTCTACTCAGCATACACTAACCCACTTTTTAAATAGTTTTTTACAAAATTAAAATCAATTGAACAAGAAACCATTGAAATTAGTATCAAAACAAACCAATACAAAATAAACTAACGAAATAGGTATCTAATATTGAAAAACATAAGAGATTGTAATATATTTAAGCACAATCAGTTTATTCGATGTCTTAAAGTTTGAAAGATTGCTGAAAGCTTGAGACCAATAAAACATGTGATGCAACACACTAAGGGAAAATATAACAATTATATTTAAGTGCAAATGGTTTGAGAATATGTTTGCAGAAGTTTTATTTACTAAATAACGTGGGCCAGTACGTACCACCTTCTGGTGCCGTGTGATTGTCGAAAAAAGACCCGGTAAATGATCCCCATAGACTTGAAGTCATAGCCAGTTTACTGGCCTGATCTTTAACTACACCAACAGGACCTCGAGATGATTCGCTTTTGCTGAATGGTTCCTTCGACGCACTGTTTTTCTCGGCACTATTTTTAACTCCCCAATCGTCAAAGAAAAAGTCAGTTTCTTCTTCAGGACTGGGAGGTGACGAAACTTTACTATCGTCGACTGGTTGCCCAAGCTCATCCTCCTTGATGTCTAGAGCTTTGTCTATGGTTTTCTGTGCCTCTTTCAAAGCAGATTTTGCAAGATTTGCAAAACCAGTGGCATCAAACCAGCTCATTGTTCAATGTATTATTTATTATCATATCTGTCAAAAAATAGAAATTTCATTATATGATTTACTGTAATGAGTTAATATTATTCCACATATTCCTAGCAAACACAACAACATTACTTTACTTTTTCAACCTGTAAATTGGCATTACATTTAACAAAACTGAACAAAGTGCCAGGTATTTGGTAGGAGGTAAGGCAGGTAGGCATACGTTAAAAAAATTACTTGCAATTTAAAGCAATACTTTTGTACTTACAGAAGTAAATATTGAACTTGAGTATGATCCATTAGACCATCTAGATAATTCTACACTGTTTTCGTGGCAGACATGATCAATGCTGTCATAATAAGCTACGGCGCTTTGGTAATAACTTGAAAATGTGCAGACGACATTTTCAGACGGTGAGCTGTCAGTCCCGCAGTAAAGTTCAAACGAAGACTTGGATTCATTAAGTAAAAAATTACAACACATATTAACTTTTTTATAACTTTTCGTGGCTTTTATTTACAACGTGTTTTATAAGAACAAAAAATAAGTATACATGTACTGCGTGAATGCATTTTTGAAACTAAAACTGACAGCTTGAACTCACTTGCAGCTGTTACCGCCGGTATTTACAGCGGTCAATGTCACTCTGCTATGTTTCCTTGTAAATCGATGTATTTGCAATAAAATTATCAAAAATAAGGACGCATAAGACCAGAAAGTTCAGTTTGGGAGAACCACAATCCATAACTCGTGGTTTGAGTCTAAAACTAAGGCCCTCCCGGTCTAGTATGTCAATTCCAGCCATCCCGGTGGTTGCCCCAGTGGCGCAATTGGTTAGCGCACGGTACTTATAATCAGTGATTCGTGAGCTATGCCGGGGTTGTGAGTTCGAGCCTCACCTGGGGCATTTTTTGTTTTCAAAGTAAATTAGTGTAATTAATCCACAAATCCCCAGATTCCTAACACAGTACTTAGAATGATGGTAAAGTAAACAGGGCATGCACAAATACCATATGAACTGGTGGCGTGCAACACGTTAAAAAATCACATTTTATTTTAAATATCTTACACACAGACAATTTGTTTAAACACATTCACAACAATTAACGAATGGCATGGTTTCAGCTTCATATTTCCAATCGCAATTTGATGGCATTAAGAGTCGGAGGAAATATTTACAAGATTAGTTACGTAAAGTTGTGGTCAGATTGTACAAATCGGGTGAATGCACGTATCTAGAAAATGCACTGAGTGGCGTGTTGGCGTTTGTTAATTGACTGTCACCTGTTCTTTCAGATGATATTTGTGGGAGCTGCTGCATTTGGGGGTTGACTAGTAGTGGCTTTGTCCATCATTGTTGTCACCTGAAAAAAAAGTTGAAAAAGTTATGAACAAAATTGCCGTTTAAATTACGTTCGAGATTCTCTAGACTAGAGAAATGTGCGATTGAATATTGTATTGTATTGTATTTATTTCGATACACAAGTGTGCATTTTCTGCGCTGTGGTAAGGTTCATACATAAACATCTAACTAGCTGAAAACTAAGTGCTAGGTAGTGTTTTTAAAAGACATAGTTTGACAGAAAAGTCTTTTGTTTCCAGAACAGTGTGGTCTAACCAGGAAAATAAGAGGATCATAGCAGAATGGTCAATGTCAAACACATATAGGCTTCTCGAGGGCAATCCTTGATCAGTTATACTCAACAGTACTCAGTTGTACTCAATCAAGTACAGTTAATATGGTAGAGTATAACGTTGGCAGGAATCAGAATGATTCTGCAGAAATCTGATAATAATTTTTTCAATCAAGTTTGATTTCTAGAGCTGATTGGAGAGGTGCATTTTGTAACGGCGTGCAAGAGCGTGCAAGAATCAAAGGTCAATCAAAGAATATGTATGTTTGACATTAAAACAAATATTGAATCATCAAAAGTGTGAAAAAAACTGACAAAAATGTTAAACACTTGGCTGGCAATTTGTTTTTAAAATTGGTCTCTTTGCTGACTTTTTAGAAGAAATCATAAAATAATTTTCAAGATTATATTACATTAGAAAGAAAATAAGGAACTTGTTATACTATTAGTTTCTCGAATATCAAGTAGTGGTTTCTAATATTAACGCAATTATGTAAAAAGCAATGTCCGATATTTGAATACAAACTGTCTAAAAAATATTTGTGTATTAAATCATCAGATTCGAAACATTAGTACACCACATTGTATTTTTACAACAGCAGGATTTGAGACTAAACGCAAAATTATTAACAGAAAAACACAATAAAAGATTAACTGGGTAAATAATTTTAACTAAATACATTGGTGGTGGGTTTTTCAAATGGATTTAGACTCATGTAACAGAAAGGGTTTATCAAGGGTGAACATATGACCGACTTGCCAGTTAATGTAAAGACAAATAAGAGGAAAAATATAGCTGGAACGTGTGACAACACATTGTGGAAAAAGAAAACTTAATTTAGACTTCATTTAGATCAATAAATAGGGCAGCGACCCAGACCTGCCAAAAAAATATTGAATATCGCCTTTTTTGTACTCTATATACATTATATTATTTCACTTCCTGAGTATATGTATTTTACAAAATAAAGAAATTTTAATTGAATTGAAAAATTTGGATACAAAAAATATAGATTTGAATATGGATACAAACGTTACAAAACCCAATAGGTACTCGAAATTTTAATATGAATTATTTGAAAAATATTCAATGGGTATATCAATGGGTGAATTCCATTGATTATTACCTTTTTCAGAGCCAAAAGAAATAAGTGTGGTTTTCTCAGATAAGTCGAGTAGAAAAAATTTTTGAAAACTATAATTCAGTCATGTTTCTTTCATTTCTTACAATGATTCAAGGATTAGAGCAGATTTTTTTTCAGGGCAACGTCATAGGAAACAAAACAAAATGGTTGAGAGAAGATGAGAGGAGGCACTTTTATAAGCTCAGATTTAACACGAGGGCATGAATTTAAAAACGGGACACTGTATTAATGCCAATTTGCTCTCGATCAAATTTCTTAAAACACAAAACTGGACCCCAATATTATAAAGTCCCATGAGAAAAAATACCACATGCACCTGGTGGCTTTGTGACTGCCTGGTCTGCAAATGCAAGAAAATGACTTTGAACACCTCTGTATAGTTTAAAAGATACCTTAGAAATGGCATGTCAGTACTCGAATGTATTATTATTTTCTAATCTCATTTTACTCCCACTCAAGTCAAAGAATTTGTACCAACTAAAAGGCATCTTCTAAATTTCGCCCCATTTCTACGGAGTTTCGAAAGAGAAGCCGAAAATTCCCTTTGCGTCAGTCACCAATTATCAGGCTTCAAAAATTAGGTAAAACAAATCAATCAAAATTATCAGGTAAAATCAGGCTTCAGTCTAAGAAAAACTATTAGAAATGGGTTTTGAATGCTAAGTAAAGGACAACTAAATTTCCTGACGTTTCATGCCATGTACTAGCTACTTCTTCAAGGGTTAGAGCAGTCCTGACAATTTTTCGATAACAAAAGAACCACATAAAATTATAAAAATTGCCTAGTTCAAGCATCCTAAATGCATCTAAATAAAATAATTAGGGTCAATAACTTAAAAACTAATGTATTATGTATTTTCTGAAATAAGATCTCGAACACATTGGCGTTTTTTAACTAACTAATTATGTGTAATGTTAATGATTGAGGCATCAGTCTAGTCCCATATTGGGTTTCAGCACACACAAGAGACCAGTGAAAATAGCCACCACAGAGACTTCTCATGGTAACTAAAAGACGGTATGTAGACCATTTTGAATGGCTGTACAAACCTTGAAAAAACTATAATTTCAAATTGCAAGCAATTATAAAAATACTGTAGGTATCATGTTCGACTCACGCTTTGCAGGACTTGATTTCTAAAGAATGTAGAAGTTAGACTCGTAAACGAACTGGTTATGTTCTCTCCTTTACCGACTTTGCACTTGACGTAGCCGTACAAGTTAGCTCCGTTCAGCACGAGGCCAATCGACACGAGCAGCTGGAAAAGATAGGCCTCTAAACTCTTTTTCTTTGGAACCTAATGTTTGCATTCGTTAAAATCATATGCCGTATATAAAACTATAATCCTCAAATTTATAGATTAAGTGAGAGTCCCAGAAATCATGTAACGTACTGCTGAGCAAACGAGCCGAGAGCACCTGGTAATGGTAGCTGCCACCTGATGGTGCTGGCAGACTTCATTATTATTATTATTAACAACATATATAATAACAACTGAAAATATTGATAAATCTAAAGCAATTCTTCAGATGAACATCAATGAAGATTTTTTTAAAGTACCTAATCCAGTCTTACATGCAAGTAATCAGGTTGAAAAGACGGTGAGTTTACACAGTAGCAACTATGCTATTTTAGTCGGCATAGTAGTACGTTGGATACTACTTTTTGCAAAGATATGTTAACATGAACGCTGGAACTCTGACTAAATCTATGGTCAAGTCGGAAGTCAAACTCACAAGCCACTTGAATTTGAAGCCAAGCAGGGCTATCAGGAACAAGACCGCCCAGAACAATGGACAAAGAACGAGCGCGAGCCAAAATATTCGCGATTCAGACTCATTCACCCGATTCTGTATATTGCCCTAGAAATAAGGGCACAATGGCAGTACAGTCACTTCCACCTACAATTTTTCAGACAGCAATGCACTTCGTTATTATATTAGACAAAGATAACTCAATTTGTTTTGCCTGCAGATACATAATAAATCAAGATAATAAATGTTGAAAACTTAAAAAATCAATTTTTCCATGAAATAGACTGTGGCTTTAGTGTACAGATATAATTTCTCTGAAATTTGGAAACGCTAACTGGTATCAACAGTACTGAAAACAAAACCTCTTTGCTGAAAGTCTAACTTTATAGTAAAATGAGTTCACTTTAGTAAGATGTTAAGAATTCTACCAAATATTTTGTATTTCATTGTAAAGTCTGTAGGTTTTCAGTTTCTTTCGTCAACACAACCAAGATAAGACATTGATTAATGTTAATGTACGATGAAAGCTCTCACCTTTCGTGACTCGAACACCCAATGAGATTTCCCATCGTCATCGACATAATTCCACCAACGCAGGCCCACCATTAATCGACCTACGGAAAATAAACGGTTCGTAACAAAATATTTGCCTTCTCTATATTCAAACAAGTATACTTGCTGCTATATACTACTACATACGCCACTTGCCTGTTATATTTTTAACAGTCCAGAAGTCCATGGATAGTAATAATACCACGACTACGAAACTAGTTATGAAACTATCGCTAAACCACCCGCAGATTATGTATGTCAATATTGCAGCTCCTCTGAATGCCACATGGAAAAATGTGACATATGGATGTCTGAAAATCCCAATAACATGAGTTAATATTTTTATATATTTATCAAATATTATAATAACACTGCAAATTATATCAATGAATCCAATTTAATTTAAATTAAATATCATGTGATGCTCACGTTAGTTTCGTACTCCCATTTTGTGCGTCTTCCTCCCCAAAACCAACGGTGTCATCATCTAATAACGGATCCTAAAATAAATGTTAAAACATATAAATAACTAATTATTAATTATTAGCCCTAAAACTATGAATTAAACATGAAAATCAAAACACACCGTCGCCGAAGACATTTTTGATGTTGTGTCATCCGAGATTTGGCAGATGACGTTTAAGATTATTCGACTCTGGAATTGTGTTCGGTCGGATACACGTGTGACAAACTAGCCTTTTACATGCAGTCGGTACACGGCGCTCTGTGCTTGAACTGTCAATTTCGCTTGAGAGTGGCACAGGGGAGATAGCAGTAACACTATCTTTGGCGGTAGCCACATAGTCAATTAAATATTTTAATGAAATTTTAATTATTATAAAATGTTACATAATATAAACCCTGTACTGCAAGCAATTTTAGGAACGCTTTTTACATGGGGTTTGACGGCAGCCGGTGCCGGAATGGTAGTTTTCTTCAATGGCACTCAGGTAACCTAAAAACTTGTATATTTTCATTTAATTCCTTGGATTCCTTTCCCAGAAAGACACTTTTTAAATGTCCTCTATCACTTCCTCATCATTGTTCAAATTTTACAAATACCTTTCAGGACTTGTGGCAGGCCTGCAGTTCTCAAGGCATGCTTTTATTTCCAGCGCAAACTGCTCGATGCAAGCCTCGGTTTTGCTGGAGGAGTTATGACAGCCGCCTCATACTGGTCACTCCTTGCCCCTGCAATTGAAATGGCAGAAGAGTCGGGAATGTACGGAGCTAAAGGCCAATATGCTTTTGCCCCTGTCGCTGTAGGATTCTTCTTCGGTGCTCTATTTGTATATGGAACTGATTTAGTGATATCGAAGATGGGAATAAATTCTTCTAATATGGTTTTTGGTAAGATATAGATGAAATACACTATAAATATTGACAAAGCTACTAAGACTGACAAGTTCCATATTTTTATTTGTGTATCAACAAGTTTCCTAGCACCAGGACTTTTAAATCTAGTAACGCCAACCTACATCATAAGATAGATAGCCAATCCATAGATCTGACCCCTTGCAATTGCTTAAATGTTTTGCCATCATGGTACTTTTTCTTATCCTGTTTTTCACAACCTTTTCATTGAAGACGATTTGGTTGGAACCTGTGGTTAGGCATTTGCACTTTCTATCATTCCATTGCCCTACCCAGAGATTTTTTAAAAATTTATATTAGAAATATATTTTTAAAGACTTTTGGGCAGTAAATCACTTTGCCAACAGTAAATTAATTTAGCTAAAAGTATGCAGACCTTTTTACATTGCTCAGGACTTGTTTTGATTTTAAAAGTCCTGTTACAACTAAATACATACTAACATGGAAACACATAAAGGATCACACCACCCATCCTTAACAAGTAAATCAATAGTAAGTAGATATTATTTATTTTCATATTTAATATTTGTTTTAAATTACTTTTTAATTCAGCATTGGCATCCAGCAAGCGATCTACAAAAGAAAAGACAGACGACGGGTACAGATTGTACGATCTGTCAACCGTGGAATCGGACGGCATGACAAACTCGGCTGTGATAGCTCGAAGGAGAGGAGTTTCGAACGCAGCGACTCGCGATTCTGACTCTCAAAATCAATACGAAGCCAGTCTCGTTACTGGATCACAGAGAGATGACCAGTGGAAAAGGATCGTTTTGCTGATCATTGCAATTACGGTGCACAACATTCCAGGTGTGTGGCTAAGTTCATTCCATTTTGAGTAAAGGGAGTGATGATCCTTCAGTCCCAATGGCGCTAGACATAAGCTTGGTAAAAGTTCAGGTAAATTTATATGCCTAAGTTGGAGCAAAATGCGCAATGGGTTGTATTGATTTGAGCTCAGACAGCAAGGGGCATATTTCATACTATTGTAAAAGTTTATATTGATGTATTTTACTTGAAGACAGGATCTATTATCGTAGATCTCTTATTCATCCTGATGTAATGCAGGTACATGTAATGTTGTTATGTAATGTTACATCAGTTTATGCATCAAAATAGCCAAAAAGCTTTTTTAAATCATGTTTCTTGCACTAGAAAATACCTATCAATCCGGTTAAGGAATTGGGCAAACTTTAAAACAAATTGTCACTCGTTAGTGATTATCTACGTCTTGGCAACTTGAAATACAGCAACAGCAGTTAAATCTCGTTGGGAAGTTTAACGTAATCACCCTATCACATCCATATCTTTAGAAATAAAAACTGAAAGCAGCGAGAGAGCACCAGCTGGAAAAACCAATCCGGTTCAGCCATTCTATAATGACTGCTGCTGAACAGGAAGAGGCCAAGATATGAAACTTGGTTAAACCCCGTAAACCTCAATAAACCTAACTGACAAGAGAGCTAGAAACTTTATCTTTGCCCAGTAGAACATCCTGATTTTTTACTATATATGAGACAAATAATCGGGATTTCGGTCATAACTGTCAAACTTAATGGCCTTCTCATAAATGGACCAAGAAACGAAATACCACTTCACACACCTCAGCGTTTGGCACTCCCACCCACAAACAAAACATATTGCGAATACGTTAATCACTAATTCTGTATGTGTCGGATGCAAATCTATTAAAAAACAAAGGTACATGTTGATGTTTAAATGGTGATGCCTAGAGTTACATTAATTTCAGTAAACATTTTGGCTGCCACCTTGGTGTGAAAGAGATTTAAGCAAACAGATCAGCATCATCTCAATCTTTAAGTTGTTTAGGCTGTAACTGAAACATTAAAAGCAATGTGAATTCAAGCCTCTCCCTCTCACTTAACTACTTTTTATAATCTCACGCAGCCTTTTAGTGCTTTTCGGCACCAAAACGCTCAACGTACGACGCGTGATTGTGTTTTGTCACTCGTTGCAGAGGGTCTCGCGGTCGGTGTCGGCTTCGGGGCCATCGGGAGTTCGTCGGGAGCGACGTTCGAGAACGCACGGTGAGTACACATGAACTTCAGGCAGCTGCTAGTCACAGTTCAAGATGCGCTTGGTCGATGACAGCTTGCGGTTATAGCTGCATTAAGGTTGCTGCTACGGCTGGACCCACCTTCGCCAAAAATCTGATCTCGAGTTTTTGGCATTGGTAAGGTGATTGCTTTTCGAGTTGTAAAGTCGCCACTACGTTACGTTGGACTTAGTGGGTGATCACTCCAGATTAGTGTTTCTAGTAAAATAGCTGAGCTGATTCTTAACAAATTGTGCTTGAGATAATTTAGGACATTAGCAGATACATCAACTATGATTATCCTGTAGCAGCCTCATTTAGTTTTTATGGGTTTTTTTATATATAAGTAGTTCAAATTTGACATCAAATGCTGTTTACTTGTCTTCGAATATATTTTGAGCCAATCATTTTATAATTTTGAGATTAAATGTTTCTGTGAAGAAACGAGACTGCGGGTCAATCATTGAGAGGCTCGCATGAGAGGCTGGCTCAGTATATTTTCCTATTTTCCATATCTCATGAATCTATATTTCACAGCATCGCCTGTTGGTGTAGGAAAACATTCAATTAATTCAATTCAATTCAATTCAATTCAATTCAATTAATTGGCCAGAGCAGAAAGCAGTATTTCTCTGGACTCTAGAATGTTATTTCAATTTATGGATAAGATAATTTGACCCAAAGTTTATGTTCAGTGCAACAATTGAATTTTTGGACTTAATTCATTCGAAATCCAGACTAAACTTTGTTGCTAGCTTAGCTATTTTTATTGGATTCAAAGAAGGTGCAAAGAATGCACATCAAAAGTGACAAAAGTAGCGTTCCCTTATATTGAGCGTTGAATTCGATGTTGATCTTTATCATCGGTATTCTCGCCAAGTTCTTATGTCCCAAGAATATAGCTAACAAGAGTAAGTACTCTTATTTTGAAGTACTTTAGATTAAGTACTCTTACTCAATACTCCATCTAGTGAAGAAAATTACAGATAAATGGGAAATTTGCAGTATTCTCGGTGTTTTGGCAACTAATTATTACAAGAATATACCAATGCACATTAATAAAGTATCGTTGAGTTTCTGATTAGGGGTGTTTCCACCCTGCCTACAACCATAACCCACCGTAACTACAAAGCTCTCCGCTAG
Organism: Protonemura montana; assembly: GCA_947568835.1. Classification (NCBI taxonomy): domain Eukaryota; kingdom Metazoa; phylum Arthropoda; class Insecta; order Plecoptera; family Nemouridae; genus Protonemura; species Protonemura montana. The sequence continues at coordinate 5,485,726 of OX387608.1, forward strand.
ATGTCGCCGCGCGACCATTCCATCTCCTCATCGTTCCCAGCAGTTTCACTCCATACTCTCGAATCTTGGTAGGAGGTCTCTGAACGCCGAATGAATGAAACAGCCAGGGTGGGCTGAACATCGAAGGAGAGCCGCGTATTCTTCGGCCATCCAAGAGTTGAACCTATTGAGTGGCGAGGGACGATGGCGTTGCGGGGCAAGGGAAGAAGAATGGAATCTTGCATGGAGTTGGTCTTGCCAGCCGGAGGCGCCGGACATTCCTTTTCCTACAAATGTGTCTGAGCATTTCTGACGGAATCTATTGACCTCACCTTCTCTTTGGTACGGTCTATACGTCGGTATGGTTAGAGAGTCGTTGATGGCTAGAGAGTGGCGGTTTCGGAACGCCATCTTTAGAACGACTAAAGATTTCATGTTAACACTCTTGAAAGAAAAATGTGTGGTTATATCTTTGACATAACGACTTCAGAACATTGGCGACAAATTCGGGGCAAAGTAATCCAACAATGGCACCATTAAGTGACATTTTAAAAGAACATTCCTGGGAAATGTGCAACTTATTTTCGATTCTGTCAGAAACGCAGCTAGCATACCACTTTTTGCCAACATACACAACACGGGGATGCTGGTCATTGCAAGATCGAACGACCCTTTTGGGCGAAGCGGCCAAGTGAGTTGCCACACTCCGGTAGTCGCCAAGACTCTCGTGCTCGCCGTACGGCAAAGCAAAAGCTAGGCAAAGCCGTAAGAGCTATCCAACCAGTCGGCTCGCTCAAGACACCTATCTATAAGGAATATTAACCAACATTAGAAAGAAAAAACGACGACGTCGAGCAGCTAGCTGGTTTGCTTGCCTGCTCGCTTGCTAGACTGCTTGCTTGCCGTTTATTTGGGTTGGCCGACCCGTTCGCAATGCTTTGTCCTATTTAGCTTGACGAGATTCTCACAATGTCTGAAATGAGCTGCTTTTTTCTCTCTCTGTTTTGTTTTGTTTGTTGGCGGTGGTGTTTTTAGTGCGGTGTTACCCCTATTAAATCTTTATTCGAGCTGCAAACTGATGATAATTTATATTACTTTGCGTGATTTCGTCAGAAGATTGAATGTGGATTGCACATTGTCATTCGAAAATGAATGGTGTACAGGAAAATTATTACTGCGTCGAATCGTACTACTTTCCTGTCGGGGTGAGCGGTAAGGGGGCCGGAGGGGGGGCACTACATAAAACCGTGAACTGTGTTTGATGTTGAAGTCTTTATGTAAACGTTTTATCGTCTGCACAGTCCTAACAAGAAGTTATTTTAGAAAATTCAATTGAGATTTTTGTGTCCTTTTGATGTTGGGCACTAGCCACAACACGCCGCCCATTTCGCAATATCTCGTGCGGGGCAAATAACTAGAGACACAAACACAAACACACACGGCTAGTCTAGGGCAGACACGTGTAGAGAAAATAATGTGTTTTTCGTGGGGCTAGAGCAATCTTGCCTTACCAACTCAAGGTATGCCCGGCTCAGAGATAATGTTATTTTTTTGTATAATGGCTATAACTGCACACGGATCGGCACATTGTGAAATGTCACGTGGGCACTGTTTTTTTTTTGTCGTATCAGCTGTTTCCGGTTGTCGGAACTATGTCTCTGGTCTCCCCTCATCCCTAACCGACGTTGACGTATAGGTGGGAATCAGTCCGTGCATGTTTGTAGACACCCGTTTGGTAGAGCGAACGATATTGCATGTACGACCGTTCGTCTTTCATGTGATCACTTAACTTTTCTCCCATTGTCATGGTTTTTTTTTTAACTATTGGGTAGTATTTCTGAAGTTGCACAAATTCGACGAAGAAAATGTATTATTTCTTATCAGTATAAATGTTACCTATACCAGCACGCAACAAACAGCTTTACTCGACTTGAAACTGTATCAAATAACAGTAGGCCATTAAAATGTGGATCGTAAAATGGCTCTGCTCAATGGAAATCGAGTGGCTGTGTGAAAAATAGTACGTGCACACGGCTAGGAAAATGGCGGTCGATACAATTATCGGAAATTGAGATAACAAAAATTTCTGGAGGCGCCGGGCATTGATCCCGGTACCTCTCACATGCTAAGCGAGCGCTCTACCATCTGAGCTACGCCCCCAGTTGGGCGCAGAGCGGTTCCGAGGCCCTTAATGCAGCAAGCGACGTAGCCGGTGATGTAAGACCACGTTGTCTTCAGAATTTTTTTCAACATCGACGTTAGATTCAAATGTTAAAATTCGAAGCAACTAAAATCGCCGATGTCGATAACTGTCGGCAAATCTATCGATAATTTTAAACGCATGTTAAATCGGCACGTCCAGCTATAAAGAAAGTTTCTCGCCTTTATTAGTTCTGACAAAAGAAAGAAAATATACTATTGTATATTTTAATATTAGCCCACATTATGAAGAATGAAAAGATTCCATGTAAATACATATTTGGCACTGAATTACAAAAAAAAAAGGCCAAAATAAGGTAATTGTTCAATGGATTGTGCTATTCTCACGCGGTAACTACGTTTTAAAAACTTCCCCGCTTAAAAAATCCTGTAACTTACTATCAGAATATTTGCATCTCCATTCAATTTGTCCCTTGCCGGGAAATCATTTCCTTATGAGAGTTGAAAACTGTCGTTGGGAAAATATGAAAATGTCTTTCTGTGGAGAGTTCGCCTCAGACCAGTAGGACCAAGCTCATCGATCTTAGGTTTCACAAAAATTTTCAACTCCAAGTTAGATCTTTAACTCACAGAAACATCTGAATTTCACTGCATGTGATTGGAAGACAATAGTACAATAGTTTCACAATAGAGGCAATAGTTTCAACTGACACTTCAACTAGGAGGCGAGATTTTGGTAAAACCGGACATTCTGGTATAAGAAACCCCTCTTTTTGAGAAAGATAGCTGATCGAAAAGATGTGCACACATCTTCTATTTAATATCGAAAGGCGACCAAACATCTAGCATCCGCATCGAAACGCATCTGTGAGTGAACGCACCGATCTCTGAAGGGATGTGCGTAGACGTGGAGTGGGGGGTGTGTGGGGCAAGCCGAAGGGGTAGGATGTAGTGGCTGGTGAGATTCATTCATAGCTAATAAGACTGATTCCATGAATGAACCTTGCCTCTCCGAACTAGCCTGCTACAGTAGAGAGAGAGAGAGAGGAGAGAGAAGGGGATTTTTTTTTAATGTTAGTACACGCCAGTAATACACAATGCAACCTCCGTTATTTTCACTTCCGGCTTCGACTCGGCTTGCCAGTCGGATTGTGTTGGATACATGGACAGAACTATCGGTGCTTGAAAGATGTTTTCTTTATAATTATGGTTTTTAGACTCGTGTCTACTTTATCTTACCCTAGCACTAGTTTCGATAAAAACCTTTCAAACAAGGTTTTTAATGTTAAATGTAGAAGAACTAAATTGTAACTATCAATAGTTTAAGCAGTCCTGACAGTTTTCCGATAAGAAAAGAACCACAAAAAATTTTTAAACAATTACCAAGTTCAGGCGTCCTAAATGCATTTAGGTAAATCATGTTTAATTTAAATGTTTTCTGGGGATTTTAATTATCTCTAGGTTTACACCTTATGTTGACAAGTAAAAGATTGAATAATATTATTTTTTTTTAATGCTGATATTTCTATTTGGTGGTGACTGATTTTGTAGTTATTACCTCCACCTCGCCGCCGTTCTTCCGATGGTGGATTTCAAAAGACATAGCTAGCACCGATAAAAATAAATCTTCTCGGAATTATAAACGGCAACTTTAACGTCCATCGATTTTGCAATCCCAGTTTTCCTTAGAAGTAACATCTGCTTTTGATGAGCGAAATCTTCGATTTCACTTACCCCAGAAGAAAATCTTTTGTGTGTGTTCATCGCTGTAACCGCCGAACGCCTGCTCCGATTTGAACGCAATTTGCAGAGCACATTTTTGTGTTTTTAAGTAAGGCCCCCAGTGTTTTTCAGTAAAATCGGTCAAAGAGTTTTGAAACTATTTAAATTTAAGACATTTTTCAGATTTTTTACACACCTTTTGGAGTTTTACAGCCAAAAGCGTTTGATATTTCTTCACCAAACTTTGTAAAGATGTGAAATACATTAAAATTGAGTATTTGTGAAGTTTTTTTGCCCGTGTGTGTTTTCTTTCTCTTTTTATTCACAAATATCTGACTTAATTTTGTGAATTCTGACAGTTTTGCTTTGATCTATGCAATGGGTCGGCTTCACATTTTAACATCCCTATAAATATCGCTACGCCCATCTTACAACGCGACTTCGAATTGCATTCGCGAAGCCCTAGAAGTAACAGAAGTTTGAAGTTGTGGTCATTATATGATTCATGAATATTACAACTGGAGATTTAAAAAAAATCACTTTTACGTTTGCCTACATTGTAATTGTAATTTTAGAATAATCTTGAATTTTATCAAAAAAACACATGCAATCCAACTTATTTGTATACAGTTTTTTCGTTTTCTGTTCTTTTTTCCTTTCAGTCGTTACTGAGGTTGTTTTACAACTGGTTAATCGCCATGGATACGACGCTTATCGGATTTCTTTTACCCAGTATTACAACTGTCTTAACTCCTAGATAATGTAGGAGTAAAATCAATAGCCATGGCAACAACTAATCACATGCAGTGAAAATCAGCTGTTTCTGTGAGTTAGGAGCGTAACTCGGAGTTAAGAAATATTGCATTCGTAATTGCTTTGAAACGCGCTGACCCTCGGTGAAGTTGTGATGGATTGAGCAACGAAAATCGACGGCGTAAATCGGTCGAAATGGTTCACGAATTCCTGTCTGCAGTATCTAGACTAGAGGCGGCTGTGCATCGCTGAAACTGCATCGCGGAACTGCAGCGAATGTGCCAGTGGTGAATGGCACGGTGCATGCCCAATTGCATCGATATCGAGCGAACTTTGTTTAATTTCGGTTTTATATTGAAATTCTATGTTACTGATTTTACAAACTTTCAAAGGTTGCCAAAAAGATAATTACTCGAATATTATAAAAAAATTAATTTACATCCAAATGTGTTATTTATTCAAGAATGCTCTGTTCTGTCAGATCAAACTAAATTGATGTTGTAGCTGTCAATATTTTTGCTTTGTGATAATCTCTGTTTAAAATTTGAAGCTATATCAACGGTGGGTTAAATTTTAACCTACCGTTGATATAGCTTACATTTTTCATTACATTTTTCATTACATTTTCCATTACATTTTCATTTAAATTCTGTGATAAAAGCAATATTTTTCTTGCCATCTACTTTTGCTTACTATAATTACTATTTTTCTTGGGACCACTTACTTTGACCTCACGGCCAAGCTTCGAGGTTCAAATATTAAACGGCAAATAGGACAGAGAGCAAATAGTGACGGCTGTTAAATAAAATACATTTTATTTAACAGGACAAAACCTTCCTGAATCATCACCGAATTCAAATTTAAATTTACACGTTTTTTTGCGTATGTCTGTAATCTTTCAAATCTTTCAAAATGTCGACTCCCTGAAATATCCGGTAAAACGTCCCTTAAAACGGTGGTGATATAAATGGCGTTGGTAAAATCGTCCATCAATATAATAACTGAATGCATTATCCAGAAGTCAATAAGGATAACTGGCAACACAATTTGCCAGTTCACCAAGCGTTCCAGCGATTCAATTTTAAAGAAAATCAATAACATCTTTTGATGCCCCTTCAGGGGATCCCTTATCCCACCCCGCGAAAGCTGGAATATGTGTGTCCGGATAGCTCAGTTGGTAGAGCACCCTGGGACCTCCAACTGGGAGGTCCCGGGTTCGTATCCCGGTTCGGTTGCACATTTTTCCAGTCTAGCTTCCTTTCCATCTTTGATTTAGTTTCTTCCCCTTCAACATTGACCAATTTTCCGGACATATTAGCCATGTTGATTATTATATCCATTACTACTCCAGACTTTTCAAATTGTCCACGAAACCCAGGATCATCCACGACTACACCGATTACCACCCAGGAATACCAAAAGATATTCAGAACTTCTAAAGTCTTGCAAGACCTAGGACCTCTCAGTGTTTTGTGACCATATCCATGTCAGATATAGATACCTAGAAAATACCAATCCAAATACCAATCCACGTACTGTCCCGGACTATCCATCCATCTAGACCCATAAAATCTAAACCACACAGGAAGTCCTCGGTATACAAAACGCATGGCTAACCAGCACATCCAGAACTGCCTGAACTACCCAAATCTAATCAGGACTACCAAAAAATAACCATAAATGCCCAAAATCTACCAGAACTACTCATAAAAATAAAAAAAACCACTAAGGAAGACTCCGGGATGTAAAACTCTGAGCTACCCAGCACATTCAGAACTGCCCGGAACTACCCAAATCTAATCAGGACTACCAAAAAGTAACCAGAAATGCCCAAAACCTACCAGAACTACTCATAAAAATAAAAAAACCACTAAGGAAGACCCCAGGATGTAAAACTCTGAGCTACCCAGCACATTCAGAACTGCCCAGAACTACCCAAATCTAATCAGAACTACCAAAAAATAACCAGAAATGCCCAAAATCTACCAGAACTACCCATAAAAATAAAAAACCACGAAGGAAGACCTCAGGGTGTAAAACTCTGAGCTACCCAGCACATTCAGAACTGCCCAGAACTACCCAAATCTAATCAGAACTACCAAAAAGTAACCAGAAATGCCCAAAACCTACCAGAACCACTCATAAAAATAAAAAACCACGAAGGAAGACCTCAGGATGTAAAACTCTGAGCTACCCAGCACATTCAGAACTGCCCAGAACTACCCAAAACTTACCTGAATTACCAAACACTCCCCAAAACTAGAGTGCCCTAAATTGATCTGGACTAACCTAAACCTTACCAGAACTATCCAAAACTAACCAGAACTAGCTTAAACTGCCTAGGATTCGCCCTAACTAACAAAGGCTACCCACGATTGTAAACTAACCAACCCCATAGACCTACTAGACTAGAGACCGCACGGCTAGCCACTGGCAAGTAGACGAAGCTTAAAGAAAGACCGTCTTTAAGGTCTATGTATTTAGCAATTGCCATACACTACTAGGTTAACGAACGAGAGTCTGTGCATTCGAGACTACAAAAATGTCTTCCGAAGATCTGAAGTTATATAGAACTCTAGCAGCCGCACCACTTGGCAACGTCGCCTCTGTCTGGCGGAAAATAGGGCTGTGTACCAAAATAATTTTACGACAATAACCCGTGGTGCCACCTTCTCGTAGTACCGATTCGGCCGTGTTTTAAGAGATTCGGATGCTGTGTGGCTTGACACGGTACTTGCGATTTGTAATTTTCCTAGCTATTGTGTGAAATCTGATTTTAAATTGCAAACGCTTGCAATGCGCGGGGTATTTTATTATTATTTATTAGGAACATTACTATTTGATCAAAAGTGTTTTTAATAATGAAATATCTTCGCTATTATTTTGTGTTTATTTTTTATTGTTTATTTTTATATTTTAGCAAGCTGTGGTTTTTACGAAATTTGCATTCCTATAATTTTGATTATATACCCGTATTTTTGTATGGATGGATAAATAAATGGATATAAAAAAAATATTGACAAAATCAACAAATACATATTGCGTTGAAAAAAGAACTAAGTAACAAATTAAAATTTGGTTTCTGAATGCTAATTGGTTCTGTACTGCATTTTTCTTAACTCCTAGATAAATTGGGAGTTAATCAATTGCCATGGCAACAATCAATCATATGCAGTGAAGTCAGCTGTTTCTGTAGGTTACAAATCTAACTCTGAGTTAAAAAATATTGGCTCAGGTTCGGATTTACCAAAATCTCGCCTCCTAGTTAAAGTGTTAGTTGAAACTATTGCCATGACAACTTCCAATCACATGCAGTGAAATTTAGATGTTTCTGTGAGATGGATATCCAACTTATAGTTGAACATTTTGTTGAAACTATTGCCATGACGACTTCCAATCACATGCAGTGAAATTCAGATGTTTCTGTGAGATGGATATCCAACTTATAGTTGAACATTTTGGTAAAACCCAATCTATGTAAAAGCAACTAAACCGAACGGTTTGGCTTGTTGGAAACACCGGTTCTCGTTAGATCACCGAAGTTAAGCAACACTGCGCTGAGTGAGGTATTGGATGGGTGACCATCATACACAAGACCAGTTCTGTTCGGGAGAGAGGTTGGAGGGATGAAAGTTAGTACAACAATTTCATTCGCCTTGCTTATCAACCTCTCGACAGCAAGGATTTGTGGAGGAATCCTGCTGTTCGCGTTGTACCGTCCTTCGGAAGGGACGTGAAGCCGGTGGTCCCCTTGGTTACCTTTGACAGGAGCAGGCTACGTGCCGGCACCGGGTTTCCCCTCCTCCTTTCTAGACTAGGTTAGGTTCATCATCATCCTCATCATCATCCACTCATTCAACAACGCCATTAGACCAGTGCCGCATGGCCAAATGTCAAAACAGTGCGTCGCTAAACACCACAAATAAATAAATAAAAGCAACTCATTTTCTTGAAGTTACGCAACTTATGCCTGTTACTTCATCAAGGGACCATTTTCTTTGATAGCAAAGAACCACAAAAATATTTATCAATTGCCTTGTTTGAAACTTATAGGCCAATATTTCAAAAAAGTAAAATATTTAACATTTTAATTTCTCTGGCAACTCGACAGTTAAAAATGAAAATATGACTTATTGAAAAATCAGACCAACCAAAATAAATACTTGACACGTTTCAGTATCTTAACTACACATCATTGCGAATGTGATTAAATTGTCGCGTATTTTTTTTTTGTAATGCAGTAAAACTGATCCAGTTCATTGATACGAAATTTAGTTGCATTGCTTGCTGCAGTTGCATTGTCGAGTGCATCTGAATGCAGTATGGCAGCGTGCAAAGAGCAGGAATGCAATTGTACTTCCGTTTGGCATCGGCCGTGGAGCATCATAGAATGCACAATGCATCGCTGCGGTTGTAGTGCATTAACAACTGCATCCGCCTGCACTATGGTTAGCTTCCTCTAGAGCTGGCAATGCATGCGAGTCGTCTGCTATAATGCTCATAAGGATGTCACAATTACCTCTTGTATAGGATTGGGTGGGGTTCAAATGGTTTTCTACACACAATCAATTGGCTTTTTTTTTTTGAGAAAATGTGTGAGGTAATTTTTTTCTTGGTACTTTTTTTTTATATCTCGTTACCCGATTATTCTTATACTTTTTTTATTATTGGAAACAAACCTCTAAAAAAATTCCGCGTTTGGGCATCATTTTTTGAGAGGTTATCAGTGTTCCTGATAGTAAAATACTTTGCGCTTTGCAAGCGTTTGCAATTTTCATCAGATTTCACCAATTATTTTTTTGATTTTACAATTTACGTCTATTTTTAAGAAATGGGCTGGCAGGGAGAGAGGGAGAGTAAAGTCATAAAAAATTTTCACAGCTAAAAAAGGTGGGTGGCGCAGACCCCAAGAAATATATATGCAAGGTCTTTAATATTTAGTAAAAAAAAATTGTGCATTTGGAAAAGTTTAGCTTCAAATTTTCTCCTACGTTCTCTTCAAATTCTAAATTTCAGCGTGCCAGGCACGTTCCGTTCTAGGAATTTTTGGTGGTCATAGATTAATATTACATAACGATCACGAAGCACATAACTGTAACCACTTTTACCACTTACTGTTCTTGACCGTTTGGTCGTTTTGGGCCAGCCATTGATATTTCTGACAATCAGTGATTTCGAAAAACTATTTTTGTGCTAATAACCATCTCAATACCATCGTGTACATGTGCTAGTATCAAATTGATCCGCCAAAGGAAGATTACGCTTTTTTCAAAACACCAATTTGTGGGATTTCTGTATACCAATTTGTGTGTGGTGAGTGTGGGGGGGGGGGAGGGGGGGGGGGGGGCGCGCTCGCTAACCAAAACATCTTCTCTCTTCGCGGACAAGGATTCGGCCGTGCACAATGGTCGTTCAACTATCCCATCATCGCCTTTTTGTCAGTTGTGAAAATTTTAATTGCAATTATTGTAAGCATATTGGATGATAGACCAAGGTACACCTCATCATTTTAACAATAATTGATTATAACATTGGTCGCTGGGCAAATATATTGATTGATTTGTTGTGTTTAATGACGCACTGTTTTGACATCTGGCCATGTGACACTGGTATAATGGCGTCGGTGAATGAGTAGGTGATGATGAACCTAACCTAGCCTCAAAAGAAAAAGAGGAAATCCAGTGCTGACCTGTAGTCTGTCTTAGAACAATAAGGGTACCACCGGCTTAACGTCCCTTCCGAAGGACGGTACAACGCGAACAACAGGATTCTTCCACAAATTCATGCTGTCGAGAGGTTGATAAGCAAGGCGAGTAAAGTTGCTGTACTAACTTTCATCCCTCCAACCTCTCTCCCGAACAGAACTGGGCGTGTGTATGATTGTCACCCATCCAACACCTAGTATTTTGTTCGAAAATTGAATTTCTGTACTCCAAAGCGCAGTTTTGCATAACTTCGGTGATCTTACGAGAACCGATGTTTCCAACACGCCAAACCGTTCAGTGGTCACCTATCGAATACCAGACCAAGCGTTGTGTTGCTTAACTTCGAAGATTTTACGAGAACCGATGTTTCTGTAATAAGGCACATTCCACGAACATGTATTCTGTCATTTTGTCCTCAAACCTTCTCACGCTTTCTAAATTCTTACCCTCCCGACTCTTAGCAAGTCACCTAGTTTACAACCCCTTTTGACGTAACTTCCAACAATGGCTCTCGGCCTTCGTCCTCGAGCCCACAGTGTCCTGCACCTCATGGGTGTCGCCCGAGGGCAGACGCCAGCTATTATAGTGACTGCCTTAAATACAGCTCCCGCCCCAAAACTCGCTCTCTTTCCGGCGACCCTTCAACCTGTGCGGACGTGCCAACGTGAGATCAACTTATAACATGTAAGCCACAATAAACTGTCTCATTCTAACTAGCATGTAGTTTAGTCACTAGACACACGACTCCATATCCATCCTCGACGTGTAGCGTCCTAACGGACAAGGACCCATCCAGCCTCCGGAGGTCGTTCGTCTCCACGCTACCCTACGAACGTGGTGGCAGCGGATACTCTACGCTACCAAGTAGATCTAGCACTGCGCCTCGTCAAGGCAGCAGGTTGTTACATTGGTTGGCAGACTGGTGGGATTCAATGGACCCGTCTAGAATGGATTTGGAGCGTGTTAATTTAGGAAGTGTTTAATTTAGCTCAAATCAGTGCAACCGTTTTCCGAAGTGTTTATTTTTCTTTCAAAATCCGATTTTCGTTCTCTCGTCACTCCGTTCTCGTTTAAAATGTCCGATCCGCCGACCCCGACGCCCTCCGAGGCAGTGCATGTTAATATAGGAGGCATGCTTGCCTTTGTGGAAGATTTTACGGGCGCCGCGAACTCGATTTCCGCCGCGCGATATTTTGAATCAATCGAGGAAGCCGCCCTGCTAGGCAACTGGAGCCCGGAGCACCAGGCAGGGATAGCCAGACTCAAACTTAAGGGGCAGGCCCGAGACTTTCTCGAAGGTGAGTCCGAATTAAAATCCGCGGACTATGTGATCCTGAAAAAGGCAATCACCGAGTGTTTTTCGCGCCGCGACACATCGATCGCGAGGAGTTCCGCGCTTCTTTCGTGCGTCCAACGGCCAGCGGAGACCGTCCAGCAGTATGCCACGAGGCTGAAAATTGTCGGGCGTTCGACGCTAATTAAGACCGCGAACGAGGCCGAGAATCAAGTCAGACGCAAGGTCCTTGAGGAAACATTGCTCGGCCGTTTCGTCGAGGGCCTGCGCGGCCCGCCCAAACGGTTCGTGATGCACGCCGACCCCAATACCTTTACCGCCGCGGTGGAGCTAGCCGAACGGGAAGAATATTACGAAAGTTTAATGGGGGGCAACCGGCATATTTCCGCCGTTCAGGCACCGGCACCGGAACCGGCACCGCCAAGGGCCAAAACCGAGTCTAATGCGCCGACCCACGCGTCGCAGCGTCCTGAGAGGGCCCGCACGGAAACTCTCCCTTTCGTGGTGTGCTTTCGATGCGGCGGCAGAGGCCATACGGTTAAAATGTGCCCGAGTCCTCCGATCCCGGCAGGCTGGCAAAATCACGAATCCCCTCGGCCGTGGCAACGGCAAAACCCAGGGCCCCATTACAGCGCCCCTTTTGAACAGCAGCCGGCTCCGCAAGCCGCATCCTCGTGGCCGAACTTTAGCGTGCCACCGTTTAACCCGTTCGCCGGTACCCCACCTCCGAATTCGAATACGGCGTCGCGCCAACATTTTCCGACCGGCCCTACATATCGCCCACAGATGTAAGGCCGACTCATCCATGGACGGTGCCATGCAACTGGAGCCGTAACGACCAGTACATGGCAAAAGCTGTACATTGCCACCTGCGAGGGCCAACGCAAGTCACGCCCGCGCAGCTCTTAATTGACACTGGGGCCGTAATATCAATGATAACGGAGTCCACTATCAAAAAGAGTGGTCTAACCATTGCCTACAATAGCGTAGACAACCCCACGGTGGGCATTACCGGGCATGAACTGCCAATAGTAGGTACATGCGAGGTAACTCTAATATTAGGTACCGCGACTTACATATGGACAGTGCTAGTCTGTGATGACAGCCTCCATCTAGACACCGACGGGCTTCTCGGACTAGATTTCCTTCGGTATTACGGTTTTAGAATAGAATTAGATACGGATAGTATGTGTCACCGAGACCATAAACTAGCTTTAGAAACGATCGTCCCTAGAAATAGAATCAATAGCTATAAACAAGTCCGTTATGGCAACAACGGTCAGGTGGAACCCCGCGACAACGTCAAGGCGCAATCCGCTCTCGCTACGTGTCCAACGCCCAAGGGAATGGACGGAGTAGGTGAGAGTCGCGAGGACCGCTTCGCGGTGGACAAGGCGCCGCTTTCGAGCGAACAGGTACGGCAAGGGGAGTGCACGCCCCTCGCCGCTGCCAGAAGCGCAGCCCTGACGTCGAAACCAGCCGTTCGCGCGAGCAAAGAGTCGCGTAATCGTCCGGACCAGGGGAAGCCTGCTAGTAGTCTCAAAGTAGATGCGGCGGCATTCCCGAACCCTAGCTCTAGTGATCTTTTAATGTCGCAAGTAGGGAATAGGTTATTTTCCCGTGTAAATCTGGCCGACACGGTAGTCGTGCCTGCTCGAAGCGAGCATTTGTGTTTAGGTCGTCAGCGTCAGAGAGTGGGAGAAGACGACACCACCTCGGCTGCGCCACTGTCATTAATTTTTCACCCTGCGGAGATCCTAATCAAAGGAATTATGGCTTCGAGGGTAGTTTCCAATCAACGCAGCGATTTAGCTGTACAACTTAAATTTGTAAATATTAGCAATACGGATCTGGAGATTCCCGCTCGCACATACGTCGGAGATGTCGAGTTGGTGGAGACAATGCCGCCCAGCTTAAGGGTGTCCGCCGTGTCGAGTACGCAGGTAGGTAGATCCGAACAAGTTGATATAGACACCTTGTGCTCTATTCAACATTTACCACCCGGCGAAAGAGCCAAGGTACGCGACCTGCTAAAGGAATACAAGGAATTATTTTATAAAGAAGGTGAGTCGTTAGGCTGCGCTGTAAATGTCCAGCACCGAATTGACACAGGTGACGCTCAACCAATAAATCGGCCACCATTTAGGATACCCTTTTCGCAGCGTCCGCTTGTCGATACGTTCACAAAAGAAATGCTCGAACAAGGTGTTATTGTTAGGAGTTTTAGTCCATGGAACGCGCCGGTAATAATTGTCTCCAAAAAGTCACTTGATGGCATACCACAATTTCGTTTTGTTACGGACTTCAGAGCTTTAAATGAGGTCACGAAGAAGGACTCGTACCCCCTCCCGATGATAAGCGAAACCCTGGCGTCCTTGAACAACGCGAAGTACTTCACTGTTCTGGACATGGCCTCCAGCTATTATCAAGTTGAGATCCATCCCGACGACCGAGAGAAAACTGGCTTTTCCACCTATAACGGGCATTATCACTACAAGCGTCTCGCGTTCGGCTTATCTGGAGCACCGGCGACCTTCCAGCGCATGATTGACTCCGTACTAGTAGGATTGACCGGGGTCAGCTGTTATACGTATCTGGACGACATCGTGGTTCACTCATCGACAGCCGACGAGCATGTGAGAAGGCTCCGGGAGGTTTTTGAACGGCTCAGGGGCTCTAATCTGAGACTAAAACCCCAGAAATGCTCATTCCTAAAAGAAAGTGTTGACTACTTAGGACATATCATTTCCAGCAATGGTGTTAAGGCCAATCCCGACAAAATTAGGGCAATAAAGGAGTACCCCACCCCCTCCAACGCAACCGAAGTTAAACAATTCATCGGGATTGTGGGTTTCTATAGGCGTATGATACCCCGGTTCGCGCAGGTAGCAAAAATGTTAACATTGCTTACGAAGAAAGACCAACCGTTTATATGGCAGGAGGAACAAGAGCGTGCTTTCGACGAACTGAAGACGGCACTTTGCTCCGATCCCATTCTCTGTTACCCAGATTTTAATAAGGAGTTTATATTGACCTGCGACGCATCCCAGTATGCCATTTCCGCAATTTTGAGCCAAGAGGTCAGCGGACAGGACCTACCAGTCGCATACTATTCCAGGCAACTAAATAAGGCCGAGCAAAATTATTCTACATACGAGCGCGAGCTCACGGCCATTGTTAGTGGGATAAAACATTTTAGGATATACCTTTACGGCAGACATTTCACCATTTTCACCGACCATCGTCCCATTCAATTTCTCATCGCAAGGGAAAATAAGTCACCGCGTCAACTAAACTGGGTTGCTTTACTGGCCGAATACGAATATACAATTAAATATAAACCTGGCACCTCTATTCCCCACGCCGATGGAATGAGCCGCATACGCATTAATGCCGTCAACCCGTTGTGCGAGCCCATTTACGATCGACAGCGCATCAAAGATGAACAAAGGGCCGACAACGCATTAAAGCCGCTAATCACTAAACTCGAGACCGACAACGCCAGTGACGAAGACTTCGCTCTAGACGATGAAGGGGTCCTCTATCGCCTGCGCTCAGCGAATGAGCGAGAGGACAAACTCGTAATTCCGGCGTCAATGAAACTTCGCATCCTAAATAATTATCACAATCTACCGTATAGTGGCCATCAGGGAGTGGAACGTACTACCAAACTCCTCAGGTCAAAATTTTTCTGGCACACCCTTGCCGCCGACGCGAAACTGTATTGCGCCCAATGCACTTCGTGTGCCGAACGAAAGATTTCGCCTCATCTGCGAAAGGTTCCCCTCCAACGGTACAACGAGGTTCTACGACCGTTTGCACGGACACACATGGACTGTCTGGGTCCCTTCCCCGTAACGAACAACGGAAATAAACATCTTTTGACCTTCATCGACGCGTACTCCCGGTACGTCATCGCGGTCCCTATCAAGGACCAGTCCGCGAAGACCGTTGCTAAAGCCTTTTTCGAAAACGTTATTGAAAAGCATGGGGTACCGGAACAGCTGATTACAGACAGGGGTCAAAATTTTGCATCTAAATTGCTTAATGAGGTGTGCAGCATACTCCGATTAAAGCACAATTACACTACGGCGTACTCCCCCCACGTAAACGGAGCAATTGAGCGAGTACACCGAGTAATGGCCGATTTATTAAGCCACTACGTCAACAAATCACACACGGATTGGGACGAATACGTACCATTTATGCTGATTGCCCTCAGGAGCGCAATTAACACGTCGACAAACGAAAGTGGCTTTTTCTTGCTTTACGGATACGACATGCCCATCCCGTATGACACAATCACCCGTCCGGTAAACTCAAATTTCCCTGTTCTACCATCCCTCAGTTTTCCGTGCACTCGATAGTGACACGTGGTTTTACAGCGTCCTGACCGAGTCACTGACCATTCAATGTCCCGCTGCAAGTGGCGCGTCAAACCAAATTTCAACATTAACGATTAAAGGAACCGGGAAAATTACGGTCCCGTCGAATTGCTATGTGTACAGCAACACATTTGTTTTGTTCCCCCACGTATCAGAGTCTGTGGACCTTTCCACGCATGTGGAGTTTCATGTACCACTAACCCCGGACATCTTTTCACCGACCGGATCTACCCCTGTACATTCTCTCGGCACCACCGACCAAATAGAGACTGTTTTAAAAACCATCTTGCAAAATAAGAGCCCACCCCTTGTTATTCCAATGCATCAGTGGGAAACTCAGCTACGCTTAATCGAAGCACAAAGTAAAATACCAATTTCGGCACACCATTTGTCTCTCTCTATTTCGTCGACTGCACTTTTTGTAATCTTAGTTCCGCTACTCTATCTCTCGTGGAGATACCGTAAGCTTATTTTTAAGCATAAAAAGAAAATTGTAAAGGAGCAGGAACTATTAATGCTCAACGAGTCTCCTGAAAACGGTGACAAAACCGTCAGCAAGCCGAGACCTTACGCTAAGGCTGTGGCGTGATATGAACCAACTTGCGAAATCATTCCTTATAACTTTACAATATGTCACTATTTACTTTACAATAAGTCGTACTGTCAAACGTCGTAACCATAATTCATGTAAACTAACAAACGTCTATGTCTCGTAATAACGATCAAGTTATCATTGGTTAATTGTCATGTTATTTGTAAATACACCGAACTAATCTCGAACGCCACCACAAATCGGAGACTTTCGTCGTGTGGCCTGCGCCGACCGACAACGATTGCGACGGAACAGCTCTTGCGAATGCACCCTGTCCCTGGAAGCGCAGCTACATCCTCAGCGACGACGGCAAAAGTCCTTCCTGAAGAAGGCCGGCGGAATGAAAATCCACTCACCACGCCGTTCAACCCGACAGCTCACGCAGGTCTTGGAACGACACGCAATGCATCTGCGTTTCGAATGCACCCTGACCGACCACCAAGTGCAGCTCCATCCACAGCAACGGCGGCGACAACCCTTCGCACAGGGGACCAGCGGTATGAAACGCCGACAATATCTCGTACGTCGCCACTTACTACGCCATTCTACCCGTCAGCTCGTTCAGCTAGCGTTAACCCAGGACTTGGATCGAATTCCCATCAGCTAAGCGCCGCAATACGTTTGTACCAGACTAAAGACGTTTCGTGTATCTACATTCTTGTAAACAATAACCAATGGAAAAATGAGAGCCCGACACAAAAAAAAAAAAAAAAAAAAAAAAAAAAAAAAAAAAAAAAAATCGATATTAAATCTAGCACCTACAACTACCATTGCCCTTTGATTGTACCGACATTTGTATTGTTCAATTTTGTAACCTAGGCTAAATAATCTCTTTAATGATAATTATCATAATAATAATAGTTTACTGCTCCAAATTGATCTTTGTTAGAATCTTGTAGAATTTAGATTGTGGAATTGTACACTCTCTTCACAAATCTTTGTTAGAACCTAGACAAATGTTTCTCCAACATGGACCATGTAAGATTTGATTGACAAGATTTGGTTTGAGATTTCATGAGGGTTGAAGATTGATTAATAATACTTTATTTGATTTGATTAAGATTTGTGTAATACGTAACATTTAGGGACTTACGCAAGCACTTGCCCTCTGTAAACCAACAAAGGTAGGGCGTATTCATTCAAATGCTTTCCTAATAAGTACCCATGTAAATTGTTTAGATGTTAATTAACTTTAAGGCCGTCCAAACGCTCACATGGAGCTTCACCCTCGTTAGAGGATGACGCTCCTTTTCCATGGGGGGGAGGCATGTAATAAGGCACATTCCACGAACATGTATTCTGTCATTTTGTCCTCAAACCTTCTCACGCTTTCTAAATTCTTACCCTCCCGACTCTTAGCAAGTCACCTAGTTTACAACCCCTTTTGACGTAACTTCCAACAATGGCTCTCGGCCTTCGTCCTCGAGCCCACAGTGTCCTGCACCTCATGGGTGTCGCCCGAGGGCAGACGCCAGCTATTATAGTGACTGCCTTAAATACAGCTCCCGCCCCAAAACTCGCTCTCTTTCCGGCGACCCTTCAACCTGTGCGGACGTGCCAACGTGAGATCAACTTATAACATGTAAGCCACAATAAACTGTCTCATTCTAACTAGCATGTAGTTTAGTCACTAGACACACGACTCCATATCCATCCTCGACGTGTAGCGTCCTAACGGACAAGGACCCATCCAGCCTCCGGAGGTCGTTCGTCTCCACGCTACCCTACGAACGTGGTGGCAGCGGATACTCTACGCTACCAAGTAGATCTAGCACTGCGCCTCGTCAAGGCAGCAGGTTGTTACATTTCCAACGCGCCAAACCGTTCAGTGGTCACCTATCGAATACCAGACCAAGCGTTGTGTTGCTTAACTTCGATGATTTTACGAGAACCGATGTTTCCAACACGCCAAACCGTTCAGTGGTCACCTATCGAATACCAGACCAAGCGTTGTGTTGCTTAACTTCGATGATTTTACGAGAACCGATGTTTCCAACACGCCAAACCGTTCGGAAAATTATATAGAACTGCAAGATATAAAGTGTTCTTAGTTAAATTTCTTTGACTTACGTCCACGATCGCAATCAGGCACGAACAGGTAGTACGTCCTCCGTGTATGAATCATTGTTATATATATATATATATATATTGACTAATTGCGTGTACCTACCTATGAGTACATGTAGTTAATTGTATCATAACGACGTGAATTTATGATCCGTTATAATGACGTGGTTAGTGTAGATTTGCGCTCGTTCGTCTGGAAGGCGCTGATCCTAACCATAGCCTATCCACCAACAAAGCTTGCTTCCTATCCTGACCATCTTTCTGTGTTTTTAGAGTGTGCTAAGGGAATATTGCGCGTCTAATTGGAAAAAGATATGAAAAATTACACTTCTACAATTATTTTGTTTGTTTACAGATTTTCAGATTTTTTTGAAATTACTTCTAGAGATCGGATTCGATGAAAATTAAGCGAGATTTTCCAAGGCGGTTTTGTCATCTTTTGAGCAACCGATTTTTGGGCCAAATTTGAGCCGGTTTTTGAGGCCACAAAGCAGAATTGAAGCTTAACCTTCATACATTTGAGGGTAAAGTTGGTATCACCATAGTGACAACCCCTAAAATCTGGAAACTACCTCATGATCATATTTCAACTTCGGAGATTCATTTTTGCTTTTCTGTGCGGACATTTCTGATTTTCTCCAGAAATTCCGGAAGAGATTTGGGGTGTTTTGGGCTCGATTGTAAAGTGAATTTAAATTCAAGATCATTCATGGTGACCATCTGACCAGTAGGAGATCAGTGGAAAATCAGTGGGCTTATCTTAATGCAGTGTTGCCCAAATTTTCGACATCTGCATACTCCTTCTATAATTTTGATAGCATCGAGTCCAACCCCTCGTCAAAAAAATCGTAGATAGGTCATTTTAAGTCAAATGAGGACAAAAAAAACTTAGTCAAATTTAAACCTCAAAGCTGTAAACAAATGAAAAGAGTAGACGTAGGAAACAAAATTTTATCTCGTATCGTTCGTACTGAAGTCAAGGCATTGGAAAGCTGAGAAAATTGCATTCGTTTCAGGTGACAAAAATGCATGAAAATGTAGAAATTCAATTCATGGCCCAATTCATCAATTGTCGAAGCTTAAAATTCAAATTCAAAAAATCTGAAATGTGTCTAGCATTTATGTGAAGCCTTATAGAAAAGTGCATCGCGTACATCCACTTAACTCTTCTCGAGGCCCAAGGAGTACGCGTACCACACTTTGGAAAACACTGCCTTAATGAAATCTAAACATCATATGTGTATGTTTCACCTCATACACATTTCAGTTTGAAAATTTACCGATATGTTTTTTTTGTTCTGTAACCATTCCCAGCCATGATTGACACCGTATAACCTAACACCCTCTTGCGAAGATTCAACCAACCACAATGTTCCAGTGATTTTATGGACTGTAAAGTCGATCCCATAGAGTAAATATTTTAATAATAAGCAATCTGTTTGCTCTTTGCAATTGCTTCTAGGTTGTATACCATATATATGTTCTCACGAGTATCGCATAAAAACCAAGCTAACAAAGAGGAGAGTTTAAAAATGTCTATGGCACACACAATTACAATTTGCATTTCCCACGTAGTGAAATATCCACCTGAAGGAATGCACGTACATTATTAAATGTGTATGTGTTTATTGTTTGGTTACCTATTCTAATGAACTGAAACATTACATGCAGTTTAACCGTTAAGAGAAGCGAAAGAAGAAGAGGAAAGAAAAATCAGTTTTACAGGTAATAATAAGCAATCACTCTTTTTGTCCATAGAAAGTTTTCTTTAGACTCTCTCGCTGTACAGGTACTTACGTTTGTATTATGAATATAATTACACGTGCAATGGATTGTATTACTGGTAGTTAGATCGTATTTCAAGATAGAAACTCACACATGTATGTGGCATATTCTCGGGTCAAGATTACGACCTTTTCTGCAGTGTAGTACCTGTATTATATATATATATATACACACGTTGCATTCAGATGCATTCGACAATTCTCTCTTATCGTGGTTTTTTGTTGAGTGCATTATGCATATTATACTTGTGCAACGTGATTTATGGCCGTAGGGAGGGGATGTGACATTAATGAAAAATCGTGGATGTTGTCATGGTGGGCCTTGATCTGTTTTAGTTGCACCACCCCAGGTACTTTTCTGGATTGTAATACTCCTCTACATTTGACTAAAACTAGTGTCGCCTCTTTCCAGAATCTCGTTTTATACTAAAAATCCAAATTGCAGAGAAAACGTACAATGTGCCTCATTGGCATGGTATTGGTTTTTAGGAACGTTATGTTAAACCATGCTGATAACATATTTGTAAATCTATCCAATACATTTGGGGTTTTAGGGGCTTGAATTTAAATCAAGCTGTCCGTATATTCTTAATTAATTAATTGGGGGTCATAAGCGTTAAGTTAGACCATGTTGGTTACATATTGGCATAAAACTGCCCAATGAAGCAGGGTTTTTAGGGGAGTTACCTGTCAACAACGACAGCATGGGGTTATTTTCTGTTCAATTCTATTTTTGTATCATTAACACCTCAAAACACCCCTTCTGTTCGCTAGAGATCAGATTTCACCCAAGTTAGCTGCGAATTCAATAAGATTCTAATTAAATATCATCTGATTTTACCACTTAACCGTTCTCAAAGTACCCAAGTACCGGAAATCAAATTTTCCAACCCAATTTCCTCTCCAAGTCGAATTGTCGCTTGGCGGTATGGTAACTCGCTCAAGAATCGCTCAAGAAGGCGTGCCCTAAAGTACCATATTTGGTACTACATATGGTCTACTCTCAGATGGATTGCCATTGGACGGTGCCAGGAATTCCTCCTATGCTGGCTCATCCTGATTGGACATGAGAATGCACCATGGCTTGGTACCAGTGTTGGTATCTCTGCTTTGGACTTTCAGCGTGCATTCTGCAGCAGTCTGCAGGCTAGATTCCAACGATGAGAGGCGATGACAGCTTCATTTCAAGTCTGTTAAATACCTGTTGAGCTGTGGAGATCGGACGTGTTCTTGGTCATTGCTGGTTAGAAACTAGAAATAGGGAATCAGCTTGATGGGGATTGAATAAAGCTGAATAACCAAAGGAAGTTTAGATAAAAAAGTTTTAAGATATGTGACCGAGGGGTATATCACTTAAATCAAGGGGTAAATAAGAAAGGTTAAATTATGCTTGGGGTAATTGCTATTTTAAAATAACAGTATAATTACGTTTGGCGTATAAACCGATGTAAAGTGTCCCAAAAAACTATTGAAATGGTTGTCAGGTTGTGTGCAATTAGTTTCTTTTGATTTTCCTGGGTACTTCGTATCGGTATTTTCCATTTGTTGCGTTTACTTCGGTGGAAACTATAGTTTAAGATCGGATCGGTTGTAAAAATGATATAGTTCTCGGCTACTGCCTAAGAGCGGGTTGAATAGCCTGCCTTGTAGTTTCTGTTAATACACCTGACGGGTTACTCGCGGATTTCTCGTAAATTGTAATGAACAAATACGAGACTGGAATTAATAGTCCATCGATAAAAAACTACATACACACACTTATCAGTAGACATGGTGGTTACTGGGCAAGCATAACGAAGGAGTTGAAGCTGAAGAGTGACTAGTGTAGTTGGGTATTCAATGCAAGTTACAGAAGAACAGGACATGCTGAAGAAATGGCTTTGCGCAATGCTAACTTTTATTTTTAGTCAACACTATTGCAAAGCATGCAAAAAAGGTTCACTTGCAAGATAATCCATTGCAAAACATGCAAAAAAGGGTTCACTTGCAAGTTGCAAGAATGTACAAGACATACTTTGTATAGAGCGCGCTACACCGCGCACGTTTACGAGATTCCGACGAATTTTTGAGTACACACAACAGCGTTTATTTTGAAATTTAGGTTAGATTTTGTTTTTAGCCAAATTAACAATATCTGGTTAATAAGAAATGCAAAATACTTACTCCTATAGTGTAGAAAGGGTACTGAAAAATCAGCTACGGCACCAAAGTGACAAGAAAGCAGAATATAAATGCGATGTAGCGTGATTCTTCTGAGAAATGTCTTACAACAGATAAAAACATGTGGTTGGAAACAAACGCATTTGTACATTCGTATACATTTATAGGCCAGCACGAGATTAATTTAGTTTGTATTGTCGCCTGGTTTTCTTGCACAAAAGAGCGTGCGGTTGTCGGCGATTTGCGCACACTTTTGGTCCGTCTGCCAGGATTCTTGTTCCTTCCTTCACATCCTAACATTTAATTGGTTTTTGCCAATCATGGCGATTTTAAACATTAGTCAGTTACACAGGGTTTTTTTTTTAGGTCATTGCCTCAAATGTCGTTATCAATTGTATTTCTTAAGGCTTATTTTGTGATGGTTACCATTTTAGCTTACCAAAATTAATGGTGACATAAAAGTTCCAAATATTCAAAATCATAACTAAAATATTTCTCAAATAACGACTAAGAATATTCCGGTGGTCGTTATGAAATCATATCGATGATATGAAACTAAAACTTAAGGCAAAAGTTAAATAATTGCCGAGGAATTTTCGGGAAATTTCCTCAGTGCTGAATTTGGTAATTTGTTCTATATTCGAATGGAGCGACCCAAGAAGGAGAATACGACCCACGTCTGTATCAAATTTTAGGAAAACATATAATATATCGGGAAACATCATAAGCTAGGGACCTACAATGACGTACAATGACAAAATTTCCTCTCCAGAATGTTATGTGAGTACATTATTTATGGAGATTTATGGTATCTAGTGCAGACTTTGATATTTTCTCAATTCATTCGGTAACATGCCTTGCTATGTACGGTCATCTCGACACACTTGCCACTATTTCCAGGAACTTGGTTTTGCTGGAAATGTTTGGAAGTCAAATGTGTGTGTGCGTCGAGCCCCCATTTTGATATCCAACGCTCCAAATTTGTATCCGCGCCATGGCGTCGTTTTATGGTTTACCAAAATATTGTCTGGATAGCCGTTTTCAACCCCAATGGAGGTTATTTATTTACTTGAGGGACTTGTCATTACATTAGTAAATTAGATCCTCTAAGGGCCGCTTTCATTGTCGTCGTTTAAATCTTGCTTGATCGGTATTTAAGGGAGGTTTAAGGCAAAATTTGATTTTCCCCGTTGAGCCGACATTTTGAAAGATTCGAAAGAGGATGGTTAACTAAATGTACAGAAAAAGATTTTAAATTTAAATTTGAATTTGGTGATGATTCAGGAAAGCTTTTTCCTTTCACATAAAAGCAATTTTATTTAGCAGTCGTCACTATTTTCTCTCTGTCCAAATCGCCGTTTAATATTTGAGTCTCGAGGGATGGGGGTTTAAAATTTTAACTGTCATTTGGATTTCCAAGTAAGTAGTCCCATTGATCTTATGTTTGTATTTCCAAGTCACCAAATATTCCGATTCGGATCATTGTTAAAAACCATTTTTTCTTGTTCTTCGTGTGTTCTGTTAGTTTCTTGGTCTGCAATTTTTAAAAATATCAGTGTTTGAAAGCAAATTACTGCCCCAGTTAAAATCACCCCCAAACGGCGTTTAAGAGTGTTTTAAACGGTATTAAATCAGTCCTGACAGAATTGTATATAGCATAAAAACTACAAAATTCAATTGCACAAAATATTCTCTCAAGTTTCTCATCATTTGAACCCCACAAATAAAAACCCTTATGGCGATCATTTCTGCACTGAAATAAATTAGAATATTTCGCACGTGTCGGCGTTCGGCGTCGGCCGAGTGAATTGGAAACTACCAGCATCAATTCAAACCTATTCACATTGTAGTCGCTCTCGGTGGGAGCTCCATTGGGTAACACATAGGTATGCAGGTCGCATTTTACCTATACTCAATCACTCGTGCACTAATCATTCGGAACGACCGGTCGTGCATGCTTTCTGATCTAGTATCTCAGCAATACCTTCACTTCCATCACTGAGCTGCATATTTGATCAAGAATCTAGTCTCGGGCCGACCGCATTCCAGAGGGCAATGACCTTGAATATCCTGCCTCTATTTTATATGGGCATTTGTCTGCATAGTTTGCCTGTATTTAAAAAAAAATCAAAAAAAAAAATCACTTTTTTTAAAGTGATCTTACACTGATTTTTCTCTAACCAAAAATGGTAACATTACGTCTGAAGATGACGTCCATTGATTGCAATTTCTATTGTCAGATGAGTATCGCGGACGCCCAGTATATTTGTATCTCATTGTGCACTAGGGAGGTCCGGATGTTGTGACCTTTACTCAACAGCGGTCTTGACCCAGAAATTCGGGATGTCCTTACGCGGCTGCAATTGGGCTGTCCCTGTTTGTACTAATTCACGCTCTTAGCGCGGCAAAGTCGGCTTCAGAAGACGCAAGGCCATCCATCAAAACAGGTCATCGACCCTGTCTGTGCAATAGGAATCTGGAAAATTTCACGTCACATCTAGGATAAAATGTGTATAACTGAATTTTTAATCGATGGTGTGTCCCCGATATTATCGGCAATGTTTGTTGGCGTGATTCGGTCTTGTTACAAAGACTTCGTATACCTGGAATCTTTCATTTCATTTTCCCCCCTACATTGGCGCCGAGCTATGGGCCAGCCATTGACCACTGTCTCAGCTATAGCTTTCGAGTTCTTATCTGATTAGCTGAAGAGTGTAGTTTGAAGACGCTGGCGGGCGGCATAGCATGTAGATGCTGTGGTCCATTTCCCCTGCTGCAGACACGATCAGCCGCCGCCGCCGCCGCCACGGTGAGAAGGGTTACTCCCAAAGACGAGATCTCTCCAGGTGATTTTGCCTCTGATTAGACGCCTTGCCTGCTGATTACTGCCGACACTTCGTGTCTCCTCCCCCCGCCCGCACACCGCCCCTCGGTGCCCCAGCTCTCGGCATAACCCGTTCGCAAAGCGGCGCCGACCGTAATTGGACCACAACACTGGAAATTTCAAATCTACTTAAGATCTATTGCCCTTAGTTCAACCCTTGAGTGACGTCACGGAATTAATTCATTCAGTGTGGATGCACGCTATGCAGTGGATTGCTTGGGATGATTGTGTTTGGGTTCGCAGCCTGTTGGTTCGTACACCCATCGGTTTGTCGTGGCCGGAGGCAATTGTTCTCTTCGATAAACAACAGTAATTACATGGAACTTGCCATTTCGGCACACTGCTTTGTTGATTTCGTGCTCCGAACTTGCCCATTATGAGTAAAATATGGCCTGAGAATCAGACGTGTGTGTGTCTAAGTGTTTTTTTTTTCCTTTTTTACCTTTGCTTGGATTAACTTTTTAGACAGTAATTTCGCGAGAAAATTCCAATCTGGTTCTTATTTTATGAAACGACACTAACTGACAATAATTTCCGTCAGAACTTTGTAAAGGCAACTGAGAGGAGAATTTTAAAAAATATTGTCTCCTAAAATTTCAGCATGTTCCATTCATAAAACCATTACGTGATCTCAGCGCTTTTGTGGTGTGGTGTCGACCTAACGAATAATTAGAAAATTGGGCACCATGCTCACCAGAATGGGCAATATGCTCACCAGAACGGGCGATATGCTCATCATAGTAATGTCACAGATAACCAGAAAACTATTACTAACGTATCTAAATTCATCGATATGTTTTGAAAACCATATGTGAACCAAATTATACCTTCTGGTATCATATCACATACAAACATTGCATGCCCATTTGAAAATACCACAACTTCGATATGTGCTTGCGCAGAAACGCAGGTATATACGACGTGTAAAACGAATTTCTTAGCGTACACCAGAGGAATTCGAGACGCGCATCTTTAAGTTGCAAGTTGAATTCGCGTCGACCGTCGACTAGTCGACTAGTTCACCTCTTCGGGGCCCCCGATGCAATGTAGAGGATGGCTTCGCTACACGCCGCATGCCATTCCCGAGCCCGACTACCTGGTTGTCCGTCGAACCACATGTTATCCCCATTAATGGACGATGGAAACATGCATTTGCTACCTTGTGACAAACAATTTAATAATTTTAGTGTTCTTTGGCAATTTTTGATTGCTTATTCGATTATGAAATGAGTGTGCTTAGGTAGTATGACTTCATTGGCTTCATTTGAACCATTTCAGTCAAATGAAGACACTGGACCTTCATTTAAAGGTACTTTGTACTTTAATTTTAATTCTTCAATTTAAACGCCGTGATTTGGAATCATGCTGATATATTCGATTAGTTTGCACTTGCAAGCTCTAAACAGGGAATATACCTTCATGGTCACAAGCCAAATTTTGCAACTTCATCAAGGGTGAAAACAGTTATGAAATTTCTCCGAAAATAAAAGAAGCACAAAAATATGAACAATTACCTAGTCTAGGCACCCAAAATCATTTATCTTAAAAATCAACGTCAATCATCCAAATGACTAGCATATTTAACATTTACGCTTTAAAATAACCCTGAAAAATTGATTTTTTCTTTTTTCTTACAATACCAATTAGTGAGTTAGTGTGGAAAGTGCCAGGCATAAGTTGCGGAACGCCAGGAAAATAAGTTGTTTTCGAAAAACCAATATTTTGTTAGTTTTTTTTTTTTCAAAACAAGTGCTAAGGCTAGATATAGTAGACATGAGGGTAAAAAAACATACCAAATACTTGTATTTAAACAGAATTCAATCAAAGTAAGTCAAAGTAAGAACATTCCAAGTCGATTTCCCAACGATTTCATCAACGACATCATCTTCTTTGTCTGGTGTGCTAAGTCGGTAGAAGCATAAGAAACTGTCGTGCTATTCCAATTTACCTGTAGAGCCGGGTACCATTGGTAGGTAAGATGCCTCTGCCGTTGTGATCCGAACCGTTGGTTGGGAAAGTGTGCGTTCGAAGGCCCAACCAGGGTCCATTCATTTTATCCATTTCATTCATGATAGTGTCACTCAACGACGGTCACATGACCATCGCGGCGATGATGAAGATGACGTCATCGATGTGTTGTTTCATTGAGCGCAAAGAGTGTGACCCAGGCCGCTTAGGAAATGCGGGGGAGTATCCTGACTGCGAATGGGAAGTGTGAATTATAAATAAAAACTTGCAGATCAAACATTTGTTGGATTATATTTGGAGCTACGCTCAATAATTCGCGTAGAGCTTGCAAATCTATAAGTTTGCACGGGCTCATAAAACAAGAGCTGGATCTTATGCTCTATCCAGGTTATTTGAGATCAGCTGGCTGGATCCTATGCTCTATCCAGGTTATTTGAGATCAGCTGGCTGCATCCTATGCTCTATCCAGGTTATTTGAGATCAGCTGGCTGGATCCTATGCTCTATCCCGGTTATTTGAGATCAGTTGGCTGGATCCTATGCTCTATCCAGGTTATTTGAGATCAGCTGGCTGGATCCTATGCTCTATCCAGGTTATTTGAGATCAGCTGGCTGGATCCTATGCTCTATCCCGGTTATTTGAGATCAGTTGGCTGGATCTTATGCTCTATCCAGGTTATTTGAGATCAGCTGGCTGCATCCTATGCTCTAACCAGGTTATTTGAGATCAGCTGGCTGGATCTTATGCTCTATCCAGGTTATTTGAGATCAGCTGACTGGATCCTATGCTCTATCCAGGTTATTTGAGATCAGCTGGTTGGATCCAATGCTCTATCCAGGTTATTTGAGATCAGCTGGCCGGATCTTATGCTCTATCCAGGTTATTTGAGATCAGCTGGCTGCATCCTATGCTCTAAACATGGTTATTTGAGATCAGCTGGCTGGATCCTATGCTCTATCCAAGTTATTTGAGATCAGCTGGCTGGATCCTATGCTCTATCCAGGTTATTTGAAATCAGCTGGCTGGATCCTATGCTAAATCCAGGTTATTTGAGATCAGCTGACTGGATCCTATGCTCTATCCAGGTTATTTGAGATCAGCCGGCTGGATCCTATGCTCTATCCAGGTTATTTGAGATCAGCTGGCTGGATCTTATGCTCTATCCAGTTTATTTGAGATCAGCTGGCTAGATCCTATGCTCTATCCATGTTATTTAAGATCAGCTGGCTGGATCCTATGCTTTATCCAGGTTATTTAAGATCAGCTGGCTGGATCCTTTGCTCTGTCCTGGTTATTTGAGATCAGCCGGCTGGATCCTATGCTCTATCCAGGTTATTTGAGATCAGCCGGCTGGATCCTATGCTCTATCCAGGTTATTTGAGATCAGCCGGCTGGATCCTATGCTCTATCCATGTTATTTAAGATCAGCTGCAGCTGGATCCTATGCTCTATCCAGGTTGTTTGAGATCAGCCGGCTGGATCCTATGCTCTATCCAGGTTATTTGAAATCAGCTGGCTGGATCCTATGCTCTATCCATGTTATTTAAGATCAGCTGCAGCTGGATCCTATGCTCTATCCATGTTATTTAAGATCAGCTGCAGCTGGATCCCTCGGTTTTCAGCGCAACATTCTATCGTTCTGGCTGCAGTCACTTGTCTCTCGGACAAGAAGCATGTGACTGTGACTAGAAGCTGAGGTCACTTCAAATGACGCGCGCGCGCATGTGAATGCTCAATCAGATCCGCATTGCTCGTTACGTCACAGTTATTAAAAGAGTGGAAAATCAAGTTTATAGGATCGATATAGTACCAGGGGATTATGGCTCTAATTCCAAGATGTTACGATTTTATGGTCGGTTGTTTATATGGTGATGATTATTTGAGATCAATGGAAATTATTGCACAAATTAGCAGACGGGCTCGATATGGTGGTCCTGTTTAGCTTTCAACGAAACTGATTGCACGTTATGTTTTATTTTTCCCCTTTTCCTGTCAATTTCACTGACTATAAGCTGAATTTGTCTCATTAAAATAACCTAAAATGCAACAAAAAAATCGCATTGTTAGTATATCTGTGTTATATTGGGTTAACAGGGTAAAACGTACTATATTTATGCGCTTATGTGTACGAATTTGATGTGTCCAGCATCCCTTTTCAGATTCTAGCGTCGTACCAAGAAAGTAGGTTGAAATTTTGATCAAATCAAATATTACTTCAAGTTCTCATTGCTCGTTTCTCGGCCGGTGTAGACAGGCTGGCTGCAGATGTGATATGTCGTAACCGTCCCACGTGCGGTGTCGTTAGCAACTACCAGCATTGAAATCTCCAGCCCCGAGGGCCAGGTTTGGTCCAGAATCGCCAGACGTGAGGGCACCAGGCGGCAATCGCAGATGAAAGCCTTTTTGTTTGTGAATGCCAATGGGAACAAGACATCAGGGGAATGCAGAAGGGGAAATATCTTTGTGAAGTTACATGCTAATTGAGATAATTTTGTGACGTTAACTTGGAGAAAGAATTGCTGAGCTATGTGACATTCTAAGTTTTGATAAAATATCTTCTTGTTAGTAGATTGATTTGTTTGTTTTGATAACGGGTGATGATGGTGTACATAACCTAGCCTAGAAGAGATCAGGGGAAACTGGGTGCCGACACGTAGCCCACTCCTATTGAATAGCACCAAAGGGACCACCGGCTTAACGTCACTTTCGAAGGACGGTACAACGCGAACAGCAGGATTCCTCCACAAATCCTTGCTGTCGAGAGGTTGATAAGCAAGGCGAGTGACGTTGCTGTACTAACTTTTATCCCTCCAACCTCTCTCCCAAACAGAACTGGTCATGAGTATGGTGGTCACCCATCCTATACCTGACCCAGCGCAGTGTTACTTAACTTAGATAATATCATAATATCACAAAGACCGTTGTTTCTAAGACGCCAAACGAAAGGAACATCTATTTTAAGTCCCATAGTTTTATCGCATTAAATAATTGTGATTTAATTTTTACCCAATGATCGATTTTTTGTTGACCTTCACATTTTCCGTCTCCCCCCCCCCCCCCCCTCTCTGCCGCCCCCTATACAACACATTTCCTTCAAAACTGTCCCACCCTTAGCAATGACTACTCAGCCCTCAGGTCATTATACTTTTATATTAAAAGCAAAATAATATTTAATACAAAAAAATATGTTTTCATTTTAGTCTATATTTTTTGTTTGCAGAAATCTGGCGATTGGCATCGGCATCCAGAATTTCCCCGAAGGGCTGGCAGTGAGCCTGCCCTTGAAAGCTGCCGGCTTCTCTACATTCCGCAGCTTCTGGTAAGTAAGCAGTTAATTTGCAAGAACGTTTTCAAAGAAAAGGGGGGACTTCTTACACTGAAATTTCATCAAAATTAATAATTTTATATATTTTTGCGTCAAAAGTGACCTAAAATTCTTGGGCAGGATTGGCAAAGCAGATTTTACGCCTGCCTTCCGTAAATTTGCTGGTAAAGTTGTTATCACCATGGTAACAACCCTCCTAGATTCAACTGTACTCTCTTTTCCACATGCTGTTTTTGTTTTGTTTTGAGAAATCAGAATTTAACCGTCTTTTGTACAAAGCGACGTTGGATCTGGAAAATTATGTGCAGTCTAGCGTTTTAATTTTCATTCAAAAACACGTAAAAAAGTCGGTGTTACTTCTGACCTGCGAAATAATACACTTTGATGAACACCAATGACAAAGAGGATGTTCGTCGGTGTTCGACATTCTTGCCATTTCCAGTGAGTTTAATTTCACTGAAATGGACATTCACTGCCATATTTCTTATAACCATTGTAAATCGAATTATTTGTGGTTTTATTCTCATAGTTGGTATGTGTTCACATCGAAATTATCCCCCATTCAAAAAAAAATGTAATCACATTTCGTTTTTTTTTGCTAACACTACTGGATTTACTGGCTCCCAGTAAAATCTACTTGACAAATGCATTGATAGCAGTTACTCGCAGTAATATTTTTTGCTTTCATAGTTCGTTAGTTTAGGTTAGGTTAGGTTAGGTTAGGTAAGATTAGGTTAGGTTAGGTTAGGTTAGGTTAGGTTAAGTTAGGTTAGGTTACCCAGACAGTAACTTGTTGTGGTTATGGAAAGGTTCCAGTAAGATTTGGTTGAGTTGTCCAAGAACTGAACTTGTTGTTTATTTAGCAAAAAAATATGCTATTTACAGTAAATTATAAATCATTGTAATTTCATAGCTTAAATTTTTACTTGAATACTAACATAGCTTTCTAATTTTCTACTAAACTTAACGCAGTCTTCCTCACCTTTCATGTTTTATGTTATAATGCAAAAAAATTTATTATGTTACCTTTCTATGTTAATCTGTGGTAAGTTTCACAACATTACTGCCCCAATGCCACTGGCCTCCTTTATAACATGATCTCTTTAGCACCCCCAGTGGCTAAAGTTTTCCACCTTGGCAGGTACGGCCAACTCAGTGGGATGGTGGAACCTCTCTTCGGGGTTCTCGGCGCCGCTGCCGTCACAGTGGCATCCCCCATACTTCCCTACGCTCTAGCCTTCGCAGCCGGAGCCATGATATACGTGGTCGTGGACGACATCATTCCAGAAGCCAACACTAGGTAAGCTAAGATGTTGTGAAATCTGATGTAAAATGCAAATGCTTGTAATGGGCAAAGTATTTCATATAAAGAACACTAAAATCCTCTCTAAAATTAGAAGTCTAAATAGTTCAATTGGTTGGAGCAACACTCTTCTGGAAACACCC
The DNA here is from genome assembly GCA_947568835.1 of Protonemura montana. Classification (NCBI taxonomy): domain Eukaryota; kingdom Metazoa; phylum Arthropoda; class Insecta; order Plecoptera; family Nemouridae; genus Protonemura; species Protonemura montana. The sequence goes on from OX387608.1 coordinate 5,517,950, forward strand.
AGGCTAGGTTAGGTTCATCATCATCCACTAATTCACCGTCGCTATTAGACCAGTGCCACAGGGCCAGTTGTCAAAACAGTCCGTCGTTAAACACCAATAATCTGAGATTGTCACCTTTTTAATAAAAAAATTATATTTGTATGGCACGAAAAGTTGTTAATACATGCAAAAGTTCATATTCTAATCAGTGATATTAAAATTGAGCCCCCTACCATCATATTTTGCATTTTTTTTAATGAACATTACCTAATTTGATGAAAAAAATGGCATTAAATTTGCAAATTGCGAACTTATATTTATGGCAAACATGGCAAACATTTGTTACTTGCATCACCCGGCCTATTAATGAATCTGATAATTAGGAAATGAGATCTCACCTACGCAAATCGGTGACGTATGAAGGCGACAAGCGTTATCGCGATGAACTCTGTAAACTCGGTATCAAAGTCTAAGAATGCTCGTCTCAGATTCCATGAATGAAATGAATAACGATGCATGACCCATTGACTGTTTGCATGCCGAGTTCAGAGTGGACTTTAAATCCTTGCCATGTGCAACTTGACTGTCAAAATCATTGGAAATATCGAATGGATGTGAAAATCTCGTTTTAAACCGTGAAATATATTCACAGTCATTCTAAAACATACTGAAATAGTCACGTTACACTTTGAATTGATCGATTGATTAGTGGTGTTAAACGACGCACTGGTCTAATGGCGTCGGTGAATGAGTGGGTGATGATGAGGAAGATGATGAACCTAACCTAGCCTAGAAGGGAGGAGGGAAAACCCGTTGCCGGCACTTAGCCTACTCCTGTCGAGTAGCAATAAGGGAACCCCTAGCTTAACGTTCCTTCCGAAGGACGGTACAACGCGAACAACAGGATTCCTCCACAAATCCATGCTGTCGCTAGGTTGATAAGCAAGGCGAGTTAAGTTGCTGTACTAACTTTCCTCCCTACAACCTCTGTCCTATACAGAACTGGTAATGTGTATGATGGTCACCCATTTAATACCCGACTCAGTGCAGTGTTGCTTAACTTCGGTGATCTCATGAGAACCGGTGTTTTCAACACGCCAAACCGTTCGGTGCTACACCTTGGGCTGATCTTCAGAGCTGAGTTTAAGTTTAAGTCCAGAGTTTATAGGTAATAAGCTAATCACAGACTGTATTTCCTGATTACGAGGAGCGATAACAACCTTAAGCCCAAATGTATGGGGATAAAGTCAACTCTGCAAACTTGCTAAAACATAGCGTGATTTTTTTTTAGCATACCTATTCATCTAGTTTACTCCTACAGATATTACAGTCAAAGTAAAGCACCTTTCAATGAATAGCAAAGTCCCGAAATCGCGAAAGGAAGTAGTTAAACATTTTTTGTTATCTACATAATTTTATCTGTGGGCAAACTGTTAACAAGGTTGCAGCGGAACAGGGTCTGGCTGACCATCGTACAAATTGCCAGTCCAGTTTCCGTTCGCGAGAAATGTTGGAGGGATTGAAGTTATTACAACTTCACTAGCCTTGCTTATCAACCTCTCGACAGCAGCGCGACATCTGTTCGCGTTGTACCGTCCTTCGGAAGGGTTGTTAAGCCGATGGTCCCCTTGGTGCCATTCGATAGGAGTAGGCTAGGTGCCGGCAAGGAGTTTCTCCTCTTCCCTTCGAGGCTAGGTTAGGTTCACGATCATTATCATACTAATGGCCAGTAGGTCAGTTTCACAGTGCCACCAAAGAAATATAAATAGACAAAATAAAAGGAAATAAAGATTGTAAAATGAATTAATTGTTTTCTTTCCCTTTCAGTGGCAACGGCAAGCTGGCTACCTGGGGTGCTATCGTCGGATTTCTAGTCATGATGGTACTTGACGTTGGCCTTGGATAAATTAAAAAATCATTCCGAAGCTATACAGCCGCTTTTGCGGACAAAATACAGATTTGAAAAAAATATATATACTTATGTGCCGCCATTTTTACATGCAATGGTCGCATAATTCACTTACAAAGATATGTTCCTTTAATCTTCTTAATCGTATTTTTTTACAAGGACATTGGATATGTGGTAGACAACTAGTGTTTTACATTCTGTCAATATTAGTCTGTTTTTTTGAAAATCAATCTAGTTTACTCATTTTTATTTCATTTTAGATTGCTGTATTTTTTAAAAACTGCCTTCTGGGCGTGCATTCCATAGTATTGTGATGCATATTTAAAATTGGCCAGTTATTATACTGTACGTCGCAGAGGCTAATCTGGGTGGCTGATCTGCATGGACAATGCAGATTTGTGATAATCTAATAGGTACCGAAAGTTTACAAGCAAATTTGGTTGAGTTATCAATTATTAGATACACCTCATGTCAATTTCCATTCCTTTTGTCCTTGCTGGGTTTACCTACTAGGGCTCGGCGAATCCAATTTGAGTTGCGTTTTAAGATGAGTGTAGCGACATTTTGGGATGATAAAGTATGAATTGTATCACAGCAAAACAGCCAAAATTGACTGAATTAAACCAGACAATTTTAAATAAAGGGAGAAAGAAAACACTTACGGCCCCAAAAACTTCACAACTACTGAACTATGATGTATTTCACATCTTTGCAAAGTTTGGTGAAAAAATATCAAACACTTTCGGCGATACAAGTCCAAATCAGTTTTACAAAATCTGAAAATTTTCCAAAATTTTGCATAATTTCAAAACTATTTGACCGATTTTGCTGAAAAGCGCGGTGTGTCTAGCTTGAGAGCACAAAAATGTGCTCTGCAGGCGTTTGGCCGCTAGAGTGCGAATGAAAACGTGATAAAAAAAGAAATAAACACATTGGATTTTTTCCTCGCTTCAAAGTGGAATTGAAAATTTTGCTCGCTACGCTCATCAACTAGCAACTATTTGGAACCATTAAAACGTAACTCAGAGAGATTCCCAATAATGGGAGACCAATTTTCAATTTATTACAAAATGTCTAATGGCTTATTAAAAATATCAATGTCGTGAATGCCAAGCAAAACACTTGCAATTTCAATTTAATTTTAAAATGTAAAATTATGATTAAAAACTCCCGAATCATTTGCAAGAATTTCCTAACGGCCCAAGGACTGTTTGAATATTTTAGGTGCGTTGAAGACTAAAGACATGTGTTTGCCATGCGTGACAAGCATTTAATTACGCATTACATTCAAGATGTTATCTATAGAATTGAAAAAAAAACTGATTAAGATGTCACCTCAGTGCTTGCTATTTCTATGGTGGGGAGGAGGGGATCGGTATAGCCAATGGACGTAGCCAGGGGACAAGACACCGTCAATGGCTTCTAGTGCCTGTCAATGGGTTGGAATGACAATCAACTACGGTACCAAGCAGCGTGCACGTGGAGCTGACGATAGATTTTACTGGGTAGTCTTTGCTTCTCACGTACAGGAAAATCTATTTTATTTTATTTGTGAATTTTTTCTATTTGTTTATTTTACCGTGTAAATACGATAAAGGAATCAGAAAATGGTAATAGGCTCACAGAAATTAAAAAGAAGTGGTAAATGTTATTTTGGTTGATTCCTTGATTAAAACCTATATTGACACTTCAGTTTTTTTGTACATTTTACAACTTTCATTATGCATTTTCCTTATTGACCGACGCATGTAGGGACATTTTCCTATCACAAATAAGGCAAACAGAAAGGCAAATAAAAAAGGGGAAAGCTGAGCTTAAGATTAAATGGATCTAGAGATGACAGAGAATAATAGTTTTAGATATATTAAGATCAATGTGATGAGGAATTTGGAAGGGGGATTCTTTTTCTGAGCCTAAACGGCAGTTGCTTTCTTGTGGAGGAGCGAAGCTGGATAAATATGCGACTGAACCGGTACAGGAAGCCAGGACTTTCAGATTGCTGGTTCCCGGTTGGGTGCTCTACCAACTGAGCTATCCGGGCGCACAACAAACCAGTTTCGCAGGGATCTATAGGACAAGAAGAGGTCAAGACGACTCGTACTTTGACGTGTAATAAGCAACTCGAAGTGTGTACTAATTCAATGACCCCATGACCAGACACGACTGTCTCTCTCCGGGGTTCGTATCCCGGGCTTGCTGGTTTGAGCTCTTATGAGGAAACACCATAGAAACCAAAAGATCCTGCACTTATTTGACATTTATATAAATTGAGATGAGATGATATATGACACATATATTACATCCACATAAATCGCAATCAAACATTTAATTATTAAATAACAACAACACATTTTATTACAAAATTAGTAATCTCCGTAATCTTTAAACACGTGGTACGTATAGAAACAAATGATGAAGAGCACATCTCCGACGTAAAAGAAAGAGTTGACCAAAAGAACTATTGCAGATCCAAGAATCTTTCCCATGTCATCGTCTGGGTCGAAACCGTTTTCGCTCGGTGCGCTTCCATAACGTTCGAACAGGAACGCGGCACTAGTTAATTGAAAACCTGCACCAACTGTGCTTAAAAGCGGTCTCTGGAAAACATAATTTCAATATTGTGTAAGTCAAAATTGTACAAGCTGCTAGATCACACTGTATGTATACCTCATTTGTTTGTTTATATGCAATAATGCCTGAACCTTGGGGTATCCCTTTTTTTTATCATAAATGATTTCGAATTTTTTTCGATTAACTCACAAGATAAACGAAAAAAACTCTATGTGTTAACGGTAGCTGATTAAAAGTAACGTACCAACCACATATTAAAGCTGAGAGCCGATGGAGGTGTGATAAGAATGGCAATTATTAGCCCCAGGTTAATAACCATGCAAGTAATTAGAGATCCATACACTGTCTGCAATTTGACAGACTCGTCCCCGAGTGACAGGTAGCTCAGAAAACCTGTCACTATTCCACTCAAACTCTGTAAATTTAATCAAATTAACAAAATATACTTTAGAGGAACTGTTGCAATATTTCACATTTTAGACAGCACTTCTGCACGCTACTTACGAAATGAAACAAATTTAGTGAAATCACCACTAAATCATATCTGCTTTTGCCACATTTCATCTTCAAAACACCCCATACACACACACACGCGCGCAAAAATCTGTCCTCACAGCCTATGTATATATTTTCTCTTGTGATCGCGCTAAAACTCAGCAAAATCGACCAATACTTTCGCAAAAACTATTGGCAATATCTTCACAACGCGCAGTGCTCTACTAAAGCATTTTATGATCGGTGTTCTTCATTGGATATTACCTTCTTATCGTGGCGTGTACGTGTCCTTATCAGGGTACGAGTGATAGCTGATAAAGCTTGCCGTGACGACCCAAGAAACACCGAGAGAGAGACGAGAATAAACACAACGCACCCCATGTCTGGAACGACGCCATCGGAGAAATCGACAGTTGAAACTTAAGCGAATTTTTTTCTTCAAATTTGCAATAAATAAAGTTGCTGTGACTGTAATAGCGAGCTTGATCCTAGGAAGCTAGGGTAGAGAAATTATAATGGATTAGCTGTTGACCAAGATAAGGAGAAATACGCTATTCAATTGATCTATTCGATCGGATCAAAATCAAAATCAAAAAGTATGTTTACAACGGTAAGCCAACGTATTACAGTGCATTTATTGGTGCAATATCTTTGGGTTTTTTTTTAGATAATAAAACGTCTTTGTCATTTCTCATTCCTCGAAACGAAAAAGTGAATTCTGATGAATTCGTGGTTTGTATATTCGTTGATTTGTATGTACTAAAGCTACGGGGTAATCTACTACTACGTAGATGTACTTCGTATAGGACTCAGGATAACGAAGGATTTGGTAGATAACCTAATAACCAAGTGTAATTTACTAGAAACTTTGTTCTCGAGGATAAATTTCTGCCTAATTGAGAAACTCTGTAAGGCGATCTCAGCATCTCTATGGCTAACAAAAGTTGAATCTACCATTGAACCTCCTATGCTCGGCCATGATATACCTGTGGTAACATAAGATAGCAGAATTGAGAAGCTCTGTCAGGCGATCTCAGCATCTTCATGGCTACCAAACTTTGAATCTACCATTGAACCGTATATGCTATGGTCATGATTTACCCGTGGTAACATAAGATAGTAGAATTGAGAAGCTCTGTCAGGCGATCTCAGCATCTCCATGGCTACCAAACGTTGAATCTACCATTAAACCTCATTTGCTAGATCCTAGTTGTTGATCCAAAAGAGGAAATTTTATGGAAATGTTCAGTATATATCATAGAATTCATCTAATCAATTCGATTGAAATTGTTTTTCAGGCATGTTCTGCTCTTAGCATCGGCTTCACTTTTTATTTACCAGAAACAAAACAAATTAAAAAATAAAAAGACACATATATGGACCCCCTTGTTCTTCATGGGCCAGGCGCGCCGTCTTCAAAACGGAGGTCATGGCGAAATGCTCCTATAAATATCCAGCCAGATTCGGCGTCAGTGTTACTGAAATAGTGTTCAGCATGAGGCGTCCGGGACAAGGGAGACGCCGACGCCGACGCCGACGTCGTCTTCTACCGGGGTCATTGGGCGCCGTCAACTCAACCGCTCTATCTGGCAACGGTGCGACGCATGTCTCCGAATTGTCCTATTTATTTGTTGTTTAGCTTGTATTCTCAACAGAATGGCTGTAGATAGGTATGGTAGACCATCGCTTGGATTCGATTTTAGTTGCATGTAGCTTTGAATTAACTAATTAATATGTTAATATATTGCGTTCTACTGTAATCGTTGATAAAAAAAAAACTAAAAAAAAACGGTTAGTCTTCCTATACCCATTTCCTTTAGGAAATGGAAGACAGTAAAATAACTATCACCTCTACTGCGAATGGAGGGGAACGAAATTAAATTTCTTAAAGAATGGAGAAAAGAACATAGGGCGTACGAATATAGTAATTTTATGATGAAAACATTTAATACCTTAAAAATAAAAGTTCAACGTGATCCAAGTGGGCAGGTGTTGAACCATAGACAGAGGTATCCATCCTGGCATTTGGTTCATATATAATTCAGCAATAGGTGGAGATCGGGCTTCGAGCCCCCGTTTGAACATCAATTTTTGAGAGGGTAATACTGTTCCTAATAACAAAATACCCCACGCATTACAAGCGTTTGCAAACTAAATCAGTTTTCACATATTCTCACATCTTGGTGCACCAAAAAAAAAAACCTGCCAAACCTAGAAAATATCTCGACAAAATTTCCTAACAAGATCTTCCAATTCTTGCACGCACGCACGCACGCATCCCAGACGCACACGTTTACACGCACGTATGATAAGCGAGAGATCATGTTCTCGTGTTGCTGGCAGTCTCAGCTTGTTTGCATAATGCATATGACGCCGACACCAAGCTTCAAGTCCTCTACCCGACCAGCACGCTGGTTGCCGCCACATAACTCGGCAAGCCTCTTCTCAGAAATTCTAGACCCCTTAGGTTTTTTTTTTTTTTCGTTCTATAGCTCAGTCTTATTTACGAGGTTTTTATCATATTGTGTTCTTTTCTTTTTGTTGCGTTAAGGTAGAAACAGGAATTCTTCAATAAGGCGATGTTCATTGTTCATCGCGAGCCAGGAGTTTGAATTTGTGGTGATTCTTTGACCAAAATGACGGTTGAAATAACCGCTCATTTGCTGAAGAGACATTTTTAAACTGCATTTAAATTTTATCACAAGACATTTTTTTTGTTAAAATCGTTTTTCTTCCTCGTCAAGCAATTACTGAATGAAAAATCTATAAGAGATAATCTATTCGTTATGCTTCATAACCAATAACCATTCTCTGAAACTCAAAGAATTAGTCATCTGCGTTTTATTAATAGTGGTCATGTGACTTGAAGGAAAAACTATATTACATCTTGCAACTGTCGTGGCCTTGTTTAGCGTCGAGACAATTGTCTCGGCACAAATCGAGGAAGTCAAGTCACATGACTCTAGTTTTCAGAGCAATTCGAAGAATACGAATGAGTGAAGTGTTAGTCACACCCACTAGGCTAATTCCACGAGAGTCCTTTGGACATCCGATAGGAATGCAATGACTGTCCGTGACATGACATAACTAGCCATCATACTAAGTAGCAAGTACACTATCGCTTACATGTCGAAAGAGTATTGAGCTTTTTAGAAGCTTGCTGCAATTATGACGAAAATTATCAGCCATGCTAACCTTTCTCAGACTTCAAAAATAGTCATTAGAATCAGAGTGACTGTGAGTATTCACAGCCTCATGATTCTACTCCTTGGAGAACTGTCATTCTCATCAAATACACTAAAATCGTCTCAAAAATCTAGTGTCCAAATAGCTCAATGGTACAGAGCAACACCCGCGAAAGGTGGAGATCGGGGTTCGAGTCCGCGTTTGGGCATCAATTTTTGAGACGGTTATGGTGTTGTTAATAATTTAAAAAAAAAAACTATCTAATTATCCATAAAATAAAAATTAGTCACATATAGAAAACTATTACTATAAATAATTCCTGACGCAATAAAATAGACACTGAATCATAAGAACCTGCATAATGTACGGGTACAATGAAAATGATGTATACTGTACGGTTCAAACGAAGAGTAGTAACTAAAAAAAAAAGTCCTTGCTTATGGGAGGAGTTATATTCCCCTCCAACACGAAGCAGTGTGTTCTCATCAATGAGACGACCGATGGAGGCATGGTGGTGGTGGTCGCGGCTACGATCGCATGGTAGAGCAACGGTCGAACACTCTTTGGCTTTCAGCATTGCTATGTCGTCGTGTGCTCGTGCTTGTGTCTCGGGGGGCCAACCAAAGGTGTACCGAGTAGTGTCGGGCGGTACAGAGATAGTTTCTTGTGCAATGCCAGTGAGCAACGGGTAACAGCGGTAGTCGCACTTGAAATACCGTGTTGCTGGATTTATTTTGTACTGAGTGATTTTGTGCGCTAAGTGTTTGGAATTCATTTTCTTGTCAAGTGATTGGACTTATTGGTGACTACAATCTGACTACATTTCGGTGAGTGTGCGATTGTTTTATTGTACTTTTTTTTTAATTCGTTTTGTATTTTGGATAATTGAGAAATTCGTGGGACCGCCTATCTGTAATACACTAGGTGGTGCCTAGAGTGATTTATGATTTCTTTGATCTTCCTCTGTACAATTTTAAATGCCAAATGGAGGTACAGACACGCGGAAAAATTCATCCATGGCTCAAAAAATCATATGGTATCGAAGAGACATGGGCCCAAGAAGCAAAAACGTTTTATACAAGAGTAAAAATAACGTTCTGAAATGTGTGGTTTACGTTATGGGGGGCGGAGAGGTAAGGGTTTTAGCATCAAGGGATGGCCTATGACTCGTTAGACTACAGTAATTTCATAGTATTTTTGTAAGGAGCACAGATCGTACATCTTGTAGATATTGTACATTATAAAATTGATTGGCATCTATGAACTGTTTCGATTAATTTGTACATCTTCGCTGTTGGTGCGATCGCCATGCCTGCCAACTGCAAACTGAAGTGGAAGTTAGTTCGTGACTGGTAGATGGATGCCAGCATGGATGGCTGGCGATAAAGCGGAAGTAGTGTACTGCAATTGGTGTTCAGCTATTCTGAAGAGGGGAGGAACTCGCTTGAAAAGACGGTGTCTTGTCTTCTTCCTGTTTAGCCTTATAACTCTGTAGCGTTCAAGCAAGTGTTCCAGCCAGCTTGTGACGTTGGAAGATTTACTTCGTGGTATTACAGTATTTATGCGATTATTTTAATTAGCAATAACAATATTTGTTATCGGAGTTGTACTGAGTACGTGCATGTGAACAATAAATTGAATAATAGAAATGTATTGCCCTATTGAGTATGTTTTTAGCTAATATGAAATGTGGGCCCGCGATTCTGAGAAGGGCTTTTCAATAAGGGCTGGTAAAAGGAATGCAAAAAAAAAGAAACGGCGAGTTTTGCAAAACCAGTATTTTCTATGGCGTATTCTCGGAAGTGTAAACCGAGGGGTGAACAAATTTCACGGCCGTTTGCCCGTCTAGTCCACGAGGGGTGACAAGGGAGATGTTTATATTTTTGGTGTCCGCACAATTAGGTACTTGAAAAGATTATATTTGTTTTAAAATACCTACTGTCGATTTCAAAGCGTATGTAATTTTATATTATTTTATATATTACGCCACTGGTAAACGTGGCTTGTTTCGCTGCGCGAGGATGCAACAGATTGGAATGCGTCGAACAAAATTCCTGCAGCCACATTTCACCTATTGGAAGTGAATCCGTTTTTGGCTAAATATAGTTGGGGCCGAATCTGTCTTAGAGCGAACCTTTCAGGAATGCTCATGGCAAAGTTTAGAATTAGAACGTTTGGAGTGGGGCTCAAAAGTCCGAACACGACAGCAAAGAAGTGTTGTGATACTAAAACAGATGCAACGTTACCAAACTACGTGCAGGTCCTAATTAAAAGTAAACAATTAAAATATCAATTACAGTCAGTGTAATTTAACAACAGCGAAAACGATAGCCGCGTAAATAATCTATCAGAAAACACTTTCCGTGCAACTGTCTTGCGCTGAAAACAAATCGAATCGCTGCAGAAATATTGGCGTCGCAACTATTTCGGCGTACGACCACGTGGTCGTGGTGGGTACAAATTGAAATGCACCGTTATGTTGGCCAGACTGAGCCTGCACAGGGCCGGAACAGACCCCCCGCCCCCCTCCCCACTACCGCCAACCTACCTGCAAGAGTCTACAGTCTGCGAATGTGTACGTAGGTACCCAGTACCTAGTTGCTAATCACTTCATCGCAAGTGTTCGCCGACGTAAACGCTATTCTGATAGGAAAAACACCCCGAAAAAGAGTCGAGAATCGTGGATTTGCTGTTTGGGACTTAAACACGGTAAGTCGTACAGTATTTGCTTTAAAACTCCAGGGGGGGGGGGGGGGGATGATTTATGTTTAATTACAAATAGTTTATTCCGTGAGAGAAAATACTATGTCACAGCCGCCTGCATAAGTTTCATCTAGCCCTTATGGCAATCAATGGCTGTAGAGGGTTTTGATTTGATATCTTTTAACTCTAACTAGGACTCCAAAGAATGTACCTAGAAGATGCAAGCTAAAGTGAGGCGCACCCAAAAAACACTCTAGCTCCCCTCAAATAGTTTTTAACTAGATCTGCTCATTTTTGATATTGTTTGGTTAGAAGCAGATGCGGCAAAGTTTTTCTATTTTGTGATATTTATGGTTCGGCACCTAAAAATAGGCCTTTCATTTTTTTTCAAACCGGAAAAGGCAGAAAACGCGAAGGGATTTTCTGTGTGTGTTTTTTTTAGAACCTGAAATTGTTCAGTGAAAATTCGAAGAGTCCTGCATAAGGGGCACAATCAAACGGCCACCCCCTTCCGCTATAAAAAAAGGTGTTTTTTAATCAAATTAATATCTAGTTAAAACGAACATTTGAGTTATTTTTTCGGATTTTTTTTTAATTTTCGCAACTTTTATCCGGCCAACCCACGTGAACTCACGGAGAGTCGATTTTAACGAGCAAAATTAGAATTTAGACCGCGGCAATTAGTTACGTCACGAATATCGAGCCTAATTATTAATTACTATAATAAATTAGATTGATACGCACACTTATTAAACTAACTAATATTATTTACATTTTATAGCCCTTAAAAGAAGATTTTTTTTTTTTATTAATTGAGTTTCCTATCATTATTTCATAGTTCTCTGAGAGCCTTGATCTCCCTACCTTTGCATTTTGAATCTACTTGATGGGCAGTTTCTTATTCTAAATCGACAATTACATCAGAATTTGGTGCTCAATACTTGATCTCTCTAGTAAGAAAAGCAATATTTCTTTGATAAATATCTTACTGCCATTAGAATCAAAAAGCTGGAGTAAATTTAATCTAAAAATCTGTTTCCATTGACAGAATGTAAGGAAAATCTAAGGAAATAATAGCATAAGAAGGAAAAAGACGAGGAAAAGGGCGTTTGAAAATAGCGCGTGGGTTCATTTACTTCCGAAATTTCCTTCCGAAACGAGATTCGGACAAAAATTGATATGAACGTTGCAACTGTGAGAACGGACATCCTGTCATTTAAAACTAACGATTATAATGTGTTGAAAATGTGCCCAGAATAACCAGGCGACAACGAGTTGATATCGGTTCAAATTTCGGCAAACAATTTTGAAGTGTAAAGGTGTACCTATTTGACATTCTGACTCATACTAGTATATGTTTGGGTTATCAGTCGCAAAATACAGTTAAGAGAGTACAGCAAAATTGGCAAAAAAAGGCACATATTTAAATCTAAGTGACATGTTTTTTTTCAATAAAAATGTTTAATATATATGTAGGTAAGGTCTCACATTACCCGGTCACAGTCTTACCCGATTTTTTCATATCCTTTTGTTACTCCTTCTATTAATATTATTTTTCTGAACCCTGACAACAACCAAATAATAATAATAACAATTTTCCAAAAACAGATAATAAAAGATATCGTGACATTATGTAGGTATGCCAGATTGTATGTGGTGGTACAATTAGTCAAATCGTCCTCTTCTGCCCAGTATTAAAAATTTAATTTTGCCATAACAACAACCAATCACGGGCAGTGAAAGTCAGCAGTTTTTGAGAGTTAAGAGCTTAACTCAGAGTTGAAAAAAATTGTAATACCGGGCCTTAGTGACGTCAATATTATTATTAATTTAAAAAAATAGAATTGAAGTAGTTATCCTCAAAAAATGACCTGCACCAAAGTGACCAACCCTGATTTCAAGCTTTCAATACAGGTTCCCGAGAGCTAATCAGTTGGTTCATAGAATGCCTATTGCAGCAGTAATATTATTGCCAGTCGTATACTGGTAACCTTATGCATAACATGTATGTATGCTATTATGCCCATATATGGAGTCATCTTTCCACCTCCTCACATAGTTGTTGATCTCGGCGAATGACTCATGCGACGAGGAACTTCAAAGAGGCTACCGAAAGGGATGAAGCATCGGGAGAAATAAGTACAAGTCATTTGGGACTTCAATAATAGTTTTACCCTTATGCTGTAATGTGCATAAAAGGGCTATTGATGACTTGAGAAGCAAGGGACATGTCGATTTTATAATTTATTTGGAAGTGCAGACAATGTCGGCGAACCATGATAGCCGATCAAATCAAGAAAATGAATATTTGAACTCAATTTGGCTGCTAAATTTGGAGCTACTTTTTTGGTAATCAGAGAAATAATAACACTGGATTTCTGTAAATTGTAGCTGACCCGAAATTATTCGGTTACCGTATAATTTAAAATGTTTGAATAGGTACGAAATGTCTGTTATGCAATAAATATTGATAGAATCAATTCGCTAACCACAAAAAAATTCTCCTAAGTCTATGAAAATAAACTCAATTTGTAATAAATTAGAAACAGTACATATAATTATAAATAAAGTAACTAGAACACCTTTCATGTAATGTTTTAAAATCCAATCCGCATAAGCACGGAGCAAGTCGCCTCTTCCGATGGGGTCTGTCTATAGATGCGGAATTAAAATGGCACATGTTCCCTCCTTTGGCGGCCCCTTATCAAACGTGTGCTCGCGGCGCAAGATGGCCCCCCCAATGTACGGCCCCAAACCGCCAGGGCGTCCCCTGTGCGCCAAGGTCTTCGAACTCGGATTAGTCCCAAGTGCAGACTAAGGTTGGTCGTATTGGTGCGAAATTCCTACTGAACGGTCACCAATTTCGGCCGCATACTTGGGATATTGTGAAAAATTTTGTGGTCGATGACCGATGTTGTAGTAAATAATGTAGTAAATAATGTAGGAAAGCTTGATTGATTTATTTGTGGTGTGTAACAACGCACTGTTTTGACATCTGGCCATGCGGCATCGGTCTAATGGCGTCAGTGAGTGGATGATGATGAACCTAACCTAGCTTAGAAGGGAGGAGGGGAGGCCCGGTGTCGGCACGTAGCCTACTCCTGTCGAAGAGCACCAAGGGGACAACCGGCTTAACGTCCCTTCCGAAGGACGGCACAACTTGAACAGCAGAATTCCTCCACAAATCCATGCTGTCGAGATGTTGATAAGCAAGGCGAATTAAGTTGTTGTACCAACTTTCATCCCTCCAACCCCTCCGTCCATAAACTGACCTTTTTATATGTATATTTATCACAATTGTAATGTTTGAATCGTGGTGAAAATAAACCAATCACGCTCTATTAAAAGAAATGATAATCGAAAGTGGAGCTATCGAGATGGGCATAGATTCGTTTCCTTATTATATAAGTGACAGTTTTTTGTTATCGAGGTAAAATGATCGGAAATATTGTTTTTCCAACCGTTGCACGGCTAACGATGGCCTATTTATGATAAAACTTACTCTCAATTAAATTAACATAAAGATTTATACTTTCTGCAAACTGAAAAATAAATAGAATTACATTTTAATTGCGGGAAGATTTCTTCGCTCGTTAAAGAATATGTAAAAGACTTGTAAGAAAAGCCATTTCGCGAAGTTTATTTATTTTTTGCCACTCAAAACATTTACCACGAAATTTATATTACTTCTTCAAGTTTCAAAACCAAAAAAGAATAATTTTACAAAATGTTTGTTTCCAAAAATTACATCAAAACGATGTGATATCGGAACTAAATCAATTTCATGGAGCAAATATCACGTTTCCAAAAAACAACGATATCAAAATATTCCAACAAATACCACCAACTTTTATCACCGGGTCGTATTCGCCTATAAACTCCGACCCTAGAACCATTTTAAACATCCACATTTTCCCAATTTTTCCACCTCAAATAATTTTTTGAAGTCGCCCGAACGTGGAGCTGTCTGGCGGGGATCGAGATGTCGGCTGGTTGCCATTTTGTAGACGATACTTTATGCGCATGCTTGATTCGCTAATAGGCGCGCGCTCGGGTCGCGCTGTCGCAATGCAAGGCGGCCAGATCATAGACCCAGATCATAGACCCAGATCATAGACCATTTTAGATCCTTACGGACATTCGTCGAATCGAACAGAGTGATTCTGGATTTTGGTACTTTTGTTATTTGATACAACTCGTTCGAATTAGGAAGGTTTTTGTCATGATTTGCTCAAAATGATCAATTACGCGATAAGTGATGGCATCATCATTAGTACAGTGTATTAAAAAAAAAGGGTAATTCCTTCTTTCATTCATTTATTCCTTTCATTTCATTCCATTAATACCATTTCATTTTCATTTCCTTTCGTTTCGTTCCTTTCATTTCTTTATAAGCGATATCTCTTTCTCTTGAAAGGTTTTAAACGTACTAAGGGGCCCAAATTAATACATGTGTATTGGTTTTTTTAATGTTCATCGAAAACGAAAAATGTGTTAAATCTGTCACCATTTTCCGTACAAACCTCTACACAAAACTCTTCAAAGGAAGCTCCATGAGCACGGCGAACGTCAATAGAACAATTCTGGATCATCTTCCCCAATGTAGCTGTGAACTGATTTTGATCGCTGAACAGGATTAAAATTACCCTCTCACTTTTCATATCTAAGAATACACGGGAAACAAGTCAAAACTCACCAAAAAGACAAATGATTCGACTCAAGTTTTGCATGCTCTGACGATGCAATCGGCTATGGTCATCGATCTGCTCAATATTGCAGCCCATTATAGTCTGCATCTGTCAAACAATTTACATTTGTTGATAATTTCGCAATTTGTCTGCAGCATAATTGAACAGGCTGATCGATTTACAAAGTGTAGTCTCGAAAGATGACAGCAGAATCGGACAAGAAATCAAACAAAGAAATTGATTTGTGGTGAACGACGCACTGTTTCGACACAGGGCACTGTGGCACTGGTCTTATGGCGTCGGTGCTTGAGTGGTTGATAAACCTAACCTAGCCTAGAAGGGAGGAGGGGAAACCCGGTGCCGGCACGTAGCCTACTCCTGGCGGAAATCACAGAGGGTCTTAACGTCCCTTCCGAAGGACGGTACAACGCGAACAGCAGGATTCCTCCACAAATCCATGCTGTCGAGAGGTTGATAAGCAAGGGCGAGTTAAGTTGCACTAACTTTCATCCCTCCAACTTCTCTCCCGAACAGAACTGGTCATGTGTCCCTCCAAATTTCTCGACAAAACCAAAATAAAAATAACAACGTAACAAAAGAAATCGTTGCTCTTGCCCCAAACTCAAACGAATACAAGAAGTTGTAAAATATCTATCAAAACAAAATCTTGTTTAATCAAGAATGAGATGCGAAATTTCAATCGTGCTAACAGTAATTAGGCTTTCGACAGTGAGTAAATAAAAATATGAAGGTAAGCGTGAAATTGGCCGAGAGATCTGGAGTGCACGTGTGTGTGCGTTGAAAAGGGTACGCACCCTTCTAGGGGTTATTGCTCTCGAACAACCTTGAGGCTGTCCCAAGAAGGGTGGGGTCGGAGAAGTAGAGGCTCATTACAATTTCTTTTGACCGAAGCGACTTTCCCATTCTATAAGGGTAGGCGCTAAGGGACAAAGGTGGTATAAAACCTGTTTGAATGGGGGGATAAGTTTTTGGGGTATGGAGTTCTATTGGCAACTAGACCAGGAAGGAATTGGGGCATGCTGTTTATTTGCTTTCTATACTCTATAGTAATATAGATTTTTCTTCAATGTTGCGTTGTGATTATGGTTTTGATTGTAAATAAAATTCTTGTTAGTGTTTTTTTTGTTTCGTGTCAAAAATGCCCAGGAATCGTGATAATTCATTTGTTACAAGCAATTTGATAACAGAAATTGGAACTGATTTTGAACCAAATTGCAGAAATAACCAGCTAATTATTCTAAAACTAGTGCTAGTAAAAGTTGAAAAATTATCAAAACAATGTTTTTATTTTTAAAATTTTATTGAAATTTTATTGTAGGACCTGGATTTCAACCGATACATGACAAGACGAAGAAATGTAGATAAAATATTATGCGCGCAATTTTATTTGCGATTTTAATCGATAAAAATTCTTTCAACTGTTGCAACGAGCGATTTATTTCAACATCTTGTTGACCTTGAAAGTAAACAAATAAGAAAATATTATTGAAGATTGTTTCCCTGTTGTTTCAGATCGTGGTACTGTTGATCGTGTTGATGCTGGAGAGCATGCCAAAGATAATTCCCACTCAAAGTTGCTTCAAGTTTGAAGGTGAGAACAGAAAAGGGTGAAGTTTATTCGGAAATGGTCTCAATGATTCCTCCGTACTAGCAAAAAAAAAAAAACGCTTTCAGCCCAACTCATTCCATTCATAACAAAGAGAGACCATGGTTTTTGGTCACCCGTTTGCCCTTATGTGAGGTAATCTTAGTGATTTTTTCCGAAATTTATTAAAAACGGTGTCCATTGGAGATGGGAAGTTCCGAGTTTTTCGCTCAAATTTTGAGCAAATTTTAATGTTTTTTTCCTGTAAGATAAATAAAGAATCCCTTTTGGATATTTTTGCTTTAAAATGTGCCTTCCTTCGAGTTATTGTGGTTCATTTTATGTTGCTAAGGAGAGGGAAACAAGTTGTTTGAAGTTGATTTAAATCAATCATTTGAAGGTACCACAAGCTAGTAGAGTAGAGTAGGTAATTTTTTTGGAAAACTACCACAGAATAAAGCGTATATAATATTTTTTTATGAAAATAATCTTTGTTGATCGTACCAACTGTCCAAGTCCGTGAATTATTAAACTACTTAACTTTATTTTTGCACCAACAAATATTTGTTTTTGCTTTGAATTCACCGAGTCGACCGTGACAATTTGGAGTACATACATTAAACGTAGAATCTAAATTTCATGCAAATCTCAAGTTTCTTCCGTGAACCTTATGTCAATGGAACAACACCGTGTAATTGCATAATGTCATTGAAATAGGGTTACTCGCAAACCATCGACGGGTAAAACAATAGCTGAAAACGATTGACCCAATTTATTTACTGGTCATTTGATGAAATTCTTTGATCCGCCGTGTGGAAGTTATGTAATTTTTAATATAATTTGACATTGAAATAATTACATCAATTAATCGAATGCAGCGGAAGGTATTGTCTTTAAAAGAATTTCAATGGAAACGATATAATTTTGAAATAAATTAATAAACTAGTCGACCGTTTAGCAGCAAGCAAATTAAAATATGACACAATCGTACTGGCGATTGGTGAAATAGAATAACAGTAAAGTAGCATTGAGTTTACAGGTTTAGTCAGAGTCTCAGCGCTAATGTTAAACTGTCTTCGCGGAAAATACCGATCGATAAACTACTACACCACTGCTACTAGTATATTTTTCGGTATTTCCAGTCGTAATCTGTACATCGTAAAGGACAACAAGCGCCACCTGTCGGCAGCCACCATTACAACGTGTTGCCGGCTCGTTTACTCAGCAAAACGTTCAACAATAGCACTGTGACTCTGACCAAACCTGTAAACCCAATGACAAAACGTTCAACATAAACACCAAGCCTCGCAAACTAAACCTACAAACCCAACGAAAGACAGCAAATAAAATAAACTCATGTCATTTGGCTCAGCTGAGACTCGAGCAACTCTCGAGCGCATCCCTGTAGCTATTTTTAAAACAACAGGTAACACTTGCTACCGCACGTTCGTTCCTAATTACCTAGACTCTAGTCTAGACATCAGGTAGCACTGTCGCCGTAGTGCTATTGCCAATAATAATTGAAAATACGCTTGCCAGCGAGCTAGACACTGCAACGAGGAGCCAGTCGGCACTGGTAGCTATGTTATCTAGGCATTACGGACCTATTTACTACTTTGCACGGCAAGCCACTGGCGCCTCGCCTCCAACAATTTCTTCATACAGATAACAGCTGTGTCAAATGTATTCTTGCATTGTCTTGCCGTAAATCAACATGAGATGTAAATGCATATTGGGACAGGTGACGAAGATTACCTTCCCCGATAAACCAGAGAGTGTAAAATGGCGAGTTGTTGAACACGCACGCTTGCCGGAAGGGGATTGTAGGCATATATATATATATAAATGTACTATGAACGAAAACGCGAACGTCTATATATTTTTTTTATTAATGAAATAGTAGTCACGAGGTTAATGACGCACTTCCTTTATCCTTGTTTAGTGACGTAATCGTTACCCTGTAATCGGGTACTTCCGGTGTGCGGCTATCGACATAGCCGGAGTCGTTATCAGTGATCATTCGACTTATGGAAGAGTAGATTCAGTGTGCCAGTGAAGTCGATTCAGTAGCCAGCCTCTAGTGTTGGCCACAATGCTTGCAAGTTATATTTAGCGTTATAACTTATATAAATATAATTGCTTGTTTCCGATATTATATACTTTGCTATTTATATCAAGTGGCTCTATTGGGTAATCATTCAATCGACTAGTATCTTAAAATAGTCTATTGTAATAATTGAACAATACAAGATTTATTATTTAACCGCGTATGTCGCGGGGTTGGTCCGTGGTTTTTGCCACGTGGCACTAAAAGTGCGTGTGCTGATTCACATTGCACGTGTACGTATGCATATAATTTTTTTTTGGATCTGTAAAATAATGGGAAAGTAATATTGGCGTTATTCTTGACTGCATGGGAAGAATATGTGACTGGCTGTTCCCTATCTTATAATGCAGCTGTCCTCTTCGTAGTAGTTATTCAGACTTATCAGGTCTTAAAACTGTTTTGTAGCTAGATAAAGAAATGTGTGCCTTGCCTTCTTGCCGCTATCAACAAACGGTGAAAGCATCTGCCGCCGTAAAAGAGAAGACTGACAACTTCGTCGGTAGAAAAATGCTACCATTTTTTTAACGCTTTGTCATTTTTCAGGAAGTATAACGGAAATTGGCCGACGTCGAATCGGCGGTCATCCGTCGGATATCGCGAGCGTCTAGAGAATCGCGAGAAACCGAGGGTCGAACGTCAAGATGTATTCGAAGGTATTTGCTTAGTCAAAGAGTCGCAGCGCTAATGTAAAATTAACTTGCCGGAAAATGCAGACCGATAACTACTTTACCGTTGAAAATGGAAGTTGCTGCTAGATGGAGTCACCGTCGTTTCGAGTCGTGAGACATTGCATTTCGCTATTTCTCGTCGCATTTTAGGCTGGGTTATGCCGAAATAATATTTATCTCATTGATATAAGTTTATCGATTTATTTAAAGTATTCACTATTAAATAATTTTATAGGTTTGTTAAAAAGGACGACGGCAAGCGTCATCGTGTGGCAGTTACCGTTACCACCTGTTGCTCAGCAGAACGATAAACATCAGCAATGGCACTCTGCCTGTAAAGACGATAGTTTTAAATTAACAAGGATATTAAACTTGAAAAAAGCTCAAACTCCCAACGAAAAATGAACTAAAACGAGGAATGTTGGTTACACAATCTTGCGTAGTAATCGAAATGGATAGTGGGATGCTGAGCACCGTGCTAACGCGTCATCGCCATAGATTCATCGTCGCTGCACTTTCATGGGCAATGGGGGACTTCCGCTTTTGGTGGTGACCGACTAACCAGTGACGTGGTGGGGCGAGGCGGGGTGGGGACGCGCGGGATGCGACCCACGGGCGATTGTTCACCTTGTGGGGGGATACCTGGGCACCCCACGCACGTGCGTAGAGTGTACGTACACCGACGCTCGACGACTGTGACAGGTTGTTTCGCTGACGCGACGCGGCATGTGTGGCCGATGACCACGTTGGGCGAAGGGAATCTTGTGAAATTATCGTCGAGTTTTTTTTTTGTAATAGGGAAGAACAGTTACAGAGACGTCAGATTTTGGGGCTAAAGGAACCGAGGGGCTTTCTGTTCTCATCTTTTGAGAGAAAGCAAATGACTTTGCTCCAAATTTGAGTGAGCATCGCAGGACCTACATTCTCTATTTGCTAGTATACACTTTTTGGAAATCGGTTCGTTCACTAAAAAAAGGGACTTGGTTGCGGACAGAAATCAGACTATTTCGACCTCAAAATATCGTTTCGAATTTGATGATTCGGTAGAGGAAAATCCCAAAACCTCCAAAGCCGACGACTAACCCCGATTACAGAATTCAAACTAAAAAAGAAAACACGGTAAACGCATTCAAAGAAGAAATTAAAAGTCCAGACCAAAACCGAATCATAACTGCACTAATGAGTCTGAGACATGCCCGATCGGGCCTGGGACTCAATCGGGCCTGGTCTCGATCGGGCCACTCATTCTATACGGTTCAAGTTCGATTTGTTCGCCAAGGTTCACTCGCCGGGTGTTAGGATGATAAAACAGTGACCTTCACTAATCGCCAGAGCGCCGCCACAGGTCCATGTCCTTGCCGGTGCCGAGGAATGCGATCCGCGCGTTTCGTGCAGTTGCAACTGCAATATAAGGTCACATCTTGAGCCACATTGTCTCTTTATAAAGCTTGTACATCAAGGTGATTGTCCTCACTTCGGACTGACATTTTCACGAGCACCTTATGGAGCAATCGCATAAAGATATGGCGTTGAGCTATGTATATTCCAGTGTTGTTGAGACACAGAGATAACATGGTTACACTGGAGAGCGGTTTGGTACAGCGGTCGGTCGGTCGGGCGGTATATAGCGAGCGCTACGCGCCATCACCATAGTAGGACCGTGCGACTTTTTCTTGTGGCTTAATCCCACGGTCGTTCTTGCTACACTCGGCAGTCGGTTCAGTCCGTCCACACACACATCTCTACGGCACTGCATCCGAGCAGGTCCAGCTCTAATGCACATATCGAAGAGCACCGCTCGTTTCAATGGTCGAAGAAAGCTAGATTTTTGCTTTATTGTAGTAGAATGAAAACGAGCTCGGTGGTGGTAAAAGGAGTCTAGTCGAGGGATTAGAAGAGGTCGAGACGTTTGATGTTATGTTGTATTAGAAGCGTTCGAAATGTTTTAGGGTTATGGTGTGATTTTTGGGGTTTTTTGGCTTGCTAAAAACATCAAATAAAAAAACCTCAAGAACAAGTCAGAAATTTTCTTTGGAAGGTTTCCGTGTCATGGAAAGGTGAAGCGGACTGTAATTCATGTTACCACCGGAAGTAGACAAGAATCTTGGGCGCCGGCTTTTGGACTCGTTATCTTCGAATGGGCGTGTATTCGTTATCGGCGATGGCTCGGCCAATGCTTTGGGGAATCGCCTCGATGATACGTACACATGCGCTCTTCGTGTAAACGCGAGCCTCGATTATCATCTAACCCTAAAATCTACTCGACATGTTATTCTTTTCCGGTAGAGGCGCCACAGGTTGTTTTGGGGTGACATGCGGGCCAACTGTCATTGAAAAAAAAACTACAAATCATCTCCGCTGATGTCCGCCATTTTCTTTTTGCTCTCAAGCCTCTGACTTGCCAAGATTTTTTTTTTTGAAGCTCTTATCTTTCCTATTATAAGATTTTTTTCACCGGTTATAACCATCTTGGGAATTATATTGCAGATATAATAAGTATTTTGATATCCCGTCACTAAAATCATAACTGAAATTAGATTGATGCGCAGTCCTTGTGCTGGTTTCTTCTCTCACGAGCCAGACTGTAGCAATGCTGGGGCAGTCCTCGTGCTGGTATCTTCTCTCACGGGCTAGACTGTAGCAATGCTGGGGCAGTCCTTGTGCTGGTATCTTCTCTCATGGGCTAGACTGCAGCAATGCAGGGGGCAATCCTTGTGCTGGTATCTTCTCTCACGGGCTAGACTGTAGCAATGCTGGGGCAGTCCTCGTGCTGGTATCTTCTCTCACAGGCTAGACTGTAGCAATGCTGAGGGGCAGTCCTTGTGCTGGTATCTTCTCCCGCGAACTAGACTGTAGTTTTCAAAGTTTACCCGCTTTTAAAAGGCCCGTTTACAGTTTTGCAAAAAAGCAAAAAAAAATCGACACCGTGAAGGTGTGAAAATTGGTGCGTATAGAAAGCAAACGGCGTGGGAAAGTAGATACCGAGGAATGTGCATTGCCAGTCTTTGAAGAGTTGAGTGAAAGTACTTAAAAATCAATGTATGCTAGACACAGAATAGAGGCAACGCGTCAAAGGATGAGATGGGATGGCATGCCATGACTCTCTGGTGCTGGCGATTGGCCGGCGAGCGATGCTGTGCCTGATACTTGGGGGCTGCATGTGGGTGGGCGGCATGGACCTCACGCAGAACTCTCGATACCAGGCGATGTGCTCTCGATAGGAAAGATTTCTCGTGTCTCGATAGAATAATGTAGATTTACAAAGCGAGCTGAGGCTGAGGAGTGTTTTCCAAATACGGGGCAGACACCATGTTTAAGTTTTAATAAGCGAAGGGTATACTGAAATTCGAAGTGGTTCTTTGAGGGGAAATCCGTATAAATTTGGGGGAGATACAACAGATTTGGGCACCATATGCTTTGTAAAATTGTTTGGTATTCCTAAGAAACCATCAAAATTGTAGCTTTTATTGGCGTTTACACGCCCACGTCGGGGCTTGAGATTTTTGTTAGTCTAGATACTAGAAATGATTCGAGAAATGGCAACTGTACCGGAATTTGGATAGTTTTGTGCTCGTTGGGTGCGTTATCGGGACCGTCACGAAGGTCCGCCACTGTTCACACGTGCTCTGCTAAATCCAACGTATGAGCCACCAAACCAGAGCGTTATTATTTACTAATAAACTTATGAACGTGTCGTAATGTAGCTAGGGCGATAGACCGAAATGCTAGGTGCATTTTGTCATCAAAATTCAGTGCCGCTCTATTACTTTGCCAATATGTGATATTCTTATCACCCGTACTGTAATCGTAAAGCCCTCTTTCAATGTTGCATTGATTTGAGATTGTTGCTATTTGAGTGCATGGTTTGCATGGGACGTATTATCGGGCATTTAAAAAAAGTCCCGTTGTGATCGGATAGTTAGAGCAGTAAGCGCAGCGCATTCCACGAGGATACATTAACCCTGTTATGTCCCTTTAAAAATGTAGACGCTGCATTCTCCATGCACGCGGCATAGCTCAATGTCTGCCGGCCTCATCCTAGCCGCGCTCGCTACTGTAACTTGGGAAAACATTGATCGCACAGTTAGTTGTATGTACGCGATCATAATGTGACGTTATGACTTACAATAAAAAAGCTACTTACTGCAGAAATAACGAATTTCTTTTGTTTCAGATCGTTGCAAGACTCTCTTCTTACTGAGAATGAGATGTTGAAGCTAGTTCCAATGAAAATCACCGCGAGAAATGTGAGCCGAAGTCGTTTTGGTGGTTTGTATGGTAATTAAAATAAATTCGGTAAGATTAATCGACCCGTATCAAAACTATCGAGGCTGCGTTGGGAAATTTGAACATATTATACATTAAATGTAATATATTATAAACATTTTTTTAAACTTTTATTTATGTTGCGAGATCGGCCTTCTGGCTGGCTGAAAAAACGCAGTCACACACGGCAATTTTAATTTTTCACTGCTTGTTAGTAGAACCGCGGGTTAAACGTAAGAAAGATGGCGTTCTTAGTGGGAAATTCGACGATCTCACATGTGAGCTTGCAGGAGAAACGTGCTGGTATGCGGAAAGTGGAAAGACACCTTCAAAATACAGAGCGTCGCTGTCCTGAACTGGGTGTAAGCTAGCCTTAGAACTCCTCCACAGTCCACATTCTACAATCTAGTGGGAGTTGCCATAAGAACTAGAAGTATATGGTTAGTGACACAATGCACTTGTCTTTCTTGTGTAGCAAGGTCAAGAAGAATGCTTGACCCCAGGGTTAGAAATAGCTAGAATGACATCATTTCACGTTCTATTTGTGTACTTTCTGTGTGGGCTTAGACAGCTCTCGCATTCTTCCAGAAGACATTTCAAATGACAATTTCTAGTCCAGCCTTTCGTCGTATCAAATCGATTCAATTGATAATGGAAGTGAACAGCCAGAGAAAAGTGATAATCTTTCAGATATTAGTTATCGTGTGATCTTGTAATGGGGAGAGGGCCTTACGACTCGTTACTTTACGAAACACGCACGTGTCACTCCCATAAATGCATAACTGCCTATGTACCAAATTGGCAATGCGAGAAATAATGGATTTCACAGAGATTTTCTGCTGCCGCCTACTAGAATTAATGGAATGCCACAATCGTACGAAGGTTGTGATAAAAAAATCATAAAAATTGCACATGAAATTGGTTTGAAAGAAGTAATTACCTTTTCCTGTAATACAGTTCTGTTGCCGGTGTATTCGTTGAAATCCGTTAGAAAACGCCATTGCTGTATGGAGTTCAAAAGCCATCTAGTAGCAAATCGTATAACTAACTTGAAATAGTTCACTAGTTTGCCGCTAGGCTCGCCGTGTAGCGGCCGACGTTGTTAGTTTCAAGCCTCGCTACAAGAGGGCCACTCGGGTCCATGTTTCTCAAATTATGACTTCAATTCAAACCGGTCGTGACCGTGTTTGTAAGATGTTCAAATGTTACTTGAAGATCAAATACTATTATCACCAGTTTTTAATTAAATTGAGTAATGAGAAATCAATTGATATCCCACGAGGTAAACCCAAATCAAATATTAAAATTACTGTTATTTTTAGCCACAATAGAGTTTACTCTCAAAATTATTTAGAACAAATAGGTTTTTTAAACAATGCCTGTTTTATTGCCAAACTCCAAGCATAGTAGATTTAATAACCGATATAGAGATGCTGATATCGCATGACATAGCCTCTCAATTATGCTGTCTTACGTTTTGCCAACTCGCCAGGAAGTCGTGGAGAGAAAATGCTGGTACGCACTGTTTGTCCAGAGCTATATTTATTATTACCATGCACCGGTACTGGAACGGGTCGGGTGGCGACGAGCGGTGCCTTTGGTCTGAAGATTTTTCTCCCGATTGGAGGCGTGTGTGAGTGTGCGCATGGACATCCCGCCTGTACCTCCCGGCCGGATGTGGGCACGACCCCCCCTTGACCTGTGACCAATATCTTACACATGCGGCACATTTCTTCTCGACTGGTCGAAATATCGCGACCACACAAGTTTGTTTTGGTTGGCATAGGACGGCCGTCGGAAACGAAGGTTAAACTAAATGGAAGCTCGTGGCACTTCCCTTTCAAATTGAAATAAAAGGGTTTACATTTTATTTGTAAATACTTAAAAAAGAAAATCGGCCCAATTAGAGTTCTGCAGAGTTTGGAATGGTATATCTTACCTCTCTTATGGTGTCGAACCGATCGATTTGGCGTGTTGGAAACACCGGTTCACGTAAACCACCGAAGTTAAGCAACACTGCGCTGGGTCAGGTATTGGATGGGTGACTATACATATGACCAGTTCTGTTCGGGAGAGAGGTTGGAGGAATGAAAGTTAGCACAGCAACTTCATTCGCCTTGCTTATCAACCTCTTGACAGCATGGATTTGTGGAGGAATCTTTTTGTTCGCGTTGTACCGCCTTTCGGAAGGGACGTTAAACCGGTGGTCCCCTTGGTGCTCTTCGACAGGAGTTGACTACGTGCCGGCACCGGATTTACCCCTTTCTAGCTAGGTTAGGTTCATCATCCACTCATAGTCATGCCACCGGGCTCGTTTTCAAAACATTGCGTCGTTAAACCCCAGTAAGTCGAGCGCATGGCAATGTCATAATAATTTATTGAGATAGGTACATTGAGGGGGGGGGGGGGGGATGGTTATTGTATTTGTCCTCCATTCCACAACGGTGAAAGAGCTGCCAAAGAAAAAAAAAACATGTAGTAACATGGTCGATGAAAAATATTCCTGAAAAAAGAGGCCTAGTGCCATCCGCCAACTAATTTCTTGTAGGCATGTAACATATTTTTTGTATCACCCTGTGTAGAAAAAAAATAATTCTGTCTTTATCACTGAAATCTGCCCACACTTTCCACAATCCTCGAGTGGCTAATTGCAGTTATTTTTTTTTTGTCCAAGCCCTTCGTGAAGATTGACTTTCCTAAACAGCTAATTGATTTTTTTCAGTGTGTTTCCGTTCTGACACGGCGCTCCCTGATTGATACATGATATGACCCATGAAGGCACATGGCCAACGGACCTTCGACGTGGGTTGCGGCGGCAGCCGACACGCGGCCCTCCACCGCAAAGGAGTATCGTATGCTCGACGTGTCAGTGCCTGCACCATCCTTCGTCTCAAATGCCTGTCATTGTTTGGCTTACAAACTTTTCCAACCCGTTTTGTCATCATGTTCTGTTGTTTTTAAGGTGCAGCAAGATTTTGAATGATATCTTACGGTTCGGACGGCTGCAATAGACTGAGACAACATTTTACCAAAGAAAGTTTAAAAAGTTGAAACGTCACGTGAATAATAGTCTTTGCACGACATTTTTAAAAGTACCCAAAAATTCATAACGTGACATGTTTTTATTTTGTGTTTGTTTATCTTATTTTTTTTTAATTAAAGAGTATAATATTTTAAATATTTTAAACGCGAGTTGAGGTCGATCACGTGGTGGAGTTGTGAATGGACCACGACCCGGCAGTTCATCTCACGAGATACCGCAATGTCATTCATCTCCAATCATTCACGAAACCAGTTTCATTCATTCATAGAGTGTTTTACGAAATATCCTCGAGAATATTCTTTCTAGCATCAAGCGGTGAGCAGTGAAAACGGGAAGAAACGGCAAATTCACAAGAGAAATACTTTGAAGAATGGCAGACAGCGTCTCGATGGTACATGCAATAAACGAACCCGGTTTTCTCAGTGATTTTTTAGATGCTTTGAATCTGAGATCATTGTGAAAGCTGATTTTGTTGTAGCATCCGACGAGAATGACGGCCAACAACACAGGGAGACAGTTTTAAGAGAACTACAGAACTAAAAGGAGTATTGTATCCAAATCATGCATATTACCAAAGTCAATAAAAATGTAATTTTAAATAAATGTGTACCCAACTGAAATTGATTTACTTGTTTTTCTGACGAATGGTCACTAAAATAAAAATAAAATACACTAAAATCGTCTCAAAAAGCCATTGTCCAAATAGCTCAATGGTTCAGAGCCAACACCCGCGATAGGTGGATATCGGGGTTCGAGTCCGCGTTTGGGCATTAATTTTTGAGACGGTTATAGTGTTGTTAATAATTTAAAAAAAAACTCACCTATAGGCTTTGTTTTTAAGTGCCCCACAATGTTGACTGTTTTTAGGGCATTAGTAAACGCCAGTCAAGATCTGAATTTGCGTCAAGTTAGAACCGTATCACAGTTCGTCTTGGCGTAATCTTTGATGGTCAGTAAAACCTGTCAATTTTCTTGCAATATTATGGGATTCGTGCGTGTTTGAGTGGCAAGGGTATCGATAATACAGACCTCGATCATTGACCCGTTGGCATTACCGCATATATGCATAGATTTTGCTCTATCAAATGCTCTGTAAAAAACATAACATGATATATCTTGGTGATAGAAGGATGTGACATGAGCATCGTTTTAGCAAGGTGACATACTTTAAAACAACTAAAATACGGACATAACAAAACAAAACAAAAATACCCTCTGCATTCGAAAGCCAAACTTGTCGGTATTCTACCAAATAATGTTAAAGAAAAGAAAGGAACGCATTCCCGTTTCAACACAATTCTATAAAAATTCCTAATTGAAATTTGATTTTCCTGTTTAAGGGCGTGCAGGCGGTCCTGAGATTTTGGGATTTTGGGAGATTTTGGGATTCCTGAGTTAGCGGTTTTTGCCAAATCTCAGACCGTGCTACATTGCCTAAAGTGCAAGTGAGACAGATGTTTAACCTCACCCCATTCAGCAAGCAAAGAAAAAAGTTTAAGACAGGTAGCTGGCAAGGAATGTATGATTATGACAATTTATTGAAGAAAAAAATTTGTTAATCAAACTTTTTTTAACAGTCTAGGGTGACAGTTTTTTCTGACTAGATTATAAGACAATTCTAATCAAGTTTCTACTGCAATTACTGAATGACTTGGTACAATTTAACCTACTTATAAAATTGAAATGCATGAGTTAATGTTATCACAAAACACTTTTAAAAAATATTTTTGATCACAAACCAAAACGCCACGTATATATGCTTAAAAATGAAATTCAGATCGATCAATATTTTAATTGTAGCTTTGATGAAAAACCCTAAACACGGTAGAACATAACAATGTACCTTTTCCAAATTTTCACCCAACAATAGCAGGTACCTACTGACCTCGATCCGTGGTCTCATAAACCATGAAACACCCTTCTTTGAATGCAAGCACCCTTCGAATACACAACTTCGAGAAACTTCATGCATCGCTGTTTCGAGAGTCGCGTATTTCTGATTTCTTTGCATTTGATTTTTTTTAGTTACAATTAAATTGGTTATCAGGTTATGAAACTACGACATTTGAGTGCAGGTGCAGCCTTTAGAATTTTGTGGCTTACTTTAATCGTTATATTATAGAACAACTTGACGACGTCAGTATCGTGTAATTGAATCAAATGATAAATGTACACTCAGTTAGTTTCATCATTTGTATTGAAAATTAAATGGGTACCGCACTCATCTAAATCGATCACACCATAAGCCATGATGGTTTTTAGACTCATGTCTACTTGATTTATCCTTAGCACTAGTTTTAAGAAAAACTATTTGAAATGGGTTTTGAATGCTAAGTAAAGGACAACTAAAATTTCCCTTAACTAAAAGAACTAATAAAAGAAGGGAATTTTTAGCTGTCCTCTTCTTAGCATTCAAAACCCATTTCAAATAGTTTTTCTGACATCATAAGCCATGATCTAACACGGAAACGCAAGATGTTGGAGTTTGAATGAAGACGCTCGTCAAACGCCTCTGCCCAATCACGGGTTGCAAATCTCGTGCTAAGAAGAAAGCAAGCCATCCACGTAATCTATTGGATATCAAAATCAAATATACTTGATAAATTAATTAAATGTCTTTAAATTATGGCCATCGGTCGGTTTCATACAATATAAAGATCTACAGTTCTGTTTTTTTTTAGAAATCAATTTCAAAACCATCTTGACTCATTTTTGTCATAAGAGTGATTCTGAAATAAGTGGTTCTAAAAAAAATAGACTAGTAAAGTAACTGTCACTCGCAATGGAAGTTAAAGTAATTTAGGTGTGATTAGATCATAACAATGTGTATAACGATTGTCGCCGGTGAAATATCAATTTTCAAGATTATCACTACAAGAAAGCAATGTCAAAGAAATAGAAAATCGATGAATAAGAAAAAAATGAACTTCATTATAGTAACATTGTAAAAAAAAAACCTCCCCTCATTTATTTCCAACATAGTTTGCGTTTTATCTAGCACCGATCTGGCCTCTTCTCGCGGAACTCCGCTTCGAATAACATGCAAGATTTTTTACTATTAGCCCGAGCGTGATTAAATTTTAATCACATCTATCGTATTTCTTTGAATCCCACTAGCAGTGCACATGCGCGCGTATACCGAGCTCATTATCGTGATTAATTACAGATAGCAGCACTGATGCGAATAATGGGGAAAAACTCGGCTTGCTCGAAAGAACGACCCGAGGAATCTTCACTAGAAGGCTGTGCACCGTGCAGACAAGAGGAAATTAGACCGATTATCTTATGCCGTACTTCTGTCTTCAGAACTAGCTAAAAAAAAATCAGGGTTATGTACACCAAGGCAATGGCTCGATTTCTCTTCTGAAATTTGACGTTGCACACCCCCGACGAAAATGGTATACGATCTAAAATGAAGTAAAAGCCATCTTTTCAATAGTATTTACTAAAAAAAATGGATATCATATATGTGTTTAAGTTTTTAAATTTTCCTACTCTGACAGATTGTTTTTCTTTGTCTACGTTTTAGAAAAGCACGGAAAACTGGAGACAAATAACAGCCAGTTCAAATATCTGTCAAAAATGACACTGGTTCGTTTTATAAGCTTCCTAAATCATTTTAATTTTTCATCGAGCTTGATATGTAAAATTGTTGAAGATTGTCAACTTGTTAGTAATCTGAAAGGTTGAAGTACTCTCATGGTCGGTTCTTCAAGCTGTTTGTGGTTCCCATGCTCGTTTGCTTGGGTAGCTGCACAGTCTGACTTTCAAGTCAGTGGGCAAGATACTAAAAGCAATAATAATTCAGCCCTCCGAGGAAACATATTATTTGGAATGTGTTAACCATATTTTATAAACAAATGTAACTTAATTTAATTTTTTACTCATATCAGAGTTTTTTAATTGTTATTATTATTTGCAGAAAGGTGTAATCAGTTGTCGATTACCATAAAAAAATGTCGTTGATTTTCATGAATTTTCATAAATTTCTCATATGTTCTAATTTTGTTTGTTTGTTTCCTGATTAGATTGAAGAAATTTAAATTATATATTATTATAATTTATCCGTTAAATTACTTTGTAAAATTTGTATTACAAATATTGTGAACCTCACCATTTTGCAAAAATGAATAAATTTGAAATGCTAACTATTTAGAAAAAGCAATGAAAATGTGTTACAGGCAAATACCACTTTCCTAGCGATAGCATGTCGTTGGCTAACAATGAATGAAATATCCGTGGCATGGCGAAACTTTACAATACTATATCACCATACTATCAGTCAACTGACCGGATACACGAAGAAACGGAACTGACGTCATATAAAATCGAATTCCAGGAAATCTAAGTGGTATTTGACCCCCGGAGCTGGCACTTCATGCACTGAATCGAAGTCCAGACTGCGTGCGGGTGTGACCCCACGACATCAACCGTTTATCAGGAGATAATCAACGTTTTACGAGACAGATTTGTGAATGGCAGAAACACAATAAATTAAAATTGATTCATCTGTAAAATTTTAATTAAAATAATATGTTTTCTCATGCGGAAAGTCCCTCTTTCAAAGTGCCACGAACACTGCGCTGAGTCAGGTATCAATTTATCACTTACCTTAAGCTAGCAATGTCTTGTTACGCTATAAGCTCATTTAATGAACTACAATAATTAAGTACTCACTGCCCCAAATTAAGTGTCAATATATCAACCATGTCAACAATTTGGCAAACATTTTTTTTGACAGAGCGATCTTTGTTGAATCGTGAAGAGAAGTCCTTTTAGGACTGAAAAACCTTGACAAAAAAGCATTAACCGAAAAACCACAAGACTTAAAAATATTTTAATTTGATATTAATTTCGATTTTTCAGCAGATAGCATATTACACCGAGATGGACGAGAAGAATGTGTGTAGGTCGAGGGTACTTCTTAGGGGAGAAGAGAGCGTACATGGCCATGCTGTTGTATGGGAACTTGCAGGCTCCAACAAACCCACACCAACAATCTTATCTCATGGTTTACTCACCACTAGAACACCCGGCTGTAAATTACAGTCACATTGTAAAAGTTATATCCTATAGGTTAATTTTGAAACGGAATTTAATAGGGGTGAAAATCATGTAAGAATAGGTATCATTTCTACCTTATTATGTGCTAAGACTGAAACTTATTTGTAATTAAGTAGTTAAGGTAATAATTTACTTATGCTTACTTTTTTTTTGTGATAATCTCTCAGATAATTATTTTATTGTGCATTTTATTTTACATGGAATATAAAGTTATTTTATTGCAAATAATAATCATTGCATTCTTTGAAGTCGCAGAAATGTTTAATAATAATCACGTTTTAAAAAAAACGAAAGATAACAAAAAATATCACATCCTGATTTGTAGATAGGCTACCTATACCTATCTACCGGAAATTAAGAAAAAATTTATTTTTTTTGTGTTTGTGATAAAAAAAGGGCACGTTCCATTAAATAAGCACAACTTATTTGCTACCTAAACATTAAAGAATATGACCCAATTTCATATCTAAATCATATCCGGAGATAGGGTCTATTTTGAGATGATATTTAGGAGAATTGCATCAGGATTGATGTATGAATTTCACCATTTCCTTTAATTTTTTTTTCTTATGTATCAAAAATAAAATTCAGCTCGACTAAAGACTTTGTTCCTTATACCACTCATCACATGTACCACTTGGAAAGGACCTCCAGAGAAGAAGGAAAGACACTCACTATCAAGAAAAGAAATAATCGTCACAACAATTTAAACTATTCAAGGCAAAGCCTTGTCGTAAGTAAACATTCCTTGGCTTAAACTGTATACAAAATGAAATCATTTACAAGTGCTATATGACTTCAATGTCTGTGATTTTGCTATCACCATCAAATGTAAATGAAATTATTATAAACATTATTTGAAACTATTTAGCCACATAGACACATTTCCGCTCCACTCTGAATCAATACAACTTCACTTATTATAATACAAGTTTAAATACTCATTCACTTACAAAGAAAACAAAAAAATACTTTGCCACTAATCACATATTTGAATAACAAATGCCTTTCACACATAAGATGGCCATTGACCATCCCCTATTCCTGTCAAACTAGATACAGAACTGAATGCGGTGGTAGGTGCTGTTGTAGGCGCCGCTGCGTTCACCGCGCTCGATCTAGGTTGTATGTATTGGTAAGAGGGCAGGTTAGTGCTGTAATATCCAGCAGTCTGGGTGTGAAGTGCCTGTTGGTGGTGGTAGAGACTTAAAGATGACGCACTGCTGTTCTGGTATCCATCTCGTTCAGATTTAATCAAAGATGACGGTTGCAGCTCGTGATATCTGTTAACAGAGCAGAGCAACAGTTTTGAATTACGTTCTGGTTGTTGGTCGATTGCATTGGTGGAAATGTCTTGGCTGGAAGCGACCGCAATCATGGGAACGCAGCTTTGTGTTTTCTACCGAAGTTTGCTTTGTTTTTAATTAAAGGATATCTGGCTTCAGTCAAAAATACAGTTTTTGTATAGAAAAACAAATATTAATTGTAATCGTATTATTAGTAGTTTAATTGCGGCTATACTCTAATAGCAAAATAAAAAATCAGCTTCATAAAAGATTGGATTCCAGCAATAAAGAAGTAAAAGACCTATACAAGTTAAGTAGAAAAAAATAAGTTAATTTTTACCAAACATATTTTTCTTTTAGATGAAATCTTATTTAAATTGCAAACGCTTGCAATGCGTGGGGTATTTTATTGTTATGAATTTATTTTTCTATTGATTTAACCTCTTTTGTTTCAGGCTTGTGCGAACAGGCACAAAAAATAGGTACACAAATTGACACCAGCTCATGCATGTTATCAAAAATACAATAAGTGGAGTAGTTTTTAGCGTATTTATAAAGTATTTTACAGAGTATGAATATAATATTCCTCTAGCATTAAGTACCATACCTGAGAGTGTGCAAGGGCCCGTGCGACAAAATATCTTCCGGGTTGTTGCCGTATGTCGGATATCCATTAGAGTCGAAGGCTTGCTCTGCACAGTGTCTCTTTGCTTTGGCGGCATTTTGTTGTTCTTGCTCCTGCATTCTATGCTGTTGCACCAACCACAGTGAGGACGGATGGTGCTGCGTTCCTCCAGAAAACGCGTAATGCTGATGCACTCCTGGAGGAAGATATTTGTCCAGTTCTGAGTTGTCGACGCTTCCTTCGTCTTCTTGTAGCATTGCAGTTGGATCGGCGACGAAGTCGAAGTCGATTCTTTGCTGGGTTTCGGTACATCCTCCTGGATTGGGGGAAAATTAGAAATGCTTGAGTATGGCTGAAGTGCCGTATATATTGCAATATTTAATAGTCAATTGGCTGTTTTTTTTTAGTGGTTCGTTAAGAACCTAACAATCCGTTAATTTTTTGCTTGCTTGGCAACACCCTAACAAAAAATGATTTAATTTTGTTAACGGTCTGTTTATTAATTGGCGTGCCACTGAAAAACCAGCACTGATACCTTTATTATTAGAAGTCCTTGTGTTTTGATAGAAAGTGAATAAAAAAAAACGATTGTTGAAAAAGACGTTGTTTTATAAACTTATAAATCCAGCCTACAAAAATGTATGAAGATTTAAAAAAAAATTCTCTTTCCGGAAATAATTCAAGCGATATTATAAAAGGTCGTTTTGTCTTATGCTTCGTCTCCGAGTGGTACTCACCGTTAGTGTGTGTGTTCGACGTGAGGACGGGAGCGGTAGCGGGGGCGGCATGGCCCCGTCGGTCGCCCCCATTGGGGGTGGTTGGGGGTGTGGGTGGCCCGTGTGAGCTTCGAGGAGAGTCACCGGAGATGAGGCTGTGCGGCGAAGACAGGTCCCCGCTCAGGCTGTCTTCAAGTTTGCAAGTTCGGCTGAAAACATTGGAATCGGGGATTGAGAATTGGGTGTTTCAAAGTGGTTTTTCGAATGGCTTGCAACTTTTTAGCGTAAGAAAACATGGACACATTATTTTTTCATCTGATTAGAAGATTTATTAACCCTTTCTTTGTTGGTTAGGGACGCGTCAACCTTTTGTTCATTTTGCACTTAAGAAATTTTGAGATTTTGAGAATGATGAACTCAGAGAGCTTTAGGGGAAACGTTGTGTTTTTACAGCATCAAAAAGCTGCAAATATAAATGTAATTGATATAAAAAACATTAAATATATATATGTATATTTTAAATTAAAACAAAGAAAGGAACTAAATCTGGATTTTTGAAATGTTCCATACAATCAAACATTTTTCCCCAAGTTTGATTTGTTCATAGAAATGAATTTTCAGAAGTGTAGCAAGTAATTGTTCCCCAGATCTCATAATATTCCCGAAGACTCAAAAAAATTCCTCCAAAATCTAAGATACAATTACCAGACGCAACGAATCCCCATCCGCATCTCCAACTCAGACCAAGAATCAACACCAGAGTACGTGGAACTAAATTACCTGAAAGCGACGCCTTGCCCATGGTTCTGCGAGTGCCGCGACGACGCCCCGCCATTGGTGCAACCGACGCCCGACGTCGGCGTCGCCACGCCCCCTTTCATTCCCTTGCGGCGCCGAGGTTGGTATTTGTAGTCTGGGTGCTCTTTCTTGTGGATCACGCGGAGACGTTCAGCTTCTTCGATGAAAGGCCGCTTGTCATTGTCGCTGAGAAGCCTGGCGGAGAGAAGAGCGAATTGCTTTTCAAATGAATATCGTGCTAAAGACTCGGGGATATTATTTCCAATCGTTAGCACGAGCGAAAAATGGCCGCTAGATGACCAATTTGATGCTACAAGGTGGAGTCACCGTCGTTTCTAGTGTTAAGATATTTTATTTCGTTATTTCTCAACGATTACTCGCATTTGAGATTGGTTTACGGTCAATTAATCTTTATTAATGCTAACCTCAACGATTGATAGATATGTATCGATATCTGGGTAGTAATTATTAAACTGTAGAGGTTTGTTTAAAAAGGACGGCCGCAAGCGCCATCGGGTGGCACATACCTTTACCACTTGTTGCCGGCCTCGTTTGCCCAGGGAGAAATCAGGCTCTCTGACTACAACTATAAACTCGATGGCACTAGCTTACAAATATCCGAACTGAGTTTTGATTGCGCATTGAAAATATTCGAAAAAGTGTGAGTAATATTGACCAGTGACCTCTTCTGACAATCCTACCGGACATGAGTCTGATAAGGAATACAGCATAAGAGGCATAAAAATATAACGATTTCATTTTGGAATACAAATCAAGTGTGAAGGAAATGATTATTGGCAAAGACAATTATTTAATTTTAAATTCACGACCGGAAGCGAAAGAAGTGTCTTAGAGAATTGAGCGTGTTATTGAAGTACTAGGACTTCTTGGAAGTGTTAGCCTAGCACATGGCCGTGGTGAGATAAGGATGACCATATTAGAAGATGTATTGTTAATTAGTAGCTTGATAAGCCCCAAAGGTCTTCCAACTTGGGCTTTATGATAACCCCTCGCCGTTAAAATGTCAATTATATTGTTTCATCTTGAACAATTCTGGAGACCAAAGACGGGGAGTAAAGAAAACAAGATCATTTCGTTTTGAGATCATTTTGCTTTTGGCACGTTGAGTATTCATAGAATATTTCCACATCTCATTGTTATTCGCAAAAAAAATGTACTCAGCCAGGGAATTGAATTGAATCCCCGATTCGGTACACATGTTTTTAAAAGGGTTATTTATTCAAATATTCTGCCCATTGCGACCATTTGCAATTTAAATACAAATTCACTTAATTGATATATTTTTGGTAATATTTGACAACTGTCAATTGACAAAAAACAATTAATGAAGAAACCGATACCGAGAATGGAGGCAAAATTTGTTCTATCGTAGATAGATTCGAGAGGATTCGAGTAGATTCGCGAGTTATTTTGAAATTTGGTCAATTAAACAAAGGTTATTGATTGGAATCCATTGAAACTTGCAGCGTGGTAAGATGACCCGTGCACCTGTTCAAAAATATGTTAATCATACTTTGAAGCCAATTAATACGGCGGTTGCAAGTGCAATCAAAGTGCAATTGTAAATAAAACGCAGTGTTTTTAATAATACCTGAAGATTAAAGAGGGTGAGAGCGTTGTCATGCAAATTGACTGACTCATATTAATTTTACGCACTGTAAATTCAACAACATAAAATCAGAATATTATTTGCTTAATAACTTTGTCTTTTTATAGCACGATTCAATAAAAACTCGTTCGGCTCGTGTCTATTGTGCAATCACATGGCTTCTTTCTTCGACTAACGCAGCTGTATCGTTCTTATATTGAGGAAGCAGACTCCAACAAGACACCTGGTCCAGGACTAAGATTTCAACATCAGGTATAAGAAAGAAAAAACTTGTGATAAGTTTCGATTCAAATGCCGCTATGTCACAAGATAAGGGCTGAAGTTGTATTTTCTTTGTCAGGAATAAACAGGGGTGGTGGGTTCTAACAGCTGCAAGGAGAAAGAAATCTCATTCTTATCTTCTCAGGAAATTGTACCTACCGTAAAACTTTGAATCGGGCGAACAAAATGTATTATAGTTCGGGATTTTTAAAAGGTTTTAGCATATTATCTTGGTTGTAATTTTAAATAGCTCCCCTTCTGATATTTTTTAAATTTTTTTCTGAATTTTTAAGGGGCGATGGAACGTGCTCAAGATGATTGTGAGCTAACACACAAATTTGTTAAAGACGAAGCTTACAAAATGGTAAATTATGGAGAGTGAAGTACAATTCAAGGTTAGTTTGCGGTATGAATCATCGATGACGAAGGACTGTTTTTCAAGCATTCCGTGTTAATTTCCACAATTTTACATTTCCACAAGTCTATGCAGAATGATCACAATAATATTCTGGCCATGCCTAAGTGGTCGGTCGACGTTATCGTGATCTATTGGTGCAAATTTGTTTTCGAACTTTTTCAAAATTGTAACTGCCAGAAAAGTGAAATGGTCACAATGTTAAACCAGAATTTTGCAGAAGAAATATGTAAAATATGTAAATCACATATTCTGCCCTCAGAATTTTGGCAGAAACATTTTTATAAAACGCAAAACCGCTAATTTGAATAAAAACTTATAATGCCAATTCAAAAAATAAAACGAAACATACTTGCGCAATTAAATTTCACAGTTTCGCGTCTCATGCCCATGCATTTCACTTCAACCAACTTTGTTTATCATTTTTACAACGGTGTACACACAAAACGGGGTGTTGTACCAAAATGTTTTATGGTAAACTAGCACCTTCCTTCCTCCTCACCCCTTGCTCCTTGCTGTATCAACAGTTCCGTGGGAATCTACAGTATGACCTCTTAATTTCGCACTAAATCCTCCTTAACTTTGCAAACTACAAACGTCCAGCAGACTATTTCAATGCACTTAATTAATTTAGCGTGTACGCATTTAAACATGCGGTATCAGTTTCTGCGGCTAGTCGCTTGTGAAAGATAATTTGCGAAACCGTCTTGAGATTTCATCTGTCTTATAATGACCATCAGGCCACGCAGATTCCTGGCGCCTGACTTTGAGTTGGAGGAGAAAACGATTGCGCATCTTTCCTTGGCCGGCCCGACGGACGTGGCAAAATGTCGGGAAAAGTCAGAGGAAAAAAACTGCACATTCTTTACATTTTTAATGCTGAGCATACGCTGTTCGGAAGAAAGGTTTGAGGGATGAAAGTTAGAACAGCAACTTCACTCGCCTTGCTTATTAACCTCTCGACAGCATGGATTTGTGGAGGAATCCTGCTGTTCGAGTTTTACCATCCTTTGGAAGGGACGTTAAGCCGGTGGTCCCCTTGGTGCTATTCGACAGGAGTAGGCTACGTGCCGGCAACGGGTTTCCCCTCCTCCCTTCTAGGCTAGGTTAGGTTCATCATCTTCCACTCATTCGCCGACGCCATAAGCCCAGTGCCACATGACCCGTTGTCAAAACAGAGCGTCTTTAATCACAATAATCAATCAATCTAAGCATAATATAAGCAAAAAGTAAAGAAACTTTGTATATTTTAAAAATGCACCATCTATAGGACGATATTTTTAGCTTGCGAGCGAATTTTTGTGTGTTCTATCTGTGTACGCTTCATCTTTTACAAATCCAAAGTATGCTATCATTTCAACAAGTTGATCATGAAAAGCATTTTCTCATCAATTATTCCTCTCACATTTATACTCTTATTCATACTCAATCAACATTCTGGTGATATCTGATGTAGAAAACCAGAAAAGTTCCTTAATTTCGCTTACCTCCATAATTTGCCGAGCGTCTTGCTTAGCTCTGCATTGTGAAGCTGAGGATACTGGTCTGCCAACTTCCTTCTGGCGGCCTGAGCCCACACCATGAACGCATTCATCGGCCTCTTCACGTGGAGCTTTCTTTTATCTGAAGACGCCCTGGGAAAAAAATGAAAAACAAATTGGAAATTAATTTTGGAAATGAAGGAAAATTTAGGGGGTTTTGCTGTCGGGCGATTGTCTATCAATAGCACCATCTTTTTCGGGGATGACGGAGGAGGAATTGGAACGAGGCAACTTAAAATGCAGAGCCAAAATTAATCTGAAACCAAAATGTTTAAAAATGTAACTGTTAAGATACGGAATACACAGTTTAG
This sequence comes from Protonemura montana, assembly GCA_947568835.1. Classification (NCBI taxonomy): domain Eukaryota; kingdom Metazoa; phylum Arthropoda; class Insecta; order Plecoptera; family Nemouridae; genus Protonemura; species Protonemura montana. The sequence continues at coordinate 5,557,818 of OX387608.1, forward strand.
ACTGCTGTAAATGTCAAAATTTCAAAATCATAGATCTCATAAGTAAGTTTTAGTTGTTTTTTGTAATATTTTGTTGTTTGGTTTTTTTTTATAATGCACTCATGTAGCAATTTAAAAACTACAGTTACATTATCATTCAACATAGTTATAACCTAGTTTCATTAGAACCAACTATGTCAAACCCATCTAGACCTTATGGTTTTTAGACTATTGACTACTTTATCTGACCTTAGCACTAGTTTTAAAAAACACTTTTTACACTGGGTTTCGAATGCTAAGTGAAGAACAACTAAATTTATCAACGTTCCGTAACTTGTACCTGTTAATTTAACAGGGGTTTAAACTTAGATAAAGCAGTCCTGACAATTTGCCGATAACAAAAGATCCAAAAAAAATTTGTGGCGCTTCCTCAGAAAAAGTGCGAGTTTATTCAATTGAAATAGCAACAACCAATCACAGGCAGTGAAAGTCAGCTGTTTCCGAGAGTTAGGAGCTTAACTTAGAGTTTAAAATTATTGTATTACCGCCCCTTAATGTAACTAACTTGATAAATATATTGTTTACCATCTTCTTATTTCCAGACCACGTGATTGGTCACCACAACAATGTGTTGTTATAATATTGCCGGGTTCTCTTCCTATAATTCCTCATTGAGAAGCACAAAACGCAGGTCCTGAGACTGCACGCACTGAGAAGTAAAGGGCTTGTCCTTAGGTACTTACTCGAGCTATTCCATGCACTTTTTCTTACATGGGAAGGTGTTGAACCTACTTCGTTATGTCGCTGCTAACTACGGGGAAATGGTAAGAAATGTTACTATAATATGTGCAAGCCATTCAAGTGTAACAATGCCTGTTGTCTGTTGAATGTACTTACCTATTACCATGCTCTACTGTAACAATACTTGTGGTTCTTTCAAGAAAGTAACAGCGGAACAGCAAAGGATCCGCCACGAGACCTGCTTTCATTGACCGTTTAACAAATTGGAAAATGCCGTTTGGCTGAAGGACTTTTTTTCCCACGTTTTTAGAAATAAAGCACATTTTAAGTGTGTTTCTAATGCTAAATGTTTGTGTTTGTTTCAGATTTTTAACTGTGCAATGCTCCTCCCCGCACCGTTTCGTTTCTGTGTGCGGTAACTTGCAAACAGATCGAATAAAATCACAACAATAATTTCAATGACAATATACAACTAAAAGTATTAGGATGAAATCTTATTTAAATTGCAAACGCTTGCAATGCGCGGGTTATTTTATTATTAACAACACTATAACCGTCTCAAAAATTGATGCCCAAACGCGGACTCGAACCCCGATCTCCACCTTTCGCGGGTGTTGCTCTGTCTCAAAAATCCAGTGTCCAAATAGCTCAATGGTTCAGAGCAACACCCGCGAAAGGTGGAGATCGGGGTTCGAGTCCGCGTTTGGGCATCAATTTTTGAGACGGTTATAGTGTTGTTAGTGTAAGTGTGTAAGGTTATAGTGTAAGAGCAAAAAAATACATTTTTCAGTCAGAACAATTTAAAATTCACAAAAAATCGCTCGAAATGTGAAGAAAATTGAATGGTTGCGACGTGGAATAGCGTCACTGGAATCAGAGTGACTGTGAGTATTCACAGCCTCTTGGTTCTACTCCTTGGAGACCCGTCATTCTCATCAAATGCACTAAAATCTTTGCAAAAAATTGTCTATCCAAGTAGCTTAATTGGTTAGAGCAACACCCGCGACATGTTGAGATCGAGGTTCGAGTACCCGTTTGGGCATCAGTTTTAAGGAGGGTAGTAGTGTTACTAATAATGAGACTTTCAACCAAGATTTCAACGAACTTGATCGCGAAAGAGATCAACACAAGAATCGAATCTAAAGTCATTTCAACAATTAAAATAACTTTTCCCAATGACGAGTTCATATACATTAAGCACATAATTGGATGATATAGCAAAATCGTTGCACCGGTTTTTGAGCTTCGAGCGTGAAGATTTTTGATCCACGTGCGCACGCGTGCGCCGGTTCGTGACTGTCGGCTCTTTGCCCCTGTCACCGGGCACTCCTCGAAGAAGGGACGGCCCAGCTGGAGTCATCTGCTAATTGATCATTATAATGTGACTCCATTACGAGATATCGGCATTTCATTTCACCTACGCCGAGCGAGCGTTCCGATCGGAATCTCGGTCGTATTGCAGAGATGTGTTTATCTCATTGATAATCAAATATAGACGCGGTTTTCGAAACGCCAAAGTTAAGCAACATTGCGCTGGGTCAGGTATTGGATGGGTAACCATCGTACACTTAATGTGTTTCCAAAGTGCCAAACCGTTCTGTGGTCACCCATCTAATACCTGACCCAGTGGAATGTTGCTTAACTTCGGTGTTTTGAAAACCGGCTCCATATATGATTAGCAATGAGATGACCAGTTCTGTTCGGGAGAGAGGTTGGAAAGATGAAAGTTAGTACAGCAACTTCATTCGCTTAGCTCATCAACCTCTCGACAGCATGGATTTATGGAGGAATCCTGTTGTTCTAGTTGTACCGTCTTTCGGAAGGGACGTTAAGTCAGTGGTCTCCAATTGACAGAAGTAGGCTACGTGCCGGCAACGGGTTTCCACTCCTCCCTTCTAGACTAGGTTAGGTTCATCATCATCATCTCTCTCACTCACAGCTTAATAAACCCCATTAATCGGCTTGTATGTCTTGCATTTGGGAGGTTTCAGGTTCGATCCTGGTGGCCGGCAAGTCTGGTAGTAGATTTTTCTTCTTTCCAACGATCACTCCCGATGCATGTTAGGATAGTTCCTTTACTAACGGGCACGAACGCATCCTAATCCCCAGTCTTTCCTTACAAGACCTTATCTCAGTGGCATTTGTGAATTCCTAGAAAAGTAAAATATTTGAACGGTTTTAAGAACCCGCCACAGCTTTGAATATTTAGTTCATTACTTGTATAGAGGGCAGTGTTAAACGCATCCGGGGGAGTAATACGGGACGCGGTGTGCATTTTCCCTTTCCACACATATTCTACCGTGGCACAGGGGGAGTGTATCACGTGGGTGTCTAGCTATGCGTCTGGAGATTTGATTGGGAACCATATGATACTGAATGTATAAGCCGATTTGCGATAAAAATGTTCCGAGAATCGCTAATACCAGCGCCATTTAACTCAAAAATCCATCTGATGCTAATAATTGAATTTTGAAATTTTTTAAAGCACCACAACATTCGGCTCTGAGACCTGATTTCAAATCAGTTTAAATTTTTGTTCTAATGTTGAAACTACCCTCTCTAGCATCAATTTACCGTGATCAACCAGCAAGGTTACTGGGCTGCTCGTGCTCCATCTCGCCAAACCATCGTAATCGCCTGGCGATATTATTATAAAACCTAGTAATGCGGGAATTCCAAGAAAATCAACATTGAGATAAGCACCCGCCAAGTGAAAGAACCTATCATTTGATCGATTTCCGAAATTTGAAACAATCCACATTACTTTCCGAAATTTTCTATGCGGAAATCTTTTTTGATCGACATCCTAGCCCCAGATTTAGCGATTTGACATAATTTCTCACCCAACAATTTCAATGTGACATGGTCATGATCGTGAATTTATGCAACGAGAGGCTCCTCCCAGCGACTTCCAAACGTGTTTTTATAAGCGATATCCACCGAGTTTATCGGGCTGCAATATGGTATTACAATTTAGTTCAGTAGCAAGCATTTTACTTGCCGAAATAAGCAGCCGACTAGATTGGACATATCGCGTGTACGATTTATAGCTAAGAAAACTCGTTCATGACATCGCTCTGAGGTGCATTGTGACAATATTCTTTCTGTACCAAACTGAACTTCTCGGTGCAAGAAATTGAACTAATTAACGGTGTAACTAATAATGAAAATATACAACAAAGCAGGGAACAAGAAATCACCCTTTCTATACTTATTACTATTTTTTATTGATTTCTTATTGAACCACGCAGCACCAAAACTGTATGCACATGGCGCTAATGAAAGACCGGCAATTTGAATAGTCTAACAGGCCGAAAGTCCAAACGTTTTCATTGGATTTTACGTATCATGACGACATTAGGCATAAAGTGAGTAATTGAACAGACCACTGCCATCCCATTATGCCGCACAAGTTGACGCTAAATTTTGCCGATGATATTTCTCAAGACTCGGGCAGCCTTTGAATCTGGAAGGATTGAATGTGTTGCTCGCTCAGTCACTGCAGTCGCTCGGCAATTATTATAATCCTGAGCTATTTCCGTCGTGCGCTAGGAATTCGAATGCGATAACGCTGCTTCGACAGCCGCGAGAGGGGAAAAACTAGCAGTTTTTGGACAGAGAATTGCATCGATTCACCTCTATGTTTACAATTAGGTAATGCTCGTGTACCGCGTAGCTCATTAAAGATAGAGCGTTCGTGATTTTTTTCAAAACAAATATTTACATAATCTAGTGTTTGGTCTTCGTTTTTATACGAAGTTTGCACTCCGAAAAAAGATATCAGCAATTTTGATAAAAAAATATAAAATGCATTTATGTGTGAACCAAATCGAATTTCGAAAAAGTCGTGGGCACAAAACATGGTTTCTGTGTCAACAACATAAGTGTTTAATTTCAAGTTTGTAGCTCAAGTCGTTTTGTGGCAATCTTGGCATTAGCTGAAAAACAGTCCCTTCTTCTTCGGTCAATTGCATAAAGAATATTGATTGGAACCGATTGAAATGTACAGGGCGGTAGGAGAACACATGCACCTACCCAAAGAATTTTGAATCATATTTTTAGGCCAACCGATACGGCAGCTGTGAACAAAAGATGTGAAATTGTAGCGAAATGTTGCATTGTGAATCGACGGAGAGGATTAGATGATTATAATCAAAAATAATCGCTGTAGCATATCCTTAAAGACGTTTCCTAAAAATGATAGATTATAGTTTTCGAGTTATTTACGATTCCGATAGGGGTTTGGTTTCTGGCGACCTTCATTCCGTTTTGTTTCCGTCCAAATATTTGTTGCTGCTTTTATTTGACGATCGTAGCAACATAGGCAACTTGCCCGTGTCGATCGTCTAAACACTCAATGCCAATTTAATTGGGTTGAGTTTTGGTATTTTTTGTTTCGAGTTACGACACAGTAGGTAATATTCTGGCGCGTGGCAAGCGTTAGGCGCATGGTTATTTTGTACTTTTTATGAAGTACCTGCACTTAATTATGTGCAGGAATGCAAAAAAAAAACAATTTAGTTTTCATCTACTAGTATTTTGTGAAAAACCAACATTAGAGAACTTCCAGTACTGACTTATCTAAAGACCCGGGATAAGGAGTCGGGATAAAAACCGTATGAGATGTTTCATGGGGATTTTAAAAAGGTGCCCGTTTTGACTAGATTAAGGAGGATTCTAATTCAAAAATAAATGTTGCATTACCGACAAATTTTAAAGCATATTTTTGAAACAATTAACTGATTTACCTATACATATAATTAATTGTCAAATTTATAAATTTTTTCTTTTGGAGTTGTTTGTATTATTTAACTCATTTTTTTCCATGTAGGTGTATTTATTTATATTGTATTAATAATAAAAATGTTTTGTATGATTGTTAGCCAATCGCCTAACTGTGATATATTGGCAATAAATAAAAACCATATAAATAAAACTTGCGATTCAAGAGGGAAATTTAAAATAGATCTCATTTTATGAGATCTGAGATCTCATTTTATGAGCTATGACTGTTCGAAAATGTATACACTTTTACAAAAATGGACAATGTATCACATGTAACACATGTATATTACTGCTAAAAATAAATAAATAAATAAATATGCTTTGAGCTGAAAATGACAACGAGTAACTTTTTCCCTGTTATTTCCTTATCTGACCGCCTCTAGTGAAATAAGTGGCAAGACCCTGACTGCACCAGCGCCATCTGAACAGTTCGAAAATAAAAAAATAAAAAAAAAAAAACCAACGTCATTATGTCAATAAATTTTGAAACTAAACAAAAGCCAAACAAATGACGACGTGTTTGAATTTTGCAACCTATCGGTGTTCCGATAATTAGTTTTGGTTTCAAGCAGGCTGAAATATCGTAATGATAGCCGCATGTAAATACCACGGTGTAATTGCGAGAAGAATAAGAAATGTTTAGCACCTATTAGTACATTGGTTAAACACATTATGGGAACCTTGGTCGTCTGAACAGGTGCAAAAGAATTTTTTCTTTATCTTCTAAAAGTATGTGTGTGTATGTGTTTTTTTTTTTCTTTTTGAAATGCAGAAAAAAACAACCATCAAGTTATTAACGAAAAACGTAACCAAGTATCGAAAAGTAATAAGTACTTCTGAAAATGTCATTCATTAGCACAGAGGCGAGAGAATTTGATGATTCTCACGTAACACTTAGCCGCTTGCAGTTTTTCTCGGGTGTGAGAAGCAAATTAAAGAAAATGTTTGGGCGAATTTTCGCCAGCACTTTCTAAAAAATGACAAATTCCTCTGTGCAGATCGTAGGCAATTGCCCTTTACAATCATTCTTCTTTGGGGGTTCAGTTAAAAATATACACATATAATTATAACGGTGTTTAAACGGGATTTTTTCCGTTAAGATCTACTTGCAGTCCCAAAAGGGACCAACAAAGTTCCCTAAAATTCCCAAAAATTATTTCAGTCCTTTTCATGCTAGCAAGTCAATCTCAATAGAGCAAACTGTAAAACTCTGAACCACTTTGCCAATCCAATGGTTATTATGCTTATAGTCCAAATAAAACGAACTGCAATTCACATCAAAATCCAAAAAAGCATACATTTACTTTTACAAGCAGGTAAGATTTTAGGGTTGTTTATGATCAGAAAATCATATTTCCGGGTTTGAACCAGAAGTGGGTGAGCATGAGGCCATTGAAAGCCTCATTGATGGTTTTCTACACATTTTTAGAGCTGTAGTATCATTGGAAATTTAAATATAAATAATATAAATAATTGACTGGGCATATTAAAAAAATCTAGCTTATGAGCGAATAATTTCAATGTCAATATGGGGGGGGGGGGTGGGGGGGGTTTATTCGTTTTGAGTCTCATCATCTACGAGTTTAGGGTAAATTACATGGGTCTGAAGATATCATCTTCGTAAGCAATTTTTTAAAGACAGTTTGCATTGCTAAGCCCCGTGTGTTGGTAAATTTGTGAAATTGTTTTCCTATTTTGCTGAAAACGCAGTGGGTCTGCGTTGAATTCGGAGCAGAAGAATTCAAAACAATACGCAAACGCGGGTAAACTCTCTGGGGGGCTGTGGAATGGAAAGTCTGATTCGCTCAATTTTAACTAATAATTAAATATATTTTGGATTTTTGATTGCGCGCGCAAATTATCCCTGCAGTTTTTTTTATGTTTTTGTTTAATTCACACCAACTTTTTGTTCTGCCATAATTCGCATTGCTATACTCGAGGAAAAGGGACTAATTTGATTAAAACATTTCTATTGGCAGGCCTTCGACTCAACGTAATCTACTTACCGAGAAAATGCCGAGTGATACAAATTCCATTGCTTCACAATTAGATAGCTGAGTAATTATTTCTCTGTTTAAATTGATACATTTTAATTTTTCAGGCCAATTAAATCACGGGCAAGCTTCCAGCGAATTTCTAGTGACATATCTACGAAGTTTAGGCTTACGTCCCAGCGATAAAACTGCTTCTTATTGCAACACGTTTGTGCTTCCACTAAGTTCAGGTATTGCCAAAATCTCGCCTCCCAGTTGAATTGTTAGTTGAAACTATTGCCATGACGACTTCCAACCACATGCAGTGAAATTCATATGTTTCTGTGAGCTAGAGATCCAACTTATAGTTGAACATTTTGTTGAAACTATTGCCATGACGACTTCCAACCACATGCAGTGAAATTCAGATGTTTCTGTGAGTTAGAGATCCAACTTATAGTTCAACATTTTGTTGAAACTATTGCCATGACGACTTCCAATCACATGCAATGAAATTCAGATGTTTCTGTGAGCTAGAGATCCAACTTATAGTTGAACATTTTGTTGAAACTGTTGCCATGACGACTTCCAATCACATGCAATGAAATTCAGATGTTTCTGTGAGCTAGAGATCCAACTTATAGTTGAACATTTTGGTAAATCCAGATCTAAGGAAATGTCGAGGCGAGTTTATTTATCGTAATTCCATCCTGTCAACAAATTGCGGGCGGGTTACTTATGAACACATTGTTGCATGCTTATCAGCGATGTGAATATATTGGAGAACAAAGTCGCGTAATGAGAGTGCAAATGTCAAGAAACAGACCAAAATTTCGACAGGTTTTCTGGCCGCATTGTTCGAGTTAGAATTTAAGAAATCGAGTATGTTGTAGACAAAGAATTAAACTTCAGAACAACAGAATTCTTTTTTCAAAAATTAATAAACTTTGCTTTCAGCGCTGTTCGGAACTTGGTTGAAAAGTGCAACTTTGGGAGATAATTTTGGTAAGTGAAAAAATTAATTTCGAAAAAAAAACATGTTGTTCATAAGTGTAATTCTTTGTCGACAACATCCTCGATTTCTTGAATTCTTACTTGCACGGTGCGGCCAGGAAACCTGTCGAAAGATTGGTCTGAAATCGGTAGGGACCTTTTCCCTTATCATAAATGACTCGGAAATAACCAAAATGTTCTAAATTTATTACCTAACACAAAATACACTTTTTAAATTAAAATTTTGAAGCCCAAATTACATTCTTAAACACAAATATCTGGCATGCAAAACCACTAACATATGTCAAAAATCACAACTCACTTCGTGGCGATCGGCACCAGGGTCCAATCGTAACCTTGCAGTACTTTCGTGACAGCTTCATTGATTTCAGATTTGTCCAATTTCACCGGTGTGTTCGCCTGCGCCCTTTCCCTGTCCATCTGGGCAGCGGCCGCAGCAGCCACGCTAGCCGCTGCACTTGCTGTAATGGTCACAGTGGGCCTCGAAGCCGCGTCTTGCGCTTGCGACGATACGCGATGAGACAACATCGTTCGCTTCAACACCAATTGTTCTCACAGAAGAAATTTAAAAATATTTAAAAAAAAAAAACGGTTAAAAATCGAACTAAATTAAAAGAGTCTTTTCAAATTTAAACTGTTTCGTTAACGGCCATAACGGGCCGTGGTCTTATTTTTTTTTTTAAATCGCGCACACAACAATACACCGAGAAAAATAATAGAAATTCACAGTAGGCACCTGTTGCTTTGGTTAGTTATTCAGAGTCGCGCACCCTCTTGCTGTTAGCTGTCAACAGAGCTATTTTCGGTACTGTTCGCTCCGGCGTTCCGACCTGCTCAAGTACAACCCACCGAATGCCGCGCGCTATCTTTTCCTTGGCTTCTCGGCCAGCCTCTCTAAGAAAGCGCAGTAAAAAAAAAGAGTGACATTCAGAAGAGCACACATTGGAAATGGAAAACGATAGGACACTGGCAGATGTAGTCATCTTCTGGCTTACCATTTAAAACCACGATCCAATAGGAATTTGTGTGCAGGCTTTGCCGACTACCAATTGCAAATACTCAAGTGCTTATCGTAAGTAGAATTTCTTGGCACGCGCCTTCGTAATATTTGACAATTCATGCAAATCAATAAAGTCGATTTTTAACATATATTAGCGCTTTTAAGTCAGTTTTTATTATATTTTTATTTAGTTTCAAAGATGGTGTATTCGTTATCTATGTTTGTAAATATCCAAGTGGTTTTGTATAAATTGTTTATCATTCTACTGTGGCCGTGCAGTCTAGATTTCTTTTGTTAATCTAAGCAATAAACAAAAGATCAGAGAAGTAGGATCTGGTCATCTGCAAATTACTATCTTTTTTAATATTTATTCTATGTAAATTGATACCAAGCAGGCGTACCAAACTGCATTTTCCTGTACCACACTACCATTTGTATGCAATCGATTGGCACACAAAAATTGTATTTAAAATAACACACACAAAATTGTAAATGTATATTTCTTTTATTTGACTTAAATATTTCTTGTTTTAAATTTTCTTTCCACGCGTTTTTTTCCTTGCTAACTTGGGTAGGCTTGAGAATAATCTACTAGAAAATAATACGAAATCAACAGTGAAATTATTTAAATAACTTAGTTTTACAGCAAAATATATGCGCGAACAATTGTTGGGAAAAGTTATTTTCTTTCAATATGTGATTTTTCCTGATTTTTCCTGATTTTCCTCCAAGATTTTCTATTTCTACTGACGGCACAATTTCCTGTAAGTTTTCTTCCATCAAAGATTTTGTTCGGATTGCTACGACCACTGGATTCTCCGATCCCCCTTACGACCAGGAAGCGTTGGAAATGATTTCTTGGATTCAGCGACGAAATTTGTTTTCCAGAGTTATGCAACCAGCAACGCACGGTTCCCAGTTTAGGTCACAGGACCACTTGCTAGTACGTTAAACGGCCGACAGATGGCATTCAAGCATTCTTTCAGGAAAATAGACGTGCTCTATAATTTTAATATACAGTTCACGTTTGTAAGGAATCAAAGGAATTTATTAATTTTGCTAAAAATTCGATAGCTCTGGTTAAAAAAATTAAATGTGGATCATAAAATATCCTATTCCTGTGCAATTTAAGTTATGGTCGGTGTGGAAATTGAATAAGATGGATGAGTGCATCAAAGATTCAATCAATTTTGTTATTATAATCATTTTTAGACTCATGTCTACATAATCAAACCTTGGCACTAGTTTTGAAAAGACCCAGATCAAATAGTTTTTGTCAATTTTGTTATTATTTAATCGAAGGCAAACTAGAACAACTTTATGGCAATTGTACGATTGGTACAGAACGTATCAATTGTGCGTAAGTGTATGTAATACCCGTAATATATTCCTCACCCAATACGTAAGTAAAGAAATATAAAGAAAAATGAAGCTTCGTCAATATATATATTTGGAGGACCGAATGGTCGAATTGTTTTACTAGTTGGATGAGCGTAGCGAGCTTGTGTTGACCGTGTTCAAAATCCGCTACCAAAAACGCTCCAAGAGACAGCAATTATGTTGCTTATGGTTATATCATCTTCATAGAGATACGAAAGTGTGTTAACGGTGAATGGAAAAATAGGATTTGTTATTTTTGTGTTGTAATAACATTGATTTCACAAAAAAAAATGTTTTTGGGAATAGAAAACTTTGAAAAAAAAAATCTCTGTGCAAAAACGATAGAAAAAAATGACCTAAAAAAAAAGTGCGTCTCCAAAATGGAAGCTCATTGCGTGTCTCAGAGATATTCGGGACGCGTTGCTCGCTATATGAAAAATGATAATCCTTGCCAGGTGCTAATGACTACCGGCTCTAGGGCTGAGTGGGTGTCAAAATCGCCGCCATACTTTCAACTCGACCGCCCTTTGCAGAAGCGGAAAAGTTCCGGGTGGTCAATAATGATCTCTCGTCCTGCCAATGAGAGAGGCTGACGTCTACCTCTTCAGATGCACCCCAGTGTGACCTCCGAGATAGAAAATCCTTTTCAAACGCCGCTAACATTTCACATTTTTAATACGTCCGGTATTCACACCTTTAATGTCTGTGAGCTTATGCGAAATTCTGTTTGAAAAATTACCGACATTTCGTGGATCACGGGTATTTATTAGAAAATTTAACGCATTCGATGTTTATCATTTAGGTCAAACTGCAATCAAGAGATTTCACGATTAATTGTGCGTGTTAAAGAATTTTAGCGATGAGTTTTTTGCGTGTGGTCAGTTGTTTTTTAATTCATTTGAAACCCTTGACATGCTGAATATATAGCCAGGAAATTAAACGTTTTTATTATTGCTTTTTAACTAAGTTTCTTCTTTATCGATAAGCGCACATGAAAATATATCAAAATGTTTTATAGTGCACAGTCGTATCGTGCTATTTATTAAAATATCTCATTTTTATTTGGAAAATTATCATAACGATGCTATAATTTTGAATCTTCTTTTTATTAAAATCATTGTGACAGAGTGATTATGAATAATATATGAATTTCTATATAAATGCATTTCATTTGAGAAGATCTTATGGCAACAACAATAATCTAGATGGCTTTGAAATTGGTGGTTCTAACCTCTAAACCTAACCTACAAATTATTTTACAATAAACAAACCTACATTGAATTTATTAGATATCAATTTATAACCAATATACTTGCCCGTGATATTGAGCATACATATTAACATATTTCAAATTCTTCTTTTTAATCTTGGTCTTGGCATGCAACAATTAACGAACTGCTTGCCTCTGGTCATGAACTGATGACGAGGCAGATTCCTTACGAGGGGGTCGTGGGTCAACTAGGATCTTCCTTGTATCAACAATCTTTAGACGATGACGACGGATAATAGAATCCTGAAGAGATATACGGCGGCATGGATTGTTTCATCTCCTCTAAAGAGATATGAATTTCCTATCTGCTTTATAATATTCTTCGACTGTGGTTTCAACACTGTGGGTCGGAGAGGTTATGATAATAATGTTGTGGCATGGCTATCACGAAATGAAAAAAGTGAACAAAATGTTGATGTCCGCATTTCGTATATGTCTATAGGAGTGCGCTGGTTGAGTCTAGTAACATTTTTTTTTTCAATTCCAGGTGACATTTGAGTGTTGCTAAGAATTTGATCGTGAAGCTTTGTACGTTGAAGATCGTTCTTGGTTACCATTTCGGACGCTTGATTTGACGAATTTTAACGAAGCGGCGTCGATGACAAAATTAAAATGATTAAAAATTTGATAGTTAATTTTTTTTTAAAACAAAATCTTCAGTTTTGAAGTCAGGTGCAATTAGCTATTTTCCCATTATTATGAGCTACCCAGAAATCACATCCTATCATTTGTCAAAAAATGTATGTTATTTTTTTTTTGAATCACCGTATGTATGTAAACTACCAGCAAAAGAAAGTAAAACTAAAAGAACGCTTTGAACTTTGGAGGATAATTTTCCAAAATAAAATGTAAAATTGCATAATTTGGAATGTGAAGCATAAAAATTTGCAGGAAAAATGTCTTTCGAATTTTCATCATAATTTTAATTACACTTATATAATTTGTCTGTACAGCAATTATGTAAATTAAAAAATAAACTGCTACATATTTACATAAACTGTAAGAAAAGCAAAAAAATACTAGGTCTTAGGGGTGCACATAATTATTAGGCCTGTTGCATGTGATAACGACAAAATGATTCTATAAATATATTTAAATTTTTTACCTTCCTAAATTTGTTTAAACTTTACAGTTACATCGCACCCAATCGTCGGCTACCGCAATGAGAATGAGCTACCCACACAACTTGCAATGCTTAATGGCTACTAGATGACTTAATTAAATAGTTATTATTAGATCTTGCAGACATATATCATTGGTACTGTCACCAATTAGTAGATCTAGCCGAGTACCAAAAAGTTGGGCAAAGGCAAGCGATGATTTGCCGTGGGCAGGATTGCACCTAGCCGTATAACCAGTGTATCCAGTGTAACGAATAGCAGGGCGTCATTCAAATTGCTGGTATGTGCTAGGCGTAGCGTGCTATGCCATCAAACATGAGATGTTAAATCTTATTTCTCTAACTAACTGTCAACATGAAAGTAAAAGGGGCTATTTCTTGACACCAAAGTTTGTGCAAGTTAGTAATACTTGGCTAGTTTATGTGGGAAATGTGGTGAAATTGTTGGAAAATTGTAGTGGGATTTATTGTTGTTTGGTTTATGGTTGTTTTTTGGACCAAAATTGGTCAAAATTTGATAATAATAATTCAAATATACATGTTTATATTTTGTGAAAAGCTACTTTAAAGCAATTAAATAAATTATACGCATGGATGTTATAGTAAGTGGTTTTTGGTCTCCTAAAATCAATCAATAAACAGACTGATTGAAAGAAAAAACAGCAACCGAGTAAAAAATATCCGAAATCCGAGAATTACCTGAAACTTTTAGCAAACTTTTCCTGTCTGCAGATGAAGATCAAAAGCTTGATAAAAAGCTCAAAAGCCCAAACAAAAAATTGTCAAAATATGATGAATGCTTATAAACTAAAACTCTGATTCTACTCGCTCATTCTGGGAGAAATCAGCAAAGATAATTTTATTGATTTATCGTCTAAAAAACACCCCAAGTTTATGAAAATGTACCCAATCACACGTAGTTATCAAACGAACTAATCAGCCACGATCAAAAAGTCCACGCGCGGAAGTGGACAAAGAATAAACAGCACAAGCTCGCTCTCCTCGACATAAAGAGGGGGGGTGGCCCGAAAGTATTAGGACCCGAGAAAGAGTACATAAAAGACAAAAAAAAAACTGTGTAGGCGTTTTGTTATACCCTGGATGGGGAGTTTAGTTTAGATAGATGCTAAGATGCTGCAGCCATGCTTCTGGCCGTCGGCAAGAACCGTTTTGGCTCATCTTCATTTCTCTCTTTCTAGTCTTTTGATTTTCCGTCTCTCACCAACTCGTGTGTCTTATTTGATTCATTTTGACTCGAGACTCATTGCCAGACGCAAGACTAACCGACAAGCATTCTCTCGTAAACTCATCTCTTACCAGTGTTGTTTAACATCCAAATTATTAGCCACTTTTAAACGATTTTTCGATTTCGTTTATCAGATATTTCAAGTAGCTAAGTGAAAATTATTAGAAAAATATCCGAAAAATACCAAAAAAAAACGTTGTTATTTTTACAGATATATTTATTATTTCATAAAAAAAAATGACAGTGTAAGTCTATGAAACTTTTCTTTTTAATGAAACATACTCAATTCTTTCCTCGTGTATTATGTCAAGTTTTTGCTCTTAAGCATGAACGCGTGTGCCTTTTTAAAGATTGACGACGTGCTGACTGGCCAGACAAGTGATCTTTTCATTTAGTTCGCCGCTCCACACAGTTTTTATTACCACCAGCAAACAGTGCGCTCTGTCTACCCGATGAACCGCCTCAACGCACCATAAATTATTTCAATTTGGTGATAATTGTTTATTAGCTCGTGCACTAATTCAAAGAAGTGCGTTGAAATTACTTTACGAAATCAGTGTTTGGTTGCAGGATTACAAAACAATAAAATAGCAGTGCTGGTTCGAAAACTGTGACTACGAGTGATCTTCAACTAAAGTCTTGATAGTTCAGGGAAAAAAGTGAACAAAACTATGTACAAAACAATAGTGATGCCGGACTCGGGAGGATCGCCGTCCACGAGTGGCGTCGCGTCGACGTCGAACCTGGCGTCGGTGTCGGCGGCGGTGTCGATGAGAGATGGCGCCTCGCTGGACGTTGCCGTCGGAAAACTTCTCGAAGGTATTGTTTTATGTTAGTTTTATAGCCGTATTTTTTCCTAAAGCAAGGATATTAATACCAAAATATCAGTTTTTATAATTGTGAAACTGGTGTCGAACATTGGGGTAGATTTTATTAGAAGACGGTGCTGCAAAAAGTAACCAGTAGGTCTGTTTAATCATCAGTGGTTTAACCAAGTAAATAAAAATGTTATCTATTATACCATTTTTGGATCTTTGGTTCGTTATGGGCTGGATCCACAAGGTGCTGTTATCAACATGGTAAACAAAAATCTGGAAATCAGGAAACAGGATCTGTGACTAGCTGATCCTCTTGAAATTGCGAGGTTAAATTTCAATTCAGTTTTGTGTGTCCCAGAGTCAATCACAGACCGTGTTTCCAGATTTTCAGGGGTAATACAAACTTTACCCCCAAATTGATGGGGTTTTGCCTGAATTCTGCTTTGTATATTCGGTCCCAGGTGTTTTCTACATAAGAACCAACAAGCGATTGCGTCCCCTTCCGAATAAATAAAAGTCAACATTAACAACAACAGACTTTACCAAATAAAATGTAGTTTATAAAACCATCAACTTAAGTTGACAAGACACTTTATTCGATTTCTAAACAGGTCAGTTGTTGTCTTTCATGTAGGTGCCATTGTTTCTTCCAACATCGTCGCTTTGTCTTGAGGATTTAAAAGGCAACAAGGACTATTTTGTGCAAGTTATAAGCGCTTCCTCAATGAGAGTCCTCTGGTCTTGGTGAATCGCACAAGAGCCGTTTCTTTGCGGGCGCTTTGCGAATCATTGCGGCTAAACACCTCTCGACTGAGCACTCTTATTTTCAAACCGCCTCCGCCACCCGACCGACAAACAAAGATCTCTTAGATCAAACTTCTCACTCGGAATATCTGGATCAGCTCTTAGAAAAAAAACATCAGCAAAAAAAAGAGGATGTACTTTTTTGGACGACTGCTCCAAATGCAACTGCAACTGCAATTGCAAATATAAAAACACTTGCTTCTATACGAATTAAAACATTTTAAAATGTTGAAATTATATAAATTTTCAGTTCACGTTAATTTAACTTAAATAAACCTAGTCTGATAGCAGAATTATCAGAAAATATGTCTGCCATTTACATTCAGAAACTATCATTTTCATCCTACAAAAATATTAAGGAATATTTAGAATGTGCCCGGACATAATATAATAGTAATAATGCATTTTGTCACAATTGGCAGTTTTACTATGCATAAATCATGTCAGATAATTACAATTTACAATGATTTACAATTGTTACTTCTAATTATTTGTACAACAGAAACTCTTTTACAGAGTAAAAGGCATCGCTAATTAAAAATAAATAAATACAAGTGATTTAAAGTTAAAAATATTTTAACTTTAAATATTAAAGTATCCATGAATCTGTGATCTAAGTTAAAATGGTTAATATGTAAACTTTGTTATGTAGTGTTCCAGTGAAGTATGTACGGGTCCCAAGTATGGGATATGGTCCCTTCTCCTATCAAATTCCATTTCGTCAACGTGAACTCAGCAAAAATATACCGTCAATGTTTCATCCTCTAAAATTAACAGCTAAATTAGACCAGCTCTAAATCGGTACGTTTTCACTAAAAGTTCCTGCTAGTTCATTAAAAAGTAGCATCAAGATGGTGAAAGTCAGCGGATTAGCTACACTTTGTAGATTTTCTTACGTTATCAAACGCCACCAATCTGGCGGCAGCTGTGTCCTTAAGAAGGACCTCTCTGTGCATGGGGCTGTGGTGATAAGGATCTGCTGGCACAAAATGGCTGCTAATTGCGCTCGAGTAGACGCCCTGGGTGCACCTGCGCAAGCTTCAATCTTGTGCAGGGATTTCTAAAAGAATCATCGCGAGGAAATTGCTATTTTAGGCTAGTTTCAAATGTTTTACGAAGCCGGGATGGTTCCCAGTGATACGGATTTACCGCATACCTTTTCTGAATTTGGTAATACATAATTATATTGAAATTTAATGCAATGGGCAATGGGAGTTTAGTAAATATTTCAATGAGAAAAAGAAAAATTTTAAATTTTACTTCCATTACTACAAACGGGTAGCAAATGTTCCACTTCAGGAATGTTGCTATCGGTTATGCCAAATCCATTTCTTCTTCTTCCAACTCTTTTTTGCAACATATTATTTTTTCCCATTTCTTTTTTGCCAACCAGCTTTCTTTCTAATCTATCTCCTCTTTCTTCCTAATCTTCTTGTACTTTTTGTATCCATCTTTCTCTTGATCTTCCTTTTACCCTTCTCTCGAAGTTCACTTAAAATTTTCCTCTGTAATCTTTTTTTCTCGATTCTATATATTTTCCAAACAAACAAACGCGGACTCGAACCCCGATCTCCACCTATTGCGTGTGTTACTATAACCAAATGAACCATTCGGACACATAATTTTTGAGAGGATTTTGGTGCATTTGATGAGAATGACAGATCTCCAATCAGTAGAACCACTCTGTGTTTGATCAACACCCGCGAAATGTGAAGATCGGGGCTCGAATGCCCGTTTGGACAAATACCCCGCACATTGCAAGCGTTTGCAATTTAAATCAGAGTTAACATAGCAAAAGTTATTTTCTTGATTATTGGCCATTCTTTAAAAAAAAAAGCTTGCAGTTGAAAGGACATTCAACCAGTTTTTATTTCCACGAAGTTCATGATCGGGTTTACGAAATACCGAAAGGGGCACCTATTTCCGCGTTTATATGATAGCTAGTGCCTATCGTGCATAGCTCTGGCTTGCGATAGAAATTGTGTTGACTAGATCAATACAATTTTCTATACAAGTTATTCATAGCAATTGTATTCTCAGTGAAAATATACTGAAATAGAGCATAGGAACCTCAATTGTCCTCAGGGCAAATATATTTACCTCTATTATGTATATATTTTTTTTACAATTTGCACCATAAACTATCTTGTACGGATATTTATATGAATGAGGGTTCTGTTGTGTTATCGACGAGATTACACAAAGGGGGTGATTTTTTCTGTCGACTCGGGAAGGGTCGATGCTCTGTACGCATGGGAATAAGAATAATCATACAAATTTCTGATGTTTGCTCAGAATTATTTCGTTTGCTTTGCTCTCAATTAAGCGTCCCGTTTGTCTAATTGATTTTTTTTGAACAATAATTTTCTTGGCGTCGAAAGGTTTGAGGAAAATGTATACTTATATGGAAATATTAATTGTGGTCAAGACTGAATTTTTAATTTCTACTTACAAAGATTTTCCGAATATTAAAAGCGTTTTAAAAAGGTTTTCATCAACGTAGAGAGAAACTTTTAAACTTTCAGATTGACTTTTACTCGTGAAAATGACTGAGGAAGTGAGCGATCACCGCATTAAGAATTTAAGCAATTAAAAAACGGAGGTTTTTCCTAAAAAAAAGTCAGCACAGAAAAAAATAATTTGAAATGCCATCGTTTTTTTTTAAATAATCCAAATCATGGCTAAAACCGTTATTTTCCAAAAATCTGGAAAATTTGGATTGCTTCGTTTTCTTGAAATGTTCGTTATATTAACCAATAGCAGCAATTTTAAATAGTTGTCCTTTACTTAGCATCCAAAACTCATTTCAAATAGTTTTTGTTAAAACTTTTAGTGCTAAGGATAAATCAAGTAGACATGAGTCTATAATCTATAAAACCATCATAATTTTAAATGTATTCTTAAATTTAAGAAAGTATCCAGATTCTTTTCTGTATTACTCTGCAGAAAGCCAAAGAAAAATAATGAAAAAAAACACAGAATCGACATTGCGATCCTCTAATGGAGATCGACGTGAATTCAAAAGAGCCATTTTGTGAAGAAACGATATCGGCAACCTCGTGCAAGAGTAAGGCACCCCAAATGCGTATAGATTGGGAAGGCAAACAAAACTATTGCGTTCCTTTATAAATCTACACAATGCGTAAGCTTTGTTGCAGTTCATCGGCATTATGCAGGTGTTATTTAACTTCACTCCCTCCTTGATCAATCGCACGTGTCGCTCTCAAACTTCTAGGCCGACGAGAACTCAATTTGCGTTGCGTTGCAGATGAGCGCTGCCTTTTTTTTAATTTGCGGTAAATGAAAAGTGTTGTCATGGCGACGTTGATTGGCTATCGAGATGATGTATTTCACTTTTGAAGGTCGAGGAATTGATTCAATTCTTAGCGTGAAAATGCAATGAAATCACATTCAAATTTTGAATGAAAAGTCGAGCCTGAATTCTTCCTATTCGAATGCTCTACACATTTGAAAGTCTCTTACAAAAATATTAAGAGCTTTAGACCGTAAAACAACTGCTAAATATAAGCACATTTTCGTGAATTTGTATTGGATCTCGATCCACAAAGCAGAGTTTGACCTTCATACATTTGTGGGTTATGTTGCTATCACCATGGTAACTAAATTTGCAGTAAAATTTAATATTCGTCCGCTCGCTACGCTCGTCTTTTGCCTTCACCGCCTTCTAGAATCAATCATAAATCACCTTGAGATATTGTGTCAAAACATCCCTATCTAGTAAGATGGCTAATCAGTGCTAAGATTGAGTGGCAATTTGATATTATGTTGACCAGTGTAATGATAATGATCACAATGCTTTGAATTTGTTTGTGCCCAATAGTTTGGTAAATTAGCTAAACCGTAATAAACGTTGAACGTTTCTTTAGTGACTCCATACAGTGTACTGTGCTGTTTACACTAATCAAGATTATTCGGGCAATGTGTTTGTTGCTTTCGTAAACTGGTGTGGATGTTTTTAATCGCCCACGTGTGATCTGAGTTGCTCCGTGTAAACTATGCACAACTTCTGTTTACTCTGCAGTCAATCTTACACGAATATAAACACATTAAAATTAAATAATGTCTATAATCATACGCAGAGCAATCTGGGAAGAAAGCTCACATTGTAGGCAAGTATTGGCAATGGTATGCGTGTTACAATGGCTGGTTTATTATAATAATATTATCAGTGATTTTTCATGCTAAATCTTTTAGGGGAAACTAAACACTTTAAGTGTATACTGGTACAGAAGATTGTCGATTGAATTATTTTATCCAGTACTCATGAGTGCACTGGTAATTATAGATATATTTTGACTTACATTTGGGGTGTCGTAAAAAAGGATAATGTCCCTAACCCTAAAGTTATCTAGATTTTTTTTTCAGTAAGTTGGCCAATGTGTTGACAGTTCACACGATAATTCTCGAGAATTTTAAATTTAAATGGCGTCGCGTTTAGTGACACGGTAGAAGAGTAACTGAAATGTATGCAAGTAATTTGTACAGAATTCGGGACTCCCGATAAACAAGTCTTCTAGTTCCTTAGCAACTCAAAGGGGAAGTTAAAATATTGACACTTCTTAATATCAGATCACCAATTGACCAAAACATGTGGCCACATAATGCTTGGAATAGTATTTTACTAGAAGATGTATATTTTGGCAAAACATTAGAAATACATTTGAGAAACGATTGTAAAAAAGCCGACTATTTCATAACTAGGTAAACAATTTGAGAATTCAATAATGTATATTCAACCAGACACGATTGAAGCTTAATTGAATCTTCTATCCTCCACGTTCAAGAAAAAAACATGTGCGATTTCCAATTTTGTTTTAAACAAAACCGATGAATGTGTTTTTTTTTTCTATGGTGCTTCGGGGGGCAGCCGGAGGGTCCAGAGATGATCCCCGGCTCACGCTTCCATGGGCTGGCGTCTGCTATTTATTTTCTTACGACTCGACTTTTATTCCCCGTTTCTCGGCAGCTCTCCTGTCTTTCAAATGCCGGCGCTCATCTCGTCTGCTCGATGCTAAGTTTATATTTTCATTTTATAAACCGGTATGGCATATGTGTGAGAAATATTCGACAAACACATTTCACAGGAAATGGGAGAAAATAGAGAAAAAAAAAACTTTCGTGATTCTCAAATAGAACAAAATGGATTGATTAAAAAATTGATATCTTTATGTGATGTCTCTTCATCGCCGTCCAAACATTCAACAAAAATTCGCTAGTTTTTATTTTTTGGGTCAGCCCATTGGCCAAACAACTATACAATTGGCTAAACTTTAATTTTACCGTAGGTACTACCATACCAAATCGCTAATGCTAAACTGACTTCACGAAAATTTACCGCCAAATAGTACTACTATATCGACAAAAATGGAGGATGCTTCTAGGTGGAGTCACCGTTGTTTTGGGTGTTAAGAAATTTCATTTCCTTATTTCTCGCGGATTACTCGCATTTGAGAATAGTTTACGCTCAATTAATCCTTATTAATGCTAACATCGACGATTGATAAACGTGTATCGATATTATGAGTCGCAATCATTTTGTCCTAGAGGTTTGTCAAAAAGGACAGCCGCATGCGCGATCGGGTGGTCACCACCATTACCACGAGTTGCCGAAGCTTAGCAGAAAGTTAAACATTTACGCTAGCCCTCTAACTATACACCTATAAACTCAACGCTTGTCAAACTCAAAGCTGAGAAGCAAAAAGTATTAGTTTAGGCTATAAGAACCAAGCAACCAAAAACTAATAGACCAGTGAAATAACTATATCGAGCCACTTTAAAAACAAATATAAATAATAATAGGTACAGTAGAATAGCAAACCGAAGATGCGCAAAGGGTGCGACACCAACTCCCCTTCAAGCTGTCGAGCAAAGATTCTGGGTGTAAGATGCTGGATAATTGTCACCCATGAAGCATGTGTGGCAGTCAGTAGTCTGCCAGTCGGCCCAGCGCGGGCAAACATCTATGCGGACCATTTCCCTCGGTCGTAGGCGGCACTTTGGCGGTCTCCTTTCGTAGTCGACCGCGCGTGAAGTTGAGAATAATTGCAGATCCGAGAGTCTTTGGGTCGCAGGAGGGCTGCAGACAGGCGGCTAAGTGATGATCGCTACGAATTTTACCGTCGGCATGTGACGGTAGTCCCGAATTTTGGTGCGGGGGTATTGACAATTGTATGTGCGAGGTGTCAAAATTGACACATTCGAGACCTGCCTTTAAATGTCTTTGCTTTAAATATACACATTTTTTTATGTAGTTGTTTGAAAAGCACAAAAATACATAAATTATTAAAATTTATCTTATAATCTAAATAATTCTAGTCTAGTCCGAGCAAAAGTATAAATAAAACACACCGAATTATAAAAAGTATGAGTTATTATTTTTCAATAAAAAGTCCGTGAAAGCGATCCTTGAAATTAAGGAATGAACTTGTGATTGATAGCGTTCACTGAGAAATAAAATTAGCTAGTTTGGGGAAACAAATTTATGCGATCACAAACAATTTCTTGGGAATCTGTGGACTATCAACGAAATACCACAGAATATTTTACTTTTTTTTTGGTGTGATTTTTTGCCGACGAAGCACGGGGAGTATTTTAAATGTTTCCTTTGTTGCTTCGTGTGCCAAGATTGACAAAAATTACCTGTAACTTTGGGCACTTTCATGCTTTTGCCGACAAGTTTTGATTTCACAACGCTGACTTTGTCAGTACAGATCACTTTCCATTCCCATATTCTTCTGCTGGCTACAAAGGTTTAGAATTGGAACCACCGAAGTCCACCGATACATAAAATCGAGGTGTAAAATGATCAGCTGATAATAGATTGATTAATTATTGGGGTTTGACGACACACTGTTTCACATCTGGCCATGTTGCACTGGTGTAATGGCGTCGGTGAATGAGTGGATGATGACGAGGATGATGATACATCTAACCTAGCCTAGAAGGGAGGAGGGGAAACCTGGTGCCGGTACATAGCCTTCTCCTCTGTGCTTCTCCTGTCGAAGAGGACTAAGGGGACCACTGGCTTAACGTCCCTTACAGGATCCCTCCACAAATCCATGCTGTCGAGAGGTTGATAAGCAAGGCGAGTAAAGTTGCTGCACTAACTGTCATCCCCCCAACCTCTCTCCCGAACTGCTGACAATTGTTTCAATATCTTTGATCAGGTTACGACTGGACTTTGTTGCCGGTGACCCAAAAATCTACAAACAAGCGAAAACAGCACATCAAGAGGCCGATGAATGCGTTCATGGTGTGGGCTCAAGCCGCCAGAAGGAAGTTGGCAGACCAGTATCCTCAGCTTCACAATGCAGAGCTAAGCAAGACGCTCGGCAAATTATGGAGGTAAGTTCAGTACCTACTTCATAATATGTTAGCCAATTCTAATATGACTCATTGCTAGGCTTTGATTAAATTTATTCCATTGCTCCCACTTTTAAAGACACCCAAATACATCCTAAAATGTAAAATTAAATTAATACTAATTAATAAATAACTGTACTATCTCTGGAAGTTACAGCAGTTTTGCCAAAAATGTTTAAAACTTTCCTGCTATCTCACTGTTTTTAATCTAGACAAATACGTAAAGAAGCATACATATTTTTAATAATACTATTGCTAGTAGTAATAATAATAGTATGACTGTTCCAATATCACATGTTTAATGATCAAACTGGCAAAAAAATGTATTTTTATTATTATTTTTAAATAGATTTAAAAACCGACTTAGAGGTTGATTCTCAAAAAGAAAAACTCAGTGCTATTTTTGATAATTTTGAAAATTATTACATTTTTTTGTGCATCTCTCTGAATCATTTGTGGATTTGCATTTCCGATTTTTTTGGGATACTTTCGGTTTAGAGTCTACGTATTTACAGCCACCTGTAATCTGCTTCATTAGAAACAAAAGTTGTCATGCCATTATTGGCATCAGGTTACTGATCGTGTAACTTTCTCATCGAATAACGTACCCCGGAATTGCCGAGATAACAAGCGGAATCTTTAAAGACACATGATTGCTACCAAATTCACTCAGAAGGGCTACGCAATTGGTGGTTCTAATAAAACCACAAATAGACTATAATAAAGTAATTTGTAACTTCACTTCTTTTAGAATTCTTAGCGAGGAAGAAAAACATCCTTTCATTGAGGAGGCCGAGAGGCTGAGAAGTGCCCATAAGAAAGATCACCCAGACTACAAGGTATGTTGAATGTACATCGTGATTGTGATAAAAGAATGGGAGAGTTTTCAGAAGTAGTTGCATTAGTTACTAATGCCTGGTGCTGTGTTTTCAGTACCAACCGCGACGTCGCAAGCCACCAAAGTCTTCGGCAATGCGAGCGTCGCCTTCCGAATGCGAGCTTCCGAGCACGTCTGGTCTGATATCGTCCTCGACTGGACACGAACCCAGCACCACCCGGTGCCATCGGTAGGTCTTGGAATTTCAAGGTTTTCTTTTTGTAATTTTTCCTTTTACCCTTTTTCAGCCAATGTCTTCACTAAAATTCTAATCTTCCAATTCTTTTACTTATGGTGCTTAGGAAAGGCACATTTTTAAACTCACAGGTTCAAAATATAAAATGGGAAAATTTAGTAAAGGCCAAGTTCAAAAAAGTTATTTTTTTAATTAAAATTGTGCAACAATTTTTTAGATTTCTGCCTTTTTGAAATTGTATGCATCACAACAATTTCCTTGAACCCAAACCATTTATCAAGTAAAACTCACCTATCCCACACTCAAAAAAAAAAAGCTAAGACACCCGGATTTCTCTCTACAGAACCAAACCCGGGCAGTCAGAAGCGTCGCCCGCCGCGCCCGACTGCACATTTTCCCGAATGTACGACCGGGAATCCCCTTCGGACATCCTCGAGGAGCCAAAGATCTACCCCAGTGCACACCACCCACCCTACCACGTCGACGCCAGCTCCACCGATCGTCATGCAGCATACCGCGATTCCGGCGTTGAAAGACACCAGGGGTATCGCTCCAGCGGTAACCCCGGCTTCCCGAGTTATGGAGACCTAGAGAGCTGCGCAGGTCCGAGTTTTTCGGCACGTCAGCCTTCCGTACCATTCGTTAGTGCCGCTGGCGGAGAATATTTGCACCATTTGCACCAGCAGACGGCGCCAAACGGACCTGGGACTCCGTTCCCGCCCTCTGCGGGATTCAATCCGCAAGCGTTTTATCCGTATGGACCGCACCAAGGGGCGTATTACATGACTCCGAGGTAGTCTCGTTGGGTGGGGCTTGGTAAATGTTGCAAGTCAATGCCATGGAATGTATGGCAATTTAGGGTATTAAATGAAGATGATTTCTGTAATGCATGGGCTCTTGGTGTGAAATATCTAGTATATAATTATGTACTGAATAGTAAATACTAATTGTGTGATGTTTATAGTGGTTAAAATGCTAAGAATATAGTATTTTGAAAGATAGATATAAAACGTAATTATAGAGTTATGACGCAAGATAAGTTTAGTAGAATTTTGCAACAAAATAGACAAAATTTCTCTCCAATTCTTGTAAATTGTTCTTTGTTTAGCCTTGCTATAGGTAGTGAAACCACAGGAGAAACTGTAAATAATACAAATTCAAAATATTAATATGAATTCTTCATCCAAGGTTGAACAAGAAATAAACAACGAAATTGCCCACTCACCGGATATTTATTTAGTTAGTCTAACCATGGATATGGATCTAGACCAGAACTTAAGAATAGAAGCAAGTCAGACAGACCTTGGGCTGTCAAAGATGGCTGCAAATGTGCAGCGTACTCTAGTTGCCAGTCCTTACCTACACGTCAATGGTCTAACAATTTAATTTCCATGCAACATCTCCAAGTGAACAAGACGACTTGGACAAAACGTTGTTGACTCTCTGCATATATCACAAGAAGCTTTTTTAACTTGGATACGTTGCGTTCCTTTATTCCTCTTCCCTGTTACTAGATTAGTTTAACTATCTTCCAACAGATATCACGTTGACAAGTTAAGCCAAGTGTAGTCTTTGCACTAAATTGGTACCATAAAAGCAAGGAAATTAATTTTAATTAAAACCCAACAAGTTGTCAGAATTTTTCATATAGCTGATATTGTTAGATACGAATAAATGGTCGTCATAAGCTACTTATTTGCCCTAAAAGACATGGAAACAGAATGGCATACAAGTTAAATAAGCTGCTTTATATGCAATATACAGACGTTTTTATTGAGAAAAAAAAAAGTTAATTTGAATAATTATTTAATTTTAATTAATCTCCTCTTCTAGCTAGCATTGTTGAGTAATCGTTGAGAGTGCAAGTAGGTAGAGGCCAAAAGTAGGCCTGCAAGTAGTGGAAATGTAGATACTTGTAGGTAGGTACTCATTGAAAAAACTTCGGTTTTGCAGAAATGATAGCAAGTTAATTCGGAAATAAAGAGTATTACCGCCGGTAGGTTTAAATTTTGCCACACCAGAGACGTTTCTTACCGACATCAGACTTGGACAAGAGAGATATTAGTACAATAAAGACTGACGAAAGTTACCTGTCTTTGCAACGTCAGATAAGACTCACAAATAAAAGTTATTAAAAAACATGACAACACCGATATCAAAAGGTATTAAGAAAAAAACGACAAGTTCCGCAGATTTCCAATTTGGATATTGAATTTGAATAGTTAAAGTTTGAGTTTAAAATAAAAGGAATTAATGAGAATTACAGTTTAAATAGTGTGCAAGTCATAGGACTCAATTAGAAATAGTTGATTAAGTTGAAATAGTGAAAAAAATGCAAAAAAATAAGGATCACACATACTTATATACAAACACTTCCCTCGACATATGGTTAGGTTCCTTTTTTTGGTTTTTGGCACGATATTGTGACAGTTGTGGATGGTATGCACGGTACTCACGTAGTGTAGCTTGATCTCGCTTGGCAGAGGGAGAGGTACCCGTCACCGAGAGATCACTCGGTACTGCTAGTTTAAACCCACATTGCTTTTATTCGTTAAATGACAAATACTCCTGCAATACACACAGACCTGACAGAATACACTTATATAAAACAACGGCAAGCTTAGCTCTTCCGTAATCATCCAGCTTCTATCTACTTCGACAGATTGTTCCTTGACAGAATTCAGACAGATTGGATAGAACTTACTCACTCGTTGTCTTCTCACATGTAATTCGCAAACACACGGTGGTATGGGTTGGACTGGGCAGACCAGCAAAACAGCCAGAGGACCCTAGCGCGGTCCTAGCAACACTCGTGTTCTTCTGGTCTAGGCTCAAACCCTCGAAGTAGACTCCTCCACGACGGACCAGTAGATCGCCAAAGGAGCCTTGCTCGGTCTTAGCTCCTGGGCCTAGAGGCCTAGGCTATCGCATAGCCTAGCTCTCGACTCCAAATCTAGACTGTGACTCTCCAAATGACAGTGCCAGTGGCCTATATACACCTGTACCAAGCTCAAACAGAAGGTTTAGTCGGACAACGCTCTTCCAGGGGTAACACTTGCCTTGCCAGGATATCCAAGTCTACCTCATTGCGGCCCACCCTCCGACAGCATCTTCTCAATGCCAGAATAACGGCACATCCTTGCCAACGCAAGCGGTGTCCGACCCATTTGACCTCTGCCTTGACGTCAGCCCCACTACTGATCAGCAAAGCTGCAACTCGATAGCTTCCCTTCCATGAGGCATGGTGTAACGGTGTCCATCCGTCCTCATCACGGCTTTCCACGCTGGCTCCCACCTTCAAAAGCAGCTTTGCCACTGTCAGATTGTCGTTTGATGTCGCTACGTGAAACGATCTCCGGCCGTTGCCGTCTTTTGCCGTGAAGTCAGCGCTGTGACTTAGCAACAAGACTGTGACTTCCTCACAACCTTTCAACAAGGCAAAGTGCAAAGGAGTCCAGCCGTATTTGTCACGGCACTCACATCTACCCCCATCTCCAAGAGCATTTCTGCTGCTGCCAGATTGTCACAGCATGCTGCAACGTGGAGCGGAAGTTGACCTTTGCCGTATTCTGCCGAGGCATCAGCGAAGTGTATTAGCAGCAGAGCTAAGATTGGCTCGATATTCATCAACACCGCATTATGCAATGGCCTTTTGCCATCTACATCACTGCACTCAACACTGGCTCCCTTCTCTAAGAGCAGCGTTACGACTGAGAGTCTGTTATCCAATGCGGCCGCATGAAGCGCTGTCTGATCATTGATCACAGTAACCTCGGCTGACAATTGCTCATTCTCCAACAAGGCATGGTGTAACGGTGTTCTACCATCCT
The DNA here is from genome assembly GCA_947568835.1 of Protonemura montana. Classification (NCBI taxonomy): domain Eukaryota; kingdom Metazoa; phylum Arthropoda; class Insecta; order Plecoptera; family Nemouridae; genus Protonemura; species Protonemura montana. Next base: position 5,586,234 of record OX387608.1, read on the forward strand.
CATCACGACATTCCAGACTGACTCCCTTATCTAAGAGCAGCTCCAAAACGTGCAAGTGACCTTCGCGTGCGGCTAGCGGTGTTTGTCTGCTCCATCTCTTGCTCTCGAAGTCAGCGCCTCGGAAGAGAATGAATGACACAAACTCAAGCTCACCGTGGCGACAAGCGACGTGAAGCGCCGTGTCTCCGTCTTTAGATCCGTGTAGCAGCAGCCAGTCCATGACGTCAGTGTGTCCTTGATTCATCGCAAGCTGAATGGCTGTTTGGCCGTTGTTGTCACAATACAAGACCGAGGCTCACATTTTTATCAACCTCTTTACCTACTGAAGGTTCCCTGCATACACCGCAGTCAGAAGCGACGAGTTGAGTTGGTCTTCGGTGGCCTTGACGGACCCAACGTTGTAAGAGGTCTTTGCGTCCAGGAGCTCGGCCATCACGGCGTAAATTCCGTTGAGTGCAGCAACTTGCAAAGCTGTTAGTCCGTGGTCATTGACGGCTTCCAGGTAGAGTCCACGCTCGAAGAAATAAAGCACGGTTTGTCCCTTTTTCAGCAGATGTTTGATCATTTCGACATTTCCCCCTTCCACCGCCTTGTGGAACATGGTTTCGCCCTTCGGCCCTCGACAGTCCAACTTTCCACCACGCTTTTTGACCAAATATCGAACTACAGGCACACTAGCGTTCCTGGCAGCGTCAAGCATCGAACGTGGTTCGGGTTCAGCCAACCCTCTATCATTCTCAGTAAACTAACCTCGCCCTTCCCCGCATTTTGAATATTCTCTAGCATGATGTGAAGTGCCCCCCATGCCCCTGACCACTCCGCCTATCTTAGAGGAACCCAGCCGAGAACCTCGTCGGCGAGGTCAAGCCTAGCTTTGTGTTCGTGAAGCAGGAACCACGATGTCAGTGTAGTCATGGTGAGGGTCAGTGCCACTGAGAAGCACTACAAGGTGCAAAGGTGTCCGACCTCCAGCATCCAACTCGTTGACATCGTTATGCGTTCGATTTGTCGTCAGAATGATCTTCATTGATTCCAAGTCTCTGTTGAAGACAGCGACATGGAGGCCGTGGTTGTCTGCCAAAGAGCGTAGGAACATTTCACTGAAAAGCTTGAAGACAGAGTCGAATATGATTCTTTCAACCAACGTCATGTTTGTCTTGAAGTGTTCAACTAGCCACGCAGCTGCAAAGAACTCAGCAAACAAACGATGCACGAAATGCAGGATGCCGTTGATAATGGTGTTGATGATCCCCATCTTCTCCCTGCCATCTGATACCTCTTCCAGGTTCGTAGCTAAGTCCTCGTCGAACCTCTTCTTGCCTTCAAACTGCAAGCTGGATATCTCTTCGGGGTTAAACAGTACGCGCAGTGCTGCAAGGCTGTGGTTGTGATACAATTGTTTCATCAAATTGTCTTCATCATGTTTATTTGCAGCCAGTTCTCTGCTTGCTGTCTTCTTTTTCTCAACACAGTAAACATTGGAACTCCGAGGATTGGGTTGTCATTACCGAGAGAATCAGCCAGCCACGCCAACATATTCTCGGTCGCTCACAGCACTGCTCGGAAGACGCCGATGGAACTTCTCCCTTCCAAATCTTGTTGAAAAACTCTCTGTGCAAAGTGCAATGCTGAAAGTGCAATGCTTGCTTCCTTAACGTCTCTTGTAGCTTTCCTTGGAAGACCAGACGGGAAGCCACCCAGAGCTGACGGAGTTTCACGTCCTTCAAGAAACTCAGCAGCGTAAAAATAAAAACCTCTTTTTCCAGTGCTCCGAGAAGGAGTTTCTGCAGCCGGTTACCAGCCGTGGAGCAGTGGGCACACTGCTCCAGGAAATTCTTAGCCAAGACCTTGTTGTTCCACCGTCCATTGCGCACAGTTGTTGAGTTTGATATGCACGATCCACGCCGACGTGTCTTCTGCCTTGGCGGACTTGGCGAGGTGCGTTATCAAGGTGGACTTCCCCATCCCAGGCTCGGCCACTATAAGCACCACCTTCCCGGGAACATCACGCACGGAGTTCACGGCGAACGGGACATTGTCAGCCGAATCTTGCAGGCGGCGCGTGACGAAGAATGCACTGTCAACGTCGAGGTCTTTACCACACGCAAGATCCCCTTGCAGTAGCTGTGAGATAACTTCGAGATCAGCTTTGTTGACAAAATGTTTGTCAACCCCCAAGAGTTCCGAAAGGTTTTGCGGCGATCGGACGCCATTGAGAAAAACTCGACATGAGAGAAATCTGTCCCTTGATCTTTCAGTCAGGTCACTCCACGCAAAGTTGTCACTAAAACGCTTGTAGCTTTCCGAGTGGTAGAGCTGGACGTGCAGCTCGTGTATTTCTGGCGCGATCAGAACAAGCAGCTTCTCGTTTTCCCAGCCAACCACCTGTAACACCCTTGCACTGATCCTTGTCACGTACTTTCGGCCAATCTCATCGTCACATTCTACAACCAGCACTCGACACCACCTGGTGGCCCATGCCGACAAGACGTTGTCCTCACGGGCCAGCAACGCCTTCATGTTGACGTGCAAGACGTTCAAGTTGCGGGCACCGAACATGGCCAGAGCCTGTCGGACTTTCAGCGAACTCGCCGAGGTTCTCGCGTCCACGGAAACGTTGGATATCCCGTTGCAGGAAATGACGTCATGCAAGATTTTCAGACAATTTTCCTCAAACTCGGCGCCGATTTTTGTCAACCTTTCGATAGTGGTTTTAGACAACGCCTCTGTCTGCGATTTGATGACGTCCAGCCACAGCGGCGAGTCTTGGGTGAGGTAGACACTTTCTTTCTGCCACCAGGTCTTAACGTTGTCTTTTAAAGTGTGCAACATGACTTCTGCTTCGCGATTATTGCCACATTTCCAGATTTTGGCGAGTTCTTCCTTGATCTTGGCGGCAAGCTCGGACTCGTAGGCCTGGTCCGTGTAAACTAGAAGCTCGCCAAGAAACAAAGAGTATGTTTCCTTGTCGTTGACAGGCTCCAAATTTTTCCGCAGTTCACTGAGTTTTGCCCATGTTGGGATTTTTAACAGATACTCTTTGAATGACATCACGGCCTTGTTTCGGTACACGACACTATTAAACGCGTCTTTGACTCTGATTCCCACCTCCTTGCCACACATGCCATCCACCGGGCCATGCAACTCGGTGAGAATCTCCTTAAAGTCTACCCACTCGCACAGTTGAAGATATACTTCACTACCTGCCTTGAAAGAAACTGCTTTGCCCCCAGTGCCAAGAAGTTGGTCAGACTCCCGTACGTTGATCAGGGTTTCGTTAACGCTCCCATTGGTGAAAATAACAAATTGCTTTTCTTCCGATAATCTTACTGATGCGTACGAAGCGCAATATTTAAGCAGGCTAAAGTCTCCGGAGATGCCGAGAAGTGCTGGCTTCGAGATGTTTCTATTTTTTTTATGCTTGAGCTGCAAGTACGCTACTTTCCAGGGATCGCTGAAATGTTTCCTCCACCTGAGGACGATGTCGTCAAACAAGCCAGCGTCGGCCATGTTGGACGCCAGCTTGAAATCGTAGCCCGCAGCTAGCAAGCGGAGGAAGACGAGAGTCAGCATCTTCCACTCGTAGTTCTCCCCGGCGCCGTCGGCAGCGCCACCAGTCTTCTTATACCTGAAATTGGGGAACCAACGTCGATAAGTGTCCAGTATGTCACAAGTTACCTCAGGGGTCGGCACTCAAGGACTGAATACCGGGAATATTTTTTCCAAGCAAGGGCCCATCAGCCCCTACGGATAAAAATAAAATTAAAACGACCAAATTGTTCAACTGTTTTGGATAAAATTTGAGCAACACCTTCAAAATCTGGAGTTTTTTTTTAATTCATCAGCTACCCCTTTTTTTTACTCAAGATTTTGTATTAAGGGTTTTTCAGCAGCTGATCCCCAAACTTCTTGGTTCACTTGTTGCATACCACTGTCGGAATATGTCACTTTACCTTTCTTGCTCTGGTTGGTGCGCTGAGGTTCCTCCAATGAAGGGCCGTATTGGCTCGAGCTGCAAAGAAAAGACTGTTAAGCTGTTTGATATTCCCTTTCAAACAAGTGATGCATTTTGGCTTACTTTTCCTATTTTACTGACTTTATTATATGTTATTCCTACTACATATATTTGTCTATGAACTCAAATAATAACCCCAACTTTGATTCTAATTTAAATTTCAAATGGTGGCAATGAGCATCTTTGGTCTATTCAGAGTATTCACAGCCTCTTGGTTCTATTCGTTGAAGATCAGTCATTCTCAGCAAATACACTTAAATCCTCTTAAAAACTACACGCACAGAAGGTTAGAGCAACACCCCTAAAAAGGTGGAGACCGAGGTTCGAGTCCCCTATTGCGCACAAATCATGACAAGGGTAGGAGAGTTCAAAATGATAAAAAACTTAAACATCTTCCATTTGAAAATTAACAAATTACTGAGGTTATTTCAACACCCATTTTGAAGCTTGTTTTCAAACTTTGTTTCTTTTCTTTGTTTTGTTATAACTTTGTCTTCAATCTCACAAGACATTCTTACCGGTAGCATAAGTTCGGGGAATTCCCGCGCCACGCTTTGAGCTACCAACTTCTGCAGCGAGGCGAAGTATTCTTCCCGCGTCTCCCCCTCGCGGCTGGCCCTCGGGAAGGAATCCATACTTAAAGCCGAGATCGCAAAATTGCTCCAAAAAATCTCCGAAAGGCTGCAAGTCTTTTCAGTTCATCGACTCACTGAATGGTGTTCGAATCTCTTGCCGGCAACTAAAACAGAAAACCTGTCGGGTGTTACCTTGATTTACTCCCGGTACTCATTAGCAACACTGCACTTGTTATTATTACTTGTTACTGCGCTCTATTATTTCAGTAGTTGCCAAACATGTCAGTCGTGATCTTTTGGACGGTACCGTTATTAACTAATCTTTTACCTGGACAAGAACGTAGGTATCCACATGCTCTTTGAAATCAAACTGGTCATCATTAACGACTCCTTATTATTTACCAATTCCATATTTCCCTTGCACAAAATTGATATGTTAGATCTACTCTGACAGAAATGTATGGATGTTCAAATTGCTGACTCATTTGACTACTATTATCTATAAAGTATGCAAATTTATTTTCGGGGTGTTTTATTTTCGGCCGGTCGGATTGTCGGGTGGTTTTTTTGTCGGCCAGATCTGGAGCTGTGCCCAAACATCCATCCATCCAAAAAAGTATGATAGAAGTGTGTGTTGCAAAGAGACAACAAATAGAGTTTTTGTTTCATTGATCTAAAAAATGACATATTTTGGGCCCATTTGTGCTGCAAATTTGTTGAATTGCCTACAATCCTAAATGTGAACATTGTCGATCCTCAGTTCGCTGAGCAAGCCAGCTACTGATAAGAAAACTGGTTTATCAGAACGAGTTTCACTAAAATTACATGGAATATCACCTTCGCATCTTTTCTAAACCGTGTTTTATCTGTTTTATCTAACACAGCTCGGGATTTTAACTAGTCAACTGGATCGTTTTCAGTGTCCATGAGTGTACATGTTCGGCATGTTCTATCATTTTACAGGATTATTTAGTTGGGCAAGATCTTCTTTTGGTAGATATAGCCACATAATAGAACTCAAGTGACCAAAATATAATCATGTAAACAAGATTTTTTTTGTTAGTTTCAACCAATAGATTTTTGTATTAGCAAATTCTATGTGTATGTTAAATTTATTTCTTTGCTTTTTGTCCACTTCGTTATTGGCTTATTTGAAGTTGTCACAGCACGATTGTAGCCTCATCAAGGGTACTTTAATGTCAGCCATGTTCAATCTGAATGCGCCGTTGATTTGGGTCCAGATCCTTGGGTCCAGATGGAGAATCTCACCATGATCTAAACATCTTTGATCTCACCTGTTGCACTTGACCTGCCTCATGGCCTGCTGGATCCTGTGCTCTTATTAGGTATTTGAAATTATTCGAAACAATGCTTACCACATTCCGAATTCTGTTTTGTTATATATCGGTGATCCGGGCTTAGTTAGCCTCGATGGGGTTATTGACACAACCTTCCCTATCGTCGCAGCAGAAAGCTATTCTTTGACATGATTTCAAATGCGTAGATTTCACCGAAGTCATGCGTAAGGACACACATATAATTTCCGCTACGTTGACAACGACGCTGTTTTGTCAGTTTTACCCGAAATGATTTCCGAATTGTTCACAAGATAAAAATCGTCGATGTTTACAGATCTCGCCGACAATCCTATTAATAAAACTCACCGACAACAAAACGCGACAGTATAGCTAGGCGTGGTTTTCTAATCTTCGGAAACCATAATCTACCGCTGCACAATGCTGCTCTATGCTTGCCAGCTGCAAGTATTTGTACTGCTATTTAGCTGATAAATACTTTTTTAAAAATTACATTGTGACAAAGGTGGCTTGATTAAAGTCATCAAAAACGGTTAAAAATATTATCAGAGTTGACAATTCAGTTTCCAATCAGCACAGTTGACGTCAAGTTATTTTTCTATAAGTTAAAATTTATAAAAAAAAATATTTCCATATGTATTTAAGGATTATTTTTGAACAAAATGCGCGGATTCCACGTTTTCGACACCAGCGCTCGACGTCGTAAGCTGTCAAGCCAAGGACGGCTTTTGAAGGGTGGATTCATAGGTCGACATTGCTGTTTTGTTATTAATCATTCTCGTAATAATGCCTCCAAAGAAGAGAGATAAAGACTCCGATAGCTCGAAAGTGCCTAGAATGGACCAAATGCTAATTCATCAAGCAAATCATGAACTCTTCTTGCAGGCCTTCGAGAGTAAGTTTTTTTTCTTGGAACCAGACCTAGTAACCTTACTTAAATAGCCAGCTCTTAGCAGCATTTTCATTCAAAACTAATCAAATTTCTATTCCGTAGAGCCAACACAAATCTATCGCTTTATGAGGACTCGCAATATGCTATCGGTGAGTATCAAAATCTGTGAAAACATTCATGGCTTGCCACCGGTTTGTAAAAAGATGTGACTCCGAGCGTTCTATGTTTCAGCCGATCTTCCTTAACCGAACGCTCTCATACATGAAGCAACGTATGAGCAGAAGTCACAAGGGAAGAAAAGACTTTGATATTAGTAAAATGCTTGAAAATGTGGTGAAGAAACAAAAATCCATGCCAGAAAACCCTGGTGGTTACATGACGTTGACCTTTTTTGGGTTTTATCACCAAAAAGACGGTGTGTATAATATTCAACTACTTTGGAATACGTAGGAGCTGTTTTTATCTTGCAGTAAAATATTAACCTATTATGAAAATAGATTTACCTCCAGGAGGGGGTGACTGCTACGAGCCAGTTAGAGTAGAAACTCTGCTAATGAAGATCTGCCATAAAAAGAGAAAAGATGTGGCCAGCCCCATGATGCAGGTAAGAATAAAATAATTTATACAAATTACGGTCTTTAAACTCCAGTCTTCACCAACTGACAAAATCATTCAATCTTTTGGCTTTAGGTCTCAATGGGCAACAGCGAAGTTGCATCGAACCCGAGCGCTGATCGACCGCCAGCTAAAGTGACCACAGTTTCGATTCCGACAGAAAACTTCAATGCCAGCGGGCATCAAGTGAAGAGCTACGTGCTTGTGCTCAGAGCCACATGTCCTGGGAGTACAGGGGTATTAACAACGCAACCCACACAGGCAGCAGGTGCGAGGTCTTTCATTATACACATCACTGCTTGAATAAGCTCATTTTCCTAATCCTTTTGAAAATTTCACCCCTTTACCAATGGATGAGTGAGTGCTTGTCAATCATCCTCACCATCATCAGCTATGGCCTATGTTATATTCCAAATATGCAATTCCAGGACCTATTTTGACCTATGTTGATTTTCCTCACAATAACTGGGTCCTTGCTCCTTCAGTAGTACCTGGCAAGATCACGTAAGATTCTGACCAATCTACACTCAGTTCGTTGAGAGAGCATACATTTCTGGCAGAGGTGCCTCTGGTTGTTTTGGGGTGACTCGCAGGCATCAGCGTAAAAAAAAACCACTGCAAATCATCTCTGCTGATGTAATTGTAACAATTTTGGGAATTATTATACAGATGTATTAAAATCCCACCAATTAAATCATAACTTAAATGACATGCATTAGTAGCAATGCTGGGGGCAGTCCTTGTACTGGTATCTTCTCTCACGGGCTAGACTGTAGCAATGCAGGGGGCAGTCCTTGTGCTGGTATCTTCTCTCACGGGCTAGACTAGCAATGCAGGGGACAGTCCTTGTGCTGGTATCTTCTCTCACAGGCTAGACTGTAGCAATGCAGTGGACAGTCCTTGTGCTGGTATCTTCTCTCACGGGCTAGACTGTAGCAATGCAGGGGACAGTCCTTGTGCTGGTATCTTCTCTCATGGGCTAGACTGTAGCAATGCTGGGGGACAGTCCTTGTGTTGGTATCTTCTCTCACGGGCTAGACTGTAGCAATGCTGGGGACAGTCCTTGTGTTGGTATCTTCTCTCACAGGCTAGACTGTAGCAATGCTGGGGACAGTCCTTGTGCTGTTATCTTCTCTCATGGGCTAGACTATAGAAAGGCTGGGAGCAGTCCTTGTGCTGGTATCTTCTCTCATAGACTAGAACTGTTAGCCATAGAGAAATCATCTTCAATCTCAGTTTTCTTGTTAAGAATACCTGGTTTTACAGCATGCATGTAATTTACTTTCTCCACGCTGACTGATCTGCACCTTGTTATACTTCTACCAGTCAGTGGACACATTATTAATGCATAAAAGGTCTTAGCCAGTTAAATCAATCAAAAGTGTGAATCTGTTTCTGTCGACCTACAGAGCCGGCCGCAAAACGACGCAAGAGCTGCAAGCAGTTCGCGTCAGAGCTGACGGTCTACGACAAGCACAGCCGTTCGCTGCTGACAGACGGAGACTACGACGTGATCTTGCACGAAATTCAGCCGGGCGTGAAAAGCAGCCCCAAGAAGCGAGCGTCGTGGGAAAACGTAGGCGACAAGCAGGTATGCCATTTTCGTTTCGTTTTGCTTCTCCAGTACTGCGATTCCAAGATTTGTCGACAACTACTTGTCGATCGATTTTTGCAATCGTTGCCAATGGCCTGCAATGGAACAAAGGCAAGTGTTTCGATCGACAACCATGAAGCAAAATCCCAGAATTGCCCCACGAATTGATAGTTTGAAAATAATGTGAATATAATAGTGGAAGTTGAGTGCTAAGAGGCTGGATTATTGCTGTGGTGAAGAAGAAAAGAGAGAGGGAGCCCAACTTACCAGGAGAAGAAAATTAACGTGGCGTGGTGCACTTGTCAAGAAATTACTAGAATTCTTGAGAATTATCTGCCATTCTATAGTAGCCATTGCCATTGCTAGAGATATTTTGACTGATTGTTGAGAGTTGCTCTGGTGAAGGGGTGTGAAGGGGAAGTGTAAGGATGAGAGGGGGTAAGTTGGTGGCAGAATCTGAACCTAGTTACCCACTAGTAGGCAAGTTCCCAGCGACATAGTTCTGAGAAGTAGCACGTGGGAGGAAGGGATTTGAAAATGAAAGAAAAATATTGTTTGATGAGCCTTTGTAATGGTTTTACCTTAACTTGTGTGATGTTTCAGGACTCCGGGGCCCTGGATCTGTTTGGCGCGGGCCCGATGTTAAAGTTCCGTGTAACGTGGGCCAACGACCCTTGCAAGCCGATGGTGGACTGGCCGCCACCGCACCAGCAGCGCGACCAAAACAAAGAGAACAACCCGTTCTTTAACGGTATGTTCCCACATTTACATGTAGGCCAATCCTGCAGTCTTGTCAATCTGGCAGCTTGGCAGGACATTCAGTCTTGAAAGTGTGATCTAGGTCTGGTGGTCAAGTCTGGGATTGAATATTAGCTAAATGCGTAAAACCGACATAGAAATGGGCGATCACATTCGACCATTTCTACCGGTGTAATTGGCACTAGCTTTGTTTGCCAGGTATAAACTAGTTAATTGGTGCAGTGTTCAGTTCTGTCAGCTGTTTTCTAGCGTTGAAACCCGGTCAAACTTTTCACATCGCCTCCAGAGCCGGTGTAAGTTCAAATTTTTCAAATCAAAACCAAATTTTATTTATTAAGTAACTTATAAATAAGGACGTGGTGTACACATAACATATAGTTAATACAACATGAACACTTTCCGTGATTACAAGTCTTTGTTGTGTTCATTATTGCACTTTAATGTTGGTGTAGGAACTATTGAAACTGTCGAGGCCAATGAACACGCTAGCGTAGCAATCTCTGAAAGCAATCTTTGAAATCTGATTTAAACTGCAAACGCTTGCAATGCGCGGGGTATTTTATTATAATGAACACTTCTACCGTCTCAAAAATTGATGCCCAAACGGGGATCATTTTTAGAGACAGTAGTAGTGTTCATTATAATAACCAGAACTTGTTTTTTCTCTTTTTTCTACTTTATCTAGCTCAAAAACATTGAAAAAAAATTACCCATTTCATTCCATTCTGCTGAAAAAAAGTTACAGAATAGGGGTCCTAAACTTCTAAGAAGGGTCCTAAGAAAAAAAAAAGTTTACCTAAGCAGTGTATGTGCTCTTATTTAAAGGCTAGGCAAAAAGCGTTAGAAGTTCAAGGGTTACGAGCTGGAAAACAAAACAATAGTGGGTTACGACAACTATAACCTTGTCGTTAAATGTAAAACAGTGACCGTTTGTGCCTAGATTTTCCTGGCGAGACTGTGCAGAAGGAGCAGCGGCTGCAGGTTATCTACCAGTTCCTCTACAACAACAACTCGCGGCAACAGACCGAGGCTTGCGAGGACTTGAACTGTCCGTGGTGTTCGCTCGACTGTCTGGAGCTATACTCGCTGCTCAAGCACCTGACGCTCTGCCACGCTCGATTCTCTTTCACATACGTCGTGAGTAACGCAGCTGCGACGTGATGAAGGCTTTTTGTAGATTCAAATGATTGGATTTGATTACATCTGTGACAATACTCCGATGCTGAAATTATTACCATTATTTGGAACCGGCTGGAACTGAAAACACCTCTAGAACTTACCGATTTTGAGGGGGACGCGATGGGAAAATCTTGATAAGCTGGTAGATCACTAATAACCCTCCAAAAATTGATCCCCAAACAGGGACTCGAAACCCAAGATCTACCTTTTGCGGGAGTCACTCTAACCAATAGCTACTTAGACATATTATTATGGATCTCCAAGGAGTAGAACCACAAGTCTGTGAATATTCACAGTCACTCTGTTTCCAGTGACGCTATACCACATCACATCCATTCAATCTCGAATAACTTCTAATTGACTTTGGATGCTTTTCATAGCCAATCGCGCTTGGTGCTCGAATCGACGTGTGCATCAACGAGCTCTACGATGGCAGCTACGCAGGCTCCCCGCACGACTTGGCCGCCCAGCCACCCGGTCAGGCGTTCTCAAGGAACGGCCCGGTCAGGCGAACAGTTGCCACAAACGTGCTGGTCTGTCGGCCGCCAGCACGCGTCGGCGCCGGGCTCTCGGAGTTCCTACCGCGGGACCCTGAGCTGGCAGATGCCCAACGACCGGGATATATAGCCGGACACAACAGGTATAGAGAGGATATGAACTTTGCAATACAATTTTAAGCACATGCGGTTCAATGGTAGATTCAACGTTTGTTAGCGAAGGAGATGCCCAGACTGCCTGACAGAGCTTCTCAATTCTGCTATCTTATGTTACCACGGTTATATCATGGCCTAGCATAGGAGGTTCAATGGTAGATTCAACCTTTGGTAGCCATGAAGATGCTGAGATCGCCTGACAGCTTCTCTATTCTGCTATCTTATGTTCCCATGGTTATATCATGGCCTAGCATAGGAGGTTCAATGGTAGATTCAACCTTTGGTAGCCATGAAGATGCTGAGATCGCCTGACAGAGCTTCTCTATTCTGCTATCTTATGTTACCTCGGTTAAATCATGGCCTAGCATAGGAGGTTCAATGGTAGTTTCAATGTTTGGTAGCCATGAAGATGCTGAGATCGCCATACCATATAACTCCACACCCACCTAATCTATGAGTTAGCAACGTTCTAGAACCGCCTCTGACAAGTTTGATTGTGTTTCGACAGGCTGTACCACCACACTGTCAGCATGATGCCAGTGTACCCCAAGGAAATGGACTCGGACTCGGAGGGAGAGCACGACCCTCTCTGGCTGCAGGCCAAGACCATGATGATGATCGATGAGTTCACGGACGTCAACGAGGGGGAGAAAGAACTCATGAAGATGTGGAATCTGCACGTCATGAAGCATGGGTGCGTTTCCAGCCTCGGCTCGAAAGGAAGGCTTTATTTGAATTATTTAGAAACACAGTCCAGGCCTTAAACCACATATATGCGGTTGATTTAATTTGTTGTGTTTAAAGACTCGCTGTTTTGACAACGGCTTTGTGACACCGGGCATATGGTGTCAGTGAATGAATGGATGATGATGAACCAAACGTAGCCCAATAAAGAGGGGAAACTTGGTGCTGGCATATAGCCTACCCTGGTTTAACGTCTCTTTCGAAAGACGGTATGATGTGAATAACAGGATTCCTTCACAAATCCATGTTGTCGAGATGATTGAAGTTGCCGTATTAATATAAATTCTTCCAAACTCTCTCCCAAACAGAACTGGTCATGTATATGATAACCACCTTTCTAATACCTGACTCAGTGCAGTGCTTCTTCACTTCAGTGACCTCACGAGGGCTGGTGTTTCTAACAGCCCAAACCGTTTGGTGGTCACACATCCAATACCTGACCCAGTGCAGTGTTGCTTAACCTCGGTGATCTCACATAAAGCGGTGTAGAAATTAACCGAGGAATTAGTTCAAAGTAGGATGAATCATTAATTATTTGAACAGAAGTTAAAAAATAATAATTTCGTATACAAGATTCCATATATACGAGGGAAGCTAACGCTATTGTCGCTCCTCCTGCAGGTACGTCGGCGACTGCCAGATCCCGCTGGCCTGCATGATGTTCCTTGACGCTCGCGGACGGGACCTACTGGCCAAGAATCTCTACCGCAACTTTGTACTGCACATGTGCAGTCTGTTCGACTTTGGTCTCGTCTCCCCGATCACGCTTTTCAACACTGTACAGCGGCTACAGACGTTGCTCGGTAAGCTAGACACGCTGAAAGAATCTCCTCTCTCCCAGCCTATTTATTTAGTGGAGGGTCTGGCATCACTGATCACGCTACTGATTCACTGATTTTGAGTTCTTTGAAAGAACCTCTGGTGTTGTTAGTGTTTTCATCAGTAGTTTTTGTGGTTTTCCTGGTTTTCACCACTTCAATGGTCAAAATTGGTTGAAACATGTTAAGCATTTAGCATTGAAATCATACGAATAAATCACATTGGCTTGGAGCTTTTATTTTAATTTTTTTTTAATTAATTTTTTTATATTCAATTTTTCTTTAGTAAACAAAAAAAAATATGTCTATTCTATTTTATTTCTTTTTACAGAAGATCTATTTAAAATTGCATTTTTCCCTATTTATATACTCATCTGCACTTTAAAAAAACTGTAGGATAAATATATCCCCTCTCAAATCGAGGACTTTCCTAATGCCTCACTTTTTCAGAAGAAACGCCTGGCGCGCTTGCCACCCTCCGCGATGGGATGGCCGCGCAACGTGGCAACAAGTGCGCGCGGCGCAAGATAGCTGCCCCCGTTGTCGTTGCCGCCGCCAGGGAGCAGCGGCGCAAGCCCGAGACCGCCAGGCGCAAGTCGACGCTCGTTGAGGACGCGGCAAGCTAGCGGCGCAAAGTGGCAGCTTGGTCGAGAGCCAGGCGCCGACGAACATTTTAGCTTTGTTTGGTTCGTAGGTTTAGTCAAAGTCGCGGTGCAGATGTTGTTATGTCATATGAGTCGGAAACAGGTGGTTAGGTTGTAATTAAATCTGAGTAATTGAGAGTTGGGGCACAACTTAATGGAAACTTGAGAAAGAGATGGCAATGATCAGAATTTGAGGTTGAAACGCTTTGCCACTTGCTTTCAAGAGAATCAAAAGTGCTGTAACGTTGTTAGTTTAACGATGTTCCAGTAAGTTGCGCCCTCTCTCTCTTTTTCTTCCCACACTGAGCCTTTTGGCACTTGCATCAACTAGTATTATAAGTGGAGTTGCCACCAGAAAACGCTTTTAATCAAACCTCTACAAAGTAATAATTATGACTGAAAATATCGATACATTTTCGTCAATTGTTCAGGTTAGCATCAAGCTTAAACCAGTCTCAAATGCAAGTAATCTAAAAGAAATAACGAAATTAAATTTCTCAACTTTTAAAAAGTAAATGACTCCACCTAGTAGCAACTACAATTTTTCTCGCTATAGAAGGTGATCAGCCGGTATTTTTCTTCACCACGGCTTAAGATTAGCGCTGGGACTCTGACGTAACCTGTAAACTCAAAGCTAGCGTTTAGCGCTGTGTGATTTCGTTCGTTCTCGTATCACTTGGGCTCTGATTTTTATTTTTATTACTTATTATTCGTCGCCATTGCTGCATGGTGAACCATGTTTGATGAACGTCTGCTAGATCTTTAATGTTTATTCACTTTTCTATTTATTTTCCTGTTGATGAAATCATGATGTCCGACTTCACTAACGTCGGTTAGATCTTGCTGAATCGGGGCTCGAAAGAGGTTTTTGAATTGACTCGCCTTTCACTGCTTAAAAGATTTGAAAGAAGAACCTTATATAAAGTAGACAGAAAAGATTGAAATATTTCTGAAATGGGTGGTGATTTAAGAAAGCACTTTTCTGTGAGAATTCTGTAAAATAATTTATTGTCTCAGTCCTTGCCTTTCTCTTTGGCCAAATTGTTGCTTAGTAAAATGAAGAATAGGATCTTAACCCACGTTTTGGAGGTCACAATACGTAGTCCAATTTATATTTATTTTGTTTTTCGATGTCACCAAACATTCCAAATAAGAGATTTGCATAATTTCAAATTCAAATCCAAATGAAACTACTACGCCGGGTAAAATCGCACCAAAACATAGTTTCAGAGGTATTTAAACGGCCATGAGCCGCGCAGTCAAGTAAAGCCTAAGCAACTCCAGTTTAGCCATCGAAACGTTTATAGAAGTGGTAATTTACGTCTTATTACTCGTCTATTTTCTACTCTCACCCAGTTTGTTGGGCATTTTAGGTTTATTTATGTGTTGATGTGTTCGTTCTTGATAAACTTGTGCTTCATATTGTGCATTTTTAGGCTACCTTGCAAGTTTGTAGGCTTATCACGTTGTGTTTTATGAGAATAAACTTAGTTTACACATTTTCATTTGCTATTAATTTTTTTGTTTTTATAACTTATTTTTTTAAGCCAATATGCTGATTGGAAAAGTAGAGAGTACGTAACTTACCGAGCAGGAGTGGCAAACCGCGATAGTGGAAATTATTTGGTAACGTTTCGGCTGTTGCCGTTATCACTGGAGGGAAGGAAACTTACAGGAAATATATAAATATTTAGCCATGAAGGATGAGTTACCAACCAGTTTTCAAATATTATAATGGTACTTTTTCTGCTTTCTCCTTATTTTGGGTGTGAGCCCTTGATGAAAAAAAAAAATTGCTGTATAGATTTTCAGTATGGCTGTTGAGTCTGATTCTGGCTGGATTTTAGCTTTCTCAACTAGCTTCCAATAGAATCTACAGGAAGAATTGACCCCAATAACTCATCGTAATCATTTTCGTTGTGAAATGTGGGCATTTTTGGAATGCCCAGTACAGTTTTGTTTTTCAACTCTGACTTTTATTATCCGGTAAGCTTTTAGTAATGGAAGAATAGTAACAGTTGAAACTATTACCGAGCAACAAATCACTTTAGCAAAAACTATTTTTTTTCCACAGCTACAATCTTCAACTAAAATTGAAATTACTTAAGTTGTTACAGAAAAGCCTCTATACAAACTTGTTTTTTTTTTATAGAAACATACTTCTAACTGTGATGACAGAATATCTTTTAGCATCATTGCTGCATATTTCCATTTAAAAGTGACACTTTGGTTCTGAGGTAGGTAAGTGGATATGCTGCTCTATGCTCATAAAACTTTCATGTAAATTAGCAGAGATCTTGAATGAATATTTGTCTTGGCAGCAATGGATGTCGGTCGGGAATTAATTACAAGCCGTTCTGAACAAGGTATCTCCGAGATCAGGAAAGAGGTAATACAGGATTAGTAATGCTATGATTTTAAGTGATTATTAAACATGTCTATCAAACATGAACAGAGAACCATAAAATTGGTTGCTTTAACATGGCTATTCCATTAATTTAGCAATTGAAGAAATGTATTATTATTGCCACTGGGCAAAATTTGTATGTAGAAGGAGACAATCGGTACCTGGCGTACAACTGTACATTTCTTTTCTATCACCAGATAATGTTGGTTCATTCGGCTCCTGAAGTGACTCTCAAGTCGATCCTTAAGCCGCCAGGAAGCAATGGACAAATCGAGGCGACTGAATCGGGCCCGCCCACTGAAAGGAAGGCTAAAGTTCAGTGGCAGCCGCAGGTGGAAGTAATATACTACGCCGGAGACTCAGTAGTCGGAATTGCCAAAGAGGATCTTTCTGAGGAGGTGAGGTACAATTGATGTTCATTTGACAAAAAAAAGACAAGTATGTTCCTTTGTTTTTTTGACTTTATGATCCTATTTTGAATTGAGAAATATCTCCAAGATACCTCCTAGTAGTATAGAATAAGGATAGGGTAAGGAAGGATAGGACCTATCCATCCAAACCTAATGACTTAAATTTTAAATTGTTTTGAATAGATCGATCAGCTTGCGCGTAAAGCAGCGTACGCTCGTGCCAACACCCGAATTCAGCCAAGTGTAGAGCTATCTCCATTTCTCGAGGAAAAAACACTGGCATACAACGGTTAGCGTGCGACTTTTCCAAATAAAATGTTCCGAGAACCTGTTTTCTGTAACAATGTACTTTCATCAAAATTAAAAAAAGGACCCTTGAAAACAGCCTGCATTTTACAAGTGAATGTTTATGACTATCACGCAAGTGATAAAACGTGCAAATATACATGCATGACTTATTATTATGGTGACTGCGATAAAATCTAACCGTGTAATTAGGCTTACAGCGCTTAGCGCTGCGAGTAGTTATTTCGTGCTGTAATTTGAACTTTGGGCCGAACTTCATTGGCAGCACTGCAGGTTTGCGCGCGATTTTCGCTATTCACATCATCGAGGAGGTTGGCAACCTGTTCGCAACTGCGTTTCAACGCTCCGTTCGAGGACAGTGCGGCGTGCATTTTTAGAGAAGGTTTCTGCGAATGTTGCTATATACTTCGTTATCTAGTTGTTATTACTAGTATATTCGTTTATTAAAGTGTGCAATTATGGAGCAGTGGTGTTTGATTTATGTATTCATGTGAAATATTCATGAAAACAGCCGATGCTAGCCGCCCGAAGTCCTAGTGCTTAGTAGAGTTTTGTAATGGGCAGGCCCGGTATAACGCTGTAGACTTTCCCTTTCGCAAAAATAACAAACAATTTACATTCCTTCATAATGTCTGGGAAATCTTTGAAGCAAGAATGGAAAAAACGCGTAAAAACAGAGTATTTCCGCATAATACAGATGAAACGATTTAAGAGGGCAGATGAAGTGAAAGTTGCTTGGAACAATAACAGGAAATATGTTGCAGGTACGAATTATCCATTTAAATTCCCTTTTTTTACTGCTGCTAGTAACCGATTATTTTATCCACATACATGTTTTCAATCTCTAGAAGTGCTTGGTGAGGGGCAAAAGAAATGGCTCGAGAGTAAAAATGTTTGGATGGCTCTGGAAGAACCTCCATCCCATGTGTCGTGCATGAAAAAGGCCGTGGTCACCTGTTCTGATGGAGGGACCCAGACTTGTCCAATGAAGGTTATCAATGCCGTGACCCCTATACCAACGATGTACACCTGGGCGCCAATCCAGCAGAACTTCATGGTTGAGGATGAGATGGTTTTGTACAACATTCCGTACATGGGCGATGAGATTTTAGATCAGGACGGCACTTTCATTGAAGAACTGATAAAAAATTATGATGGTAAAGTTCATGGTGACAGAGAGGGTGGCTTTATTGACGATGCCATCTTTGTAGAACTGGTCAATGCTCTTATGCAGTACCAAATCAAAGACGTTAGTATGAATAATTACCTAGTACTTTGTTTCTCTATGTTAAATTGCCTTTGTTTTATTCATTTACACTTGTTATTTTAAACCGACAGGAAGAACTAGCGTTAAGTACAGTAAAGGTGGAGATGAAACTGGAGAAAGAGCTGAAGGAGAAAGAACTTAGGAAACCAATTGCTGGTTGTTCTACTGCGCCGGATCGGAAGTCTCTGCCGCCAGCAGTGTTAGCGTCGACATCTTCGGAAAAATCGTTTCCCAGTATGCAAATCTTCCAGGCTATATCCAACATGTTTCCTGATAAAGGCCAAGACGAAGAACTCAGAGAAAAGTACATTACCTTGTGCCTATCTACCTCTCTAGTCCTGCCAGTGTGATCTTGTGTATAATTAATGTACTTTTAATCAGGTATATCGAACTAACCGAACGGCTAGATCCCAATGCCAGACCAGCTGAGTGTACTCCTAACATCGACGGGCCCACCGCCGAATCGGTTCCTCGTGAACAGACTATGCACTCGTTCCACACGCTCTTCTGTCGGAGGTGCTTCAAGTACGATTGCTTCCTCCACCGTGAGTACTACACTATCAGAGTTTGCACTCCCTGGTCGCTCCTGTATTTCTCCATCCAAATTTTTTTTTAATTATTAATTTTCTTCTCACTATCATAATTTGTTCTGCCTACATTGACAGACCTAGGCGTGGTAGGTAGCAATCTAGTCAATTGACTTCTGGTAGTATAATGGGTTAATGGGACTCTGTAGGACAGAGTCCTACAGACTCTGTTTTGGGACTGTGTCGGTATGTGGTAGTTCTGGTGTGTAATTAAAGACTAAGAAGTCATCATCAGGTTACTAAAACCTGTATCCAGTGTCCTTTAGAAGTCATAACCAGATAATTATATTTCACTTAAAATATTATCAAGATGCATTACTTTCAATAAAAAAATTGAACAAAATTGCATTTTGCCAACTGTCAGCAAAAAAAAAAATCACAAGTTAATGTATTGTGCATCCAACAGCAAAAAAAGTGCAAACTATGCTTAAAATGTTAGCGTTGAGATGAGCCAGGTGAATTGTAAAGGGTAGCCGACGGTTTCCTGACCTGACGCCGAGTGTTTTCTTGTTGTTTGCGGTGTCAGGGATCGGCAGTCCTGCCAGCCCGCCCCCGCCGAGAGGTAAGCCTCCCCCTCCTCTGCACCCGCCTCCCGCCGCTTGAGCTTTGCATGACTTTGTTGCAGATTTCATAGCTTAACGCTGCTTCAACGCAAGCTTTACGCATACCGTAGCTCTATTTTAAACGCTTTTTCTTTGATTAAGCAGCTTGTCGAAGTTGAATCTTTTGGGAGACTATTTTTAGTCTAGCATTCGAACCTCATTTCGGAACTTTTTTTTTTTGCCTATCATTTATCTTCTGGCTGTTAATTTTTTAGCCTTACCCCTACCGGCGTTTTTTGAATTCTCCGGCTTTATCAAGGACTTGGTTGAGTTATTTTGTTTGAAGGTGTGTGTGGGAAGAGAGGGGACAGTTGTAGGAGCAACCCTGATTTAGCTTTTATAGGCAAATATATGTTCTATCTATAAATAAGATGCTTCAACTCCTGTCCTCGATCTATTGTTTCATGTTTACAGTCAGTGGTCACGATTGTGTAATGGTTCTATTGCTTATTTCATTTTAAGTCTAGAACCGTCATATTGCGGATTAGAAGGATGCATCGTTATAACATGTTACGGTTTTGGAACATTCTGCGAATCTAGGCCTAGGTGTTTTATTTGGGTACAAGCTCTGTTTTTCAAGTGGACTTTTTAGCTTGCAGTGCATATTTTCAAGTTATGTTGCTAGGTGCTGTCCAATCTGCAATACATATTTAAAATTAAGCATGTTTCAGATAAAGTTATGAAGGTAAAGTTTAAACGATCATGGTTCAGTGTGTCAAGTACCATTAAAAACTATTGTGTTAATAATAGAGTCTCTAATTTTACTGCCAATCTGTTTTGAATAGTGGATCAAAAGCGATATTTAAAGGGATTCTTGCTATTTTTAGCAATTGTGAAATCATTACAGGCAGAATCCAATATCAGTTTGGGACAGTTATCTGACATGAGTCCCAATTTTTTAGCGATCCGTCAAGAGCCTAACTGTCTGTTAACGACTTAATATCCCACTAAAAAACCGATACCTTAAATGTTCGAGCTTAATGTAATGTAATGGCTTCATAATATATTCTATGCATTTCCATCCTTTGATGTGGTAACAATAAGCAGTAGTCTTCGACTGAACTTCCTGCTCACAACTCCTCTTTGTTGCAGGCTTCAAAGCATATCACACGGGGCCCAACCTGCAAAAACGCAAGGGCCCGGATTTCAAGTCCGAGTCGGACCCTTGCTGCGTCGATTGCTACATGCACCTGGTAAAGTTGTCAACAGAAATTATGTCATATTTGTAGCTTTTTAGTTTTATATTCTCTGCGTGTTGTCCACTGGCATATTTGCTATTTCGATTGTAGATTTAGGTTCGGTTTTACCAAAATCTCGTCTCCTATTTGAAGTTTTAGTTGAAACTATTGCCATGACGACTTACAATCACATGCAGTGGAATTCCGTGTATCTGTGAGCTAGAGGTCCAACTTATAGTTCAACATTTTGGTAAAACCTGGCCTTAATAGATGAAAATGGTCTGCGCAGTGAATTTCATTAATTACCAAAGACTCTAACCCATAATACACCATTAAAAAGTATGTCTCAAGGTAAAACATATCTTTTTCCAAAATTTACCCAGTCTTTATTAAACATGAACCTGGATGTTTGACAGCAATTGGTGGTGGGTGAAAGCATATTGTCAATAATCAATACTATGCTAGAAAGCAAAGGGATGTATTTGTGGAGCCCAGTGATCTTACAAACGTTCTGTTGTAATCTCATATCAAGAAACAAACTGAATTGCTCCAGATTTGAGTGTGAAAATCATAGCTTTCCTAATAGACCTAGCATATGAAATGCCAGTGCCGTGTCAAGAGCGCAGATGTTATTTCAACAGGAGGGAATGAAAGAGAAACTAGCACTGATTGCGGTGAACAAAGAAGAAGAAGACGATCAGAAAGATGGGGATGGCGCGAGCAAGCCGCGGAAAGTGCGCAAGCAAATGTCCGTGGACTCGGGCAACGAGGCCAGCTCCGAGGACAGCAACGACAGCAAGTCATTGTTTGACAAAGGTAAGGTTAGGTTGATGAATATGAACAATTTATCATGGTCTCTATGCATGCATTGTTTATCTTGTAAACGATCGTGCATGGAACGAAGTTAAGCCAAACAATCTCTTGAGGTATGGTCTGCAAACATAGCCACTCTAGGAAAAGCCAGGTGTAGTTTTGATATACTTAAGGCAAATAGTTTGTGACAAGTTTCCCTTGCCTGGTTAGTATTTTGTCAGTTCGTGCAGTTGCACAGCTGTGACCACAGACACAAGTCAATTATGAAACATTTTAAAACTGTATCAGAGTTATTCTGATCTATGGTCATAATCTCGAGACCAAGCTAGATCTGTGGTGAAATACAGATCGACAGGAGAGGTGTCTGTGAACTGAAAGATAGCTGATTCGTGCTACCTCCCAAACGAGATCTGCAACCGATGTTAACCGTGCCCACCAAACGCAGGTCCTTCGAGCACGGAACTCCTTCCTGCCAAGGAGTCCTCGACTTGCGGTGACCCTGCTTCGATCTCCCAGCGCCTGCACATTTCGCTGCTTGGCAAGATGGGCCCCGAGGAGGCTGCCGAGTGGACAGGGGCAGACCAGTCGATGCTACGTGCCTTGCAGAAGGTGTTCCTTACCAACTACTGTGCCATCTCACAGGTCATGCTCACCAAGACTTGTCAGCAGGTGAGAAATTATGTTGGTGGCTGAATTCTAAGATTACGGTTATTGCATTTGTGTATTTTTTTGTTTGCAGCTCAATGGCTTGTAAACAAGCTGTGCCATTTTATTTATTTTTCATTGAAGTGTTTTTTCTAAGTGTCCCCAAGTGTCAGCTGGTTAACACACGTTAACGTTTCACATTGAAAAGGCTATCTGTGTCGTGTTTTTAAACAGTTGTGCGATCAAGGCGTGCTTTGTTATATCGGCAATTTCTGTAGAGGTGCATGAGTTAAATGCATGGTTGTTGGTTATAATGAATTGTTAAGGTGAACAGCATGATTCCTCAACAAATCCATGCTTTCAAGAGGTGTATAAGCAAGGCGAGTAAAGAAGTTACAACATCGGCTTTCTTTTCGTCCTACAGGTGTACCAGTTTGCGGCGAAGGAGGCTTCCGACGTTCCCACCGAAGAGTCCCTGCTGGACTTTACGCCGCCGCGCAAGAAGAAGAAGAAGCATCGTCTTTGGTCAATGCACTGCCGCAAGATCCAGCTGAAGAAAGACTCGAGTTCGAACCACGTCACCAACTTCACGCCTTGCAGCCATCCGAACCAGCCTTGCGACTCTCTCTGTCCTTGCATCGGCGCTCAGAACTTCTGTGAGAAATTCTGCAACTGCAGCTCTGACTGTAAGTTCCGTTAAACATGCACCGATGCTCATTCATTTAGAACCCATATCCGTTTGGTGGATGGAAAATTTTATTTGGGAAGGAAAGATGCATGAAGTACGATCCATTTGACCCCCTCAGTGGCAATGGCACTAGCCCAATGTGCCGAGGCGTTAACCTTATTTACCTTCATTACAAATGAGTCTCTTGACTCCAGATAGTTTTCCTTCATTAGCCATTAGTCAAAGCAGTGCTGCAAACAAATTTGTTCCGTAACGTTCCCTACTCTTGCAGGCCAGAACCGTTTCCCGGGCTGTCGTTGCAAGGCGCAGTGCAACACCAAGCAGTGCCCGTGCTACTTGGCTGTGCGCGAGTGCGATCCCGACCTCTGCCAGACTTGCGGCGCCGACCAGTTCGACAATTCAAAGATCTCGTGCAAGAACGTCAGCGTGCAGCGCAGCCTGCGTGAGTACAGCCATCGGTGCCGGGAGGAATCCCTTGTCGGCATGTTCCTAGTTGGTTTAATACGTACTTCATTTAATATTTTTGTTGAGATCAATTTTTGCATGCATGGTCTGTGTAATTATTTTTCCCATAGCTCTTGCGGCTCATATGATGCCAAAGCTGTCGAGTTAAATAATATACTCCAAAAAATATTAGTGTAAATGCCTTTGCGGCATGAGACCCTTGTTGCAGGCAAATGCTTGGCACACATGTGGGTCATTTTCTGGAAAGTGAATCTTTTGCCACAAGTTTTTTTTTGTAAATATGTGTGGTATTTCTGGAATGTTAGTGTTTGGTTGTGAGCTATATGTTAATAAATCATCAATTTGAACACTAGCAGAGCTGGAACTCAAGTAATTCAATAATTATAAGCATTTCAAAATATGGATGGTAAGACCAATGACACTGAAAAGTAACACCAATGACTTATATGGTGATTTATCCAAAAAAGATGGTAAGACCACTGACAATTTATTGAGAATGTTGAATGTTTTATTATTTCCATTAAAGAATTACAACTATTTAACAATACATAGATTTATCAGTGATGCCTTATAATGCAGTTACATGTTCCTAGCTTGATTTAAAAGGCACAATATTTTCACAGCATTATTTTCATAAGATTATTTTTATAAGATTTGGTATTACCGCTGACATAGAAAAACTGATTCATTTTTTAAATCAATGACATTGGCACAACAAGAATACTTTCATTAATCACATTTTTGATTTAAATTATCAGTGGTAACTTGATTGATCCCAACAACACAACAATACACAATTTTTAAACATGTTTGACCATACAAAGTAGGACCAATTGTAACATTGGTTCTAATAGAAATATTAAGGAATGGCAAGAAATTAGTTTTGCTAAGCCTCACTTACCCACTTCAGGGTGTGAGAAACTACTTATTAAACCAATATGGTACTATATCAGATCCCGTTCAACCAGCTCATGCCACAGAGGCAGGGTAATTTCTAGATGTCCACTGGACAGAATATTTGGTTCGGTCATGACTGTGACAACATTTTTTAGTGAGTAAAACATAATGTCCTTTTTTTTTGGCCAAAAGAACTTGTTGTCATTGCCAGCTCTGCACAGACAAGACACTTCTATATTGCCATCACCATTTACTGACAAGACCTTCCCAGGATATAGCTTTGACTCGAACGTTACAAGCACCCAATTGCCGACAAGCTCCCGTGTCTCGTTCGGAGGGTTTATGTACGATTTGTAAATTTTGTTTGCGTCGACTACAACGTCTTCTGCATATACCTCAACCGCATTTGACAAATCAACATCTTCAGCATCTATTGGAGTTACCAATAATTCTATTTCTTCGTCGACTTCCGATCCTTGTTCAGGTTCGGCTTCGGGGAGTGGGAAACTGAACTGACGAAGCTCAAAGCAAGGACAGTTCAGTTTGAGAGGGTGATGATGATAGGGCATGATAGGGGCATCTAAAAGTGTGATAATATTGTATTATTATTATCAAATAATGAATTAAATTCTAGGTACATCGTTTAGTTGTCAGTGGTCTTACTAGTATAGTCATTGGTCTTACCGTTTCAATTTTAGCTAAGGTAAGACCAATGACGGTAAGACCAGTGACATTTGGTTATATTTTATTTATTTCATTTATGTTGGCAGTACGAGGACTAACCAAGTTCTAGCAAGCATTAACCTGACACTAAAATAGACAAAATGACATAAACTAAAACAGCTAATAAGTCAGTATGTAGATAAGGCAGTTACAAAACCAATGACGAATAGAAAGCATATTTTCTCACCTTGCAACCTTTAGGACAACATCACTTTTTCGAAAAAAAAAAGCAGCACCTCCAAACTCGCCCACCCCGGTCACAAACAAATGGTTGCCAACTAAAAACACTCAAATTATATGAACTGTCATTCCAAGCGGGAAAATTTGAGATAAATGTTCTTGGTAAGACCAATGACCAGAATGTTTGCGACAGACCTTTAGGTGTCCATATTTCACTTTTTTGCTATTTAATCAGTATTTTTATTGCATTTTATGAAAATATGATATATACTAACATAGAATAGCACGATTTGTGATACGAGAACATTTAATAAGTGGCCAAATCTACCTTCTGGAACATGCATTCTGCAGTTGCGACAAAATGGCCTCCATGTTAAGGTATAGGGACATATATTTTCAAAATGCAATAATTAAGTAATTAGTGGCTGGAAAACGATAAAAATATGTCTGCTTTGTTCAGTTTTTGATGCACTTCAAAACTAGCACAACAGATTCTCCACTAGATTCATTTTTTTTTTTTAAATGACTTGAGACAGAAAGGAGTCACTTTTCAGAAAATAACCCATGTAGGTACAATAAATCAAAATACTACACCCCCCCTTACAGGAAAGCATGCAATCGTACTTCAAAATCTTGTTACCTTGTTTGATCAGTAAGGTCAAATTTAGTTTGGGATTCCTTGTAGCTGTGCTGAAGGGTTACTCATCGTTTGCATGTGTAATGCTTTAGATCTGGAATTAGATTCTCGTGTTTCGTTGGTGGTTTTCAACCGTATTACATAACTCGATGTAAAGTTGTCGCGTGTAGTTGCTAGGTGCTTAGTTCTCTCGATGGAAGTTTCATACATGGGTGCTTTTCGAGTGTCGAGCATCCACCACTAAACTTCCGAGAATAACCAAGCTTTCTGATGACATCAATGGATTGAGTTTTACGTTGATGACAGATACGAAGCTGACAATATTTTCATGTCTCAGAAACCAAAGAAATATTTACTTGTAAGAATTCCATGTATTCTTTCTGGGAATCATAAATGTAAGTGCTAAGAAACTATTCAGTATTTATCAGCCGATTCCCGACAGTACCTCAGCTTTTTGGTGTTGCAAAAAGTTCGGCATATTGAAAAATTATACGGACAGCAGAAACCAAGCTTACAGCACAGTACCTCATGTATTAACACTAACTTTGAGCTTATTTGCCACCTGCCGATTTTGTTTTGTTATTTGCTAGGATAGTAAAAAGTAGATTTACGAATGCCAAGAAGAAACGAAGCGTTAACTGCGTAACTTCCTTACGAAAATACTAAAATAGCGTTCTGTTGCATCAATTAATCGAGATTATCTTTGGGGGGCACAAACAAAGCTGCCAATTCCTCAGTACATTTGACCAAACGAAGAATGGTTAGGAGGAATAAGAATTGCCAAAAAGTTGGTATAAACATAGGGAAAGACGAGAGAAGAGGATCTTACTAAAAATGAAAAAGCCGATATGGAAAAAAATGTAAAGGAAGTTGACGTTTTACAGCATCACGCACGTAGTCAGCAATTGCAAATATGGCATTTCTGCTCTAGAGATAACATTATTTTCATTTTTATGTACCTATATAATTTTATTCCAGTGTAAATTCTTTGTAAATTATTGGCTTTTGGGCGAGCCAAGGAAGTTGTACACAAATGCTACGAAGGCAAGAAGCATCACTTGTTAAACTTCCAAGACTAAAAATAGCTTTCTGATGACGTCAACGAATCAAGCTTTCCGTTGAAGACAGATACGAAGCTGACAGTTTCCCGTGGAAATAAAGGAAACGTGGAACCGCTCTGCAATCATGACTAACTAAGCCATGACATTTTAAATTGTATTGCCAAACACCATATTTCAGACAATAGATGTTGTTCTGGTGCATATATATGTATTTATTTAACACCAATCTTTTTCCCATGTGAAAATGAGCCAGTTCAGAGCACATTGGAAGTTTTATGCATGGGTGCCCTGAAAATGTTAAGCATCCACCACTTCTCTTCCAAAACGAACTATGCTCTTTGATGACCTCGATAGAGACTAGGTTTTCTAAGGGAACTATCACTTAGCTTACATTTTCTGAGAACTGTTTTTTGTATTGCAATGTTGTGTATATTGTGTAAAAAGAAAAAAATCAAAGACTCCTTGTGAAACTTTAAAGTTAATATTTCATGCTACATGTCCATCTAAGAAAGTAACATTTGGATAAACAAACATTAAGAGTGGTGCGTTGGTGTTTGTGCAGACAAGCATTTGCTGATGGCTCCGTCGGATGTGGCGGGATGGGGAATCTTCCTGAAGGAGTCGGCTCAGAAAAACGAGTTCCTGTCCGAGTACTGCGGCGAGATCATCTCACAAGACGAGGCCGACCGTCGCGGCAAGGTCTACGACAAGTACATGTGCAGCTTCCTCTTCAACCTGAACAATGGTGAGTGGTCTTTTCTCTTTTGGTTGTAGAGTTTCGTGGCACCGTCACCAACCTAAAGACCAGGGGCGACTTGATTCAAGACTTGACATCTTGATTGATTCAAGATTTAGATCAAGATTTCTATCTTACTGTCCCTCGTTATGTCTTCGTTTGCTGGTCGCCAGCATTTCATCCGGTTAATGTTATTCTGTACAGGTGTATTTCCATCTCAATTCCCATCGCATGTCTATTGTACTGAAAATGTCAGTCATACTATTGGATTGCTGTAAAGATTAATGGAAACTTATTAAGTTGTAGGTAAACCTCAATTCTCCTTGCTAGTTACATTAATGATACCTGCTATCTCATATGTATCTAAAATAAAGCTTGCACTCCGAGTGATGATTTGTCGATTTTGTGCAGATTTCGTGGTGGACGCTACTCGTAAAGGCAACAAGATTCGTTTCGCAAATCACTCGATCAACCCGAACTGCTACGCTAAGGTGATGATGGTAAACGGAGACCACCGAATCGGCATTTTTGCCAAGAGAGCCATCCTTCCTGGAGAAGAACTATTCTTTGACTACAGGTATGCAGATGTCAGAATGTTCAAACAACTTCAAACAGCACTTTAAACGTTTAACCTCATAACATTAAAGATGACCTATATGCATTATTGTGTTGCTTCTGTTTTAACAGCTCGATTGTTTTGTTTCAGATATGG
This sequence comes from Protonemura montana, assembly GCA_947568835.1. Taxonomy (NCBI): domain Eukaryota; kingdom Metazoa; phylum Arthropoda; class Insecta; order Plecoptera; family Nemouridae; genus Protonemura; species Protonemura montana. Next base: position 5,614,352 of record OX387608.1, read on the forward strand.
ACCAACAGAACAGCTCAAATTTGTTGGAATTGAGCGAGAAATGGAGTTTCTCTAATATTTATTTTCAATCGATACCTGAGAGTTTCCGTTACATTAACGTGTCCTTTTAGGACACGGTTAGTTTTAATTTTGTGTCATTATTATTTAATTTTACTTACTTAGTCATAAAAATGAGTCATCAGATAGTACATTTTGCAAGCATTTTGATAATGAGATGTGTCAACTGCATTTATACAAGCCTTTACTAAGTTAAAATGCGGTTGTTTGCATCACCTTATTTAATCTCCAACTGTTTGTACTTTTTACTTTATACCCACCATACATATTTCTTACAGTGAAAAATGTTACATTTAACTTGTTTCAATCTGTCTTCGAAATAAAGTACCAACTTGCCACCAATTAATTTTGTATCTACCCTTGGCAGTTAAAAATAACTGTGGTCCTCTAGTTTTATTGCTAGTCAACCAACTGTAGTACTTGCTTCATGAGAAGACATCTAAGGTAATATCTACTATTGACTTTCTTGGTAATATTTTTTAGTTTGTTATTGCAGAAATAAACTTTAATTGCTAATGGGTGGTGGATGTGATTGGAGTTCATATGACCAACAGTAGAATGTAGTATGTGCCAAAGTTTATACAGTTGACCTCTCTTGCTTGAGATGTAAGGGTGTTCTCAAGTACACTTTAGAATCTCATTGATCCTGCCCCAAGTAACCAGCCAATGTTCCCTAAACACTTGTTATCTCCATACATTTCCCTGACTCCCATTCCAACAAGCAGTCCTCGATTTCTTTTGGCATTCTGTGATAAAAAGTATAGGTTATATCTGCAATGCTTGCTTTGTATGTCATCAAGACCAAAGTGATGGAACAATATGAAGATCCCACTTTTTTGACAGGATTAGCTTATGCAAATTAAAGGTGACTGTGACAGCAAGTGGATTTGACAGGTAGTACTTGCCTTTTTTTTTTTTTTTTGCTAGTTCTCTATAAATTTTCAAGTGTCAAAAATTAAATCAAACAAAATATGTAGACCAAAAATGTATATTTAGACATGTAATCAAGCCCAAATCTTAAATAATTACAAAATTTTAGTGTCTGTATCAAAGCTTATTTGTTTTCCAACTATTTGAAAGCCAAAATCCACGATGAGTTCGTTTGTAAGCCGAGGCATAAAGGTGTTCGCGAAAGACGACGGGTTTCTATTGACAAGAAAACGCAGCGAAGGCCGCATGAAACGGTATGAGTCTGCTCACGACCTGCGTGCCTGGTGCTTAAGCGATGAGGAGAAACGAAGATACTTGATTGAACTCATGCAGAGGTCATCTGGCAGTGTAAGTTAATTGAAATAAAGGAATCTTATTCTATATTCCGTGAGTTTTATTCGTAGGTTCAAAGTGGTTTAAAGTATTACTTAACCGCTTCTGGCTACAAGTGCTAATTTGCCAATTTATTGCAAGAGATGAGCTCTTGATTGGTTTAATTTAATATTTTTGTGTGAATCAAACCGCTTTCCCGGTGCTTTCCAGTTCATTGTGTCAATCATTAATTCGCAGGAGGGGGCTTATGGTAAGTACATTCCAGTGCCGACATTGATCAGCTTAATGATGGCTTTGAAGGACGTGCAGATAGAAGATTTGGAAAAAACCCTTGCTGCATATCGCAACCTGAACCTGACAGACGAACAGCGTGCACAACTCAACAAGCAGGTGGGCTGTTAATAATTGCAATAGACTTTTACAGAAACTTGCATGCTATAGAGCAGGGTACGATAAGAAAATAAGTACGTTTGGTAGCTATTCATGCATGTAAGGTATTTATTTTCTCTACGGTATTATTCATACTCGAAGAACTCCAGGCAAGAAAAGAATCCACTTCAACATAGATAATTATTTTTACTTGGTTAATTTCTCTCATTGCTTGAAAGCTGAAGCAACTTGTAGCGTTTGTTAGAAAATTGTCTACAGTGTTGTCTTACAGGTACTTACTTTTATACAATACTTTTTATAAGCGCATGGGCAGCAAAGAAAGAGTACTGTTACCATAAGATCGTTTAAAATGTTAGCATGGTATGTAAATTTAGGAATGTTATCATTTTTAGTGGTAAAAAAGTAAGATTTTATTTACTTTCAGCTGGGCCAGTCAGGGGACAAAAACCTGAAGGGGAAAGACTCTACCACTGTGGTAAGTGTGCTTGAACATATACCAATGCCTCGCACGTATTGATTTAAAGCTTGGCTGCGATAGGAAGGCCTAAATTAGGATTGCAGAATTCTTTGATAAAGTCTGTGTAGAAAGCATAGCTCATCAGGTAAACAACAGGTTTGATTATATTATATCAGTTGAAGTTAGGGAAATTAGGTTTTGTAAAATGTGGTCCTGATTGGTAAAGTTGTGAAGACATTTTATTTTCAACAATTCTATATACTAATTTTTGCAACGAGTTTTTCTATTGATTTTTATTGATCGATTTTGTGGATCTATTGACATTTAAATCAACAACTTGCTATAAATTAATAGGTTGCTATCAATAATGTAACAATATCGCAAGATCGATTCTATTATTCATATACGACTTAGAATAAAAACAACTTTTGACCTACCATACTGCAGTATCTGGAATAGGAACTTGCAAGCAAAAGATGTTCTTTTAAAGTCATATTAATTACAAAAAAGAGCTGCAGCTGAAAGAATCTATACAGACCAAAGAAATTGATTAAAAATTTGAAATTAACAAAATTTAGAACAAAAAGCTCATGATTTGAGATCTAAATTCCTTTGGTCGACCTCCCTAGCGTGTGTGTGTGATTTAGCTGTTTCGTCGGAAGGAGAGGATCTGTCGCTGCGCCCTGCCGATGGAGAAGCAGGAGCTGATGACACGAATCGGGGAGCTGCAAGACGAACTCGAGCGTCGAGACAAGGAGGCTAAGCGACAGAGTGAGTGGAACGCCAGCCCATTGAAAGGTCCCGCGTGGCTTTTTGTCTCGGAATCGAGAAGGACGAAAAGACGGTTTATTGCTCACAAACTTGAGCCTAAACTTGTTATTGATACATATAGACAACAAACTTGCATTAACTTGGATTAACGAGGTACGTACATGTACAGTTCTGCTTTACTTTCAGCTACAGTTTCTCTAAATTGTTGGTAATGGTAGAGAAGTCTCATCGACTCTAATAGGTTGCCAAAAGGCTGCGTATTCGTTGTGGTATAGTAGGAAAGAAAGAGGGAACACATCTTACCTGGAGGAGAAAATTGGCATTGCGTGGTGCTCTTGCAGTCAAGAAATGTCTAGAAATTCCAAGAATTGTGTTGTTTCGGCAAAATTCTTGGTATTCTTGGAAATCCTAGAAATGTCTTAACAAGTGCACTGTACGACGCCAATTTTCTTCTCCGGTAAGTTGCGCTGCTGCCTCTTTCTATCGTGCTTCACCACACCATTCTATATTTTTCCAAACAATAACCTACAGAAATAACTTTCCATGATCATTTATATTTTGCAAATGAAAACACCTGCAGTCATGAAGTTGGTAACATAGATATAAAATTATTTAGTAAAGTGAAAGCAAATTTACGATTAGAGCCAACGATTATATTAATGCCCTTCCACCTTGATTGAGACCGTAAGCACGTTGACAAAGAACGCTTGTTGTGTCCGTTGGCACGCGAAGTGAGCTGCCTGGAGAAATGCATCTCAAAGGAAAAGCGTCGTGTGGAGAAAGTGAAGCAGAGCCTGGCTAACGAACGGCGCTTATCAGAGCTCGACTCGACCACGTCCAGTTGCGCGGAACGCACAGACAACGCACTGTGAGTTACCCGCTTAGTGTAGCAACTGCTCATTTGATAATTTGCATTTGATTATGTAATCCAGTTGATTTGTTATGTGCCAAACGGCTGGGATAACGAGTATGTTTTATTATTATCAAAACTATAACCGTCTCAAAAATTGATGCCCAAACGGGGACACGAACCCCGATCTCCACCTATCGCGGGTGTTGCTCTAAACCATTGAGCTACTTGAACACTGGCTTTCTGAAACGATTTTAGTGTATTAATGAGAATGACAGTTCTCCAAAGAGTAGAACCATAAGCCTGCGATTACTCACAGTCACTCTGATTCTAGTGACGCTATACCACGTCACAACCTGTCAACCTCGAATAACTCCAATTTGACGTTGGATTCGTTGCTGTATTAGGATGAAATCTTATTTAAATTGCAAAAGCGGATAACAATAAAATACCCCGCGCATTGCAAGCGTTTGCAATTTTAATAAGATTTCATCCTAACGAGTATGTTGATTGGGAAAGTAAGGGGAGAGTACAGAATTTACCGAGCTAGAGTGGCAGGTCGCGATAGTGAAGATTGAGAAGGGACTCACCTCCAGTGATGAAGGCAACAGCTGAAACGTTAAACAAAGAATCTCTATTATCTCGACCGGCACCTCCAGCTCGTTAAGTTCCTTACTCTCCCCTACATTCCCAATCAACATACTCGAATATACAATCCACAATCTTATGGAGACAAAGTCAGGTCATTGAAAGACTGTTTACTCTAAAAAAAAAAATACCGGTACGGTATGTGAAATCTGACTTAAAATGCAAACGTCTGCAATGCGCTGGTATTTTATTATTAGGAACTCTAATACCCTCTAAAAGTTGGGCATACATTTTTGAGAGGGTAGTTTCTAAATGTTTTCACCCTGTGAATGGGTTCTTATCACTGTAAGATTGCAGAAAGTTGGTGGTTTTTTTAAGTTTTTGGTTTTGAGCATTAACCATTTAGCAAAGGATGGAAGCATTTTTTAATTTTTTATAACTGAATAATATGTTTATGTTCTTTTAGAAAATAGAGGAGTTATTATTATTATTATTGTTGGAAACAAAATAGGCCTATAATTTTCTAATTTTACTCCTATTTTTTGTATATGAATGAATAAAGAGATGTAAAAAAAAACACATATATAGTTGCTTATCTCTGTGCACCTAACGTCTTCAGGCGGCAGGTGGAAGCTGACCAGTCGACGATCTGCGCTCTTGAATGCAAGCTGTCAGACCTGCAGGCGGCCAACCGCGAGCTGCAGTCGCTGCTTGACGTGGAGAAACGCAAGCCAAGCTGCGACCCCAAGCAGTTGGGAGCCATGGAGGTAGACATTATTTAAAGCCACTATAATCACGGATCACGAGCCTAGTTCAGGCATCCTAAATGCATCTAACTAAAATAATCAAGGTCAATCATTAAAAAACTAACTTAATATGTAATTTTGAAACTATGACCCTGAACAATTGGCATTTTTACTTCCTATTCAATTATGTGTGTGGAAAAAATTCCAATTTTCGCAATTCTTGCGTTGGTTTTTTTTGCAGCTAAGGTAAGATAAAGTAAACATGAGTCTTAGAACTTTAAGCAAAACAGGTTTGTTTTGAAAGGCGGTTCCACGTTTCAGGAGATGCGTGACAAGATGGAGGCTGCTCAGAGTAGCGAGGCCGCGATGCGGGCAAAACTGTCGTCGTTGGAGACGTTCCTACGTCGTAGCAGCAACTCATTCAGCCGGGCGTCTGCCTGCACTGGACCTGCCTGTGTACAGCAGCGCAGGTACGGAGAGACATTGCCCTGGACAGGGATATCTTTCATGAGCTGTATTACCAAGGCTTTGCAAATACTCTTTATCACGTTAAAGGATTCGTACTTCTTCAATCCAAAACATACTGACCTTATTTTAATAGTTTTATAAATTACTTGCTTCTTTGAAATGTGGTACAGAAATATTTTGGTTTACAATTGATTGATAGTTGAGTAAAGCATAAAAACTGCCAAATATCCTGAAAAAACACTTGGAAAAATGTTAATAACTCTAGAATAACTCTGGGGTACAAAAACTGGCATATCTGTATATTAAGACATGATACCTCTCCATGTGGTCAACACATTTGCTAAATTTAATTTAGTTTATTTTCGTGTATTGGCATTTATTAAGTTTTCAAATTTACCATATAATAACATGAACACTCATTGAACATTCTTCCTGTTTGGCCCAGATCATGCGAGCCGCGGCAATCGACGCCCCCCGGAGACTTCCACCCCTCTCCCCCACGCAGCCAGTCTGTCTCTCCCAACCGTTCTCGCATCCCTTCGGAAGACTGCTCCCGATGCTCCCTCCCATCGGACGACGGGTCCCGATCTTCGGACACCGATCGATCCCGGTCCAGATCGGCCCATCGTTGCCGTCCACCGTTCGTTTCCACTCCCGGAAAGTCCCAGACAACGGATATCCCGGAAAAATCATCGACGTGTGACCCGTGCTCGGAAAACAGACGTCAGCCACCGCCAGCGCCTGAGATCCGTCAACCTCCGGTACCTCATGTGAGAATGACTGTACCTTCAAGTACCTGTGCAACAAGCTGTCAGCCGTGTTCAGAGAAGAGAATGAGAGAAGAGAGCGTTCCTGGGCAGCCTCGGTGTAGACAGGAGAGGAGCAGGACTCCCGGTCCACAAGTCGGGATGCTGTTGGATTCTTCAGGATCGCTTGGTGGGTGTCAACCGTGTGCGAGGAGAAGTTTGAGTGGAGGACCGGATTTCAACGTCCGCCGTTACAAGCCGCCGGAACAGGCCGACGATGGGCGGGCGGGAACGGGACACAGGGATTGCTGGACGTTGATGGTGTCCCGGCCTAAGAACTGCCCGACCCCTAGCCCGCTGAGCGTGGCCAGTGGAGAGTCGGAAGATGTTTCCGATGTTTCGGACTACGACATTGAGGTATTTTCACAGATTTTCAGATTTTGCATCGTGTCTGAGTAATATCTTATCACGTTTGAAATCTGATTTAAATTACAATAGCCATAATTATTAAATAAATTGCATAGCACGTGGTATTTTATTATCTGGAACACTACTACCGTCTCAAAACATCTTAACGTATGTCGTGTGAAGGTCCCATTCTCGATTAATAGAACAAGAATTTCCATCAAATGTCTGTTTTGTTCTGAATCTTACAGTAGACTTTTTTACCTTTACGGTAGTTTTCAGAGCACCCAGTACAATTGCTTGGTCTACGTCACATGTTTTCTTGAAGCCTAACAAGGCTAGAACTCTTACCTTGTTTCACTTAGTTTAGTGTGGCTATTCTAGTCCCCTGCTCGAGACTACATCTGCACGTCGCGGAGCCCATCACCGTCCACTAGCTGCCGTAAAGCAACCTGCCCGTCTTCGCCGACAACTTGCCGCTCTTTCCGCGAACCGTCGCCCGTTTCCTGCCGAAACGCGCCTGCGGAATGTCCTGCAGACTCATTCAGGCTTGTGTCCGAGACATTCCGGGCGCCAGTCACACGACAACCTTCCCCGTTGACGGGGGAACAGCGAGGGAACGAGTCTGCGTGCCCAGGCCCGAATGTAACGTGCAGGGGCGCTGGAATGAGAGATCCTTCGCCTGTTATGGGGGCACGAAAAGGATTTATGGATGCTAGAATACCGGCATCAAATAACACGTGTAGGGGTTCCGGTATAAGGACTCCTTCGCCAGTAACAGGAGAACAAAGAATGATGACAAATAAAATCAAGTTTCAGTCTCCTGTCATGAGAGACCCTTCGCCGATTTGTGACAACCGTAGAATGATCACCGACCAATGTAGAATTCAAGCTCGAGGCAGAGGGTCTATGATTAAGGACCCATCTCTCATCCTTGCGGATTCAAGACCCCAATACCTAAGTACCGCCTCGAAAGGTCAACCTACCGCTTTCACCGACCGGAGAGTCGTTTTAGACGCTAGCAAGTTACCTCCGAGTAGAAGGCAATCTCCCAAGCCCACAGAACGCAGAAATCTGCAGTCGAATGCTTCGAGCAGGCGGCAGTCACCGACAAGGCTCGGAGAACGTAAGGTGATTGCCGATAACGGCGGAGGTTCGGGTATCAGACGTCAATCCCCAGTGACGCTAGATGGAAGGGCAGCAACAGACCCAAGAAGAACCCAGACCACGAACGGTTCATGTAGAGGTCAATTGCCGATGCCAACGGTCCTTCGATGTCCGTCGAGGGACCCGTCGCCTGCGGGATGTGGGAGACAGGCAGTGCCGGCAGAAAGATGTAGAATCGTGCGAGAGCCGTCATGCCCTGTGCCGCAAGTTGTTCAATGCCTACCAGCCGAGCATCCAGCGTTGCGGAAGTCGGTGCCGTTCTCGAGCACGCAGAAGAATGAGCGTTGTGGGAATCAGGTGAGTTGTTGGATTTGGTTCGGACTGAGTGTGGCAGTTGGTTACCCTTTTGTTGTTAGAGGTTAGTGGTACATATTTGGACAGTTGTATATACAATGTAATATTTTACACGTGTTGTAACAAATGACCAGGTCCATGACCATAATGTTAGAAATAAGTAAAACGTTTGCCTTGAACTACATAAAATAAACGAATGGGCTAAAGGTCCACTTTCTATGGGCTCAAAATTGTTTAACAAGCTGCCTACAATACATAAAAGATAAAAGTAGAAGTGTATTTAAATACAAACTAAAATTTAATTTACTGGACAAGTGTTTTTACTCGGCAAACGAATTGTTAGATATATAAATATGTAAAATTTGAATCATTGTGAATTATTATTTTTTGATTCTCCTAATATCATTGTTATGATTAATTGTGGAAATAAATACCTTATTATTATTAATATTATTATTATTACTTAGACAACGTTTTGAACAGTTACACTTATAGTTAATTCTCTTTTCAGGCAAAGCGTCGTTGAATGGCTTCTACAGATTCTCTTCAAAATGTGTTACTACTGTGCTTGGCAAACCAATACCTGAATTCACTGCCCGGAGGTAACTGCAAAAATATGTACAATTTTGTAAACCAAATATAAATTCATTTTCAGAAAATGTGCTGAAATATTATTTAGGCTGTTTTCTTTTGTGCTTCTTTCATTTGTTTTGTAGTAGGTGATGTATTTTTTTTTCAGTCTTTACATTCATGAAACCAGATTCACAGGTTTAATCTCTGAAGCGGTCAAAAATCAATGTCCTATAGTAGGGTATTTTGTAGAGGCATTTCTTGGGCATTTCAATTTTCAATACGCTACCAGATGAGACAAAAAAAGAGCGACAATATCGACATTTTGTGAAATCTGATTTAAATTGTAAATGCTTGCAACGGGCAACGTATTTTATTATCAGGAATACTAATAACCTCTCAAAAATTGTGATATAAATTCTAACTATGCCAACTATTTATCTGTATTTCCTGAAAGCATGAAGCATTAAGTTGCTTTTAAATAAATTGTTAAAAGATATGTGCATTTTCAAGAGTTGAGGCTTTCTCTATTCAGGTTCTGTGTTCTTCAACGCCCAAAAACAAAATTAGAAAGGGTCAAAGTTTCAGAAGCTTTGGCTGTGATGTCTTTTGGCTAAATTGTTTAGTATTTCCTTCTCTCCTTTATGACAGTGGGTTGCAGACATGGGTGGGTATGATCTCATTTTTAAGATGTAAGCACCGACTTTGAATTCGAAAGAAGAACAAACGTTACAAGCTTGAATGCTTCACCTAAACTTGGGTAAACCTTTAATAATTAGCAGAAATGAACTATTAAAGAGTCACTCCTCACTGCTGCGTGGTCGGGGGTTGATCGCAATCCATCAACTACAATTTTACAGATCACATGTTTTAAATATTTTTATAGAAATTTCCTTATCATCAGCCTCTCCATTAATTAGTCCATTTGCAATTTCAAGCATGTAATAAAAGAGATAATTAATTGCTAACAGGCCACGAAACACAAGAAAAGACCAAAAATATTGTGAGAACCGTCAAAATTAAATTTGCTAATTGATATTCATATTAAAACTAAAAATCAGCAATTTTGAAACTTTTATTTTATGTTTATTCGACAGGCTCAGTTGGTAAAGGGAGAGGGATGGTTTTATGCTATGAACTGGACCTCCTTGAGTACCCCCTACCGTCTAGACAGGTCAAATTCCTCATAAATCAAATAAATTCCCAGTCCCCAATGATAATTATCCTTTACAGCGTATACCAGCGAATGCATCAGCGCTAAGGACCTAATGCAGCCAGCGACGATGACCGCGAATACGCAGGCGTCCTTGAGCTCAGAGTTTAGCGTCAGAAGCGGCGTACGGGAGCCGTTCAGTCTGCGATGGTCGGTCGTGCGAGTTTGTCAGTGTCTCTCGCTCGGCGAGTCTACATCATTGCCGCCACCTGAGCACGCACGCTTTGCTAACTTCGCTCATAGTTTTGACAGCTAGGTCCACAGTGAGAACGCGGCGAGAGGTTGAGGTCGACTAGGTGGTCTCGTGGTTGCTGTCAAGAGGATTTCGCTAGTTGACACGTGAGTACCTCGTGGAGGTTATTTACTGTTGGGGTTTTGACAATTTCACGGATGATTGATGTGGTTAATGATGTAGAAGCGTTCAGGGCGATGTAGATGATCAAACATTGTCATTGAAACTCATTGCATTGTGACAAGGAAGTGGAAAGAGATATATAGTGGGCATTGGGAATTTTATTTTGCTGGAAGCTTTTTCTGTACCGTGTGTCGGCAATGCGATTTTTTTTTCAATCAGTGACGGTTATACACAGTCATTTGATTTTAATTGCCGATTCTGAAAACTATCGGCGATCTCACGGAAAAGGTATTCAATTGAAGCAATCGAAATATAGTTCTTTTGCTTTGCAGGGATAGAAACGAAGCAAATAATTGTTCAATGTTCAAGATTGAATCTTTTTATACTTGATCGATGGTTTGAATATGGAAATGGAACATATAAACTGAACTAGCGCGCTCTATACAGTTTTATTTGCGAGTAAATCTGGTATTACTGTCGCCAACTGCCGGCGATCAGCTAGAAATAGTGAGTGTCGCCTCAAGTTTTTATCGTACGCCAAACAGTGTCAAGTATGTCGAGTACTTCAGTAACATGACGACAAGTAAGTAGACGAAAACTAAGTACACAGACATGAATGTGCGCTATTGGAATCTCGTACAATTGCGAGCATAAACTAGGGACCACCGAGATCCCGTTACGCATGAGTGAGTTGGTAATAATAACAAATGTAACTCCATGGTTAGGAACTTGGGTTTAGGGGGTTGTCGGAGTATCTATTTTCCATAGGATACTCGACTAAAACTAGCGTGCATGCCAGTAACTTGTTGATAAACATTGAAAACAATTGGTTTCATTCTTGACCGATGTGTCATGCCTAGATACTACCATGGTACTTGTTACAAAACGTTGCATGATTGTTAGGTGTTCCGTATCAGAAAGTGTCAGGATGTAAGCAGGATGTGCCGTACATGAAGTCGATTTATATAAATAGTTTTGCTCTCTTCCGTCAATTTCCTCAATCTACCCACAATATACATCCATGCACGCAGTAACTGAAGCCTGGTGGACTGTTTGACAAGTTATAGCGGTCATATTTCCGCAGCTGGACTTGTTCTTCCAGTTAGCTGTGGTATTCCATGACGTGTAGACAGAAATACTTGATTTCAAGTGAAAAGTGCACCTATATTTCACTTTCATTGGTATCTTATGCCAATTATTCATTATTCCCATGCTGATTTTTACACATTTTTGCGAATTACTCGCCTCGCTAAACTAACACAATTTATTTTCTCCAAAGGTATTTAAGATCAATTAGATTTGCAGTGGTACGCGATGAATCATGTGCTATAAATGTAATTTTACACCTTATCAAAAAAAAACCCGAATTGGTTATCGTATGATTCTAGTACAATTGAATTTTAGAATTTTAAACAGAGATCTCACCACTGCCAGCTCACCTAAGGTCAAGGCCTAAATCCTTTCACGTAGATTATCCTCTAGAGCTAAAGACTCCCTCATCTCTTTGATGCCTCACAAAATGTAATGAAAATGCTCTGAACCACTGTAGAGCCACCCCGGGCAAACAAGAATACAGCAAACAATTGAAATGAACGCGAAAACCAGCATAATTAATTCTCATTCAAATCCACTTCCCTGTTGTATTTCCTTTTCGGATGTATACCAATTCCTACTTGTTGCTAATCTTACCTGTTGAGTGTGTATATAGATTTTAATTCCCCTTATACCTAGCCGTGCTGGTTTAGAGTTATAGCGCGAAAAAATACTAGTTTTTCTTCCAACCAACATAACCGTACCTAAATTAACACTTCGTTCGTTATTTCCCGAATGTCCAGTATAACAATTTTCTTAACTCCTTGTTAAAGTGTGAGTTAAATCAATGCCTACAGCAAGAACCAATCACAGTCGAGTGAGTTAGAAGCTTAACTCAGAGTTGGAAAACATTCATTCATCATTTACATCGCGTTTTTTATTAAAAATATTGTCCTTTCTACTTCGGGGCAAAAACTCCGATAACAAAAGTCATTTTTGTAAATTAGCTATAATTAAAAAATTGAATGGGTTCGAAATAAAACGAAAAAAATGACCCTTCTATTCAGATAAAATAACAATACGATTAAATCGGCACGGAAATTGTACAATTATCTAAGAGCAAAACGCTGTAAGAGATAATAAAGGCAAATACTCTTCCAGCATGCAACCTAAGAAGATTAGAGCCCAATTTGCAAATGAGTTCCCTCGGGGAAATGGCCCAATTATCAGTCCAGTGAACCCTACGGTACCGTACCACATTTCACTTTATATATACTATGCGAAGATATCTCTCGCTTCACCTATCCGGTGATCTGGAGACTGCGATGACAGCCATGGCTACACCTTGATTAATGAGTATCATCATATAGGAGACACGAGCAATATCTTCAGTCTCCTTCTAAAGCATGTTCATTTCCAGGTGTCGTCTACATTTCATGTTGAAAGGATTTTACAGTTTTTAGGCCAACCAGAAAGTCACCCACACTACACACTGCCAGTGGCTAGTTGAAGAAGCATGTGCATTTTGGAGGAACGATTCCTGTTCATAATGTATCAGTACCTATGGCAGAAATTATGTAAACTCGTTCTCAAGCAACAATGGAATACAGTTCTGTATAAGCGGATCAAATACGTAACTGCATCAGTACGGTGAAACTGAGCGAATTTTGAATATATCTAGAATGGAAAATCTAACATTAGCTAGTGGGGTGAAAACTATAAAATAAATATAAAAGATAAACGTGACCATTAGATAAAAATCTATTGCGTTCGTTTGTTAAGGGGGTTGTATAGCCTTCATCTTCTTTTTTCTGAGGGATTCAGGAAAAGAAAGACAATTTTTTATAAAAGACTGTTACAGCAACTAAAAAATCTCTTTTATTGCACATTGTCCAAAAATCCATTCTAAAATAAACTGAATACAACTAATAAATGGTTGTCTCGAGTATTTTTTTATGTGTAGTTTGGTAGTCAGTTGCTACGAAAACTCTGATTTTTTTTCTGAAAAACACCGGAAAAACAACTTGAAGCTTGAACAGACTGTTTTATAACGCGTGTCAATATAAGACTAAACAATATTATTTATTTTGAAAAGCGTCTGTTGCCACTAGTGAGAAGAGTCGCCTAGTTTTTGTTTCGTCGCGATCGGACAAGTGGTTTGGCCGATTAGTTGTATCCAGTAAAACTAGATTTATACCCGAGTAGGCACCGGAGACAACAGCGATAATATTTCCACGTTCCAGCTCGCGAAATGTGAACAGATTTTATAAGTGCTGGACAAATCTTGCGATTAGCAAATATCGCGAAATGGCAATTTGAATTTCCTGTTTCGTTCGGGTCCGCGCTATCAGCCTTGTTTGAATGCCAAAGGAAGCAATTAGTACGTGCTTCGAGCCTACTCTTCACCGCGCACTTTTTAATATTACAGCTGTTATTTCGCGCGCTGCATTGTCTTGACCACTTGACGTCGACGGGATGCTGCATTGGGCAGAGTATTTTATTATTATGAACATCTCTCAAAAATTGGTGCCCAACCGGGGACACAAATCCCAATCTCACATTATCTCAGGTGCTGTTTTAACCAATTGAGCTAATCCTAGAAAGATCATTTTTGAAAAGATTTGAATGAATTTGATAATAATGACAGATCATCAAAGAGTAGAACCATGAGGCTGTGAACAGTCGTAGTCATTTTTTATAGTGGCGCTTTACTGCACCACGTTCATTCAATCTCGAGCAACTCCAATGTGACGTTTTTAGTTTTTGTGACATTTTTATTTACCGGGCTTATAGCGGCTTTTATGTCGATATATAACTCCAACCTAATTCATTGGTACAATGGATGTTGGTATTACAATCGGTATTACAAATATAGTTGTAAAACGGTCAACAGTACGATCATAAATCAGTTGCTAAACCCATTTACACAATGTGTGACCTGACCTAGTCAGTAATTTTTTAAACATAACTAAAATAGAGCTGTATCGATAGAAATCCAGTATTGCAGCTCAGCTGAGCATGCCGATTCAGAATGTAATGTTATGGTTTCAAATCATTAACGCAATGCACACCACTTAATTTGAGCAGCACCAAGCTGAGATTAAAGTGGATAATATACCTACTTCATTACTACAACTTGTCAATTGTCCAGGTATGTTCATTTCAAGTAACATTTCAATTAAGCTCTAAACCAATTTTCAATTCAAAGACACCGCCAGTAATTTTCGACATGTACTTGGCTACGCGACAAGATCGCCTGAAACATACCACGCGTGTGTTTGTGAGAGAGGATTTGTCGGTCTTTGCACGCAGGATGTTTGAAAGATATTTTCGTTTTCATTGCGTTCGGCCATTTGGTTTACGAATGACACCTGTCATCTATGTGGTGGTGTGTGTAGCAACTTGTAGCGGTGTTGTGGTACTGATTTTTTATTGGCTTTCTAGACAGGGGTGGCTAGACGAGTTTGCTTAAAACTGAGGTAGTCTATAACACAACTTACGGTTCTAAATAGTACATCACTTGGCAAGCAAACATTTATTTTATGAAATATTTCATAAAATTGCCTGACAGTTAAGCGTTAAGTGTATAGCCATAGGTTTATAGGTATTAAATACAGTTGATTGGTTGGTATTTTGGTCCGCCAACAGAAAGCGCTGGGGTATAGATCGTACACACTCGGGCTTGTTCTTAAACTTATTCCTTATTTTGCTGGGCTGAGGGGATTTGGAGAGAAGCCGTGAATTGCGGTACAGTGAAGCTGGTTTAATAAATGCAGAATAGTACAAAAAATATAAAGACTAGAAATTCACAAGGACACATTCTTGGACACATTCATGCAAAACGTTGCACAGGATAATTTTAACTGAGATTAAATTCCAGCCAGACAATTTTTCTCAGCCAGATTCATCAGCCAGAAGATCAGCCAGTCACAGGCTGTGTTTTAAAATTTTTAGGGGTTGTTACCATGGTGATAAAAACTTAATTCACAAATGTAACCTCAAACTTTGCTTTGTGGGTCCCAGCATTACACTCATCTGCCCAGAATGTAACGTAGGTGCCACTTTATAAAAACCAAAATCTGCACAATTTTCATGCACATCTCTACAGCTAAGTTCCAGCCCATTGCAATATCCACATAATAGAAACTGGTTATATCCAGTTCCGTTCCGTAGCCCCATCCCGTTTTCCCGACCCCTGCGCCAAGGTGTCCGACCATCGGCCAAATGGGGAGTTCAACAGATGAACTTGGGCGTCTTCCAAAAGACGGCAACGTGTTGCTTTACTCGTTCGCCAGCGAACTTGGAGCAGGACTGTCGCGGGGGTAGTCGAGTTATTACGACAGATCGGTACGACCCAGTGGACTGCCGCAGACACTGCGATTACTGATCTTTCAGAACAGAATTGATTGATTGATTTGTTGGGTTTTAACGGCGAACTGTTTTTACAACGGGCGCTGTGGCACTGGTCTAAATGTGTCGAGGTGAGTGAGTTGATGATGATGGGGACCATGATGAACCGTACCTAACTTAGAAGGGAGGAGAGGGGACACAATGTCAATACGTAGTAGACTCTGGTTTAACGTCCCTTCCGAAGGACGATAAATTCAAACAATATGATTCCTTCAAATATCCGTGCCATCTTGAGATTGATAAGCAAAGAGAGTGAAGCTACTTCACTAACTTTTTCCCGCCAACCTTTTTTACGAACAGAACTGGTCAATGGTTATGGTCACCCATTTAAAATCTAAGCCAGCGAGATGTTGCTTAACTACGGTGATCTCACGAGAACTGGCGTTTTCAACACGCCAAACCGTTCGGTTTAGCAGAAAATAAAGAAACGTGCCAAAACGTCACTAGAGACCGTTTTTATTTCCCACTGTGAAGAAAATCGAGAAAAGTTAAAGCGGCTACATAATACACGAAGAAAATAAACAAATCTTTGCAAGTCTTATGATCTGTTTTGGTAGTGCATAGATTTTGACGTTTTTAGGATTATGAGTATCTATGATCTTCACAATTTCTTCGTTTCTATCTGCTCATATTTGCGAGGGTTCAAGACGCTGTCTGCCGCTATCTTCAATGTGAACCAGATGATCGCGTGGGCTAGCTCCTCTTTCTTTGATCAAATTTACCTTCAAGGCGGCCAGGATCTGACCTTTCGAGCTCAACTCGACCTGCAAAATGACTATAAAGGAAACGATTTGCAAAATGTGCGATGCGAGTCGAGGTTTGAAAATCGCGTTTGACTGAAATTGTAATGGAGACTGATACTAGAATTTGGTCGCGTCCGGGCGAGGAGGTCGTTACAGAAAGGCGTGACTGGGTTTACCGAGTGGAGATGGATTAATCTGTGGTACATCATGCCATTACACGACGAATAAAAGGCGTTCTTTTAAGATTAAGTTGCATTAGGTACGATTTTCTTATTATGAGAAATGGACAGCGCTATGCCCGTATGTAAGGAGACAAAAGTATTGATACAATATTTATGAGATGTTTTCTCTGCCCCAGTGGATTGCAACTTGCGTCGTTAGGGATTACTTCACACAAAACACAACGCCATTTTTTTTTGCTAGTCATGATAAGTAGTTATTAGAAAATCTGTGAATATCACCAGACCATTATTGTACACGTAATATGTATTTCTTGAACCAGCAAACCCGTTTTCTTTTCTTGAAACCTGTGTTAATAAAAATAAAGGTTAGTGTTTTCCAAGTTTTCTACAAGTTTTCAACAGGATTTGCTTTTTTCATTTTCTTCAGCGTCTTTGCTGGAGGATGCGCCTATGTGGAGTCAGCGTCATTTCGTTATTTCTCGCAGATAACTCGCAATTGAGACTGGTTTACGAGATTGATATACGTATATCGATATTTTGAGTCGTTGTTATTGAATTGTAGAGATTTAAAAAAAAGGACGGTCGTAAGCGCCATCGGATGGCACCTACCGTTACCACGTGTTGCCGACTCGTTTGCCCAGCGGAAATTTTAAAATTTAGGCTAGCCCTCTGACTTTATCCATAATCAAACACACATCAATCATTGTTCTTATTAATTGACATATTCTACATTTTTCACAGGGGTGGATCCTCTAAAAACAGAAAATTCCAGTCTTTTTTAGAGTGAAATGCAGTTTAGAAGTTAATGGTAACAGTATGGGGACACTGGCAGTGTGCCTCTTAAATTGGAGCTATAAATGCCCTGCACCTAATTTAAAAATACATTCGGGAATAGTCGAGCGGACCGTACTGAAAGCGACAAGCCTGCAATATGTTTCATAAAAGTGTTTCGAGTCGTCGTTCATTGCTGGCTGGTGTCGCGCTAGCTGCGACGGCGCACATATTTAAAAAAAACCAGGCTCGAAATTAGATTCAATTACCCCGCATGACGGGCGCTAATGAATTCAACAATCTAATTGTGGTGGGTATTTTTCGCGCTAGTAGCTCGGTGGCATTTCCTGGGTTTTCTAATGTAAAAATATTACATTTTTGTTTAGGTTTTTTGGTTGTGGTACCATTGGGTTTCCAATTAGTCAAGAGTGGCAGCGCTGATGTTAAGCTGTCGTTATGAACAATTTCGGTCAGACGACAACTGTGCCGATAAATATGGACCAGAGATGGAGTCACCGTCGTTTCGAGTGTTAAGAAATGTTATTTAGTTATTTCTTGCAGATTACTCGCATTGTCGACTGGTTTACGCTCAATTAATCTTTGCTGACAACCTCAGCGATTGATAATCATGTGTGGTAATTATTTAATTGTAGAGGTTTGTAAAAACGGGCGACCGCAAGCGCCATCGGGTGGCACGTACCGTTACCATGTGTTGCCGGCTCGTTTGCTCGACAAGACGATTAACATTAGCGCTGAGAATCTGACTAAACCTAAAAATCTAATGGTGGGACTCCTCATGATGTTTGCGCGTTTATTCTTTTATAATCGCAATAAAATACAAAATTTCTATTGTAAGGTTAAAGATTAAATCAATCTCTATAAAAATGCTCGCGATGGGCAGAGTAGGTATATTGGATTCATTTATGAGAACATTTCGACCATGGGCACTGTGGCACTGGTCTTATGGCGTTGGTGAATGGGTGAACGATGATGAACCTAACCTTGACTCGAATGGAGGATGGTAACCCTGGAGCCGACACAATCGATAGCTCGTGCCCGACAATTAGGATACCTAGAAAAAAAAAAGTTACACACAAAAAAAAGTTCATTTTATGAATCACGATGCACAGATATGCATTCATCTGAACACAAAATATAATGTCGTCATGCATTTTAATTCTTATGTGTTTAAGTTTCATCATCTCTCACTTTTAAGTCTTGCCATCTCTGGCACAATTTTACAGTTTTCTTTCCCCCGATTTTAGATTTTGAGTGAAAATTCTAAGGAGGCGATTACCGAAAACGATCTTTTTAATCGCGGTTTTTGAACAGATTTGCTAAATATTGCAAGAAACTCTTAAGAAGGGCACCGACAACCCTTAGATCTGTATTGCCCTCGAGAGGATCTCTGAGCTTTGGACAGTTTCCGTGGCTGGCTTGGCTAAACAGCGAAACAACCCGAGTTCTTTTATGCTGATCGAGACCCTGATGTTGTCCTTGTCCATACAATTTAAAACAAACATGTAAATATAGATAGACTCTGTCATTGTCTGTTTTGGATGATTTTGTTTCATTTGATCTTCTCCCATCTCCAAGTAAGTAGACGTGGAGAGATTGGTTCTAAACTTCTTGTCATGTTGGTTTCAATTTGAATAAATCTACTTCAAAACTATTCGATTCTCGTGTCAGTAGCTTTAGTCTATCTAAAACCAAGCTCCAGTTTTACTGTCAAGTGCAAAATCGAACAGTTTCCTTTTCGTTACACCTGTATTAGAACTTAGCAACTTCTTATAGGGTTACCGCAAGCTCAGCAAGTTCAGTGAAGTCTCGCTTTTGCCCTTCAAAAAGTTACTCACTCAATAAAGAGGGCCTTTCCTCTTAGCAGCAGCATCATCGGGCTTACAAGTTAAATCAGATGACAAGGACGGGATTTCGCTCCAAGAATATTTAATGTTGTATACAAACTCAACGATTGATATAAAATTATAAAGATTGTTAGCCGCAATTATTTAATTGTAGAGATTTTCTAAAAAGACGGCCGCTAGCGCCATCGGGTAGCACCTACCGTAACCACCTCGTTTGCTCAGCAGAAAGTTTAACATTAAGTGATTCTGACCAAAAAAAAAAATTGAAATTTGAACACATTTCTAGGGCATTGTTCTAAGGAGGAAGACGTTGATTCCCGATGGTGAAGGTCACTCGGCTGGCAACTGTAACGTGACAAACAAATGAACAAATGGCTCATTAAAGTGGTGCCCGCCCTTGCCACCAACGACCGCAACGCGCGAGCTGGCAATCCCAAACGTCACCAACCCACCAACTTGTTACTATCTCGTCTCGTCACACCATCTTTCTGTCAGTGCCTTGGACTCGCCGTTCTTTTGTTGGCATCAGTTTGTTTGGTCGACATTGTTGAGTGAGACGTGCAAGTTCTTACCTTGAGACATCACACTTTTGTTATGAGCCTCAGAAGATTTTTTTCTTTTTAAGATGTCATCACTGATTTTAGTTTTTTGGTCTATTTTTTTTTGACGTTTTGCGCTGTACTTAATTGCGCGTTGCAAGTTTGTATACCGATTTAATTGTTTTAAAAAACTATTTAAAAAAAAACATCGTGAATCACAAAGGAATGAAGGAATCAGGAATGAAGGAATGAATGAAGGAATGAAGGAATCACAAAATATAAATTAGTTCGCTTTTTGTCGTATTTTGCAGTGAGTGATTAGATATCACAAATGTGGTTTTCCTCACGTCAATATCAAAGTTCGTTTATACTCACTGAACCTTATTACAAATTCTGTTTGCTGAATTTTATGGTCAACTTTAAAGACATGTTTGACGCCCCTGAGTTTCCAAACATCAAAGTTTAAAAATCTAAATTGGGGCTAATCTTACCGAAGAAATTGAATCTATAAGGTAAATTCTTGCAATTAGCAAAATACGTTGTTATTAGGAACACTGACATTGGTGCCCCAACGGGGACTCGAACCCCGATCTCCACCTATCGCGGGTGTTGCTCTAACCAATTGAGCTAATTGACCATGGCCTTTTTTAAAGTATTTTAGTGTATTTGATGAGAATGACAGTTCTCCAAGGAGTAAAACCACGAGACTGTGAATACTCACAGTCACTCTGATTCTAGTGACGCTATATCACATCACAACCTGTCAAACTCGAATAACTTCAATTTGACGTTGGATGCGTTTTATGTTGTGAAACCTGATTTAAATTCAAAATGCTAGAAATGAGCAAACTACGGTTAATATTTTGCAAATCCCAGAAGTGGATCGAATGAATTGCCACGATTTCCAAGATACGAATCCACCGAATTTAGTTTCGTTTCCCATAATCGTCGTAGATTCACATCGTCGCTGGTTTTTCGGTTCGTTGACAGTGACACCGAATCGAAAATACGAGAGCATTCCGGTGCGCGCGACCTCTAAAAATAAACCAGCCGACGGCTAATTCGTCGCGCGAGTGGACGCCGACGCCGCGAGCGCCGCGCGTCGCGACGCCCAGTTCCGAAACGACGCTCTACATTCTCAATTATTTATCACGAGCAGGTTCTAATTGCCGTGTAATTCCCGGCACGCCATGCTCGGCTCCGACAGGAAAAGGTCACGAAATGGCTAAACCATCCCTGAGACACTTCCCCTAATTTCACACTTTTAACTTACCCGACCGTCTCTAATTTGATTATCTTTAATTTTATTTAAACTCAATTCGCACGTTGTCGCTTATTCAATAAAGGTTGTTTAAACTAACCTGATTTCCGAACCACTCGGCGAATGTCATTTTTTTCCGAAAAATGTATTTTATTTGATTATGACATTTCGTTGGAGAAATCTGTATTTTTCTCATTAAATAATTTCCCCGCTTTTATATGTTAAGATTCACCTAAGGCACATCGATGTTAATCATCTCGAAGACTTTTCTAGAACGTCTGTCTCGTGGCTTTTCTTGGAGAGGAAAAAACGGATTGAGGTTTTCTTCAAATCTGATGCTGAATGGGAGTATTTTATCATTAGGAACACTCCTACCCTCTCAAAATTTGATGCTCGAACGAGAACTCGAACCCCGATCTCCACCTGTCGTGGGTGTTGCTCTAACCAATTCAGCTACTTGGACACATAATTTTTGAGAGGATTCTAGTGTATTTGATGAGAATGACAGATCTCCAAGGAGTAGAACCAAGAGGCTGTGAATACTCACAGTCACTCTGATTCTAGTGACGCTATACCACGTCACAACCTGTCAAACTCGAATAACTCCAATTTGACGTTGGATGCGTTTTAATTTTGTGAAATCTTATTTAAATTGTAAACGCTTGCAATGCGCGGGGTATTTCAATATTAGGAACACTAAGAACCTCTCAAAAATTGATTTATATTATATTCATGGTAGAAAAGTGGTAGAAAGGATTCGTGTTTAAGAAGGTGTCGGAATCTTGAGTCGATTATGGGTGAACAAGTGATTGCAACACGACTGAAATTGGAAATCTCATCATAAATATTTCATTGTCAAACCCCTACAGGTTTATTGAATAGAATATTTAAAACTGTTTGTTAAACAATACCTTATACAGAGTATGATATTGTTGTTGATGGTCATAGCATTGCATACCTCTGTACTAGCTCTAGGTACTTAGGTATTGTATAAATCAATGTCTTTGTGAAAGCACAGTTGATTGTAATTCCGATATAAAACTGTTGTTAAAATAAATAATTTGCGATATCGGAGTTGTTTCGCGTATTTAAACATGTGGTGTCTTGATTTAAATTGCAAACGCTGGCAATGCGCGGGGTATTTTATTTGAGGAACACTAATAAAATCTCAAAAATTGATGTCCAAAGGGAGAAGATATTCAATCAAATTTCCCCGTTTGGGCATCAAGTTTTGAGAGGGTAGCAGTGTTTCTAATAATATAATTTTTTGCGTTTATTTTCCTTTCATCGGGTAAAGTATTCAATATCTATTTGCAAGTTACCATCCCTGAGGAGTGAAAAAGTTTCATGTAGGTACCCACAGAGACCCACAGAGACCCCAAGTGAAAGTATTCCGACGCGAGTTGCTCGCGCAGTTCTGGATAGGCGAACAACTTTCGGTGTCGGAACTTTGGGAGAAATCGGAAAGCGTAACGGTCGTAACCCTCGGGTCCGAAATTCAATTTTGTAGTAGGAATCGCGAAACGTTGCTCACCATTCGCTACTCTCAGATTGAATTGGCCGAAACACAACAATTTTGAAAGAAAAGTCCATACGAACTTTGTGTTTTGGTTGACGGTAAAAGGCTATGGCAATGATATTTTTCTCCTGTTTTACTTTAGATATTTGAAAAATTGTATTTCGTAACCAATTTTGTTACAGGATATATATATATCCAATCAAATATTTTCCAGCTCACAGTTTCCGATGATATACTAGATGGCTTCTTCGTTCCAATTTGGCTGTACGCACGGATAAACACATTCGTAGAAGCTTATTTGTGCTGTCGCAGGCATATCAGTAGTACCACGAATGGAACGAGATAGAGCATTTCTCGTCCTCATGCAAGAAGTTTGGATACGTTCGGAGAAATTGATATATAGCAAGAGAATTTGATACATAAACAATTTATTTATGTACTTCGCTAACAAATTGGTCTGGATGTTACTGTGAGAGATAGAAAGTAAGATAGCCAACCAGTGAAATATTCATGTTACTCGGTAAAATAACAGAAACCACAAGCACCATAAATGTTGCAAGCCTGTCAAACTGACATGCGGACGTTTAGTGCTGTTCAATGCTGCAGTCAAACTTGATTGTAATAAACATAAATGAATGCTAATTATTGTTGCTGTAACGGGGAAAATAAACTTGATTCGATTTTCTTGCTTTTTGTTGCTATACTACGTTTCATCCGAAGCAGGAGGTTGAACCGAACGGTTTGGCGTGTTGGAAAAATGACCCGAAGTTAAGCAAAACTGCGCTGAGTCATGATGCTAAATGGGTGACCATCATACACATAACCAGTTCTGTTCAGGAGAGAGGCGGAAGGGATGAAAGTTAGTACAGCAACTTCAGTTGCCTTGCTTATCAACCTCTCAACAGCATGGATTTGTGGAGGAATCCTGCTGTTCGCGTTGTACCGTCCCTCGGAAGGGACGTTGAGACGATGGTCGCTTGATGCTATTCGACAGGAGTAGGCTACGTGCTGGCACCGGATTTCCCCTCCTCTCTTCTAGGCTAGGTTAGGTGCATCATCATCCTCATCATCATGCCCACCAATGCATGAAATTACCATTTCACTTGTAAAAGTTTTTAAAAGAATCGAAAAACAAGAAACCGTCGCCGGCATAGGCCAGTTCATTGCAATGCAATTGATGAGCGTAGCGAGCTGAGCGATTTTTCTAATTTCACTTGCCCCAGAAAAAAATCACACTTGTGATTTTTTTGTTTTTGTTTGTTTGTGTGTTTGTTCGCGCTCTAGCGGCCAAACGCCTGATCTGATTTAAACCAAATTTGCAGAGCACATTTTAGTGCTCCCAACTTAGACCTCCTGTCTTTTTCAGAGTAATCAGTCAAACAGTTTTGGAACAATGCAACATTTTAGAAA
Organism: Protonemura montana; assembly: GCA_947568835.1. Taxonomy (NCBI): domain Eukaryota; kingdom Metazoa; phylum Arthropoda; class Insecta; order Plecoptera; family Nemouridae; genus Protonemura; species Protonemura montana. Next base: position 5,638,424 of record OX387608.1, read on the forward strand.
AGGTTCATGTTGTTTAAATGAACATTTTAGAGTTTATAACGAACAGACACATTTTTGTTTAATTTTACAGAAACAGATTTCATGAAAACGAAAATGTTCAGATTTAATTAATTTCTTCGTAATTCCATGAAAATTTTAATGACAACGGTTTTACAAATTGAACCACATTTATTTTACAAAAGAAGCATGAAAGGTTACCCTTTCTCAGAGGAATATAAAAAAAAACTATGCTCATTTACAACGCAACTCAAAGTGTGTTAACAAGTCCTAGAAAAATAATTATTCTCGCGGCAATCTGTAGAAAGTCTTCTCTTATTCCTGGAACGTACTATAGGCAGATTTTCAAAGCTTACCATTGTCACTGTCGCTTTATGGACAGTTTTAAAGCTATTAGCTAATTAATCGCTAACAAAAAGTCCTTTTTTAGAAGCTGCAGTTTATCCCTCCTTACGGTGAAATATAGTGTAGCTAAAACAAGATCAACTTGAAGTAAATAAGGTCTCATGCTATCCAAAGTCTTGAGGACGAAGATTGATGTGTTGGAAGATCTGAAGCTACTCGTTCAACAAGTTCGATTGTTTAGAATGCCGCAGGCTGAATACGTTTCATCTGGCCATCTTCGAAAATAATGTTTGTCAGCGACGGAGAAGTTTTCTTTTCGTGTTTTTCTTGTTGTTATTATTATTTTTTATTTTTACAGAGTTTTTTGGCTTGTTTATCGAGTCACTTTCGACATCGCGTACCTACTCTAGCATATATGCTACAAATTTTTCTTTTCGGTTCCATCACTTTTTCCCGCCCGAAACTCGAGCTCATCGGTTTATTATTTCTTGTGGCATCTGCAAGTAATAATTAGCCATATGATCATAATCCAGATTTATAAGTTATATTTATTTTATTTGGCAAGAATTCATGAAATAGAAGTAAAATTGGAGCGACAAATCTTTCAAACCGACCAGTTATCTCGTAATTTCTCTTAAAATTGTCTCGGAAAACTTGACAGTAACTGAATTTTAACTCTGATGCTTTATTTATGTGACAATTTATTGCGAATCTATGCTACATTTAACTCTGAGAAGGAAAAGTATTTTAAGTACGAGCTTTTTGTACACCTCGATTCACTTTTAGAAGCTTCATTTCATGCATGCAGCAACTTGGATTCAATATAAAAAAACCTTTCAAGATGAAATGTAAGAACAGTTTTTTTCTGTCCTTCTCGACTGTCGAGAAGACATTGCTTTGATTTTTTGTGGTGTTTAACGACGCACTGTTTTGACGACGGGTCCTGTGACACAGGTCAAATGGCGTCGGGATGATTACGATAACGAATCTTACCTAAAATGAAAAAGGGAAAGCACGTAGGCTAATTTTGTCAAATTGCACAAGAGGACCACCGGCTTAACGGCCCTTTCGAAGGACGGTACCTTTCGAACAATAGGATTCCTCCACAAATCATTGCAGACAAGAGGTTGATGAACAAGGCGAGTGGTATTTTTTAAATACTTAAAACTAGTGCTAAGGATAAATCAAGTAGACACGAGTCTAAAAACCATCTTAACAAGGCGAGTGATTTTTTTTTTTTTTTTTATTTCATTCAATCTCTTTTCCGAAAAAATTTGTCAAAAGTGTGGTGGTCACCCATCCTTTACCTGAACCAGCACAGAATTACTCAACTCCGGTGATCTCATTAGAATCGGTGTTTCTAACACGCTAAACCGTTCGGTGGTCACCCATCCAATACCGGATCCAGCGCAGTGTTGCTTAACTCCTGTATTTCCAACAAGCCAAACCGGTCAGAATAACTTTCAATTCTCGATTACGAGTAGAAGAAGAAATCTTCTTCTATTGCATCTCACCTACACGCGGCGCACCCAACGACGCCCTGGTGCATCTCGGGTCTAACCTAGAACGTCTCAGAGCGTCGTAGTTAGCAACACTCTGAGAAATCTTAGCGCGAATCCGAAAGAAAATTGCATTTCAACGACTGCACTCCGTCTGACGACATGTTCAAGAAATACTGGGTCTTTTTATGAACGTGCGTCAGCTCGGATTGGATTTTATTTTTTAATATTTTCTGCAGCAGAATTGTCGGTTCGTATTTCGATTTCTGTGTGAATTGTGCATCCAGTGATATTGAAATTTGATTTTGATTTTTTTTTACAAATTATTGGATTTTTTGGAAAAACTTTTTTTGTATACGTTTGCTGTCAATAGATACTTTTAGGAATTTTATAGAACTCCTTCTTTTCACAACTTGATTTACTTCCTCTTTTTCTCTTTCTCTCTCTTTGATCCCTTCGTGTTTCGTATACTATTTGTAAAATACTGGAATACATTTTGCTTTTAGAAATTTTTGTAACATGCCCAATGGCCTCAGAGAGAGAACTCAATCAAATTTAGAGCAAATGTATGTTTACACGCCAAAATGACAAATTCGAAGATTATATTTCTAATGATACTTCCATAGGATATAGGATCTTAAAAAACCGTTATGTGGTCACCCATCCAATACCTGACCCAGCGCAGTGTTGCTTAACTTCGGTGATCTCACGAGAACCGATGTTTCCAACACGCCAAACCGTTCGGTGGTCACCCATCCAATGCCTGACCCAGCGCAGTGTTGCTTAACTTCGGTGATCTCACGAGAACCGGTGTTTCCAACACGCCAAACCGTTCGGTGGTCACCTATCCAATAACTGACCCAGCGCAGTGTTGCTTAACTACGGTGATCTCACGAGAACCGGTGTTTCCAACACGCCAAATGGTCACCCATCCAATGACTGACTCAGCGCAGTGTTGCTTAACTTCGGTGATCTCACAAGAACCGATGTTTCCAACACGCCAAACCATTCGGTGGTCACCCATCCAATAACTGACTCAGCGCAGTATTGTTTAACTTCGGTGATCTCACGAGAACCGGTGTTTCCAACACGCCAAATGGTCACCCATCCAATGACTGACTCAGCGCAGTGTTGCTTAACTTCGGTGATCTCACAAGAACCGATGTTTCCAACACGCCAAACCATTCGGTGGTCACCTATCCAATAACTGACTCAGCGCAGTATTGTTTAACTTCGGTGATCTCAAGAGAACCGGTGTTCCTAACTAGCCAAACCATTCGATGGTTACCCACCCAAAACTGACTCAGCGCAGTGTTGCTTAACTTCGGTGATCTCACGAGAACCGATGTTTCCAACACGCCAAACCATGCGGTGGTCACCCATCCAATATCTGACTCAGCGCAGTGTTGCTTAACTTCGGTGATCACTTTGCGAAAAGCGATCATTGGTCGGCTATGCGCCCGCAAGACGCAATTAAATATCTCATCGCCGACGAAGCCCGACCGGCTGCATACGTGTTCCTTTGCAAGGCGAACGTCTTAGCGAGGGCGTCGCGGCGTCACCGACGCCGACGTCTGGACCCTGTGAATCACTTGCGGCGACGACATCTGGGTCATATCTCCGGGGAGTTTAATGTCTGTGGCACCGAGAAATGACCTGGACAAGACTGTTTGCGAGTTTTATCTGCCATATGAGAGCCGTTTGAACTCAGTGACTTTGAAATTCGCTGATTTTTGTCTGGATTATTCACGTGGTGGCCCTTTTTGACTTGTCATTTCTATATTAGAAACTTTTTTAAACATTTGAATGATGCCTACCTAAAAATAGACCGCTTTTTTACTCAAATTTACCGTTATTTTCTGTCAAGGGCTTGTCGGGTTCCACGGAGCTCAACAAATTTGACTGTCGCTGTCCATTCAGTTTTGCTTTGTTAATTAAACGAGGGACTAACGGATGTTTTTTTTTTACCTCCAAGTCTTGCTGTTTGAATCCACAACGTGTATTTATATATATTTCACATTCGCCTGCTGCCACCTAGTGCGTTAACTTATTCAAGGAAGGCTGCGCACACGCAAGGGGTGACGTTCTCATGCTCTACATACGTCAGTGCGATGGATGTTTTAATTAAAGGGGTTTTTCAGTTTGATTAAAATTTTAACCACGCTTATGGAAATTACGTCGCTTTAGTACGGTTTTTCTACAACAGAAGCCGCATCCACGGAGCAGAGTTTACGCTTGACCGTCCTAAAATTTGGGGGTTTAGGTGTTGTCATTATGGTTACAATCTTTATGAAAAACTGGAAACACAGTCTGTGACTGGATGATCTTCTTTAACTCTGGGAGCTACTTCTAAACTCTACTTTGAAGATACAGCTCTGAGATGCTAGATGCAGTAACATTTAATTGGTTGGTTGATTTGTGAGGTTTAACGACGCACTGTTTTAAAAAACGGGCCTTCCGGCACTGGTGTAATGGCGTCGGTGAATGATGCCGATGATTGTCAATCTAACTGAGCCTAGAAGAGAGGTGACACCCGGTGTCGACATGTAGTCTACTCCTGTTAAAGAGCACCAAGGGTGCCACCGGTTTAACGTCCCTTACAAAGGACGGTACAACGCGAACAACAGGATACCTCCGCAAATCTATGCTGTTGATAGATAGATAATTTTATTGTCTTAAAAAACCATTACGTTAGAATGCTGGCATTAGAATGGCATGAATGGCATTATAATTGAGAGGTTGATAAGCAAGGCGAGTAAAGTTGTTCTAACATTCGTCCCTTCAACCTTTCTCCCGAACAGAACTGGTCATGTGTATGATAGTCGTCCATTCAAAACGTTTAAAAAAGGCTGAATTGGGAACTAAAAATGTAATAAAAATTCTTCTATATGCAAGTTTTTATCTGATGCCGGATCAAAATAGCGAATTGTAACATTTCCGTTCTTGATCATAGTGCGCAGAATTTTGTGAAAATCTAATATAATAAGTGAAGCGAGTCTTTTAACTCGTTTTTTTCACTCAAATATCCTTGAGGTTTCTTGAAAACATCAAACGACGACTTTGTAAGAAGATGGCTTACTTCTGAGATCCCCAGTCGACCAGAGTCATACCCGGCAAAACAGAAACGGTTCTTTTAAAACAAAGAGTCAACCTCTCTGCAAATAAGACTCGACAAGTCTGGGAAAGTAAGGCAAGCACCAAGATCTGTCACGTCAATAAGACAAAAGAAAGTCTACAGTTGCTAAAGGAAATTCCATCCCGAGGCTTCCGGCGAGCTTTAATTCCCACGGGGCCTACCAGGAATTCCTTAGGGACGCGCCAGCTTTGTTTGAGAACATGACGTCACTTCACCTTCTACAGTCTCACGGCCGGATTAACAACATGTCTGTCTATGAAGAATACAAGTCGGGAATATGTTTTAGCTTTGGGAGTTCAGGATCAGCGTAATGGTAAACGGCATTACGTGCCGGCATTACGTGGTAACGGTAGGTGCCATCCGATGGCGTTTGCGGACAATCTTTTTGAGATAATTTTACCAAGAAATAATCAAGAAATAACATTTCGATGCATTTATATCAATCGATTAGGCTAGGAAGATGGCAATCCAGTCTCAAAGACGAAGAATTTGTGAGAAATATTAAAATAGAATTTCTAAAATCTCAAAAAGACAGTAAATCCACCTCGTAGCATTTACCATTTTCGTCGGTTAGTTGGTCGGTTATACAAAGCAAACGAGTGTGCGTCACAAATCCATGCTGTCAAAAAGTTGATGAGCAAGGCGAGTGAAGTTGCTGTACTAACTACAATCAATCCCTCCAACCTCTCTCCCGAATAGAACTGGTCATGCGGATGAGGGTCACTCATCCAATACCTGACCCAGCACAGTGTTTCTTATCTTCGGTGATCTCACAAAAACCGGTGTTGCCAACATGCCAAACCGTTCGGTGGTCACCCATCCAATACCTGACCCTACGCAGTGTTGCTTAACTTCGATGTTTTCACCAGAACCGGAGTTTCCAACGCGCCGCCCGTTCGGTGGTCACCCATCCAAAACCTGACTCAGCGCAGTGTTGCTTAACTTCGGTGATCTTCAGTTTTTCCATCAAAACCGCTCGGTTGTCAAGGTTGACAATATTGGTGAGCCAACTTATATTTCCCAACATTAGTCAATTTTCCGACAATTTTCCGATAATTGACGACACAAGAAAAGTTTGGCAGCGTTTCCATAGTGAGATATTGAGTCAACAAGATGGCGGTCAATTATGAAGAAGTTTCTTTCAGATAATAAAGTGCTGTATTGTGTGCGTGTGTGTGCGTGCGTGTTCTAGTTCGGGCGAGCGACTTCACCACGGAATTGTATTACCTCTAAAATATTACAGAAGCATCGCTGTTTCACGTTCGGTACAGGTACTACACGTTAAGTTTCGATCAAGTACGCTGTTCTCTCTGTTCGGTTTTGCATGGTAATGGTCTTTATGATTCATTCGATGTGCAAGTAATGCAGTTTTTTGCTGGATGTCTGTTCGATACACAACAAAAGACCTTCATTTTTTTGTCTTTCCCGCGCCACGCCAAACAAGCGGACATTCACCTTGACCTAAGAGGGAAAAAAATCTACACTTAAAAAAATTATAATTGTCTAGTTTCGTTATTGTAAGCCCTTATGGATATATCGTTTCGGGGATTTTTTCCTCCTCTTATGGAAATCTGCGTGAAGAGGAATTTGTGTAAGTAATTTAAAACCTGCTGACATTTGCGAGAATTCATAATCAAACCAAGAATTCAAATTCCAATTTGTTAAAACTGTTCCATCAAACGTTAGTCAACTTTTAAATTTCAAATGCTACCTAATTTTGTATGCGTTTCTATCACTCTTAGTTGCAAACAAATTATTCAAACAATGTTGTCGGTGGTGGAGCCTAAATTCTATCGCAGTCACATTTACAATTTTGGCAGAGCAATCAAAATTAAACCACCTGTTATTTACTTTAGCTTTTCAAGCTCGCACCATTGAGTGGAAAATTTATAGTCAGAGGACCAACGTTAATGTTAGAAGTTCTGCTGAGCAAACGAGCCGGCAACACGTGGTAACGGTTGATGTCGCCCGATGGCGCTCGCGGCCGTCCTTTTTAACAAACCTCAAAAATGAAATAATTAAGACTCATAATATCCATACGTGTATAGAAATCACCGAGGTCAGCATTAATAAAAAATTAATTGAGCGTGAACCAGTCTCAAATGCCAGTAATCTGCGAGAAATAACTAAATTAAGTTTTGTAACAATCAAAACGACGGTGACTCCATCTTGTAGCAACCTCCAAGTTGGTCGGTAGAGTAGTCATTTGGTGGCCATTTTACGCGAAGACAGTTAAACATCAGGATGAAATCTTATTTAAATTGCAAACGCTTGCAATGCGCGGGGTATTTTATTATTATCAACACTGTAACCGTCTCAACAATTGATGCCCAAACGGGGACTCGTCCCTGTTTGGGCATTTGGGCACTGTTAAACGTTAGCTTCATTGTAGTACGGTCCAACTTGACCACTGTGAAATGAACGAGGCAACAATGAACATACAATAACGTACGATGCGAAACTATATAATAGAAAACAATAGAATACATTCCTTTACAAAGTAATATATCACAATACAATATATACAGCCGGACAAACATGCCAGTGGTGGACCGATTTACCCATCGCCTGGCACCCCGTCTTTACGCCACTGCCTATGCTATGACGTGTGCCACTCAAAAGATCTATTGATAAATTACCGAGCCTTTTTTTTTCTTATTCGTGTGACTCGACTCGTGACGTCAATCCACCAAGTTAGGCTTTTCCTTGTATAATTAATGATGTTCAGACAAAGTTTTCAAGTATATGTTCACAGTTATGCACAGGGCGGGTCAACCTTTTTTTTTTTTTTTGGTGAGAAAACTCGAAGCGAAATTTGTTTGACTAGTCGCATTATTTTTATGTTCGGCCGCGCAACTCGTAAAGTTTTCAAACGCCATAAAAGTGAAATTTTTATTAGGCCGTATTTTTGTAAAGTGATGCCAAATGTTTAGTTTTATATATATATATTTTTTTTTTTTCACAAAAAGTGATGTGTTTTTATATACATTTTATTTTGGCTAAGTTGGTAGATGGTGTTTTTACAGAAACTGTTTAAACTGGGCTATAACGTTATATTATTTTCATACTGGTGGTTTTAAAATTTTACAATATTACGAAAGGGTAATTTAAATGACACTTCCCGGGTGACGATGGTGTTCCTCAAAGATGCTTTTGATGATCAATATTATCATTGAGTTAATAGTTAGTCAGATCTATAGCGTTGATGTTAAATTTTTTGTTGAGTATTCGAGTTGGTAACATGTGATAACGGTAGGTGCCACCTGATGACGCTAGCGAGCGTATTATAAGGTTTGGTAAAAAAAATTGGGCCTTAAAATTGCTAAAGTTCGATTTTGGAGCAGTCGATTGAAGCATCTTCAATGATGTATCAGGGATGAAAGTTAGTACAGCAACTTCACTCGCCTTGCTTATCAACCTCTCGACAGCATGGATTTGTGGAGGAATCCTGTTGTTCGCGTTGTACCGTCCTTCGGAAGGGACGTTAAGCCGGTGGTCCCCTTGGTGCTCTTCGACAGGAGTAGGCAACGTGCCGGCACCGGGTTTCCACTCTTCCCTTCTAGTCTAGACTGCGTTCATAATAGTTTTCATCGTCACCCACTCATTCACCGACGCTATTAGACCAGTGCCACAGGGCACGTTGTCTAAACAGTGCGTCGTTAAACACCACAAATAAATAAAAGTCGTCTCGACCTTGAGGGGAGACCTTATCCCATCCCGTGAAAGTGGAATCTGGACACCGAAATAAATAAGAATTAATAGATCAATATAAACCAGACATATCTGACATGCATGTTTACAGGCACGTTGGATGCTGGAGACTAGAAATGTAAAAAAAAAAACCGTTACTGGGAATAATTTCCTCATTATACACAGAAGATGAGTTCACATCAAAGGATGACTGTCATAACGATTCCCTGGAGATGAACATGTTATCAACTTATCTACTTATGATAATCACATACGTTCACAGTCAATTTATTCCAGTGTCATACCGACTTAATCAAGGCATAGGTATACCACTTGATTTTATATTGTAGGTAATATTCAAGTCAAAGGCAATAAAGCATAAACTTAGGCGTTATCCATGCAAAGCAAGGGACGTACGCAGCTTTGCCTAATGCATTTTCATAGATACTTTAGATCAAACCTGAGTGTTATTATAATATTAAAAATATGCAAAACATTTACATACAAATGCGAAACGTCGTTTTATAATTTTCATACTGGTGGTCGAATACATTACAATTTTACAATATCGCTAAAGGGTAATTTAAATTACACTTCCTGGTTGAAATAGGGTTGTCGTGGTTTGCGTTTTGCACTTTGAATTGGGTCAGTGTGTCGCCCCTTTTGCGACAAGGGCGTGTTATGTGAAGGGTCGTACGGAGGACAGGAAAATACATGTTTGGATGTATTACTCCCTGCTTAAAAATCCCTTTGAAAAATTAATCAGTTTTTTTAGGGAGCGCCCGGTGGGGACAGGACTGTCGGTGATTTAATTACAACTGGTCAAGAGTATGGACATCTTTCTAAATTTTAGTTATCCCTCTTCACATAATCGCAATTGATTTCTAAGCTGGTGTTATAGATTTTTACGAATTCCTGGCATTCTATACTGACGGACGATTCTGTCCTGTGGCCGTTGGATTAGCATCCTACTCTAGAGTTGCTAAGAACTCGTCCTTACGAGTCGCCTCGGCCTCTTCCTCCTTATTTCACACCGTGAAAGTGGAATCTGTGTGCCCGGATAGCTTAGTTGGTAGATAAATTGGGAGGTCCCGGTTTCGTATCCCACTTCACTTGCATATTTATCCAAGCTTCTTTTCCAATTATGAAAAGGTTTGGTATCTGTGTTTATGGCACCAATTCCTTTCTTCTTTTCATACTTCTCTTAAATGTAGGCAGCATAAAAATTAAATTAAAAAAAAACAAACTATTACTTGTGCTTTTAGTTCGTATTTTGTGATACCTGTTGGTATACGTTGTTCATATGCGCAACAGGTATTGGATCTCTAATAATTCAAACGATTTTTAAAGACAGGGAAATTTAGTCCTAGGCAAGCCTCTCTCAGTTATTGTTGTTATTTTCTTATTTCCTTTAAATCTGGGTCGTCTTCCCTTAAATTAAGCAACGATTGTCCTCAGATTTCCACAGCTCATATCCAGGAAAACAAGGATTGCCAGCAGCTGAAAACATCCTGCTAATTTGAACATGAAAAAGTAGATTTTGACAGGAAAATCTAAGCTCCTTTTATAACAATTTTAAGAGAGGATACTCGTAACGGAGAATTTCTTAACAGAAGAAGAAAGTTACTTAATACAGTTAAGTTTTTCAAGTTTTCACTTGCGATCACCATTCAAACGCTAATTAATTTTCCGAATAAGCTACCATCGGAAAATCTAAGAAAGCTGGAAGAAATGGTGCGTTCGCGATGCTTTTATTTTCGGGGAGAACTACCCTCATCCCTTCTCGTCAGGTAAACACCAGAAATATAATTATAATCCATAGCAATACACGTGAGAAAACGAATCCAAATCAATCAATTCTGACAGCTGTCATGTTTCAGAGGTAAATATTGACGTGTAGGTACTCAGTACAAATGCCTAGAATTTCTAGAATTTTATTCAATGTCAAATCTTGTTTAAATTTATTCATCAATCTCAAACCAAAGTCTCGAAATTGCTTGCATTTTAAACCGAATTACTCTTAAAATAAGCCCACTTGTTGAGCTCTGCGATAGCGTAGGTACGCACTGCATTTTGTGAAGAAAATCAATACAGTTATTTCACATTTTCCACATTCGCTTGGCAACAATGCATTGGATTGCACACACATTCGGGTCATTCCATATCAAGTGCCCACACTCAAAACCTTCACTATCTCAGAACTTGACGAAATTTTCAGGAGGGTTAGAACACCGGAAATAAAAAATCTCTTTTAAAGTTTTTTTCCATATGTCTAGCGGTTTGCCCGTGGCAGGGGATGGAAAAATAAAATATTTTACTTTTTGCCCCGCACGGCCATTCACTATATTCACTCTAGCGTTTGAACAAATAAACTTAAAACAATGGGATTAGTTCTAAAATGATAATCGTGCTTTCATTAACAAGAAAAAATGCATAAATTGCTTACTTATCAAGTTTAGGGGTAGAAAAAATCCACCCTTAAATTTCAACCCTTAATAACTCGAGAAGTAATATTTTTTTTTTTTTTTGTTTTGTTGTGAAGCATCTCCTGTCTATTATCTTTCCATGAAAAAAAAATTAATCATTAACAGCCGTATGATCAGAAGTTATGAGATTTTTATTGTATAAATGTGTGTGCATTTAGTTGTGTTTCTGCAAGTCTGTTAGCATGGTCCATGCAAATCACCCGTAAATTGATAGATTATATAATTTTTCAGTTTAAAAATTGTGTGTAAGTACTACAAAGATTCTTTTTACTCACTCATTTCTTCGTTTCACTCTGACCTATCACTCTGGCTTCTTCGAACAACGGCGAGGAGGAGAACACCCGCGTGGCTACTGAGTGCTCAGACACGGGTACGAAGCAATGCAGTTTTTGCGTGCCGGGAATTGGCCGGGATGACGCAAATCGTGTGGCTAGCACCTGTTCTGTGTCTTGGTGCTCCTCAATAGTTCCGAATGTGAAGTTGATGGTCGGGATGGCTTCGACCGCCCAATCGAAGAGTTGCCGGGGTGTTATTATTTGCGACTCGTAGGGGCGCTGAAGACTCGCCCGCGCTGCCAGCCGCTTGACCGTCCCTCCGACGCCGTCGCAGGCGCTCTTCCCATGTGACGTCGCCGTGAAATGCCACTCCACGTCGGCCCCAAAGTCTCTTTGATAGTGGCACAAGTTGGCAAAATTTTTCCTATTTTTATATTGCGAGGCTGCCCCATCAGAAAAATAGAACATCTTCTTTATGGTCTGAAATTTATTGTGCAAAAAGCTCACGAGTTTTTTTATGAATAGATGCACTGCGACAGTGTTGTGGATCAAACTCTCGGAAATTACAACAAAGCTGATGTGGCGCTCTTCCCCGCCCTCTTTGTAATATGCCACGAAGGGGTGGATGGTGGCGGACGCATTGTTCCAGTGGAACCCCTGGGCCTCGTCTTGTAGCACGAACGCATAGTTTTCGGCAAAATCACAGATCACCAAAAACTCGCCGGGCAGGAGACCGCACTTGATGTCCGATTGGTGCGAAGATTGTTTTTTAGCAATAAAAGAGTGGATTTTCAAAATTTGCAGAGCTGCGGCCGAAGAACTGTGTGTTGCCTGGTGCCAGTGGGACTCATTCGGTGTGCGTGTGCACTATCCACCAAAACGTCAAGCTAATGATCATCGGTGCCGACTTGACGAAGTTGACAGTGGACCAATCTTATCCGATAACATCTTACCACGACTGCCTTGAGCAGTTGGTCTGCGACAGTCCCCTCCCCGAATGCCATCTAGGCGAGTGTGAGGAGTGCCCGGGCATCGAGCCGTTAAAGGAGCGCCTCACGCAACTGCTGGACGACGAAATGGTGGACAATGTTATCTACAAGCAGTGGGAGAGCACCGACCGATGCACCCTGCAAACGCACATCGATTCATCCGAGGAATTCGTGGACAGTTGTTGTGCAAAATTAGTTGCTCTGTGCCGCCACTCTTTTATTGCTAAAAAACAATCTTCGCACCAATCGGACATCAAGTGCGGTCTCCTGCCCGGCGAGTTTTTGGTGATCTGTGATTTTGCCGAAAACTATGCGTTCGTGCTACAAGACGAGGCCCAGGGGTTCCACTGGAACAATGCGTCCGCCACCATCCACCCCTTCGTGGCATATTACAAAGAGGGCGGGGAAGAGCGCCACATCAGCTTTGTTGTAATTTCCGAGAGTTTGATCCACAACACTGTCGCAGTGCATCTATTCATAAAAAAACTCGTGAGCTTTTTGCACAATAAATTTCAGACCATAAAGAAGATGTTCTATTTTTCTGATGGGGCAGCCTCGCAATATAAAAATAGGAAAAATTTTGCCAACTTGTGCCACTATCAAAGAGACTTTGGGGCCGACGTGGAGTGGCATTTCACGGCGACGTCACATGGGAAGAGCGCCTGCGACGGCGTCGGAGGGACGGTCAAGCGGCTGGCAGCGCGGGCGAGTCTTCAGCGCCCCTACGAGTCGCAAATAATAACACCCCGGCAACTCTTCGATTGGGCGGTCGAAGCCATCCCGACCATCAACTTCACATTCGGAACTATTGAGGAGCACCAAGACACAGAACAGGTGCTAGCCACACGATTTGCGTCATCCCGGCCAATTCCCGGCACGCAAAAACTGCATTGCTTCGTACCCGTGTCTGAGCACTCAGTAGCCACGCGGGTGTTCTCCTCCTCGCCGTTGTTCGAAGAAGCCAGAGTGATAGGTCAGAGTGAAACGAAGAAATGAGTGAGTAAAAAGAATCTTTGTAGTACTTACACACAATTTTTAAACTGAAAAATTATATAATCTATCAATTTACGGGTGATTTGCATGGACCATGCTAACAGACTTGCAGAAACACAACTAAATGCACACACATTTATACAATAAAAATCTCATAACTTCTGATCATACGGCTGTTAATGATTAATTTTTTTTTCATGGAAAGATAATAGACAGGAGATGCTTCACAACAAAACAAAAAAAAAAAAAAATATTACTTCTCGAGTTATTAAGGGTTGAAATTTAAGGGTGGATTTTTTCTACCCCTAAACTTGATAAGTAAGCAATTTATGCATTTTTTCTTGTTAATGAAAGCACGATTATCATTTTAGAACTAATCCCATTGTTTTAAGTTTATTTGTTCAAACGCTAGAGTGAATATAGTGAATGGCCGTGCGGGGCAAAAAGTAAAATATTTTATTTTTCCATCCCCTGCCACGGGCAAACCGCTAGACATATGGAAAAAAACTTTAAAAGAGATTTTTTATTTCCGGTGTTCTAACCCTCCTGAAAATTTCGTCAAGTTCTGAGATAGTGAAGGTTTTGAGTGTGGGCACTTGACATGGAATGACCCATTCATTACTATTTTCATAGACACATTCTCATCGACTGCGAGTGTATGCAGTCTACACACTTTTTATTTTTGATAATTTGTTCGTATCCTCACTTTTATAAAACCAGTATAACGAGATTAAAGTACCCCAAGAGAAAAAAAAAAACAGATCTAAAAAGTGCTAAACTATTAAATTTAAGTCAAAAACTGATGCTAAGGTTAGATAAAGTAGACATGAGTCTAAAAACCATCTGATATTACATAGTGCTAACCATGCGAACATCATTAACAACTTCATTAATCAACTTCATTAAGTCAGCATCATGGAATTGTTGTAAATTTTACAAGAATTCAACATGATGTAAACATTTCGAAAATTGTATATAAATTCAACTCTTCCTTGGGGCCCTACGTTGGCAGATAATCCATGCAAATATCATAATTTTTTCATTAAACTACAAATTACTCGCTCTAATCAAATCACAAAAATAACATTCGCTTCTTTCTCATCAAAAAGAAAAACATTTTCCCGGCTGCCGGTTCCACGCCCGCCACCTCACTTTCCCAACCATTACCTAACACACCTACACGCGGAGAGTCGTCGTTCACCAATCACGGGGCTCGGAGCGCCACGAAGCACATTAATTATGCATACCATTGTTATTGATGCACAAACAAACAAACAAACAAACAAACTCTGCAGCAGTAAACACTTGACTTGCGCTTCAGGGGTGGAGGGTGGCAGAGTGAAATTTCCCAGCATCAAGGGTGTACGAGGAAACGTTCGCTCCAGGCGGTTGAAGCTTTCTGTCTCTTACCATCTCTGTTGGCATCACTCGTTCTATCTCTCTCTTGTTTCTCAAAGCGGCAATGTTCTGTAGTAAATTCCCATCAAATGCTTGCCAGTGCGTGATTTCAAACTTTTAGCGGAAGCGATTCGATGCTTTGAATTGTGATTTGAAGTCAAGTTATGGCGAGGAAAATGCTGTTTTGAAACTACGTTAAGATAAAACACGAGACAAGCATTATATGACTACGTTGTTGACTATGATGGTTTTTAGACTCATGTCTATTTAATTTATCCTTAGCACAAGTTTTTAGAAAAACTATTTGAACTGGGTTTTTAATGCTAAGTAAAGGGCTACTAAATTTCCCGACGTTTCGCAACATATACTAGTTACTTCTTCAGAGGTTTGAGCAGTCCTGACAATTTTCCAATAACAAAAGAACCACATAAAATTATAACAATTACCTAGTTCGAGCTTCCTAAATGCATCTAAACAAAATAATCAGGGTCAATAACTCAAAAACTATTGTATTATGTATTTTCTGAAATAAGAACTCGAACACATTGGCGTTTTTTAACTAACTAATTATGTGTATGGAAAAAACGCCAATTTTTCGAGGTTTTCCTAACGTTATGTGATACAATCAAAATTTCCTTATTCATTACGTTTTGTTCTTAATCTACCTATCCAAATATTTTCTTCTGGATTCTTTGTGTTGATTTCTTCTGTCTCCTCACTGATATTCTCTATTATATTTTTCTGTTGTAAAATTGTTCCCCAAGCTCTATCTAGTTGAAAACTATCATCTCTATTGAAGTTAACCCAATAACCCAATAACCCAATAACTTCAATAGAGATGATAGTTTTCAACTAGATAGAGCTTGGGGAACAATTTTACAACAGAAAAATATAATAGAGAATATCAGTGAGGAGACAGAAGAAATCAACACAAAGAATCCAGAAGAAAATATTTGGATAGGTAGATTAAGAACAAAACGTAATGAATAAGGAAATTTTGATTGTATCACATAACGTTAGGAAAACCTCGAAAAATTGGCGTTTTTTCCATACACATAATTAGTTAGTTAAAAAACGCCAATGTGTTCGAGTTCTTATTTCAGAAAATACATAATACAATAGTTTTTGAGTTATTGACCCTGATTATTTTGTTTAGATGCATTTAGGAAGCTCGAACTAGGTAATTGTTATAATTTTATGTGGTTCTTTTGTTATCGGAAAATTGTCAGGACTGCTCAAACCTCTGAAGAAGTAACTAGTATATGTTGCGAAACGTCGGGAAATTTAGTAGCCCTTTACTTAGCATTAAAAACCCAGTTCAAATAGTTTTTCTAAAAACGTTGTTGACTAGTTTTAAAAAGATATAATGTGTCTTGCATCTCATTTTATTTTTTTAATACAATTACTCAAAAATGGTACGTTCAAGTAGCTCAATTGGTAAGTTTACCACTCACGGTAGGTGGAGATCGGTGTTTAGGTACCCATTTGGGCACCAGTTTTTAAGAGGTTATTATATGTTCCTAAAATTTGCAAGCATTTGGATTTGAATCAGATTTTAAAGTTAACAACCTATTCTTTTATGAGGAAAATTAAGATTAGGTGGTCATAAGTTATGAAAAGACGGAAGAACTTTTTTCCGAAAAAAAAAATGTTCGGTAGCCGATAAAACTGGTGTGTATAGGGGAAAACGGGCAAGAAACTTGATGCAATTTAAGCAATTCACTTGTAAGTAATGTGCAGATGGTGCAACAGCCATAGGAATTGTGACAATTTAACTGTCGTTTTATTTAGGTGTAGATAACAGCAGACATCTAACATTGGCGTCGAAGTTGCACTGGCTGAGCCATGCAAATCAATTTTTATTCAATCTTATTCGGTGATACAATTTTAATACCTAAACCTGAGATAATTTGAACGAATTAATCCTTTTTACTACCTCTAAAAGGTTAGCGTGAGGCATCATGGACCAGCGAATCAGGACTTGCAGAAGATATTTCTCCCAAGTTGACATAACTTTGTAATGTTTTTTTTGAAGTTCACAAGGAGATTGTTTGCAAACAAGCCTGACCGTTCAGTGGTCACACATCCAATACGTGACTCAGTGCAGTGTTGCTTAACTTCGGTGATCTCACAAGAACCGGTGTTTCCAACACGCCAAACCGCTTGGTTTTTCACACGCCTTATCAAATTATTTCTGCGGCTCCAGGTTTGCTCGCTGCTTTCGAGGGTGAAAATGCTATAAAACATCTCTGGCCTCTGAGCGTGATTTAAGACGGGCTAGGTTAGCACTAAAGCTGATTCAATTTTAGTCTTGAGTGACCAAAACACTACGTTGCACGGCGTATTTCGGTTTGTTTCGGTGTTTTTCGGTTTGGTGGCAGTCCCACCGCTTGAAAACCAAGCTCGGTGATAAGTAGCTTATCAGTAGTGGATGTATCACGTGTTTTTGTAGTTGGTGGCTAGGAAATAATGTGAAACAAATATCAGGAAAAACAATGTTTAAAACAAATAGTTCCTGTACCTAGCTTAGATAAAACGAACACAATTGATTGTTTAATGTTTCTTATGAAGATTTTTCCTAGCTAGGACAATTTTAAACATACCGTTGCTTAGTTGCCTTGCTTTTTACGACATGCCCCCCAATTCATTACCAAAAATATTTCCCTCTTAGGGAATTAAACCCAGAATAAGGATTTAAAAAGTCTTCAGTCTACTTTTGGGACAAGAAATATTTGTTCTCGTGTCTCCTCGATTCGGTTGTCGGTCTCCTCTTTTTTAATCTCTGCTGCAGATATTTGTGTAGGAAGAAAAAGGCAAAAATTAATGTTCATCGAGGCTAAAAAGTTGCTTTGCTATCGTAACCAAATTTTACGGTGAGAATGAAATTGCAAAGCTCTATAAAACACATGCAATTACTTAACAAGGATCTAAAATACTTATTTTTTTCTGGGTATTTATTCAGGTGCTCCATAACAACAACAAAAAATCCCTTCAACAATTGCTTCTTGCTGCTTTATTTTCCGCCCACAGTTGCTACCAATTTAAAACTGCCAGGAGTTTCGACAGAATAAAATTACCACAAGAAGGTCCGCAAAAATCCAAATTTTCACTCTCATATCCCCGCATGCCTATAGAGCCGAAAGTCGCGTGCCACTCAGCTGTTTTGCCTCTCCCAAGGGCCTTATGTACTTGGGCTAATGAGAGCCGCCTGAGCCGCCATCTTCTGCTCCTGGTAAAGGGGGGGGGGGGGGGGGGGCGCACACTTGCTTCTTACAATGCGTTGGATTCAAGTATGCAGTGGCGTCAAGCCGTGTCTTGCGGGGAGGCATTACACACGAGACAAGTTGATATTGATTTTTGATTTCTTGTCTTTAACGACGCACTGTTTTGACAGGAAACCCTGTGATTTTAATCTAATGGCGGTGGTCCATGAGTGGGTGATGATGAGGATAACGATGAATCTAATCTAACCTAGCCTAAAAGGGAGAAGGGGACACCCAATGCTGGCACGTAGTCTACTTCTGTAGAAGAGCACCAAGGGGATCACCGGCTTTACGTTCTGTCCGAAGGGCGGTACAACGCGAACAACAAGATTCCTCTACAAATCCATGCTGTCGATAGGTTGATTAGCAAGGCGAGTGAGGTTGTAACCTATTTCCCGATTAGAACTGGGCATGTGTATGATGGTCACCCATCAAATACCTAATCCGGCGCAGTGTTGCTTAACTTCAACGAGGACCGGTGTTTCCAACACGCTAAACCGTTCGGTGGTCACTCATCCAAAACCTAACCCAACGCAGTGTTTCTTAACTTCGGTGCTGTAAGTCATCAACGGTTTTTTCCTTTGATTCTAGTGATTTTAATCTGACATCTGATCCACAAATCCTCATGTGTATCGCCACTGGCTTGTCTCTATCGTGCCGCAGTCGCTATATGTGACAACCCCTTGCCTGGACTCACCAACGGCGACGGGTTATTTAAATGAGCCTTCTTATTAGACATGATGATGACGAGATTGCTATTTACCTCGCGCGAAGGAGACGGGGTGCCTCTTGTCATTAGTGCTCTAGGTACACAACGCTGTGTTGGCTTGGTTGTCTGATCTCACCGTACCTCCTCTGACGATGAGCGTTAAAAGTGTGTGGCAAGAAGTTGAGGAGGCTACCAAGGAGATACAGTGAACAATGGCGGATAATTTTAGGGCTATGATTCCAATATGCCAAAAAAACGTGCAAATGTTTTTATCATGACTGATTGTAAAACACGTCTTCATTTTTCCCCAAAAACTAGCAAATTTTCAAAGCTAGCAATTTTTAAATTCATTTTATGTTTTCTATATTCATGTCTGTTGGTCATTTTTGAAGAAATCGTAAACAAAATAATTGAATACACCTCACACTCTTCACAGGTAAAACCTGTCAGTTTTCCTGTAGTTTCTATTAAAACTAACAACATTCTCGTTCCTAAATCTTGTGAATGTTCCATGACGAATTCTATGCTGCTGCACGAGGTATTCATTGTTAGCAGAAGTAGCAAAGCTTTCTTCAGCCACAGCTATAGAATCGATTTAAAGCGTACTTACAGTTATTTCCATCGTCTTTACAGCCATTGTGTTTTGAATTGAAGCGTATTTTTGGTGTCTTCTCTAGGTAGGGCGTTCTAATGGGATGTTCAGGAGAGGAATATCATTTTAATCCGAATTATTCAGTTTTGATTGTCTTATAGAAAATTTGAATGAAACTCATGATCGTTCAGAATAAAGCTTGTTCGCTTTGTGTCTTATACTGAAACTGAACATTTAAAGATTTTATATCTCAAGGGGGTTCTGAGCTGCAACATTGCGTGGTGGTACCTACAATAACAAAGTGGGAATCCATACGAGAAGGAGTTAGCAGTAATACGCTTTGCCGAGCGAAATGTGGGATTGAATAGTACAAAAAAGAGAGAGAAACGCGTCAAAATTCACGGAGAGAATCGTGTAAAATATAATGTTGTTCGGATTGGATGGTATTAAAAATTAAGCCCAAATTAAACATGGTATTCGTAAATTATAGAAGATAATGCCTGTGGTGTTATATGTTGTGTTGGTGCTTGTGGTAAATTTTTTTTGAATTTGTTAAAAAAAACACACACACACTCGGGTTTTTGATTCCAACTGAGGCTGCGGATTGTCAGCTTTCACAATGGTTTCTTGCATGATGAAATTTTACTGTTAATTGGATTATTTTATAAATACTATCATGTGCGATGCTTTGGGCACAGACATGGGTACACAAATATTCCATCCTGGGTTAAAATTGCGATGTGGAACCTTGGGGTACTCCATCAAGTTCCACAGCATTCACCTTGCTAACCAGCTGGATAGTATGGATCTCTTCCTGTTGGATGGCGTTGTATTGGAGCATGTTTTGTTCGTGACATTTTAGTATTGTCAGGAATCATTGCTCGATTGTTGCACGGGGAGGATTAAGCTTCGGGGAGGCCAAGCTTTAGTTTCCGAACGCATTGCTGCAGTGAAATGTGTGCACACCTTAAGCCGTAACAGCCGCAACATTTGGCGAGCGCCAAAAAAACGTTACAATTGATTGATCAATGTTGATTAAGTTTGTTGGATTTTAGATTCCAAATGGTAAGCGATTAGTTAAGATTGCATATAATTCCGGGGGGAGGGGGGGGGGGGGGGGGGAATCTCCTTTTCGGTGTAGGCCACGTGCCGGCACCGGGTTTCCTCCCCTGCCTTCTAGTCTTGGTAAAGTTAATCATCATCCTCATCATCATCCACTCATTCACCGACGTCATTAGAACAGTGCCACAGGGCCAGTTGTCAAAACAGTGCGTCGTTAAACACCACAAATCATGCCATGACTGAAAATCAAATCATGATTGCAAGTTGCATGATCATGCAAATCTATCCATGTCCTTCCAAAGCAGCGTCCCTGGTGAAGTCAGAAGCAACAAGTAACGGTCTCTTTGCCGCGAAGATCGAATAAAACCGTCAAAGATTCGCCCCTCGCCAATCGGAAACAATCCCAAGATATTTGTATGCAAATTACGATTCACGATTCGATTCGCAAAACGAAATGAAATGGCAAGCGTGCGTGACAAGATAGTGAAATACTTTGCGATTCCATTTCATCCCCTTTAAGCAAAGAGGACCGTCAAAAAATTCTCGCCCTTCCCGATTCTGGGTCGAAGAGCGGGTAACTTTTTGCGCCCCGTGGGCCTGGCCGAAAACACGTCCCAATTTGCGTGCGACGGGGCAAGAGATCCCTCACCCCTTGACTCGTGGTTGTGTCCGATCGTGCTGGTTTCTGGAAAGTGAACACGAATTTTAATCGACTGGGTGGACAGGCTGGCCACGTTGAAAGCTATAGACCCGCTCATCGCACGGGGAACTGGCTTGGAAAACGTGCAGGTGTGCTCGGAAAATTTAAAGAAATGCTAAAAAGTGACCAGAGATGTGATGCTTGCATTTGTAATTCTTTTGGTAATTTTGACTTATGTTTCTTACCCTAGACAGTAGCTTAGGTTAGTGGCATTGAAAACCCTTCGTGCCATACACTATTAACAACGAAGTGCGTACGTGAGGTTACCACCAAAGACCCTCAAAATGCTCATCAGACAAAAATTCGAATATTAATCACCGATCTTGGTATCTTGGTATGCAAAAATCAATTAGCTTGTCAGAAGGCCCGTTGGTTCGAAGGTCCTTTAATCAAGAAAAGGTTCTTGGGCCATTGACCCTTAGTCTAGTTTCAAAACAAAGTTGTATTATAAGTTTGAAAGGTAGGCGATAAGTCGTACCTATTTTCTAGCTGTCATTGATGTCAATTACAGCAAAGCTAATTAATACTTATGAAGAAAGGAAGAAAGCACAACTGAGTAACTATCCTCTGGAAAAGAAGGTATAGTTTTCACTCTTAATTTCAAAACACATTGCTAATTTAATTATTAGGAACACTAATAATTTCTCAAAAATCGATGCCCTAACGAGGACTCGAACCCAGATCTCCACCTGTCGCGGGTGTTGCTCTAACCAATTGAGCAACTTGGACACATAATTTGTGAGAGGATATTAGTTTATTTGATGAGAATGACGGATCTCCAAGGAGTAAAATCAAGAGGCTGTGAATACTCACAGTCACTCTGATTCTAGTGACGCTATACCACGTCACATTCAATCTCGAGTAACTCCAATTTGACGTTAAAAGCGCTTTTTTTGTACTTTGCCTATAGAAATGAGAAACATGGAAATGTTTTGGCATGACTTTTCAATCGTTTCCATTTTTTAAAGGTCGGAGTTCCTACTTAAAAAAAAAATTGTGTGTAAAATGAGTTAGACATGTTCTATGTCAAAATTTGAATGGCAAAACGTGCCCAAATTGACACTTACGAAAGATTTTTTGAAAATGTAACTGCGACGTCGGTCGCTCATACATTTTGGACGTCGAATGAAAAGAGAACGATTTCTGACATCTTGAACATCCATCACATAGGTTCGCTCCTTTTCTAATGCTAAAATAGATTCAAATTTAGTGACGACTTTGCATCCTGTAATTGGTGATAAACCTGATTACGTTTGCATTGAGGTAATGACTTCATTTGACTAGCCAATGCACAAAGTTATTCTTATCGGTGAGTTATCTATGTGAGTGATTTTCTTAAGGGTTTGAGAGCCGTTGGTAGATTGCATTTGTGGTTTTTCGGTTAATGCCTTTTTTTTACGGGGTTTTAGTCGTAAAAACGACTTTGCACCACGTTTCGGTAATCGTCAGAGGGAACATGTCCTGGAAATTATTTCCGATCTTTGATTTCTGGTTTTTACATAACCTACACAAAATGTTGACAACAATGCGAGTAAAATTGCTACTAAAAACCCGGAAATTTGTCAACAAATGCAAACCAAACCACACGGCACTTTCAACAAACATCGAACCTATTGTTAACCACAAAATAAATTGTGTACTTGTTTAATAAATATCACATTGATGTCATTAATTTCCCCCTTTTTTTTTGACCAGCTACGTGCTCTTTTGTCTCGTGAAGTACGCGTCAACATTTCTATTGTGTAAATCACAAATACCAATCATCGTCGCAAACACAATCGGATTGTGATGACCTGAGCGTTTACAGCTTTTGTAGCTTTCAGAGTATTTGGGGCATGTGGAGCCTTCGTAGCCTTTGTAGCGTTTACAGCCTTTTTAGCGTTTGTAGCGTTTGTGGCTTTTTTAGCGTTTGTAGCCTTTGCAGCCTTTTTAAGTCTTTGCTTTCAACCATCCTTTCTAGTCTTTCCAACATTCTCAACATTCGCTCCCTTTTTAGTCTATCTACCCTTTTCAGCCTTTTTGTATTTTGTATTTTTTTTTTGTAATTTTAGCTTTTGCATCAGTTTTTTTATCAACCTTTTCAGCCTTTCCCACTCTTTTGGTCAGAACAGGCTTTTTATTACCTATATCAACCCTTCCACAGCACTTTTTTTAAAAATAATTTTAGCCTTTGCATAATTTGCAGCAATCACCCCTTTGGAAAGCGTGATCAATGATAGAAACCTAATTATGTAAAAATAATCAAAAGTCGTGTACCATTCTAGGTCATTCTGTGCCGGTCCCAGGGGGTGGTCCGCCCTTGTCGACTAGGTAGTGAGAGAGAAAACACTATCTAATAAGTGCAGGTGCATGTGCATGTGAACTGCATACAGACGGTGCATCCTCGCTTGGATTACTGCAACGCACGAGTCACGAGTCTCTGTTCATTTGTTTGCTCTGGTGACCTTTAATATCAAACAAACAAACAAACAAACAAACAAACAATTCGTGATAGTATTTGAAAAAAAAATACGGCGTGCATTTGGTAGCTCTGTTAATGCATGGACTGCTATGAAGCACCTGTTTAGTGGAGAGGGGAGGGGGGGGGGGGGGGGGTCACATAAGCCCTGCTGATAGAATTATAGTTTTAATAATATTATTATCAATGCGTTTATTTGTTTTTGTGTGATGGAATATCAAATTGAACATCAATTATCTTATTTTTCAATGAGCATTGCTGCGTGTCGGGTCCGTATATCTACTCCTCGCTGATAGGCTAGATACGGTTTGTTACCATTACCCAATTGATCGCTATGGCAGCTGTTATTTCATCATCGTCGTACATCACTAATTATCGTGATAAAATTCTAAAGAAAAACAAGTAATTCGGAAGGATTCCTTGTTACAGGAAAAAGATTTTAACGATAAAAACCACTTAAGACACATGTCCTATTCTGGCTTCGCCCATTCCAAATCAACTTTTGCTTGAACATTTTTTGAATGATTTATAACGACTTTGAAAATGTAATTTTTTTCGATGATCAGCTCAATATTTTGACAGACATGTGCCAAATATTTCCATCCCGCGATTTACCAAAATATACATAAAACATGCTGCACCAAAAAAACACGCAGATATTCAGACCATCATTCAAAAGTAGGAACATAAAAAATAAATAGAAAACCGGAAATAAAAAAAATCGCACGTCAATCTTCCAGGAATGATTCACGGTGGCTGTGAGTGGCAGTTGGGTGTTGCGAGGCAGTCTTCCCGAGGTGTCATTATTCATTCATATCATAACGCCGTGGGTTTGTCGCTAGTGTAATATCTGAACTCTGTGAAGAAACATTGCTTTACATATTTCATTCAGAATGTCTCTTTTAATGTCTGCTAAGCTTTGAAAATCCTAGAAAACTCCTAGGGGATCCTTTACAGGTGTTAAAGAATGTCTTGAACTGAATAACAACGTGACGGGATGAAGAATGTATTCTGTTCAACTTTTTTATGGCAGCCGTGAGGATCTGATGAAAGTTCAGGTGTAGCATGATATATCGATAGGTCTACATAGTTGAAGAATTTTCAAGAAATATATGAGCGTTAATTTTTTATAATAGAAACAAAATTCGCAAACTGGTTTTCCTCTAATTGGTGGCAACAACCTGATTGATTATTGGTGTTTAACGACGTACTTTATTGACATCGGGCCAAGTGGCTCTGGTCTAATGGCGTCGATGAATGAGAAGGTGATGATGAGGATGATTATGAATAAAACCTATCTTAGAATGGAGTTGTGGAAACCCGGTGCCGGCACGTAGCCTACTCCTGTCGAAGAGCATCCAGGGGACCACCGGCTTAACGTCCCTTCCGAAGGACGGTACAACGCGAACAACAGGATTCCTCCACAAATCCATGCTGTCGAGAGGTTGATAAGCAAGGCGAGTGACGTTGCTGTACTAACTTTCATCACTCTGACCTCTCTCCCAAAAAGAACTGGTCATGTGTATGATAGTCTCCCATCCAATACCCGACCCAGCGCAGTGTTGCTTAACTTCGGTGATCTCTGAGAACCGGTGTTACCAACACGCCAAACCGTTCAGCTTAAGTGCAGTATTTCAATAATAAGAATGAAATACTTTGCATTTCCTCCTTGCACCTAAATAGGAATGATTACTGATGCAGAAGCTAAAGTCTAAATTAACTTCATACCTGTGCGCTGAATTTTTATCAATCCAGGTAATCTTAAAGATATTGACGTCAAATATATCAGCTAGCATTATTGTTGAGAAAGGAATTTCATTATTTATAAGTTTAGAAAAGGTTAGGTTGAGCCAGTCATGAGCTATTTATAAGAAACTTCTAGTACCTACACAAGCGTGTATGTGAAACTAGAAAATGCAATTTTCTAGGAATTCAATATTACAGTGAGAATATTTAAGTTTTCTTCTTGTACCACGCGATCAACGATCGACATGCATTTGTGCAAGCTTTATGCTTGTCTTTGTAAAATGCATTTTAGATCATGGTGCATTGAAGCGAATTTTATAGAGTTGACAGTCCTGTCTTGCACATTACTTCACCGATCCCTGTAATGGACTTTGCTTGTAAGGTAATAGCTAATTAAAACTGTGTCTATATGGGTTAACTCTGATGTACACAATCTATATTCCTTAGTTATAGTGTAATACTTATCGTCGTGTTGGTATAAGCGAAGTTTATAATGCTTTTGCTTACCAGTTTGGTAATCAGTAAGGGTACTTTGTCATGTTTCGATGTTTAAATTGGTAATGAATACTTGACACATATCGCAGGTGTGATTAATAATGCATGGGATGGTGTTTGCTGAGAAGATAAAAGGTATTGCAGGTGGTACACATTGACCTGATGCTTAGGTCGTAACACGGAATGATTTTAACAAAGATAAAGTATCGATTTTTTTTATTACAATTATGTTATCTTTATCTACTGGCTTACTCGTCGTTTGCTTTTCCGATCGACAAAAGAAATTTCTTTGAAATTCAATTTGAATAACCCAATTTATAAAGATTGTTCATGGCGAGTGCTTTTATTAGGTGCTTTCTGTCAAGTGGCAATTAGTGATCACGATTTTCTGTATTTTCCGAGTCTTGCGACTTCCGCTAAAAGGGTTCTTTTCGAATCGATGAACGATTTTAAATGTAGAAAGACGTGTTAATGAGAAAAAAATCGAAGTTTAGCAACACTGTGATGGATTGGGTATTGAATGGTTAACCATCATACACATGACCAGTTCTGTTCAAGAGAGAGGTTGGAGGTATGAAAGTTAGTACAGCAACTTCACTTGCCTTGCTTATCAGCTCTCGTCAGCATGGATTTGTGGAGGAATTCTGTTGTTCGCGTTGCACCGTCCTTTAGAAGGGACGTTTAGCCGGTGGTCCCCTTGGTCTTCGACAGGAGTAGACTGCGTACCGGCTAGACTAAGTAAGTTCGATCATCATCCACACATTCACCGACGTCATTAGACCAGTAGCCCGCTGTCGAAACAGTGCGTCGTTGAACACAACGAAAAAAATCAATATCACAACCATTGTTTCCTTCCATTTTGAAAAACTGCCACGAGTAGCGGACAACGGAAAATAGAAAATAGCTGGCATTATAGGAACAATGTACATGAAGCACTTTATATCATTTCCTTTTTGCGAAGTAAATATTTATGGGACACGTAACGCAATTTTGATCTACCCAGGACGTAGATACATCTACTGTGAATGCTCGTACGTTCCCTGGTGGTCGATGATTTATGGAAGTCTGTACATGGGCATGACTCTATGCTAAAAGCATTCCTTTAGTGTTAGCCGTATGTGGTAACGCATGGGAAAGAATGGAGGAAATCCAATGCAATTGTCGATTATTTGAGGGGGTTCATACGGAATGTAAAAATCAACATTAGAGCAAATCTTTTTGCATGGATTTATTTTCACGTAATACAAACTTTTTGTTGATCCAGCCAGCTGATCTCAAATAACCTGGATAGAGCATAGGATCCAGCCAGCTGATCTCAAATAACCTGTATAGAGCATAGAATCCAGCCAGCTGATCTCAAATAACCTGGATAGAGCATAGGATCCAGCCAGCTGATCTCAGATAACCTGGATAGAGCATAGGATCGAGCCAGCTGATCTCAAATAACCTGGAAAGAGTAGAGAATCGAGCCAACTGGTCTCAAATAACCTGGAAAGAGCAGAGGATCTAGCCAGCTGATTTCAAACAACCTGGATAGAGCAAAAGATCCAGCCAGCTGATCTCAAATAACCTGGATAGAGCATAGGATCCAGCCAGCTGATCTCAATTAACCTGGAAAGAGCAGAGGATCGAGCCAACTGGTCTCAAATAACCTGGAAAGAGCAGAGGATCCTAGCTGATCTCAAATAATCTGAATAGAGCCAGCCATAGAGCCATAGATGGCTGCCATAGAGCCAGCTGATGAACATTGTAGGTTGTGACATTGGAAGAGACTAGTGACGGAAGTGACAAGTGACGGAAGTGACATTGGTGGCTACAACAAGCGGGATTTGTCTAAAAGCATATCATCTTGACATGCACATCGTGTGCCTCCACCAATATCATCTTGCAAACCATTTGCTACAAGTATAAGTCGTTTTGCCAATCATTATTAGATAGATAACTTGCCATTTCTCGAACTTTACCATGGCGCTTGTCGAAAGATATTTTCCTTATCGAGTTTCCGCTACTAGTTGCGGAGAGGAATGATACCCTAGATTGTTTCTACGTTCCCGGCGTCCCCATTATATTTCAATTAGAGGAACGCCGCGTTTGCTAAGACTTTCTTCTTAGTTAAACATTGAATCGTTTGCTTCGCCCCCTTCTTTTATAATGAACGTTGATTGGGACCGCGGGCGAAGAATATTTTTTGGGGATAATTTGTTCCGTATTCTTTGAAGAGGCTTTTCAAATATTTAATTACATTTTTGTAAAGTCCTAGTGCTAGAAGATCCCTAACGATAATTAGACGAAAGTATCGCATTTGTTTTGGGATTATTGGTGGTGTTTCACATTTTGGTTATTAGGGCTGGATTTTCTGTAAGTTTCTGAACACAGTTTCAAAATTGTCCGACCTGAAATTGTTTTCTCTAGAGAATTCTGTGAAAAAAAAAGTTTTGATTGCTAAGTGAAGAACAACTCATTTTCCCGTCGTTTCTTAACTTGTACAACTTTATCAAGAGGAAAAGGAAAAAATTAGTTGTTCTTTACTTAGCATTGAAAACCCAGTTTTAATTTTTTTTTTTTCAAAACTAGTGCTTAGGCTAGATGAAGTAGACATGAGTCTAAAAACGTTATATTTTTAAATTATTTAAAACATTTCCATGCTGGCTGATTTTCCGTACTATCGAAACCAAAATATATTTTCTGAATAAAGATAAATTTTCTGTAGGTCCGCAGGTAATAGCTGAAATGACAAAATCAAACTTGTCCTGTCCAAGCAACTGTTAAAGGGAGTACTTGTATATTGTGCTTAAGTCAATTAGAAATTTGTTGTAAGTTAATTTCCAAACCATCCTTGTCGTTAGCTGCTCCAGCAAAAATGGTCACATTTGTAGGCCAAGACATGCTTGGCAAAGATATTCGCGTCAAAGAAATTCGTGGGGAAATCCTTAAATCTGGCAAATCGCAGAGAAGTTTTAAATTAGGTAAAGTTCGGATGAAAGCAAAAACCACAGATTGGCGCTCTGTTTTCTGCTTGTTAAAAGTGTTTTGTGAACCGCCAACTTGCTAGTTGGCTGCAAAATTGTCGTCCATGAAAAAGTTGAGCTGTTTTGTAAGTTTTTACGTTATTAAATCGGATTTCGAACTAATTTAGCTGTACAACTTTTATGGCAAGTAACAAAAATTGTCATCTTTATGCAAATAGTAAAAAAAAATGTGAATTATTATTTTCTTGTGTATTTTTAGCTTCCAGATGATTGATTACATTTTGGACTCTGTTTATATTTTTAAGAAAATACACATTAATACGTCTTGTGCTTGCAATTGTATCAGTTCGAGAAACGTTCATAATTTGCAACGTTTTATTCTAAAAAAAAAAACTAAGTTGTTTTTCGCGAAGCATTTTTCCGCTATTGGAAAACGTGATGAGCTATTTTCTTTTTCCGATGAAAATAAAGGCACGTCGCTGGCATTATCCGAAGACATCGGATTTTATTTCTATTTACGTTTCGAATTCTGTTGAAAAGCGGAATAATTAAAACATGGATGCACATATTTTTTTTAGTTTGAAGCAAAAGCAAAAACGGGGTTAACTTTTTTCCCTAATATTTACCCGAATATCATCAGAGCGCAGTAATGATTTGATATTATTTTAATTAATTTCTAGCTGACGGCTACGAGCAAATACAATAACTTGTACAAACTAAACAAACAAATATGTCCAGAGTCAAGCAATTAGAGATCGTTTAATTAATAGTACACGTCATCCACATAATTTTATGGAAATAGGAATTGAAAATCAAGGATATCATCAGGCAGAATATATTTATTAATTAGGTCAGCAACTTATTTTTATATATATATGTTTTTTTAAATTCATTAAATGCAGGCGGGTAGCAAATTCTACATTTCAGGCATGGAAGGTACTAAAGGTTATGACCAATACATATTTTATCTTCCAACTCCTTTTCACATATTTATTTTTCCCATACTCCATTTTCAAACCACCCTTATTTCTCTTCTATTTCCCTCAATTATCCTCCTCTTTCCTCAACATCATCCTGCACTTTTTGTACCCATCTTTCTCTTGGCCTTCCTCAACCCTTTTCTAATATTCCAAGCTGAAAAATTTCCTTGACAATCTTTCTTCATCCATTCTCATAATTTTTCAAAATAATAATATAAAGTAAATTACAGTGATAACAACTTATAATTGGGAAAAATCGCCCAAAAACTATTTTTAGCACCAGAATAAAATATGTGAAGGTGTTTTATTTTCATATTTGTTGTTTATAAAAGGTATTTTGTGAGTGTGTGTCGGGCATTTCAGAATGATAACAGTTTTTTGTTAGCAACTAAATCGTGGTACTGACCCGAGTTACTAACTAGACCAGGATAGCTAGTTTCAAACTCTCCGCGCTTACCTTTCAAAACCAATTTCAATCACGACATTTCAAAAAACTTTCGAGAAGCGTTGAAAAGATCAGGTAATTGCGATCTGCACTTGAAGTTACCCTAGATTTATTAACGAGATTTATCGACGAGGACAATTTCTGTTTTCTTTTCGGTTGGTTAAGAAATAGACTCAGCAAAACAGTCTTCGATTGCAACCGCAAGATTTTTGTTAATTTTGTTAATATTTTGTGAAAACTTATCGGGAATCCATTTTGTGTCAGCCAATAAAAGCCAATAGAAACTAACCTAGAAAGATGTTTGTCTAAAAACAAAGAAATTTAAGGAAAAATCGCCGGAAACTTACGCGAAAAAAGATGAAAACTCTATGGCCGTACAAATTATTTGCCTTCTGTCGTCTTGGATTATCGTAATTGGTTTTCATTCGTGGAAAACAATTCAAAAGTAAGAACCGAGTGGCTTATAAAAAAAAAGAAAAACGATATCGAAATGTTTTGTGTCTTTCTTTGCACAGCCTTCTTGATTATTACAAACAGATTCTAAACAGTTAAAACATTCTCTATTGGATGAAATATATATATGTTTTCAAAACTAAAACATGTAAATTCATATTGTTCCATGGACATGTTCAATACTTAAACATAAATATCATATCAAAACCATTCCAGTTTCATTCACTAAAAAAGTGCACATTCGAAATGCTAGCGAGATCATTTGAAATCGACACTAAAAAGTAAGTACAACAGATTGACATAGAAATAAAATTCTTGACCGAATCAAAAAAAAGAACACCATACAGACATAAAAGCAGATCATTACAGCTAATTTTTCCAACTTTTTTCCGATATATTTTTTTCATTTTCATGCAGTGGAATTCTGTTACAGTAATACCCAACCAATCAAAACGTTCCACCGGCCTGTTAACGAACCGATACATATTGCTGACTCGTATTTAACAAGGAGAGGGGGTGGTTAGGCTAACCCTTCAACATCCGTCAGTCCAATTAGTAATGTACATGATGACATAGCATAGTGCTGAGGTCCTCATTACCCAGAACGCTAAGTCAGCTTCGTTTATATATCGGCAATCCTATTCATCGTTGCCGCTGGGTGGTGGGCGTTATGGCAGTATTTTTAGAATCATGAATCGTGGCAAATTAATTGGGAGATGTCAATGAAATAATGATTATTAGAAGGGCTCGATGGTGTGAATTTGCGTGCAGTTACTGTTTGGTGGATATATTTGTAATTGTTCTGTTCAGTTTTTTTTTTCGGGTTTGATGTGCTTTGGGAGTCTTTTTGCAGAAACTACAGAACAGTCAGTGAATATTGATCTACTTCCTGGTTTTCAGTGCTAATTTCGAATTGTTTTCGCGAAAAATTACCCCCAAATGACTACTTTACCGAGAAATATGGTAGTCTCTATAGGTACTAGGTGAAGTCACCGTCGTTTCGAGTGTCAAAAAATTTACTTTCGTCATTTCTCGCAGATTGCTTGCATTTGAGTCTGGTTTACGCTCAATTTATCTATATGAATGCTAACACCAACTATTGATTAACATTTATCGATATTCATTTGTAGAGGTTTTTTAAAAGGACACCCGCATGCGCCATCGGGTGGCACCAACCGTTACCACGTTTTTCCGGCTCGTTTGCTCAGCAGAGCGTTTAAAATTAGCGCTGGCCCTCGTTATGAAACCTTGTGATCTGACATTTCAGATCTGAGAAAGAAAACTGTCTGAAGCGAAATCATTAAAGAACCAGCCGTTGTATCGTGGCGTTGGTTGCGGCAAAGAGGGGAGGATGTGGGAAAGCATGACCTGCACCTACTGTTGGGTAACGGGTTGTTAACAGACAGAGTCCGTGACGTGTCGATTAGTATCACATGACCGCTCGACCGCTTTGCCCACAAGGAGACCCGGCGCTGTAATTGCCGGAAAATGTACCCGCTCACTGAGCGCTCCGCTCGGCGCTCCCCACGACCCTTACTCTGACCCAACCCGTTTGATCGGCCGCCGACCTTTGATCAATCGGCCCTGCACGGTGTGGCGTAGCCCCAAGGCAAACAAGACAGTTTGGGGTGAAATTAGGGGAAAAATTACCCGATTTGTTGTCAATGTCATTTGCTACTGAGTCAAACAGCAAGCATTTCTTAGTGATGATGGAAGGGAATTTGAGTAATTCGGTTACCGAAATAAACGTGAAAGTCTTTGATTTTTCTTTAGTTCTTTGCAGTACGTGGGAGGCTAAAATCTAGAAAGGTATAGTTCGAAGAAAATTGCTGTGACAATCTCATGAAATAAACCATGAATTTTGCTCAAAATTTGAGTAAAAAACATGGAATTTACATGCTCTATTCCCTGGCTGATTGATTGATTAATTTGTGGTGTTTAACCACGCACTATTTTGACATCTAGCCATGCAGCACTAGTCTAATGGCGTCGGTGAATGAGTAAATAATGATGAGAATGTTGATGAAACTAACCTAATCTACAAGGGAGGAGGGGAAACCTGGTGCCGGTCCTGCCTACTCCTACGTAGCCTACTCCTGTCGAAGAGCACCAAGGAGATCACCGGCTTAACGTCCCTTCCGAAGGACGGTACAACTTGAATAGCAGGATTCCTCCACAAATCCATTCTGTCGCGAGGTTGATAAGCCTGTACTAACTTTCATCCCTCTAACCTCACTCCCAAACCGAACTGGTCATGTGTATGACGGTCACCCATCCAATACCTGACTCAGCGCAGTGTTACTTAACTTCAGTGATCGCACGAGAACCGGTGTTTCCAACACGCCAAACCGTTCGGTTATTCCCTGGCATTGTACACTTTGCGCTACCCTAAAAATGGACCCCTAGCTCCACCACTGTGACTTCGACCTCCACGTAGGCATTCGGCTGTAAATCCAGCCTCCCTATCTCAATGAACCATGACCCATTGGCCGCGAGAGTCAATCAGGGTTTTTATTTGCAAATAAAATGTTGAAATACGGACAAAAGATCAGCGCTTTCCGGGCGAACCGGGTTTCGAGTATTTTGTCCGCCTCTCTCTCTGACTCCCTCTCTTTGCACGAGTAATGTTTGTTAATTACATTAACTTTGTTTTCATACACCAGAGAGAGAGAATAGAGAGTGAAGTGAGGAGAATTGGAAACCGAATCAGCGAGATTCATCCGTGAATGCTGTGCAGCTACGTTAATAGCTGACAGTTGTGCTCTTTTTTTTTATTGTGTACGAATCGTTTTCTAAAAAGGGAACTTTTTTTTGTTGTTGCGTAGAACATGCGTAAATGGAGAAAAAAATTCGTTATCAACTCCAACCACACGCTTTTAATTATGCGTACTTTTTTTGTGTTATTACTCTTTGAAACGTAAACGCACGTCGCGAAAAATGAACCGCACACAGTTATGCACATTTTAATTTTTTTTTTTTTTTAATTAAATTTTTGAAATGTTTTCAGGGCATGGTTGTTGTTAGTGCAGGAGCCAGTCATGTACGTTTTGATGTTACAGCTGAAAATAAGTCTTGTTTGTTGGCCAGACGTAAAACGCTGACAGGTGTAGCAACATTTTGTTGAATCGGTTCCCTTCTAATTGCCTCGCGTTCCATTTGACTCGACGGCAAGTGTGGTGCTTGAAAGTCTGTATGGGCCCTACTTAAAAACTGGCTGCGTTTTCACTTCCAGACAGATTAGGAAAATGGCGATGAAAATAACTGGCCGTTTCTTTATATGATAATATCATCAAAGTTTCCACACACTTTTTCTCAGCGTTTTTTCCTCGGCTCTGCTATTTTGAGCTTTCAAGCTGCCATTCAAAAGTTTTAATCTAGTTGCCCAAATAAAAGTGTCATAGCATTAGACATAAAAGAAAATTATATGTGTTTTTAGATCTCAGTTTCGCTGTCGGTATAAAAAAAAATATATATACATATCTATATAACCCTGAAACCTCATGGTTCTCTCTGAATTGATATCGGTAATGTTCACAACGTTTTATAATAACATTGCTTCTCATACCCCTATTCGTGCACACGCATGACCAGACAGAAATGAACCCTGTCGAGCATAGCACGTGGGCTGTTAGCCAATCCATCCTGTCTCGTAATAACGAGATTCCATCTCGATTTGGTCCACACGGCCACTCCGGGGCTCAAGTTGATGGGTTTTGGACCTCATTACCAGTCGAGGGGTGGCTTATTTTCTGGGTACGATACGGGCGGCAACGGGCAAAGATTAATATGTGATTTTAATTAGTTAGTTGGAGAGGACCTGTTTTTTTCAATTAGTTATATGGGTTGTTTTAGAGGGGCTATTGATTTGGCGTTCGGAACAATTTTGGGCGATTTTTATTTGTGAAAATTGTAAAAATAAAGCTGAAGACCGTAGAAAAGTCCATCCCCTATTTCGTAAACAAATCCTCGCTCTCGACTAACCTAAAAAAGTGTATCAAATTCACTTAGGCGTAGTATTACAACACATTTTTTAAACTCCTAGTGAAGCTCTTTATTCACAGAAACAGCTGACTGGTTTTTTTATTATTATCAACACTATAACCATCACAAAAATTGATGCCCAAACGGGGACAATCGGAGTTCTAATAAAAAATGACTTTGCCAATAGCAAGCATTTGCAATTTAAATCAGATTTCACTTCAGCTTGTTTCTGTTTCTACGCCACGCATGGAGCTGGCGTCTCAGATAGCGGAAAATTGATGAAATAATATGATTGTTCTGTTTTGAAACGCAATAATCAATTTTCATTTTGTGCAGATTGTTTAACATTTATTGGATGCCAAAAAAACTGGTACTGTTCTATAATTTGATTAGTAGTTGCTGGTACAACGGAGTTCGACTAGATTTTTATTACCCAACGGAGTTGTACCATTTTCTAGACATTTTCTGTGTATGCACGTCATATGATTACATTAGAAATAATTTGATTGATCTAAATATAATTTCCCTTCATAGACAATTTGCTCTGCAGAAAAAGAAAAGTTCACTAATTTAATTTGATGATAGTGGAAAATTGGCAAAGAAAATTCATTTGCAAGCAGACTAGTTCCATAAATTTAAATTCAAGAG
The DNA here is from genome assembly GCA_947568835.1 of Protonemura montana. NCBI lineage: Eukaryota > Metazoa > Arthropoda > Insecta > Plecoptera > Nemouridae > Protonemura > Protonemura montana. The sequence goes on from OX387608.1 coordinate 5,673,733, forward strand.
GCAGGGAAATTCACGTACCCGTCAAATCTGTAAAAAATTGCCCAACTAACTTTCTGCTTGCCCGTCAACGTAACGCAAATTACAAACTTCCAGAAAAACATTCTTATTTATTAATCGAAATTTGTTTTTGCCCTCCATTAGTTAAGTGCCAGATTAGTTGATTGATTGATTGTTTTCTGGGGTTTAACGACGCACTGTTTTGACAACGGGCCATGTGGCTCTGATCAAAAGGCATCGGTGAATGAGTGGATGATGATAAAAATGATGATGAACCTAACCTAAGCCAAAAAGGAGTCAGGAAAACTTGCCGACACGAAGCCTGCGCCTGTCGAAGAGCACCAAGGAGACCACCGGCTTAACGTCCCTTCCGAAGGACAGTACAACGCGAACAACAGGATTCTTCTACAAATCCATGCTGTCGTGAGGTTGATAAGCAAGGCGAGTGAAGTTTCTTTACTAACTTTCATCCCTTCAACCTCTCTCCCAAAGAGAACTGGTCATGTGTATGATGGTTATCCATTCAATATCTGATACAGCGCAGTGTTGCTAAACTTCGGTGATCTCATGAGAACCGGTGTTTCCAACACCCCAAACCGTTCGGTCCAGATCCTTTAGGATTAAAAACTCTTTTAGTCGTAGTTCATGGTCTCAGAATTCACAATAAAAAAGGCTTTAACAAGGTGTAACAATACCTTAATAATCGTGTAGCCAATAAAGTCTCTGCTTGCTAATAAACCGACCCCATTCTATCTCGGCAAAAGGTAGGCGGGTAAAGCCGAGGCCCTCCGAGATTTGCCGACCCAATAATTCACGGTTATTAGCCTCATTATTCCGAGCAGAGCAAGCAGGGCTCGCATCCCCTAGCTGTAATCAGAGGAAACAAAAGTCGGGGAGCGCGGAGCTTTTATCTCTTGTTGTGGACAAGATAGCTTCCTATGAAAAGTTTCTTCTAATTAGCGGTGTAATGGTTATTTATTAACCCAGCGAAATTAAACTTAAAGGAGTAAAATTTATTTTTATTTGCATAGCAATGTAGCATGATTTTACTTGGGAATGGCCGAACGGTTTGGCGGATTGGGAACACCGGTTCTCGAGGTAAAGCAACACTGCTCTGGATCAGGTATTGGATGGGTGACCATCATACTCATGACCAGTTCTGTTTCGGAGAGAGGTTAAAGGTATGAAAGTTAGTACAGTAACTCCACTCGCCTTGCTTATCAACCTCTCGACAGCATGGATTTGTGGAGGATGGATTTGTGTTCGCGTTGTACCGTCTTTCGAAAGGGACGTTAAGTCGGTGGTCCCCTTGGTGCTCTTCGACAGGAGTAGGCTACGTGCGGGTAAAGATGATCAACTCGACGCCATTACACCAGTGGCACTTCGGACCGCTGTAAAAACAGTGCGTCGTTAAACACAACAAATCAACCAATCATTTCCTAGTACATGAAAGTATGTATTTTAACAATGTTAATGCCTTGACCCTGAACAAAAGAGATTAAACCTTATTTGAATAAACTACTAAACAATGAGTACCTATTTTGACTTAAAAGGAATGCAAAAGCTATCATCAACATTTATCAATTGCCATAAGAGATCTGGACATCTTTAGTAGAAGGTTATATCTTCTCTTTGATAAATGGGCTATTCAATGTCAGTGACAGCGCTGCAGAAATGTTCCCACGGGAGCAAAGAGAGTCTCTTTCCAGTATATTATGAGGAACCGATTTAGAATTCATTTTCCTGAGTGTGTGGGGACGTCACGGTATATTTACCTTCTGAATAGGATGCATTTAAGAACATCTGTCAAAGTCAAAAGTCATTCCATTGTCAAGTTTAATGGAAATAAATGCCATTGCGTTTGTGGAACATATTTAAAATTGAGATATTGAAGTAGGGAAGTAAATAGTTATTGCAGACATTTGACTAGCTTTTAAAAACTGATTGTTATGTTTCGATTTGTACTCTAGTTACTACAATTGCTGTGTAAGGTTGGATTATATTTTTTTATTTGATTTGATTTGATTTGATAGTAACCGGGTGAAACACTTAAAGTGATACACTTACAATAGTTTTTTTCTCATTTTTCTCTGAAATGTTTGGTCCGTTTGTAATTATACCTCTCTGAGTTGGAACCTAACTTTCAAATTGAGTGGGTCAAATAAATTTAAAATAATAATTGGGCTCAAGAATGTGTAGCGTGCAAAGTCAAGCCAAACTATCTGGATTCTGATCCCTTCAAAACGGGCTGGACAAATACTTTATTTATCCCTTTGACTTAATTCAACACAATTTTAAAGGAGTATTTGATTTACAAATATAGAAATCGCTTTTCTTTCTGTTTGTTTCTCAGTCTTAAAGTATGTCTGCCATCCTTGGATACATATTCATTTAAATTTCTTCTGTATAAATTATACCATGATTACAGGCTAATTTTGTGTAAAAGTTATCGATGAATTTATGGTATAAAATAAAAATACCATTTCACTCTATTCTATTATATAAGGTATTGCACAATAAAAATTAACATCATATCTGTTTAAACTCATCCTTGGACGCGAATATATTTGCATAACGCTTACACACCCTTGTTACAAAAAATAAAATTTGCTCCTTTCATTTCCTTTTCGACGTTGGAAAATTTTCCCTGCTATACTTCTAAAATAGAAAACATCTTCCCTGTTCTCACAAGTTTCTATCCGTCCTCTATTCGCCCGTAGATTCAATTGCAGCAATAATCTGGATGTCATTGTCCTCGAAATTGAGTTCCAACTCCTTAAGGACATTCCGTCGGCGGCGCAGACATACAACCAAGACAGAGCACGAAGACGTTCATTGAATGTATCTCCCGATATAAAAGTCCATCGCTTTTTCATCTTGTGACATCTTGGAAAAGTTTCTCCCGTGAGATTTGACCGAAGTATCCAAGCACATGGCATCAACATGATAAAATCCAGTATTTTATCTACAAACTGTTCACTATCACAACGCTTTATACTTCCGTTCCACATGTTTATCAACTCTCTTTATTTTCTTTCTCAAACCAGTTTTTCACTATACCTTATTAAAGTTTCGTCGTAAACCTTAACTAAACAACGGCTTGCTTTGCGTCTTTCCGACACTGCGGTTATAATTAATGAATACACTGAAAACTATATTCCCCACTTGCTGAATACGTAATCAAGTAATTAGGTTTTACATGCACCCCCCCCCCCCCTTTTTTGTAGCCTGAAAGTAACCAAAACTGGGTCAAAACAGCCACCAGTTTTCACAAAATGCCCTCGGGTCTTTTTGTTGGTTTATTACAAGCAAACACTGAAATGTACAGACTCGGTGTTTTAGCTTTATCATCACGGAAGAAAAGCTTTGGCATGAAAATGCCAGTTTTTCGTGTTTAAAACAGTGATTATCTCGTTAAATTTAGAGAACTACGAGAGAGAATTGCCGTACAATATTTTATAATTATGTACCTATCACCTGGTCGCTTGTATATATCGCAATAAACTGCAGGGCTTTTGATGAAAGAACGGCTAGTAAGAGAAACAAAAAACTGGTTGAAATTGTCCTGATTTAAATGAACGGAAACAGACGAATTTCTCCACTTTGGCTTTGGCCATTTTAGCCGTCAAAATAGTCGGACACTGGTGACTTTGGACATTTTAGCCGTTAAAATGAATTGAAACCGACAAATTTCTCTACCTTTGACCATCAAATTGGACTGTCACTTATGGCAGTTATTCCATTTAACCGTGGCCATACCAATGATGGAAAAACTGGGTTCAATTATTTGATTCGAGTGGAAAAGACTTGAAACAAATACCAGGAGAGACATGCAAATTATGCAAGGACTCCTTTAATATTCCCAGCAACAAAGTGAACTTTGTTCGTTTACTCGAAGAAGTCTTCAAAAGAGCAATTAAACCGAGTGTTTGGGCGTTGCATCGCCGAAGATTTGTTGCAAATCTCGGCAAAGCGAACCGCGATTCAAAAACTCTGTTTAAAATTTCTAACGGCCGCCGTCGCTACAATTCCGAACCCCAGTCGAATGTGCACCCACCTGTAGCTAGAAAGCTGCCTTACCCAGATAGTTGCTAACTCTTGACGTTTTCCCATAGAGTCCAGTCTTAAGCCCGTTGATAGTTGACCACTCTAGCGTCGGTCGTGGCTCTCTACCTGTAGCTGTTGCAAGTTACAGCCTGTGTCTTGGCGCTCTGTCAAGCCACGCTCCGATTTGTGGACCGCGTCTTCGAAACGCTTTAATTTTCGCGTTGCTCTCCTCTGATTCCGATTAATCTCAATGAATTGCAATCAAGGCGATCAAATGACTTGATACTGCAATTGCGATGCGGTTGCGTCATTACTTATTGCAGAAATGCAATTGCATTTTAAGCATACAAGTGCTTTGCTGTTTCTTGATCATCTCTTAAAGGATCAAAACCTGCTATTTTCGGTATTGTGGAGGCTTTTTGGTGTTTTTTTTTTTGTTTGCTTATTGCTATCTACATATTTTATGATTGACTAGTGGGGGTTTAACGACGCACTGTTTTAACAACGTGCCGTGTCTAATGATTGGTTGAATGATTGATTTGTAGTGTTTAACGACGCGCTGTTTTGACAACTGGACCTGCGGCACTGGTATAATGGCGTCAGTGAATGAGAGGTTGATGATGAGGATGATGATGAACCTTACCTAGCCTAGAAGGGAGGAGGGAAACCCGGTGCCGGCATGTAGCCTACTTCTGTTGAAGAGCACTAAGGAGACCACCGGCGTAACATACCTTCCGAAGGAAGGTACAACGCGACCAACAGGATTCCTCCACAAATTCATGCTGTCGAGAGGTTTATAAGCAAGGCGAATGAAGCTGCTTCTAATTTTCATCCCTCCAACCTCTCTCCCAAACAGAACTGGTCATGTGTATGATGGTCAGCCATCCAATACCTGACTCAGCGCAGTGTTGCTTAACTTTGGTGATCTCATGAGAACAGGTGTTTCCAACACGCCAAACCGTTCGGTTGCTGGTCTTATGGCGTCAGTGAATGAGTGAATGATAATGAGAATAATGATGAACCTAACCCAATTTAGAAGGGAAAAGGGGAAATTCAGTGTCGTCACTTAGCCTACTCCTGACGAATAAGTGTGATAACTTCGGTGAACTCACGAGGACCGGTGTTTCCAACACGCCAAAACTTCCTGTGTTAAAATGTAAGGACTCATTACGGTTCCTTACTGTAATACCCTACGAAGGGTTCAAGAAAATTAAATAAGATATATATTTCTTTACTATCGTCAACCATGATCTCGCAATCAAGAAGAATTTTGACGATATCTTCCCTGTGCTAACGTCCCGATCTGTTCTGTTTGTTCCTGCAGGACGCAGTTCTAGTGCCCAGAATGGAGCTCGAAGATCTCTACAAGCGCTACTGCGTGCGGCTCAAGCACTCGCTGTTCTTGAACTGTCTGCTAATTTCCACCGCGGGCTGCGCTTTCATGCTAGTGGCACTCTGCACGTATGCTCAGGTGGGACATTACTTATTATCAACGGAAATTGATGTGAAAATATTTGAATTAGTGCTGGTTTTTCAGTGGCACGTTAACTAATTAACAAACAGTTAAAATAAAAATATGAACATCTTCTGATTGGCAGTTGATAAGCAAATAACAAAATAACGGACTGTTAGGATCTTAACTAACCACTGAAAAACTGGACACTATAGATTAATTATTAGACAAATACTCTGAGAATAAGGGGCTGTTTGTTTCTGGCAGTGAATAGATCGTAAACACACAATAAAACATTTTGATTGGCTGTTGCCAAGCAAATAACAAATTAACGGTTTGTAAAGTTCTTAAGTGGACCACAGAAAAATCGGTCCTAATTCGTATGCGAACTTCAGAAATCAGATTCGTATCCGAATTAATGTTTTTAAAATGTTTTGAACAAATAGTTGATTCGTTTCTAATTTTCTTTAGGTATCAGCTTAGAGAAAACTAGTGTTCACTGTATTTTTGTCATAGGTAATAAAATATTTTAAGCTTTTCCAGGATCGCTACCAGAAAGGCGGTAAAGGGACATATTTTTGGAACCTGGTGGGCTGACTACAAAACAACTATTTAAATTTTTGACGAATTAATCGAAATGATTTGCTGAATCAATCGTGTAAAACAAATTATTTGATTCGATTTCGAATTACAGTTTTTTAATCAGTAGACTTTCGATTTTGTTCTAATCATGCTATTCGCGCTGGTGTAAATACAAATATTGTGTGTCTCATTTACAAAATGTAGTATAAAACAGACATGCTTTTACTAGGGATAGAAAAACGAAGAAATATTTTTGATGTTTTTGCCCTCACCATTTCAGGCAGAAGCGTTCCCAGTGTCGATCCTCTCAACCATGATCGGCATCATCCTATTGGTGTTCGTCGCCGGCCAGTACCCCTGGTCTCTACGCTCCGACAACGCTGCGCTTGCTGCGTCAATTGTTGCTACTTTCACTCTTGGCGTTGGTTTGTTGCTGCTGGGCTGGCAGACTGCGCCGCTGCCCATGTTTTGTTTGCTGATCGCCGTACACACCATGCTACCCGTCAGCAAGATCGTGTCGTTGCTGATGGCGGCCATTTTGACGGGCAGCCATCTTGTTGTGGTGGTCGCGATGAGGGATGAGGACGACCAGCCTGCGTTTTATAGACAGGTGAGTTGCGGATCGAGTTGTTTTTCATCTTCTATTTGTTTCATGGGGAACAAAATGTGTTGCTAGGATATTAATTTTTAACGTTAGCAAAGCCGTGGAAAAGGACAAACGTTAAAAAAAACATGATAATTTTTAAATCAATTTAATTTGAATTTTTAGATTAAATGGTATCTACATAGCAGAACCTTTTTTTTGCAAATTATATTGATATTTTTTAAGATTACAAGTTTGGATTACAATTTAAAAATCGGTTCTTACTTTCCGGTCGATTGTGTCCAGAAGACATAGCTTTTGAGATTACAGCTTTAGAGTGTTCTGAAAATTTCTTCCAAATTAGTTGGACCATTTTGTCTGCAGAAATGAAAGAGATATAAAAAAACTGAAACGGTGGCAGTAATTGCACAGCACTCAGCAGTTCAGAACATTTCATTTTCTCAATTGATCAAACTGTGCCAACTTCTCTCTGCATACCACTTGCTCCTGAGAGAAAGCGACACGCTTTAAGTAAAAAAATAGCTTTTAAAATCCTATGTCAATACCATAAAACTAATTTCTATGACGCGGATATTTAAATTAAATCAAGCATAGCACGTCTTTCCGGTAACTAAACATGGCGGAAAAAACTTTGCTTCTCGCAAAGAATTTATCCATCGAAAAAGATTCTACCATTTTAGTACACCAAGATATTTGAAGACGAGCTTATGACCGTGGTCATTTTAGTTTTTGTGGGCATAATTTATATGATTAAAAATTTTAAACAAATACATGCTTCATCGTCTCACAACAACACGTCATGTCTTGAAACACCATGCAGCCAAAACACTCGTTAGAGTTACAATTACACCTCGCAGCATTTTATTCAGACACCAGATACATCAACCCACTCTCAACCCCGTCAACTCCGCCAGGAACACCCCCTTGACCTCCTCAGTAACCACGTCCAAATGCATCAGCATGTCACTGGGCTCCATCTGCAGATACGCAATAAAAGTCCGGTAGGTCTCTTTGGTCAACAGCGAGGGAAAGCATCCAGAAGACAGGATGTAGATCACCCCAAAGATATGCGCACGCTCTCCACTACGGAACACCTCGTCGAACATATTATTTCTAACTATAGCTCTCATGTACGCTAGATAGCTCCTTTCAAATTCTTCTTTTAATGGTCCTTCGCCGTGGTCTTTCGACAAGGTCAGCGCCGTCGGCAGATATATGCTTTCCCCGATGAACGAAAACTCCTCTCTAAGCGTCGGCACCAGTCTTTGCGAGTAAGAGTCTATTAGATAGACAAGCATATCAGTGTCATCGACTATGAACGAGTTGCTGGTAGTCTTGCAGATCATCTGGATCACGTCGGTCATGCAAGGCAGGAACTTCTCGTCAAGCACAAAGACCAGACGCTTGACGAGTTTTTGCATGGTGCCGCGTACGTCGCCGCGCGCTAGTATCGCCGACGGGATAAGATAGAAAGTCTCGAACATTGCTAAGTAGTTGTCAGCACAGCCCGTGTACTCTAGTTCGTAGACGTCGTCGAAAGCCAGCGTCGACCGCGAAACGATGTTGACGGCGAAACACACGCCCCTGGCGAGCTCGTCGCGGTGCTTCAACTGCGTCAGGTTCCACTGGAATGTGTTTTCGCGAAGTTTCATCAGCGCCTCGTTCATAATTTCGCCGTGAAGTTGGTGACGTTCGAACGGCGTCAGGTCGCCGAGCTTCACGAAGAATGCGAGCGTCTCGTAGAGGTTGAGGCGGCAGTCGTCGCTCAACGCCTCTCCTTTGGCGGCGAGCGTCTGCACTTCGTCGACCACGCGCCGGAAGACTGGTATAGCCGCGCGGACCGGAAGGGTTGTGATCATGTCGCGGAAGTAGCGGATGCAGTTTTGACGGACTGCACGATGCTGGTGGGCGATGCAGTTTTCGGAGACGAACAGCGTCAAGACTTGGTGAAGGGTGGACGAGTCCGATGCCAAGACGACGGCGCCGACGGACAGCGTTTTAAAGTAGCGGATGATGATCGTTGGGTGAGGATGACGCCAAAGTGTGCTGGAAACGAGCGGGGCGACGAGATTGGAAAGAAGAGAGTCGACCTCGTATGTGATTTCTTTGGCGGCGACCTCGTTGCGGGCTTCGCAAAAGAGTTGCAACAGGTACATCGACAGCTCCAGATCGTTGATGTCGACCTTGACATTGTCGGTCAACACCGTCGCCTGCATGGCGAAGATCTTCTCGTAGGCAGTGTCCTTATCGACGCGTGACAAGCACATGAAGACCTCACTCAACGCCTCTCGATACCCGTTGACAACGTCTTCCGGCAAGTCGTTGGGGTTCAAGTCGAGTCTCATTTTGTCGACGCAGGTCTTGTAGAGGACCTTGACGTGCTTTTTGTGGACGCACGAGTATTTTTCCATGAGCTTGACGTAACGCAATGCGAATCCAGCCACAGACATTGACGTTTCAAAGTCTTGCTGCACTAGGAACGACTGCACCTTGTCGAAGAGCTCGCTGACCATGCCACGGAAGACGGTGGACCACGTGTGCGACCAGGACTTCATCGCCTCGTCGTGGCTGTCGACAAGACTGATGCCCATCACGTTGTGCAGATGCCCGATCTTGGCGTGGTACTCGGACGGTGCGACGTCTTTGAGTCGCGACGTCATCACGTCAAACACAGTCGCCACCATTGCTTGTTTGCGTTCCGCCGTGCGCACGCGTCGCGTCATCAGCACGAAACAGTCGACGACCACCTCCCAAGCCTCGAGCGTGCGCATCCGGGCCGTGATTATCCCAACGATCTTAAGGTCGTCGAAGAAACTCACGTCCATCCACGTCAACAGGTCGTAGGTGATCTTCAATGCAATCACCTCCAGAGGATCGTATTCGGTTATGACGTGGGATAAAAACATCATCACCCGCGGCAGGTCGTTGACTTGAAGGAACTCGCGCGCCAATTGGATCTCGCGGAACTCGTCTGGTATTTTTTCTTCGATCTCGTCGCTGCTTTTCAGCCACAACGAGGTCAGGTCCATGATGCGCAGTGTGTGATCGACCGTTTTGATTCCAAGGGACGTGGAGTTGACGATGTCGTCGAAGTAGTCGTTCCAGTGGAGGACGTAATCGAACTCGAAGACGATCACGTGGATTTGGGCGGCGGCGAGCCGGACCACGGCAGAGTCGTACCTGCAAGGGGCGATGAATGAGGCGGGATTGGTTGCAAAGCAGGTGGCGATACCATTTTACAGCACTGATTGTAAATTGTCTTGGTTGGAATATCAAAGAAATATGTCGTATCCAAGATTGGCAAAGCTAACCGTTATGATGGTTTTTAGACTCATGTCTACTTGATTTATCCTTATCATTATTATTTTATTATCATAATAATAATAATTATTATTATCATTATTATTATTATTACTATTATTTTATTTATATGCATTTAGGATCTTTGAACTAGGTAATTGTTATAATTTTATGTGGTTCTTTTGTTATTGGAAAATTGTCAGGACTGCTCTAACCCTTGAAGAAGTAACTAGTACATGTTACGAAACGTCGGGAAATTTAAGTTGTCCTTTACTTAGCATTCAGAACCCAGTTCAAATAGTTTTTCTTGAAGCTAACCTTTCTTTCATAGACTAAGAAGTCAAACGTTATGATTTTAGAATTTAAAGCTGTAGTTTTGAACTACGAGAGAAACCTTTTGCGAAATATCATCAAGCAAAACGTAGCCTATATTAAAAGGGTCCCGGAACCGACAAATTTGTAATATTTCAACTGTAATGACCATAAGTCGCAGTAGCTGGTTTCGACACGTCAGAGACGTTTGTCCCATACCTCTTCGATGCATTCTGCACGGCAATGTACCGTGCGAGAAACCGTCGCATCCTTTCCCGACCCCCTGCCGTCTCGTCGACATAACGCTCGTTGACGTACTCCTTGACAACGGCGAGCAAGTGAAACTTGACCCGATCGTCGTAACTTGTGCCGTTGGTCAGCAACTCCATGCAAGTCAGGTAGCCGGTGTCGGACGCTGTGATGGTTTCGATGAAGGATGTGCCGTGCATGTGAGCGCCAGGGTCGCCGACCACCTCGTCCGAGAAACCCTCCACTTCGATAACGCCGCGGATGTTGAGCATTGTGGACCGGGTAACGTACCTTGAGGTATGCCGCTCTGAAGAATAGTCACGTTTAGGAATGATTATTGGGTTGGGAACTCGATTGGGCAGTGTTCTTTGGTTTTGCGCAGTAAATCTAGGGTATTTGCTGTTTTTAAGTTCATGTTTTAAATGACTCTTTGATTTTATACTCTTATATAGGCTGGGCTTGGTCTTGTGTAGTTTTTTGGCAGCGTGAGGATTAAAGAGTGACAAAAGCTACGAAATTAGAAATGCAAGAAGAGAAATTAAGCAGTTTGTCGTCTAGTGACTGGAGATTAAAAATGGGGAATAAAATGACTCGTATAGGCCTGAATATCCATACCGGCTTTTAATTTTCGAAAAAAAGTGTACAAGTCTTGTCCTTGTTTCAGCAATAGAAAGGGAAGTTCAAGGTCCCCTTAACCCCTTTGTATGAGAAATAGTTTTGGTTACCACTTACCCAATCGAACGGCAGGGGTCGATAAATGGACGATTAATTTCAGTTTAATTTGGCTATGGTAATAGGCTTCTTTTTACAAATAATAAATATCTAAAATTAAATGACTGATTTCTTTACTGGGAATTTATTTACGCGCTTACTCCATCGCATTTCTATGGTAACGACCAGAAGCAACAACAAAATTTAATCACGGTTTACATTGGTAACGCTAGCAGAGGCGAGCACTAATTTTGATTGTTTGCTTTTGTCATTTTGGAAGATCAGGAGTTTGTGTGGTTTTTAATATAAGCTTCCAACCACTCATTAAGCCCGTCCACGGTGATCGCTCGAGTTAAATCCGGGGCAAATTTAGCTCCCCACCGAAAATTTGCCTCATTAGTGGTACGACTAGATAGTAAAATGCAAGAACGGGGCGGAGGACGGTGATGCCAACCCGGGAATGTTTAGTCCAATTACGTTTTATGGGGATGGGAATGAAAAGTGTCCCGTTACAGTATATTTTTGGGAAATATTAGCTTATTTAAATATTGCAATACTTGCATTCTTTCTTCATGGTTTGTTTTGAATTTGATTTTTTACTTCTACGTTCAGAAAAAATCAGATGGGTAATTGTATTTTTGATTTCAATAGTTTATCCTCTAGCAATACACATTAACGCTTCGTCTTTGCAGACGGAGTCTCGTCTCTATTCCTTTTAGTGTACGAAACTGCTGCGCAATCTGATTCCAGGTCAAACGCTAGATTGTGTGCGCACATTTCCCCCCTGCATATCCAACCATTTCATTTCTAAAGAGAAATCGATTAAATTCTCTGCATACCAGAAAATGTTAATGAAAATTTTTCATTCACGCTGGAAAACAAGCATGCGACTTTTCATTACTGTGCGTTTTAGCTCGATGACTCTTAATTTTAATAATTCTTGTAAGAAAATTGCTTTCTGGAACTCAGTAGTTCCAATTGTCATTTATACCACTGTATTTCACGAAACTACACAAAACAAGTATTAATAAAATTGCTTTCAAATAATTTAAAACTGAAGTGTGCTAGGGAGTGAAGTTTATAAATTGATGTCAATATGTTTTCTCGGATATTGAACGCATTCACAAGAAACTTGCAGACGTTGACAATTATTTATCACTTTCATTCAGTGGTCCCATGTTCGATCAAGAGACCAGTGGTTGTGTGACTCCCATACAAAACGCATGATATTGAATTTCCTTCTTCAAAGCGTAGGCTTCTTCACAGCACACAACTGTGAATGGAATTCGCAGACGGATTTCCGTTCTGTCTGCACATGACTTGTCGTCTTTGCATAACCATGCGCTCCCCGATCCCGGCCGAATGTCCCTAACAGAATCCTGAAAACTCAAACAGAAATTCAAAACATAGATTGAAATCCTATTCGGTCTTGACTGTCAATCCAGCTAAACGGGTTCTGGGATGTAAAAGGGTCGCCCATCCTAAACATAGCTAGGACGTTGTTGCTTAACTTAAATGACATTTAATTTAATTTTGCTGTTTTTTTTTCCTTGAATTTCTTCTTTTACCTCATTTTTCCTTGATTACGGCCAAGAAAGTACCTATGTGAAATAAAGACAACCCCATTGGACATGTTTTGCCAGCCTTTCTGCCACCCATCCACCATAAAACCAACAAAATGTTGCTTAACTTGACACATTTCATCCCTTGCAGCTTGCGGCGGAGACGGTATTCCTGGTCTGCGCCACTGGTTTCGGACTTTACTACCGGCACATGACAGAGGCTGCTCACCAGAAGACCTTCGTGGGTACCAGGACCTGCATTGAGTCACGAGTTAAGCTTGAATGTGAGAAGGAGCAACAGGAACAACTGCTGCTCAGCGTCATTCCAGCCTACATTGCAGCTGAGGTGAGATAAATGTTTGAAATAATGTTTCAGTGTTATTTTGTTAGAAGTCATAGTATTTTTTTATTCGTTCTTGATTTTAGAGAACGTTCTTAGTGGTAGAGAAGTGTCAAAACATCTTGGAATCAAACGGTGATCTTAAATACAGACGTGCTAATAAGTAATAACTATGTCAGAACAAAGTTTTTACACAAACAACTTCGACTGGGGCTAAACTTTTTTAAATAATCTTTTATTTTTTATTTTTTCTTTCGTTTGTAATTCCGATATTGGGATCAATATTTTTGATTTATGCTATATTTGGTAGTGTCTATTTATTATTCCTCAACTACCCTACTCGATATTTGCTTATCGGCTAATTGAATATGCCTTATATTCTACTATAGATTTTAATAGATTTTAATAAGTTTCAATTAAAACTGAAATTGCTAAATTAAATCGGGGCAATGGGTCCCTATAGTTATGAGCAGCTTTCAAGGGAAGTCTGCAAGAAATATTGTGTGCATACAAATCCATCTACAAAGCCACTGTCTGGAAATGGTGTTTTGTTAATTTGGTGAAGTGAGGGCTATTTTTTTATTGCAATACCGTTCTCAGAAATCTAGTGCATTTTGTCTTGCGCTTAGCAATGAGAAAAAGCACGAGTGTTTGGTCGAGCACAGTAAAAACTTAAGTGTATTTTTTTATAATCTCAAGGAAGTTGCACTGCATTAATCAAGACTTTGAAAATATACCACAAGAAGTGGAAAACTGTATCACCGCGGGCGTAGTTTGACAATCACCCCCCACAAAGTTTTTGAATATCAAAGCAGTCCTCGTACAGGTCGTGTGGTTGTCTCTACCTACTGTAAATTGTGCCTGCTGTTCTCACGTTCCGCTTCTGTACTGCAATACTTCAAAAGGAAACGCTTAAAGCAGCATGCTTTGAATACTGCACACGTTGAAACTTTACTCGCGCATATGCTTGAAAACCACCAAAAAGGTGTTCAACGTTTGCGTCGACGAAACTTGCATAATTTTTTTGATAAAATTCTGATTTCAGAAAACATGCAAAATCCCTAAGCATGTCAAACATTCACGCTCCATGACGCTTTTCCAGACCCACAAAGGCATTACGCAAATATCTATCACTATTTCCACGCAAAGAGGTCTCACTTTTGATAAAATATTTCCCAGACGTATTCATCACAGTTCGATTTCGAGGATCAGACACGCAATATTGCATCTTTTTTATTTTCAATAAATCCAATTTGTTTATTCAAATCTGTTTTGGTGAAATTCTTCGCCATGGCTTTTCGTCTACTTTAATACGTGCTTTGGTCCTAGGTTATTCACCAGTCGAGCGCCTTTTCTCTCGCGTTCAAAGCTCAAAGAGTACGGATGGATAGAGCGTAAAGAGACAAGAAGAGCGAGAGAATGTTGTAAGAAAGGGACCACGTTTTTGTTTAAAATTCATTCCTCGCTTGGATGCCGGATATTACAGTCTCTTTACTCTCAATCAACTCAATATGACCTGAAAAAAGACCAGCGTAGGGAGTCAATAGAGGATTTTCCGCGGCGAATCCCATCTCTCTCTTTACTCTTTTCGCAAAATCCACGAGGACAAAGACACTACATGTAATGATTCTAGGTTCAGAATTCTATGACTGCAAATGGGTTCTCGGTCGACATTTTCCGAACGGCAACTCTTTGACGATTTCATAGATATTTTGTAAAAAAATTTTATGGTGACGAGAGAATTGTATCGGGGACAAAAGAATCGAACCACGGTATCTAGATGAAAGAGGATTTCGCGATCGAATTTCCGAAAAGCGGCCTCAAAAGTGCCCAATTTGGTCCACGCGGTGACGATCAAAATAAAACACAAAGAAATCTGAAATTGGATTGGGCAACGTTTTGGTGGAAAAGAGACAGCATCGTGTGCCGAAGTCATTTCGTTAGACCACACTTTCTTGTTTTGATACGTTTACCTCCGATAATATAGTTTCCAACGATATGTTCTACTCTATTTGCAGGAAAATCGCGTTTTGTACTTGAATTTCATAGCAAGCATACTTTCCGAAAAGGAAGTCATAATTCCATTCAAAATCTATAAAAAAGGGAGCTCAATTAGAGGGACAAAACAGTTTTTTGGGTCAAAATGTAGGGGGAAAAATGTAAGTTCGTTCCCTGACGTGATGTCCGCACCCTTGGTAATTTACACTTAGGAGCGCACATAGAGATTATTTAAGTTGGCTGAATTTTCCATCAAGTAACCAAAATTCAACCACCTTTCATACTAGTCAGCAAACTTCTTAAATCATGACGTCAACAAATAGGCCATCATCACCCGCAGAGCCGATCACAGGGAAAGTGTTTGTTAAGCCCGGTAGGTTGAGACGAGCTCGCGTCGCCTCGAAGATGCAAGCTTTCACTCAGGTACCCTCTCAACCGACGCCGACGCCGACGCCGCCGACTCTCAGCCCGAAGCGTCCCTTTATTTGCCATGATTTCCACGCAAGAAAGTGCTAAAGCTTTGTTCGAAATTTCAATTACAGGTGCTTCACGCGTATTTACGTTCTTGCGTTAGACGGGAAGAAATTTGCATTGTCGTTTGTTTCATCAATGGAAATGATGTTCTTGCGTGGATAGCTGCTGTGGGCGGCCAAGTTTTACGACACATTCTCATTCCTTGGTTCTGTCAATGTGGCCGTTTAATAAGCATCCTTTTTTAGAGTTGCTAAGTATTCGTCGAAACGAGTCACCTCGGTCTCTTTCCTCTTGAGAGGAGCCCTTATCCCAATACCGGTGTGCTCGGTATTGGATGGGTGACCACCAAACTTTTAGCGTGTTGGTAACACCGGTTCTCATGAGACCACTGAAGTTAAGCAACACTAAGGTCACATATCGGGCAGTTTATCATCAAACACACAACCAGTTATGTTCGGGAGAGAGGTTGGAGGGATGAAAAGTAGTACAGCAACTCATTCACTTTCGTTGTTCCGTCCTTCGGAAGGGACGTTACGCCAGTGGTCCTCTTAGGCTATGTGCCGCCAACTGGGTTTCCCCACCTCCCTTCTATGCTAGGTTGGGTTCATCATCATCCTCATCATTATCCACTCATTCACCGACGCCATTAGACCAGTGCCGCATGGCCCGTTGTCGAAACAGTGCGTCGTTAAACTCCACAAATCAGACAATAAAAATCAGGTCCACAGAATTAACTATCCACGCGAGTCGATACAAATCAGTGCCCAAAATATGTTCGGCTCTAGAACCGAATTTTTGTTAAAATAAAAATATCTGGCTTCGTTTTGTCTGAAATATTTCGAGAGACTAAACTTGTATCCACTTTCCTTTGAACGGCGAAGACAGAAAAATAATCGCTTGGAAGAAAGGCAACTTAAAAACGAATGTTCCTCGTTTAATGCTGGGACGTATTCCCAATTATTATAAGGTTTCGTCGAGAGTCCTAATCCGACTGTGGGGGCGCTACGGTAACCGTGTAATGCTGCGTAATGAAAAGAGGAGATCAGAAAAAAAAATCCAGACGCAAGTCCTGAAGGACTAGGGATTAGTGCCTACATTTCTGCGTCGCGTGCGGTTATCGATGGAGATCGGCAAATGGAAATTTGAGAACAAAGCGTGCTCTTGCAGATGCGCGGCTCTGAAGGTACGGATTGACAGGCGATGGATTGATTGAGAGTCTGTGGCCAGAGAGTTGCCATTTACTTCCGATGTAGGCCATTGAGTATAGAAGGCTAAAAATGGGCATAATACATACAATGTGGCCGCCATGTTTGCACCAAAAATTTTTTCAGTTTGACAGTTTCATTAACAGTTCTGTTCGGGAGAAAGGTTAGTAAGTAGAGTTTAACGCCGCACTGTTTTGACAATGGGCCATGTGGAACTAGTCTTGAGTCGATGATGATAAGGATAAACCTAACCTAGTCTATGAGGGGGGGGGGGGGGGGGTAAACCCGATGCCGGCACGCAGCGTATTCCTGTCAAAGTGCCCCAAGGGGACGACCGGCTTAAATTCCCTTCCGAAGGACGGTACAACGCGAACAACAGGATTCCTCCACAAATCCATGCTGTCGAGAGGTTGATAAGCAAGGCGAGTGAAGTTGCTGTATTAACTTTCATCCCTCCAACCTCACTACCGAACAGAATTGCTCGTAAGACTGATGGTCACGAAAGGTTGGAGGGAAGTTAGCGGCATCGTCTCCTCCCTCCTAGGCTAGGTTAGGCTCACACTCATCTCTAGTATTTTATCTCCATAATACCAGTGCCACATGGTCGGTTAACTCTTTTTTAGTTCGTAGGATTACGTTTTCACACTACTAAAATTGCTGTGCCAAGTTTTGGGATATATCTTTTAAACAAAGCATCAGCGGGAAGTACCTATACTTCCCCCTAGTTTATTTAACAGTTCTGCTCAATTATAATACAAAATTAATAAAGTATTGAACCATTTTTACAATTTACAAATAGAAAAGTCTTCAGAAAAACAATGAGACGGGTAAAACTCGTTTATTCCGGTGTTTTCTTAGAGATCGCCACTCTGTAACCGTACAAGGCTCTCTAGTCTTGATGAATGATTTTCTGACAGAAGGGCATAGTGGATTATCGTTGAGCCCATCACGGATTACTAGATTCAAAGTCAAGAAAGTCGAGAATTTGTTGCTCGAGTCAAAACGATGAAATGTGTGCCAATTCAATTTGTTGAGGAGTTATTGGATAAGGATGGAAACATGTGTTTGCTGTTCGCTCCTTTCCGATTTGTGTTCGACACAACGCGAAGCTTATAGGAAAAAAGCTGCTTTCGAAAACGTCAACGCGATGCCAACAAGAAAACTGTAAATTTAATTTAATTTCTTTCTGCAAAAGTTTGATAGAATCATCGAAATGTATTTTACTCTCTTTTTTATTACATTTCTCAGTTTCTAAGTGCAATCTGCGATAGGGAATCGCATAGGTATATTATTGTGTGGTGCACTCAAGGGGCTATGAAAGCTCTATCCGTGGGTGCACGCTAGTGCAATTTTATTGGGAGCAATTTAATGTTCCATAGAAAAACGTTTCGGTATTAGAACGTGATTGTAGCATCATTTTGCAGCGCAGCAGTGGTTTTAATGCCATAACTTAATGGTATTGCTTATGTTAAACTGTAGATTACCGACCGGTCAACTACTTTACTGACTTAAACGAAAAATTGAAGATGCTACTAGATGGCGTCACAGTCGTTTCGAGTGTTAAGAAATGTCATTTCGTTATTTCTCGCAGATTACTCGCATTTGAAACTGGTTTTATGCTCAATTAATCTTTATTAACCTCAACGCTAACCTCAACGTTTGATAAACATGTAAATATATTTTGAATCGTAATTATTTAGCTGGAAAGGTTTGTTTGAAAGGAAAGGCTGCAAGCGCTATCGGGTGTCACCTACCGTTACCACGTGTTGCCGGCTCTACACTCAGAATTTACCTGTAAACTCAGCGGTAGTGGGTAAAAACGTAAGCCGAGAATTTAATATAGCTTACAATTTTATTTGCGATTCAAAAGTGCATTAAAAATTGAAAAAAATTGATTGAACTTAATTGAAAAAAAAAAAAAAAACTGTGCTCTGCAATGAAATAATTTCAAACTTTCTATTACACGTTTTCATAACTTAATGTGTTTTTTATTTCAAATAAATGACGGGTCCTTTCAAACCATCACAGCCTTACCATTTCGTTTTCAGTAAGCTTGTTGTTTCAGCCATTGTTGCACCTAAAATATCCACTGACATTGTTTACGCTGAAGCTTAAACTCACAAAGATACTTCTCTTTCTCGAAAAATGTTAGCGAAAGCCCTAAAGAAAACACACATTTTTTGGTGAACTATCAGAGAAGAAAAGTGTATTTTTGTTTTTCATACCATAAACATAGGCCATGTTAAATGCTCTGCAGCTATTTGCAGTTAGCAGACCTTTGAAATCTTACTCCGGTAGAACTTAAGACTGAATTTGCATGGTAATCAAGGTCCCATGCAAGAAGAGAAAGTGAGTTTTAAAACTAACAACTTATGCAATGAGAAAAAGGCTTCAGATGCACTTATGGAACTTTGAATGAAGGCAAAAGCCTGGTGATTGCAATCATTGGATTGATATATGTTTATAGTCACAGTGGTAATGTTAAACGTTTTACAGCCTCCATCACTTGGTAACGGTTGTGGTTACCTGATAACGCTTCGGTCGTATTTTTTAACACACCTTTATTGTTAAATTCTTAAGAGTAAAAATATTGACACATATTTATTAAACGTTTAGTTACAAACATTTAATTATTATTATTATTATTTGTGGTGTTTAACGACGCACTGTTTTGAAATCTGGCCATGCGGCACTGGTCTAATGGCGTCGGTGAATGAGTGGATGATAATGAGGATGATGATGAACCTAACCTAGCCTAGAAGGGAGGAGGGGAAACCCGGTGCCAGCACGTAGCCTACTCCTGTCGAAAAGCACCAAGGGGACCACCGGCTTAATGTCCCTTCCGAAGGACGGTACAACTCGAACAGCAGGGTTCCTCCACAAATCCATGCTGTCGAGAGGTTGATAAGCAAGGCGAATGAAGTTGCTGTACTAACTTTCATCCCTCCAACCTCTCTCCCGAACAGAACTGGTCATGTGTATAATGGTCACCCATTCAATACCTGACTCAGAGCAGTGTTGCTTAACTTCGGTGATCTAACGAGAACCGGTGTTTCCAACACGCCAAACCGTTCGGTCCACAAACATTTAATACATTTAGCGCTGGTACTAAACCTATGAACCTTGTGCCTTGATGTAGATATCCATGCAGAATTGTATTCAACCTAACGGCCAAAAGCTACTGACTTGATAGAAACATTTAAAAAAATCCTTTAACCTCAAAATCAAGTCGTTATTGCCCAGAATGAATACTAAATAAAAAATAATTTAACTACGAAAAATTTTGCGTTGTCCCGCAATGCGTAAATATTTACTGTTGAGGTTCAAGAAACTCACCGTGACATCGTATTAAAATAGCAATTTCAAAAAACTCACGCATGATCGAGACCTCGAATCTCGGCGATGACATTCGATATAACCCTTCAAATACTCCAACAGCACTTGTTTATTTACATTTCCCTGCGGCCCGGGAAAATACATTTCCCTCACGAGCTCTTTGAAGAACGCCCCCTCGCCTCTCTGGGGGAAAAAAAATCGTCATCCGCTTTTCCGTACGGTCAATGTTCACCGAGTTATGTCAAATCGTCGATCAAACACGCGTTGATATGTCAAATGCACCCCAGTCAATCGGTGGCTAGTCAGACTGAATTCAAGCCCGATGCCACCCCCGCTACGCCCGAATTGCCACGCCCGAATCCACGCCCGAATTCACGCCCGAATCTCTCAGTGGCGTGGTTAAATGCCAATAATAAACGATCATTTTAGAAAATGTTGGTAGAGCCTGGACTATAGAGACCAGGTAAGATTGCCGTATGAGCCCTTGTTTCTGGATATTACCCCGTTATTACTGGATGGACCGCTCGATGCCGAGCACAGCTACTTGTAAATAAAAGAAAAATTGAAAATTTCAATTTCAATTGATTGAAAAGTAGGGTTTAGCGACGCACTGTTTTGACAACATGCCCTGTGACAGTGATCTAATGGTGTGTAAATGAGTCGATGATGATGATGATGATGATGATGAACCAACCTAGCCGAGAAGGAAGGAGAGGAAACCAGATGCCGGCACTTGTTTCCGTGTCAAAGAGCACCAAGGCTTAACGTCCCTTCCGAAGGACGGTACAACGCGAAGAACAAAATTCTTAAACAAATCCATGCTGTCGAGGCCAACGAAGTTGCTTTATTAACTTTCATCTCGTCAACCTCACTTCCGAACAGAACTGGACACGTGTATTTTGGTAATCAATCTAATACCTGACTTAGCTATACCTAAATATCATGACCTGCCTAACAATGCCTAACCTAACAACCTAACCTAACAATACCTGGAGAGTTTGAAATTTCAAGAAGTTAATTATATGAACTAGAAGTATATACGGTATAAACGGTATTCAATACCGTATATCAACCGTATATCTTTTGAGATAACCGGGATTCGAGGAATAGTGACAGACCATTCTATCCTGTGACCATTGAATTAGCATCTCATCATGAAGTTGCTACGAACTCGTCCATACGAGTCACCTCGGCCTCTACCCCCTTGAGGGGATCCCTTATCCCGCGAAAAGCGGATCCCGCGAAAGCTGGTATATGTGTGTCCGGATAGCTCAGTTGGTAGAGCACCCGACCGGCAATTGGGAGGTCCCGGATTCGTATCCCGGTTTGGTTGCATATTTTTCCAGTCTAGCTTCCTTCCCAATACCTGGATAGTTTGAAATTTCAAGAAATTAATTATATGGTGTTGTCCAAAAGCTAAATTTACACCTAGGGGTTCGCCACTGGATATCGCTGTATCTTATTTCTCCTGATACTTACACCGTCTTATTTACTTACGCACGTAAGCCGAGCTGCTATCATCTCGTCAACAAATCTCCTCACATAAAATAAGTACAATTTTACAACAGCTTCTCTTCGCCGACCTGATGGAACCGGCTCCCCCTTCGCAAGCGAGACTGCTCTGTTATGTAAATACACTTTATCCCGCTTAAGTGCAAACGATTTCTCAATTTTGGCAATTACTATTCAAATCCAGTCGAGAATCAAACGAGAATATTCATAAGAGAAATTAGGGATCTCTTTTTAGAGAGCTTTTAGGAACTGATCGCATTAAATTTCGAGCAATGGGTCGTGCTAGTAATTAAACATCTATCGAATTAGATTATAAGAAAATTGAGCGCTAAAATCATATTCATTGTTCTTGTAGTAGAGTTTTGGATCTCGGCTTTTGTCCTAGAGAAACCTTTGAAGATGCGATCAAAAATTAACAAACTGTATTATAACCCTCTAGCTGATGAGTGCCTCTGGCATTTAAATTTTACACAAAATATTTAATAGATTTTCATAAATTAGATATGAATTAGCTTGATCAACACTGGAGCTGGTGGGGTTAATATTTTTATTTTATAATAATTTTATGGTGGTGGACTTTCAATAGAAATGTCGATGTGCTTACGGTATGGTTTCACTTTGAATTTCTGTCCAAGTTAAGCAACATTGGATTGCGTCAAGTGTGAGATGATTACATATTATCACACAAATAAACATTACACAGTAAAATCTGATTTAAATAACAAATATATGCAATGCGCGGGGTATTTTATTATTAGTGACACTAATACCCTCTCAAAAATTGATGTCAAAACGGGAACTCGAACCTCGATAGGTGGAGATCGGGGTTTGGGTCGCTGTTTAGGCATCAATTTTTGAGAGGGTAGCAGTGTTCCTAATAATAAAAGGTGTCACTCAGCCTTGGTTAACGGGAGTTTAATAATCAAGGTCATCGCCAAGGTCGTGGCCACAGTTTTCCAACGGCTTTTTTCCTATATCGACCAATCCATACATAAATGGTTAGCATATATTTATTGTTGTTTAGCAACAACAACAAAAAATGCAAACAAGGTTTTTAAAACCAAATGTAATGCATTATTAACACTGTTTTTTCTCTAAAATGTTTGGTTAGGTTGAGTTAATTGTGATGACAACTAGTGCTAATGTAAGATAAAGTAGACATGAGTTTGAAAACCAGGCAGCAACTTCATGGTGTCCGCATCTTTGTTTTTAGGTGAAACGCAGCATAATGCTCAAGATGGCGGATGCATGCTCTGACATGGCCAACAAGCAGACGAGGTTCCACGAGATGTACGTGCAGCGACACAACAATGTCAGGTGAGATTATTACTGGCGGGACGAAGTTAAGCAACACTGCGCTGAGTCAGGTATCGGATGGGTGACCATCATACACATGACCAGTTCTGTTCGGGAGAGAGGTTGGAGGGATGAAAATTAGTACAGCAACTTCACTCGCCTTGCTTATCAACCTCTCAACAGCATGGATTTGTGGAGGAATCCTGTTGTTCGCGTTGTACCGTACTTCGGAAGGGACGTTAAGTCGGTGATCCCCTTGGTGCTGTTCGACAGGAGTAGGCTACGTGCCGGCACCGGGTTTCCCCTCCTCCCTTCTAAGCTAAGTTAAGTTCATCATCATCATCCTAATCATCATCCACTCATTCACCGACGCCATTAGATCAGTGCCGCATGGCCAGATGTCAAAACAGTGCGTCGTTAAACATCACAAAATAAATAAATTACTGGCGTCACTCAGCAAGATCGTGCATTGGTTTCTTATGTTTTTGTACAATTTTGTACTTTGAGAGTTTGAGATCGGTCGCGGTGGTTTTTATTTTTATTTGTTTGCTTTGTAAGAACGTTTTAAAATATCGGTGGACTTTGCAGCATGTGTCTCGTTGAAGGAGGAGCGTATCGATATAGGTTGGATAATTTTAAGCAACGTGCGTATTATTCGTATTTATCTGCGGGTTATCTCGTGGCAGTCGGTTTAAAAATTACCAAAAAAAAAGTTAAAAGATATATGCTATGAAGATATTGTTACAAACGTTTGAATTTGTGAAGTTCTCTAGGTTTAATAATCATCGCTATTCTTCTTGTAACAAATTGCCTTTACAGAAAATTACTGAACATTTTTTGTTTTCTTAAATATCATAGCAGAACTCAATTAGAAGATTTTGAATTTGCCATCAAAATTGCATTTAAATAAAATTTGAATAAAAGACTTCACTTTCAAGTATTTTCTTAAAATGTCACCTGCTTCGTGACAATCGTACGCGATTCCAAGAACCTCGTTGAAAGATGGGCGCAAGTAGCATTCCCCATCTGTAAACCCGCGCCATATTCTTCCATTGAACGTACCGTCTTTTAAAAGTCCGAGACGCCGTCGCTTGGAAAATTTCCCGCGACCGGCAATTTTCCACTCGGTGCACGTGCTCATCGCGCGACCCGGGAAATCGATGCGAATATTTTCCGAAGCGAGAGTTTTCCGAAGCGAGTGGCGAGTGTTTTGAGGGGTTACCTTGCTTTCGCATTCCTCGGCGGTCGACTTGGAGCATATTACCACACGCATCACTTGACGTTTCGATATCGCTTTTGTTTTTCGCAAATAAATTTCGTGGAATCAATTGGGAAATATAGCTACAGCGATTCATGACCATAGCAAAGATATCGTGGTTTGTAACAGAAATCAATTTCTTCACATCTCTTGAGTTTTCATCAAATAAATAAACGAAAATCTCGTTATTCTTATTTTTCTATGTTTATTAAACTATTTTCTTAGTTAACCTTGGCAAGTAAGTAAATATGAGAACATACGAAATGAAAATTAAGTTTATGCTCGCTTTTTTATGACCGTTACCTTAAATTACTAAGTAAATAAGAAGACTAGACAGCAAAAGCATTAAAATTAAACATAATTATTATTGAAAACAGAAATTCAGTTATTTCTGATAAAATTTCGTTTCGAATTCTTTGATTGGATCCAACTCACACCGAAAGGTTTGGCGTAAAACACCGGTTCTCAGGAAATCACCGAAGTTAAGCAACACTGCGCTGAGTCAGGTTTTAGATGGGTGACCATCATACACATGACCAGTTCTGTTCGGGAGAGAGGTTGGAGGGATGATAGTTAGTACAGCGACTTCATTCGCCTTGCTTATCAACCTCTTAACAGCATGGATTTGTGGAGGAATCCTGCTGTTCGCGTTGCATCGTCCTTCGGAAGGAACGTTAAGCCGGTGGTCCTCTTGGTGCTATTCGACAGGAGTAGGCTACGTGGCGGTACCGGGTTTCCCCTCCTCCCTTCAGGCTAGGTTACTTTCATAATCATCCACTCATTCACCGACGCTATTAGACCAGTGTCGCACGGCCAGATGTCGAAACAGCGCGTCGTTAAACACAACAAATCAATCAATCCAACTCAAAGTGCATGTATCTTGTCAGATTTATTTATTCAAATCCACTTGTCGTGGACAGTTTTGTTTACTGGGCCGGTTCTAACTGGACCATGTTTGCTTCGAACCTGAAGGACCAAAAGCCCCACAGAAATCGCATGGTGCGAAAAACAACCACTGAAAAAACAACCACTGAAAAAACACAGCTTGAAAAGTGATTGCTTTCTCACCCATGCATATATATATACTAAGACCTCTTTTACGTTTCCCTCATTTCACACGAAACCCATCCGCTAGCCGTCTGTTTTACGGTAAGACAATATAAATTTTCATTAGCTTTACGAGCCGTTAAATGAAACCATTATTACCCCCCCATTAGTGATGACCTTGGCGTTATAGTTCTACCTATAGCCGTGCACATGCTACTAAAAGTCAACTCAGAATAATATATAGCCGTTCCAATTTACACCCTACATAACCTAGAATTCCTCTTATATATACACCGAGAGGCACGTGATCTACATTCTGCATAATATATTCCCTATCTTAGTAACGATGCGACCACATTCTAGCGCGGTGACCGCGATTATGCGGTCATGGATAATAGATCTCATGAGAAACTTATACCATTGTTTCTTAGGGTATTGTACTTAATTTTTTTGTTTGTTTTCGTATGTCCGCCATTTCATGCGCAAGAGAGTGGACTTTAAGGCTGTTGTATCTTTACGAAACAAAAACTAGGCTACTCATCACACCCCTCGCCAAAGTTTACGCAGTGTAAATAATGTAAAAAAACTGGAGTACCCCAAGGTTCCGTTTAGAAATTTTATGTTGCAAAGAAAAACATATGTGCAAGCTAATTTGTGCTTATATTTAGTAGTCTAGACCACGAGAGAAGAAACCAGCCCAAGGACTGTCCCCCAGCATTGCTTCGAACTCTTGAAAGTAATTGCAGTTACGATTTCAGTGACAGAATTTAAAAATACTTTTAATATCTGAAAAATCTGTCGCATATTTGCTATAATTGGTAGAAAAGTTCTTAAATGCTATAAAAACAAAACTTCTTGGCACGAAAAAGGCTTCCGGACAAAACGAAAAATAGCGGACATCACCGAATATGATTAGTATTGTTTTGAAAAGTGACAGTTGCCCCAAAACGACCGGTGGTGCCTCTACCGGAAAAGTATTTTCTCTCGCTGAACGGAGTTTAGAAGTTTTTTTATTTTTTATTATATACAGTGCATAGGAACCTTAAAACACCTCCAATGTCTCCTGCTGCGATCTTAGTTGAAGCGAAAGCGGGTTTACAACATTATTAACAGATTTATCAACAATGTCGCTTAGCTTTGCGAACAATATCCAAGAGTTGATTTGGCCAATTTCCTGCTCGCGAGGAAGTAGGTATGGAGGGGTTGGGGTTGAGGTCGGGGGGGTTGCCCTCAAGGCGAAGGGGTTTGGTAGTGTGATAGCTTCCTTGATAGCAGCTAGGTTACAGGAGCGTGGATTATCACGCAGTGTGCTGGAGAATGAAGATGTAAAATATCTTACATTCTAAGTTATTTGGTGATAAGGGACAAGACGCTTAATGGGAGAGTCAAAGTTTAAAGGAGCTTGGGGTTAGAAGTTAGGTAAGCGTTTGTGGGTTTGTTTTTGATGAGCGTAGTGAGCCGAGCGTTTTAATGTTCAAAATTACACAATTATTTGTGTCTCTTGTGTTTTATTGAATGTAAATATAAATGAATGTTATGAATGTTATTGTTTGTTTGTACATACCAAGCTGTTGCTACGATTTTGATTAACTTTTTAGTAATCGTTTTTAAGTAAATATACCTTTTTACGCACGCCTTTGTACGCGCACTTTTAAGGTGTATACATTTTTTGGTTACATTTTTTATAACGATTTCATCAAATCAATTATTATGAAAAAATTCCCAAAATTTGGTAAAATATTAGTGTACGTGCCAGTTTTTCAGTGGTACGCTAGATAATTAACCGAGAGTTAAAAAACTAATAACAACTTCTGATTGGCTGTTGCCAAGTAAATAACAAATTAACGGACAGTTAGGCTCTTAACGGGCTTCTGAAGAATCGGCCTTTAAAAAAGTTCGTTTCTAGTTCATTTGAGAAAAGTTGCTCTTGAGTTTTCGGTTTTTGTATAAGTAACACATGACCAGTTCTGTTCGGGAGAGAGTTTGGAGGGATGAAAGTTAGTACAACAACTTTATCCGCCTTGCTTATCAACCTCTCGACAACATGGATTTGTGGAGGAATCCTGTTGTTCGCGTTGTACCGTCCTTCGGAAGGGACGTTAAGCCGGTGGTCTCCTTGGTCTTCGACAGAAGTAGGCTATGTCCCGGCACCGGGTTTCTCCTCCATCCTTTTAGGCTAGTTTAGGTTGATCATCATCCTCATCATCACCCGATCATTTAACGACGCCATTAGACCAGTGCGACAGGGCCCGTTGTTAAAACGGTACGTCGTTTAACACCAATAATCAATCAATTGGATAAGTAAGTTGATCACGCGTCTTTGCAGGATTGAAGATGATGCCAAGTCAATCTGTGTTGTTGAAGAACTCCTCCCACTTCTCATAAAACGTTACATGAACGTAGTACGTCACCTAAAATTAAATCGGTACATAATGTACTTTCTAAGTTCAGTGTTCGTTTGCGATTGCTATTTCCGTTCCTTAAATTGTCAAAAGTTTGAACGTGAAAGTTTCATAGTGATTTGATGTTCTAAACGTTCGATTAAAAGCGTTGGATGTTAATTTTGATGACAGTTCAAATCAAACAACTTCACTTCTGTTATTACAACGGACTTCACGGACGTCATTTGAGTTGCGTTGATGATAGTGTGCTTCTGTTCTTTTATTTCTGTATTTTTCTTTGGAAATGGGTGCCCCTCATGCTCTTTTCGCTTTTTTGATTCGCTAAAGTCTCTTTCAAATTCGTAATATACCAATTATGCTATGAAAACAACGATATATCTGAAAATCTTAACATGATTATGTGTCTAAAACGTAAACGATCGAAGTGGAAAGACTTCGGAGTTGATTCTGAAATTGCATCCGAATTTAACCGAATCCTTCTGAGTTTTAACCGTTTGAACACATAAAATAAATATATATATATATGAAATACAGATTTTTTTCCATGTAGTCAAATTGAGAATTCACTTTGCTCGCTTCGCTCGTCCAACAATATGCACACAGGGTTACAAAAAAAAAAGACTTCCTTTTCCTTATTTTCAAGGATGTCAGGCATATCTTTATTTCTAGAAGAATAAACTCATCTCTCCTTCAATTCATTTTACTTCAGTCGCTTAAAGAGAAAGTAAAAAAACAATAAAGTTACGTATCGTCGTATCGTAAAGTTTATGTTCCCATGTAGTATGCTTTTTTGACTCGACAAAAGGCGCATACCTCTCAACATAAACGGGCTTGGTACCAATCCATTTGAAACCTATCCCATAAAAGGATCCGGCTCATAAACCAGTCAATCGGCAATCGCCCGATATGCAAATCCCTCGATATCCTTGCCAATACCATTTGAAAACCTACCCCTGCACAAGCTCAAGGATCTAAAAGCTCTACTTTGAAGCATGGAGATGGTTTGCAGTCTCCGATACAAGGGATGCATCATAATCCTTAGAGCGTCCTTGTGATCCTTAAAACGTCGCGACGTTTTCGTTCGGATTCTGCCGCACGCTAAGGTAACAGGGTCGCGAATATCAGTTTCATTTGGTTTCATTGCGTTTTAGAAGGCGGAAATGGATTGGACGGCGAAAAGAAAAGACTTGATTCTATACACTGAAATCGCAGCGAGGAACTTCAATTTATATTCATTGCAAGGAAGCAGCAAAGGAGTATATACGGTTTGTCTCATTGGAAACACCGGTTCTCGTTAGATCACCGAAGTTAAGCAACATTGCGCTGGGTCAGATATTGGATAGGTGATCACAGAACGGTTTGTTGTGTTGGAAACACCGGTCCTTGTGAGATCACTGAAGTTAAACAACACTGCGCTGAGTCAGGTATTGGATGGGTTACCATCATACACATGACCAGTTCAGTTCGGGAGAGAGGTTGGAGGGATGAAATATAGTACAGCACTTTCATTCGCTTTGCTTATCAACCTCTCGACAGCATGGATTTGTGGAGGAATCCTGCTGTTCACGTTGTA
Organism: Protonemura montana; assembly: GCA_947568835.1. Lineage (NCBI taxonomy): Eukaryota > Metazoa > Arthropoda > Insecta > Plecoptera > Nemouridae > Protonemura > Protonemura montana. The sequence continues at coordinate 5,702,991 of OX387608.1, forward strand.
CCCTCATTCGAAAGCTTACAGTAGTCCTTCGTAAAAGTGTCGGCAGTTAAAAGGTTTCCAATCCATTTAGATTCGGTTCATCATCATTCTCATTATCACCCAATAAATCACCAACGCCATTAAAACCAGTCCCACAGGGCCCGTTGTCAAAATAGTGCGTCGTTGTATCCAACAATTTAAGTGTCTTTCAAATAAATTTAGTTCGCAAATTTTTAAACACCTGGAACAGCTGATCGAAATCATTTACTGCATGTTCCTAAAATCAGTCGATTACAATGAAGTGCGTGAAAATAGTCGTGCTAGAGAGTGCCAATTCAAATTCGATTAAGTTTAAACTAATTTCGTGTCCATTAAAATAGACAGGGAGTTGGTACATTGTGTCAGCGAACACGTTCGTAAGGTAATTAGTACATTGATTAACGAAGCCCGAGCACCTAGCCATAGACGAGCTGGTAATTGTGTACCGAAATTATAACAGGGCAGCGAAATAGGTCACATTATAGTTGGTGAAATTGTTGAGGTGGGAGAGCGGCGATACCACCTTCGGCTATGTCATCATGTACATTTTTTCGATTCAGGGTCTATCAGTATTCATTGGATTGATTGATTTGTGGTGTTTAGCGACGCACTGTTTTGACATCTTGTCCTGCGGGACTGGTCTAATGGCGTTGTTGAATGAGTGGATGATGATAAGGATGACGATGAACCTAACCTAGCCTAGAAAAGAGGAGGAAAAACCCGATGCCGTCACGTAGCCTTCTCCTGTCGAAGATCACCAAGGGGACCACCGGCTTAACGTCCCTTCCAAAGGACGGTACAACGCGAACAACAGGATTCCTTCACAAATCCATGCTGTCGAGAGGTTGATAAGCAAGGCGAATGACGTTGCTGTTCCAACTATTATCCCTCCAACCTCTCTCCCAAACAGAACTGGTCATGTGTATGATGGTCACTCATCCAATACCTGACTCAGAGCAATGTTGCTTAACTTCGGTGATCACACGAGAACCGGTGTTTCCAACACGCCAAACCATTCGGTTATCTATTGAAGTTTGTATTCATAATACTTGCACATGTTCTTCGCTTGAATATTTCTTTCATGCTAAAAGCGCATGATAGTAAAACAATGTTTTCGTTTGGTATTGGGAGCAGGTATCGGGAAATGGCCAACGAATGGTCAGACAGACGGAAAGGCGGCTCTTGAAAAACCGTTTTCCCGATAATTGTTTTTTCACAGTGGCCCGAATGCGAGGAAAATTCCGGAGTTTGACCACGCGCAAATTTTTCCTCGATGCATGATTCGCGTTGTCATTTTGCTTTCGTTTCTATTCAGCCAATACACCCGAGGGTGCCCGAGGAATATGCGTTTGTAATTTGTATCAAAGGATAATGCAGTGCAATATTTTGTCTGTTACAGCAATTCATGTGAAAGAATATTCCCAACAGTTAATTTATGCTAGATATTCAACAGTTTTTGCTACCAAAATAAGAATATTGTGTTAATCAGGTCTAGTATAAAAAGTTCCTTAACTCCTAGATAAGATGGGAGTTACATGCATTGCCATGGAAACACAGTGCCCAGTCACATGCCCAGTCGAACACGTGAAAGTTGCACTGGGGCAGAGTCACATGCCCAGTCGAACACGTGAAAGTTGCACTGGGGCAGAGTCACATGCCCAGTCGAACACGTGAAAGTTGCACTGGGGCAGAGTCACATGACCAGTCGAAAACGTGAAAGTTGCACTGGGGCAGAGTCACATGTCTAGTCGAACACGTGAAAGTTGCACTGGGGCAGAGTCACATGCCCAGTCAAACACGTGAAAGTTGCACTGGGGCAGAGTCACATGCCCAGTCGAACACGTGAAAGTTGCACTCTGGGGCAGAGTCACATGCCCAGTCGAACACGTGAAAGTTGCACTGGGACAGAGTCACATGCCCAGTCGAACACGTAAAAGTTGCACTGGGACAGAGTCACATGCCCAGTCGAACACGTGAAAGTTGCACTGGGGCAGAGTTACATGCCCAGTCGAACACGTGAAAGTTCCACTGGGGCAGAGTCACATGCCCAGTCGAACACGTGAAAGTTCCACTGGGACAGAGTCACATGCCCAGTCGAACACGTAAAAGTTGCACTGGGACAGAGTCACATGCTCAGTCGAACACACAGATAGCTTTCAGTGCACACTCGGGGCAGTCAGTCAGACACGCTATAAGGCAAAAAGATAAAAAAAATCGTCTCCAAGAGTTAATGCTCCCTCCTAGTCTAAAAAAGTACTTGTGTTCGTCTGTAATGAAGTGAAAGTCATGGAGCAATGAAATATTGGTATCTGGAAAGACAAAAGAGAGTATTTTCTAATGTCTTGTGTTTTGTACAGCATCCTGTACGCCGACATCGTCAACTTCACGCCTCTCTCCGAGCAGTTGAGCGCCTCGGATCTCGTCAAGACGCTGAACGAACTCTTCGGAAGGTTCGACCAAATCGCGCAGGTGAGAACACCTAAAATGTGTGTCGTTCAACTCCACGCCCCCAGCTCAAACAGGGGAATGAAATCCCATTGCACCGTAACATATCTCAATTTGGGCGAAAAAAAGTCGGTTGTTTGTTAAGATTAAGATAACCTCATTGTCGTTTCAATTGTTAAGAAGTTTCAATTCGTTATTTCTCGCAGATTAATCACAATTCAGTCTGGTTCTCGCTCAATCAATCTTTATTATTGCTAACCTCAACGACTGATAATCATGTATCGTTCGCAAAATATGCATACTCTCTGTTCGGTCGAATTGCAAAGGAAAACTAGAGTAGGAAGTTGTTAGAACTCTGGTTAGAGCCTAAGGCTCTTAACGTGCTAAACTATTACTTCTTCCGTCTTCGCCTTAAACCCCAATTATTCTCTCCTCCAATAGTACAGTCAATTAAATACACATTATAGAAACACCTTACAGGCACAGAAAAACGCTCGTCAAACTCATTCTCAGACAACAAAAAACGCTTTAAAGACAATAAAATCAGTCGAAAATAATATAACGCCAATTTAATAAACAATCAAAACAGAGTTTAAAAGTTTACAGCACTGAAAACACTTCCCTGAGAAATAAAATGTACCACTTGTTCAATACTCAATGTTTGCCTGCGGATTTCATGGGCGTTTCCACGATAAGGTGTTAATCACGAAGAGGGCAATGTTTGTACCCAATTGGGTAAACAAACACCAGTCTGTTGGTTGGTGTTGATCACATAACAATCTATAGCAGCAAGCTTCCATGGATTAGATTCCAGGCATAGAGGGCATTCGTTCCTCCCGTCGGTTCAATTCCTTGTTGCTTGAGTCCTGTTGTCGTGGGATCAGATGTTGGCGTAGAGTCCTGTTGTCATGGGAGCAGCAAGCTTTATTGTATTAGATTCCAGGCATAGAGGGCATTCGTCCCTCCTGTCGGTTCAATTCCTTGTTGCTTGAGTCCTGTTGTCGTGGGATCAGATGTTGACTTAGAGTCTTGTTGTCATGGGAGCAGCAAGCTTTATTGTATTAGATTCCAGGCATAGAGGGCATTCGTTCCTCCAGTCGGTTCAATTCCTTGTTGCTTGAGTCCTGTTGTCGTGGGATAAGATGTTGGCGTAGAGTCCTGTTGTCATGGGAGCAGCAAGCTTTCTAGTATTAGATTCCAGGCATAGAGGGCATTCGTTCCTCCAGTCGGTTCAATTCCTTGTTGCTTGAGTCCTGTTGTCGTGGGATAAGATGTTGACGTAGAGTCCTGTTGTCATGGGAGCAGCAAGCTTTCTTGTATTAGATTCCAGGCATAGAGGGCATTCGTTCCTCCTGTCGGTACAATTCCTTGTTGCTTGAGTCCTGTTGTCGTTGGATAAGATGTTGGCGTAGAGTCCTGTTGTCATGGGAGCATCAAGCTTTCTTGTATTAGATTCCAGGCATAGAGGGCATTCGTTCCTCCCGGTGGTTCAATTCCTTGTTGCTTGAGTCCTGTTGTCGTTCGATCAGATGTTGACGTAGAGTCCTGTTGTCATGGGAGCAGCAAGCTTTATTGTATTAGATTCCAGGCATAGAGGGCATTCGTTCCTACTGTCGGTTCAATTCCTTGTTGCTTGAGTCCTGTTGTCGTGGGATAAGATGTTGGCGTAGAGTCTTGTTGTCATGGGAGCAGCAAGCTTTATTGTATTAGATTCCTGGCATAGAGGGCATTCGTTCCTCCTGTCGGTTCAATTCCATGTTGCTTGAGTCCTGTTGTCGTGGGACAAGATGTTGGCGTAGAGTCCTGTTGTCATGGGAGCAGCAAGATTTCTTGTATTAGATTCCAGGCATAGAGGGCATTCGTTCCTCCCGGTGGTTCAATTCCTTGTTGCTTGAGTCCTGTTGTCGTGGGATAAGATGTTGGCGTAGAGTCCTGTTGTCATGGGAGCAGCAAGCTTTATTGTATTAGATTCCAGGCATAGAGGGCATTCGTTCCTCTAGTCGGTTCAATTCCTTGTTGCTTGAGTCCTGTTGTCGTGGGATAAGATGTTGGCGTAGAGTCCTGTTGTCATGGGAGCAGCAAGCTTCATTGTATTAGATTCCAGGCATAGAGGGCATTCGTTCCTCATGTCGGTTCAATTCCTTGTTGCTTGAGTCCTGTTGTCGTGGGATCAGATGTTGGCGTAGAGTCCTGTTGTCATGGGAGCAGCAAGCTTTATTGTATTAGATTCCAGGCATAGAGGGCATTCGTTCCTGCTGTCGGTTCAATTCCTTGTTGCTTGAGTCCTGTTGTCGTGGGATAAGATGTTGGCGTAGAGTCTTGTTGTCATGGGAGCAGCAAGATTTCTTGTATTAGATTCCAGGCATAGAGGGCATTCGTTTCTCCTGTCGGTTCAATTCCTTGTTGCTTGAGTCCTGTTGTCGTGGGATAAGATGTTGGCGTAGAGTCTTGTTGTCATGGGAGCAGCAAGCTTTATTGTATTAGATTCCAGGCATAGAGGGCATTCGTTTCTCCTGTCGGTTCAATTCCTTGTTGCTTGAGTCCTGTTGTCGTGGGATAAGATGTTGACGTAGAGTCCTGTTGTCATGGGAGCAGCAAGCTTTATTGTATTAGATTCCAGGCATAGAGGGCATTCGTTCCTGCTGTCGGTTCAATTCCTTGTTGCTTGAGTCCTGTTGTCGTGGGATAAGATGTTGGCGTAGAGTCCTGTTGTCATGGGAGCAGCAAGCTTTATTGTATTAGATTCCAGGCATAGAGGGCATTCGTTCCTCCAGTCGGTTCAATTCCTTGTTGCTTGAGTCCTGTTGTCGTGGGATAAGATGTTGGCGTAGAGTCCTGTTGTCATGGGAGCAGCAAGCTTTATTGTATTAGATTCCAGGCATAGAGGGCATTCGTTTTGTCGGTTCAATTCCTTGTTGATTGAGTCCTGTTGTCGTGGGATAAGATGTTGGCGTAGAGTCTTGTTGTCATGGGAGCAGCAAGCTTTATTGTATTAGATTCCAGGCATAGAGGGCATTCGTTTTGTCGGTTCAATTCCTTGTTGATTGAGTCCTGTTGTCATGGGATAAGATGTTGGCGTAGAGTCCTGTTGTCATGGGAGCAGCAAGCTTTCTTGTATTAGATTCCAGGCATAGAGGGCATTCGTTCCTCCAGTCGGTTCAATTCCTTGTTGCTTGAGTCCTGTTGTCGTGGGATAAGATGTTGGCGTAGAGTCCTGTTGTCATGGGAGCAGCAAGCTTTATTGTATTAGATTCCAGGCATAGAGGGCATTCGTTCCTCATGTCGGTTCAATTCCTTGTTGCTTGAGTCCTGTTGTCGTGGGATCAGATGTTGACGTAGAGTCCTGTTGTCATGGGAGCAGCAAGCTTTCTAGTATTAGATTCCAGGCATAGAGGGCATTCGTTCCTCCAGTCGGTTCAATTCCTTGTTGCTTGAGTCCTGTTGTCGTGGGATCAGATGTTGACGTAGAGTCCTGTTGTCATGGGAGCAGCAAGCTTTCTAGTATTAGATTCCAGGCATAGAGGGCATTCGTTCCTCTTGTCGGTTCAATTCCTTGTTGCTTGAGTCCTGTTGTCGTGGGATAAGATGTTGGCGTAGAGTCCTGTTGTCATGGGAGCAGCAAGCTTTATTGTATTAGATTCCAGGCATAGAGGGCATTCGTTTCTCCAGTCGGTTCAATTCCTTGTTGCTTGAGTCCTGTTGTCGTGGGATAAGATGTTGGCGTAGAGTCCTGTTGTCATGGGAGCAGCAAGCTTTCTTGTATTAGATTCCAGGCATAGAGGGCATTCGTTCCTCCAGCCGGTTCAATTCCTTGTTGCTTGAGTCCTGTTGTCGTGGGATGAGATGTTGACTTAGAGTCCTGTTGTCATGGGAGCAGCAAGCTTTATTGTATTAGATTCCAGGCATAGAGGGCATTCGTTCCTCCAGTCGGTTCAATTCCTTGTTGCTTGAGTCTTGTGTGGATCAGATGAGATAATCTGCTCCAGGATTCATGATTTCTGGTGGCTTGAGACTTTTGATTTTGAGATGAGATGATGCGATGAAAAGATATAAAAAAATAAAAAAAATGTGACACAGAGATGAAAATGAAGATGACGTCCCGATGTTGTGGACTTATTGAGCGATTTTCCGAAACCCTCTGATGGGGCAATCGCTCCTCCGAAGTATTGTCACTTGAATTCCTAGTGTTTCTTGCACCAGGGGAAGCAACATGTGAAAAGCTTCTTGAACCTTTTCCACTTTGTCTTTTTTTCGGGGCTTTTCAGTTGCACCTCCATCGTTTCGATATGATCCAAGTCCATTTGCTCCAGCGACTGCGTGCATCGCTTGCCGACACTTGTCCTCGCGACACGACCGACGACTCGGCGCTCTTCTCGGTCTTCGTGCACCTCCTCCTCGGCGTCGCTGCCGCTCAGAGAGCCATAGTTAACAATTGTTACCTTTGGAAACAAGTGCTCCATCCGGCAGTCATCTCCTAAGCTCATTTCTAAAGAATTTCCTTGCCCGGGCTCATCGGGACTCTTGTAGCAAGTCAACTCATTCTCTTCGCCTCCGTCGATAATTGCTGGAAAGTCATGCCAGACGTTTGATTTAAAAATGTTACTAACTTCCAAATAGAAAGTCCATTTGTCCATAGACGCAATAAACTCGGGATTGAACAAGAGCTCTGTCAAGTTCCATATATTTAACTCCAGATTAATGTGGTTTCGAGATCCCTCCTCATTGATAAACTTTTTCCAAGTTTCAATCAAGCCACTGAAGTCTGGCCCGAGCAGGATGCTACAATATTGCCCCGGATGAAGGTGGGACACTGCCATCGTGTACTGTTGCAACTTGGACCTAAATCTCGCTAGTGGGGTTTGGATCAGTTCCCTAGCCAGGTCATCAGCCAGTTCCTCTGCTACTTCTTCAGCCAGTTCCTCAGCTGATTTTTCGCTGGGTTCATCTGCCTCTTTGATTGTGTAGAATTCCGGCTGGAATAGGCGTTTTGTTTCCAGAAACGATTTCGGATATTTCTTCTTGTGTGTTGGAAGGTAACTGGTCAGACCGTCAAGCTCGACTTGTGGGTACTTCTTTAGGAACGACATGTCGTTTTCAACTTCGTCTTTGAAACGCATGCCGTCTGCTTGAAAGTTTGGGTTCGATGACGCTAAAAACACGCTGTAACAATAAAACGAGTCCTCGTTGTTTTCAATTAGGTTGTTAATGAGATTAACGCGAAGTTCTTCGAACGACTTGTAGGGTCGGGTGCGTTTCTTAATTTCTTTACGCCTCTTGGCTTTGGTTTTTCTTGCCGCCACTTGCTTTGGTTCCTTGGGGCGGCAACCCTGCGAAGTGGACGGTTGGTTCGTGTGCAGGTCTGGTGGTCCCTGGGGTCCCTGGCACGACGGTCCCTGGCACGACGGTCCCTGGCTCGACGTTCCCTGTGGTCCCTGGTGCGACGGTCCCTGGCTTCTCGGTCCCTGGTTCGACGGTCCCTGACTCGACGGTCGCTGGAGACCCTGGTTCCACGGTCCCTGGGGTCCCTGGCACGACGGTCTCTGGCACGACGGTCCCTGGCTCGACGTTCCCTGGGGTCCCTGGCACGACGGTCTCTGGCACGACGGTCCCTGGCTCGATGTTCCCTGGGGTTTCTGGTGCGACGGTCCTTGGCTCCACAGTCCTTGGCTCCACGGTCCCTGGGGTCCTTGGCTCCACGGTCCCTGGCTCGATGTTCCCTGGGGTTTCTGGTGCGACGGTCCTTGGCTCCACAGTCCTTGGCTCCACAGTCCTTGGCTCCACGGTCCCTGGGGTCCCTGGCACGACGGTCCCTGGCACGACGGTCCCTGGTTCGACGGTCCCTGGCTCGAGGGTCCCTGGCACGACGGTCCCTGGCTCGAGGGTCCCTGGCACGACGGTCCCTGGTTCAACGGTCCCTGGCTGGACGGTTCCTGGTCTCCCATGCTCGACGGTCCCTGGCACGACGGTCCCTGGCACGACGGTCCCTGGCACGACGGTCCCTGGCACGACGGTACCTGGTTCGACGGTCCCTGGCTCGAGGGTCCCTGGCACGACGGTCCCTGGTTCAACGGTCCCTGGCTGGACGGTTCCTGGTCTCCCATGCTCGACGGTCCCTGGCACGACGGTCCCTGGCACGACGGTCCCTGGCACGACGGTCCCTGGCACGACGGTCCCTGGTTCGACGGTCCCTGGTTCGACGGTCCCTTGCACGACGGTCCCTGGCACGACGGTTCCTGGCACGATGGTCCCTGGGGTCCCTCGCACGGCGGTCCTTGGGCTGCATTGGCCATACCGCTACTGCATGCCAGCTGGTTGGGCTCTGTGGACAATTAAACAATAGTTTATAGTTCATTGTTTCTTTATTTCTCTAGCTATCAAGCTGCTAGTTCAATTAGACAATTCATTCGGTGTAGGTACAAAATACAAAGTAAATTTCTAAAATAAGTCTTAATATTAGCTTTATTAATATTAACTTTTTGTAAGGCTTAATTTTAAAAAAACTCAAGGTTGTTACCAAAAGGCCAAATAGAAATCGCAAAGAGGTCATATAAAACTCCTTAATTCCAGTTTTCTGGTTCACTAGCACAGTTTTCTAGCTTCCCCGGGAGTACCAAACGTAAAAACGTACATTTATCATATGTACCATACACGTACTATGTTTTATTATAGATCATGTGATAAATTTAAGCTAACTCACCGATGACATCCATCAACTTCTTCTTCCTTTTGTCACTCGATGACATATTCTTCGCTTTTAGCAGAGTAGATATTTTCCGCGTCTTCGTTCTGCGAAAGTTTCTTTCAAGGTAACGTTTCCCTGGCAACGTCTCGGTTTATTTGTTGTGGAAATCCACCGATTTGAATTCTTGTCTACAATGTTTCAATGTTGTTGATTTTTGCGAGAAATTCCAGGTTTTTTTTGTTCATATTGTTGCCTCTGCAGCTTCGTTAGCTTCCCGCCATTCCACTTATGAACAATGGTACCCGCAATATTGGACTGGTTTTTAGATGCAATCAGTTTATGGATGCATCGTTACTGACTTGGATTAGTTAACAGACAGTTTATTAACGTGAACACAGTTTAACAATTAATTTAACCGATGGTCCCGTTGGTACCTCTTTGACAGGAGTAAACTACGTGCTATTGGTAATGTTTTATTTTTGATTAAATATTGGTGTTTAGCGTTGCACTGTTTTGACATCTGGCCATGCGGCACTGGTCTAATAGCGTCGCTGAATGAGCGGATGATTATGAGGATGATGATGAACCAATTCTAGTCTAGAAGGGAGGAGGGGAAACCCGTTGCTGGCACGTAGCCTACTTCTGTCGAAGACCAAGAGCACCACCGGCTTAACGTCCCTTCCGAAGGACGGTACAACGCAAACAACAGGATTCCTCCACAAATCCACGCTGTCGAGAGGTTGATAAGCAACCGAACGGTTTGGTGTGTTGGAAACACCGGTTCTCGTTAGATCACCGAAGTTAAGGTCTAATCAAAATCAATGAAAGTTACCTTAACTGGTCACTTTTCACGTAACTCAATTTGGGTACGTCCTTTGTAGATTAGTTTGCTGGGAAATGTCCTGCATACATATGTTTTTTTGTTTGAAGTTGTTTATTTAGCAAAAAAATGCTATTTACAGTACATTTTTCATTTTTGTAATTTCTTAGCTTAAAGTTTTACTTAGATACTAACAAAACTTTCTAATTTTTTACTAAACTTAACAAAATCTTCCTCGCCTTTGATGTTTGCAGGAAGTGCATCATATTTTCTTACTCCTCTATAAAATATACTATTATTATTAGTATTTGTAGCAAGGACATACTGACCATTATATTTAGCTTTAAGTAGGTTAGACGTTTAAGGGCCAATATTACTTTGTGTAGCTAAATAAGCTAACCGAATGGTTTGGCGGGTTGGAAACACCGGGTCTCATGAGATCATTGAAGTTAAGCAACACTGCGCTTGGTCAGGTTTTGAATGGTTGACCATCATACACGTGACCAGTTATGTTCGGCAGTAAGGTTGGAGGGATTAAAGTAAGTACAACAACTTCACTCGCCTTGCTTATCAAACTTTTGACAGCACGGATTTGTGGAGGAATCCTGTTGTTCGCGTTGTAATGACCTTCGGAAGAGATGTTAAGCCGGTGGTCCCCTTGGTGCTCTTTAACAGGAGTAGGTTACATGCTGGCACCGGGTTTTTCATCATCATCCACTCATTCATCGACGCCATTTCACCAGTGCCACATGGCCAGATGTCAAAACAGTGCGTCGTTAAACCCCAATAATCATTTAAATACGTATCTGATCGGCTGTTACCGTAGAGATGAGCCTTTGACGGACAGCTATCTTTTTTAAGAAAAACAATTTGAACTGGGTTTTGAATGCTAAGTAAAGGGCTACTAAACATATGGGCTACATAAACTAGTTACTTCTTAAAGGGTTAGAGCAGTCCTGAAAATTTTCCGATAACAAAAGAACCACATAAAATTATAACAATTACCTAGTTCGAGCTTCCTAAATGCATCTATAGAAAATAATCAGGGTCAATAACTTAAAAACGAATGTATTATGTATTTTCTGAAATAAGAACTCGAACACATTGGCGTATTTTTAACTAACTAACATTTGTAAGATTAGTCTTGAAGTTTTGTGTTACATGCCCTCATAAATATTTAAGGTTAGGCTTATATGCAGGTTAGATCAAGTATATGAAGCCTTCTCTCTTAGCTCATTCATTATCTCTCTTTGCCCTTCATTATTAATTACCAACGCACTTGAATCACCTTAGTGTTTCAAATACGATAAATTAGACAGATTGTACCAATCGCATTGTAATTAAACTTACAATACAGTCGCACGAGTCACATAGCAAGGTTGTCACAAAAGATGCTAAATTGTGTTCGTTTCACTTTAACCGAAATTCGCCTGAAGTCAAAGAGAGATAACTAGTCTTCATTAGTGTTGATTAGAGAGAGGCGAATGCCGGCATTCTCTATCAACATTTTTGGCTGCTGTCTAAAGACGTCGCTCGGATGTGCGACGCCAACGGTTTGCGTCGGGTTAACGTTTGTATGTTTGCAGTTCTCGATTAAATCTGCTCTTAATTCTGTTGCCCGCTTAATTATAAATTACTCCTTGGTGTTCTGTGTGTGGGAATGAGATGTGTTGCCGTAGACACCGCCTTGCAATGCCATATGGTACGACAATTGAACAGTTTTGTTTAAGTTTTGATTTAAACTAGTGTGTGAAACTGGTGTAGGGAATTGAAATAAGATTGAACTTCATGAAAACTATTAGTTTTAGTTTGCGTTGAAGTTCTTGGTTAATGAATACTGCGCCGTTTTAGCAGTTAATTAAGCTACAAAAATGATAATGAGTTAAGCCCGAGTTTTAGATGCAAGGATCGTGAAACTGGAACAGTAGTACATCATTAGTAATATCTTAACTAATAAGTCAGAAAAGTTAGAAGATGTTGATAAGTACCTTATATAACCATTGCATTTACTAATTTAAAGCTACAACTTGCTATCTTACGCGAACGAGCTTTTTGTCTGAAAGGAAAATGTTTCGATTTGTAACGTTTCATTGAAATATTTTTGAAAACATTTCCAGGAAATGAAGGATATAAGTATGAATCAAGGAAGTTGGAACAAACTTCAAAGGATAGCGTCGAGGATTCAAAACGGTATAGAATTAACTTTGAAAAAGTAACTTTTAACGATGTAAAAGTATCAGTAAATTTGTACGGTTAAACATTTTTGTTTCAACGTACAACTTTCTGTATTTGAACGCGAAAAGCATTCTGAATCCCACAGCAAGGTTTCGCTGGACGTATTTTTCATTATATACTAGTTTCTTTTCTCACTATTTTTTCAACTATCTGTGTTGTAGTTTAAGGCTTAATTCCCTTTCTACGCTGCACCTTACAAAAAAGAGTAGCAATCTCGTAGTGTGCTCTCAGAAAACAAGATCCGCACGTCGCTTCTTTTGAGCAAACTTCTCGCTGTCACAAACTCTCGAAAGGTTTCTTACCAACTACAAACATTCTCAGAAGCAAATTACCCTGTTTACCATAGTTTTCTCTCTCGTTCTGTGTGTGTGTCTGTGCGAGACTGTGTTTACTGGAGAAGATTTTTCGGCCTTTTCCTCTGGAAACTCTGCAAATGGAATCAGCGAATCCTTTGGTTGAGCGAGCTACAGAGAGTGCCGTTTCCTGGCGCGTTTCGGACAAGCAAACGTGATGTTTTCTCTGAGACTACAATGGTTCTATCCGTTATCAAAATACAAAGTTTTTGTCATTATCAAGTAACTTTGTTTAACACTTTTCACGGCTTTTCTAACATTCGTCAGTACAATTTATGAAATGAACCCAAAAAGGTTGAAATCACGTTCTTTTTTTGAGTAGAAAAACAGAAAAACGAGGTTCCAGTCGCCTTGAGTTGTTGAATTTTATATTCTTGAGAGTGAACTAGGCTTTCTGTCATTTATTAATTTATTTATTAAAAAATCTAAGGCGAATTTTTAACCAATTGCAGTCATACTACGAACAGTATCTTCTTGATTTCAGCACGTGTCCTTGAAACTAGTCATTGTTTTTCTTTTTGCAGGACAACCAGTGCATGCGCATCAAGATCCTTGGCGACTGTTACTACTGCGTGTCAGGACTTCCGGTCTCGAGGCCTAATCACGCGTACAACTGCGTCAACATGGGTCTGCAGATGATCGAAGCTATTAGGTGAGCAAACATCAGTCATTTTCTTCGGTTACTTTACAGGTGGCAGCGAAGACTTCCGGTTTTCCTGGACAAAGGAATTGTCGCCCATAGTATTTTTTCTACGCCATCTACTGAACAAACGGCTAGACCGTTTTTTTTTCTTTTATCACTCTTACATTTTGAAAATCAGTTAAGTTTTTAAAACCAATCAATCCCGCCTATTTCACCAATCAAATGCTACTAAAACTTAAACTATCATGCATTTTCATACAATTTCCAACTCCGTATACTCTTTTCACTTGAGCTATTCTGTGGTGTCAATTTTTACGGTTCTTACCCTAAGTTCTATACGGTAAATGCGTTTTATCCACTGTTACCACACATTTTCTCTAATTTTCTCTTCATCAACAACACGTACGCTCATCAAACAACGCAACTAACGCAGCGTTGGCGACACGCAACGCTGGGCGCCAGTTGTGATGGTCAAGCAAACGGATCCCATCTAAAATCTAATTCATCGAAATATCGTTTCGGAATGGTCGTACCAATGCTTTCGCTTATCTTCCTCTCTCAAGGCCATGCATTTGTAATTGTTTAAATAAAAGTGACTTCTGAGGAGAATGCAACAGAACAGAAAGAAAATTTCAAGGAAGGATGCGCTGCATAATTTTAATCTGAAATAATGGAAAATTAATTCAATGGAAAAGACTTAATAGCAAAATGTCTTCATCAACACGATGTTAAATCTTCTTACCAGTAACGAATAACAAGACGTCCATTCCCAGCAAACTTATGCCACATAAGACTCAATTCAGAGACCGCTAAGACGGGAAACAAGACATAACCGTGCACAAGCAATTAGTGGTATCTCAAAACGCCGACAAGCAAATAGTTTCCGTCGTCGACGCGTCGACTTGAGCATTCTGTGGCTACTGGCTGGTGGTAATCCGGCAAAGCTGCAAACCATAGAATAGTCTATGGGGTTTGGGATCACCCCCAGTGACCATCATCGCATCGGTTTCGCTATCTTGGCTTTATTTCGAATTAACAGCTAAATAAATCTGAGCGAGCTGCTTGCGGTTTGGGGTGATGGTTGGGGTGTGTGGGGGAGAGGAGGGGCAGGGTTGAAATCCAATTTATGGTATTTCCCTGGGGCTCTGTAGCCTACTGTCTCGACACAAAGTACACTTCTTGCCACGGAATTCTGGAGTGTGCATTTATATTTCATTTCATTTCGCGTGGCTTTTTGTTTTTGGCGCCATCTGCTTCGCCCGCTGGCTTAGGTTTTCGCGTTGGGTTTACATGTTTGGTCAGAGACTCAGCGCTGGTGTTAAACTGTCTTCGAGGGAAACATCGACCGATAACTACTTTACCGACGATGATAGTGATCGCCCAGAGATGGAGTCACCGTCATTTTGAGAGTTCAGAAATTTAATTTTGTTATTTCTCGCTGATAATTCGCTTTTTACATGGGAGAAAGCATGGTTGTAAAAGTATTCCTCGCGATCCGTTATCCCATTTTGCGAGGCCAGATTCTTGTGTGTTCACATAGCTCAATTGGTAGAGCACCTGAACAGCAAATGGCAAGTCTCAGGTTCGCATCCCATTTCGGTCGCTCATTTTTCCAGTCTCGCTCCCCCGCCACGCCGTACACCATGCCATGCCGTAACTTTTTGTTTCATTCACCTAGGACATTTCTAGAGATTGTTTCATGTATGCAAAATTGCAAAGAATTCCTTCCAGTTTTTTTTTTAAGTTTTTTGATGATTTTACTCGTCGCCTTTCCATAGAATTTATAACTAATGTTGTTCTGTGAAAGTGGGCAAAAGTAACGACCCTTATCACCGGACGTATTTCGCATGGTAAATAGAATCTGTATATCAATTTTGTACCCTTTAAGTGTGTCGATGTGTACCGGTAGTGTAGTTGATTTGCTTTGCTTACATTTTACAGACATCAATTTAACATCGATGCCCGTTTGATGTTCCTTTTAACAAAAAGTCAACTACAACAACTAATTGCCCTATGTTCGAATTCGCTTCGTGCTTAGAAGGAAAGAGAAGTTACCCTTATTTTGCTACAAAATTTTCACGACTTTTGCTACATCCAGTCTTATTCTTTTATTTCTGCACTTACTTATCTTCAGGATGATAACCAACTGTAAAAATTCTCCAGCAGGCAACTTTAATTTAGAAACATTCTGTGGAATTTACTCTTTGAGTTTGATATGTTATTCTCCTGGTATTTAGTGGTTGAATATGAGCAAGTTTTCATTCAAAAGAAATTTGAAAAATGTCGACTTGAGGATGGCATTCAGTTTGTGAGGATGCACACTCGGCTTCAACCACAAAGTACAGTTTAAGAAAAATATGTTTTTCTTATTTTTTTATTTGATTATTTTTTAACATCGATTTGTTGCCTCATACCTCACTTATGTACCCTATTTATTCCATGTCGGGCGCTTGGTTTTATACACAAAGACATTCTTTGTGAACAATTATTGTTTTTCAATGCTTGATCGATACTCGGTAGTGAATTGATTTGGATGATTTGTAAAGTTTTACGACGCAATGTTTTGACATCGGGCTCTGGAGCACTGAACTTGTGCACTCGGTGTTTGAGTGGGTGATGCAAAGAATGAAAATAAGGATGATGATGCTCGGGAGTCTAGCTTAACGTATAAGGGAGGAGAGAAGACCATTCGGTAGTCTCGCAACTTCGAAACCTACCTACCTACCTACCTTCACCTAACCTAAACCAACCTAATCTAACCTAACCTAACCTTATCTTACCTAACCTAACCTAACCTAACCCAACCAAAACCAAACTAACCTAACCTAACCTAACCTTACCAGACCTTACATAACATTATGTAACCTATCCTAACCTAACCCAGCTTAAACTTACGTTACCTAACCTAACCTAACCTAACTTAACCTAACCTAACCTAACCCAACCTTACCTAACCTAAACTAACCTAACCTAACCTAACCTAACCTAACCTAACCCAACCTTACTTAACCTAATCGAACTTGATCTAACCTTCATCCAGCTTTTTAAAAGTCAGTCATTCTTTTCAAAAAAAATATATATATATCAAATTTACAAAATTTACAAAAATGTTATAATTTTTAGATGGTTCATGTAAAGCGTTTAGTACTCGTTATGTTTTGCTTGCAGAGATTGTTCCAATTTTTTAACCTCGCTTTACACAGAATATGTTCGTCAGGCAAATGAAAATCTTCCACCCGTGCAGTTTAATATGCATAGGATTCGTTTGATCTTCTTTTTCCTGAATTCATTACAGTGCATATCTCGCTAAAGATGCACATAATTAATATTAGCTGCTGATCGACAAGAAACAATTTATACGGCAACGTGTAAATATTTCATCTGAAATACAGTAAAGCAAAACGGTTCGCGCAGAAACTCAATCATATATAAATATAATTCAAATGAAAACCTATTATATTTTATGTAAGAAACATGGGGCTGTCTTTTATTTAAACTTTTACACAGCTTTACAAGACTTGTAAATCATATCCGTTACTTTTGGTTCATCTCGAGACCACCAAGCTTCATCTGTGGTACTACCTTAACGCTACTGATAAACTGTCTTCACGATATATTGCCACTAAATGACTACTTAACTGACAAAAATGGAGGATGCTAATAGATGGAGTTACTGTCGTTTCAAGTGTTAAGATTTTTTTTTATTTATCGCAGATTAATCGCATTTGAGTCTGGTTTACTCTCAATTAATCTTCAATAATGCTAACCTCAACAATTGATAAACATATATCGATATTTGGAGTCGTAATTATTTAATTATAGAGGTTTGTTTAAAAGTAAAGCCGTTTACGCCATCGGGTGGCACCTACCGTTACCACGTGTAGCCGGCCTAGTTTGCTCAGCATGAACCGTAACATTATTCTGACTATACCTATAAACTCAAAAGTACTTTTCTCTAAGGCTAAAGTTTTTATCTCAATTCAAAATCTATCTCCTGCCAGCAGTGTACAATTCAAAACTCGGTAATAATTCGGTGTTTCTAATCTTCGTAGCCAAAGGGTGAAATATCGCTCGTTCAACTTACATAAATAAACTGTGTCATTTCACATTTATGGGACACAAGAGATGATTACTTAAAACTTAAAATCAACAGCGATAATTTAATTAAACTTATGACATAATTTTGGCACAGAACCGTAATTTTCATGTCAAAAAAAGCGTTACAATTTGAATTAACGAACTTAATTTAAGAAATTGAGTACTTATTTTCGTAGATCTGGCAAAGTCGTTTTACAATTTCTGTGGAGGTGCCAGGCACAGCTTTAACGAGCACGGCACCTCCATCTAAAGCTGATCGTAGTAAAATTCCGGAGACAGAAAGGAAAACTTGTACCTGGGGGATGGAGGCCAGTTACAGGAATCCTTGCTGCTTCTGATTAAAAATTGCGATTGGCAAAAAAAAAACTTCACAATCCTGTAGTCTTTTTCATATTTAATGAGCTACGCGATACGATGCGAATATTTGCAAGCAGTTTTAGCTGCAAAATGCCGGCCGTAAAACACGTGTTTTGTTTTAATTTTTAATTTTTGTTTTGAGCTCAGCTTCGAAGAAAAAATTCGTTAAAAATTAACAGGGTAGTTTCAGAAATACCGTGGAAATGCGTGAAATCTGATTTAAATTGCAAACGCTTGCAAAGCGCAGGGTATTTTATTATTAGGAACACAGCTACCCTCCAAGATTGATGTCCAAACGGGGACTCTAACCCCGATCTCCACCTATTTCAGGTATTCTAACCCATTGAGCTACTTAGACATGTAATTATTGAGAGGATTTTAGTGTATTTGATGAGAAATGTTGCATTTAAAATTAGAAGAAAATCCCCAGATTCTTGATGACCCCGTGTTCTGGTTACCTAATGTATTGAACTGTTTTTTGTGGATTTATTTTTAAAATATTCGTAAGAATATACTGACATTTCAATTTTCGTAGAAATCTACGAATTCGTCCGCGCTTTAAAATTCAAAATCAATAAGGGTCAGGTTTATTTTCTTTTTCAACAATCAATTGAGATACTAACTCACGGAAACATCTGAAATTCATGATAATTATAATAATAATGGTTTTTTATTCCGGGAACAAAATATACATACAAATATACATAAATACTGTTATGGAATAAGTCAGTTATAGTTATATAGTAGGATTTGAATAAAATTTTTACAGGATGACAGTAATTCAATAACAATTTTAGTGTCAGACGACCTTATGGGTGCGGTATTCTTCAAGGGAGTATGGGCAAAGCTTACAAAGGAATTCCTTCAGGTCGTTTTTGAATTGACTCGTATCTCGTTTGTTTTTCAACGCCAGAGGGAGGTCGTTGAAGAGAATCTGAAAGATACTAAAGATTGAATTTATGATTGATTAATTGATTGACAGATACTATGTTTAAACTAACACAGAAACTTTATTTTGGTAAACATCGGGCATTAGTACATAGGTCCTAAACATCGCATGCCTAGGGCAAGTTTTACAACACCCAGTTCAAAAGATAACTAGAGATTAAGTGGAAAATATAAGTGTCTGACTCTATGTTAACACAGAGATGAGTATTTAACCGCCAGTTACCATTTTAACAGACCGTTTCAAACCGTTTCGGTGGTAAAAATCGGCCGTAATTGTTGACTAGATGGGGGTTCAGTTCTAGAATCCCAACGTCTACGCCAGTTATGATGGTTTTTAGACTCATGTCTACTTTATCTAAATTTAGCTCTAGATTTGACAAATACTTTTTAAACTGGTTTTTGAATGCTAAGTGAAGAACAACTAAATGTCCCATTTACAAATTTTGGGGAAATTTAGTTATTCTATACTGAGCATTCAACCCTCAGTTTAAAAAGTTTTTGTCATCTACGCCAGTTATTTTTCCGAAAGTAATCCACGTTTTCCAACGTTTCAAGAACAAATTTACCAGAAATATATGGAACGACAACGACTTTCCGTTAGCAAGCGTTGATGTACGCTTTTCATGCTCAACGTTTCATTCTAACCGCACGGGCGTTGAGGCGCGAGGGGCGGAGGTGGAGGTGGAGGGTTGGTCTGCAACGCAATGGCACGGACGCGATGACCAGGAGCAATTAGGTTCGACGGTCATTTGCATGTCCGGGGGGGTCATATGACCACAGTCCGAGGCCGCTTAGCGAATTGCTTGGATAGAGGGTCCCGATTATTCAGAGAGATATCGAGGTGGCTTTTGACATTGGTCAATTTATCTGTATTCATTCACAGACAGTGTATTTGATTGACTGGTTTTGAAGCGTTCGGAGGTTTATTTATGTACATTTCTGATCTCAAATAACTTGGATAGCGATTTTGAAGCCAAGGCTGCCATCTTGAGAGTCTCCTCAGAGTCTCAAAGACATCGTGTTTTTTCTACACTTAAAAACAATAACACTAGCCAATCATTTTGAAAAACCTTTCTTCTTAGGTCAAAATTTGTTCGTTAAGAGATTTTTAGTGGATTCACACCAACACTAAATAAAGAATAAAAAATATGTTATTATTCCCTGAATCCCAAAGGAAATTAAACTGTGTGCACTACAACTCCCTTTAAGGAAGTTTCCAAAAATAAATTAAATAGCTTAAATAGCTTGTCATTTAAGCTTAAAAAGCAGAAAAAAAGGTGAAATCGCGAGATGGCTCCAGACAGTATGCCGCACTGGATCTAAGATGGCGTCCGACCACCAAGTTTGCCACTCTCAGGCCCACGACAACTCTCTCTGGTAAACGTTGTCGCTCGCCGGACGTGCCTTGGTCGCCGCTAGCGAGATCTGGTGGCTGGAACTCGAATTTACAACCGACATTACACGAGCAACAGTTGGCAGCAATGTAGCAGTTTTAGTGAATTCTCTCTGCTAATGTAGAATTATATTAGTGGATGCTGCAAATGCAAATTAGATTAAGTTGGCAGCTTTTTTTAGTGGTAAACGTCGTGGATTTGTATGTTCAATTAGTAATATTGTTAGAGTGGTTAGCAGGTCACCCGCTGCGTACGCAGCTCTCGTGTGTGAAGTGAGAGATAAGAGTGATGTGATTACTTTGAGTTGATGAATTGAAGTTAATTAATAAATTATTTAGTTATTTTAGTTATTTAATAAATTATTTGAGTTGATACTTGAACAAGGTAATTGATTAAATTTTTTGTGGTTCTTTTGTTATCGGAAAACTGTCAGGACTGCTTTCACCCTTAGCATTCAAACCCCAGTTTAAATCGTTTTTTGTCAAAACTAGTGCTAAGGTTGGATAAAGAAGACATGAGTTTAAAAACTATAATAGTTGAGTTTAGTTAGAGACATTGAAAATGCAAATCGCGTGAAGCAGTTTTATTTTTATTTTTCCTGATCTGATGGGTCGATCTTAACCTTGATCTAAATCGTTATTCTTGCATGTGAGGGAAGTATGTAAAGAATTTCCTGAAGTCCTTGGTCTCTTAATGTCCGCATTTTCTTTACATCTATTTTTATAGGGATATAACAACAAGGAAAACTTGCTAGACATTAAACTAGAAAGTTTCGAAGATAGATGGTGCTGAAAAACTATCTCTGAAGAAAAGTAATTCCCATCAATTGAAAAACGGTTAATTTATGGATATTTTTTTTTTTATCAATGATTACACTTTAAATAAGTTCTAGTAATAACCTTAATTCTACTCCCATAAGCTAGAATAAATTCGAAGCTGAACGTTATCAAAATTTCCGAGAAATCCGATCTTTGCTATCTTGTGTCATGTAATAAAGTTCTTGAGAAAGTTGACGCTTGTCGTAAAAACGATTTCCACGCGGTTTTCCCGCGGGAAAATCTTTGTTGGCGTCGTGTGTCACGAAGTTTACAATATCCGGACGAAGTCGGCCATCGAAGCAGGAGAAGATGCTTCAAATTGTATCTGGAACATTGACAGTAAAAAAAGAACACACCATTTTATTTGATAGTCGCTAGTTATAGGTTGATAAGCAAGGCGAATGAAGTTGCTGTGCTAACTTTCATCCCTCTAGCCTCTCTCCCAAACAGAACTGGTCATGTGTATAATGGGCACCCATCCAATGTCTGACTCAGCGCAGTGTTGCTTAACTTTCATCCCTCCAACCTCTCCCCCAAACAGAACTGGTCATGTGTATGATGGTCACCCATCTAATACCTGACCCAGCGCAGTGTTGCTTAACTTTTATCCCTCCAACCTCTCTCCCAAACAGAACTGATCATATATATGATAGTCACCCATCTAATACCTGACCCAGCGCAGTGTTGCTTAACTTCGGTGATCTCATGAGAACCAGTGTTTCCAGTACGACAAAAAGTGTATAAAAAAATGAACTCAGGGCTACATACCAAAAGCAATTAAATTCTGTTTAGCAGCTGTTATTCCTCTTTTTTTTCATACTTTTGTCATAGTTTCGTGCATTACTTTGATAACCATGAAATAAGAGATCGACGCTTTCGAGATCTGCAAAGAAAAAGAAACTGTCTACATAACCATGATAAATTAAACATTGCAACAAGAGAAATCAAACTGAGAAAATGTGGCTGGAAAATTATCAACAAATTTATTCGTTACTGCCCGTTACATTGTAATAAATATTCCTAAATGTCAAACCCTATTTTTTGTTTAAAATTTCTTAAAATTCTCTGATCGTTACCTGGGCACTGGTTTATCAAAACAGAAACGTAACTGATTCTCTGAAAAGTCGAAATGTTGAGAAACTAGAGGCCGCTTAGCGATGGAACAGACTTTTCCGGCAGAGGCTCCAACGGAAGTTTTGGGGTGACATGGGAGCCAACTGTCAATTTTTAAAACAAAAATCATCTCTCTGATGAATGTGTTGAACCAAAGGCAAAGAAACGTCAAATTCGAAAACAGAATTTTATTTTACTTTCACTTTTGATGTAAGTAAAATTAAAAATCTACACTAACGCAGCCAAATTTTGTTCGCTAACCTCTTCTAGTTATGAAAGAGAAAGATTCTTACAGATATTTTGTTTCTCTCTACTTACTGCAAAGAAGGTCTGATTGCAAATAGCGTACATGTGATAACCGTGAAGAGATATCGGTTTTTGCGCCCGTTGGATAATGGTTACTACCATGTACTTGAATCTCTTCGACATTGTCGGCCATTTTGTCGCGTATGCTGCGTTGGCCACGTCTACACTCTGAAGGTCACAAGGAAATGGCGTTCAATTACAGAATACATTCAGAGTAGCCGTGCACGGAACTGGAAAGTAACTCACTTTTGCTGTCAGTTCGCTCCCAAACAAGCAGATTATCCCAATTTCAAGTAAAGACATCGCAAGGAAAAGAAAGTAGCCGGTTAACTTTGCGAGACCATCGTGAGTACGTAACTGGAAATGGCAGTAATTTTTTAAATTTTAAGTATTTTTTTTTTAGCTGGCAAGAAAATTTATTTGATATTTAATGTGAGTTTGTTTGCTTTCTATTGGCAAAACTGAAGTCCGATTTGAAGGAAATTTGAAGGACACATTTGATATCTTTAGAGTAAGATTTGCTGCCTTTTTTTGAACACAATCGGCTTGATTGTTTTGTTTTAAATCAAGATTTACACAAATTGTCCACACGATTTTCATCAAAAGTACCGAAAGAAACATGCGGAAGTACCTACCCATTTTAAAGAAAAATAAATAATACATGAGTAAATAAAATACATTTTATCCACAACGCAACTAAAATTGTGTTTGCAAAGCCTGAGTAATCAGGAAAAAACCTTCCAAACAGAGGTCCTATTTGGGTGGCAAACTCCTGGTGCATTTAAAAAAAAAATAATGAGTTTGATGATCTCCAATAAATGAAACCTTATTTTGTAAAATATTCTCTGGAAAATAATTTAGAAAATCTTTTGCATTCAAAAAAAAATCTTACACAAAGATAAATACACGTTGATTTTTTGACTTTACCTGCGAAACTTCGAAGAGAATGAAGCACAAACTCGCCGAATTCGTCAACATCTGGACATATAATATCGGGCTAAACACGTCCATAAAATCACGGACAAATCTAAATGAGAGACCAATAATTTACAATTCGACATCTAGGTGTAATGCACATCTCGTTACACGACTCATTTTGGTGTTTTACTTGAATATTGCCTGGTGGTGCTCGATACAATCCAAAAGAAATGACTCGGAAAGTTGGTAGAATTTTCCTTTTTTGGCCTCGTAGTGACCCAATACTCTCTTTCCATTTCTGGGCACCAAAAATCTATTTTCCAAATTATCAAAAACTGTTGTGGCATTCTTCACCATCATTCTTCCTGCTACAGTACAGTTTTTTGAGGTGATTCCTTGCTTCGTATTTTCATTTTTAAATCTGACAGTTTGTCTAAAATGCTGATCTCTCAACAAGCCTTCGTCTTCACATTCCGCTAGTGCTCTTCGATGCACACTATTTAACATACGATCAAGAACTATAAGTTGTCCAGTGACATGAACCATTGCAGAGATTTCAAATCCAGATATTGCAACAGCAACTCCGGTCGACAAGAACCCGTAAACGAGTTGAAGAAACAAACCAAATTTGAAATAACGTTCCTGGTCGAACGGGTAGACAACCCGGTGCTTCAGTTCGCTTTTGCCATCAGCTAAATAACCGTACAAACTTGGGATAAGTATGCAACCAGCAGAGAAAAAGCCAAAAACTAGTGAATTAAGAATAAACACTCGGGAGATTAATTCGCATTTGTTTGCTACGTCTCGAAACTCATTGCAAGTCTTTTCAGTAATTGTTGTCAACTGCTTTACCAGACATTTGATTTTCTCTTTATTTCTTATGATCCTCTCTTCCTTGAACAGCATACCAATTGTAAAGAGTGCAATGCTTGTTCCTGTGATGTCTTTGGTCGTCTTGCTCATAGTCAACAAGTAGACGGTTCCGGCTATCAACTGAATAAATTGCAAGGTGAATATTAACGCAGTAAATAGACGATAAAACAAGACGAATTCCTTCTTTTTGAAACTTTTCCACATTCCCAACACTTTGAGATACTTGATTGAAACCCGCAAATAGGTTTCATTTTTGTACTCTGGTATTGATATTAATTTGCAAACAAATGCGAGGGCTCTGGACGGCAGTTTTGCCCAAAAGTATGACCGGTTTGGCGTATACATGATCACTCAGCAACGATTGAGACTTGAAAGATGTTGAAATTTATGCTACAAAACATTCGCAGTTGCTGGCTTTTTCCTCGGGAACTTTTGAACTAACAGAACACCCTATTTGATAAAGTTGTTAACTCCCTTTATAGTTAAAAAAACTCGTTGACAAGTTCATATATTTTTATATTGAAATGTAGCTCAGTGAAACCAATAGTATGACACGATATATAAATATTTGATTTCAGTTTCGTGCGAGTTTGGCGTCAGTGCCTGATGGTAGAGTGCGAGGAGGGTTCTACATAAATATTACAAGCGATCCTTTCACAATCCTTGACTTTCAAAAGCCTGGACATGTGCTTTTACTCGCAATGTAAATTTCTTGGTCTGGTCCTTTTGCCTTAAAATCACCTTAACTCTAAACCATGGCCGATATAAATTCAAATATGATCCACATTAGACATTTAACGTCACTGCGAAGACAGTTTTAGCTTTTTATGGTAACTATCGGTGCAGAATAGGCACATGGGTTGGGTTTTTTATTTAATCCGATATACATATCCAGACATAGTTTATTTTCTTTTCAAATAAAAAAATGCATCGAATCTGACAACGCAACGTGTCCATTTTGACGACATTATACCACCGTCAGAGATTTATTTGCGACTTCAACGATGACCATGAAGAAATAAATCGAAGACTTGCAAATCTTGATAAACCGATATTTAAAAATAATAAATGACCACAATCGGATCTAGACATTTTATCGATTTAGGTTCGGATACCAAAGCATAGTTTCAGCTTAATTACCACAAATTAGGTGGTAAAGTTGTGATCACCATGATAAAAAAAAAAACCTGAAAATCTGGAAACACAGTCTGTGATTGACTGGTCATCTTTAGCTCCGAAGGTTAAACTTAATTGTTTTGCTTTTTGGATAAGAATTGTGCTCAAATATACCTGCGAAAAACACATGAATTACAAATAAGTTTCATTGTTGTTTGATATGTAATAACAAGCATCATCAAGTTAATTCTTAAATATTTTATTCTAGTGGACCTTTTTTTTTCTTTTTTATTCCTAACATTCATCGAAACAACACCATTCAATGAGGAATGGTGAGGAAATCACTTTTGAGGAAATCGTATTCCTAGAATTATTGATTGTTTGATTATTAGAGTTGAACAACGCACTGTTTATCCCATTTATTAAAATGCAATTACACTTTCAATGTCAATTTCTTCCCTATGACAATCTGTTTTTGTATATTATGCAAGTTTATTAATGTGTCATTTGATACCTGAATTCGTCAATCCTTTATGCCGTATTTCCCACTCTTATGAAAGTAAATTATATCTAGTGTACTTGATGTTTAACCCAATCGCACAGAGGGAAATAGCTCAATATTTCTGCGTACATCTCTGTACTCATTCGGTTTAACTGGAGTTTATTGACCTCGCTTAGACCACAAATACTGGTTAGATAGTTAGACTAAACAAACCTCATTTGAAACTAGTTTTAGTTTTGACAAACATTTTTTTTACTGGGTTTTTAATGCTAAGTATACTTAGCCTACTTAGCTACTTAGCTATCTTAGCAAACTTATACTTAGTATGTTTTTGTAGCATCAAAAACCCAGGTAAAGAAGTTTTTGTCAAAACTAGTGCTAAGGTTAGACATGAGCTAAGACATGTCTAAGACATGTCTAAGACGTGTGCTAAGACATGGTTAGACATGTGCTAAGTAGACATGAGTCTAAAAACGGCGATCCTAAACAGACTGTCCTTAAAAGACGATGTTAACTTATCATCCAGGCTAGCTATAGCCAAAGATACCACAACTCTACTAAACACCTTCTAGCAATTCGGCTGACTGATATATTGCTGTTTACTCTAAAATTAGTTGGATTTGCGAAACATGAAACAAAACATTTAGGCTAAACAAAAAATGTATCAAACCTGAAATGTTCTAAATAAATATTTAACTAGCAGTACCCGCTGCCTAGCGGCTGCAGTTGTTGTTGAGGGTGTGGGCATTTTGGTTTAAACGTTTCTCGAGTTTTCTTTGATGCTCCTAAGTGTCTAAGTCTCTAAGAGTTTATAAAAAGGACCACAGCCAAAAGAACCATGCAATACCATACAATACAATAGAATATCATAAAATACGAAAGAAAAACATACAATACCAAAGAAAATTAAAGAATACCATAGAATACAAAACTCTTCCATGAAATACCAAAAAATAACATACAATACCATAAATATCATAGAATTCCTAGAAATACCATACATTACCATCGAATACAATTTACTTCCTAACAACACCGTAAAATACCATAAAATACCATAGAAACGCATAAAATACCATAGAATACCATTCAATACCTTTAAGTACCATACAATTCCATACAACATCAAATAATACCTAAAATACCAAAGAAACCCAAAGAATACCATAGAATACCAGAAAATACCTGTTTCCTGTTGCCTGTTTTTGTAAATTTTCGCCAAACCACTGCGTTGTTAGTGAAGGTTGTGGGAAATATGTTTGTGGATTGCTTTGCTCTTGGGCGTGGACTGTGTGATAATGATATGCTATCAGGATTTTCGAAAGAAAGTTCCAAAACAAATTGCCTAATAGTTTTTAGCTACTTGATTTCATAAAACCTTTTTTAAAGGTAACAATATATTTTCAAATTGTGCTTTTTTTGGTTCTTAGTATACGCTGAGAGAAAGGAATTGATTTTTTTTTTCGGGTATGTGAAATTGACGATTTTGCTTCCCACACTACGCTTATCAATAAGTAAGTTAAGATGATTTTTGTTTCCTGTTTTGTAGTAAAATTTCATATTTGACAATAAAATGTACATAATGCAATAGTCACGCAAGTATTTAAATATTTATTGCACCGAACAGTTCAGTTTAATACAGAATAACTATTTTATGGCAATGCACCTCAGCGCTATGCCATGAACAGGTTTGAAACACCACACACCAGTACCTATCAATTCAAAACTATCCAAATCTAGTTAAAATAAAGTAAAATTCGAGCCAAATCTAGTTCGCTCGGCAGGTAAAATGCTACTGAACTTAATATAACACCATCTTGCAGACCAATAAAGACTTAGTTCTTGGCGGATATTGCACATAAAAACCCCGTGTGCTGTGTGAAAGTCACTGTGAGCCTCTCATACCAGTATTAAGCATTTCATATTTAGTCATATATACATCATATTTAGTATTTACTAACAAGTGACCAAATCACATTGACATTGTTAGGTGAGAAATTATGACAAATAGCTAAATCTGGGTCTAGGATGTCGATCAAAAAATATTTTCACATAGAACATTTCGGAAAGTAATGTGGATTGTTTCAATTAACAGAAATAGGTGTTATGATTTGATGTCTGCTCATCTCAATTTTTTTCTTTGAAAACCTGCACTGGTATGTTTTTAATAATACCGCCATAGCTATTACGACGGCTTTAATGATCTTGCGGTTGACGGTTAATTTAAGCAACTGAGAGTACTTGAAACATAAGAACAAAAATTAAAATCGCTTTGAAACCAGGTGTTGAAGCCGATTGCAATGGTGCATCTAAAATTGTCGAAATTCAATAATTAACATCAGAAACATTATTTTTAATTTCATAGCTCTGGTATTAGCTATTCCCGGAATATTTTTTTCAGATTGGTTTAGACTTTCAGTACATAGTATTTTGTAAAATGCCACACTGTTCCAAGCATTCATTGCCAGAAACTCACGTGGTACACGTTGAGCTGCGGTAGAAAATGTGTGGAAAGGTAAAATGCACTCAGCGTCCCGTATCCGTCCCCCGAATAAGTTAAATCCGGCCCTCTATCCAATTAGTGAACTAATATTCAAACGGCACCTAAATGGCATGCCTTTTTTATTTAAAATGTACACTGTGTATAAGTGGTTGCTCACTAAAATTTTAATCCAATCTTAATTGATCCATAACAGTAATTGGTACTTGTAGTATATATATATATATATAATTGTGGTGTTTAACGACGCACTGTTTTGACATCTGACCATGCGGCACTGGTCTAATGGCGTCGGTGAATGAGTGGATGATGATGAGGATGATGATGAACCTAACCTAGCCTAGAAGGGAGAAGGGGAAACCCGGTATTATTTTCTCTAAGGCTCAATGGTTTAACACCACCCGCGATAGGTGGAGATCGGGGTTCGAGTCCCTGTTTGGGCATCAATAATTAAAAAAAAAACGCGCATTGCAAGCGTTTGCAATTTAAATAATATTTCATCCTAATACAGTTATTGAATGCTTATTTGTTATTTATAACATCGCCTAAGGTTCGTGCATGACTTCAATGATGACCATGAAGTAGGAAATCGATGCTTTTGAAATCTGAAACAAGTGTAATATTGTTATCATACTAGAAGTGTGTAAATATATATGTATTTGTAATAAATCAGTTAATAACTCAGAGAGGGTAATCCATTACTTCCTCGAAGGTAATATCGTTCAGTGTATAGGTTAAGTCAGAGGGCCAGCGTTAGTGTTAAGTAATCTTTTGGGAAAACGAGCCTGCAACACCCGGTAACGGTTGTGACCACCCGGTGGCGCTTACGGACGTTCTTTTTAACAAACCTTTACTACTAAATAACAACTATTTCAAATGTCGATACATTTTTATCAATTGTTGAGTTTAGCATTAATAAAGACCAATTAAGCGTAAACTTGCCTCAAATGCGATTAATCTGTGAGAAAAAACGAAATTAAATTTCTTAACACAGAAAGTGACGGTGATTTAGTCTAGTGGTATCCTCAATTTGTGTCGGTAAAGTTGTATTTTTGTTTTGCAAAGACAATTTATTATGAATGCAGTACGCAGTACGCAGTTTTTAAATAAAGATTTCCATGCTGTCCTCCTTGTTTTAAAAAATGTTAACTTAACTCGATTTCAGCTTAAGAAGGAAACGGTGAATGAGTGTTTTAATGGAGAAAAGTAGTTTTCAAAGCTGCCTAAATCAAGCTTTCATGCTGCCTCACTACGAGATGGGCGGGACTTTCAGTTCACCGTATGGAGTGAATATGATGCTTCATAAAACATGAGAATCCGCCTCAACTTTGAGATGAACTAAATAAGAAAATATGCCACTACAAAAGGCAAAATCACATATGCAAGTATTTCCTTCGTATGATTTACTTACGTTGTAAAACGTCTCGTTTGAAATCGCGTATTTGTAGCACCCATGAAGAGAGATTTGAGTTTGCGCTCTTCTGATCATCGTTCCTACCATGTACTTGAATCTCTTAGACATTGCCGGCCATTTCGTCTCGTAGGCTGCGTTTGCAATGTCCACACTCTGGGAAAGAAGTTCATTATCAAGTTTCCAATTATTTGTGGAGTGGACATTTCACTTTTGACTTACCTTTGCTGACAGTTCGCTCCCAAAGAAACAGGTCATGCCGATGTCACCTAGTGACATTGTCAAATAAATCGTGTACATTGACAAATCTGCTAAATTATATTCCAAGCTATCAAGAATCTGAAAAACAAAGAAAACACTTTTGCCAATTGGAAAACTTAACTGAGGACACATACATGAGTGGGGGAAGCTTACAATAATGGATGGGCTAGGTCTTCCATTACCACAATCCCAAATATTATTTAATAAGTCCCACAATACAACCGTGGTGGTTGCCTCACCCACTTCTTTCCAACTCTTGTAAAGTAAATACTGTTCCAGAAATAAGAACGTTTACCTACTCCTCCCACTCTCAGAAAAAGGAACACAATCGTTTCAGTGGAAAAAAATTTTAACCAACCCGACCACTAGGACCACCACATAAAGGGACAAAAGCCCTGCAGCAATGGGTATTTTATTATTTAATGACCCACCCAAAAATATCAAATTTCTTATATATGACAAACTATTTGCAATTGTTCTTAAGAAGTTTTTATTCTCTCACTGCTTATACCATTGACGAATATTTGTCAATTATTTACTGACGTTCCTGTATTATGTATAATGTAATCTAAAGGAATAGAAGTGATTTATTATTATTATTATTATTAATATCACCAAGGCCATGTTTCAAGGTCATGTTCAAGGCCAAGCTCCTAGGCCATGTTTCAAGGCCAACATAAATGCGCATTCAAAGTGATAAAAAAAAAACTTGCTTTACTGGCACCTGCTGAGAAAGTTTTTATGTGCTCCTGTGAAGACCTTTATCACTATTTTGCGTTGTGATCCATACCTTTGACAGTTCAAAAAGAATCATGCAGATGCTCGCCGAATTTGTCAACATCTGGACACAAAATATCGGGCTGAACACGTCCATGAAATCTTCGACAAATCTGAGTAAAAGACAGGTTGATGAAACAGCAATACGGTTTGCAAATATGAATTGTGTGTGATTTATGATTTGCTTGACCTACTTAAATATTTTGCAGTGATGCTCGATACACTCTTAGAGAAATGTTTCGGATAGGTTGACAATTTTTTCCCTTTTTGGCTGGTAATGACACAAAGTATATTTTTTGCTTTCAAGTACCGGCACCACTTGAATTATTGTATTATTGGATCGGTGTTCACTTCTTTTGTAACTGACCTTGAGAGTTTCCCTAAAATACTTTTCCCTTATTATGTTCTGTCCTTCGCATTTGTCAAGCACTCTTCTGTGTAAACTCTTCAAGGAGTGATTCAAGACACTCAGCTGTCCGGTAATGTGCATCATAGCACTGATTTGAAAAGCAGATATTGCAACAGCGACTCCGGCCGTCAAAATCACGCAACTTGATTGAATAAACAAGCTAAGCTTGAAATAACGCTCTTGGTCAAACGGGTAAACAACCCTGTGCCTTAGTTTTGTCTTGCCTTCACTAAAATAATTGACTATGCTTGGAAAAATAAAAAAAAATGCACAGCCATAGCCCACCTGTATCGCCACCATCGTCAACAAGTGACTGAATAATTCACACTTGTTTTCTATTTTTCGGAACTCGTCACACGTTTTTCCTGTCATCTCCATCAACTGTTTTACCAAACTATTGATCTTCGCTTTCTTTCTAATGATCACCGCTTGCTTGAAAATGACACCAAATGTAAAAAGTCCAATAGATACTCCTGTGAAGTCTTTTGTTTTTTTGCTCATTGTCATCAAGTAAAAACCTCCAGAAAATAATTGAATAAATTGCAACGAGAAAATGAAGATAGTGAAACAGTTGTAAGCGTAGGCGAATTTCTTCTTTTTGAAATTGTTCCACATTCCAAAAAGTTTGAGCCACTTGATCGAGTATCGCAAATATGCTGTATGGTTGTAATCAGGTATTGAAATCAGCCTTTGGGCAAACTTTTTGGCCTTTTTCACCATGCCTGCCCAAAAGGTCGCTTTTTCCATGTTTATTTCCCCTTCGGCTCAGCTGTAGCTATTCGACGCTCTGTGTGTGAGAACTTTTTTAATTTTTGACTGGTTTCACTCAATTGCTTTGTCATTTGACATTCCCCATGTGCCAAGGAAACACTTACTGAAGCCATCACATTAAATAAAATACCTAATTCTTTTTGTGGTAGGTTAAGGGCTAATGACACGGAATAAATATTTAATAATTCAGCACTTGCACGAATACTTGGTTTTATTTGATAGATTAGGAAACAATGTTTTCTAAATTACCCTTTTTTGGCTAGCCCATGTAAAAAACGTATCCTTGGAAAGCTTGACTTTAGCGTGCACTGTTTTGTTCTGTCAGGCCATCATACAAATAACTCTGTCATTACCGATGAAATCTTATTTAAATTGCAAACGCTTGCAATGGCCGGGATATATTTTATTATTATATACGTCGATATTGACAAGTTAGAGACGGTTATAGTGTACAAAATAATTTAAAAAAACTCTGTCATGTTTAAGGAACTTCACCTTCAGAAACCTTGATATTTTACGTAAGGAAAAGACTGTCAGATTAACAAAACAGTATGTTTATGTGCTGGTATCTTTTCTCACAGGCTAGACTGTAGCAATGCAGTGGACAGTCCTTGTGCTGGTATCTTTTCTCACAGGCTGGACTGTAGCAATGCAGGGGACAGCCCTTGTGCTGGTATCTTTTCTCACAGGCTAGACTGTAGCAATGCAGGGGACAGTCCTTGTGCTGGTATCTTCTTTTACGGGCTAGACTGTAGCAATGCAGGGGACAGCCCTTGTGCTGGTATCTTCTCTCACGTACTAGACTGTAGCAATGCTGGGGGACAGTCCTTGTGCTGGTATCTTCTCTCACGGGGTAGACTGTAGCAATGCAGGAGGGCAGTCCTTGTGCTGGTATCTTCTCTCGCGGGCTAGACTGTAGCAATGCAGGGGACAGCCCTTGTGCTGGTATCTTCTCTCACAGGCTAGACTGTAGCAATGCTGGGGGACAGTCCTTGTGCTGGTATCTTTTCTCACAGGCTAGACTGTAGCAATGCAGGGGACAGCCCTTGTGCTGGTATCTTCTCTCACGGGCTAGACTGTAGCAATGCAGTGGACAGTCCTTGTGCTGGTATCTTCTCTCACGGGCTAGACTGTAGCAATGCAGGGGTCAGTCCTTGTGCTAGTATCTTCTCTCACGGGGTAGACTGTTGTAGCAATGCAGGAGACAGTCCTTGTGCTGGTATCTTCTTTTACGGGCTAGACTGTAGCAATGCAGGGGACAGTCCTTGTGCTGGTATCTTCTCTCACGTGCTAGACTGTAGCAATGCTGGGGGACAGTCCTTGTGCTAGTATCTTCTCTCACGGGCTAGACTGCAGCAATGCAGGAGACAGTCCTTGTGCTGGTATCTTCTTTTACGGGCTAGACTGTAGCAATGCAGGGGACAGTCCTTGTGCTGGTATCTTCTCTCACGTACTAGACTGTAGCAATGCAGGAGACAGTCCTTGTGCTGGTATCTTCTTTTACGGGCTAGACTGTAGCAATGCAGGGGACAGTCCTTGTGCTGGTATCTTCTCTCACGGGCTAGACTGTAGGAATGCTGGGGGACAGTCCTTGTGCTAGTATCTTCTCTCACGGGCTAGACTGCAGCAATGCAGGAGACATTCCTTGTGCTGGTATCTTCTCTCACGGGCTAGACTGTAGAAGTGCTGGGGACAGTCCTTGTGCTGGTATCTTCTCTCACGGGCTAGACTGTAGCAATGCTGGGGGACAGTCCTTGTGCTGGTATCTTCTCTCACGGGCTAGACTGTAGCAATGCTGGGGGACAGTCCTTGTGCTGGTATCTTCTCTCACGGGGTAGACTGTAGCAATGCAGGAGGGCAGTCCTTGTGCTGGTATCTTCTCTCACGGGCTGGACTGTAGCAAAGCAGTGGTCAGTCCTTGTGCTGGTATCTTCTCTCACGGGCTAGACTGTAGCAATGCTGGGGTCAGTCCTTGTGCTAGTATCTTCTCTCACGGGCTAGACTGTAGCAATGCAGGGGACAGTCCTTGTGCTGGTATCTTCTCTCACGGGCTAGACTGTAGCAATGCAGGGGACAGTCCTTGTGCTGGTATCTTCTCTCACGGGATAAACAGTAGCAGCTACGCCTCATCAGTCTATCATGGTCGACGTTTTTATTCTACGAATCTGCCACTGGTCAGACAGAGACGGGATCGTCCCATCCTGCAGGATCACGTCAAACGTCCTGTTTGTTCAGGCTCGCTGAGAGTTCTCTCGGTTTAATTACGACGGCCATTTAGATTACTGATCCTGGATCCTGATTTCCGTTCGTCAATATTTC
The DNA here is from genome assembly GCA_947568835.1 of Protonemura montana. Classification (NCBI taxonomy): domain Eukaryota; kingdom Metazoa; phylum Arthropoda; class Insecta; order Plecoptera; family Nemouridae; genus Protonemura; species Protonemura montana. Next base: position 5,737,078 of record OX387608.1, read on the forward strand.
TGTTTTCAAGTTGGTAATTTGGTTCCGTTGGCATTTGCTTCTGTATCGAGAGCGATTAAATTCTTTTCTTTGAACTTACCTTGCGTTCTCACCTAGAGAAATTCTTGGGGACGGAAATGTGCGTTGGATTGAACGGAAAACTTATATCGATAAACAAACTTCTTACTTTAACTTAGGTATTTTAAATTTGTTGCGTTATTTAAAAAAAAAAAAAAAAAAAATGATATACATAAAGTACGAGCAGATTTGAAGGAAAGAGGTGGGATATGGAATGAATTAGCAGCAAAAGAAACCTGGCTGGATAGGGAAGTAGGGAAGATGTTGGTGTATGAAAAGGAGTAGAAGGAAAATAATTTGGCACAATCAAGTGACATGCCTTAAATTAAATATTGTCGTATCTGTTTTAATTAATGAATGGAAATTAAAATCGATTTAATTTTAATTTTATATAGCAGTGCTAGTTACCGGTTTTTTTTTATGTTTTATCTCTGCTATCGGCAGCCAGCTGGAAGTCCATAAAGCTGCAATACTTCTAATGTAAAGCTGCAATACTTCTAATGTGTATGTAATGAAGGTTTACGGTATAAATCACGGTACATTGATCTCATCATTTCGGAGATAAATAATTAGATGCGTTCTTGTTTTCGCATACAATTCATTTCTTTGCATTTCAGGGGTTTCTTGGGTTTTTTATAAAATTTTCATGCAATTTTCATGTTCAGTTTCATTTAACTGGATTTGTTGATGAAACCTTATAAATTTGGAACCGCTTAAATACTAGAATTCAAAGTTTCTAGCTTATTTTCTTTCACTACCATCCCCTACCCACCGCAGGATTGTTGGAAATTCTCTGAATACCACACCCCTTTTTTCAGTCATTATGCCCTTTACATATAACAAGGTTCCCTGCTTTTTGTCCAAACAATATCGTTAAAAACGTTCTCAAAAATCCTTCCTCTGTTGCCATCAGGTTCGTTCGCGAGGCGACAGGCTTCAACGTGGACATGCGCATTGGCATCCACACCGGAAACGTCCTGTGCGGAGTCCTGGGTCTCCGGAAGTGGCAGTTCGACGTGTGGAGCGATGACGTCACGCTGGCAAACCACATGGAGTCTGGCGGGGTGCCGGGAAGGGTACATGTCACCAAGGCGACGCTCATGCAGCTGGGAGACCGATTTCAGGTGCTGAAGACAATTGTTGACATTTTTTTTTTCTCAGGTCAAATTTTTTTGCTACCAATTTGGGCCCACAAGAGCACGAGATGAAAATATTGGATTCGTAGGGTATATTATGAAAGAGTCACAGCTCTAATGTTAAACGTTTTACAGCCTCTAGCAAGTGGTAAAGGTTGTTGCCACCTGATGGCGCTTGCGACCGTCCTTTTTAACAAAGCTGTACAATTAAATAATTATATCTCAAATTATCGATACATGTTTATCTATCGTTTAGTTTACACACATTGGTGCTGATACATTGGCTAGCCAATAAACCCAATGCTCGCATCGTTATCTTTATCTTTTATCTTTAACTTTGAAGCTATGAAAAATGTCTGCGATATTTTTAGGTTTCTCTTGAAGTTGCTTTAAAAATCTTGTGTTTCCTTCCAAAAACGGCAATTTCAGCAGCGCTTTTCAATTCTACGAGAGCCCTGTCCCAAAATACCTGCACAGCTAATATTGCTAACATTTTTTACTAACATATCTTACATTGCTTATATTGGTAGCAAATTGAAACATAAAATAGCTGGAAAAATTATTATTTTCTACAGAAGATGAAAACAGCATTGGAATTTCATTTATTTAATTCAAAATCTTCAAACTCTTTCCAATCCGTATTCGCCTTTGAGCCCCAAACATGGCCACACTGAATTAAAATTAATGTAAACGCATGGGATAAACGCAATACACCGCAAATTATTTGTCAAGGGTATGGAAACCCATCCAATGTGGGGCCTGGCGCGTAGTTGCTTAACGTCGACGTTATGATTGTGTTCGCTTGCAGGTGGAGCCGGGAGACGGTGGTTCCAGAGAGGGGTACCTGAGCGACCACAAGGTCGAGACTTACCTCATTGTACCTCCGCCGGTGAGTAATTAACATGCGCTCATTTAAATTGTTGTGTTTATCGACGCACTGTTTTGATAATGTATCATGGGGCTCTTGTGTAATGGTTTCGGTTAATGAGTGGGTTTGGTGATGATGATCCTTACCGTACATTGAATTTAGAAGGGGAAACCCGGTGTCGGCACGACGTATACTCCTGTCGAAGAGAACGTCCCTTCCGAAGGACGGTACAACGCGAACAAAAGGATTCCTCCACAAATATGCTGTCGAGAGGTTGAAAAGCAAGGCTAATGAAGTTGTTGTACTAACTTTCATCCCTCAAACCACTCTCCTAAACGGGACTGGTCATGTGTATGATGGTCACCCATTCAATACCTGACCCTTAACTTTGGCAATCTCTTTGGGGATCTCGTTTTTTCAGAGATTTTCAGAGAAGTGCCATCGGATGGGACCTACCGTTACCACGTGTTGCCGGCTCGTTTACTAAGCAGAGAGTTACAACATTAGCATTGGTTCTTTAACTATATTAATAAACTCAATGATATTATCTACCGATTATTTCCAGTTCTGTTGCTGTTTTAAGTTTTTGCCCAACTCTAGGATTCTGATAGCAGTTCGCAAATTGTGCTGGTACTAAAGGTACAAAATGTTGCCAAAATCTGAAAAGAAAGCAACCCAAAAACATTAAAAAGACTTTCCACAAATCCCCACCGGCCTACTTTAGTAATATCAAGGACTCGCTTTTCATAAATGAAGCAGAAGCCCGTTTGATTTCGACTTACAAATCTGTTTACTCTTCAGCCCCCCCCCCCCCCCTCCCCCTCCCCCGCTCCCAGCCCATGCACCGTCAAACCGTCATCGTTCGTCGTCCCTAATTGGTTAATTTCCAAAACTCGCTGAAGTTTTCCCACTCACTCACGCAGTGCCGTGAAGTTTCGAAAAGTTTTGTAATAATTTCCATTTCGTCTAAAACGCTCAGCACAGCCAGTCTTCTCGCCCAGTGAGTTTTTGTTTCGATACGGAGTGGCCATCTCTGTACAATGGCCGCCATTTTAAGATAATTACAGAGCTTCAGACAATTATATACGTATTTTTGTAAGTGATGTGGTTATCACAACAGATCAAATGATTTCTTGAATCAATTGCTGAGGCTAAAAAAAAACAGCCTTGGTACCATAGGGTTTATAGTTATGTCAGAGTCTCAGCGCTAATATTAATTGTGCTAATAAGCTAACAGTCCCCAGCACGTGGTAACGGAAGTTACCCCCTGATAGCGCTTGCGGCTTTCCTTTGAAACAAAACCCTACAATTAAATATACTTACGGCTCAAATAATCGCTACATTTATATCAATCGTTGAGGTTAGCATAAATACATATTGATTGAGCGTAAACCAGTCTCAAATGCGAGTAATTTGCGAGAAATAATGAAGTGAAATTTCTTATCAATCGAAACGATAGTGGCTCCACCTCTGGTCGTTTACCATTTTTTCAGCATAGTAAAATTGATTGGTTAGTAATTTTCGCGTAGACAATTTAACATTGGCTCCGATACTATCTATAACCCCAAATAGTAAACTCTAACGCTGGAAAGCTTGTAGAAAGTGTGACCTCAGTCATCAATATTCTGGGATTTTGAACAAAGATAGCCACTCTCTGACAGTACACAGACTTACGCATTTCACTTCCCGCTGTCGCCTACTCGCTGGGTAACTTTGTTAATTTTGTCACTCTGTCAATTGCCGCATTGAATTCAGGACGACATAATGCTTCGTTACCCCCGTTAGCTGTGTTCTTGTTCATGCAAGATAAGGGGTATTGTCAGCATTGCCAGTTGCCGTCCCCGTGGTTATCAAAGTGCATGGGTACAATACATAACCACATTTCCCCAGTCCGTTCATAATTCGATTAGACGCCCGTAGAAACACGGCTCGTTATCATAAGCATTAATAATTCGTTTGCGTGTTCGTTAACGAATCGTTAACATCATAGTTAACCAAAATTTTCCACCGTGGACCCCTCGTCTAGTTGTTTTGTTTTCCTTGCTGAAGTAAACTTTTGGATTAAGAACGTAACAAATCAAAACCATAAGAAAATTATTTCATAAAATAATTAAAAGCTCTGGGAGGGATGAACCTGATGCTCCCATACCAATTGGTCAATATTTGGCTTCAAATCAGTGAAGCTTAGTCGTGAATCTCAACGTTCATTGATTTGCAAACGACTTATTTTTTTTTAAATTGGTTTCTGCGCTGACACCTTTTTTTCCACGAGGTGTGAAGAAGGAAATGCTATAAAAAACTTCCTGTGGTAGCCCAAAATGCAGGATAAGCAACAGGGACGTCTTTCTAAAGCCAGAACTGCTGGTAACCACTTGAATTCTTCGTTTGTGCTCAATCCAATCATTCTTCTTGTACTATGATTTGTACTATTTCCTTTTCTATATAGACTAAGTCTAAATGCACTGTAAGCTGTGGACTCCCATTTATATCTCGTGTATCCCCTTTTTATTTTCTTCTTGATAGGGACCCTTGCCAGTTCGTCCGGACCCCTAGAGGTGCGTACGCATTTAGTAATCGAATTTATTATGCTTTCCAAAGGTTGGGGGGATTCTGTATTTGTGGCTCCAATTTAACTTGAGGACCTTACTATTTTTCAGCAAGAAATAAACCTTTCGATCCAAAACCAGAAATAGCAGATTAGCTTAGGCTTAGTAAAAAAGCTATTTAGAAAAGTATTGAAGCTAGGTATAGGCATTGAATACAAGTATAATGTAGGTAACCAAGAAAACAATTAATGAAAGCATATTCATAACCTCCTGTATGTGCGACCTTTAAGTCTTGTCTTGTCCTTTGGTTTCAGAAGAGCGACGGCGGTGTTGTCGGCGTCGACGGCGTCGCTTCTGAGCGCAACGGCGACGCCACGTCTGGGTTGAAGACGACGTCCGACGGACAGCCGCTGAGAAATCGGTCTCCGAGCAAGATGACCAAGTACGTCGAATGCTGGGGGGCCGACAAACCCTTTGCCAACATCGCCGAGACGACGCTTGCCAAGAACATAGGACTCACCGTGAGTTACTGCAGGACTTATTCCTATTTCGTGGACTCTTGCGACATATTTCTTGCCCTTAATCTAAAACTCGGCACAAGAGTTTCTTAGTGTGTGGTGGGTCAGTTTTCTGAAATCTATGCTTTTCCAAAATTATGCATGGTTTTGACCACGGCCTTGTAAATCGGTTCGAATGGTGTCCAATTGTGAAAATAATGCACTAACTTAGAAGGGAGGTGCGCCTGCCCCTATACTTCTAGCTCTTGATGGTCACCTATCCAACGACTGGATTCAGCGCAATGTTGCTTAACTTCAACTGTGCTGTCTACCTCAATATTTTTTTCTTCTCAGTTTTTTTTTCAGCGTCCGTTACTTGGTCTTGTATTTTATTGTCTTGTATTTTTTCTTGTATTTTTTTCAATAGTTGAGACAAGTTTTTCTTTACCTTCTTGTTTCAGAGCTACTCAATGATCGAGTCTAATCTGATTCCCAGCAAGAACACCTGTCTCGAGTGCAAGTAAGCCGCCATTTTCAATCTCTCCAACAACTATCTAAATTATTACCTAATTACTTGTGGTCTCTGACATCTGTTATCATAAGCACATTGTATCGAAACCAACGTTTCTCGTATCCCACATGCTTCTACTTTCTATCATCTTTTGGGTTCACATACTAGCTTTTCGAACAGAACTGAGTCCGCCAATTTGTAGTCTTCTTTTGAGAAATCACGTCTAGTCTTAAAAAAAAATCTGTATTTTAACTTGGTAATTTTAAGCTGCTCAGTTTGTCGAATTAATTCAAAATATCTACCCGCCAGATTAACGAGGAAAACGGATGTAGTTAAGAAGAAGGAGTTTTCTTTGACATCCGTTTTTGCCCATTTGTACAAATGCTTGGCGTGTAGCAAAATACCTCATAACAAACAGTAGCCACTACATAAAAATAAACAACTAGCTTAATAACAAAATAAAATAATAAACTAGACAAACACTTCAGATTGTCAATTTTTACTAATTATTCTAGTATATTCAGGAACCAGAATTTAGCACATTATTGTACGTCTCATCTTATCTTGACCTTAGTCTATGCTGTCTAAAAACTTTTTCCATTTTGACTTGATCCTGAGTATGTCTTAAAGTATGTTCAATCATGTTCAATAGAGGGTCCTTTGACAGTGCTACTCTTCAAGACAGACTTGTCAGCCAAGACAACCTAAACACCATGACTAAGAAGAGCACCAGATCTGTACCCTCTAGCCAATCAAATCGTCCACCTCAAGGCATAGGCTAAACTCTTTGACACCTGACCAGCACATGGTAATCCTCTCCCGCGTTTGGCACAGGAAGTGGCTGCACTCAGAGGAGCTGAACCCGATCTTGCTGTGGTTCCGGCAATCACGTCACGAGACGGGCTACCGCGGCCAGCCTGACCCACAGTTTAAGTATTATGTCGCCTGCGCTGGCGCCCTCTTCACTTGCATGGCGCTAGTTCAGTTGGCTACCATACCACGGTAGGTTGATTGATTGATTGATTGATAGATTAGTGGGGTTTTACAACGCACGGTTTTGACAACGGGCCCTGCGGTACTGGTCTAATGGCGTCGGTGAATGAGTGGATGATGATGAGGATGATGAAGATCTAACCTAGCCTAGAAAAGAGGAGGGGAAAACCGGTGTTGTTACGTCGTGTCTACTCCTGTCGAAGAGCATCAAGTGGATCACCGACTTAACGTCTCTTCCCAAGGACGGTACATCGCGAACGACAGAATTCCTCCACAAATCCATGCTGTCGAGAGGTTGATAAGCAAGGCGAGTGAACTTGCTGTACTAACTTTCATCCATCCAACCTCTCTCTTGAACAGAACTGGTCATGTGTATGATGGTCACCCATCCGATACCTGACCCAGCGCAGTGTTGCTTAACTTTGTTGATCTCATGAGAACCTGCGTTTCTTACACGTCAAATCGATCGATACCACGTTAGGCATAGGGAGTGAGGCAACATGCAGGTCGACCACTTGATACGTTTGTGACCAGTGACACGACACCATTGTGAAACCATTGTGACATACGAGAGAACTTTGCGCTGAATAGGAAATTATTTTAAAAAGAAGTTGATTCTGTGTTCTTATTTCCTAATATTTTCTAGATGAAGGGATGAACTACCTGTTTTGTGTCTTAGAAAGTTGGATTTTTCACTAAAAAGCGAACGATATCTGCTAAAATTGAGCGAATAGTGCCTAAATTAAATACCATGTAACACCAGAAAATGTAACACCAATAAATGTCCTTTTAAGCTTTTTCCTACATTGCTCATCCTGGTGACTTACATGCTAAAAATTGGCACAGACCTCCAAACAACCCGCTACGCTGATTGCAAGATTATTGTTTTGTCAAATGTCTCTCAGTGGCGTCGTGCTGTGGACCTCGTTTGGAGGCTCCCTGTCTGCCGTGCTGCTCTTCGTGTGGCTGTGCTGGCTGGAGGGGTGCTGCCCGAAAGATGGCCACGACTCCGACACTCCTGGGACGAGGTCGGAGGAATACGAGGACCACGCCATCAGCGGCAGTCGGTGGCTGCGGTTAGCCATCTTCCTCGTGGCGATTACGTTGATCGTGGTCTGTCCAGTCATTACGCTGGTGAGTTGATTGATTGGTTGATCGATTGATCGATTGATTAATGTCCTTTATTTGGCTAAATGAAATAAATACAAGCCATTAACCGTGTCAGGAGATAAGAAAGTGAAACTGTGGAAGTACTTGAGGGGATTTGAGTCAAAGTTAAGTTATTTTGGGGCCGCTTTGGGACATTAGCAGATGAGAAAAAGAAAAATATTTTATGATTCCACTGTGATTCCATTGGTCAGTACATGGGTCAAGATAAATGGATATTTCATTGAAGGTGCCATAATATTGAGTTGAAAGCTTATCTAAATTGCAAACGCTTGCAATGCATGGGGTATTTTCTTATTATGAACACTATTGGGCATCAACTTTTGAGACGGTTATAGTGTTCATAATAATAATAAAAAAGTGCCATAATATTATTGAAAACTTAAGAGTGCTGTTTTATCGGGATTGGTTTATGGTGGTAAATAGCGTTATTCACTGTTATTCATTTTAAAATGTTGTTTTTTATTGACTGGTGCAGTTATTTGATGTTACATCAAGTATTATTGTAGAATAAATATTAATGTTATGTGGAACTCAACAAAATATGGAAGATAAACGTTAAAAATTAAATACTTAATCACAAACCAATTGCAGTAATCTGTGCATTGGGGAAAGTCACACCAGTATATACATTGCCATGCACAAGATGAACGTGATTGGTTCTTTCAAGATGGACATCGAGGGCTCCCTGACACCCGACGAGGTGATGCCGGTAGACGATGACGCTCTCACGCTAGGATCAAACTTCTCCACGCCAACCGCTGAGCCAGCCGTGCTTGAGATCCGGCCAATCGAGCTGTCCAGCTTCGAGCAGGACCTCGTCGATGCAGTACCTGTGAGTCATTCGGACCTTCGACTCTTTATAGTCTGGCATAGTCCAGGAGATTAATGCTAGGAACTGATGTGGTGCATGTGGTGCATGCACTAATGGCCTAATGCGTCAGAACCACTTTTAATCATTATGCTGGTTTTTAGACTCATGTCTATTTTATCTAATCTTAGCACTAGTTTTACAAAAACTGTTTAAACTGGGTTTTGAATGCTAAGTGAAGAACTACTCAACTTCACAGCGTTTCGTAACTTGTCTCTATTACTTTATTAAGGGTAAAAGCAGTCCTGACCATTTTCCGATAACAAAAGAACCATAAAAAATACGAACAATTACACAGTTAAAGCATCCTAAATGCATCAAGGTCAATAGTTAAAAAACTAACATAACTCATTTCATCGATTAGGCACTGTGCCAATTTTTTTTTTTTACAAAATCTGTATTGTGTGTGTTATCTGAAATCTGTTTGATGATTTCTTCTTCACAGGCATTAGACCAAAAAAAAACTTTTTCTAGCATTTTAGTGTTTTCGTGGAAATCATCAAACAATTAACCTTCACCAAGATAACATAACTTTAAATTCAACGAGCAACAGGGATTTTTATAACGTATATCGTTTGAAATTAATTTAAATATATTTAAGTGAATGTAATGTATATGAACCCGTTCGTTTCAGTCGTACCTGTACGGGAGTGCGCTGGCGCTGGCTTGCATCTCAGTCTTCCTGCGAGTAGGATTTCTGCTCAAGCTCGGACTGATGGGATGCGCCATTGCTTTACACGTCTCCTTGTTCTCGTCGACCGGGGACCTTTTCGAACAGTACTACACAGCAAGACAGGATAGGTAGGTCTTTGACTAACATTGACTTTCAGGTACTTGTCTTTCAGGCCAGGCAAGCAGTTCCCTGAGATGGTGCTTCGGGAGGAGAACGGTTACACGGTTAACCTGTGCGATATTTATCTTCCTCTTGGTATACCGTTGAGTAAACAGGTGTAGTTAGCAGTAATATTTAACTTTCTGCTGAGCAAACGAACCGGCAACACGAGGTAACGTTACGTGCCACCCGATGGCGCTTGCAGCCGTCTTTTTTTAACAAACCTCCACAATTAAATGATTACGACTCAAAATATCGATACATTTATGGAATAATTATTGAATAAATCTTTTGAATCTGGAAATCTTGGAAACGCTTATGTTTATTTTTGACCAACCAGTCAATAAGGTAGACAAAATGCATAGCTATTGCACCAAAATATTGTACACATTGTAATTATGTCAACCCAAAGTGTTGAAATTAAATTTTTTTCTGATAGCCTAGCCAGCTTGATGTCAAGTTTTTTTGATGACGTCCAAGCTTCTACTTGATTTCGAGTTAGATAAAAACAATTGGTTAACAACTTTCAGTAAGCAAACGTTTTCCAAAAAAATTTGACTTCCCAACAAATATTTTAGCTGCAAGTGCGACCATGTTTAAACGGAAGACTAAACTTACCTACCATCTTTACAGACAAAAGCCATGCGGAATTTTTAAAACATTGTTTAACTCGTCTTGAAGATAAACATTGATACTTGATCCAAGCCAAGAACTCGAATCTTGCCACGGCAAATATTTTCAAAACATTCTTTAAATTCAGATTTTCGTACAGGAAAATGTCCTTGTATAACTTTGCATAGTTCTAAAACATAATCTTTCAAAATGTTTAAAGAAATCATGTTGACGTTTCTGTATCTGTGTGTTCTGTCAGTTTTACGGACGTGCCAGCCCTGGTGAAGGTTTGCGCCCTCCTCGTCGCGCTTGCAACCTTGCTGCACGTCCTAGACCGGCAGATAGAGTTCACCACGCGGACCGACTACCTGTGGAAGGCCAAGCTCAAGATTGAACAGGAGGAGGTGGAGACAATGCGTGGTATCAACAAGATCTTACTTGAGAACATCTTGCCAGCACACGTGGCAGAGCATTTCCTGGCAACTAGGTCCTCACAGGTTGGTACCTCCTTGCAGCTCAGAAGAGAACAAAATTGAGAAGATCTGTCAAGCGATCTCAGCATCATTATGGATATCAAATGTTGAATCTACCATTGAATCTCCTATGCTAGGCTATGATATACTCGTGGTAACATAAGATAGCAGAATTGAGAAGCTCTGTCGGGCAATCTCAGCATCGCCATTGCTACCAAACATTGAATCTACCATTGAACTTCCTATGCTAGACCATGATATACCCGTGGTAACATAAGATAGCAGAATTGAGAAGCTCTGTCAGGTGATCTCAGCATCTTCATAGCTACCAAACGAGGAATCTACCATTGAACCTCCTATGCTAGACCATGATATACCCGTGGTAACATAAGATAGCAGAATTTAGAAGCTCTGTCAGGTGATCTCAGCATCTTCATAGCTACCAAACGAGGAATCTACCATTGAACCTCCTATGCTAGACCATGATATACCCGTGGTAAAATAAGATAGCAGAATTGAGAAGCTCTGTCAGGTGATCTCAGCATCTTCATAGCTACCAAACGAGGAATCTACCATTGAACCTCCTATGCTAGACCATGATATACCCGTGGTAAAATAAGATAGCAGAATTTAGAAGCTGTCAGGCGATCTCAGCATCTTCATAGCTACCAAACGAGGAATCTACCATTGAAAATCCTATGCTTGATTCTCAAAGACAATAAAATGGTACCTTAGAAAATTTAATGTGATATGTGATACATTTTTTAAGTCAATTAATGGGTAATATTTCTGTATTATGCTGAACGGTCCATTGTTTGTTGCGGCAGGAGTTGTACCACGAGCGATACAGCTGCATCGCTGTGATGTTTGCGTCGATACCCAACTACAAGGAGTTCTACGACGAGAACGACGTCAACAAACAGGGCCTCGAGTGTCTTCGACTACTCAACGAAATCATCTGCGACTTTGACAAGGTTCGTGATGATTTTTGTATGAGAAAATAGGTACTACTGTGGAAATACTCATTTCATCCTAAATGGCTTTGCAAGTCAATTTTATGCCTACCTACCTTTTTTATGTTTTCTTTAGGACTGAGACCATACTTAATTCCCTTAGCCACTAAATAACAATAATCTACCATTGTTGGCATGACTTGCTAAAAACTGGTCCCATTGCACAAAAGATCATTTAATTTAAAAGAATTTAGGCTTAAGGTACATACAAAATAAAAATTACCTACATGTGAAATAAGGTGAATAAGAATAAGGTGAAAATGAATTTGTAAAACAAATATGTGTTGTTACAATTACAAAATCACAGTACTATTTATTTACAGCTTTTTGTAGGCCGTAGTCTGCTGGTTCATACAAAGAAAGAAATAGAACAAGCTTCTCCTAAGATTTCAAGACACGAGAACTTACAAGAACACACTTAAAAAGTGTCCAATCGCTATGAAACCCATATATATAACGTACATATGTATCTCACATAATGAACTTTCTGACGAGCAACCTTGACGTTGGTCTTTTGTATTGCAGCTGCTTCTGAAGCCTAAGTTCAGCGGCATCGAGAAGATCAAGACAATCGGCAGCACGTACATGCTGGCCTCGGGTCTCCGCCCAGGCAAAGAAGATGGAGGCGGGGTGAGTTGGACCCCTGCCATTTGATGACATCAACTGATCACACAAGGGGTCCTGACTGATCCCATCACTGCTAGCTTTTCACATCTTCCAGCCAATAGGCAATTCATCTGTTTCGTTTCAAAACATGACCCAAAGCAATATAATCAAAAACTTAATCCATCCTTACTTTATAATCAAGCTATTTATTTAATTTTCTCAAAAATAGTATGTCAGTTTGTTTTGCACCCATCTGATCTCTGTATCAACACAGTGATAGGTGCAATTATTTAAAGGGATTTTCTTGTCTTAACATGTCTGTTCATTCATAGGAGGAAGGAAAGGTGGGTATTCCAGAAAAATTCTTTCTTTTTTGTTCTGTAATCACAAAATTATAATATTCCTTGGTCTGAAAATCTTTCTCCCCTTCCTGCTAGGCAAGCATAATCTTACAAGGAACCTGTTCTAAGCAATTTATCACTCAATCAACAATTCCTTTATTTATTTTTGGTATGCAGTGTGCCGCAAGGGGAACAGGAAATTTCAGTGGTTACGGAACTTACAGAGAGAAGCGGTGGTAAGCTGGAAGGTTTAAAAGATGTAAGTCAATCTCGCTCTACAAGTGGTTACGACAACAGCCAAAACGTTAACACAACTTCTAAACTCTCGCTGCCTAAACTTTAGTTTCTCTCAGTTTGTTCTGTAAGTCCACTCTGCCTTCTTATTCCCTGTACTCATTCCTGTATTTAAGAATTTCAACAATTTGTCAACATTTCACAGAATTTTCAACTCTTACAAAATACTGATCTTCGTTGCTTGACTTATGGTTACACGGCCCACTCAGGATGCAGCTCGAACGCAAGAACACAACGTGCTGGCGCTAGTGGAGTTTGCTGTCGCGCTGATGACAATCCTTGACCAGATCAACCGCGAGTCGTTCCAGCGTTTCCGTCTGCGAGTCGGGTTAAACCACGGCCCTGTGATCGCGGGAGTGGTCGGCGCTCAGAAGCCCCAGTATGACATCTGGGGTAACACCGTGAACGTTGCCAGTCGGATGGATTCGTGTGGAACCATGGGACGCATGCAGGTACAAATAATGATAAATGAATGGCAAAGTGGTTCAGAGCCTTGAGATAGTAATGTATAAAATGGTTTTGCTCTGGTGGAATTGATTTTGGTCAAAAAATATATACTCAGGACTCGGATCCCTTTTGGGAACAAAAGTTAATCCCAAAAGAGCAAAACTGTTCAATGAATTTCTTATAATAATAATGATTTTTATTTCTGATTGATTAGATGGCAATATTGGAACGCCTTTCTTTCATTTTAAAATTACAGGAACAGTGATCCCGTAAAAATCTTTACCGCTTGTGAAAGGAACCTCGGGGGCTTGAGACTCAGTTCTTTATTCCATTTCACTTCCTTGAGTCAGGCCCAGATTATTGACTGCAAGAGAATACTTACTGGGGCTTCGTGCCCCAGTTCGTTCGACTGTGACAAAGTCCTAGAACCACTTTTATGATATTTTTTGTTCCTATGTATATCCTTATTTTCCCATCTTTATGGCCATTTACTCATACAAGATGAGCTAGTATCAAGCCAATCACCCATTGCCATTTGTGTTTGATAGGTAACGGAAGATACTGCCAAGATCCTGATGAATGCTGGATATGAATGTGAATGTCGCGGTCCTACCTACGTGAAGGGAAAGGGGACACTCATCACGTATTTTGTAAAGACGCAGTTTGATGAGAAGTAGACTAACTTCGGAGGAATGCAAGTGTCAGGGCAAGACTGATAATCAGACAATTGAAACTAAGTGATTTTTGTGTATTATTTTTTTATTCTGAACTCTTTTTCGTGACAGCATATTTCTAATTCGCTTTTTACGTGCGATGTGCAATAACTTTTAACTATCTGTTCAATGTCAATCATGAATCTTTTATGTGCAAATGACTGTGCAAAATGTAAATAAGATTTTAATGTAAAGTGTAATTTATAAATGTAACATTGTAGATAAGTTGTATTTGTTTAATAATAAAAGTATGAAAAATGTGTGTTGATAATAGGAAAATTTTGAACCATTTGACTAATTTGTCGAGACCATATAACGGCTTTATGATGTGTTGTTATTCTTCACAAGTAAGTTGATTTTTTTAAATTTACCTCTTATACGACCATTTGACAGTTCTAGCAGAGATATTCGTATCAGATTGAACATGGCGGATATAAATGTACCCTTAAAGAGGCTACAATCAAGCACTAAGAACTAACCTGACCTAAGCTACGCACTGGCTTGACGTTCGTAAGCTTTTGACTTTTTCCCGCTCTCCAGACTAACCTCTCGCGAGAGTAATTATTTTCTTTAGACACCACAGAAATGCCCGCATTGGTGAAAATGTAAGTATTGCTGTAGTATTTGCAACATGCTCTTTGTTCGTGTAACTTCTAATAAGGTTGGTTGTATGTTATACATTTCATGCAGACCTTCGGGTTCGGAGCCTGGAGAATGGGCCATGGTGGAGTTGCAAGGAGAGCTACATTCTAGACAGCAAGGAAACACTTCTAGCCAATTTATTGGTGATCTCCACTACACAAATGAGGTTATTACATATTTATTTCATGGAATATAATCTCTAGCTCAGTGGCAACCACCTGTTGTTCTGGTGCTATGATACACATACGTTAACCTAGGTACATTGGAAGTACTAGCTTTCAATGGAAACTATTTCATTTATTGACGATTCTCTTCTGCAAAGGGCATACCGATTTTGATCGTCGGCCATCACATTCTCTACGGCAAGGAGACAACTCTCATCAATCCGTATGCGGTCTTGGAACGGCATCGTAGCAGTAATCAGATTGGGTCTCAATCCAGCCAATCTCGATCACAGCAAGGGGACACTGAATATCGAGTGAAGGCTATCGTGACAAAAAAACTTTTGTTTAAGACAAGGCCAAAACCTATTATAGCAAACATTCCACAAACTCTATGAATGCTTTCTTAAACAGAGAGTGAACGTGTAACTACAGTGCAAAGTGTTTAGCAACTTACCTAAGTTGCATGTGCAATTTAAAATACATGAATGTTTGCCAAGCAGACTAACTTATAACGTTGGCAGCTATCCGTGGTTTGTTCGACTGCTATTAAGCCTATTCATGTGTCTCCTCATTCCGCTGCTTGGAGGGATAATGAGTAGCTACCTACAGCCTAATTTGGCTCTGTGCACTGACTTATGCAGACTTCGGTTTCATTGATACAGATAAGACTAACATTTCTAACATTTCTAACATTTCTGAAATCGTCGTATTTTAGGGTGTAGAATAACAACATATCGCTACCAAAATTGTATTTACTGGTGAGGTTTCGGTGTTGAAACACAGGCGAAGTTTTTTACTCGTTTTTTAAATTTTATTTGGATATAAATAAGTAGGTAAGATGTCTGAAAACTTGTTGTTCTCTCAAGATTAGTATTGTAGATGTAATAAAAAATTGTGAATTACTCAACCTGATTACTTCTTGGGAAACCAAAGGTGACAGCAAAAAGTTTGTTTTTTCCAAGTTTCCCACAAATTTTCTGCAGAATAATGTTTTGAGTATTTAATTAGTGACTCAGCAACACGTGAAAATGAAGCCATGCAAAAAGATTCGCTCAAATGTCGATTTTCACATTCGATCTGAACCGTACTATCGACTATCGTACATTCCGTATTACATGTAGATAATATAATTACAATTTTGAGTTTTGTACGGAACATATAATTATTAGGAACATTTGAAATTTTTTCTACCAATTAACTACTATTAATAACTACTTATGTTTGGAGACTAACCTATGTTTGGGTTCCTTCAAATGCCTACCTGTTGGTAGTTCCTACCCAAAGCTTATTGCCAGTGTAACCTGTGGGCTGAAAGTAAAGAGAAAAGGCTTCAATACTGTGATATTTTATAATATGTCTTGCGTTTTAGCAGGGCTTACCATTTTGTTTTTTTTTACTTTGAACCATTTTTCCCCATCTTGTACCTACTTCAAGTCAGCCACCGTATTTATGTATTTGACTCAAGTTAATTTTGATATTCAGAAAAAGTCGCTCAATACTTGTTATTTAGACACAAGCATACAATTTCTCAGCTAGGCACATCTAGTTTTGAAAAACCTATTTTCCCCACCTCTATTGAAGGTCAAAATATGCTGCAAACGTTTTCTAATATGTACTAGTTACTATTACCTGTACCACTCCAGCAAGCTTAAGTTATTGTTTGACTTGTTGATTTATTTGTATTTTTGAAGTTATTACCGAATGTTGGAAACGCAGATTCTCTTAAGATCACCAAAGTTAAGCAACACTGCGCTGGATCAGGTGTTGGATGGGAGACAATCATACACATGACCAGTTCTGTTTGGTAGAGAGGTTGGAGGGATGAAAGTTGGTACAGAAACTTCATACGCGTTGCTTATCAACCTATCGACAGCATGGATTTGTGGAGGAATTCTGTTGTTCGCATTGTACCGTCCTTCGGAAGGGACGTTAAGCCGATCGTCCCCTTGGTGCTATTCAACAGGAGTAGGCTACGTGCCGGCACCAGGTTTCCCCTCCTTCCTTGTAGGCTAGATAAGGCTCATCATCATCATCCATTTATTCGATCATGAAATCATCTGTGTAGTGAAGTAATGTCGTGAGGTGGTGGGGGGGGGGGGGGGGGGATAGCCTGATATAGCTTAAGGTTTGGCAGAAAAAAAGAGAAAGAAGCCGAACAATAATATACAATCACAGAAGAAAACCACCAAAGCAAAACAAAGAAAAAATATGACGATATCAAATACTTATTTACTTTCCATTACATCACAGAGAAATAGCCTAGTGGTATAAATATATTCAAATCAAATTTGTTTTGCATGTTTAACAATCAAGGAAATTCTAAATACAGCGAAAGTCAAACTACGATGCACATTCTGTCAGCATCAGCATTAATCAACCACATAAACATATCTTTACTGTCAAACAGCTTTCAATCACAAGAAATACAAAAACAAAAGCCAGCAGTAGCATCAATTTGCAACTGGCTTAGTCAGAGGCACGTTTTGGGCGCGTTCGTGCTCATACCGATCTATTTCCACGCACACGCACGCGGTTTTTCGCACAGATAAACATTAGATTACATTAGATTACATAGAGACCATTAAGTGTTTCTTTTAAAAGCTACCGCAAGTGTATGCCTCTGCTTTGGGCACTTCTGGTCTTAGCAGAAATGTAAACGAATTGAGAAAAAGAACTTCATGCTCTGCCATGAAGGAGACGAATGAGAGAATTTGTTACTCCTTAGTTTGATCATGATGTCTGATTTTCAAGAGGGTATTTTTTTCTGTTGTTTAACTTTAACTTGTTTACCTAGGGTAGAGTTATCACCCTAACTTTTAGGGTGATTTTAGTTTAGGTAAACTTCGGTATATTTGAGTTTTGTATGTATATGCAATGCTTCGGAAGTGATTAGATTGGCAAGCCAAGAGCCAACTTACAGTAACTGCTAGGTTCATTTCTGCACTAGTCACAAAATATATTCCCAAACCAGGCAATGAATTCGAATTGCTGTTTTAACTGTTTCCCCAATGTTTCGTAGCCTGCGACGGTTATTTTTGAAGGGTGTCTTCATTCCATTCGGTAGGGAGACCAGGCCCTAGTGCCTAGGCGTAGCTGAAGTCAACATAAAGAGTATTTTTTACTATCAAGTCGTAGTTAAAGGCACAAAAAATATATCACCTTTTATATAGTTTTATGGACTTTTATTTAGAGGAACAAACATTTAGATATTCAGTTGGTAGAGCACCCAACCGGCAATTGGGAGGTCCCGGGTTCATGTCCAGTCTAGCTTCCTTTCCATTATCCGCTTGCTGGTTTAAGCTCCCTAATGGAATTGCCAGAAAAACCAAAAAACACTGCAAATATTTTTGTGTTGCAAATAGGCGTTGCTGAAATCGAAACGCCAGGTCAATATGGTTTGAATTCACTTAGCACTTATAACCCAAAATGGAAACAGTTATTTTTAAACTACAATTGAATGAAACCGAATCACATACATTTAGGACGTAGAAGAACATAGGTGTGCATACGATCTGTTTTGCTGTTGACTAAGAAGGGTGCACCTGTATAAAATGTGAAATTTTGAATTCCAAAAGTATGGGCAGCAAAATAGAAGAACGATGTTCCAGCTTTCTTGGTCCTGGCACCAAGGATTGTGGAATGTGGTGACCAACCAAGGAAACTAAGGAATTTAGTGGGCGGTAGAGGGAGAGGGGCAACTTAGTTTATCTTTTAACACGTGCACAAACACATTCCACCGCGGCTTACGTTTCAGCAGAAAATAAAGTGTTTTACGAGATGCTGCAGCAGCAATTTTGACCTAATTTTACTGGAAAAATCGTCCATAGTTAATTTCTTTACCTGGGTAGTTTCGGTCTAGACACCGAACTGGTTGACGTATTGGAAACACATGTCCTCGTGATATCACCGAAGTTAAGCAATACTGCGCTGGGTCTGGTGTTCTTTGGGTGACCACCGAACGGTTTGGTGTATTGGAAAAATCGGTTCTTGTGCGATCACTGAAATTAACCAGCACTGCGCCGAGTCAGGTATTGGATGGGTGACCAACGAACGGGTTGGCGTGTTGAAAACACCGGTCCTGCTTTACCTTACCAAATTTATCTGAATTTTCCGCCGAACGCTATTATGTTTGCCTGAGTTTTGTTGCCTGAGACAGAGCACAACTCGAATTCAATTCAAATTTTCAAAAAAAAATGTGTGTGGGCAAATTTAGGGTGAGTCACCCTTTGCCCTCCCGTTATGACGCCACTGCGTAAGCTACTTCTTAAGCTTGTGGTCTGTGGACACAGAAATTTCCAAAAAAATCAAATTTTGTAGCGAGCAAAGCAAGAACTCAATTTAACAACGTATTCAAATATGAGAATTTTAATTCTTTTTCAACAACTTACCCCGTCCTTTTTTCAAAATACTAAAATATGAAACATATGCAACCAAAGACACACTTTTCTTATCTAAACGGATTTTTTTAGACCCTTTCGAATAATTCTCGACCTCCAAAAGTCTGACCGCGAAGACAACATAGGCGTTTACCAACACTCGAAACGACAGTGACTCCATCTAGCATCCTCCATTTAAGACAGTTAAACATTGGCACTGGCATTAGCATTAGCATTAGCAGCGGGCACATTAGCTCTGACCACACTTACAAACTCAATGATTAAAAAAGGCTCTGAGAAGGAAGCTCATTCATGTGAGACGGGCGATTTAATTTTAGAATTTAAAATCGAGCGACATATTTTTGTTACCACACCAGCAACTCTTCATCGACCAATTTATGTGACAGTTCGCTAGCGGATACAGATTGAGATCAAACAATTTATTACCATCAGCTCGTAAATCATTCGACGTCTCGAAAATATCAACAAAACATTATTGCCACATTACGCAATTAGAAATTGCATCTGAAATGCATCTGGATGCAGTTTAATGGGCTCAACTACCAGCCTCCAAAGATTAATCAATCTTCTAGGTTCAATATTTTGCTCGGCGTTCAGTTTCTTTGAAGTGGAGCGGTTTTCGCTGGGTGTTTGTCCGTCATCGCGTTTAGCTGTCTTCAAGACGTGGTCTGAGACAACGTTGCGGACGTGTTCTCGAGGATCAAAGCCTGCAGCTGCTAACTTGCTGGAAAAGTTCTGGAATCTCGATCATCGCTATGATTTCTTTTGAGGAACGGAGGTAGCGGCGTCGACGGATAGTGTAATTTGCAATTTGAGGGGTGGACCGTGGCGATGGCTAGATAGTCAGTTGGTAATATTTGAGAAAATTTCTATCGAATATCGGGGTTCGTTCTGCAAGCGGACTTGGCTGTTTAATTAGATCTGGGAGGATCGATGATTGTGTTTGGCGCTGTTTGCGTTACACACTTCCAGCACGAACGGTCACATCATATTAATCTGTTGGCAGAAATATTCACAAAATTGATGCAGATTCAGGTGAGCAAGACCTGAATTTAGTTAAAATATATCGTACTTTAGTGTCAATTCGCTCATTTGATCTCGCAAGTTCCTAAAATTTCTTTGGACATGTTTTGTAATTATAAGGATTGTGAATGTCATTACTGGTGGTCAAAATCCTGAAATACTATACTCTAAACCAAGCCCATATAGGTTCCTGCAGTCTAGCCCGTACAAGGACCAGTACAAGGACTGTCCCCCAGCATTGCTACAGTCTAGCCCGTGAGAGAAGATACCAGCACAAACACTGCCCCCTGCGTTGCTACAGTCTAGCCCGTGAGAGAAGATACCAGCACAAGGACTGTCCCTGCATTATTAAAGTCTAGCCCGTGAGAGAAGATACCAGCACAAGGACTGCCCCCCAAAATAATTCCCAATATTGTAATAAAAGTTAAAAAATATTTTAAAATAGCTCGAAAAAAAACAACTTGACAGGACAAAAGCTCTAAAGCTTTGATGTCAAGAATCTGCATGTCACCCTAAAACTACTGGTGGCATCTCTGCCGGAAAAACATGTTCTCTCACTGAACGGAGTATAGGTTTTTCAGCGAATCTCTGGCGATCATCACAGTTGCCGTTCTTCCTAATCAAACTTGGCAACAGGAAGTTAGATTTGTCTGTATGACGTCACCGACGTTTGACCCACGCTAGCTAGCAGCGGGATGTCATGAATGGGATCCGAGTTAAAATAGCCCTGCTTGGTGATCGGGTGGGCGAAGAGGCAAGGGGGTTTTTTCGAACCTCGCGCCAATCCGGGGTACATGCTTCATATTTATACATGCCGCATCTTGCATTTGGGCGACGGAGCTGGGGTGTGTAACCACTAATGTATTAATAAACCGGCATGGCGTGCGTAATTTTGTGCGTATAACGTTGTGGTCGTGGATAAATCATCGAGTGGTATTATAGGATGTTTCTTTGGGCGTTTTCGGCGCTCAGGTGTCGTTAAAATCTGCGTGAACGTTTGCAGAACTTCCTTTGTAAAGGAGTTTTACCATTTTATTTTATATCTAGATTTATATATTTTTTTAATAATATGACTGTTATCAAGTTCTCGTCCTGTACAAGTTCATTGTGTAAAATGTGACATTACTCTTTGACACGACCCAGCAACACTGCGCTAGGTCAGGTATTGGATGTGTGACCTTCATACACATGACCAGTTCTGTTCGGGAGAGAGGTTGGAGGTATGAAAGTCAGGACAGCAACTTAATTCGCCTTGCTTATCAACCTCTCGACAGCATGGATTTGTGGAGGAATTCTGTTGTTCGCGTTGTACAGTCCTTCGAAAGGGACGTCAATCCTATGATCCCCTTGGTGCTCTTCGACAGAAGTAGGTCACGATGCGACACCGGGTTTCTCCTGCTCCCTTCTAGCCTAGGTTACATTCATCATCACTCTCACTCAACACCCACTCATTCACCGGTACTATTAGACCAGAGCCACATGTCCCGCTGTCAAAACAATGCGTCTTTGAACACGACAAAATAATCAATCGCTAAAATTTACTTACTTGCTTTTAGGGGAAGACCATCGCAGTTTAATAGGCCCTGCAGGTACATAATATTTCACCTGCCCGCCGCGTAATGTGAGACCGGCTAGCTGAACTGCGATACGCCGGGAAAAACAGGCAACGATCCTCGGTAAAATGAAACGGGATTTTTTTGTATCCATGCCAAGATCTGGTCGTAAACAGGACAAGAAGAACAGATCTGACATCTGGCTCCGTCTTTTTATACGTCCGTACACCCATAGGTTACACCTACATCGAATACGGTTTAAAATAATCAATACATCAATACCTGCTGCACAATTCACGGGTACAGAGACGAGTTCAGTGTACAATTCAGGTAATTTTCATTGTACATGTAGAATGTAAGTATACGGTATGGGGAATGACATTCATGTTTTTGATTTCTATTCAGTTCTCATTATTGGTTAGTTATTGGTTGTATTAGTAATTAATTAAGACCAAAAAAACAAGCCGTTGGTTTCAAAAGGAAATACAATCCATCATTTCGTTATTTAATTAATTGTGACCAATTGTTACCCATGGGAGTTCTTTACTACATAATCCTTGTGTATTCTACTCTGCGTAGAATGTCCAAAATGAAATCACTTCCGAATCGATAACAGGCCGTTTAATACTGTCATCAGCCACGAGCGTCAACAAACTCACGTTGTCCCTTTTGCGCGCATGACAACGATGAGATCGTGATGAAATGACGATACTGTCTGCTTCGTCAGTCGCGAAGAATTCCTCTCTCTCTCTCTTGGTCACAACACTGCTCTCGTTTCTGCGTTAAATTAGTGGCCACACGGTTGACCAGCGATAGAGCGCCACCTCTAGCCAGAGAGTGGCTATCTATATAAGTCTACTAAGGTCCACCAAAGTTGCTTTCTAATTCTTCGGCTGGTTTGCGTTTGACACTATCTTTCGATGTTGAAATATGTTTTGCGGTTTGCTCTGTTTTGAGGAGTTTTTTGGTCCTAAAAAGGGCCTAACGTCTCGACTTTTCGACGAGGCACGGCTCGTTATCTTCAGGAGAATGATGCGTTTGAATTGGTTTGGAATTCCAGGGCGCCCAGTCCGCCCTAGCAGCATGGCGATCGTTTTACAATACATCGCCTCTGCTAAATAGGTAGAATGCATTTCTTGACCCTCTGGTTTTATGGCGGATTTTGCTTATCTGTTGGCTCGGGTTGCGGCCTTCTCATTGGTTCTGGCTGTGACCTGGGGTATCTTGGAGGGCAGGTGTGGACCTCCCAGGGTGTACTGATGGTGTCTCGGTGATCTTGTCGGTGACGGGCTTCCACGCGTGCGGGAGACGAAGACTCGTCGTCGTCGCCTCGCGGATGGTCCGGGTACGGTAATGGTCGATGGGGGCCAGAGATTTTATTCCGTCGAAATCTTTCGATGGCATATATAGGTGATATTCACTTTAACGGTAGACAATTGCGAATCGTGGTACGCTACAATTACAGTCAATTTATGGTTTACACCCCACTACTTCCCCGCAATGTTTCATTTATCTAGTCCTGGATAGAAGATGCCATAATATCAGGACCCTTTATATGCATTTTTACCACTAGCTCTGATGGCAAACACTGCTCTGGAAGACTTCGAAATTATATCTACTTTGCATGGAATGGGGAAGGCAAGTTTTGAAAGTTTCTCACTCTAGTTTGGAGCAAATTTATTTGTTTTCCCCCAAGATTTCCCCCACAGAAAGCCCGTTGGATCTGTGGAATCTGATTTAAATTTCATATAGTACTAGCAATATTGTTCCTAATAATAAAAAAATCGAAAAAATCTTAGCCCCTAAGTCTTAGAACTGAACTTAACTATCTAGTATCGGTAGTTCAAAACTGAACGTCTTTGTTTGTTTTCTCGTTTTAGAGTTAAAAAATTTTCCTGAAATTTCTCGTGGTTATAATTCTATCAGTGTGGTTCTATCTGGGTTTCATCAGGATAGGAACCCTTCTTACAAACAAAGAAACAACATTAACCCATCTGAGCTAATAATATGGTTAATGTTGCAAGAAACCCGTGCGCAGACTCTTGGACATCAATCGCCCGAGTTGACCACTCTTCGGACAATGATGACCCTCTTGTCGGCAGCATGCGCCGAGTCAGGGAATTCCCCTCGTGGGCCGCTGGGCCGGTTTTGGACGACTTCACTCGATTCGGTGGGACGTGATGCATTAAAAACATCCTCCCTTCCCCCCTCAAAACGTAGTTTGTTGCTGTTTTTGACTGCCGTTGTTCGAAAACCTCGTGGGGAAATCCCAGTGTCGTCAATTGTTTAGAAGTCACAAAGGTAATGAAGTATGATTGGAATTCGAAGCGAAAATTGATTTTTTTTTCATAGTTTTTGAGGTTAACTTGTCTAAGAAATGCGATTTCCATAAACAAATGTTTGTGTTCACTATCTTTAAATAATTCTCATAGTTTGAATTCTCATTCAAAAATTCTCATTCTCATTCCTGAGTCCTGACGATATTCCTTACAGAAAAAAAAATATATATATTTATATATGGCCTGGATGAGTTCCTTATACCTGATCTTGATGGAATTAACTAGATGTACCTACTGGAACCTTGACTTGATTTATAACTAGAAAACAATTGTACAAATTGTAATTCAAAATAAAATAAAAAATAAAGTCTGTCGATTTATTTGACATAAAATGCAAATTTTGATTTTAAGAAATGTCTCCACTTCCGACAATAGGTCAGTATTCAATACCCATATATGCAAGAATTAGTTAATTTTAGTTACAATTCCAAAGTATTATATCTATACTGATAATTTTGACCCCACTTTTTGGCGTATCCATGTTATTTATCGGGCAGTGGCTCCTAAATCCTTCGTTTCAATACAACAACAAAAACGTAGTATCATTGAGTTTATATGAATAGTCAGAACATAACATAAAGGACTCGTGCAAACCTTTTTAAAAATGTATAATGTAAAAATGTTTTGAGTCTACCTTCCGATGTAATCTTGTAAAATCACATTCTATATTTTAAGCCATGACGAGTTCATATCATGTACTGTGATCAAACCGAACAATAAAACCAAATTATTATTATTATTATTATTATTGTCTCTACATACATACAGACTCTAATCATTATGACAACTAACATTTATCGGTTGAAAACCAATGACGAGCACAATACTAGATGTCAGCGAGACATTTGATTAACATCTGACGAACCAAAAATGTACCAAAGCCCTCTAGATTTAGATTCAAAACTCTACAACGCCTTACCGAGTAATTTTAAAACAATTTCAATCGACATTTTGCAACTAAGGTAAAAAACTTATTTCAAAGAGAAATGTTTTTACTCTACAGAAGAATACCCGCGCGAAACCACACAAATGTATAAATAAGTAGGTACCTACAAATTACTGTTTCTTCTCTCTCTTTCTTCATGATGTTTTTTTTAGTGAACTGACAATGTTTGTAAGCCAACTAAAATGTATCTACTATATCTGTAAATATTACTTTATTGTATTGTATTTATTTTATTTTGTATTGGACATGTTCATATCTGGAAGGATCAATCGAACATTGAAAGAAAAAAAAATTAACTTGCTGATAAGCAATCGAGCCAACAACACTTTGCAACGGTAGGTGCCACCCGATGGCGCTTGCAACAAACCTCTAAACGTTACTGCTAAAAATATCGATACATGTTTATCAATCGTTGAGGTTATCATTAACAAAGATTAATTGAGCGTGTGCCAGTTTCAAATGCGAGTAATCTGCAAGAAATAACGAGAATAAATTTCTTACCCCTCGAAACGACGGTATTTGTCAATATTTGTCGGTGAATTAGTCATTTGGTCTACAATTGTTCGCGAAGACATTTTAATTATTATAAGTTGCATTGTGGTAGTACGGTAGTATTTATTCATTCCGAACCGGTTCAACACTTACTTAACCCATGCGTTTCACGCTTCCTTACCCAGTTCGTGGTCTGAAACTCATCCGACTTACTATTACAATATCACTTCTGTAGCGAACCAGTTAAAACTAGAATTATCGCGGTTTTTTTTTCTTCAATCTCACCGAATATTTAAAGTGGGACCCACGCGCGCAACTCTTGAATGCGATGAGGTACCTTCTTGTGTACCGTACATTGAACCTGGGAAAACCCCGGAACAATTCGGATCATCTGTCGCTTTTAGCGCCGCAAGACCGCGAGGGTACATGGACGGTCTGAGAGTGGCTATCTCAGAGAATAAACAGAAATGTTTTTATATTTCGGTGTATTTTTCATCTATTAGTTATAACGAGTAGAAAATAATTTATTTCAGACATTAAACTTGATTATGCTAAATAATTTTCTTCTTCTTCAAACTCCTTTTTACTCACCAGCTTCTTCCATAATAATTTTTCCAACCAACTTTCTTTCTCTTCTATTTCACTCAATTTTCTTCCTCGTTCCTCCACATATACCCTCTACTTTTTCTATCCATCTTTCTCTTGGTCATCCTCTTCTCGTTTATGTTTGCCATGGCCAATTGCGTAACAAGCCAAATGTTTAGCGAGGTTTTCAGTGAAATTCTACAGTCTAGTCCTTGAAAGGAGATACCATATCCAATGCCAAAGCCCTATATGTTATGGCAAAAAGGGATCTAGAAAATTCTTTAAATTGTATTTTCTTTTACGGGATGTATAGTGGAGGAATTGGGAAATAATTATATTTGAGAATTATACTTATTACCAGTCGTAGTTATTTAATTGTAGAAGTTTGTTAAAAAGGACGGCCGCAAACGCCATCGGGTGGCGCCTACCGTTATCACGTGTACAGGTATTACGTATAAAGTGTGATTAAATGGTGAGTTGATTTACAACGGTCATGAATGCCGAATGGGAACAAACATTTTCAAGATTTTAAGAAAGTTTTGATGTGTCTGCCTCTTGGACAAATTTTGGAGCAGATTTTGACGCAGATCTTTGCAAACAATGAGAAATATCTTTTGTGAAAGACGTAATTTTGGAATTTCGGGCTTTGAACTCAAAATTAGTGTCGAAAACGTTACATTGAAATTTAAAACATTATAAGTGATCCTTAATTCTGAACAAAACAACTTGATGTAAAAGGCACATGGCGTCCATTGCCTGGAGATATCCACTCTTGGGCCGTAAGCCTACTTACTGCCAAAGCAGTGAGCCAGCCACTAATGGCAGTGGGACATGGAAAAAATTGACATTCGTTTGACAGCTCGCACTGCCAGTCGACGTTTCGGTGGCGGAAGAAAAAAACCTAGGATGCTAATCAACCGGTACGATAATCAGTGGGGATTGTTTTCATTTCTCATTAAAAAAAAACTCTGTTGTTGGGATAGATTTGTCATCTGTGAAAATAATATCCGTGTTTTAATGTGAAGGTTCGCTTGCTGTTCAAGCCATGGAACCAAAAAAGTAAAACGGTATATTAAAGATTGTGGTCAGATTGATTGATCAGAATAATTGTAACAAGCATAAAGGAACCGCATTTTTTTTTAATTTTGAGGTATTTTAGATATTTTTCGTAAGTTAACCTGTCAATTGCACGATGTATCCTTTATTTGATTGGATGAGGCTATGGTTAAAGGGTTTCATAGGGTGTTTAAAACAGACTGTAATACCCAGCCATGCAAGTTTAACCAGTAAAATACTACAACAATTAGCACTCACGAGAAACCCGAAATTATATAAAAATTTTAATCTAGGGAATGAACTCTGCTCATGTCTACTTGATTTAGTCTTAGCAATAGTTTTAACAAAAACTAGTAGGACAACTAAGTTTAGTTGTCCTTTACTTAGCATTCAAAACCCATTTAAAATAGTTTTTGTTTATAGTGTCAGCTTCTTTATCTTTATCATAGTAAAGACCAAAACAAACCAGGACTTCTGGGCAACACACATTTTTTTTATATTTAACTGTATCTTTGCTTCTGGAAAAATATAAAATAGTTCTCAAGATAATTCACCGGTTTACCAAAATCATGTTTTCTAAATACTTTTTGTGCAAATGATTAATGAGCCTTGTACTTTATCCATATTTTTTTTCTTGTAAACAGAAGAATGATTTTTCAGCCTCCTCGATTTATACATAGTATCGTCTATGTGGTATCGTTCATGTCTAACGACACCGAGAAGCTTAAATGGGACACCAAAACAACGTCAACAAATTATTTCACGAAAATTTGAAGACTTCGCTTTTTTCGAGTACAGCTGAACTTTTTCAACAGATCCGAGACAGCAATGGAGGTGTTTTCGCTCCAACTCGAGGCTGGTGCTACTTTTAGCCAAAGTTTACGACGTCTAGTCAACCAACGTATCAAGACTCGAGAACATGGGTGTGAAGTGGATATCACACAAGGTAAAGAAATCGGAACACGAAAGCTGTTGCGATTTTTGCCACACATATAGGTCTTTATTAGATGTTATACATATGTGGTGCAAAGATTTTGCAAGGATGTCGTTTGTCATAAAAAAATAAACATAAATGTAGTCTCAGAGAAAATATAATTTCAAATCCTGCGCGTATTCATTTTTTTCCAATTTACTCTCTTTTATTAGGACAACCATTTTCAAAGCCATCTCGACTCATTTTTTACCATAAGAGCAAACGAATTAATTCAGATGGCTTTGATGTCAGTGCTTTTTGGCAAATATGCTTCTAGAAGACTTTGATTGGTGTCATACATTATCTTCTCTCATAGAATTGTCAGTAGCTTATTTTCCAAAACCTCTTTTTATTGCAAATTTTAGGTACATTCAATTTTTTTCTGATACAATCTTGTTGATTCTGAGCAAAAAATGAACATGTATGAAAAATGTGTACCTATCCATTCATGAATCATATTTTTTTATCATTCATTTTATGGCTATGATCAAAATCTAAGGTTAAAATAACTCCACATAGCCACACGAATCTCTAATGCTAGTACATAACATTATCCCCATCGCGATATTCACGAAATATTTATTTATAAAAGTTTCATATTTTGTAAGAAAACTATGAATATTCGGGCGCACGCGTTCTGCGGCAATCGAGGCCGTATTTGACGTCAGTCCTGCCGCTGAGATGGGTTACCAAGACAGAAATCTCATCTTCTTGAGACGGTGCGCTCTTCATTCGTTCTTGGGCTCAGTGTATGTTGGACTGTCGATGCTTGAAGATCGAGTCTCGGGACGCCCGAATATATCCGCGCCGGTTGTCATCATCAATAAGTGACAGTGTTACAGATCACTGTCAAGTCACGGAACTCAATAGTGGAAAATGATCAGTGGTGCAGTGATTTATTTTGTAAGAATTGTTTAATTTTAAAATTTACATTTTGTGTTACCCAAGCTTGAAAGCGACTGCTGTCAAGATAATTTAAAACGAAAATACATATGCAGCTGTCAAATTTTGCTCTTTGCTACTGTGACAACGTGGTGCTTTGGTTTTGTTGTTAATTGTAAAAAAAAGTTTGTTTTAAGAGAACGTTTCTCATTTGTTAACTTTATAATAATCACGACGCCACAGATTAAAACATGCAGATATAGATAAAAACAAGGCGGTGAACGTCGCATTTGAGCTAATTTAAAAAAAAAAAATCTGTAAAATTTCTGATTTTCAAAACGCTATTAATTTTATGATGCTGTGCAGCTGTGATCTGCCCACTATAAAGTGTAAAAATAACTTCGTCTGTGTATATACCTACCGGCTTCTAGGCCGGCACCATCAAATTCAAATGTCAAGCTGCTCGATTTTTTTTTACCCCAAGCATATGCGATGGCTTGACGTCTTTTTTTTTTCCCGCGCGCCTTGCAGTGGCAAGGTTGGATCATCGACGAAACGATTTTTCAAATTTCGACACACGCGTTTGAATTCGTGGCACTTGAGGTCGCTGCTTTTTTCATCCAGCTATTTCCATATTTTGGTGACTGGCAATTGAAGTGGATACTACAGTCAATAGGTTCTTGCACCTTGCGACTGAAAATGTCTGTATTTTAATTGTGCGATCAAACTGTTTTTGATAAAGAAATTATGTAGTCAGAATTTTAGGCTTTGGGCGATCGAAAATTAGTTGCATAGGCGCAAATATAACTTTTAACAATAGCAGTATAGTTTTTTTTAATCTGTCCTAATTGACCATACAGCACGCGAATTGCCATTCCATGTGGTATTAGAGGCCAAGTCTTAGAGGTCTTGAAATAAACTGAAAAAACTGGGGGAAATTTTTGATCAAGGACATATTTTGAAGCAAATCTACGCATTTCAAGTCAAGATTTGAAACTCTTCAGAACTTTCTCGGGTCCATAAATGAATGTCAAGAATGTTAGGGATTTACCTCGACTGTTCGCTTGAACCACTACGCGGATTTTATATTGAGGTTCTTCTGCAAAATCTGCAGATTTCAGTTATTTAAAATGAGACCAGTAAAGGGGGCCGCTCAATTATTTATGAAGAATTTTTTCCAAAATTCAACATAAATTTGTGCTGCTTGCGTTTTTTGCCTGTATTAAATGCAAAATAGGGACGCCGTACCCTTCACCCCCGCCCCTCCTCCCTTTAATAAAGACAAAAAGCTAGAATTGTGCAAAAGTGAACATTAATTAGATATTTTCTGGATTTAGGTCCACAACGAACAAGGAACGCTACCGTACCGAAAAGCAGCTGAGTGTTGTGATGTGCTCCAGTATCACTTCCCTTCTCAGTTCGCTGGAACGGGAACGGGAACGTCATGGCTGCCAACGAAGAATTCCAAACAAAATTAAATACGACCAACAACACAGGATGTTAATTATCTTACGGGCACTGGAATATTGCTAGGCTGAGAAACAAACATTCTACCCTTGGCACATGTGCTAGGTGGACTCGTGTTCCGAATTGGGTTGTTTCTGTTGCTCTCGTGAGTCTGTCTTTTTCCGCTTTGCTGCCGTTTGCCTTCTCATAGTCGGCAGTGAAGTGAAAGGGATGAATTCACGTTAAGCCCTGCTTCAATCAAGGCAATGAAGTTTGAAATGAAGTCTGCAAGTCTAATGACGTCTGCCTTGAAGTTTGCTACGGCAAACAAGGACCATGCCCTAACCAGGCCCGTGTTTAGGGTTCCTGGTACATGGACAAAAAAACCACTCAACTATCCCTGTCCCAAGTGTTGATTGGCCGCCCTGCCTAGTGCTATAGCATCTTCTGTGTGTGCCTTATGTGTCACTCTATGTCCAGCTAGTGGGCCTTCAAATGTTCAAATCCATTACCATTTATGTACAAAAGGGATATTTGGATTTATTTAATTTTTAAATTCCCTGTCAACATTAAACCGTTTGCCTGTCTTGCTTTCTTTTGGCTTTGTTTTTCTTCAAAGCATTTTATAAACAAGATCTCATTTTGATACCGACCACCAATCAAACCATCAAGTCTAATTTCTATGAACTTTGCATTTTGATATTTTCTTGCCATCCCTACAAAACAGGATGTTTCATGCATATTTTTATTAGTTCTTAAAAGGAAGGGAAGAAGAAAGAAAAGACGTGACAAGAAATAAATTGATTGCACTTTTTCAGATAAAAATAATATTGCTTTATATGATTTATAAAACATTCACTCCTTTGATCCATTTATTGAGTGTAAAACAGTATTATATTCGAGATTTTGTGCAAGAAATAACAAAGTGAAACATCTCAACAATGGCAACTCCAACTGGCATTGTCCATTTTCGTTGGTAAACTAGTCATCTGTCAAAATATTTTCGAAGACATTAATGCTGAGACTTAATCTATACACCCAATGCTCCGCCATCGTTCCAAACAAACGTCGACGACCCTTCACTTTTCTTTCGACTGCTTGAGCCGTCTGTACGCCTCTACTGCCGTCACCCTGTTCTTCTCGATGCGTTCTCGCTCTTTGGCAGACAAAGACTTGGCCTTGGTCTTGGCAGCGCCAGGATTCGTTTGCCTCGTTACGTTCGAGATCTTGTCTGGGTGCAGAATGTGGTTCAATAGGAGACCGCGTTTGCCGGGCTGGAAAATGATCGCAGTCAACGTTGATGAAACGTAATTGCAAGGTCATAAGGTTGTGTTTAAGACAGTACCTGCACAACTTCTGCTTAACTAGTTAGTTTACTTTATTTTACTATGGGGATGGCTTATAAGCCCAATAACTTTGCTGTTATCGTGAGTTAATGTAAAAATTACAGCCTACTTAGTAGTAACTATCTCCTCAGATATGCATGTGTTATCAAGCTGGAAAAAGTTACAGATTATCTCAGATATTCTCATTATACCTTCGTCTCGATCGGCTTCTTCGCCTGGTTCCGAGCTGGAATGTTGAGGACAGGCGGAGCATGGACAACTTCACCAAACGCAATGTTGTCACGGAAACGGTTCCTTTCCTGAATTTTTTCCTCGGCTTTATTTATCTTTGCCTTCTTCTTATCTAAAATTATTATCAAGTTAGCATGAAAAAAAAACACTTGGATTGACAATGATAGAGTTTTTGAGAAAATAATGCACAACTTACCCAATGTTCGAGCTTTCATCTTTTCTTTTTGGCTTGGTTCTCCTTCTTTAACTTTCTTCTGCTTCATTTTCATTTTTTCACCTGACTTCATCAATTCTTCAAAATTTCCTCTCTCTTTTTTTACATATTTCTTCTTTGGGGCATCGTCATCGTCATCTCCGACTGTCTTTGAAGCCCTGTCCAATTTGTGTTTAGTTGTGTAACCAGCATCTATTACCACACGCTGTAGACAAAATTGAGAAATTATGATGAAAGTCTCTAAAATTTAATGATAAGGTTGAATACAGTTGACAAGAAAATAATGTGATTTCAGTGAAGTAGGCATTTCATGCTACCAGATTGACATTTAAATAGATACATATTGATTCTTATTAAAATATTTTTCCATTGCTAGCCAGTGCATTGACGTTTTGGTACTTTACAACAATATCACTGAGCGGCGCTGCTGAGTACTCACATCGCATATACGATCGACTCTCTGAAGAAATGATCTTTCAGATTCTCCTGGCAGCTGAATGAAAGCAGGTACTGGTGCCTCAGGAACTGACATGCCTCGTAACGTTTCTTCAACGTCCGTAAGCAATCTTGAGTCCACAAGGCTTTTAGTGCCGTGCTTTCTTTTCTTTTTCATCTGGTCTTGATCAACTGCTAGTTGTTTCCATTTTATTAAATTATGAAGACTTTCTGGAATTGGCTGGTCATCATCGATATCTGTCGGCTTACAGTTGATTTTATTTTTGATGCTGTAAAAAAAAATAAGGATGAATAAAGAGTGAGGAGAACAATCGTAAGTGTGAACAAAGCAACAGCCTCCTTTGTACGAAGATAATCTACCACGGCTAGGTCCTTTCATTTCTCTAGTAAGTTCTGTAAATCCTGCCTACGTTCATTTCTATAGGCATATTCGTATTTTTCTTACATGGTGTTATTATTTAAAACTGGAAGTTTATGTAAAATCGAGCAACATGCAACATAACCTATAAAATACATCAATTAAGTTTAAAATAAAATGTTCGGCACTCACAGCCCCTCTCTAACCAGACGCTGTTGTTGAGGATCTTTCACACCTCTGTGTTTCTTCCCGTAGAGTTTTTTCCCCATTTCTACGTTTAATTTAGAGATTAGTCAATATACTTCAATTGAAAACTACACCGAGGTGCGAAGCAAAGACCCTCGAGGTGACGACAAGAAACATGTGGCCAACATCACGTGACTACAAATTCGCGCCTGAATTTGACAGCAGCTGTTTTAAACAGACACCTTTTCCGTTTGCGGAGTTTTGTCTTCAAAAGTGGTCTGTGTTAACTCCATCGCAACAACAAATAAATATATTGAAGTTTACCCAGTAATGAGCAAGGAATCACGCTAAAATGAGAAAATCTGGGGCCCCATCTTTTCGTAAGTCGGGCTTCAACAGTCCGGTGACTGGTTGCTGGTCCGGTTTACAGCCGCAAAATATTTACCAATCGTCTAATTCTAATGGTAATATCAATGATTCAGTAGCACTACTGTCCATCTAAGTATTTTTTATCTAGACTTTGAGTCATACTTTCTGCATTTTCTATTTCTTCCAGCTGACCTTCCTAAATCAAAGACGAAACCTGCTTTTGAGAGTGCCGATTTGCCAGTTTATTCGTTGGGGGTTTCTCAAGGAAGCGAAAACACTGAAAACAGTTGTTCTGCTAGCAAAATGTACGATTTAAGTTATCTATTTTGTAGCTTTTAATGCCAATTGTCTAAAATTGTCTAATGGTTTTTGCTTGTTCACTTTGATGCAAGCCAGTGCCACGCAAATCATGGCAATTCAATTGACAACTTAATACAATCCCCACCCAGTAATCAACCTACATAGGTAAACCCTTGTTTATTATCTTTTTTAGAATCTATACAGTCGTTTGGGGGAAACAAACAACGAAAAAGCACAAAACTTATGAAAGTGACGGAACTCTTGAAATAAGCGAGAACAGCCTCATATTAAAGGTATCCTTTCTAATAATTACTAGGTGCAACTGGGTTATTTGCTTCATAATTTTTAAAATTAATCATTGTAATGTCTCTAAATAGGATGAAGATGGGAAAATTATTGGGCGGTCGGCTCTCAAGAAAGAAGTCATTGAAGAGGGTTCCAGTCTCAATGTCGGTAGTAAATCTGTGCAAATCGTTGAGCTGGCTTCATCCACTGCCAAACAAAATTCTTCGCTCAAGCGGCCAGTTGAGAAGACTGAAGCTGTTACATTCCGCCCATTTAAGAAGGTGAAGAAGTTTTCAAAGTTGAATGTTCCTATCGGAGAAAGTAAAGACCAAGGATTTCAGATGTCTTACGAACCTCTAGCAATGCCGCGACCATCGCTAGATCACCAGGTATGATAATCATGCTACAACCCAATTACCTAGATTGTACCAAATGTGATTATTAGGTTTTGCTCTAAGCCCAATGGTACCTGCACCATGGTTGTACCTACCTGATGGTTGCATGGTACCAGAAGAAATGAAATTATCTATCTAGCTAGACTATTACTTCTATTAGAAAGCTCATATGGTCGAATTTGTTCCTCGAAATGCTATGTGACCTGTGGCAGTAGTGCCATATTATTAAATTGATTCACCAAAATAATTTTATTGAGTAGGCAAGCTTCTTTTTTAAAATTGCAATTGCCTACCCTCGATTCCATGACCATACAAATCCTCTGCCAAATGACTTGGGACTAGCTGTATATTAGTTGATCTTTTTAAATCTGAAGAGGAAGTCAACATTATTATAAAAAGCTTGGTGTTACAACCATCGGGTATTGAGAGTCACAGCGCTAATGTTAAACGTTCTGCGGAGCAAACGAGCCAGCAACAAGTGGTAAGTGCCACCTGATGGCGCTTCCTTCATTTCTAACAATCATTGGGATGTGAGCTTCAATGAAGATTATGCTGGATCCAGTTCCAAATGCGTGTAAGCTGCGATTGGAAGAAATATCAAAAATAAATTTCTGATCACTCAAAAGGACGTTGTTTCTATTTTATGAGCATCTAAAATTTTTGTTTAGTAGTTGAACCAGTTGATAATTTTTGCAAAGACAGTGTATTTTGATTGATTTGTGGAATTTAACGACACAATATTTTGACAAAGGGCCCTGAGGCACTGGTTTAGTGGCGATAATATATAAGTGGGTGGTCATTAACCTTACCTAGCCTAGAAGTAGGGGAAACCCAATGCCTGCTCTCGTCGAAGAGCACCAAGGAGATCACCGGCTTATCATCCATTTTGAAGGATGGTACAACGCGATCATTAGCGCTGGGACTCTGACGAAACCTATAAACGCAGTAATAAAACAGATAAGGCGATCCCTGTGCAGTTATCTTAAAGTCTCACAAATCCATGCTGTCGAGAGGTTGATAGCAAAGCGAATGAGTTTCTGTACTAACTTCCATCCCTCAACCTCTCTCCCGAACAGAACTGATCATAAGTATGATCCAAAACCTGACCCAGCGCTGTGTTGGTTAACTTCGGTGATCTGAGAGTAATAAAATCCCTTGTTTCCCGAAAAGTGGAAGTACAACGACTTGCGGCATCCTGTGACTGACGTGACGGTTGACCCGTGTCTTGCGCGAGTGTTGCGACCGCACCAGCGAGTGGGCGTCACGTTCCTGTACGAGTGCGTGCTTGGCATGCGCGAGACCGATTGCCACGGTGCAATCCTCGCTGACGAGATGGGGCTTGGGAAGACCCTGCAGTGCATCACTTTGACCTGGTACGTGAGCCAGGCTAGGTTTCTTGACTAATGACCGATTTCAACAGCACCGGTCAAATTTGGTTACTCGACGTTTAACTCTTTCGTGGTTTGTGGAAATACATTTTAACTTTTTTCAAGTTGCTGTGAAATTGTATTGGGGTATATATTTTTGACTACAGGGTATCAGTGGTAAGTTCATATCTTGCTGGTTTATTCAACAGTTCAGCTCAATATTAATTTAAAAAATACACTGAACAATTTCTACTATAGCAGTTTACCATCTTCGATCATTTCTCTTGTAATCTTTAGCCAGTTCCAGTCATAAACCCCCTTTTCCAATATCCATATACATCTGATTTATTTCTTCTTCATATCTAACTTAAACTATTACTACTTAAATTTGCTTAGTTGAATTATTTATATTTCAGGCTGCTACTGAAACAAGGTCCATACGGAGGAAAGTCAACAGCTCGTAGAGTGTTGATCGTAACTCCCAGCAGTTTGGTTCAAAACTGGCAGAAAGAATTCCAACAATGGCTCGGCAGAGAAAGGATCACTACTTTCGTGGTGGACCAAGTAAGCTACCACGGCATTAAAATAAATCCTTAGAAACAGATTCTTAATTTTCTTTTTTTTTCAGAAAAATAAGCCAAAAGATTTTATCAAGATGAGCCATCTACCAATCATGATAATATCGTATGAAATGTTTGTTCGTTACTTTGAAGAAATACAGAAAATCCAATTCGATCTTCTTATTTGTGATGAAGGCCACCGACTGAAAAACACGGCTATACGAACTTCTTCGGTGAGAATCTTAAATTGTGCTTCGTCTTTGTTGATTTTTGTTGGGTTGTATCGGTAATGTTCGTTAACGGTATTCTTTGTTAGCTGCTAGCTCAACTCGAATGCAACCGTAGGGTGCTGCTGACAGGAACGCCAGTCCAGAATGACCTACAGGAATTCTATGCTCTTGTCAATTTTGTCAATCCTGGAGTACTTGGTACCAGTGCTGGTAAGAATGCGCTTTTTAATTATTCAGTATTTTTACCAATGTAGCTATGCTGTGGATTGTAATTTGTAGGGAAAATCTAATTAAGTGTGTTTATTTTTTTAATATTTCTTAGGCTCATGTCTACACTTTTCTGAATAGTTCTAGTTTACTAAAAACTGAAGGAAGCTTCTTTCCCAAGTATTATAACATGTGCTATGTGAATTAAGATAAAGGGAAGGTTTAAATGCAACTTAACACGGTAGAAATCGCCAGATGCAAAATATGAAAGGAGGTGCTATGATGCCTCAGCTGATGCCTTGTCCACCTGAAAAAATTCTGCCTCGTGCAACATCGATGGCCATTGATACTTTCGATACACATTTTGGAAATAGCGCTTTTTGAAAACTTTAGATCATTTATCCATTAAGCAACCTTTTTTAGTTGTGGGCAAGTTGGTTGGCAAATGATGGGTGAACTGTAGCTTAGGATTTTAGTAGAAATTTATATTACTACCCAAGTCTAGGCCAGGGTATTGATCTTGTAACTTTTTGTTAGAGATCACAAACGTTACCTCGTTAAATAACATTCATTAACCCTGGAATTAACCGAGATAACGTTCGTTACCTCTGACGAAAAAGTTACATGATCGCTACCAATACCATGAGTCCCTGATTCTCCTGAGACTCTAAAATCTCCACAGTCTCTACGAAAAGATTTTGTCTAGCGTTTCAATCTTTGCCTGCAGCGTTCCGCAAAGAGTTTGAAGATCCGATCGTGGCTTCGCGGCAACCTGACATCGATGAAGACGTCAGCAAACTCGGCGCAGAACGAGCGATCCAACTCAACCGGCTGACAAACAAGTTCATTCTGCGGCGGACGCAGGAGATCAACGACAAGTACCTGCCGACGAAACATGAGTCCGTCGTCTTTTGTCGCTCCACTCCGTTGCAGGTACGGTTACGGTTGGAAGTAATTCTGATTAGATCTCAGTAGTTTGTGAGCTATTTGCATTACATGAAATAAAATTCATGCTCTGACGCAATTCCTAGAATGGTAAGTTACACATCAGCATTTTTTTTTTAAATTTTTTTATTAGGAACACTATGACCTTCTCAACAATGTTGGCTCAAAAGGGATTCAAACCCCGATCTCCACCTATCGCAAACGCTCTACCTCCATACATTTTTTAAAAGGCAGCAGTGTTTGCATTTTAAATCACAAAATCAAATCTTATTTAGTACCACTTTTTAAATGTTGTCTACAGGTGTTATTTGGCAGAAAGTTGTTGATAAATACTGATTAGTGATTAAATATTTACCAACTAAACTAAATGTTGACTGACAGTCAAGAGTGAATCTCACCGTGCCAGTCAACCTCTTGTAGGCATGGATCATTAAAGGAATCCCAGTGACCCTTTTCTGTGCTGTCATCAGCATGAGAAGGATACAGGTCAGCACCAAAATTCCCCTCTTCTAGACTACGCTAGATTTATCGTCATTCTCATACCTTACCATTCATCTCCTATCATACCATTATACTACCATTATACTATCTACATCAGTAGCAGGCAGTGGGGCGAGGACGTGTCTATGCTCCCATTTTTTACAATCTCTGTTTAATTGTCTAACTAAACCACTCAGTTGAATTCTTTTCTCGGGCATTGTTTTGGAAATAGATAGCTAACCTCGAATTGGGTATGCACCGCAAACCCAGCAAGATGATCCCTAACGAGATTCATGGCTTGTAAATAATTTTTTATTTAAGCCAATAAAGGAAATCAATCAATCAATCAACACCCTGACTTCATGCCCCTGTTTACTACACCATTAATCTAACTTCAGAGGGACATTTCTCAAAATAGTGCATCGCTGATGCCGTCAATTGACTCTACGATCTACGAATTGTTGTTTTTCTCACAGCAAAAGGTTTACCGTGCTGCGATTGACTACTGGTTTGACCGAGGGCTAATCGGAGGAGGAGGCGTGGCCCATCTCGGTGTCATCACTGCGCTCAAGAAAGTGTGCAACCACCCAGTTCTCGTGCAGTCGGTCAAAGCAAAGAATGCAGCTGGCAGGTAAGGTCCCGTGCTGGAAATTATATCCTTAAAGATAAAGATATGTCAATAACATCAATACTTTACAGTAAATAGGATATTTTATTAAAATAGGAATAGTTTCACTAATCCTTGAAATGGGTGATAACTGATAACTTTACTGCTAGCATTTAGAAGTTGGTGAAATTGGCTATAACTGGTTTATAAACTATCACTTCTTGTCTTGTAGAAGCAGTGGTCCCATCTCGCTGATGGAACTGGAGAACGTTCCCATTGAGGAGAACCTCACTCAGCAGTTGTCGAGCTTGTTTCCTCTGAACATGAATGACCCGACGGCCGCTGAACACTCGGGCAAGCTCAGCGTCGTCGTCGGTCTTTTAGAGCATCTCAGTGCGACTGCGGAGAAGATCGTGCTAGTGTCGTATTTTACACAGGTACACAGCTATTCACAAGAAGGGTGAAATATTATTTCAGTTGGAGTTTGATTAATAGGTTTCATCATTTTATTTTGAGCTGGTTAATGGACTCGGTTGAAATGATGATAATATTTGCTTTAGTTATATTTGAATTACAGAAATGTAGCTAATTGGTCAGATAATTGGTGGTTTGATAATTGGACTATTGGACTAATAGAAAAGATATTAACTATTGTGCTAATAGCTACAACGATCAGCTTAATATGGGACCTGCCAATTTTATCTAATTATATGTCTTGGGGGCTGAATACATAATAACATGTAATTGTAAACTGTTTATTTGATCTAATTACCTATCTTTTCACTGCCTGAGGTGGTGAACAAAAAATGTTGTTTTTAAATCCTATGGTGGGAATATTTGTCAATTAGATTCAGTGGACCTGGACAATGTACATCTCAGTGTAGCTTCAGGAGATATAAAAATAACTCTACAGCGTCGAAATTGATAACTTTTTTGGGACACCGATGTGAAACAATTGTAAGATTATGGTTTTTAGATGCATGTCTACCTTATTTAACCTTAGCACTAGTTTTGAAAACTATATACAACTGGGTTTTTGAATGCCAAGTGAAGAACAACTAATTTTCCTGGCGTTTCGGAACTTATGACTGTTCATCAAGGGTGAAAGCAGTTGTGACATTTCTACGTTAACATACTATCAACCTGCTTTCACCCTCAATGACGAAACGGGCATAAGTTAAGAAACGTCAGGAAAATAAGCTGTTATTAGCATTCAAAACCCAGTTCTAAATAGTGTGTTTTCTATTATCATATAAATGTGATTGTTTGCTTCTAGACGTTGGACCTATTTGCTGCGCTTTGCGATCGAAAGCAGTACAAATACTGTCGGCTTGACGGCTCCACACCTTCAGGTCAACGCATGGAGATCGTCAACCGATTCAATCGACCAAACTCACAAACCTGTAAGACGCATTTCATATTTCTTTATAATTATTTCTCATACTTAGGCAAGACACATGGTTTTATAACAATACTTAGACTAATGGGAAAGTACATTTTTGTTTGGCATGATTGCCGGTTGTATGGTGCCCAATATGGTATATTATTTATACTTATACAATATAAATATAATATTAAATTTAAATAGGTACATAATAATAGTAATAGAGTATTTGTATTTGTCAAGAGTCTGGGTTTCTGCTTCCTTCCAGTTGTCTTCCTATTAAGTGCCCGCGCTGGCGGCGTTGGACTCAACTTAGTTGGCGCGTCACGACTCGTGCTTTACGACTCGGACTGGAACCCGGCCACCGACCTACAGGTACCGACTCAAACTTAATTTAGGGTAGGACTGGAATCCGTCAATTCTTGCACCATTGTCTGGACACCAAATACCACTAACTTAAGTTCCATTGAACAGAAACACAACAGTTTTGTTACTTTTCGGCATTGGAAATAATGAAACGATCATGTATATTCGTTTAATGGGAAATAGGAAAGTAAGAGTGTTAGATGGAAAGCTGGTCTCGATGGATGCAGAGAGTTGTACAAGTTTCGGCTATCTTGCCTTCTTTGCGTGGAGAAGAGTCTTGTAGCTGTCTGAGGCCGGATCTGCAAAGCAAATCTTAAGTTACCCCAGAGTTAAAAGATGTTCAGCCAATCACAGACCATATTTGCAGATTTTCAGAGGTTGTTACCATAGTGACAACAACTTAACCCTCAAGTTAATGAGGATAAAGCTTAAACTCTGCTTTGTGAGTTTGGCCCCCAAAGAACAAGGAAAAAAAGTGAACAAGTGAAAGGAGCCAAAATGCTGTCCAACTCTGTGTCTAACCCAACCAGTGTTTTTCAAACTTTAATGGGTGCAAACCTTCTTTCTCCTTCTCCATTACGTACATCAAACACATTACCAATATAAATTACCAATCATCACACAATCCGACGCCCACGTTTCAGGCGATGGCCCGGATCTGGCGCGACGGACAGAAGCGCTCTGTTCACATCTACCGCCTTCTGACGGCAGGTACGATTGAGGAAAAGATCTTCCAGCGGCAGATCAGCAAGACCGGGCTCAGTGGGGCAGTGGTCGACCCACACAACACTGTTGCTATTCGACTGTCCAATGACGAACTCAAGGTGATTAATGATTACTGTGGTTTCATGGTGTAAGCTTTTTTGTGAAAGGTTGGTTTATCGTTGAGTTTGCTCTGTCGTCTTCAGGATGATTTGTTTATGTTTACAAGTGACCCTATACTGCCATCAGAACCATTCGATCTCGAGTAACTCAAATTTGACGTTGGATATGTTTTATTTACAAGTTAAGTCTTCTTTACGTTGCATATATGCTTTATATTTTTGAGAAGCTTTTAATGTTCATAAATCATAGTAATAAAATCCATGGCAAACATTCACAGTTTAAAATAAGAATTAAAAAGGTCAATTGGAGGAATGCGAATAAAGTAGCTAAAGGCTGGATATTTGTTGTTGCAAAGAAGGAAAGAGAGGTAGCGTAACTTACCGGAAAATAAAATTGGCGCTGCGTGGTTGTGTAGATAACAGACAAATATTTTACTTTTCATAATGCTTTTAGGAATAATTGTATTGTCCTTTCTTCCCCCCTATACACATTTACAATTTCAGAAAAGCCATTGTAGCCATTGGGTGAAATTATTTTTTTATTGGCCTGGTTTTCGTTTTGTAGGTTTATGTTTATATTTATGTTTATATTGAGGTTTATGTTGTGTTCATTTTTAAATGGGAATTACATACGTATTTAAATTAAATGATGGCGAATAAGTCTGGAGACTCAAAGCTGCTATGAAATCCATTTAGAGTTATTTAAAATTAAATGGATGTAGTTGGATCACAGCGTTGCTGAGATGCTTGCACTTGAGAACATATCAAGAGATTCGGACTTTTGCGATGGCTGATTATTTTCATGGATATCTTTTTTAAGTTTAATCTGATTCTCTCAGGACCTTTTCACGTTCCACGACGACAGCGCGTGCTTGACTCACAACATCCTGGACTGTCACTGTCTGGGAGACGGGAGCATTCCCGGAATACCGGAAGAACCTGCCGTCGATGAGAAAACGGTGGCGAAAGATCTAGACTCGGACCAGGACTCGTTGGATGGTTGCTTCTCGAGTCAACGAGATTGTCAGCTGATGGTCGAGGATGAAAAGCCTGCCGAAAATCAGAGTCTGCGTATGAACCAACTCTACCAGTGGGAACACCATGCTGCTCCTTTTAAAGATGAAACTCTAGAGGTAAAACTGTTTTCGTACGTCTGGTCAGTTGGTTCAATAAGAGCACTATGTGACATATTACCTGGATTTATTTCTCCTTACGATTGAGTATTTGCATATTTTTATTATTTATTTATTTTACTCTTGTAATTTTTCACAACTATACACATATTTTTAAGGTAAAAAAAAATTAAGTAGTGAAAAATCCCACATAAATCACATATACTTGTTA
This sequence comes from Protonemura montana, assembly GCA_947568835.1. NCBI lineage: Eukaryota > Metazoa > Arthropoda > Insecta > Plecoptera > Nemouridae > Protonemura > Protonemura montana. The sequence goes on from OX387608.1 coordinate 5,780,007, forward strand.
TTCTCAATTCCTTATCTCTTGCACTGAATTGAATTGGCTTGCCAAGTGAATGGTAAAGAAAATCAGGAAATAAGTCCAAACACATAGAGCATTAAAAAATTGGGATAATTTATGGTATGAATTGCTTTGTTTTAGGATATGGGTCTGAGCAAAGCTGCTGCCTTCATGACTTTCATGTTTCGAAACTCGTCAACGAGAAACTAAGAAGTGGACTTGCAAGAAACGGAAAATAAAATATTGAACAACTGAGTTAATGCTGGTATCCAAGTATTTAATATCTTTCACCTTTATTTACAGAAGTATAATATCACCCATATGCAAGCAGACTAGAGTAACAGAGGCCCCATTTTCATATTCATGTGACTTATAATGTATAAAATATCAATATCATGTTAAAAAAAGTGATGCAATGTGAAAGTGTACATTGTTAGTATGAAAAAAGTAATTAAAAATATAAAATTGTTCCCTAAAAGTTAAACCTATTTCCTTTACCGATATGGACCACATATTAATTTGTACATCACAGACATTTTTGGTTTTCTGATTACACTTTGCTTCGTTTCTGGAAGAACTGGACGATGGCGTTCATGCAGTCTTCCGACTTCCACCGTTCTTCCAGCTGCTTGCATTCGTTGTCGTTGGCCTCGTGCAGCTCTGCGGTGTTCCAGCGGCGGACCAGGCGTTTCGAGTATATCATCGAGAGCGCTGGTAGTTTTGCGTATGCTTCGAGTCGTGGCCAGACTTCGTCGTCCATGTTGGCTTGCGGAAATATCTCCGAAACAAATCCAAATTCTTTTGCCTCGATTACGCTCATCTTTTTGTTGAAGAAAAGCATTTCACTAGCCTGGAATTTTTAGAGATGAGACACCGCTATCATATGCATTTGTCGTAGTATGGAAATTGCAAAATTAAGAACTAAATCTTTGTTACCTTGCTTGTTCCCATTATTCGGGGGAATGTGTAGGAAGAACAACCTTCAGCAGAAAGTCCAAGCGATGCAAATGGTGTCGTGAAATAAGCCTGGAAGGCAAATCAGCACACCAATATTTCGAAAGAAATGCTTGTTTTCAATTATTAATCAAGAATTACTTGTAAATTCTAGTACCTTGTGAGAGGCATACACAACGTCGCACAGACCCAAAGTTGTGGCAGCAACTCCGATGGCAGGCCCGTTGACAACAGCAACAAGTATCTTTGGAAAGTCGATGAATGCTTTCACAAATCTGTTTACTTTAGAGGAAGCTTCCTTCACCGCTTCGTCCAAATCTCCTCCCGTAAAGGACGCATAGCCCGTGATGTCGTTGCCGCTACTGTAGTAATCGCCAGCACCAGTGAGAGCTGTTAAAACAACTTGGTCGTTTTTTGCTCCTTCTTTTAATGCCTGGCCCACCTCTTCGTACATCAGCGATGTAATGGCATTCTTTTTATTTGGTCGGTTGAATTTGATAATCTGAATCCCATTGCGGACGGTTACTTCGATTTCTTTGAATTTCATTGTGATGTGCTGGTTGTTTGGATGTGATGTTCAGAAAAAAAAAACATTAATTTTAATCCTAATATATTTATATATTAAACATAGGTGGAGAATGAATCACATCAACTAAATAAACCAGGCTATATGCTAGTAACTTTGAAATAAACGGTTGAATTTATTCAAATTATACCGCATCTTTCATGTAATTTATTTTGAAGTGAGTTGTACTGTATGGCCCCGCCCATTAGCTGACGTCAAGATACCAAAGAAATATTGAGAGTTTTTAACTTGATAGAATTCTCTATTTTAGATCTTTTCTGACGTGAGTGCGCTTAAATTTGATATGTATTCCCACGAACGTTAACCTACTCTATTCACAACACGCCATAAGAATAATTGACATTGCGTAATAATTAGAATTAAAATGGTTTTAAAATCTTTCGGTCACCTGCGAAATGCCGTTCTGTACCGGAAACTTGGCTACTAAGCTCACTCTCCTTTGCACATGCGCATTACGATAAGAAAGACTTGATAGTGAAGTGTGAACAGGTTGGCGTTTATCGGTTATTTACCGTTTTACAACAGAAGTAAGGTAAATATAAAATAGCATCGCTGTTCGATGCCACCTTTACAGCTTTCCCCAAGTTTTACTACTTGGTTTTTCGATAGCTAAAAGGTATTGCAATAGATAATCGAGTATCAAGCACCAATTTCGGGGTACAGTCTAGTAACCCTCCAATGGAACACACACCCATTGAAATATTTGTGTTGATGTTTACATAAACACCCTTATCATTTTTATTTTTAGATTTTATGGACACACCGTTATTCTCCAAGATTTTCTTTGCCTCTGTGCCTTACTTCGAGTTCGTGCCTTAATTGTGGAAAAACATTTGGAAGGTTAAGAATTCAAGAACCTGCAAGTGTATGAGCTGTATGAAATATGTACCTACAGTAGATCCAACATAAACACTAAAAAACATGGATCTACCCAGTGGATTCAGTGTTGAGAACTGGGAAAGTGAAGGCAATTTTGATGCGCCTGGAAACGATAATGTTTCGCTGGCCCTCAGAGAAGATGAGACGTCAAACTGCAATCTTGAGATGCAACAAGCTGCAGTAGCTGTACCTACCGAGCAAAGTTCAACTCTTCAGGAGCAACATCCTTATGAGCCCGAAGCCTCCATTAATATACCTGCTGTAGGAGAATTAGCTGTAGCAGGCAAAGTGATCTTAGAAAGTAACCTAGGCATTCCTGTAGTTCACGATAATGTAGACCTATATGAACAACAATTCATAAAGCAACATGCAATTAAATCACCTCAACAGATTGAAATTAATGACATACCACTTCCAAATGAAAGTAATTTGCTTACTCAATCACTCACGCAGAGTGATAAAAACGATGGGTTGAATCCACCTAAAAATGAAGTCGCTCAAATTGAAAATACTGAACCTGAGCAGACTGAATGTGTAATTGAGTTGCCAATTTCACAGGAAACCACAACGATTGTCATTGATGAAGAAATCCCTGCCTCAGTTCCAACTGTCTCAGTAAAGGAAAATGTCTTGGCAACTGGTCACAAAGTTGCTTCAGTTATGCCTGTCCCCGTGCAGGAAACATTTTTGACTACTTTCAATGTTCCCCAGCGAAAAATCACAGAAGAATACATTTTACCAGACAATGAGCTGGCTTCTGAAGATGAATTGCTCCAGAATGCTGTTAGTGAATCAGATGTGTTAGAAATTACTCAACCAACCAAGGAAGACATGACTGATTATACAAAGCGAGAACCGGAAGATCTCCTCGAAGCTTTAAACACCAGCGAAGAGAACACTGAAACCCAATCATTGGAAGAGTCCGAGATAGAGTACAACAATAATGCCGAATCCATCTTAGCTGGTATAACTTCAGAATCTGAATGTAATCCGACGTTGACTGCGAACGGAAAGTCTGTCATTGACCTAGTCTTGCCTGTTGTCGATGCAGCTAGCGTGACTATGACTGACCCAGTCTCCTTGCGACCTGGAAAACCCAGTGCCTCCCCACGCAAGACTGCCCAGGCTTCGTCGGTGGTCGAAGAGGAAGCCAACACTTACTACACGCTACCGGCACATGTCATCGGTCGACCATCGGACAATCCACTGGAAGAGCAGAAACTCCGGCCAGGACTAAAGAGCTCCATCCTGCGCAGCCAGATTCTCTCCAAGACCGAACTAGTACAAGAACTGCAAGAGCGTACTCAAAAGAAAAACACTGCTTGCAAGTATCCCGAAAAAGGCGATATTTTCTTTGCAAAGACATTGACAAAACGGCTAGCGAGTCACATAAGCGTTAAAGGTGATGCTAGCTTGACTGCAGCTCAGAATTCATCGAGTGTTACCCCCAAGCTGGCTCCGCTTCCACCGACACTATCTGCGTTCAAGGAGAGCAAAGCAAAGAAAAGCGTTCCCCAGACAGCGACTAAAACAGCTAAGGATGACAGCACGCAAGACGACACCGACCTTCTTGCGATCCTTGAAGGGGAGGTCGACGACTGGACCATCGATCGGCCACCACCCCAGCTGATAGAAGCAGCTAGCTCTCCAATAAATGTTCAGCAGCATCCACCGAAGCTGGATCCCTCCGTAGAACGGGAACTAGCGCTTCAGCAACTTAGCAAAATGCCTGTGAGAGTGAAGAGGGCTCCCACTTTGAACAAGGTTCCCGCAAAAAAGTCTCCAAGGAAGAGCACCATCGAAGTGCGGAAGGTAGGTGGCACAGACCAAAGCGAGCGGCCCCTACGGAAGCGGAAAATCGAATCGCCGCCTGTCGTTCCTGTGAAGAAAGCGGTTCCTCACAGCAACGGCGCAACCAGTTCTGTCGCCGCCGACAGCCAAGACGTAAACAAGAACGTTGCTAAGGTGGTCGTGGCAGAGCCCGAAACGAAGCAGCCGAGGATCTTCAAGTCGAAACGTCTGCCAGGCGCTTTGACCAATGGAACAACCCCGGCGCCGACACCCAGCACGTCCAAGGAGCCCATTGCCATGGAGACCAACGAACCCAAGCCGAAAACCAAGGCACCGGAACCCGTAGAAACTACCGCTCTCGTCACTCGTGAACTCATCTCCCCGCCGAGAACGTACAGCTCGCGGATCAAGAAGTCGACGTTCTCCGATGACTTTGTGTTCCCTTCTACAAGCAAGAGTCGCGTAGTTCCAGTCGTGGGCGGAACTCCAAAAACTGCGAAGAAAGTCATCAAGCCAGCAACAAAGTTGGAGACGGCCGAATCGACAACGCCTGTGGCTTCCGCGTCGAAGAAGCCAGCTGCAAAGGTCGTTCCGAAGGCGACTCCGAAGGCCTCTCTGAAGGCCTCTCCAAAGAAAGCGAAGCCCTCCGAACCCACCCCGACGACAAGCGCCGAACCGACAAAATCCCCCGTCGTGAAATCCGCAAAAAAAGTCCTGAAGAAGCTGTCGGAGATCGATCGACTGCTGATGGACGAGGGCGCCATCAACATGCTGTATGCGGTTGAGCAGAACGAGGAGAAGCGGCGCAGCGGGGGTGGGGGAGAGGAACCGCCGGTGCGCAAGCGGCTGGCTAAGACTACGCGGCACAGCGCCAAGGAGCTGCTGATGAAGACGCGGCTTGTAAAGAGCGCTGTGCAGCGGCTGCGTAACACGACTGACACGACCGCGGTCTCGCTGCGCACGAAGCGTGTCTCGGTCGCACCCGTGCCGCGGCGCAAGACGTCAGTCGACTCGAACGTCTCGCTTCAGTCGCCGCCACCACTGACCCCGGCCGATCCCTCCTCACCAACGCAGGTTCGTTGACAACTGACTTGTAATGTTGAATTTTCTCATTTTTTTCTTGTGCTTGGATTGTTTTGGTTCAAAAGTTGTCTTTTGAAAAAAAGGTTATTTTCATTGCCAACTTTGAAAGTAAAAAATCAAGTATATGAGCTTGAATGGTAGATTCAACCTTTTGGTAGCCATGGAGATGCTGAGATTGCCTCTCAGAGCTTCTAAAATATGCTTTCTTATGCCACCCTGTGTGTTTACACTTTGGTGCCAGGCCCAGCTTCCTAAGGCAGTGGCTCGCTTTGCGTAGAATGCAAGTTCCTGTAATAAAACTACTCGCATCTTCTGGAGAATCCCTTTGGTCCCAAAACAAAGCTTTTACTAACTGACCTCCAGAAAAGTAGATATTCCAAACCTATAATAACTCCTAGCCTCTGTGTCAATATTCCCTTAATTGAACACAGTTGCTTCATGATCCCTATCAAGCAAAACTTTGTCTTAGCAACATGCACAAATGCAAATGTAAAAACCATATAGACACAGTTTCAGTTGGTTTATGCCTGCTGTAAAATAAGAATGCCATGCAAAAACACACAAGTATGCTGTTCTCTAAACCTCAATGTCTACAGGTGTTCAGCTACCCGCCCAGGCTCCGCCCTCCAGCCGAGGCATCACGAATAATCCGCCGCCACTCGTCGAGCAGCAACTTTTCAAGCCGCAGCGCGAGCCCCACCAACTCACGCCGCCTGAGTGTCGACGTTACCGCCCCCGAGCCCGACGAGGCCCCAGTCGCGCGCGAGACACGCAAGAGAAGTGGCGTCTTCATCACAAAGCTGCAGACCGCAAGCGGCTCAAAGAAAAAGAAGATTGCTGCGCGAACGGCTTCGGTCGAGGACGCGATCTTCCAGCCGACGGTCAAGATCGAAGAGTTGCTCTCTCCAAGCAACAAGACAAAGTTACAGAACCAAATGGCAAAGAACTTCCAAAAGTCCGTCAAGAGCAAGGCGGCGGGTGTTAAAAAGACTGTTTCCACCGAATCGGCGGCCAGCGCCGGGAAGGGCAAGTCGCCAGACTTAACAGCTTGCCTGGCAGAGGCGGTAACCGCGTTCATAGCCGAAGACGGTAACGTCGACAGCAGCAATGTACCGCCGGGTTTGTCGACGGAGAGCCTGATTCCGCCAATCAGTCCGAGCGCCAGTTTCAGTAAGTCCTGTTTAAGAGAGAGGTTGAAGGGATAGAATTGAACGTAGTACGAGAGCTTTAGCCGCATTGTGTTTGATGTTTTGGAAATACTGGCTCTCATAACAACACTGGAGTCAAGCAGCACTTTGCTGGGTCAGATATTGAATGGGTAACCGTCGTTCTCATGATCAGCTAAGTTAGGAATAGAGTGCAAATACTTAGGGATGGGAAAATCAAGAATGGGGACATTATTGCCAGCATTCCACTTATCTACAAGCTAGATAAAGTTAAAAAATTGTCAGAGAGATGGTGGATTTAGGAGTTAAATCCATCTCATATGTGCTACCAAACATTTCAATGAAATCCTTTGTCATAGAATCAATCGCTGTGGTGCGTGCACACTTCACTGAATGATTTCTTGCCTCGCATCTTTTTGTTTGCGTAGTTTTTGCCCCGCGAATGGAATATCTGTAAAGCTTAACATTTACTTAACTTTTTCCCCTGGTAGCAATCAGATTATTTTGTACTAAGATTTTCCAATTATAGTTTTACTTGCACAATGCCAAACCTGGCCTAAGAAGTGATTTACTAACTTGAATGCGGCTTTATAAAACTGTATTTCAATAACGCCTGGGTTGGATCAAAGTGATTCATAACTGGATTCATATGTTTGGTCAGAAACTTACAACTCGCGTTCAAATGCCTAGTGTTTATTGCTTGAAAATTTGGGTGAAGTTATTACTTCCTGTAAGAAATTAGAAACATTCTTAAGTGCAGACCAGAGAGACTGATAAATTCCAGTCAACAGGCAGAAATCTGGCCAGTAAACTTGTTGTAAACATTTTTTTTATCCAACTAGTGGATAGCATTTTCTTAAATGATTCCATCGAAGTGTAAATAGTTGCTGACAGCTTTGTCTCGTTGCAGGCTACACAAACCTGATCAAGACACTGGAGGCGGACTGCCAGCGACGTTCAGACGACTCCGCCAAGGAGCGAACGAGTCCACGCCAAAGCATCGGTCTTGGCAGCTACAAGGAGCTCAGCATCCGGCGTCACGAAAATATGGTGCAAGTCATACTAGCCCCGGTCTCCACCAAGATGATGGACTCCCTCAATCCCCAGGTAAACTTTACAGGTGCCACTAGGTTTAGTTTAGAGTGAGTTGTCTCCACTACTTCACTAGCAGCTTTCGAATAACGTCTTAAAGCTATTTGGCTTATGTTTAATTGTTTGCTTGTTTAGAGCCCTAATGACATTGTTAAATGTACAGACTATGTCATCCATTTGTACATATTATAAATGTTTCAAATTTACATGTAATTTAAATCCCCAGTTAACAATACAAAGTTTATATTTCTGTTTAGAGGGTTTTACTGTCTTGATAGTAGGTTTGTGAGAACTCAACTTACTTGCTGAAGTTCAAAAACCTGCTTGCGACATATAAGTGATCTTCTTTCCCCTATCACTTACACCAGACTTTGATTACGCCAGACTTTGATTTGAACAGAGAAGGAAATTGGCGTTGCGTGGTGCTCTTGTCTTCCTCTCACTTGTGTACCACGCAATGCATTTTTCATCTCTGGTAAGTTGCGCTCCCACTTTCTTAACTTCTTCAACAAAACGTTAATCAAAATGGTATCAATATGAGAATATTAAAAAATAGCATCAGAAACATTTTGTGGCTACATCGTAGCAATGTGTACCCTTTGTTTGCAGGTCTTGAAAGAGCTGCAGGACGTATTAATGCACCTACAAAAAGACGACTCCTGCCGAGCCGTGCTAATCACGTCGACGGGGAGCTCATTTTGCCTCGGGCTCGACTTCCACAGCCTCATCATCGAAAAAGTCGAGAAGCGCAAGGCGGTGGCTCAACAGTTTGCCATAACGCTGAAACATTTCATGACAAGTCTGTCGCAGTTCACCAAGCCGATAATCGCCGGCGTGCACGGGGCTGCTGTGAGTTAAACCTATTGCTAGGGAGGGGCTCTTCATCTGCAAATCGTATTCAGCTTTACAAAATTTTCTTCCACTTGGTGCATTTACCATATTGGCAAGGATTAACCAAGGTAGAGAAAGGCCATTTCACTTTCAGATATTCTAATTTTAACTTACTTTTGCTTAAACTTATGCCTCTAATCAAGTCTATCAAAACTATTAATGCCACTAAAGAAGTGTATCAGAAACGTATCAGAAACGCTGCAGGTTTTAAGATAACCACAACCAAATTAACGTCTCTCTCTCTAAATTAATATATCAAAACTATTGAGGCCACGGTGACTGTAGGATCTGTGATAACGGATCGTGATTGCTTGCCACAGGTTGGCCTGGGCGTTACGATGCTGCCGTTCTTCGACATGGTCTTTGCCAGTGACAAAGCGACGTTCTACACGCCTTACGCCAAGCTCGGCCAGGTGCCCGAGGGTGCTGCAGTCGTGGCGCTTCCCCAGCTACTAGGCAACGCCGTGGTAAGTGCAGAGTTCAGCACTTTCTGTTTCTCGTGTTTCACCGATAATTTGTTGACTTATTGTACTTGTACTCAAAATGTGCGTGGATATAATCTGGAGTAGGTGGCTTAGTTTGATCCAAATTGAAAACCGGTTGGACTTTTTTGGTGCAGTACGTAAAGCCTCTTTTGTCCAATCACTGAGTCAATATTCCCCAAAATAAAATCTGGAGAAGAGTAAAGCTTATATATAACATACTAAAGAGTTACAGCAAATAGTGTGCTACGAGGCTGGATATTGATTGTGGTCAAGAAGGAAAGAGAGAGGGAGCGCAACTTACTAAAGAAAAAAATTAGCGACGTGTGGTGCACTTGTCGGGAAATTGCTGGAAACCCGAGAATTTAACAGGTTTTCTAGAAATGTCTTGGCGAGTGCAATTTTCCTCTCCGCTAAGTTGCGCCCCCTCTCTCTTTACTTCTTTACCGCAAAATACAAACTTCAGTCAAGTAAAATCAGCGAGCCATCAAGCCACTAAACCACTGGTTTCAGTTCTCTATTTGTTCCAATATATTTCGGCACTCCCTGTGACTCTTTACGCTTGTTGTTACAGACCAGCGAGCTGCTGTACGCTTGCCGTAAGCTGACTGCCACTGAAGCCTTGCAGTACGGCCTCGTAACGCGCATCCTCTGGCCCGACCGCTTCCACGAAGAGCTCCTGCCGCTCATCAACTCACTGGCCGGGCAATCCGCACAGGTAGGCGATGATACCTTGCTCACCAGCTGTCACTGGAGTTCAATTATTGATATCGATTGCTTCTACTGAAATACAGTTATGGAGGAAGGTGAAGTTAATCCACTGAGATATCTCCTTTAGCAATCAGACAATTCTGTTCTACCTATGCAATTTGAGTGAACAGAGGGCTGAGCCTTGCTCTGGACAAACCCAACACGTCAGGGTTAAGGGACGATAAACAGAACAGGTAGTTGGGCAAGGATCAGTAAGAATGTCAAATGTCCACAATTTTTTTTCACTTTAATAACACCTGCTTAAAGAATCCTAGGAACGAAGAAATAGTCCTCGTTTCCTAGGTTGAAAAAGCTGGTTGCGATAGATGCCGAGAGTTGTCCACCGTTTCGGCTATGCAAGTCTACCAGCCTTTTGGAACTCTTGCCAAAAATAAAAATAACAAATTCTAGGGTTTGTTAAAGCATTTTATAACAATAATAGCATAGATTACTTTCTGTGAAAAACAAGTGCATTTTATAATCTTTTGGAAGCAATACCGTTAGTTTATAATCAAGAATCTAATCATGGCTTGAGGTCATTGCCGCGAACAAAATGCCTCGTGGCCAGGTCCCTCGTAGAACAGCTCGGTGACGTTCGTGGTTGCGCGGTTGCGGAACAGGCACATGTGTCCCGTCGGGCACGAGCAGCGGTAGTATGCGGAGAAGTGATCGGTGCGGATGTTCCCGCAGAACTCGCCAGTCGCGCATTTGCGAAGCTAGTAACGTCGGAAGTCGGTTAGGAGGACGAAGCCACTGTCTGGGATTTTATAAGACTAGTAGTGGCATTTCCAATCAAAGGCAGCTGGCTTAGAAGAAATGAGATATATATATCAAAGATATACATATCATTGGAAAGAAAGCTAGACTGGAAAAATGTGCAACCGAACCAGGATACGAACCCGGGACCTCCCAATTGCCGGTCGGGTGCTCTACCACCCGACCGGCAAGAGCACCCGGTAGAGCCCTGACCGGCAATTGGGAGGTCCCGGGTTCGTATCCCGGTTCAGTTGCACATTTTTCCAGTCTAGCTTTCTTTCCATCATCCGCTTGCTGGTTTAAGCTCCCTAGTGGAAATGCCAGAAAACCAAAAAACACTGCATATCTATCATTCTTTGTCATTTTCATCGTTGTCATTCCAACATAATTTTCACTTGGTTTCAAAATTAATTGCAGAAGACGAAATCTAGTTGAAAAGGGAAACAACTTGCTAAGGTGGAATGGGCAATTTTTTTTGCTACCTCTTCTTTCTAGCTCTGGTAATTTTCTACTTTTTTGGCAATCGACCAGTTCTACCTCGTTCCTTTTCCTTACTTCCTCTTTCCAATAAATTGACCAAATATGAGTGACAAATGTAGACGGTTGCTAGCGAATCAGTGGTAACGTCAGTCAGTTTACTCTAGCCTCACAACCAAGAATTAATTCCATGTCAGCCCTGGTTCCTCTGGTCCTCACCTTGCTACAGCGATAGAGCTGGCTGGTTGCGGTCGTTCCATTCTTGTAGTCGGCATCCGTGTCCTTGTGGTACTTCCAATAATGCCGTTCCGGGCATCGGCATTCCGCCGTCACCAACCTGTGCAGGTACTTCTCGGTCTTGTTCCGACTGGACGAGACACGAACCGTCTCCGTGCGGAGTGTTACGTTAATAGCTGGCTGCTTCGTCGTGCATTCGGGCAGGTCAGCTATGCTCTCGCAGAACTGAAATCGTTGCAAGGGGAATTCGTTTAGGGCTTGCTTTACAAATTAAGGGTTGGTTTGTTTTGCTTGTTAGACAGGTTACAGTGCTGTACTGGGTTAATGTGCCAACTGTTCCCAGCCTGCACACATTATTCTGTGGAGGTGAGGGACGTATGGGGGCAATAAGGTGATGAGCCGTAGGAGTTATTTGCTTTATTAGCACTAGATGCACAGACACAATGGAGATGTAGTTCGATGCAGTCGGCGGGATCGGAGAAGGCGCGTTGTCTTCTCGTCGACCGGGTCGTGACTGCCTCCTCGTGGTCGGCTCCACTGCCGACCACTTTTTCACCCCCACGCGCATCCCGCCGTGCCGCGCCACCAGCGCGTGGTTTGAGGAGTGGCGGGTACATCCCCCACAGGACCCCCTCCCCAGTGTCCCGTGTGCATCGCGGAACACGATACCACGGTCGCGAGACGTGCAGGAAAATGTACTCGACGGCCGGAGCGGGTGGTGACGATTGGAGCTGGTGTAGCGGCGTCGTCGCCCCGAGGAGGCAAGGGTGCCGAAGTGTTGTCGCCCCGCGGAGGCGGGGGTGCAACAGCGGTGTCGTTCACTGGAGGCGAGGGTGTAGCGGTGTCGTCGGGCAAAATGTAAGCTGGCTTCAGCCTGTCCACGGAAACGACGACCCTCTGCCCGCCGCGCATGATTGTGACACATTTGTCGTGGCGGGCAATGACCTCGAACGGTCCATCGTACGGTGGTTGCAGTGGTGTGCGCACCGCGTCATGGCGCACGAACACATGCGTGCATGTCGCCAGATCCTTGAACAGGAAAACCGCATGCTGACCGTGATGCGAGGGTTGCGCGGGGCGCAGCTTCTCCAGGTGTTGTCGCAGCTGGTCCACGTACGCCGAGGTAGCGTCTCGTGCCCCGGCTGAGGGCGCAAGGTACTCGCCGGGAAGACGAAGCGTAGCACCGTACACTAGTTCAGCCGACGTGATATTTTTTAAGCGAAAAGTGTTGCGTGGTGTGTGCGGTGCGTGTGCATTAACAATAGCGATGGCCGACCCCGTGGTGGAGCGTGTGAGTATGAAGATGCCACCGTTCTGGAAGGACGATCCGGCGTTGTGGTTCGCGCAGATAGAGTGCCATTTCGCGTCGGCGACGATTTCGCGCGACATAGTGAAGTTCCACACAGTTGTATGCGCCCTCGAACAATCCGCGGCGAAGGTCGTGCGCGATGTGATATTGTCCCCGCCCAGCGAGGGCAAATATGACTGTATTAAGAACGCGTTAATAGCGCGGTTATCGCCGTCACCAGAGGCGCAGCTCCAGCGCCTGTTGCAGCGTGAAGAGATCGGTGACCGGACGCCATCGGAATTCCTGCGACACCTGCGCGAGTTAGGTGCAGGAGCGGTCTCCGACAAGTTGATGCAGACGCTGTGGATAAGTCGCCTGCCAGGTCGCATGCAGGATATCCTGGTGGCGTCTGCGGACCAGAACCTGGAGGTTTTGGCGGGGGTCGCTGACCGGATCAGCGAGAACTCAACAGTTGCGCCACACGTGGCGAGCGTAGACCCATCGCCAGCAAACGACGTCCAGACGCAGCTCGACACTTTGACGCGCCAGTTAGCGGCCCTCTCGGCCGACAGGCCGCGCACGCGCTCCACGAGCCGCCGGAGGTCCCCGGATCGCGACGCCCGGAACGAGGAGCTGTGTTGGTACCACCGTACCTACGGGGAACGGGCCAAGCAGTGCAGGAAGCCGTGCAATTTCTCATCAAAAAACTTCGCGGGCAGACAGTAGCATCGGCGGACTTCTGCCCGTCCGCACGCCGCTTGTACGTCACGGACGTTAAATCCCGACTACAATTTTTGGTCGACACCGGATCGGACCTTTGCGTTTTCCCTCGGTCTAAAGTAGGGGGCCCACGCCAGAAAACAGACTACCAACTTTTCGCAGCCAATGGCACAATAATTGCTACATACGGCACCTTCCGCCTAGTCCTTGACCTCGGTCTGCGCCGACCATTCGAGTGGCAGTTTGTCATCGCCGACGTGTCGCAACCGATCATTGGCGTCGATTTTCTGTCTTTTTACAACCTCGTGGTAAACATTCGCCAACAGAGGCTCACCGACGAGGTTACGTCGCTCACCATATCCGGCCGGGCATCATCGAAGGAACCTGATCATGTGAAAGCAGTTTACGGCAGGTCGGTGTACTATTCGCTTCTGGCCGAGTTTCCCGCTATCACTCGACCCGCGGGGACACGGATCGAGGTGAAACACCACACGGTGCACCACATCCACACGACGCCCGGCCAGCCGGCAGCGTGCAAGCCACGGCGCCTGGCCCCCGACCGTCTGCGGATTGCCAAGCGAGAGTTCGACATGATGCTACAGTCTGGCATCGCTCGACGGTCAGCCAGTAGTTGGTCCGCAGCACTACATTTGGTGCCAAAGAAAGAAGATCAGTGGAGGCCGTGCGGCGATTATCGGGCCCTCAACGATCGCACGATCCCGGACCGCTATCCGGTCCCCCACAATTCCAAAGTCAATCTTTTACTTTTTAAGGTATTCAAATAATTGAAAAGAACTAATATATTTTATAATAAAACTGAAACTATATAACAAAATGTTGGTAAAATTGGCAATTAAACTCAAATCTCCTCCAGTTACGGCAGTCTGCTGCTTTTGTTTTCTGTTTTGTGATTAATTTGGGTACTTCTAAATTGTTTAATTGAGTACGTTTCTTGACATTTTTATTACGACTTCAGTCGATCGTTTTAAAGCAGAACACAAAGCTTATCACAGCGTTTTACTTTTATCTGCGAGCGGTTGTTCAGCGGCATGGTGCGATTGTCAGAGTCCCAATTCCACGGGCACTCATGGCCGGTCGGGCACCGGCACAGCCTCTGCACGGTCGGTCGGAGCCAAAACCGTCGGTGGATGACGCTGCAGATTTCCCGGGCCTCGCAAATCGATAAGTCCCGCTCGCTCCTGACCTGCCGACCAATAATTTCCGCTTTTCATAGCCATCTATTTTCGAACTCTGGTTTTTTATGTTCTGTTGCTTGGCTTTACATGGATGCTGCAGCTATATTAAGATTCATCTATCAAAAAAGTGACAGCTATGTATAAATTTATGAGGCCTTTTGACACGATGCCAAAAGTCGATCGTTATGAGAGACTGCAGTTACCTGATGTGGTGCCAATTTTAAAGACACACCCAAAAAGAAAATATGATGCTAGTGCTGGATTTAAGTGAACAAATGTTGGGAAAAAATCATTGAATATTATTGAATTATTCTAATTTTATGTTAATTATGCATTTGGGATCTTCTCAAGACCTGCAAGTCTCTCATCATAGCAAATAAATGCTTACCCTGGCTGGATAAACCAGTTGTATCTCTTCTACTCTTGTGCTGATTGCTTGAAATGATGTGGCCACCAGTGCGGCAAGGAACAACAAGGTAATTTCCAGCCGGCACATGGCTACTGCAGTGGCAACCTCCTCTGTTCACTTCCAACGTTTCTATGACTGACAGAGCTTGATACTCAAGTGTTTAGCTATTTATATATTGGTGTTAATGTGTGCCATTTTTTGTGGCAATATCTTGAATATTATTTCTGAGTTTGTGTTAGCTAGTGCTGCCAAAAGCTAGCCATGTCTTGAGTGGACTCTTGAAGTTTATCGTTGTGAAATTATATTGTGTTTTCTTGCTCAATTGAATCGAACAAATTTGATCTAGAATTAACACTCAAATATTTGCTTATTTTGGTCTAATTTTCTTATGAAACTGAGCTTCAATTTCGATTTATAAGTTACGAAGAATGAATTGATGTTTGAAAAGTAACTATATCATCAGTTTTTAATTATTTTGTTCCATTTATTACTACTAAATGTGTCTGCCTTTAACAGAATGAATGGTTTTTTTGTAATATGAACATTGTATTTGAGTGTAAAAAGGTCACTGTTTAAATGTGGACTTCTGTTTACATCAGTGAAATGTTATTTTATTGATTTTAAATAGAAGAAGTAGAAGATTATAGAGCCTAGAAATTGTGCTCTTTGTGCCAACTAGGAAATAGCAATTTTTTTTTTTTATTATTCATGGTTTTAGCATTTTGTTTACTAGGGATTCACGAACGCAACTTGTGTTGCGTTGTAGATGAGCGTAGCGATAGTTGTGGCTGGTAAAAAGTATAACTGACCAATGCAAAGGACAGAACATGCTAAAAATTTGGGGTCAATCGGTAAAAAAAAGCGCATGATCAACTAAAAATCACTTAATAAAATCGCTAATAAAAAATAATTAATCAACTTACGGACGTGATATTATCAGACACGATATATCTTAACAATATCAATAAATTTGCAACTTTTGGTCAAGCTCGGTTTAAAACTTTGGAAGTAATCGACTTTTGAAGTTTTGAAAAATAACAAAAATCGTTAAAATTGATTGAAACAAAATCTATTAGGCTGATTTTCCCGTCTTGAAATTGATGATGTGTTGAAGGAAGTTCATTTTTCTAACGTGGTTTCTAATCCAGCCAAAACTGTCTTTTTTTCTTCCCAATTTTGATTACAAAATGTGCTAGGAAGCGTAATAATTAAGCCTGTCACTGTCCCTCATTACAAAAAAAAAAAAAAAAACTTTGGTGCAGCCACCTCTATCTTATCAGACAAGACATTGCCTTAACAATTTTTCTGTAATAATACTAGTTTTTTTATTCCTGTTGGTCTTCGAAAATCTACCATCTGTATTTCTAGGCCATGTTCTTTTTTCTAATGTTTCTACTTTCTATCTTGTTCAAAGCCGGCCATATTCCTAACTTTCGGCAATAAATCCGCCAATGACCCATTTTTCTGTCATCACACCTGTAGAGGGATTCTGAGATTTAGCTTGATAGTTGTCAATTGATACACTTGCATTTTTTCCATTGCAATCATCGGCAACAATAGCAGACATCGATCAAGGAGTAGTTGTCGACATCAATAAAAAAAACTTACAATCGCAGTACTGGAAGCTATCTTGTCAGACTACGTCCCAAATTAACAAACCCACTCTGCTCCGTGTGTTTAGTCGATGGAAGCCACCAAAGCGCTTCTCCGCTACAACCTGCGAGCAAGAGTCGACGCCGCACTCGAATCCGAAGCGCAGCTGCTCGTCCAGCACTGGTCCAGCCCCGAATGCCAGGCCAACTTCAAGCGTTTCCTCGACGACGAAGACATCGGCCTTCAACGCCAGCGCAGCGCGGATGTTTGACGTCAGGCAAGGCAACGCAAGTAGGACTTTGTAGCGTCATGTCGACAGCGACGGCAATATCTGTGAGAAATCTTTGCGTTACGTGTTGGTGAAATCTGATTGTTGGGTGGAATGTTTGATGCATACATGAGAAATGTCAATGCAGCATCTTGGCAAACCTGTAGCTTGGCCAAACCTGTTGGATTTCTTGTTCATTTTGCTGCGATGCTCCTATTCACACTACCTTAATTGCACGAGCAAATAAACATTTTTATAATGCAAATCCTACGACTAGAGGGCTAGACTGGAACTACGGTTTATTAATAATTATTCTAAACCCCCAAGTTCTTTTATGTTAGAGGTCCACTTTGAATTTGCATAATTTTAGTTGCTTTCACTTAAAACAAGAAAGATTTACACCAGCTTTCAGATGACACCGATGTGTTTTTCAATGGGCGATCTGTCGCAGTAATTGTCGTCGACGAAACGCGGTTCCTGAAGTGCGTAACAATTCGTGCTCTGCACATTACGTCGGCATCGTGAAGTGGTCCGTGATCAGTTTGTGGTACAAATTTCTGACTCGATTGGACGAAAGAATCTTCTGGAAACCCCAACTTCCTGAGCTGTGTTTTGGGCGTATACAGAGATTCATTCGGCGTTCATTTGTTTACGCTAAGCACAATACATTTTCAATCTTGGTGACTGTTGATTTTTTTTTGTTGATTGTGCTTGCTTTGTTAATTGTTGGAGAAATTGAACAACATTGTGGTAACTAGAAAGGCGATGGTGAAATTGTAAGTGAAAGAAGAAATTATTTTGTATCATCAAAACTGTTTAAACCAAAAATATTGAGAACTGACAGCAGGTGCAGGGATGTTTTTCAACTGAATTTAGTGAAAATAGTGTATAAACATTGTCTCCCAATATTTTCATTTGTATTTTAAATGTAATGACTTCCCAATTTCTTTGTTCAAAATTCTAACTTACCCTTTTCAAGTTGCAATGTTTCTCGGGGCATTTTTCTTGCCCGTCGGATGTTTAGTCGGGGATTTTACATGGAAAAATATTATTTTGGGACGGTGTAATGCAAACTGCCTAGTAGTAGGATATTAGCTCGTAACAACCTTTACCTTTTAAGTTTTAGTTATTAGCCATTTCAATTTATCAATTGCTGTTTTCGTCTCTGCAAGGAACCAAATCAGAACCAAGTTATCACGGTTAATATTA
The DNA here is from genome assembly GCA_947568835.1 of Protonemura montana. Classification (NCBI taxonomy): domain Eukaryota; kingdom Metazoa; phylum Arthropoda; class Insecta; order Plecoptera; family Nemouridae; genus Protonemura; species Protonemura montana. The sequence continues at coordinate 5,797,828 of OX387608.1, forward strand.
ATATTATAACTTCTACAATATTTAGTCTTTATTTTATTTTTGATCAAACTAAATACCTAGAACGTTTCAGCTCGTGGTCGAGTGTTTTGCTGAAGGTTTTTTACATCCAGGATAAAATAAATAAATAGATAAAATAAAAAATTTCAATCTGCGTTGAAAACATTACTATCGAAAGTTTCTCAAATACATTGTCTGTTAATTTGTCATAGGAACAGATTTATTGTAATTTCCCTGAAAATAAAGTGGAACATACTGTATCTGGGAATTTTTTGTTAATAATAAAACGAACATACACGTACGAGTTTGTACAAATTGAAATTTGAGAATGAGTTAACATGGTATTAACATAAATAATTGTTGTTCAAAGATATTCTGGTTGGAAGGCACAGACCCTAAGTAGCCATTTCCTTAACCTTTCATCAAACCCAGTCAAAACTTCTTTAACTCCGTTATTATGTAGATTTGAAAGAATTGATAGTTTTTAACTTCAGGATTTGGTGTCATCGAATTGCGAAAATCACCGCAAATTAATTTCGTTGCTACAAGCGACCGCAACTGTTTACAGCCCATCCTTGCGACCACGCGGACCGCTGACGTCATTGACATTGAGCACATGTGAACAGAGTGTAGCGCGCGCAACTTGTGCGGCCAATTCCCTTGCGGTCAGATGTTACCGAAGGGCTCAATCATCCGGCGTGAGACTAGACTTCAATCGTAAGTGGGTTATTTGTGTGATAGCGATTGAAATTTTTTATCTCACGTCCAAGGGTCACTTATTAAAATAATCAGATTGACTTTATGCAAACCACTTACTGCAAGGGAAATCTTGAAACTACTATTCGGTGAGTTTTGTCGGTTCAGTCATCCTCCTACACGCAGTTGCAGTAGCAAGATGGCGTAAGCCATAACGTCGTGTCGAGAGAGCATTTTATCTTATTTTTAGAAGTTATTTGTTTTTTAAAGATCGTAGAACACCAAATGCTGCTCAATGTCATGGAGATATTACTAGCCTTATTTTCAATATTATTCTCGCTTGTCTTGGTTGTGGTGCTCGTAGGTTTAGGTGAGGATACTTTTTCATGTCTTGTTGTGCTATGACAAAGGATTTTAATTTCTGAAGGAGGTTTATTTCTTTAAATTATTTGTCAGTTTTCTACGTTTCACCTAAAATAATATGTAGTTAAAGTTTTCGTGGCTTAAAGACATTTACAGTATGTGAACCCTTTTTATGCACTCAAAAAATGTGGAAATGACGGTTGAAAATAATTTGTTGAATTTCTTTTGTTGCAGGCTGGTACCTTGTTTGGAAGTTCTTCCTGTCAAGGTTCAAATTTGTTCGTGAACTTATTGGCGGAATGTCAGAGTCTCAATCGGTAGCTGACTTAAAGAACGGCCGCTCTCGTATCAGGAAGACTAGACTGGATTAGAATTACTTCAAAAGTCTTCGCAATACAAGTAAGACTGCAATCTATAGTGTAAGTCCCCTGTCACGTTGTTACGAAGCATCTTATTTGAAGCGAGATCAAAATGAATATCCGATGTGCGAGACCGGAAGATCTCATGAACATGCAGCATTGCAATTTGTTGTGCTTGCCAGAAAACTATCAAATGAAGTACTACTTTTATCACGGATTGTCGTGGCCACAGTTGAGCTATGTTGCGGAAGATGAGAAAGGCCAGATAGTGGGTTATGTTCTTGCCAAAATGGAGGAAGACAGCGAAGATAACCCCCACGGTCACATCACTTCGCTTGCTGTGAAGCGATCGCATCGCCGACTGGGCTTGGCCAAGAAGCTCATGGACCAAGCATCTCGAGCTATGGTAGAATGTTTCAACGCTAAGTACGTATCGCTCCACGTGCGAAAAAGCAATCGAGCCGCTCTCAATCTTTACACGGCTACCCTCAAGTTCCAAATTTCTGAGATCGAACCGAAATACTATGCCGATGGCGAGGACGCATATGCAATGAGGCGCGATTTGGCTTCATTCGCGTCGGCGCCGTTAGTTTTACCGAACTTTGATCCTAAGATCAGCGACGACAAAGATGTGATCACGGAGAGGTTGTAGTCATCATGTTAAGATTTTTTTAATTTTCTTCCAAACTTTCTAAATACATTGCAATGTCTGTAAACATCGTGTTAATTTCTTAAACTAAACTTGTGTAATATTCCTCTCGGGATTTATCAAGCTAAGAAACAATAATACAGCTCAGCAAATCAAAACAAGTACTCAAAAATGAATTTATGATTGTTGCCTTGATCACAGCCTTGTAATATGAACCATTCCATTCCATCGAGTCTTAGTGCTTCCTTTTTCCTAAGTCAACAAATTTTTTTAGAAAGCTCTAAGATTTTTCACATCTAATATATTGTACAAGAGCCATATAATTTTGATAGCAGACCTTTATTTATCTTTTCTATCTATATTCAATCATAAAACAACTCGGAACACTGCCTAATACATTTATTCACATGTCTACTTTCATTTTTTGTTTTGTGAATGTAAATTCTGAACCTAGATATATTTTTCCATTTCGTGGCCAAGTGAGATTGCAGGCGTCGTAATTTCCTCATTGTGTCTTTGTATTTGACATTGAGGTAAGGAGTAGGTGTATATTTAGCTGTTTTGCAACCTGGGACTGTTTCCAATTGAAACTTGGCAGGTACTTAAAAGTGTTACTTGCTTACGCTCTGCTCTACTCAATGAAAGTGCTCTTAAAATTGAGCTTGAAATCTGTTTTGCTCGACTAGATTCAAGTTGCAATTTGATTTGACTCCTGTCAAACTGGTCAAAATATAATACTTTTTAGTTTTTAGCCAATAACACACTTTCTAATCTATCGGTGACTTATCACCATGTGGCAAAAACCAATCGACTGTGGTGAATCGTTGATTTAGTATCTGCTGGCTTTTCAAAAGCAGTCCTAGATCACTAACCGATTCACACATTTTTTGCCTTTAAACCTGAAAATTGATTACATTTCTGAGATTTTCGTTAGCGTTTCCATTGTCGCGCAAGGTTATCTTCATGTTTTCTGCGATTCTTTTGAAGTCTAGCTCGGAGTGGCGACGGTGCCATCGGTCGCATTCGAGGCATTGTCGCTGGGAGCCGATTCTTTGATGGCGAGCCAGGGAAGACGTTTCTGCAGCTCCAGTCTGCAGCAAATTCAAACCAATGTTGCAGCTATATTTGATAACCAGGGTTTTAAGTTTGACAGCATTATTTTTATCCTTCGGACCTCATGCACTATGTCTTTGTAAGCGATCTATAAATTGAATTTTGGTGGATTCATAAGCTGACATGAAAAAGAAGATAAGCTGCCTAGATACATGAAAGCCACCATCAATCAAACAGAAGATTTTTCTGGTTTCTCTTGCTCTGAAGGAAAGATAAACAAACAACTCGGCTGCAAATATTTAAGTCTGGTATTATACAGAAAAATAGTAATGTCAACCTCGGGAACACAAACCTGTATCGAGGATGACTGATGGCGTAGACGTAGGGATCGAGACAAGCCACAGCCTTGCACGTGCACGCAGGAATCATGCTAACAGCTGGCGTCAGCATTGATCTACAGCGGCGGGAAATCAAAAGTCAGGCAAACGGTAGGAATACCATTTCACGTTCTTCCATTTAGAACTACCAGACTTGCCTGTCTCCGAACGCTCCTATCAGAGCCATCACTCCGTAAGGTGTCCAAGAAGCCACGAAAAGGAAGCAAATGCCGATCGCTGCCCTAGCGATTCTTATCTCCGCTGACGTTTGATTGGCTTGCTGTCCCGATCGCAGCGATTCCACGTTCATCTTCTTTGCCTGCTCCCTGAGTGCTTTCTCGTGGTTGAACACGTGCTGAACGATATGTGAGTAGAAGTAGATGATCATGCTCATGGGAAACACGTACGAGAATGTGAAAATCACCGCGACAAACAGTTTGGTGTCTGGAGTTTCGGAGAGGTAGTCGAAAGTGCAGCTTGTCAGAAATCCCTCTGGAAAGATAGCAGTAATTACCAGCAGTATTTTCATAATAGCTCTAGATTTGAAAAATAATACAGATCTGATTTTTAATAGAAAGGAAAAATACTTTTTATTTATTTCATGAAATCTACTCTGCCACAATAGTGGTTTCCAAAAATTACAAATTAAAACAAAATAACAAATTTTCAGAAATTGGTGCAAAATAACAAATTTCAAAAATGAAATGTGTAAAAAAGGTACTTTGGTATCATAAGAAATTATGCCATTTTTTTGTTGTTGTTGCTAATTTGTCAATTTACTCTTGTTGTTAACTTAGGCAACTAATGCAGGAAATGGTATGGTTAGCGTTCAGAGGTGATCAAAGGTATGGGGCGCAGAAAGCGAGGGTGCAACTTACCACTAACTCTAAATTCAATTGATATTTAACATAACACGCCTTGCCTTTATACCACCACTAAAGAGTAGTGTGTGAGTCACTCTAGTCACTTTTCAACGTCAATTAAATTTCTAGTTTCCTTAAAATTGCTCATTGTCTTCCTCATTCTCATAACAAATGTATGAAAACAATTTGAAATTGTATGTACTTATCAGCATAATTGCAAAATGTACTGATGATTTGGAATGTATAATTTGCAATTAAATTATTTCAGAAAAGGACTTTGATACTTTGTAAATATTAAATAGGTAGATTACGTTCAAGCGTAGTTCACAAAGTCCCAGGTACCTACGCTAGATCAGAATAATGTTTTTTTTCTGATGCCTTAATGAAACCCACCTGGAACAAACCTCCCCCAAATCTCAAGCAGAGGCAAAGTAGCCCAAGGGAGTGTATAAGCCCACACGAGCATGATCATCAACAGCGCCTTTGTGTGGGTCATTTTGCCGTCAAACGGCTTGGCGATCACGCTGCAAAGGCAAACTCACATTGTGCAATAGTTCTAGGAGGGAGTAAAACATCTGCACTAGTTCTAAAAGGGATAGCAGTTTTATTTTTGAGCTGCATTATTTGTTTCTGGGACTCGTGAAACTCGGAAAATACAGTTCAAAATTTTAAATGTCTATAGTTCGATATTTTCAGCGTAAAATGAGGATTTTTTCTTTAGGTCGGTATAAGGAGTCAGTCTTCATCTTATTAAACAAACAATTATAGTACCTTAAATTACTTTTATCTAAGATAATACTCATTACTTGAGAAGCTATTTAAAAACCTCTCGTTATAATTCTTGTGGTACAAACATCTTTTGTTGTGCAAACCATAATTTGATCAATAGTCTTTGCAGTAGGATTTGAAGTTGTGAACCCTTGCTTTCTGACTCATGTAGTCTTAAAACAAAACAATCCAGCCTCTTGGCACCTTATCTAACAGAATTTTACTTCAAGAAGCGTTTCTTACTTGTATCGGTCGTAAGCAATGCAGGCGTTGGTCATTCCAGCTCCGATCCCAGTACATGAGCCCATAAAGCCAAAGATTTGGCAACCAATGTGACCAGACGCAAAGCCTCCGCTGAACGAGTTGAAGATAAAGATCGGTGCCTTGACCATCATGAAGAAGTCGCAGATGGCCAAGTTCAGAACAAACATGTTCGATGGTGTCCGGAGGCTTTTCGCTCTGTGCAGATAATGAACTGTTAGTAGCGATATATTGGTTGATAAGAAAAAAGAACAGTAAATGTTTGTTTATTTGCAAATAAACAACAGTAAACGAGCCAGCAGTACATACGAAGAGAAGATCCAAATGACAAGTCCGTTGCCCACGATGGCGAAGATGGTGAACATGCAGTAGAGTAGTCCGAGAAGGTAGTGCAGCCCCATGTTGGGCTCGGGGTACTGAAGCCAATGCTCGGGGATGTGCACCAGTTCCTCTGCGGGCACATTCCACCCTAGGAGGCGTGGCGCTTGCGGTGGGGCTATCCTGCATTCAGAACCAGTATTGAGAGGGAGTTGCACACCTGGGTAGACCATAGGATCCAGCCAGATTATTGAAATTGAAGTCATGCAATCCATTGTTGGCAACAGGAATGTTGCCAGAAGTGCTGGCACATCCCTAAATCAGATGTCTCTATGATAATAATTCTAATTTTAGAGTTTTAAAACACGTTGTAGCAGATTTTAAGCACATAAACCTGGTAAAAACCACAATAACCAACAATAAAAAACACTTTAAGTACTCTTTGAGAGTACTCAATATCAGGGGCTCTCAAGATGGCGACCTTGGCTTCCAGCTCTCTGTGGCAACCACTATCCAGGCTATTTCCATCCTTGCCATCTCGCCACTGTTAAAATTGTGGTATAATGTATTGGTAAATTGCAAATTTAGCACCCGTCTCTTAAAAGACAGAAGTGCACACTTTATGGTGTGTTGTTAATGAGCGAAGCCATTTTCTTTTTTTATTGCCTTATAACTTTTTGAGCTTGCACCCAGAACGTTTTTGCTACCTTAGGCACATTCAATGCTGCAAATTAAATTCAGAGCAAAATTTTGCTATAGGGGCTGTGACCTCAAGCACCCCTCATACCTTCGAAGAAACAATTACTTGATCATACTTCTTTCGGTGATTTTCAATCACCGAAAAAAATCCTTTATTTTGTGCTGTAAACATTTTTCCATGAACTGCAAATTTCAACCAATATTTTTTTTTATGAAAATTATGATGTACCTATACATAATGTAAATCTTGATTGGTTAGCAAACTTTCTGTAAAATGTTTTTGAAAACACAGGGATTTTGCATCAAAATCAAAATGGTCCAACACACAAGCTCACCAAGTGACATTTTTACAGGTAGTGAAATGTGTGCCCGGAGAAAAGAAGACAGTGAGAAAGACAACGCGCCGAAACATCTCAATTCTCGTGATTTCTATAATTTTTTTGACAAGCACACTTCACGACGCCAATTTTCTTCTCCGGTAAGTTGCACACTCTCTCTTTCTCTCATCACCACAATTTTGTTTCCCCTTATTTAGACTCTTATCTCCGATTATCTTTTAAGGGAAACCCCAATCTTACTCATAGTACTCTTACCTAGCGGACGGTACCAGTATCGACTGGTTGCCGAAAAAGTCGCCACCACCGCCGAGGAGCTCCATTGTTCCGCCCTCTGGGAAATATCTTCGCGTGTACTTTGCTTTTATACCTCAGCCTGAATCCAGCACTCTCGAAGTAATCCAATTCCAAATGGAATAAATCCCAACGCACGCTCACATGTCTAATTGGTCGGGCACAGTTCCGTGCGCCATCAGAAAGCTTTGTGATTCGTTTGGATTAGAAGAAGTTGTACAAATGACAGGCCATCAGCAAAATAAATGTTTTTCTTGACCTGATGATATCTTTTTTTATAGGAGATAAGCAGATAGTTGTTCTATTTTTGTATGGGTTGATCAAAATCAAAGTAAGGCTTCTCTTAATTGATGCCTGAAAAGTTCTTTGAAATAATCCATTGAGATTGATTTGATGCTAATTGGTAAATTCCCTCCCTTACCCTTACATATACATCAGATGCGACCTTACCTTTCCGTGAGTTTGCACGATGAATAGCTGGCGTCAACGTTGGTAAAACTAGAACGCTTGGTAAACCCCGAGAATCAACTCGTGTGCTGCTCAATAAATCACCATAGTTTTATAAATTCAAGCACTTAATACTTTAATATCACCAATTTGAAGTGGATACTTTAGTGGGTAAGAGGGTAAAAACAAACTAACCTGTAAAATGTGAATCTGGTTGTGAAAGATGGAAAAAAATATTTAACGCCTTAGAATATTTTTCAGAGAAGAGATGAATTATAGCTGACAAATAAATTTTTATTCTCTTTTCGATTACCTGGATGCTATGACGTGGAAACATTTTGACAACTATTAAAATATTAAAAAGCTGAAAAAGCTTTCTCAAAAACATGATGACAACAGAGATTTATGAGTTCTAATTTCATTGTGCAAATTTCGCTGAGTTGCTGCAGCATTGGAGCGATTCCTGGGGAAGCAAATCCATTATGAGGTACTATCACATCGTTAAACATTTTGCTTTTCATATTTTCTTTTTACGCGTTTTATTGGATAAAAACGAATGCAGAGTACAATTTCCACAACTGTAATACTTATTTAGTTATGAATAAGACTAAATTACATTAAGCAGTCATGCCAACAATAAAAAATTTGATATTGACCACCTTAAAACAATATATTTTGAAATACCTTATCATGAGTCATAAGCACCGTTTCTTAGAGAAAGCCACATGATCACACCTTAGCAAAGCAATAACAGCGCTCAGCGCGTGAACTAAAATCCCTAATCGTAGCGAAATTGGTTCTGTGGCCGCCAACGATAGTGAAATTACGTCATCTTTCGGCAGGTTGCAAGGAACTGCCAGAATACCTTGCAAAACTGACTCGAGTACATCCCTGTCTAAGCAAGAAAATACTTGGGAGATTTTGGTATAAACACCGTATAACTCATTCGGCTCGGATTTTTCAGTAGATATCTTTAGCCGATGCCAGTTAAGTAGCTCTGCTCTACTGCTAAATTTAGGAACACTGTTGTTAAACTTGTCGAAGGCTACAGTAATACTACGATGCAACGTTCTTTCAAAATGTCCTCCACCTAATGTGCACAGATTACTTAGCGTAGGTTCGTTCAATTTCGCCAACAGTTTTAGTGCCGAGTGACAAGTCGAAGAGTATTCGAGCCGCAATTCCTTCGTTGGTCCACATATAAATAATTGATGAATAGCTGGTAAGTCAATTGAAATGTGTCCTTTACCTAAACTTATATTAACAGTTAAATTTTTGGCTTTTTTACAATCAATTTGAGCTCCACACAAAATTTTGCTATTCAAAAAGTGTATTTCTTCCAAAGGAACTCCGTGGATTACTCCAACTTTCTCTTGTCTAAGGTTAAATAATGTCAAGTCGGATAAGATCTGCGAAGATAACAACAAAACTTCAGGACACGGACCAACTTTTTGAGCTCTTTCATATTTTAGCACCGAACATAATTGGTTGATTTCACATTTGACATCTGAACCGTCGAATTTACCATCTTCTGCTTCGCTGTCGCTGAAGTCAGCAACGATTAATTTTCTAGGACCTGATTTCTTAATGTTAAAAACTATTCCGTTGATTGAAAACCCGTTTTTCATGCAAGATTCTTTAACCGTTCGTGAAGCCCCATTTTCGTAACTGCACAGACTTGAAAAATCTTTGTATAGCGTTGAGATCTTCGACGGATTGCCTCCACAGGTACAAGCTAATGAAATAGAAATCCATTCGTGAAAAAAATTTGCCAGAAACAGACCAACGGTAGCAGTAAACCTGGTGTAAAAATATGTACGCAAAACGTTTAAAAACAGGCACCCGTTGGTAGACTCGTAATTTAGCTCACTTTTAACTGTCAACTGCGCCAACCCAGAATGTAAAACTCCGAGCTGTCTACAAATACGACTCTTGTCCTTCACGTCTTTCAGACATTTCAAAAGTGCAGCCGTCGTAAAAACAAAACTTTTTACTCCGTCACCCAGCGATTCGTTGACTGTCTCTGAGCACCGTACGATCATCTTCATGAACGGCGTGTCCCCTTCAGCATAGACTGCCTTCAAGATGCTGATGCCACTCCGGGTGATCGCCATCTGCCCGGTAACGTTCTGGCTGAGAACCGCCCGGCCTCGTGGACCAAACGCCGTGCTCAGCAGCCGGTTCAGTTGGTCCAATCGGTCCCAGTCAATGGCGGCCATTGCGTTCGGCTGTGCCGTCTTTCAGATGGAACGCCGGGCGGTATCGAATGCTCCCATCGGCTGCTGTGTAGCGCAAGGCGGGGTTTGGTGACGTATTGTTACGGTTGCCTAGCGATGTGTACCTGGAAAATTAATGTTTCGTGTTGATTTTTTGTTGTGACTCGTGTTACAGAAGAGGACTTTGGTCGCTGGTGTTATTTTCTGTTTAGTATTGAGCGATACGGTGGTTTTAGGGCTTTGTTGCTTGATGTGGGTTGAAAGGCTCAAGTTAACTGCTGGAATTTTTGGATCACATCTAAATCAGGTGTCTTTTTGAGATGAAAATCTCTTCTCATTTCAGTAGAGATATGGAGAGTGAAAGAGTTTTGGCCCTTCTCGTACATAAATCCCGCATCCAATACTGGAGGTGGCGGTAAAAGTTTAAAAATGCTCGACGTGAACTAGTGGGGAAAAATTTCTATCACCAAAGATTTTTAGATGAAAGTACTTTTTAATTGACAGATATCACTCATTTTTGTGTGCATATTAGCGTTGAGTGTGAACATACGCTTAACGATATTAGTAATAAAACTGTTTCTCTCAGTTCTAGAATCAGTCTAACAAAAGTGTCCATCTATAATCATATTTTATTTTGAACACTTTTTGCTTCTCACCCTCTTAAAAGTTTGTTCGGTTACAGCATAGATGAGCAATTTAATCACAGGCAACTGTTTAGATGGCTATAGAACTTTATAAATTTTTACATCGTTGATGCCGCTTTCGATCTCTTGCTCAGTTGTTCGCGTAGCACTCTTTGAGCACACAACACTTTTAGCACTGGTGTCATCATTCGGGCAAGCAACTGTCCCACTCTCTCCCAGCGCAGGCTCTTGATTGGCATTCAAATATAGAGATATTCTACAATTATTTTCTATCATTTTATTTTCGTATGACATTCTGTTTACCACTTCGACTGGCGGTTCTTTTGGAATGAATTGGAAGAACCTTCTCCGGTGAATGTGTATGCAAGAGGAGAAGCAAACAAAGAACGGTATCGTGGAAAGTGCAAACACGTAAGAGTAGTTCTGTGACGGACGACCAGTCTCCGGTATTGCCATAAGACTGTTACTATCGTTGTTTATTCGACACAAAAATTTGCGATCAAACTGTGAAAACTCGTGGAAAAATTTGGAGCACGACACTCGAGGCTCGTAGCCAAAGCCAAGCGTGTTTACGAACAACGGTATTTCTAGGCTAGAGTTTGAAATGTTCATGTCACTTGCATGTTCTATTTGATCACTTGAATTTGAAAGCAAGGTGTATTCTGACAGAGAATCAAGTAGAGAATAATTAACGTAGACGTGAACGCAACTGAAGAGTGTAGCTGTTGCGCTCTGACGACAAGAGGACCAACTACAATTGGAAGTCCCACGAAACGTTTCCACTTTCGCAGTACCGCACACGGCTGGTAACAGTTGAAGGCTCAGACTGAACGACATGGGATCAATAAACATTGACAATGCTAAGATGGACAGGATAAAACTCAACAACGCCAGAACGACGCAGATAAAACCTTCGAGCTCTTTGATTTGAGCCACACGCTTGTCCAAACGCATTCCATAATAGATCTTTCGTAGAAAACGTTTAAAGGCCGCAATTAAATTACTACGATACATTTAACTGTGTGCTTTGCAACTTGTTTGTTGGTTTTGACCACAGATCAATAACTACATGATGCAACATTCACTGTATTGCTTGCTTCAAAGGATATTGCATGAGCTACAACAATATGTGCATGACAGGTGACAGATATCAATCAGATTGCATTTATATATTAGTGATTTCTAAAAATGATACCACACGTGATTCTAGATGTAATGCAACTCGAAGGTATTATCGGAATAATTTTAAATTATGAAATTCTGGTAAAGCATAGTAAGCAGAATTTTATGTGTTTAGATGATACATATTCACAATTAAGCTATGACAACTTTGTCTCGATGCACCTGAGCCCACTGAGTATACTCTGAGGTAGACACAGCAAATAATACGCAATTGCAGCTTTCTCTGAGAAATCAGCATCAATTTTGGGAGACCACAATATATGGATAGTATGTGAATGAACCAAGTTTTTTAAGGTGATGTTGCTTGCAGGTCATTTTGAGCCAAACAGTATCAATATAAATTGTGTTGTTACCCTTCATCGTAGAGACTGCAATAAGGTACTGAGAAATCCTTTAAGTACTTCCAGATGAACTCGTAGTCCCAGTCGAGAAGAGGACTGACACGCATTACCTGGGGCCAGCTTTCATCTGTCATCTAAAAAAATTAAAGCGATGAATAAATGCTTCGATTTTGTTAACATTTCATTCTACTATCTCAACTTCTAGATCGTAAATAGGGTGTATTGGCTTTGCCAGCCTTCATTAATAATTTACATGACTTTAGCTAGTTGGGACAGGAATTGATCAAGTGATAAAGATAATTACCATTTGTAAAATAATCAATTGGTTGGCTAGGGCAAATTTAATTTACCTGCATGCTGTTTAAGCCTTCCGAAAAAGGATCTGTTCTCCGTGTCCCCATCAGGACTGCTTTCAAACGTGGGTTCTCTTTCAAAATAACCCCGAGTGCATTTTTTATTGGGCCTGGCACAGTAGTGAGAGCCAAATCATACCTGTGCAGAAGTTTTTGGTTGTTATCAAAAGGCAGACAATTACTTTGGCAGAATTTTAACTTTAAAATAGCAAAATAATTGTTCATGCCTGCTGACAGACTCGCTGATAAACTTTTCGACTTCCATGAATGGATTTTGACTCTGTATGTAAACCGCTTGAAGTCTCTCCCTCGAATGTGGGAATTTCTTATGGAAAACTGCTTGCGCCATGTGCAATAAGACCGTGCAATCTTTGCCACCATTGAAACTTAAAAATATCTGTGATACATCATACCTATCACAACATTCTTCTAGAACCTGGAAATGAAGTAATGCAACATTTATGTTTGCTGGAAAAGTAGACATCAGCAGTAGGTAAGCTTGTAAATTATTCTCAGAATTTACACGATGTATCAATGACGTACTTGTATGGCTTTTCGAATATCTTTCACGTACTTCCCGCCTGTCATAGACTTGGCCAGAGTGTACAATGGTTCCATGCCACTTTCCTCTGGCAGACTAACAACTGAGTCCGCTGGCAGTTTTCTACGTAGAAACTTTTCAGCATCTTCAGCTTGATCTTTAGAAGTAGATTCAATCGTTAGTTTGGTCTTGTAGAAGTCGCTACTTAAGCAAGGATACGAGCCAAATATCACAGAATTCTTGTATTTCTCTACAGCGGTATTTAAGACACTGACTATTTCGACCTCCTGACGTTGCAAGTACAGCTGCCGAGTGTAAAATGTACATGTTGCCGTTTTTTTAAGGAGTTTTTCAATAGAAAGAAAATTATGTTCAAAGTATTCTGGGATTCCTGGGAAGAGGTAAACATTGTTAACCTGAACCACAGGAAATGAGACTGTGGTAGGATCGTTAATTTCTGATGCAACATAGATTAGTTTGCTAGATATTGGTAGATGCGCAAGCTTGAGAGCTGGGTTAGCTGCTATGTCTGTGCAGCTTTTTCCTGGGTAAAATCTTTGCAAAAGTAGTGCCATTTCAGTGTTAAGAACTACATTTTCTCCGAAAGCCTTGGCTACACCCATGTACGTCACATCGTCATGAGTTGGTCCAATCCCTCCGCTAGTTATCACAAGCATATACTTTTTGGAGAAACTCGCCACTTCTTCAGCAATTTCGTCAATATCGTCTGATACAACTACTATTTTGCAAACCTTTATCCCTATTGCATGGAGACGTTTGGTTAGGAAGCTAGAATTTGTATCGATTATTTGACCTTTCAGTATTTCATCTCCTATCATTATTATACCAGCTGAATAAAACCCATCAGTAGACATTTTTATCTAATTGAGTAGAACTTCCACGGTAACAACTTCACCAAAATATCTTAAAAGGCTACACAATTTGGTCCACAGATTGTGAAGTGGACAGCAGCAAAGGACTTTAAAAGGTTAAAGTTCAATGCAAGTTTGCTAGACAAATAATTTGCTCCTAACCTGCACAAGATTTGATAGCTGAGCTCGGAATTTGATGAGATTCGAATGCCAAAAATGCGATTCAATTTACTTACAAGCAGCAAATTGATTTCCCCGAAATAAAAAATATCCGCTGTACTGTCAATGTCATTAATCTGTTGTTTACATTTTCTGACAGCTGAATCTTTGGTGGGGGAAGAAGAAACTATCAACGCGGTACATACGAATTGTTACTGGCTTTTTATTTCCAAATTAAATCTCACAATATTCAGTAATTATAAATAAAAAAATCTCAACAGTCACATTTAGATTACATCCATAGGGCACTCCTCTGTCTCAACATCTGCTGGCTCGTCAACATGTTCTGTAGATGCTTGATCAGTTTTAGACTTTTTGGATTTGGTTGCTGGTGTCTTTTCTAGCATCTGTTCTTGCAATTCCAGAAGCTCACTATCTTCCTGTTGAATTTCCGTCAGGAGCTGCAATCAATGGAATTAGGTTTGGGTTAGAATAAAATCCCCAAATGCAGTTTGTTGTCAATAGTTAACAAAAGTTTAACCATAGAATAGTGATATCATTATTCTATTTTGTAACAGTAAACAAAAATATGCCAGTTAAATCAAGTAACGTAAAAGGCAAATAATTTTTCTTACCTTCTTCATTCTTCTCGTAAGGATTTTAGGTTTGTTATTCCCTCGTCTATTACCTATTCCTGGTTTAACAATAGCACCTTGTTGAATTTGTACGCTCTTCCACTGTTCCTTTAATTTCTTTGATTTCTTTCGTTGATTGTAGCCCATTGTCAGCACTGAAATTAAAATTTAAGATCTATGAATCCACCACATCATTAAATACCATATTTATCTCAAAATAAAGATGGTTGTTGCAAGTTTTTTGTTTTTTTTGGTGATTCCACACGGGAGCTGAAACCAGCAAGCAAAGGATGGAAAGGAAGCTTGACTGGGAAAATGTGCAACCAAACTGGGATACATACCCGGGACCTCCCAATTGCCGGTCGGGTGCTCTACCACCAGAGCTATCCGGGAACACAGATGATACTATTAGGATGAAATCTTATTTTAAATTGCAAACGCTTGTAATGCGCAGGGTATTTTATTATTATCAACACTATAACCGTCTCAAAAATCGATGCCCAAACGGGCACACGAACCTGGATCTCCACCTTTCGCGGGTGTTGCTCTGAACCATTGAGCTATTTGGACACCGGTTGAAATAGAGAAACTATTTGGACCCCGTTTAGGCATCGAATTTTTGATTTTTGAGACGGTTATAGTGTTGATAATAATAAAAAAAAACAGATGATACTGTCCTGTGGCCATTGAATTAGCATCTCATCATAGAGTTGCTAAAAACTTGACAATATGAGTAGCCTTGGCCTCTTTCCCCCTTGAGGGGATCCCTTATCCCATTTTGTGAAACTGGAATCTGTGTGTCTGGACAGCCCAGTTGGTAGAGCACCTGACCGGCAATTGGGAGGTCCTGGGTTCGTGTCCCAGTTTGGTCGCACATTTTTTCAGTCTAGCTCCCCTTCCATACTTTGCTAGCTGGTTTCAGCTCCCCAATGAAATCACCAGAAAATCCGAAAAACCCTGAACACTGTACTTAAATAGGTGGCACCTGAAATGCATTTTTTTTTATAATTAAATTCTACCACATTAATAAATTATATATATATAAATAACCACAATAATAACACAATATATGTACAAATCTGACCCATTTGATTCGATTTCACAACTAGTTAGTGAGTCGTTAAATCATAGACAATTGGTAGTTATGTTTATAATCCCCCCAGAGATTTAATTTTTTCCCCATTTTTTATAAATTACTTTTGCACTTTGTAACCTATATCCATTTGTTACATTTAAAACTACGACACTGGTTTGCGAAATGGTAACACATTTCAAATTTTGGATGAGTACCCCAAAGCCCAGATTTATGTAGCTAAGATGGTTCAATATCGCCCTAGTTAAAAGTTAGCTTACAATTATTAATACGATAATCTAATTTTTTTTCTATATACAATCTTCAACTTTTTTGGGTGAATTTTGTAAAAGGATCAGATCGGCCAGACCGTTTGTTCTGGTTCCTTTCTCAGCCATTTTTGATCTGGTCGATCAGCTAAACACAGAACGACACTGGTGGGAACCTCAAGGCTATCACAACAATGATGTTCTAGCTACCGAGAACTTTATAAAAATGTATCTGAGATGGTTTCAGTCTATGTATAACTTGGAAAAACGATTGTAATCCATATAAGTAAAGCTTTTAATTTCTTTTTTAAGTTATAGGATATTAAGATTACTTGTTAGCTTTATTAACACAATAAACGCTGGCAAATAACTAGTTTAGAACTGAATGTAGCCAACATAATATCCACGATGTTTCACAGTAGCTAAAACCACACTCCCTGCAAACAAATATGAGCAGAGAACATTTAAATACCCCCTTCTGATCATTCGGTCGGTTTTGACCGAATCGTCTGGTAGATTACGGAATGTTAGGCCAGCCAACCTGATTAGGAAGAGATACACGAAACGGGTCCCGGTTGCCACTAGATCGATCTAATGCTATTATTATATGCATTTATTCGAAATTAACCTTCTGAGCGTGAAATCGTTGGTGAAATCAGAGGTGAAATGTCAATCCAACCTCACTCTCACATGCTCGAATTTGGCCGCGTTGGAAAAATTACCCAAAACTCTAAACCATTGATGTTGATGATATAGTCAAATATTATCACATGAATGCGTTAGTTGTGCCAAATATACTAACCAGAGCGTTCTGTCTTAGAATTGTGTGGAAAAATTCAAACTCTTGCACGCCTGTGAAGTGTGGCAAACAACATGGCGGATACATAAGCACCCTTAAGGAGGCTACAATCGTGCCATCAACACACCGCCTAACTATTCAAAATTCCACCAAATTATGCAACGTACCATAATCAAATATTCAAACCACATTAAGACGTTGTGAACCGATAAAAACATACAAAGGTACCCTGAGATAGCAGGAAAATTTGGATTGGCGTTTCTGAAGGGATTGAACCCGGCATCCAATACCCAAAACCGACATAATACAAATGTATTGCTTTATTACTTATTCAGAGAGCAAAAAAACATATGGATATGAGTAACAGGAAGAGGAAAGTGAAGTCGTTTGATCCATGGTTCAATAATAATTTCATTTGCTGTTCTGTTATACAACGGTTATACTTACCATGCTATTCTTTAATAATTTAACCCTTGTGTTAAGCAATGGTGTAACAGTACCGAGTTCTGAGATCACATTTATGTTGGAAACAGTCTGGTGATAAGAGCGAGCTTTAATATCCAGCCATTGAATTATCTGGTGCTGGAAAAAATGTAAGCTCCGTCGTTTTGTTCCTGTAACCTATGGCGAGAACATTCGGGTTAAAAATAAATGGTATGACTTGGATAGGACTGAAGTATGACGAGCTTGGATTGCTACGGGTTAGCCTTCATCTGCTCTTATACTAGCTAGAAATATATTTTGCAGCTTTTTATATCCAAGCTGATCCAATTTCAAACAGCTCATATTCTCCAGAAAAATTCCAAGCATTTCATTTTCAAAATTGATTCTGGCATCATGCTACTATGGAAATATTATTCGAAATCCCAACTGTCTACCGCAACGTAAAGAAGCAAAACATGTCACATAATATTATATATTATTAGTTAGATAAATAATACATGAACTTAACAGAACACAAATAATAAAGATAAAAATCTACATTTGCATGACAGAAAAACTGCTGGTAGCCTCTAGCGACGCTGGTGCTATGGATGGCTTGGGATCTTCCTTGGCAATCTTCTTCGGTTCGGCTGCCGTCGGGGCTGACTTCTGGAGCAGCTGTTCCTTGAGGTTCACAAGCTGCTTGTCTACTTGTGCTGTCTTCTTCTGGTTGCCATCTTTCAACTACAAAACAATTGTAGTCAGTAAGCATTGTAGGCAATCAGGGATAGATGACTTGCAAATAATCACTTATTGCTATACCACATTTAAACCAAATAGATAACTATATTTCAAAATTCATTTGAAAGATAGTTTTAAACTTGGAATTTTTTAACAAATATGCAGTCAATTACTATTACTACATGTTGGTTTTGAGAATTAATTTGAATTCACCCATGACAAAACATGTGTCAGATCTGGAAGATTGATACAATTTAAAAACTCTTCTTGTAGTAAAAAAGAAAAGAAAGAGGAATCAAAACTTACCGGAAAAGAAAATTGGCGTTGCGTGGAGCATATATCGGAAAATTTGAAGAAATCCTGAGAATTTCTCGACATGTTCTCCCCGCGAAGCCAATTTTCTTTCCCGGGACGTTGCGCTCCCTCTCTCTTTCCTTCGTAACCAGAACGAATATTTAGCCTCTTGGCAACTTATTTATAAACCTTACTTGTTTCAATTTACTCGTAACTGCCTTCGCTTTGTTCTTGCATTTGAAGGCTTTCGATCCAGCTACCTTGAAGACGTTGTTATTTTTATTCTTGCTAGTGTTCCTCTTCTCGCTGGCATTCTTGGCCTTTGCGCGCTGGTTCTTCCCCATGGTTTTCTAAAAGAACAAAACATCAAAACATACAACATTTCTGTTGCAAATCAAGCACACAAAATTTCATTCTTTGACTCATAAGATTCAAAAGAACAAGCTGTTTGCCTCACCATGCTTTAAGGTACAGAGTTTTTTAAGTGGCGGCTCATCGAGAGAAGTTTCGGCAGACGTGTTTGCAACCGTCTTCTTTGCGCTTCCCAAAAGAATCTCTCTCGAAAGCAAGAAAGATACGCGCATCATTTGTTTCATTGATGAGACAGTCCGGACGTCAAAAATTTCTTGAAGTATTTCGCTTGTAAGCGGAATTCCCATATTTTCTTCAAATTTAGCTCTAGCTAATGCAACTGGATTCTCTCCTTTGGCAAAACAATATAGATGAACGATTGGGTAGTGCTTGATTTCAAGCGATTTTAAATCTTCGTCTGTAAACAGACCATAGAAGTTGGTTAAGAACGTTTCTGCTAATGCTGGCAGGTTCATTGTGATATGTACACAATTCTCAGTGTGCTGTCCAGACTTCCATCTTTCAAGTAAATCTTTTTTTACATCTTCCTTGATGAAATCTGCTCCGTCTTTATTGAATGTTTTTATGGCAGACGAGACTTTGTTCTTTTTGGCGTTGTGATCAAGCCACCTGAACGATTCGGGGTTCAAGTCGTTTGCCAAGACAATGCACTTCTTTTTGGCGGCTGGGATCGCAAAAGGACCGACGCCTGCAAACACGTCGTACAAAATGTCTCCCGATTTGAGCATTTTACAGATCCGTTCGTGCTCGGTGGAAAGTCGCGGATTCCAATAAACAGTCGAAAAGTCAAATTCAAACGTGCAATAGTTCTGTTGAACTACAGCCATCATGTCATTTTCCCCACAAAGAATCTCCATTTGGAAATTCCTGTAAGTACTGTCAATATTGTCCAGTTTGTTGACTATAGTTCTTGCGCCATTTATTTTGTCTAATAACACTTCTCCAATTAGTTTTTTATAAATCGCTACATGATCACGAAGGTTTAGATGAATAATGTGTCCAATCTTTGAATAGCTTGCTACACTATCTTTGTCTTCAGGTAAAACGGCTCTTAGGATCTCATCTGCCTTCCAGTTTTCGTACATTAGATTTAGTGTCAAAAAATTTAAAGTTTGTTCCGTGATCCCGTCTCCACATAAAACTTCGCGGTCTGTTTCAGCAATGTCATTGTAACTCGATATCAATTTCGGATTAAGAAGAACAATCTTATTTTTTGAACTCGGATCAATCATTGCTTCATCAATAATTATATTTTCATTTGCCGTTCCATCAAGAGCCTGGATAGGTTTCATGTTGTCGAGTCTTAAAATGTACTTTTTTAAAGGACTTTTTCTAGATGCTGCAAATGCAATTTTGCTTATAGAATCTAAATGCATGTACGGAACTTTGATTGGCTTTTTAAACAATGTCCTGTCTAAGGCAACCATGCCTCTTACGCTTGTTGGAGGCAACATTAAGTCCCGCACTTCTTCACTGTTCGTCATTACACTGGCAGACTGAGAATGGCTCATATAAGTGCCTGGTAAAGCATTTAAAAAGTGAAGACTTGTCAAATGATAGTAGTTTAGGAATGATTTTGATATCTTTAACGCTCTGGACGAAAATAGTGGATTAAGCATAGGAAGATAACCTCACTTTTCAGCAATAACTTTGAAACCTATGTGCATTGCAACTGTATTTCACGAAAATCAAAAGAACACTTGTAAGAACAAGAAAAGAATAAATATGATCGTATTTACCAAAAAATAGTAGATAATTTAGTAACTGTACTCCAGAACCACGAGGCAAGCGCGACTCAAGTTTGGACCGTGGTGTAGGGATAAGAAGGGGTAGCAAGCTTAGAGTGGAGGGGATACGAAATTGGTCTGCAGCTGTGATGTGTCAAGTGCAACGCGTTTGAGTTTGAATCCATTTTTAACAAAACTATGACTGAAGAAGAGAAATGTGCCTGCGTTGTTGTACTTGGAGATGTGGGTCGGAGCCCAAGGATGCAGTACCATGCACTGTCTTTAGCTAAAGAAGGATTCAATGTGGATGTCATAGGTTATGGTGGTTCGGAACCAGTAAGTGAACTGGCCAACCATCCGAAAGTTGTGATCCGCAACATGCCCGAGTGTCCAAATATCCTTAAAAGTATGCAAGAAATGTAAACCATCATAGGAGAGTATTTTTAAATAATTTTAATCTGATTTACGGCTTATGTTTCTTTTTAGGATTCCCTGGATTGCCCGGTCATGTTTTTAAAGTGGTTTGGCAGAGCATTGTTTTGTTATGTTACTTGATATTTAAACGGCGCTCGCACAATTTAGTCGTACAAAATGCTCCGGCCATCCCAACCGTTGCAGTCTGCTGGGTGTATTGTTTGCTTGCCAACGCCAGCTTTGTGCTTGACTGGCATAATTATAGCTACACAATACTTGCGTTAAAACATGGAAAGAATCACAAACTCGTACGTTTGTGTGAATGGTATGAAGGTTACTTTGGCCAGAAAGCAACTTCCAATCTTTGCGTAACAATTGCAATGAAAGAAGACTTGAAGAAGAAGTGGGGTATAAAGTATGCTTTTCTTATTTCTTCATCTTCTTAAAATATGTGATCATACTCAATTGAAATGCCTGTTAGTTTTATTTATTTTTTCTTAACCTTTTTGTTTTTTTTCAGAGCTGTAACTCTATACGACAGACCACCAGAATCAATGGTACCACTCAGTCTACCAGAACGGCACACATTTTTCCTGGCTCTTTCAAAGGAATATCCCCAATTCAAAAATTCTTCCAATGTCAATGAAACGGCATTCACGGCAACAAACTCGGAAAACAAAGTTGTACCAAGACCAGACCGGCCAGGACTTTTAGTTTCCAGTACTAGCTGGACAGAGGACGAAGACTTCTCCGTTCTCCTCGCAGCTTTGCAAGATTACGAAGATGCCTGCACTGATAAACTCAGCCGTCTCCCTCGATTGTTGTGCGCTATCACGGGAAAAGGACCGATGAAGGAATTCTACTGTGACCTCATCAAGAAGGCCGAGTGGAAAAACGTGGATGTCATCACACCGTGGCTGGAGCCTAGCGATTATCCGAAACTTTTGGGTAGCGCCGATTTGGGAGTCAGCTTGCACACGTCTTCCAGTGGTCTCGATCTGCCGATGAAAGTCGTCGATATGTTTGGCTGCCGGCTTCCAGTTGTTGCCTACAACTTTCCGTGGTAGGTTCAAGTTCCTGAAGGTGTATCCACAAAAAACTCAAGCATAGGACATGATACATAAAGCAGAAGAAAATCAGACATAATTCACACAACTATTGCAAGCTGTCGTAAGGGCATTAGACATAAGCTCAATTAATAAGAACTGGTTCAATACAAATTTTTCTTTGGGCCAGTTTTTCAGTGGTCAGTTAAAAACGTTGGGTATGTTCATTTGTTATTTGCTTGGCAACAACCAATGAGAAAATTAGTTTTCTTCCCTTTTCTTTGTTTACCTGTTAACTGAAAACCGGCCGTAAGCTCTTGATTTTCTATCAGTGTCAAAGCCAAATAACCACAGTCGCCTAGCAACAAGGCCTTCTGTTTTTTTTTTTTTTAATTTCATACCAAAATGAGTCTCACAAAGTTCCATCAACTTTTCCTCACATTTCTCAGTGCTAATTCTCTCGTGTCTCTACACATTCTAATTTTATACCTTCCGTGTTTTGCTTAGAGCACTGGTTAAGAAATCCTGCAGTTAGCTTATTCTATCCTGCCAGATAGCCACTACCTGGACATTGTAATACACAAAAAATTGACTATCCTCCCGGTTACGCTAACGGCAACAAAATCTACTCGCTAACCGGAGATTGTAATTTCGGCTCTTACAGCTACATTTTTTTTGACCTCAATCTAGAATCTCTGATGAGAACGGTCAAATCTTGACCATCTGCCCTAGATTTTTGTTGCACCACTCTGTTCAACGAGAGAATATACTTTTCCAGCAGAGGCGGGAAAGACCGGTGGTCGTTTTGGTGTGACACGCTGTCATTTAACTGTTCTTGAAAAAATCAGTACAAATCATCTCTGTTGATATCCCCCATTGTGCTTTTGTCCTGCCCAGATGTTTTGTCAAGCTACTTAAAGATTTTTCTTTTAATTATAACAATTTCCAAGCAATTATTTATGTTTTTGTTCGTGTACAGCCTCAACGAGTTGGTGCAGCACGAAAAGAACAGCTACAAGTTTGATAATTCTGCAGAACTCTCGGACAGACTTCGAGACTGGTTCCGCGATTTTCCAAGAAACGCAGAACATCTGAAGATCGAAGAAAGCTTCCGTAATCAACTTGACCTATTTAGGAAGCTGCGTTGGCATGACAACTGGTCCTCGACCGCTCTGCCGTTGTTCAACAAGTGACGGGAGTTAGGAGAGGTATTCATTTCATTCCCAATAAGAAACTAGGCATTTGCTTTTGTTTTCTTGAAATACACTCGACTTTATTTATCTGTGAACCAAAGAAAATTGTTGAAAACTAAAATGAAAATAATCATAGTTTTATTTCTTAATTTATTTTAATATAAAAAATGTTTCAATATCAGAAAGCAAACATCGAGAAATGCCCAAAAACAAAGAATAATTCATTTCCATGGGTCACTCTAGGTACTCAGATTTCCTTAAAACTAAAATAAATGTCTTAAACGAGAAGTTTCTCGATTTCGAGCTGAATCGCTTGGATCTGAGGTTTAAGCTGCGAGCCTTCGTTCATCGTCACGGAACAAGCGATGACGGACCTCGAAGCGCCACACGCTCGGCCTAAGGCTTGCTTGGATCGCACAAACACATAAGGAACGTTCTTGTCTTCACAGAGAAGTGGCAAGTGTAGCAAGATCTCTAGGGGTTCAGCATCAGCAGACATAACTATGAATTCAGAAAGACCACGATTCAAAGTTTTAGTAGACTCGTTGGCTCCCTTTCGCAGCTGCTTGTAGTTCATCGCTTGCTGAACGAGATTCAGAATCTTTGTCGTAAGAGCCGCGTCGGCCAGCGGGTATGCCTTGGGATTAACTTCTTCAGTCTGAAACACAAACACATATTTATACCATGCCCGTGTCCTAACCTCCACCACGTGCCGGCAAATTAAGTTGCTAAAGAAGTCATTTAGAGATATGCAGGAGCAAAAATATTGCAAATAAATACGTACCATGTTAAATGCGATGTGGGTAATTCGAAATAAGAGTGTTATAAGCCTCTCTGCGAATATTTTCGCTTCACGGAGGAAATATTGTTGAACTGTGTCGTCAAAACGTTGTGTTAAGGCGAAGCTCAAATTCGTCCTTGAAACACTCCCGTGCGGAAGCGGAAACTTGTAGCAGCCGCAGGCAGTGGAATAAAAGCGAGGAAGGCGGTGGCGGCAAATTATCAATATGGCGAGGTTGCAGTAATTTTTGTTGGATCACAGCAGCGGGTTTACACGTTGGTGGTGGAACATTTCTGGGATATAGTCAATTATTCATTTAAGTATGTCGGAAAAGCCTAAAGAACAAGTACGAGTGTGGTGTGACGGATGGTAGGTGGTGGTGTTTATGTACTTTTTAATTCAACTTTTTGTTTGGTTGTTCCAAGGGGGCGAAGACGTCAAAGTCACTGATACATAGGTTAAGGGTGTGGAAACGCCTACTAAATTCCTTGAACTTTGGTGCATTTTTATGGTGTGATGGTGTGATTTATATTATTTATCACCAATCAGATAGTAAAGCACAGTTATTCAATTTAATTGGGAAATCCTATCTTACACAAATTTATTATTGATAACCTTAGGCATTCCAGTTCAGGGCTAACTTAAAGTCAACAAGGGAAGAGCTAACATTAAAAATATATCTGCATGGATCCTAATGATTATGACTCTAAACTAAATATAAATTAAAAATGTACCCGTTATATTTATATCATTGAATTGTTGTTTTCTTAAATTAAAGGGCAAATCAATTTATTTCAGCTATGACATGGTCCATTTCGGACATGCCAACTCGCTGCGGCAAGCAAAAGCTCTTGGAGCCTATCTCATTGTTGGTATTCATACGGACGAAGAGATAGCAAAACACAAAGGCCCTCCTGTATTCACTCAAGAGGAAAGGTATGTCTCCAATAACTTTCGGCCTGGGCTAATGATTTCTTAACTGATCTTCTTGTTTAACACATATTTCTTATCACCAGATATAAAATGGTGCGAGGAATCAAGTGGGTGGATGAAGTAGTTGAAGGAGTACCATATGTGACAACATTGGATACTTTAGACAAGTATCAATGTGATTTCTGCGTTCATGGAGGTACAGTTTTTAAATGTCTTACATTTTACGCTGAACTAGATTTATGTTAACGTTGGTCTCTTTAGAGGAGTTGTAGCTAGCCGAACAGTCATGAGACCAACGAAAGACATGAGAAGGAGGAGGAGATTGAGTTAATGTTTAGTAAAAGAAAGAAAAGTGGAAACAACTGTTGGTGCACTGAAGTAATTTATTAAGAGGAGTGAAATAAAATAAAGTAGACTTTTAGTAGGTCTGAACACATTGTGATTGAAATAGGCTCTCTCAACTAACTAATTTTAAATCAAATATGGAGACTCGCTTCTTCCGCCTATGTTAGCGTTGATCCACACACAACAGCTGGCAAAACAGCCAAAGGCCAGAAATGTGCTGATCAACAGCCGACTTAGACAAATTCTTTGGTCTAACAGTAAGAATGACTAAAACTATTAGCAAATCACCTGGTCAGCAATTTCAGCAATGGCTAGTGTCCTAATGATCCTGGCTGCAACCCACTACAAAAGAAATGAAACTATGTTAAATTGTAACGACCCGTTACTTTCATAACGACTGAGATTTTAAGTATACAGTCACAAGATTTATATAAATCAAGTAATAAGGCGTATTTTTTTCTTCCAGATGATTTAACAATGACTGCCGATGGAGTTGACACATACCACTTTGTGAAAGCAGCCAATCGTTACAAGTATGTTTACTAACTTTAAAAAAAAATGTCACGTGATCATAGCTCTTAATTGCCTTACAATTACTTCCCAGGGACACTTTTAAATAAGCATGCCAATAGTTGTACAATACCAAATGATTCCGTTCCACCTTAACTTTTCATGGAGCCTTGGAGGCCAGGGGCAATAGTAAATCATTTAACATTTTGCATACCTACCTAGGTACCTACCGAGGAAAAAACACTAGAAGACCAAGTAACCTACAATCAAAGTTAAAAATTCCATCATATTGTAATATTAATTAGTGGGTTTCTTTTTGCTTATCTAAGAATGAGCCATGCAAATAAATCTTAGACAGTCTCAGAAATAGCTCTTTTACACTGTAAAATTGTCTGTACAATTTGGTTCTTTATATTTTTCCTGTAAAAATAATGCAAATATGAGTTTGTATGGATTAAAAGACATAACCCAGAGGCACAACAGGTCAACTGTAAACAGTGAAATTACCGAGGTTAAGCAACACTGGACTGGTATTAGATGAGTGACCATTATACTTATGTCCAGTTCTGTTCGGGAGAGAGGTTGGAGGAATGAAAGTTAATACAGCAACTTCACTTGCCTTACTTATCAACCTCTCGACAGTGAAGGAATTAATAATAATAATAACATATTTTATTATTTGCTTAAAGCCTTGGCAGATAAAAAGAAAACTATTATCTCTATAGGTTCCTTAACCATTCTAAATTTTTCTATCTAAAATTTCTAATTGTTTTACATTTTTTGATATCCACAGGAATTTGTTCACACAATTTTACTCCACCATTCACGACAGCTTTTTTTAATTTTTTTCTTTTATCAATAAATCGACTATAAACGGTGCTTCGCCCACAGAGAAGTGCAGCGTACGGCTGGAGTATCGACCACCGATCTCGTCGGACGGATGCTGTTGCTGACGAGGCAGCATTTTCGTCGTGGCGAAAATGAGTACACAGTTGGGCACGAGGGATCGTCGACGATGGGACTGGACTCAACCGCGAGGAGCCCGTGGACTGGGTGCTCGCAATTCTTGCCGACAACGCAGAAGATCATACAGTTCAGCGATGGGACAGCGCCGCAGGTAAAGGTTGTGCCCGATTCCTGTGATCCTTTCCTTGTTTAGTGCTACCCGTTCTTGTCTTCTGGTATAGAAGTAAAGGTATAAAATTGCTGGCAATAATAACATGCTTAAAATAGGCGTCGTAATAAGTATTGGTCAGGTGGCTTAAAAAGGTTGATAGAGAGTCCAGTCTTCAAAAACCCTCTTAGAGATTATTGTTTTGTAAACTAAACATATTTGTTATTTTTTAAATGGGATAAAGCCACATTTGTGTCAACAAATTGCTCTGATTAATACAGATTTTTGCGTTTTTTTTTTTTATTGCTATCACCAGCATTTTCTGGCTACTTCATGTTAAGTTTGTCGAACAGAATTTTGACTTGATCATCGTAGTAATCTCTTTCGTGATATTTTGCCAATTCCTGGTGGACAAATTTGTTGTTTTATTAGTCATTTTTTGTTAGTCATTCATTTCTGAGTCACCTGTGTAATGTTTCTGTTATCTCACTGGTGCATTTTAGTGGCATGATCAGGCCTACCTTGAGTTCTGATTACGTACGCTAACGAATAGGACTTTGAATGTAGAAATACATTATCTGAGAATATCACCCAAACAGGGAAGTGAGGTAAACAATAGGACTCTGTTTTTAGCATTAAAGATAAGCCATTCAATAAGCGATTGTCTGGCAATGTATTGTCTATATCAAGAAGATCTATTATACGATAATGTAATATAGTAAAGTTCATATCTCAGTGTGATGTAATTGCAGCCAGTAATTAGTTGGCTGGTGATAAGAGTTCTTTTAATAACATCACTAAAACACGCCTTATCAGATTCAATAAAAAACCATTTGCACAATGTTAGTAAGTTTATTACCTGTTTTGTGCCAGGTACGAAATAAAAAGTACCGAATATCAATCAATGTTTTTGCCAACCTTACAGGAACTGTAAAATAGCAAGCTAAATAATTTTCAAGACGAGAGCAATATTACTCTAAAAAGAAAGCAATCTTGAAACTGTTGAGATCCTCGTCAAATAAATATGCGGAATGGTTAGTAACGTTCACATTAAAAAAAGTGTCTTTGAAACGCAGTTGCAGGATTATGAATTTTAGATGGCAAATTAAGATTTAAAAAATTGGGGACTTGAAAAACACTAAATTGTAGACACCTCTCAGCAGGTCTCCCACACCTGAAATGAGGGAAATTAGCCATTAACAAGATATTGGGATTAACATTTTTGTGTTATTTCTTTTTCAGCCTGGGAACCGAATCGTCTACGTTGCTGGTGCATTCGATCTGTTCCACGTTGGACACCTCGACTTCCTGGAGAAGGCCCGCGAACAGGGTGACTTCCTCATCGTCGGCCTCCACACCGATCCTATCGTGAACCAGTACAAGGGGCGAAACTATCCCATCATGAACCTTCACGAACGAGTGCTCAGCGTACTGGCTTGCAAGGTAACGACGGGGAAATGCAATTTTTATTTTATTATTAGGAACGCTAATAAGCTCTTAAAAATTGGTGTCAAACCTGGGACTCCAATCCCGATCTCCAGCTGTCGCTGGTGTTGTTCTAACCATTTGAGCTACGTGGACATTGTAGAGGATTTTAGTGCATTTCTGAATGGCAGATCTCCAAGGTGTAGAATTTAGAGAATTTAGAATTTAGGTAGATTTCTGATTCCAGTGAGGCTATACTGTGTCACATCCATTCCATCTCAATTGGCATTAGATACGATTTCCAATCTGCGTAAAACTCTGCCTATATTGACGTTTGGAGTGATGAAAGATTCCAGTAACTTCATTTGCCTTGCTTATCAACCTCGCGACAGTATGGACTTATGGCGTAATCATGCTACTCGCATTATACCGTCCTTCGGAAGGGACGTTAAGCCGATGATCCATTTGGTGCTCTTCGACAGGAGTAGTTAAAAATTGAACTTAACGTGATCGTCCGGTTGCAGTACGTGTCGGAGGTGGTAATTGGCGCTCCCTACGAAGTCTCGCTCGACCTGATGGAGCACTTCAAGGTCGACGTCGTCGTGCACGGCCAGACGCCCATCCAGATCCAAGAGTTTGGCGGCGATCCTTACGCGGTGCCCAAGCAACTCGGCAAGTTTGTCCTGGTCGACTCAGGTAACACAATGACAACGGAGCGGATCGTCGAGCGGATCATCTTGCACCGGCTCGAGTTTGAGGCTCGCAACATCAAGAAGGAGAAGAAGGAGATAGACGCTTACGAGGCATTTCAGAAGTCGCAGCAAGTCGGTAAGATCTAGGCGGGTGAATCGGCGGCGACGCTTTGCAGGGACGGTTTTATATCAAGTCGTATCTTTTTTGGTTTGCGACGTTTTTTTGTTATAGATTGCTTACTTTATGTATGTGCGAATTGGTTGTAGGATTTGGTGTTTTTCTCGAATGATTTTTATATAGCATGATTTATTTATTATAACAGGGATCAAATAAGTTATGATTTTTTTTTCACAAATTGAAACTGTACAAATTTTTGGGAGGTTTGAAAAGTGGTTTTTTAAATCTTTAGTGTTGTTGACTACTGTGTAGGAAGATGAAATTGTTGGGTTGCTGTTTTCTGGTGGGACTTTTTGAGGTGAAAGATGCATGAACCAAAGAAAAATTTCAGTCATTGTGGTTTTTATTCGGCGTCTTCGATGGCGTCAGAAGCTTGAAGTAGAAACAGGTTACGGCGACATAATTATTCATTCTAATATTTACTAGTCATGGGAATTCTCATTTACAAAGAAATTTATTTTAACAATCTACTATTTATTCCACCAATCTATCGGTAAACGACAACTAATCAAAAATGTGCCAATCACGTTTGCAAATTGGGACCTGATTCAGAGACATCGACAGATATTTAAAAACAATATTTACCAAAAAATCTTACTCTACTTATCTTACCCAATCGTAGTTAACTTAATTCAGAGTTAGCGTTAATTGTCACACCTACTACTTACCAGTTAACGCGCAATTCTTGTGAGTCATTGTTGTTATTTAATTTAGTTTTTTGTTATTGTTTTGATTAGGATGGTTATGAGAATGTGCACCTGCGTGTCAGCAGCTTAGTCTAGTTAGATACTAAACAAATTGAATGCCTTATGCCAAAGCTAAACTAACAGTTTGAAACTGGCAATGCTTTAATCATCGTGTTAGTATTTTTTAATGAAAATGCTTTAAAAGTAATTATTCGCTTACTAATGCGTGGCCCAACTCTCGCGACTGAAACTGAAAAGGCAAGTGAAACTTTGTTAGGTCTAACACGTCTTTGGCTTACAGACAGTGGAACTGGGCTTGCTCGCCATCATTCCTGGATTTTATAACGCTATTTTTTTATCCTTTGCTCAGTTTTTCCAGATGGCGTTCAAGGGAGAACACATCACTGATTACCATTTGTCTGTTTCCGTGTAGGTGTCAATGTGCCGTACCTTTCGTCAGCTCTTGAAAAGTTTTCCTCGCCGCGGTAAATTTATTCCGGGTACCAGAACCACGGACAGAAATAGCACTACATATTTTTGTGTTCACTCTCTGTGCTTCATATTTTCTACCCCCCACTACCATATAAGTGTATGTACGTGTTTGTTCTTACATTTTCCTGGTAATCATTTTAGAACCTAGTACCTACCTACCTATCTATACATATCACTGTTTGATTATTGTACGTACCAAATTGTTTTATAGTCTCGTATACCACTAACAAAGTTTCACGGCCACATGTTTTCGTAACCTTTGGATACACTTTTTTCTTTCCAGTGCACCAAAGTAGGCACTCCAAATATTTCTACAAAACACAGTTCTGTATTAGCTATCTTTGGCGTAGGCATGCTAGTGTAATAAGCTTGGGAACTGACATCTCATTAGAGGAGGAATTTTGATGTGTAGATCACGATACTAATTGCATTTTTAATGCATCGGTAAAGTCGATTGCTTCCTATATTATTATATAGTTACCTTGGTACAATGTTACGTAGTCATCCTCTGTAAATTATCGTCTACAAACTGCAATATTTGCAATAATCATTTGACACGCTTTATGTAATGTGTACAAAGAGAGGTTGGCTATCAATGTTTTTAACTCTAATTTAGTCTAATAAGAGGAGAAAACTTATTCCACTCGTACAAATATGAAAGTGCCAGGATTTTTAGTAAAAACTGTCGTTAGTTAGTTTGTATCAAGGCTCTATGCATATAGTCCTTCAAGATAATTGAAAACCATGGCTACATTTTTATTTGTATGCTGGATTGTACACTGGGTTGTATCATAAATAATCTTGCAATTGCTTGGAAACCACTGGAATGGTTTAACATGCAACTTTTAAAAGGGTTTTAAAATTAATTACTGTGTAATTTAATAGTCATATTGTGTCATTAATCACGATTTACAGTGCATTTGAGGTGGTTTTGAATATATTCCCTATACCCATTATGATATGGTGCCATAAGTTAGTTTGAATTTGAATTCAGTGGTGACATTTTTCTGTGATCATTTCAGCTGTTTGAAGTCAGGTAGGCAAGCAAGTTCAAGTCTGTTGAATTCAAGTTGTGTGAGTTAGTAAAAGGTCCTATCGTTGAGTTAATAGAATAGTATTCTCTTAAATAGTTAAGTGAGTATATGGATATTTAAACATTTGGTAATTGATTTCTTCGTGGTTCTTCGAGTATTTCTTTGCTAACAGGTAAGTGAACCAAATATATGCTACAGCCATAGGTATTATAATTTAAAGTATCTACTGTATTAAATGCAGTGTGGTGGTGTAAATGATGATGAATTATAGCATACAAATAATTTGTGGACCTTCTCAGTATACCTGGGAAAGAAACTAGCAGTTCTAATGTTTCTTTATCACACACATTTGTTTATGTTCACTTGTGATTGCTGATAAAGATACTTAAAAAATGTATGATTATTGATTACTAAAAGAAAACAATTCTTTGCGATTTAGCAATTAATCAGGACTATCGAAAGCGATCCAAGGTGAAAAGTGACGAATAGATGTTTCCAGTCACGAATTACATTTGCCCCAGAGGTACCTTCCCCTTCTTAAACAGCTACTTGTCTTATTTTCTGTCAGCAAATAGCCAATACTGTTGACAATATGCAACATCGAGTGCAGGTGATTACCCAAGCCCCGTTTCGGATTTTGTTTCATAGAAGCTAGCAGAAAAGCTTAGTTTTGACACAGTACAAGTAGGGAAATGTCCTGAAGAGCGACATGGGCACTTGTCAACTAGGAAATATTTTCTACGGGCACCAATGATCTCTGGATCATGCTTGCAAGCAAGCTGAAAGCTGCTGAGTTTAGGAAGCTTATTCACTTTCTTGTTATTGTCACATTTAATACCCCATTTTTGGGTCCCGCGATGGCTCCGCGGGGACTGCCACTGTAACCCAGTAAATAGTGACTGCCAAACTACTGACTGTATTGTGTTAAATCAATTTTTCGCATGATTGAGAAAAATAAGTTATCCATATCCGCAGATATAACGCAAATTCGGTCTTTTGCGCACTCGGCAGCAGTAGCAACGTACTATGTAACCAATACCAGGAGTAGGGGCTAGTCCCACAGCCTTAATGGGGTAGTGAGAGTGCCTGAAATGCGACTGTTAACTTCAAGATTATTTAAGCAAACAACAAATAAAATTGATGTGGGTCGTCGGCACGGGCTTTTTGGTCAGCGTGAGTACGGCACTCGCCAAAGTTTTTCCCTTCTGGCGGGCTTCAGAAGGGTTCGCTCGTGGGCCCCCCTACCAGGGAAAAACCTCTGGGCCCGGGAGTGGCCTGCCCCGCCAGTACTTACGCCACTTGACCTTCTTATCTAGAGGAAACTGGTTACTTGGTTCGTTTACACATCACTTTATTATTTCTCTGTGTCACATACATACATACATAGACATACATACACAATAAATACAAACATAATAACTAAATCAGTTAACAGGAGGAGCAAGCCCTAACAATTCTTAAATTGATTATCTTAATTCTAATATATTACCAAGAATATTGCTGTAAGGTACCTGCTTGGTACTTTTAAAAGGGATGTAAATAAGGGTACCTTTAGGTCAAGAAGCTCAATTGTAGTAATACCTATATACCTTACCTTTATTACAATTGTTTGTAATTGTACCGTGTAATTTTCGGGTATAAACAGGAACCTGCCAACGTAGGTGCAGTTGTCTCAGGAGAAGTAGAAACTCTTACGTATAGGTGCAAATAAGATTATGTCAGTAAGATGTCCAATATTTGTCCCGAAGGTTGACATTGATATCGACCTGGCCAGATAAATATATCTGCAAAATTCACCGAAAGAAATTCTCCCGCTTTTCCCCAAGTGAATGTCATTTGAATGTCACCCACAATTTACCCGAGGCTAGCCAAGGAAGGCATAGTCCCAACCCAATCACTAATATCATTTCTCGTACTCGAAATCGCTGAGGCATATCGCTGAAATATGAGGCATATCCGTTCATTGCACAGTATTTCGGCCAGTGTATTCTACTTTGTCGCGGTCCGCACCGTAGTTTCTTGTCTGCTCTCTCACAAGCTGATCGATGCTTTTCGTGTGGTGCCGTAACGTAACGGCCACGTGAAGCCGTGACGCTAGGTAGCACATGAAGAATGCTGACACGAACAGCAGGCTTCCCAGAACGACCGCCAGCATCAGGAACGTGCTGCATGCCGCGTCCGAACCACTTCCGTTGTGGTACAAATCTGCGGGAGAAAAATTGGATAAAGGTTTCCCATATTCAAAAATTGAAAAATCAAGAATTGACATTTCCAGCTAGGCTGTGGATAGTTGTGTTGAAATATGTTGTACTTTTAGCTAAATATTTGTTCCTATACCACAGAGGCTTTCAAAATGGGGTCTTCAATTTCACTAATACGAAGTGAAATAAGCGCATATCTGTAGAGCATTAGATCATTTGCAAAATAAATTTTTGATTAAGTGGACCGATTCTTTAACATCAATAGTATGGTATAAAATAAGAATATGTCATAGGCGCATGATGATTTCTGGATTGAAATGTCAAAAGTCCCATTAAGAGTGCTGATTCCATTTGAAACCACATATGAGGGCGAGACAAGCTTTTCCACAATACTTATTCTCAAGACAGATTTGATGCAATTACTGAAATGAGAGTTGTACTGGCTAAAACAAAGCTAAACATAGAAGAACACAGACAATAGGCATAGCAGATACATCAATCCGATTCAAACTTTGACTTAAATTTACTGACCAAAATGTAGTTCGTACGTGCATAATATTTTTTGAGGATGTTATTGTTGGTCAAAACAAGTTTTTTTTTCACAGCAGCCCATATGTAGTGTTTGGTATTGTGCATACCAATTTTTTTTTAATAAAATTGATTATTAAAAAAAAAAGTGATCTTTGAACCATTGACACAAAAAAATTATAAAAAAAGTTTATGAATGAGAGCAAACGGCAAAGCATGCTCACAGTTGTCAGTTGATAAATGCACTTATAACTATTGAAGAACGTGCCAAACTATCTACCAAAAGTAATTTTAATGACAGAAATAAATGCTTCGATGATCAGTAATCACTAAAAACATCAAAAGCAAAGATTTCAACGAAGTAAATTAAGAGAATAGGTAGTTAAGTAAACTGAGGACAATAAAAACCGACTAACCTCCAGGCATTATCACAGTGTACTCGATGTTCTCCTTGAACTTTGCGTACTGCGTGGTGTCGTTGGTGACTACCGCGACCGCCTCAGCGTTGGGAAGCTTCTTGTTGCGTCCGACCCTATGCGTCACGTTACGAATCTCGGAGCTGTAGAGAGTGCGTCGCCTTCTTCCGTGACCCGCTGGCTCAAACAGATCCAGGCAGTACTCCTGTCGAACAAGTGGGGCAAAATATTGACTCAAATTTGTTTATTGAACCAGGAATTACTCGTGTGAACAGGGAAGATAAAACGATGACCGTATTTTGTTAACTGAAGAGTTGATACACCACTACATGCAGTAATCTAATCACTGAGCTATCGAACTTGAGTTTTTTTTTAATTTCCCTGAATTGGTTTTTGTATTGCCCTTTAACACCGATTACAGTCTGATCAGGGATCTGATCTTCCTATTTGACATGTCGTTTGTACATCTAATCTTAATGTACCGCAAAATTGACGAGAAAAAAGCATTGTCCATTTACCTCAGTGGCCAAAAAGGCAGATTTCAACAAAGCTGAATGTCAATCATAATGCTCAACATTAAATGAAAATTTGAGCAGTTCTATTGATTCCAACTGCAGTCTTACCGGTTGGCAGTCTGTTGGGTCCATGCACGCTTTGATCTGCGAGTGAATCCACAGAGTCGAACGTTCCTTCATTGTGCTTAGCAGGAATGCCTCAAAGTCGAGGAACACTTCGTTAGGCTTGTCTCGGTAGCGGGCTGGCTGGTGCGGGATTATCGTAGCAAAGTCTCGGTTCCGGCAACTGCAAACAAACATACACATTGAAATTAATCGAGGAGTAGAAACAATATGATTAACCCAGAGTTAAAACCAGTGGTTCTACTGGCAATGGAGTATCATGGATGCCTGCTTCTGCTTGTATTCTGCTACCAAAATCACCAAAGTTAACAAACAATCCAACAATAAGTTAGATCCAGTGCTAGTTTAGTGACCACCATCCAACTTGATACTTTCAGAGAAGGGATCTGCACTGTTCATATTTAACTGTCATTCAAAAAAGGCATTAAGCCAGTGGTCCCCTTGACACTTTTCGACGGAAGACTAGGCTGTGTTTTGGCACCGAGTTTCTTCGTCTTTCTTGATAGCTATCTCATCTTCACACCCTCAATCACCAACACCAAACAATCAGGCTAGCGATTCTCTAAAATGTTTTGCTGGTCTGGAATTCTATCTATTTGTACAAATAATAAAACACAAATTTGCTTGCTTGAAAGTCATTTTACTAGTATTGGAAATTGTTGCTTATAAGTTATTACACAGAGAAATTAATGTGATTGGCTTTGTTACCCGTCCTTAACCAGTGCCACGCTTCCGGAAGAATGTGGCTCGTCGGGGTCCGGGGAGACCGTTACCTCCATCAGCTTGACGTACTTCCAAGCTGTAGATCACATGAAAAATAAACACTCCATTAGCTTTGAATGAATGTCCAGGGTAGCCATCGGATTAATGGATCAATGGCTACCACACACAGTCATGTTCCATCTAAATTGCATTTTACTTTCTGTATCAAAGGTGTCTTTGTGGCCCAGATTTCCAGAGGTTTAAATACTGCTTCTGATTAAAAGTGAATCATGTGGATCTAACAGATTTAAATTTAACACAAGAAAGAGTTTAAATTTTTTTATAAGCTAAGCCCATCATATTGTGAGAGGGGGAGGGCGATCAAACATGTTTACAGCTATTTCTATTTCTTTTAAAATTACAATAACTTAACATTTCTAGTCAATTTGCGTATTCGTATTTGGGGTCCGTTCTTGTCAAATCGGGAAAATTTAAACACATACTACTTTATGTGGCACTCATACTAGCTCTGAAATCATAGAAAATCTAAAAAAAGGAATAAAACCAAGTAATACTCAAAATCTTTTACCTGATTCTGGATTGATCCTGGCCCTCAACTGCAACTTAGTACCGATGGGTACTGCCTGATCGACTGGCAGTTCGCTCTTGCTGTGGTTGATGGCCGTCCTTGAAGGAGCCGCCTCCTTGTAAAGTGCTACTTCGTACTCAAGACGTCCCGGCGTCTCCTCAACCACACCCGAGACCCGCGCTCCTTGTGGGCTGGAAACAATAGGCGAAAATCAGGACGGTGTTGGTCAAGTAACTGCAATCCCCAATTGACGCTGTAACTGTCTTGGGAAATATATCTTGGTAGATACATTCACTTGCTAAACTGTGGGCTAGAAAAAGGTTGTGCGATACTGACCTTCGTACAGTAAAAATACACCACACCATATTGCTCGTGAGTGCGTGGTGTGAACCAACTGGTTTTGACTAGTCTAGTCAAGTATAGTTTATGAGCTTGAGAAAACTCCAAAGGGTTTCAAACGATTTCTTGAAACGAGTAGATTTGCTCCAAAAAATGACAAATTCGACCCTCATTTTGTGTGTTTTTGTTAAGACCAAGTATCGACCTCTCATAACACATGAAGTGACATGTCTCGTACTGTATGTTCATCGGATTAGATTAAACAATATATTTGGAGCCCCCCACTTTACTTACGACACCCCCATGCCCCACCCTGAAATACTGGCGTAACTGCATGTCGTCAGAGTTCACGATATCAATTGCTCATTTCCAACAATGTCTTGCTACTCGTAACTAAACGAGGATGTGAACTAGTGGAACGAAATGAGTGGCGAACAAGTATGACCGAATTGTGCTGCTCCCTATGTTTTCTAGACAGAGGTATGACATGACATGTGGTAACATGACATTACTCCCAACCCAATGCGTCTCGACAGCAAGGAGTACTTTTAAAACTGTGTTACATGCGATGCAGCTTGCATATACACGGGTCCTTGATATCCGTATGATTAGCGGCCATGTTTGACCTAGACGTGTCAAAGACATTCAAGTAACGCGTGATATTCGTTGCAAAAAGCCTGCTTTTAGATGTCTATTGTCTGTTACGGTCGACACTTTTGACCCTATTGTACTTTTGCTTGAATCACCGATCACAAAGTTTCGTCAAGTTGGATTTTTTTTTATTCGAGTCAGTCCAGACTCCAGAGGGTACGTCTTAGTATTGGCAGTGGGATTTGGCCAAGACTGTTATTCGATGTAAGCTCATTCTCAAAAAAATTCCACTTTTAGAGAAAATACCTTTGGGGACGGTTTTTCAGTGGTCGGTTCAGAACCTAACAGTCCGTTTATTTGTTTAATGCTTGGCCAACAAGACCAACCACACCACAACTAACTAGAATATGTTTCTTGTTGTTAACGAACTGTTAGGTTCTTAACGGACCACTAGAAATCCGACACTTTCAGTTTAATATAACATTGATGAAGATTAATTGAGGGTACACCAGTCTCAAATGCGAGTAATCTGCAAGAAATTACGAAATTTAATTTCCATACACATGGAATGACGGTGACTCTACCTTTTTTTCGCGATAAAATAGTCATATGGGTGCTATTTTTCGCGAAGACAATTTACGATTAGGAATGTGGTAGTATGCTTACAAGCTTCCGGCAAATCCTGCTGCTTTATTCTGGATGATGGTCGACTCGGGTGGTTTGCACATGATAATCAACTCCTGGTCCGACATCATCACGACGCCGTTGAACTGCGGAAACCACACCCGAACGTGCACGAACCCCTGAAAAATAAAAACAACCCTTTTTTAAACTGTACAACACGCTTGCTAGATTGGGATATTTGCAGAAAATTACGAAAGTCAAGGATATTTTACTGGAAAGGGCGATGGATGACATACTAATTTTTTTTAAAGTTGAATTGCCTCAATTTACGCCTGGTAGGTCGAAGAAAATCGCAGAGTACCTCAAAATTCAAGGTAAAGTTACAATTAACGAGAGGAAATACTCGAATGAAATTAAAATTAATGCTATCACAAGTTTAAAAACAATTAATTTCGCTTGGCGTCGCTAAAACTGAAATATTTTACAACGAAATATAATAGAATCTGTGTTAGAATGATTGTATTCTGTCGTAGATGCTGGGAAAAAATCAAATACAACCTCCCCAGGTTAATCAAATAAGTTTTCAGAGTATTTTTATTCGAAGCGCCCATTTTAAAACCCTTGTGTATTAATTTGGTTTCGGTAGCTCTTATGGCAAAAAATGGGTCTTCGAAATCGTAGTTCTAGTAAAACCAGCCTTGACTGTCACAGTTGCCATTTCTTTGAGACACAATCCGTATGTGGAGCAAAAGTATCAACAAATGTTGACCGCCATACTGGATTTGGTTCAACGTTGCAAGTTGTAAAAGTGCAGTGGAGTGTAAAATACTCGATAGGGGACATGTGCATGCTACATATCCTCGGGAGATATGAAAACCAGTTCCTTTCATCGTTCTTAACCTAGGTCGCGGTCGTTAAAAACCGAATAAATGCAAGTATTTGAAGCACATCGTGGCTTCGTCGAACTAATTTAGGCCGCTATATGTTTTAGTAGCCGTGTATATGAATAGCACCGATAATAAGCACAGAGGAAGCTCACCTAGACTTCACGCAACGCTGCACGTCCACCAATTACCGTTCGGTTCAAGTGTGCTATTGGAAGCGAAACTTTGGGGTTGTTAATTTGGATAAACGTCGCCGACTTCCTTGCTTACTGTCTTCGTCACTTTGATAAAAGGTAATAAAACAAATGCACTCCTTTTGAGCTCTGTCAAATAAGGATATCCTTTTTGTCAGAAATTTGTGTTATTTATACCGTTATTTTAATGAAGCGGACTCTTTTCTCTACGATATCTTAAACATTTCGTTTAGAAGCAACTTCAAATTTGTCTAATGAAAAAAACTAGATATATATTAACATCCTACAATTTAACATCTTACATTATATCTATTAACAATTTCATTAATCCCATTCCACTTTTCAACCCTTCTTTCCATAATTCCAATCCCTTTCTTCCCCAATTTTCTTCTAATTAACTTAAATTCATGTGTAGCGTCTAAACTTGCCCTAGATCAAGATATACCTATTTCTTTCCACGCCTTCCATCCCAAGATATATTAAAAGTTACCCTACTCATTTTTCTGCTTTTTCTCAATTCTTCCCATTTTAAATCATCTATTTTCTTTACAATACTTTAAAATTTTGTACACGTTCTTTTGCATTGTATTTCTTGTGTAAGCGGCGAACCAGGCAAGCTGATACTATTTCCGGTATTGATTGCAGCTGCAACTTTTGGCCAATTTTGCACCCGACGCCGCCAGATTAAATCGTTTTACACTAGTATTGATAGGTCTTTGATTGAAATCGTATACAGGCCGAGTATAACCTGGTTTTTACTGACTTACAACATGGAATTGAGAACTACACTTACAAATTAGATCCGCTGGTTAACGAACAGTTATTCTAACAATCAGCGAGAATCAGAGAAAAACGGATACATATGATTTCTCCTTGTCACTCGCTTTGTTTACATTCTGAAAGCCTGCATTCTCATTGTATTTTTCCCAAAAACAGATGTTTCAAAGCATGCTCTGTCAAACTGGAAGACTCTCAAGTGTTACAATGGGTTTTTGGGTCAAAAACAACAAAAAAACGTAATTTTGCGCCGACGGATATTTTGTTCACTCGTACTTAGATCGTGGTTAGTCATAACATTAGAGCGAAAATCAAAACCATATTACCTTTCCACTTAAATCGAACATTGATACTTTTTTTATTCACTCCAAGAATAGCCACACGAATCTAGCATAAAACTCTCTATCATAAAGTGGTCACATAATTCATTCTTCTAAGTTCCAGTTCTAGTTCTTAGACCAAAGGTCATCGGCTACATATGCCATCGCTAGTTCGTATCAAAACTCTTTCTCACTAATTGAGATGAGGTGTAATCTCTTCTCTTTCATTGCCGTCACCGACCATCCGGAACCTTGAAAGAGGACGTGATCATTTACACAAAGCTTCTTCTACCTGAAAAGACGGATACCAATCTAATTTAGAGTGCGTTCATCAATTCAAGTTCAACGATCTTGTCATTGGTGATTTTTTCGTTGTTCCCTCAAAATAAAAAAGGCCGGGCGAATGGGTGTAGTTTTCTGCGACCATCTGATGCCCTAGTTACTCTTTATGCGTGAGTACCGTAAGCGGCGATCGGGATTTTGATATCAAACTCAAGACAGATTAAGTGCTATATCGCGTTTCAGCATTTTGCAATTCCTTTATATTCAGTGAATCTAGTGTCAGTTATTTGAGTTACAGGAAGTGTGCCATTATTGTGCCATAACTTGACACTCATAGTGGGTGGCATTTAGGTTGGAGTCAGGAGTCGAGATGAAAATAACAGACAATTTAATTTTGCTTTAGGGCTGCAGAGTGCAGCATGCGTACGTTTTTATTTGAATTTTGTTTGCCAATTTCCGTTACAACACGATTTTTGGTTTCGCATAGCATCAGTTTTCACGGCACACCTATACTCTATTCCGTGACAGAAGATAGCTTGAATTTGTTTTCGGTTTTGAAGGCTTTGAAATGAAAATTACTCTCACGAAATGAGTATTTTCAAGATTATTTAACCCTTCGAGTTTAAAATTGATCAGTCAATCATATATCGTGTTGCCAGATATGATAACAGCTTTACCACCAAATGAATTGGGGTAACTTTGCTTTGTAGATATGGCCGCCTGAGTTAGAACTCCAATTTATCGAAGCATAAACCTATGAGGAGGTAGCCAAACGTTATTGAATAATGTAGGTATAATTAGGCTACTTTACTATGCCGTCGCGCTGGGGTTATTCGATTTAAAGTACAGTTTTTGTTTACATAATCACCGATTGACTGAGAGACTTGGCTAACATAAGGCAAACTTCAGACTAGCGAATGTGACACGCAAAATCTGACCCAAAGAAACGGTGAGTGTATTTTGTTGGTCACGCATCAAGCCCGATGGTATAAATGCATATTGCATAAAAGATGTTACTTCCTCTAGCTGGCTTTATCCGACTCAGGTCGGTTACGGGTCAAGACTCGATATTATTGTTCATACTCGTTGTGCTATGCGACTTGAATACTGTGTTTAGTACCTAGCGTAATTTCTGAACGATAACTGGACAACATTTTGCCCCAGTGAACTTGGTGGGTGGTTTTTATCTTTGTTATTACACGGTTTTACACTGATGTAATTCGGTCAGACAGTCTTTGTATAATATTCAAGGTCTTTTACATGTAAGTCGTAGTTGCTCTATTATAAATACGAACCTAAATGGTAAACGTGTCATTTGAATAAAAAAAAAACAGTGAGCAATGCTGGTGTTATTTAATAACGATTAGGCACTGAAAAATAGCCTTTCAAAAATTGATGCCCAAACGGGTTGCTCTGACCCATTGAGCTACTTGGACACATCATTTTTGAGAGAATTTTAGTCAAAGATTTTAGTGAATTTGATGAGAATGACAGATCTCCAAGGAGTAAAACCATGAGGCTGTGAATACTCACAGTCACTCTGATTCTAGTGACGCTATATCATGTCACAACCATTCAATCTCGAGTAACTTCAATTTGACGTTGGATGCGTTTTAATTTTGTGAAATCTTATTTAAATTGCAAGCGTTTGCAATTTAAATCAGATTTCAGACAGGTGCCAACTGTCCCAATGACATCCCGTATTTGGAGATGCTTTTCAGCCATTTCTGCGATTCCCAAATAAAGCTATAGCTAACAGGAGTCGCTTTTCTCTTCATGTTTCCCGTACGATTTTAATTTTTTTTGTTGCTTTTCTTTGTTAACGTTTTTTTTAAATAAATGCATTATCACAGTCGTAAGGGCTGAGCTCAAAATACAATAAAAAAATATATATTTACTGTGAACATCCCTTTGTAACAAAAAAAATCCACCAAAATGTACCTACCTATCAACAGAGATAACTAGAGATGGGATTTTACTGCGTAATTATTTTAGCTGAAATTTTCAGCAGATTTCTTTGCCGCCACGTGGTATTTCTTGCAGTTCCAATTGCTATGGTAAAATTCTACCAAAGCTTACTTATTCTCCAAAAGAGGTTGGACCGAACGTTAAATTGTTTGTTGAACGCACTTTTCTTCGGATAATGATATGACAATTATTGCCAAAAAATCGCTGCTTGACGCGACAACTCTTACAATAACACGGTGCAAAGAGTTGTACATGAATCTGAGAATCTGGGCTTTGACATGATACCTTCTGTCAAAATTACTTATCTCAATTAATCTGGATAGAGCATAGGATCCAGCCAGATGATCTCAAATAACTTGGATAGAGCATTGGATCCAGCCAGCTGATCTCAAATAACCTGGATAGAGCATAGGATCCAGCCAGGTGATCTCAAATAACCTGGATAGAGCATAGGATCCAGCCAGCTGATCTCAAATAACTTGGATAGAGCATAGGATCCAGCCAGGTGATCCCAAATAACCTGGATAGAACATAGGATCCAGCCAGATGATCTCAAATAACTTGGATAGAGCATAGGATCCAGCCAACTGATCCCAAATAACCTGGATAGAGCATAGGATTCAGCCAGCTGATCTCAAATAACCTGGAAAGAGCTATGATAGGGCCCAGCCAGCTGATTAAAATACAATTTAGACAATCCATTGTTGGTAACAGGTAGGAGTCCCTAAATCCAAGATGTCCCTATGATTTCAATGCTTACGTTTCTCTTGAGGACCCCACACCGAGTAAAGTCCGTGACGAGCAGGTCGTAGGTGAGCTCTGCAGTGTCGGACGTGTCCGGTCGGATCTGACAGCTCGGGTCTTTCAGTGGATCCACGTTCCTGTCATCGGCAAACAGTGGCGCACCGCGAAACCCGTCGGGTTTCCGGAGTCGTGCCATCACAGAGTCTCTCGCGTGACTGCCACCCTCGCCACTGTTACTGAACGTGCACTGGATGTCCGACACTGGAACGAACAAACGGACAGTTTTAGCTGGAAGTAATTTTTAATATTTTTATTACAAGTATTCCGGTAATCCTGTTGTGTAGTTTTTATTTTTAAGCTAACCTGAATTATATTTAACTGGTATAATCTGCAAACTAGCTCTGGTTTCTCCTTCTCCCCTGTAGGCTAGTCTAGATTATGTGAATTCTTCATTATCACCCTTAAAGTTCACTGAATTTACGCTACTTATCGACGCATTGAGTTCTCCGCTCTCTCTTCTAGGCTAGGCTAGGTTCATTCTTCATCATCGCTCACCATTAGACCAGTTCCTTAGTGGTCGTGCCAAAACAGTGCGTCGTTACACACGATTGAACTATTTCACATTTCTGATACACTCCCAGTCTCACAAAGCTGGTCTCTAAAACATTTCCTCCATATTAATTATTGATTACGCATCTTAAACGGAAAAAATCGCTACATTGCTTGGTACTGCTAAAGTAGTGACTTTGGACATATATTTTTTTTATTTGTACATTTTGTACTAATTTCTGAGCATTTTTTTTCACGTTTTACAACATATCTTTGTAACATTTCCCAACACTTGATATTCTTTATCATTAATTAATTCATTATCCTTATCCATTTCCACTTTTCAGCACCTCTTTCTAAAATTCCAAATCACTTTCTTTCCCAATTTGCTTCCCATTTACTAATACTCATGTCACTCTAAACTCTAAACTTTGTCTTGTTCAATCCATCCCGTATTACTTTCCTACTTTGACACTTTAGTATTTGGGACGCTATCTACACAGCGCAATTATCCCAAATCTTACTCAAGTTCAATTACCCTAGCCTCATGCCATGGCACCCACTACACACACAAATTTGAACCAAACAAACTACA
Organism: Protonemura montana; assembly: GCA_947568835.1. Classification (NCBI taxonomy): domain Eukaryota; kingdom Metazoa; phylum Arthropoda; class Insecta; order Plecoptera; family Nemouridae; genus Protonemura; species Protonemura montana. Next base: position 5,841,731 of record OX387608.1, read on the forward strand.
GCATTTCAACTAATTGTCACTGCATCTGTGCCGATGAGAATGCAGAAAAAATGCACGAAACTTCAGAGAAAAAGTCTCGAAATTGATTTACAAAACCCAAACCAAATCCTATTAATCGAACTAGACTCGATCACGTGCGATATTATCGCTTCGTGTTATTTTTATTATTTTCGCGGCACACAGTTGGCTATATTGTTAAAATTAAGATGCCGACTGAAACTCCATTGTTGCCACCAAATACCACCTGTTCTCTTGGCCATTAAGATGTAGTTACCACAACGCTTCGTACGGCATTTGCTAAAAATCGCTTTTAAAGAAGTTAAATCATGTTTCGACCAAGCGATTATATTATATGTAAAGCAACAACAGTTAGTTTTGTTAGATATATTTTTATTATTCCATTGCACCTAGTGCAGTACAACAGATGTTTGCCCTTATTTACTTCCGTGGTAACAGGTACCTACCTGTATATAGCTAGTGATAATACATGGAACTAAGGAATATCTTGACAAATGTTAATGTACATATATTTTTTCCCTCTAATCTATATCAACAACAAGCTCTTTGGCAGACAATTTATTGGTCCAAGTTCGAAGATATCTAGAATACATCTTTTTTAATTGCACTCAACATTGCATTCCGAGAGATTCAAGTTCCTATCACATGCAAATGAAATGTAAATTATTTTCCAGGTCGTATTACAGTAATCGTTTTTTTTTTTTAAGAGACTTGTTAAATGTTCTATCGTTAATTGAATTACAGCATCGGCGTAAGACTGTTAACATATCGTCTTAATTTAGATTCGTTTTATAGGGTAGCATTTTTGACGAGTAATTTTATACAATGCAGTTTGCAAAAAAAAAGATATAAGTAAGTAGTTATTAATTAGCTTGTATTTTGGACATGAAAAACAAACACAAAAGAATGGTCCGTTGTTTTTGAATTCCCAAAACTCTTTTATATGGCATTGTCTCTTTGCAGAGACAATTTTCCTAATTTCATTAGTTTTATTGTGGGAAGTCACACCCACCCGGAATTACCCAACTGAAAGCAAAGTCAATGGACTTGATCAACTCAAGTAACTTCCCTGTGACCATGGCTTTATAGTATTAATCCATTGTTTTCTGAATAGTAATTTAATTATAGCTAGCAAATTAAATCCACAAACTTACCATCGTAATCTTGAGACCTGATCACTGTCGCCTGCAAAATACACAAGAATCACTCGTTACTCATCACGCTGGGTATTCAAATAAGTAAAATCTAATTACTATTACACCTATGTGTGCTAATTACATATTGAAGGTGTAACGGTAATGATGCAGATTTTCTAACACCACGAGAATTGAATGGACTTTTGACCTTGGTAGAATTATAGCTTGGTAACAGGCTGTTTTCAGCGGTAATCGGTTGGTTAAGTTATTGGTGATTCGTTCTTTGCTGTCACTGAGAGTTTTATCATTGTCAAGTAGTGTCCGATGGGTATTGGCGTAATGGCGCCTAAATTAACCGTGTTGATATTTTGAATAGTATGTGAGGTGGCTTCATCGATTTAAGTTGAAAGGGACGTTTAATATTACTGTGATTTAATAAAGAACTGCATGAAAATTAAAGAAAAGCATATATTTTTTGTTAACAGTTTGGTAATGTTTCCAGTTGGCTGAATAAAATGCATTTATAATTTTTTAGTTACATTTATAGCCTGTTAGCAAACTGGAAACATTGGAAAATGTTAGAAAATGTCTTTATACATTGTAGTATACATAAGTATCCATTTTTAGGCTATAAATGTAACTAAAAATGTATAATTATGTAAATGTATCGATATGTTTTTGATATTAATTAAATTTTTGGTTACATTTGTAGCCTAAATGTCAGAAAACTGGAAACATTGCCAAACTGTAAATGAAACAGAAGTTTTCTTTAATTTTAATGTAGTAATTTATTTTTATTTTTATTTATTTGATATTTATTTATTATATATATATATCACTGTAAGGCTGAAAGTATGATGTGCATTTTGTTAGTTTTTTTAACCCTAAACCAAACCATCAAAGGTACCAAGGGCAAAGAGCTAGACCGTTCAACATATCTTACGACTATGAGAGTAAATAAATGTTCAATAACCACATGGAAAACTCGATGACGAAACCTTAAAACCCAAAAAAAAATCATATCAAAGTATTTTAATAGTGAGAAAGAAAAAACACAGCTTACTTGTAGTAAACACAAAACCATAACACAACCGTAACGCACAAAAATGAAATCTTTAGGACACATTTTTCTAGGTTTTTTTCTAGCACAATTCACTTTAAAGTCAAAATCCTTTGCAACAACAACTAAAACACATAACAGATCAACAAATCAAAATAAAACCGCGCGATTTGAAACTTTGTCAGCTAACCCAAACTATTTTGTTCGGCGATGTCAGCACCGTGACTCACGAGACCAGACTGATTTGTTCCTTCTAGCTCAAGAGAACGAATGAGTTTGCTAGCTTGCAATAACTCAGTTAGTACCCGGCGTTGTAGTAATTGCTCTCTGTGCTCCACCACCATAGACTGGTGCTCATAGACTGGTGCCATATAGGCAAGGGGCCGCATGGGCGTCTTTACCATACGGGCTGGCAAGCCATGCTCCGACACCCACCACCTACTCTGGGTTGCCGGAGGTGTACAGTTAGCCGGCCAGACTCTACCACTGCCACTATCAAAACTCACTAGACTGTATTTTACTTTGAGAATGACGACAGCTTGTATGAATTCTGGATTTTATCTAATAGTGGAATGGCAAAATGGTTTTAGAGTTGCGATGTAGTCGATGATTTTGCTATGTTTTGATTGGCGGTATTAAGATGACCCATGGGACGACGTTTCGTTGATGTTGGCGCTGACATCTTCAGGATCTTCAGGATTTTCAGGGCGTTCTAGAGGTGTTGGTGCCAACGTCGGCGAAACGTCGACATAGGTCCTTTTTAGAACCAAAATTCAATCAAAACGGAGCAAACCCGTCTACTTTATTATCATCGAGTAGCCTGTAATCAACGAGTTATTGTTAAAATTGAATAATTAATCATAAATTCCGATAATGACGTTAGTTGGGAGGGAGATAGCAATTGAGAGTGAAATCAATGTTAAGGCAACGTTTTGCTATTTTTTGCTATGTTTGCATTTATTTACTAATTTTCCAGTATTCATCAATACGGGAGTCAAAATATTCAAAAGATACGTGATTAAAAAACATTCCACTGCAGGTTGATGTTATGTTATTGCTAGGTTTTTGGCAAAACATAGATATCAAAAGTCAGTCGCGACTAGAATTTGTGACATTAAAAATGCTGCTTTTTTTCCTCAATTTAAACCTAGGTCAGTAGGTACTTCATACTGTCTTGTGTCCAGTAGTAAAATTGTCTTAACTCCTAGATAAAGTGGGAGTTAAATCAATTGCCATGGCAATAACCAATTACAGGCAGTGAAAATCAGCTGTTTCTGTGAGTTAGAAGCTTAACTCGGAGTTAAGTAAGATTTTAATACCGCGCCTTAGACGGTGACAATATGGTACTTACTGAATAAAAGGGTTCCATTAGCTTCATAACTCAGCGCAGCAGAGTCTTTGAAGTTTAAACTCAGTAAAACTCCCCGTCCATCTCAGCGTGAAATCTCCTATAACTACAAACTATATCGTTTCTATAGCGTAAATATATATGTCGATATAATGATAGCTGATTTATTGCTGAACGTGTTTGTGATTGTCCAGGTCAGATTTAAAAATATGTCCATAAGAATGATTCACACGATAGATTTTGAATTAATGTGGTGGAACTGATTCGGAGGGCGTCGTTATATATTTTATTGATTGCGAAATAGCGGGTCATTTGATTTTATTCCAGTCCTATTTGCTTCGCGTGAATTCCATGTTTGCCAACGGAATTCGCATCGTGCGAGTTCGTTACGCACTGCAACTATTCTAAAGAATTTCGCGTTGCGTTTTCTGCGATATTATTCAGAGTTGGTTAACGGAGCCGGATAACGCTCGGGTATTTTACAAATAATTAAACAAAATGTACCTGTTGTTACTTATTATGATTGATTGCGGTTACCTCTATGATTTTGCGAGTGTTTTACATGCACCGCAAATAGGGGCCAAGTGTTAATGACTTTGGCCTGTTTTCTCATTATCATAATCGATTCGTTCCCAAAAAAACGTCGTTCAAATGATCTATAATTTGATCGCTATGAGCGATTCGTCACAGGAGTTGAATGAAAATAATGCGACATGGGTAAGTGACTTAACATTTATCTTATTACTTGTATTGCCATGCCTTTACACCTTTATGTCTGCTCATCTTTGCTAATACGCTGTGTAACAGATTGGTTTAATTGACTTGCATCGAGAAAATTATAGGTGCGTTATGAAAAAAGGTCTGATTAAATACACATCATTCAGTTTGGCTCAAAAGAAATTCAAACATTTGAAAATAATTTCACTAAAAAAAAAAGAAACAGTTAGTCTCAAGAAGGCTGATAACAATCGTTCATGAAAAAAACACTTGTTGCGTGACCGGCTGGGTTACAGCAGACTCTTTTGCTGCACAGCTGTTTCTTTGCTAATATTCGTTTGTCTTTAGACGAAAGAAATCGGAAACTGTGAAAAAGATGTCGCTTAAGGAATTTGAACCCGCGAGACTCTGTTCAGTTTCCCATGTTTGAACAGATTCCCTCAGCGATCAACCGTATCGAAAACGACGGTTATTTTTTTTAAAAAGATGGCGCATTTCGTAACGATTCTTTGACGTCATGTCACCGCCACCTTAATTGATTACCGTTGGCTGTCTAGCATCGCAGATCGAGATGGCGGTTTGATATCGTTTGAAAATCTAATCGTCTGCCCTTTTCAATTCAGTCGAATCTCTTTTATTGTTTGAATTATTTGCCGCGCTGCAGATTGCAAAGCATTCCCTAGGTTAAGAAGCGTGACTCGAGCTGAAGCTATTAACTGCTACACTTTTGAATCGGCAATCCTAACGGAGAATCCACTTTTGACCAGGATCATAATTTTTCTACGTATATTTCACGTTTGAGCATTTGCGCTCGGCGATCATCGAATTCACTTCCTCAATGAAATTATAATTAATTGAAAGTTAATTTTATTTCTTTATATAATTCATCCACAGTTCAGAGGTTTTCTTGTATAAAACGATGTTAATTTTGCCGGACAAGACAGGTAAGTGCAGTTAATGAAGGTCTTCGTAACTGTCCATTTTATCGTTTCAACGAGGTTTATGAAGAGTTATAGCGATAAGGAAAATTACAGCACGGTTGGTTTTGATATGCACTGAAAATGGTTTGCGGTTCTTCCATTTCATTAACCAATTTGGTTGCTTCATTAATTTCGGTGCACTATTATTTGATTTTAAAATGTGCCTAACCGCTCATTTATGTTTACAACGGGGTGAGACATAAATTAACAAACTGGTTTTACCACCGATTGCGGTTCCCTTAAATTTGCTGTTACAGCCAATTTGGTAACGACTTAAAATTTAATACAATTTTGTGTGACAAGTCGCTCAAAAGTTATTGAATAAAGCTATCATATTTTCCAATGGTAAGTCATATTATTTATCAGCCCTCGACGTTTACAGAAAAAATTAAAAAAATTAATTCCAAGAATATTAATTTCAGTCAGCTTTCTTCCAATAAAAACAATTACAATCTGTTTGCGATCAAGTGCATTTAAATGTTTTGAATTGGATACATATATCTACTTATAACTGAAGCTGCTAAATTCTAGAATCACCTGACACTAAAGGTAGTAATCGTAAAGCAAAAGTCAAACTGCAAGGCTTGGATAAAAATAATTTAGAAAAGCTTGGTGCAAATATAAAAAAGTAAATGTCTTTAAAAATAAAGTCTTTCCTATCTTACAATCTGCCTACAAATGTGCGTACAGTAATTTGCACTGAAAAAAAAAATGCCTGTGCCTTTCAAACAAATCACGACAATGCGATTAATAAACACCATAAGGTAGCGGCCATGCGACCATAAAATCATTTGACAAGTACATCAAACAAAAAAACGATGTGACCATCTGTGACAGTGCTCGTTCCTTCGGGCCACATTCTGTGACTGATTGGACTTCAAAATGACCGCTGAATTCCATAGCGTGTGCGGACTTTTTCGAATATGTCACCCATGAAAACTAGACTAAGTTAGAATCCGCCATAAAACAATTTAAAATTGTAAAGTGAATCACGAATACTCAGGTGCTAACATTAGGTCTTTGTTCACGCAAACAATATTTACCTCTGACACATGTTAGCTGTCAGAATTGATTGATTAGGTTTCATTTTCGAAATTAAGACATTTCATTTCAATTCTGTTTCTGGTGTTTACCTGACTGGAAGTGGCGAGGGTGAGTGAGTTGGTAACACTGCTTATATGGTCGATTCGAGACCACTGATCTCAAATAACCTGGATAGAGCACAGGATCTAGCCAGCTGATCTCAAATAACCTGGTTAGAACATAGGATCTAGCCAGCTGATCTCAAATAACCTGGATAGAGCATAGGATCTAGCCAGCTGATCTCAAATAACCTGGATAGAACATAGGATCCAGCTAGCTGATCTCAAATAACCTGGATAGAGCATAGGATCTAGCCAGCTGATCTCAAATAACCTGGATAGAGCATAGGATCTAGCCAGCTGATCTCAAATAACCTGGTTAGAACATAGGATCCAGCCAGCTGATCTCAAATAACCTGGTTAGAACATAGGATCTAGCCAGCTGATCTCAAATAACCTGGATAGAGCATAGGATCTAGCCAGCTGATCTCAAATAACCTGGATAGAGCATAGGATCCAGCCAGCTGATCTCAAATAACCTGGATAGAGCATAGGATCCAGCCAGCTGATCAAAATTGAAGCCAGGCAATCCAATGTTGGCAACAGTTAAAAAATCTCTTGATCCGAGTCGTCCCTATGATTAGAATTTATTTTTAGAGTTTTTTAAGCACGTTATCAACAATTGCGACCATTTAAGTGGTGTAAACTAGGAAAATCATAAACACTAATGATGCAAACTTTTAAAATAGCATGGGCTCTTTGAGAGAACTCAAAAACAGGGACTCTCAAGAGGCAGTCTTGGCTTTAAAGTCTTTTAATGGCAACCACTCTTCAGGTTATTAGAGACCGGTTGCGATGTTGACACCTGACAAGATAGACACTAATCGAATAAAGACCCTCGAATAAAACGTTCATTACTAATGTAGCCGACTTCTAGGAACGTACCATAGCAGCAAGCAATCTTTCGTTGCACTTTGCCCTGATAATACACATCCATTGTCTGACGAATCATCGCTACCGAGTGTAATTTCCACACAGACCTAGATAGTTCGTTCTAAACACAACTCCCGTTGTTCGCTTCATATCATGTAACAACGATTTCCATTAAACCAGCCCTAAGTGGTACTCGAGGATCCTCGGTGCACCTCGCTGCATGCCACGGGGTCAGGGTACAGGAACTGATTATAAAGACGCAAGGAGTCTTCTCGCTGACTTCCGGATTGTTCAAGTTGGCTCGAGCGCGACGTTTACGTTTTGGGGACTTGAATGCGCGGTAGATGAGGTAGCGAAGCGAGCGGTGTTGACAAGACGCGTTGAATCTTTGTGCTAGACTCAAAGATTGAGTGTGTATGCATTGGATAAGTTCTGCTAATCAAGTTATTATGGTAACACATGGGTTTAAGTTTGTACCTATGGCATACGGCAGTCCTGATATGTACTACTATTGCCCAGTGTGACATTATCGTAACTCCTAGATAAAGTGAGCGTTAAATTAATTGCCATGGTAACAACCAAAAACATGTAGTGAATAACAAGCAACACTGCGCTGGGTCAGGTATTGAATGGGTGACCGTCTTACACATGACTGGTTCTGTTCGGGAGAGAGGTTGGAGGGATGAAAGTTAGTACAGCAACTTAATTCGCCTTGCTTATCAACCTCTCGACAGCATGGATTTGTGGAGGAATCCTCTTGTTCGTGTTGTACCGTCATTCGGAAGGAACGTTAAGCCGGTGGTCCCCTTGGTGCTCTTCGACAAGAGTAGGCTACGTGCCGGCACCGTGTTTCTTCTCCTCCCTTCTAGGCTAGGTTTGGTTCATCATCATCCTCACAATCATCCACTCATTCCCCAACGCCAATAGACCAGTGCCGCAGGGCTCGTTGTCAAAACAGTGCGTCGTTAAACACCACAAATCAAACAATCAATCATAAACATGCGCCGATATTTTGACTCGTTCTTATTTATTTGTGGATATTTTTTTTAAAGGACCGCCGCAAGCGCCATCGTGTGGTCACCACCGTTACCATGTTTTGCCGGCTCGTTTGCTCATCAAAAAGTTTAAAATTAGCGCTGTTACTCTGACTAAATCAAACTCAAAGCTATGACGACTAAAAAAAAAAATCACACCAAAACGCTCAAGAATTGAATCACGATTCATTTCCAGCCTCGTGCTTCTGACATGTAAATCTGACAGTGACAGCGTTGATTCTCCGTTATCGCTTTCGCATGTACAACTCGCGTACACTTTGCCACAACGCACGATGCAAGGCGTGAAACGAGTGACCTATACGTTCACGACAGGCCGCCTCGTGATCTGTTTGCCTGTCACTTGCATCGCGATGCAGTACTTTTGTTGCATCTACATTGCACTTACCGGCACGTGCTTGTGATGTCTCCATTATTAGGTAGCCTGCGGTCGCAGATCCGATTGCCACTGAAGATGCATTTACACTTTGTTACGGTGAAGTTTTATCGATTTGCAACTCATATTAAATAATCGCTGTATTTTTATTTCGCTTTCTTAATTGTAGTTTAGAGAACTCTTCTCTGCTGTAGGTATAATCTGTTATAAGATTATAAAAGAAGATTATACAAACTACTGGTGTGCTTTGCGAATTTTCATGTACCTAATTAGTCGATTAATTCTCGCGATAAGGAATGATTTGTAACTTAAATCGTTTTTTTTTTTTTTTTTAATATGTCCGTTATTCGAATATTTTCAAATTTAAGTTCGAGTTTTCTCCACGTATGCCCCACTTGTCACATCACCGCCTTCTGAACAGTTCGGCGGACACGATCCGGTCAAATACCTGGCGAGTGATTAAGACAACATCCGATCTAATGACCACTTAAAACTCTTCCAAGCCGAAAACAACGTCACATATATCACGAAATGTCGTGATTTCGAGCCTAACCGATCTCGCCTCGGTGACTTTTTCGAAACCTGCCCGGCTATTGGTGCAATCGATAACTAAGATATTCATATTTCCTGGTGCTATAAAGTCGGTTGTCACCGTTTTCTTTATGACAGTCATCTTCTAAAAGGTGTCAAGCAACGTTTAATATCTGGATTCAATTATGAATTCGGTTTGTTTTCTCGTTTTAGCTTCTATCGTCTGTTGTGTTTTTGTGTTGGTGCATTCAAAGGAACAAACTAAGCGACATCTAGAGATTCAAAAGTCGATACCGACACATGAAATACATATTCAACATCTGTCATATCCTGGAGAACCACCCAGAACTTCTTACCAAGGAGACAACTATTTGCCACCGACGCAAGACCAACCTTTCTCTAAGATTCCAAGTTTTCCAGTTCCAAGTCCACTTTCCGGGAAAGACAGCTTTTTCCGAACGACCCCAGTGCCGACCTCAACCCCTCAACTACCAGAAACTAAATCCAAAGACCGAGGATTTTTTGACGACACCGTACCTCAACCTTTTGTGCCTCCACTAGAAGAAATCTATCCACCACAAAAATCAGAAACAGACGAATACTATTACCGCTCGCCGATCTTCAAAACTGACCACCGACCGACCCCCACTGAACTGTCCAGGCTAGTCGATATCCTCGTCAACGACGACGCACCTAAAGCACCATCGAGGAACGGGCGACTTTTCTACAACAGCCACCAGTTCGTGAAAACAGTTCCGCTAGTTCCGCTAGTTCCACTAGTTCCAGTTTATCCCAATAACGTCCGAAATGTGGTTCGACCTATAGTGGTCGATGCATACGCTCCTCATGACCCTGTCTTTGAACACCCATCGGTGCGAGTTTCTGACATAAGTTGCTATCAAACTCCGTCTAGGACCCAGTTTCGTGCCGTCTTAACGCCTACAAGACGCCTGGAAAACGCCCCTGTGTTCGAAAATCGCGTTCCGAATCGATGTGAAGCTTTGCCGCAAACTACCGAAGATAGGAAGTATTTCATCGACATGAACAACAACTTGGATGACTGCGGCGTTCAACAATGTTCAGATAACGGCGAGGTAAGCGAATGCAATGTCGTGAGATGTTTAAATTCATTCGCTATTTCATGATTAATCTATTTATTTCCATGTGTAATAGTATACATGCGAATTAGATATGGGTAGTTAGTTATTTCGCCAGTGTACCCTATAAACCGTTTAACATTGTGTGTTAGTCTGTTGGATGGGAGGTACAAGGCATGCCTGTCACTGGAGCGTGACGTTTCTGACGGGACACTGACTAACTTGTAGATCGAGGAGAGTCTTTGATTGTTGGGCTTGGAATCGCATCGATTCCGAATAATTCACGATCTACTTCTGTCTTTGGGTGTGTTCCTGTTTAGGTGGTTACCGTTTCGGGCATGTCTTTTTATTCGCTGGTAATTTCGGTGATTGAAGACAAAAGGCTTTGGTATGTTGACTTTTAAGACTCCCTATTTCTTCGCGGCTCATTGATTTTTTTATTTAATTCGAAATAACTGGGTTTGTAAGGCAAAGTTTTAGATATTTTAGGTAGCTAGTTCTTAGTGTTTGTCATAATTTATGATACCATGAAAATACTTTGTATCTCATAACTACTGAAAACGTGTTCTACGTATTTCTGCTGAGCAAACGAGTCGGCAACATGTAGTTACGGTATGTGCCACCCGATTGCCTTTTTCTGAAACTCCCAGAAATGAATAATTACGACAAAAAATCCAAATATGTTTATCAATCGATGAGGTAAGTTAGCATTGATATCCGGAATGCGGAACATCTGCGAGAAATAACAAAATTAAATTTCTTAACACTCGAAACAACGGTTATTTCAATTCGGAGATAATTCCATTTTCGTCGATAAAGTCATTTTCACGCGGTCATTCTGGTGAAAATATTTTAAAGTTGATGCTGAGATTCTAGATCTGTAAGCCAACTCAAGAACTCCTGCCGTCAAAGCAGAGATTCGTGATCGTGATATTATCTCAATTTAAATTCTTCATTGCTGTGTTCCTGACTAATACCTGAGCTCTGAATGTTTGGTTTCAGACTCGACTGTGCGTGGTGATGCGATTCCCAACGATTCGTGGTCTGAAACTGCCGGAAGACTTGCTGATGACAATACAGTGTCGGACTCAGGACAGGGTCGTCGAACAGAGCAAGCAGCTGAGAGTCAACGCTGTGGGCAGGCTGTAAGTACAACGTACATGTACATGTGTTTAATACACCCTTGAAGACCATGAAAACATTAAGGAACCAATAGGCAGTATGGTTTTTAGACTCTTGTCTAATTTATCTCACCTTAGCACTTGAATCGAAAAAAATTTAAACTAAATATATGTAAATATATGTTACAGTCCTGGGTAAGTCCTGATATTACTCATATAACAAACGTATAACAAATTTATCACAAAAACAATCACCTTGATCAGGCATCCTAAATGCATCTAACTAAAATAATAAAGGTCAATAATTTAAATTTACGATGAATAATAAATAAATTTATATTAAATATTAAGAGTGAAATTATGACTTTGGAAAGAAAAAAGACACCAAGAGAAAGAGTGGGAATATATATATAAAAGAAATGGCATTAAAGGAGACTGAATCATTTAAATACCTGGCGATCTAGACGAGAGAAATATTGACTGGAAGGAAGTGGACGAAAATATGTTGTGGTACGAGAAGAAACGGAACGTCAGGTGTGTCTGGCCGGCTTCGATTGGTGCTGGCCTTAATATGAAATGTCTGTACCTATTTATAAATGTTAAGACAATAAAAGAGTAATATTATATAATATTCAAAATATTTTGTAATTTCGACAAACCAGTGGGAACTTGGAAACTATCTAAGCATCCAGTTTTCAGTGATTTTATAAGCTGCTCATGAAGTACACAATTAACGAGTGTGCACTCGAAAAGCAAATTTATTTTTGCTCGGGGCGTTTTGCGTTTTTTTTTGTGCGGGTAGATGGGTAAAATGTAAAATAACTTGTGAAAATTGTGTGAAAAATTCGGTCTAAGAAAACACATTTTTACACAAAAACAAAGGGTACCACTACCGCGCTTTCCAGGTGCCTAGCCGCGGCCTTGCTTTTTAATCTTTCAACAGAATGGATTTATGAATGAATTCTGTTGTTTGCGTTGTACCGTCCTTCGGAAGGGACGTCAAGCCGATGGTCCCCTTGGTGCTCTTCGACATGAGTAGGCTGCATGCCGGTACCGGGTTTCCTCTCCTCTTTGCTAGGCTAGATTAGGTTCATTATTATTATTATTATTATTATTATTTGTGGTGTTTAACGACGCACTGTTTTGACATCTGGCCATGCGGCACTGGTCTAATGGCGTCGGTGAATGAGTGGATGATGATGAGGATGATGATGAACCTAACCTAGCCTAGAAGAGAGGAGGGGAAACCCGGCGCCGGCACGTAGCCTACTCCTGTCGAAAAGCACCAAGGGGACCACCGGCTTCACGTCCCTTCCGAAGGACGGTACAACTCGAACAACAGGATTCCTCCACAAATCCATGCTGTCGAGAGGTTGATAAGCAAGGCGAGTGAAGTTGCTGTACTAACTTTCATCCCTCCAACCTCTCTCCCGAACAGAACTGGTCATGTGTATAATGGTCACCCATTCAATACCTGACTCAGCGCAGTGTTGCTTAACTTCGGTGATCTAACGAGAACCGGTGTTTCCAACACGCCAAACCGTTCGGTTTAGGTTCATCATCACCACCTACTAATACACTGGCGCCATTAGACTAGTGCGACATGGCTCGTTTTCAAAACGGTGTGTAGTTAAACTCCACTAATAAATATAAAAATCATTTTCATCAAGAAATTTGATTTCGGCCCAGAAAAATGAAGAATCAAAGCGAGGAAACTAGTTAAAGGTCTTACAATGCCCTGTTGTTTCAGCGAAAGTCGAGCTGCCCCTTTGGTGGCAGTTGGCGGACTGCGTTACGAGTTCCAGAGTCAGATGGTCCTGTACAAACGTCCCCCTGGTGGCACAGGGTTCACACAGAGGATGTCGGCAGACAGCTCCGTTCAGTTGGGAGAAGAAATCCAGCTGCGATGCGACATCCGGTCGGGAGACGGTACGATTCACTTTGGCAGTATATGGTATATTGGTCAGAACTGGATAAAAACAATCAAAATTTTGGTTAAAGGTTTAATTCGTCATACCTAGATAGAAATACTTCAAGTTGTGTACTCCATTTTGATAATTTCTTTTTGGTTATGTTTCTATTTTGTTTTAAATTTACAAATATTTCTCAGAGCCAGAAAAGTCTTTCCGCGAAATGTTGTGTGAAATTAAAGATTTCAATTTAGTTTTCAGTTTTATTGAAATAACCTGGAGTTCAATATTAAAAAATTGCAAATGTTAAATGTGTATGAAATACCAAATATAATGACAGTCGTACACCTGTGAGCATTGAGGTATGCAATTAGCACGCTTTCATGAAAGTAGAGTCACATAACATTCAGGCGTGGCCAGCAGTTGTTGCGCATATGTAGCCCATAGACCATTGCATCACTGCGTGTTACATACCTCCATATCAAAGTGCTAATTGCCAAGGTGTTTATAATTATGTTCTTACTGCAGGTTGGCAATACTCCCGTTTGGGAGACGTGACAATTCACAGATCAAGTCTGGACGGACATACGACCGATGATTCCGTTGTTCTTGTCAACCCAGACGGGTGTAGGAATCCTCTTATGAAGGTACACCCCTAAAAGATCACTGTTGAACAACATTGTATCTTGGATGTATTCATTTTCATATCTTTTCTCTTATTATTTTGTTTAAAAACTTATAAATAGACCTAGAATTTCAATGTGTTTACCGTTTTTATGTAACGGAAGTCGACCTTGAAGTGAATCACGTAATTTGAAAAACACACAACTGTCTCAACACATAATTGCTAGTCATAAAATAAATAATTCATTTTTGCCATAAGGGCATTCCAACTAGCCCAACTGACTCTGTTTGACCTTGACTTGTAGAGCGTTTGCCCGCATCACCCTCAAAGGGACAAGTTAAACCCCTTGTCGACGAGTGTCAACTGGAGGGTGTTCACATTCCAAGACATGAGAGAAGGGGAGGAGATCGTGGTCTCTGCTCATCTGCTTGGGTGCTTGGAAAATGGCGACTGCAATCCGGTAGGTTCTTTTTTTTGGAAAGCATCCGCAATCCCAGTTTTTCCATTTCCCTTACTACTTAAAAAAAACTTCCCTTCAGAATCAAACTGCGTGCGATCGCTTCTGTTTGAGAGTGGATTCGAACTGGAGGAGAGCAATTTTCGAAAGTAGTTCGATTGTGATCAATGTGACCTTTAGTGAAATTATTCAGCTTTGTAAATTGTAACCTATACCCTAAGAGCCTTTACGTCAACCATAAAAACAGAAAAGTGTTACAGGCCGGAATGTTTGTGGTTATTTGAAAACCACTCTGGGGAAGGGAAGAATACGAGAGGTTTAGTTATGATGATGCATCATTTCAAGTATCGACCTTCTCAAATGATAGGTTGTATTTTTCTGGACTCTCAGAGAGACCAAGCATAGTACCCATTAGTGTCATAGCCTTGCCTAAAGTTCTAGGGATATGAATCATACCATGTTTTGAGCAGTACATAGTCTAGCAAAAACCCAGACCTTTACATTTTAAATCCTTCCTCACGTATTTGACTAAAAACAAGAATTATCAGGACTTTTCTATTACAAGACAAGTCAGTTTCGGCCATCTCAAAAATCGATGCCAAAAACGATGTCCCCGTTTGAGGATCAATTTTTTGAGAGGATATTAGTTTTTCTAATAATAAAATACCCCGCACACTGCAAGCGTTTGCAACTTAAATCAAATTTCACAAAGTCTGTATCGAATTTAAACCAACTGCAGTTAAACACGGTTACAATTGCACGGTCAACCGCTGTCATTTCACACTAGATTCTCTCCGATTTTGCAATCCAATTTATTAAACTTGTTGACTACATCTTTACGAGTGTCTCGGCCGGTATAACATTAAAGTCGTCCTCGCGAGGTGTGATAATCGTTGAGTTGTGCCAATTCACTTTCAGGATCTGTGCGTGGAGCAGTCGCATTCGAAGCGTGCGAAACGCGGCTCGGGGGTCGGCAATAGAACTGCTGACTGGCGGGCCGATCTTTCTTTCAGGGTCGTGGTGCCTACACGTAAAGTATTTGATACACAGAAAGCCGAGCATGCTCTGAAATGTGGTTGGTTCTTATGGTTTTTTGACTCATGTCTACTTTAGTGAATATTACTCATGAATTGGTTCTTTTCTTTTTGATTTTATTGATCTGTTGTGTTTAACGACGCACTGTTTTGACAACTGGCCTTGCGGGACTTGGTCTAATGGCGTTGGTGAAAAAAAGGGTGATGATTAGGGTGATGGTGGATCTAACCTAGCCTAAAAGGGAGGAGGGGAAACATGGTGTCGGCACTTAGCCTAACCCTGTCTAAGAGCACCTAGTGGACCACCAGTCTTTCCTTCCGAAGGACGGTACAACGCGAACAACAGGATTCCTCCACAAATCCATGCTGCCAAGAGATTGATGAGGCGAGAAAAGTTGTGCAACTTTCGTCCCTTTAAACAGGTCAGAACTGGTCATGTTTATAATGGTCACCCATTCAATACCTTCTTCTAGCGCAGTGTTGCTTAACTTCGGTGGTCCCACGGCTACCGTTGTTTTCAACACGCCAATCAATCAAATGTAAAAAAAAAAATACCTAAGCTTTCTTCATCCGGTTTCCCAATCTTTCTTTGGTTTCCATGACTTCGAAGCAGTTACATATTATTTGCGTTTCTAGTAAACCGACATTTTTACAAGGTGCTACACCAATATTTGTTATTCGAATATAAAACTTGTCCTTTGTGTCTGTGGTCTGTGGTCACACTAACATGATGATGCATATAATTTATGTGATATCAGGGGCATTCTTCAAGTTATTTAACTGAAAATTGGTCTGCTCTTGCTGTGTCGCCATTCCGTTTTCTTTTTTATCAATTTAGTTATTTTTTAATTCCAGTTGGCCAGGTGACAAGAGAGAGACATCGTGGTGACAGTTGGATGTTGCCGGTGTTTACCGCTCTGCTCTGTCTAGCGCTGCTCGCAGTTTTTCTCATCTCGCTTTTCATAGTAAAGACGTTCTGCAAGACACAAAAGAAGAGCGAGGAGTCCTCGCAGTACCTCAACATCACGAGCCCTTACTGAAGCGACATTTGTTGATATCGAATGCACCGATTTGATATTTTGTTAAGTTTATCTTGTCTTTTATGTGGGTTTTAAATAAGTGAAAACGAATCAAAAGTAGAAAAATATTAAATGAATTGATAAAATAAAGCTGATGCAAGATTTTATGTGCAAATATGCAAATTTAATTTTATAATTGGGTTCATTAGGTTTAGTACATGTGTATAGTTGGCTTGGGTTTAGTATATACCCAGTGATTGAATGTCATTAGCTAAACTCCATGTTTTGTATTTGCTAGTAGCTCTTTGACTTCGGTTGCTGGTAAAATGAACTAATTTTTATTACCTAACCTGCTTATCAACGTCGACATCAGTGATGGATGGATGTTTGTAGCGTATGGATGCGTTACAAAAATGTGCACCACTCTCATGGTTCTGGAGGATAATTTCGCCACTGTGTTGCTACGAGCTACCCCAAGGCCCTCATGTCCTGATTTGATGAAATATCGAGGTAGGTAACTGACAAATTCTTTTGTATCCGACATGGTTTAGAATTGTGATAACATATTGTCGGGTACACGCGACTCTTTTATGATGTATGTGTGTGTGTAACTGGATAGGGGCACAGTATAATTACACTGTGAATTACACAATATGAACATAATAGCCACCTATTTTCTACACTAAAATACAGAAAAAATAACGATAAAATAATAACTAATGCCGACCAAACCTTGACCATTGAATCTAAAGAACAATAAACAAATTTCGGCTATAAAGATTGCAAATAATTGACTCAAATCTCTCTGTTCTTGTCGAGTTGATTCATCGCTCACAAATTACGGTAGCAAACAATAATATTACCAAAATATTACGACATATCTATCAAATAAACCCTGCACTTTGTCGGTAATCTACTAAAAGTACCTCTCGGTCTCATTGACTTCGGTCTGAATGACCTTCCTATGCGTTGTGTGGTAAGGAGCAGATTCGCATGCTCGGGTATAGGAAAGTGATGTCGAGGTTTTATGCCAATGCTAGTCAGTAACAGAGTTAGTCGCATCTTACTCTTCGTGGCGACTGGGTCATTTTTCACATACAGTGAAGGAAAAAGGCCGGATCACGCGAGCTTTGAAATGACAAAAACTTGACTGGTTAAAACTTTGTGATATACTGAAAAAGTGTGATTGTGATTTTAGTGGACTGACGTCTCAAGGATAATTTATTAAATACAAGTAAGTGACACTTGAAAGTGATTTTTATTTGTGTAGCTATGGTACTTAGGATTTTGGGACATTTTGAGGACTCAAAGATAGCCAAACAAATAGCCAAAGAAATGCCAAACATCTGAACAGTTGAAGAATACATACAATGTATGTCAATTCAATGATCCTGCAATAAATCACCTTATTTTCAAACTCCTATTTATTTCGTTCGAATATTTTTGGAATAAGTGCAAAATAATTTCGTCTGATTTAAGATAAATGTAACTTAAAGTAATTTGAAGCATCTTCCAGGATTTCCGGTCTGTTCCGACTTCTTTATGAATTCATTGTTAAATAATTATTGATACATTATCTTTTCGATAATGTTAACGTTGTTTACATTCTGTTGAAACTTAAAGGGTAGCTCGGAAATATTTTACCTGCAGGTAGTTTGATTGATAGGCAATCACTGACAAAGGTACCCTTAAAAAATGTGACCGCTAAAAATATTGTTAACCACTAGTGATCTATTTGATTGGGTTGTTCGAAAATAACTGTACCAATTTTAAACGTATTTTCTGAATATTCTGATAGACGTCATAATTTCGTTTTTTTTTTGCCACTATCACATCCACCGTTTGACAAATTGCCTCACGCGGCGTCTAGCACCTACTGAGCGAGACGAGAAAGTTATGACAGGTAGGTATGTAGTGACACTGGCATTTAGCAGAAATATAGTGGTAGTGCTAATAGTCACACAATAGTTTCTGCGAAATCACTATGAACAGCTTCCATTTCATCTGTCAACAACTCAAAACACCTCGCTCTCAATTCGAAAAAAAAACCCAAACAAATCTAACTCAATACTCTCAATTTCTCCCACTCAAAATTCAAATGTCATCTACAAAAATTGCATATGCACCTTCATATGCAATTACCACTGGCGACAAAAAGTTGATTCCAATGCACTGCTCCGGTAAACCAAACACAAAACAGTGCACTCTTCAATCTGTGTTAGTGGGACATACCATCATATGAAGATTAGAATATATTAGCTCTCTCCTATAAGCAGTATGCAAGGTGCCACAGACGAGAGCAAAAGTGACTCTTAGACTGCCACAAGAAGTTTCGACAAATTTTTGCTGAAATATTGATGACCTCATCATGCCATGGTCAGGTTTATCCAACGCCTCCTACGTGATGCTGGATGCAATTTGATTTCAATCCAGGATATGCAATTCCGTGTTGACTCACTTTTTAAACGCTTTCTTTGCTGATTTGTGTAGCGACACTAGTGTGGCCTGCTAACTCGTTGGATGATAAAATCGTTATTATTAGAAGTTTTGATCAATTCACGCCTTGCCCTGTAACTTTAGAAAGGGGATATCTAAAAGGATATGGTAATCGCCCTATTTAACTTCGAATAGAGGGTCCGGTTAGCAAACCAAGAATTTGTTAGCGCTATTGCTGAACTTTTTCTGCGTATAAAAGCTGTTTCTGAGTAACTGACGAAAATGGATGATGCTACTAGGTGGAGTCACCGTTGTTTCGAAACTTAAATTTGTTATTTCTCGCAGATAACTCAAATTTGAGACTGGTTTCGCTTAATGAATATTTATTAATGCTAACCTCAACGATTGATAAACGTGTATCGATATTTTGAGTTGTAATTATTTAATTTTAGAGGCTTTTAAACAACAACGGCCGCAAGCGTCATCGGGTAGCACCTACCGTTACCAGGTATTACCGTCTAGTTGAATTTACCAATGGACTTGCCCTATTAATCTAAGGTTACAGGAGGAGTAATGCATATTCTCGAGACAACCCTTGTTGAGTTTTATTCTCGGATTGCAATAAAAATAACCTAAAAGTCAACCATTTCCTCGTTTGAACAATAAAATAAAATACAGATATTTCTGTAACATAATCTGAATATGGTGTTATTAGGCGTAACGCGAAAGTTATTTTGTGAAATTTGAGATAATTTTTGCAATATCTTTCGGTAAAAAATGTTTGCGAAACTTTTTGAACAAACAAAACGAGGCATTTTCGTCGCACATAAAATCCATTACGAGCGTTTAGTGTCCTCTCTGTTGTTGGCATTTGGGATTCTAAAGAATCTGC
Organism: Protonemura montana; assembly: GCA_947568835.1. Lineage (NCBI taxonomy): Eukaryota > Metazoa > Arthropoda > Insecta > Plecoptera > Nemouridae > Protonemura > Protonemura montana. The sequence goes on from OX387608.1 coordinate 5,861,555, forward strand.
AGCATAGAAGGACGATCGTTTTATCCCTTCCACTTGTTAACCACACAGTCTTTTCTATCAATTCGCACGATGACTTTTAGGAAAAAAATAACAGACAAGGTCACCGTTGAACTGGTTTTCACCTCAGAGTTTGAATATTATTTACTTAAACACCGTTTGTTCTTCTCTGAGGGCCATAAAGATGGTAATTTCTTTACATTCAACTAACTTGACCGCGAATTTCAATTCGCCTCTTCAAGCGTTTCGAGAGCGCACGTTTAAAATCTCAATTTGTCGCACTTTCCTGCATCCAAGACGAAGACGGTCTTCGAGTCCTCAATTCTCGTATCCGCGACGTGAATTCTACGTGCAGCCTCCTTGATAGAGGACCAGATCTCGCCGGAGGAGAAAGTGATCTCGCGGTTTCGGTACCATTATTAGGTATGACCGCGTCGGGCTCAGGTCCTCTACCCATGTGTGCCGACTCAGAAAGGAAGCGACTCGATCTTATGCAACGATCGCGACTATCAAGCTGCCTCAGGAATGCGGTATTTCGTTTTTGACCTATGGCAATAGAGTCACGTAACGTTAATATTATTTTTATTAAGGAAAAATAGGCGGCATCAGATGTCAAGCTACGTTTCTTTTGTAAAATTATTTATTACTGAAGATGTTAAGACGTTTCCTAGTACGTTAAAACAAATGTCCCAAAGTGACGGTAATCGTATGTAATAATATACGTAATCGACAGTTGAAGATGCATCGTAGCTATCTCCAAGAAGACTTGATTCTAGTGAAGATGCTGTGTTTTTTTTTCGCCTTGTCTTCTGTTTCAAATGGTGAGGAATTTTTAGCATCTTTGTTACCTCACGCAGGTTCCAGTAATGTCCTTCGGTCTGCCAAGGTTGTCAATTAATTAAAAGAAATACCCATCAGTGTATTGAAAACGTTTCACTATTGACGCTCGTTCCGAACAATGACGTAATTATTTGAAATCACCTCGATTTTTGGCGGTTATTTTTTTTTTTAAATTGCGTCACTCCTGCGACAAACAAGTGAGTTTGTTACTTTTGATACTTTGACGCCATTCTAAACCGCACTTTCGAGACAATGGACTTAAAGAAGCTGGTCATCTGCACAAGAAGAATAGTTAAATTGCAGCATGATCTTTGCCTAACTGACTTTAATGATGATTACAACGAGTACGCGTAGCCTTGTTTGCAAAACGCGGCGGTGCGTAACGTTTTAAGTGGTTTCACATTGCAGCGTGCGTTTCCGAAATGGTACACGACGTAAACTTGAAACTTGAGAGTGTGAATAATTACAGTAGCAGCTCCCACGTGATCTGAATCAGTTGGGGCTACGAGGAAGGAAGGTGTGAATTTACCAGCTGTGGAGACCGGAACTAAACTGCAGTCGGATGCAAATCGAGGATGTGGTGTTTGGCGTACTTGAGAATATGTGCGCGAGTAATTACAGGGAATACCGTGATGTATGGAACGTTATTATTTGTGATATTTGCATTTACCACTACGTTGTATGGGTTTTTTGACTAACGAGAGAGAAATAAGCAAGGATGTTTTGAATAATTTAATTTGTTTTGTGAGAAGCATTTTTGTGGAAATAATTAAATACTCTGCCAAAAGAGAGCGTTTGCACTTATTGATGACCGATGCTAGCGGAGCTAAATCTTAAATGTCACTTACCCCAGACAAAAATCACTTGCGTGAGTGTCTGGTTTGTTTGTTTGTTCGCGCTCTAGCGGCCAAACGCCTGCTCCGATTTACACCAAATTTTCAGAACACATTTTTGTGTTTTCAACTTAGATTCCCTGCGTTTTTCAGAACAATCAGTCAAACAGTTTTTAAACTATTCAAAATTTACGAAAATTTTCAGATTTGGTATCTACTTCTTAGGTGTGTACGACCTAAAGCATTCGAATTGTTGTCACTTAACTGTGCAATATATTTTTTTTATTTGTTGTGTTTAACGACGCACTGTTTTGACAACTGGCCATGCGGCACTGGTGTAATACGGCGTCGGTGAATGAGTGGATGATGATGAGGAAGATGATGAAACTAACCTAGCCTAGAAGGGAGGAGGGGAAACCCGGTGCCGGCACGTAGCCTACTCCTGTCGAATAGCACCAAGGGGACCACCGGCTTAACGTACCTTCCGAAGGACGGCACAACTCGAACAGCAGGATTCCTTCACAAATCCATGCTGTCGAGAGGTTGAAAAGCGAGGCGAGTAAAGTTGCTGTACTAACTTTCATTCCTCCAACCTCTCTCCCAAACAGAACTGGTCATGTGTATGATGGTCACCCATGCAATACCTGACTCAGCGCAGTGTTGCTTAACTGCGGTGATCTAGCGAGAACAGGTGTTTCTAACACGCCAAACCATTCGGACTAAACTGTGCAAAGATGCGAAATACACTAAATTAATTAGTTTATAAGTTTTTGAGCACGTACGTATTTTCTTTCTCTGTTTATTCTCAGATTTCCGTCGTCATTTTGTGAAATTTAGCTGATTTTCTTCAATATCGCTACGCTAATCTTTCAACGCAACTCAAATCGCGTTCACGAAGAACTAGCAACCAGAGTTCATTTGTTTGACACTTGTTTGACACTTGTTTACAGAGTGCCATAGAAATGTTGCTGAGGATAGATCGCCGCTTGGCCGCGCTCGTCACGCTCTTGATCGGCGTCGGCGTCGCGACGGCCGCCGACAACAGGCTCTCCGACGGGGAACACAACAAAGCCGGCTGCGACTGCATGGAGTACTGGAACTGCGTCATGAGGTAACTAGAACAATATTTACAGGAGTAAGCTGAATTAATAGGTTGTCCCCAATGTACCTGTACCGGACCCGCGAAGTGTACGGGGGATGTAAAGCCTCCGTCTTATTTTCTTGGGAATCCGGGAACAAATTATTATTTTTATTCTTTAATTGAGTTTAGTATAAACTGTTACAGCAAAGAAAAATATATATCTTTCAGTGCACATTTTCCGGAAAATCCATTCTAAAAAAAGATAAATAAAAACAGGATACAACTTACCTGCAAGAGTTGCGTTTCAAAATGGTAAACTCGTGTTAATTTTTTATTTATAGTTTGCTAGTGTTAACATATTGAAGAAATTTGAGATTCACAGCTGCTACGAAAAATCAGATTTAGTTTTCTAAAAAACACCGGAAAAACACCTTAAACAAACTCATTTACAACGCGTGTAACTATATTGCAAAATAATATTTATGATTTTTAAAAGCGTCAATCTGTTGGCAATAGTGTGAAGAGTCGCCTAGTTTTTGTTTCGTCGTGATCGGACAATATACCTCACAATATACCTGAGTAAGCTCCCACTCCAATAGACCTGAGTAAGCTCCCACTCCAATAGACCTGAGTAAGCTCACACTCCAATAGGACCTGAGTAAGCTCCCACTCCAATAGACCTGAGTAGCTCCCACTCCAATAGACCTGAGTAAGCTCCCACTCCAACAGACCTGAGTAAGCTACCACTCCAATAGACCTGAGTAAGCTCTTACTCCAATAGACCTGAGTAAGCTCCCACTCCAATAGACCTGAGTCAGCTCCCACTCCAATAGACCTGAGTAAGCTTCCACTCCAATAGACCTGAGTAAGCTCCTACTCCAATAGACCTGAGTCAGCTTCCACTCCAATAGACCTGAGAAAGCTCCCACTCCAATATACCTGAGTAAGCTCCCACTCCAATAGACATGAGTAAGCACCCACTCCAATAGGACCTGAGTAAGCCCCCACTTAGTGAGCTCCCACTCCAATAGACTTGAGTAAGCTCCCACTCCAATAGACCTGAGTAAGCTCACACTCCAATAGACCTGAGTAAGCTCCCACTCCAATAGACCTGAGTAAGCTCCCACTCCAATAGACCTGAGTAAGCTCCCACTCCAATAGACCTGAGTAAGCCCCCACTTAGTGAGCTCCCACTCCAATAGACTTGAGTAAGCTCCCACTCCAATAGACCCGAGTAAGCTCCCGATAAAACAGCCTAACTCCCATACACTTGGGGGAAGAGTTGTTTTCACGATAGTAACAAACCCTGAAAATCTGGAAACACAGTCTTTGGCTGATCATCTGTAAGCTGGTGGCCGGATCCACAATTCAGAGCTTGAGTTTACCCGCCAGATTTCAAAGTTAATCAGCCAATCACAGACGGTGCTTCCAGCTTTTCAGAGTTTCTCGCCATGGTGATAACAACGTAACCTCCAAATGTATGGCGGTCAAGTTGTATAACCAAATGTGTTCAAATTCTCTGTTCTGGTATCTGGATCCAGAGAAATTACTGTGGGAAGTCTTATCAGAGTGAGTACCCTCGGTTATTTTGTCATCTCTTATACCTGCCTGGACGAGGACTCTCATTGATTGGGAGATAACGTAAACAATTCAAATGAAATCCGAAGAGTAAGTCGAATTAAATGATCGAACATGACTGTTTGTTAATAATTGGAAAGTCCTCAAAAGAAGGATCTCAAAGTTTTGTTAGTTAAGATTGTATTTCTAAGGCCCGACATTTTTATGCCGGTGTGGTATCTACTATAGAAGTCAGAAATGAACCAAATAAATCATTTTTAATTATTTGGACACTAATAACGTATCAAGAATTTAGTTAGAGACGCTTACACGACAGGTACAGATCGGTGTTCGAGTCCCCGTTTGGGCACACATTTTTGAGAGGTTATTAGTGTTCTTAATAATAGAATAATTTATGCATTGCAAGCGTTTGCAATTTAAAATGCTCAATGGTCATTTTGCAAAGCAATTAAGGCAGCTACTGACAAGGAACTGGTTTATCGTAACAAGTTCTAGGCAACTTAGTAACAATTAGTACATAGCAACTATGTGCTCGGTACCTACACTGGGTTTTCCTACATTGTCAGCAACTAGCAACCATACCAACCAATGGAGAACTTGACATTTTTTGAGCTGGATTGTTGGATTGTTTAATAAGTGCAGTAGTGTGACCTTGGTTATGTGATGTTATCTTTTCAGTGCAAGAATTGCCAAATTACTTATTTAATCGTTTATTTTGCATTAATTAATTTTTTCAAATAGGTATACATCTTCTATTAAAGAATAAAGGTATTCTATTTTAAGCCGTTATAAAATAGTTTGTCGTTCCATTTTATTCTTCGCCAAAACCAACTTCTTCCATACTTATTAGTCCATCCAACTTACTTTCTCTTCTATTTCATGCCAATTTCGCCCTCTTTTCTCTATATCTGCTTGTACTTTTCCCATCCATCTTTATCTTTCTCTTTTCTAGAATTCTAAATTTTAAATCTGATCTATTCTTTTCAAATTTGTCTTACACCTTAAAAAAGCATTAAGTGGGGAGGAGGGTGCCTTGGGAGGGTGGTCATATTTCACAACCCGCACAAAACGGTTAAATGTTTGTTTAGTTAACAAAAAGTGCTTTACAAAGCTAACCTATCATCCGTTTTGAAGTCAACGTCCCTAACAGACCAACTCACAACAAAAAGATTTATTGCTAAGATAATAGTACATTATATACTTCATGAGAACACATATATAATACGTTTTATATTATAAGCACCTAATGCATACCCGATTCCCAATACGCTTACATGATAACTACGTAAGCCTCTACTTCAAAATCTGGTATTTTCCCCCCACAGTGGCGGCAACCCATACAGCTACTGCGGCCTGTCGGAGACCTCCGTCTGCTGTTTCGTGCCCGACGACGCTGTGCCCGTCAAGGGGTTGCTGCCTGACGTCCCTGGCAAGCGACGGTGCGGACTAAAGGGCGCCGACTCGGGTCGAGAAGGCGTCGCGGAGGCGGCAGAGTGGCCCTGGCATGTAAGTCGTTGTATCAGTACCAGATTTACCGATAGATTGTTGGCACTGGTTGGTCTTTTTTTGGTGAACAATTAACGCGATTGAATTGTTATTTATTTTTCCTCTGCAATGAATTACATGCTATGGCATTATTTTTTTACATACTATTTGATAAAACAGGCTTTACAAATTGTTGTTTTATTCAAATAAAGTACATGCAAAACATGGACGAGAGGGAAATGGGCAGAAATGCATGTTCCGTAAAAAAAGACCGGATTTTTTAAAATATTCTTAGTTATCTAATAAGTATTAAGTCCAAAGGGGGACTGGAGTATTCTTTGTGAGATTTGACAGCTAGAACCGATTCCTTAAAACTGTTGAAGCTCTCGCTCACGGCTTGCTAATTCTTATGGTTCTTTAACAGCTAACTTTGTCAAATGGTAGATGTTAGGTAGATGTTAGATGTTTGTTAGTGGTAGATTTTACATTGCAGTTTTGTGTTAGTTGCGTTTGCAGATGTGTTTAATACTGAAGAACAACCCCAACACTCTTTAAAGTCCCTACCTTACAAACTGTGGTATTTGCAGGCGGCCATCCTTGAGAAACCCGATGATCTCTACGTTTGTGGGGCGTCGCTACTCGACGAGAGCTGGGTGCTCACAGCGGCACACTGCGTCGACGACTAGTAAGTGTCCGTAACAGGGCTGCGATTCTAATTTGTTGACGACTACTTATCGATCGATATCCGCTATTGACAGCTATTGACAACTATCCAGAAAAATCTTAGAATTGCTCTCCAGGAGAGTGCTTCTATCATTTTTTTTCAGTGGAATGTAATGGAATGAAATGAAATAGGCAATTGTTTTGTATGCTAAAAATGGAGCAAATGAAGGTTACTCATAACATTTCATATCATTCCACTGAACAAATGTTACAGAATCACCCTCCAGATACTTCATACTGGAAATAAAGTCTCATTAATTAGGTACAATTATTTAAGAAATTAATACATTTTTGCAATGACTTTTTCGACATGATTCGTACTAGGACCAATTTTCACTTACTTTTCCTCTACCAGCGCCGCTGGCACCGGCAGCGACCTGCTGAAGGTGCGCCTCGGGGAGTACGACGTGAGTTCCACGCGCGAACTGCTACGCCACGAGGAGCTGGACGTCCTGTCCGTCGTGCTGTATCCAGGCTTCGACAACGCCAGCCTTGCGCACGACATCGCGTTGCTACGTCTGCGTCGGCCCGCCAAGCGGCGGCCGAACATTGACGTTGTCTGTCTGCCGAAGCTCGAGAGTCGGTTTCCCGACACGAGGACATCTCCGCGTGCCAAGTGCGTTGTCACGGGCTGGGGACGCCGGACGGAAGGTACAAGACTGTTAGCTTTAGAATGCAGCCGTGGAGGCAAGCCACACAGGTTCAAAAGCCACTGGAAGGTTGTTTAGATATAAGATAGCAATACCAACTCAGCATACTTCTAGAATGGTTGTGGTACCTTCCTTCAAAGGAAGGTTCTATCACCAAAAAATTTGACGCCTTGGAAACACCAGTTGTCATGAGATAATTGAAGTTAAACAACACTGCACTGAGTCAGGCATTGGATGGCTGTTTGTAAGAGACGTTGGAGGGATGAAAGTTAGTACAGCAACTTCACTCGCCTTGCTTATCAACCTCTCGACAGCATGGAATTGTAGAGGAATCCTGTTGTTCTAGTTGTGCGTCCTCTGGATGGCACGTTAGACCGGTGGTCCTCTTGGTGATCTTCGACAGGAGTAGGTTCTAGGCTAGGCTAAGCCATCGTCATCCTCATTATCATCCACTCATTCACCGACGCCATTAGACCAGTGCAGCAGGGCCAGTTGTCAAAACAGTGCGACGTTAAACGCCAATAATCAATCAAGGTTCTATCACAGATATTTCATGCAATAATTTATTTAATGCCTTTCTCACAACTTAGCAGTTAGTTACAGTGGTAATAATGGTGTACATTTCATCATTGAAAGCACATTAAAACATGTAAGTAACTAATAAGTAACTAATTACGTCTTTGTTAAAACCATAACTGCGGCAGCCCGTAGTAGAGATGATGATCCCACTACTCTTGAAGCATTAACCTTGTGAGTGTTTCAGGTTCCGACCACTCGGTGGTGCTGAAGGAGGTCGGCGTGCCTCTCTGGGAGGACACAGTGTGCCAGGCAGCGCTGCGCCAGCAATTCGGCGCCGGCTACTCCCTGCCTGTCACGTCGATGTGTGCTGGCGGTGAAGGCCAGGACGCTTGTGACGTGAGTCTTGTGCTGATGCAGTGTCTTTTACACCATTTTTGCCCAGGATCATATCGTTCTTGTGGTTTCAAAGCTGTTCACTTTTGAGAAAAGTTATGTGATCGGACTCCTGTTATTTGAGTTGCAACCATCCTCCTGAAAAAGATGTTGAAATATCCTGCACTTTAACGTAAGTTTTTTTTATGGGCATCGCCGCATTTCTCCTTTTTATTCACTGGTACATCTGGAAATTTTCATAGCATTGCAAAATCAAATGAGGCAAATCAATCAGTTAACAGCAAGCTAAAGAGGCCCTCTGATTGTGCACCTGTTGAACTGAACGGTTTGGCGTGTTGGAAACAACGGTTCTTATGAGATCACCGAAGTTAAACAACACTGCACTGGGTAAGATATTAGATGTGTGACCATCATACACTTAAGCAGTTCTGTTTGGGAGAGAGGTTGAAGTTGGTACAACAGCTTCACTTGCCTTGCTTATCAACCCTTCGACTGCATGGATTTGTGGAGGAATCCTGTTGTTTGAGTTGTAACGTCTTTTGGAAGGGACGATAAGCCAGTGGTCCTCTCAGTGCTCTTTGAATTGGGTAAGCTATGTGATGTGCCAGCACCGGGTCACCACTTCTTCCTCCTAGACTAGGCTAGTCTTACTATCAACCTCATCATCGTCCACTCATTCACCGATGCCATTAGACCAGTGCGTCAGCAAACACCAAAAATCACCTGTTGTTATTTTGGAGCTGAAAAAAATCTTTAAAAATGTGTGGCTAAATCCTACACTGGATTAGGGTGCAGAACAAGAAATGGAATGCAGTAACAAATTATTTTACTGAGGTTTTCTGAGACATTAGTTTATGATCGTTGTGGGTTTAGGATCTCAGCTTGTTTATGAAGGGTTTTTAGTCCTGAAGAGGACTTTTGTATCCCTAAATTTCAGTGGGTGAGATCACCCCATCTGCAGGGTGAGATTGATGCACTTGCCACAACAAATCTCTGACTAGCTTTGCTCATTTCTGTCGCGATCGTTACAGGGTGACGGCGGTGGGCCGCTGGTCTGCGAGAAGGATGGTCAGTGGTACCAGGTGGGAGTGGTGAGCTTCGGCATCGGTTGCGGCAGACGCAACACGCCTGGCGTCTATACGCGAGTCAACATGTACGAGCGGTGGATCACCGACACAGTGCGTCATCACAAGCAGCTCTAGATGGCAGCGGCGGCGTGACTTGCTCGCTGCTAGACAACGCAAACTCGGTGAGATTCGGGGGGGGGGGCAGATTTGCAGTTGTTTTGTCGAATCTTATCGCACGCGTTTTGATAAAGCTGTTTACAAATGGGGTTTTATTTTTTATACCAACCAAGAAGTTGCATTTTTGTAAATCAGTGTTTCAAAGGTGGTGGAAACATTTTTTTTTTACCCCTACATGTATTTTAATCGTTAAGGTTGGCATTAATTAAGATTAATCGAGCATGAACCAGTCTCAAATGCCAGTAAATCTGCGACAAATAAGGAAAAAAAAAGTTTTAACTCTCGAAATTACGGTGACTCCATTCCTATTTCCACTGTCCAATTTTTTTGTAAAGTAGGGATGTGGCAACTATTTTTCGGGAAGAAAGTTTTACTTTAGCCCTGGCTTTCTGACTATACTTATAAATCCAAAGATGATCAATTCTCGTTTTAAAATGTTGACAAAAATTGATGAGAATTTTGCCTGGTTTAAAATTTTTAAACCAGCCATAAGAGGATGTCAAATTATCAGACTATCTCTCTTAAAGCTGGTTTTATTCCTTAAGTGCCTGTGCCTTTGTTTGTTTGTTTGTTTGTTAGTTATTTATGCACCATATAGTTAGTTGTTTTCTGATTGTTATAGTTTGTTGTTAATTATCTTATTGTTACTGCACTATAACAAATAACCTCAAAACTATTAAGCACTTGCTGATTTAACGATCGAGGTAGATATAAAGAAGTTTGAGTACAAAAATTGTCTTGACGCCTCTATTGCTTTCAGCTTCTGGACAGATCGTCAAGCGGCGTCAATCGCAAGCGGCGTCAATCGCAAGCCGTTTCATTCCCCGACAAAGCGGATTCTGCACATGTCAGGAGAACAACAAACGAACGAAGGACTTTGCCCTAAAAGTGACACGTGGGTTGCACAAGGAGTGTGAAATAAAGCAGTTTTTTTATTTAATCTAGTATTCTAATTTCATTAATAATTTTCAAATCTCTTGCATGAATTTTTTGCTAAAATTTGGTCATAATCGAAGAGACTGTAGTCTAAAAATTACTTGATTCAGAAAAATCCCACTGTAAATTTGAGACGTGCTAACTTATGGAAATAGTAGATGGGAGCTGAAAATTGGGTTCTAAAGGTGATCGCTAGACTTATAGTGGGAACATTTAGAAATCGGGAAAAATGAATCCAAAGAATGAATTGTGAGGGCTTTTCTTATGCAAAGCGTTTCAAAATCTTTGACCACTAGACAGACATTTTTCTGTGAACACTTAATCTTTTCTTATTCTTAAGACGGATCGTTAGGAAATGGGGTTAAGTCACCTCACAAAGCGACCGACAGAACAGGATACTCAGGTAAATATTTGGATAGCAATATATTATATTTCCAAATCGATACATTTTCCACAGTACTGTACATGAAACTCAGACAAGTATACAGATTTTCAAATACATGTTTGTCGATGTTTTGTGTGTATTTACTTTTGGAATTGTAGCGAATTCATGGAATCAGGAGTTCCGCATAAAATATCGACTTTGTGAAAGTTTCACAATAACATCGCACATCCACAATTGTCTCGCGGCCTTCTAAGCTCGAAAGTTGACGAAAGAATATGTATTTTTGTCAAGTCATGAAAAGCAGATCAAGAATAGATTCTTGCTGGTAAGTGATTACATCAATATGATAATCAAGTTTAAGACGGTAGACAAATCTTTCACTGTACGTTGCTCTCCCACAGTTTCAAATCATGCACGTAACAGAATCTGTTGAAAACCGCGTGGTGAACTCGTTATGCTTAAAGCTATTGGTTGATATAGCTAAAATCCACATTGAAAAAAAAATTTACAACTGAGTTTTTTAATGCTTAGTAAAAACAACTACAGCATTCAACGTAAGCATTCAAAAACCCTCTTGTAAATATTTCTTTTTTAAACTGGTGCTAAGGCTAGATAAAGTAGACATGAGTCTAAAAACCGTAACATTCATATTGTTGCCAATTTGGTATTTTAACTACTGCAACCAAGCGCAGAAAAATGAGTGTTTGTTTTGCAATCACAGCGATTTACCCTAATTGACCCTTGTTAATATTGTTTGAAACTGGTTGGATAATTCTAGTTCAACATCAAGTTGTCGAGACGGAAAAAAACATTCAAGTTCGTATGCACGTATCGATCGCAATAGCATCTGACGCGTACCAAATTCATGTGAAATGAAATGACAAATTGACCACTTTTTTCCACAACAATTTGTTGAGGACTGGTTCACAAGCACGAATGAATGAATGAATGAATGAATGAATGAATGAATGAATGAATGAATGTATGTTCAAGTACAAAATGCTGGTGCCAAGAGGGCTGCAATTGCAAAGATGAGGAAGGCTGATCGAAGGCTTAGCAAAAATATAGTAGTTCCCTTAATTATACTAATTGATTGGAGAGTGGATCCAAAAGTTTTCTATAATTAGTAGTTTTGTCAGATAATTAGTTATTTTAGAGATGCAGTGAAAAATAGCTCAGTATCATTTAAAATCTCAGAGTAGCAGTTGTTCTGCAAGAATGATAATCTCCTAAGATCAGAGCATCTTTCGATCGGGCAGGAGTTTCATATCCCGAGTTCTAGGTACTAGCGTTGAGTGGTACTAGCTTTGCACACATTCGCTTCATAGGCGCCGTTTCGTTGCAGCTAGCCTGAGCACTGAATTCCTCTGAACTTTTGGTGGTAAGATATCTACGTTATAATAGAAGAATAAACTTTAGAATGCTTTCAAATAAATAATATGTATTTATAGATGTATTTATATTTTCTAAATATCTCCCTTTTGAAGCTGGATGAAAATTGTCGACTTCCAGTTCATAAAATAGGTCCCTGGCAATCTCTTGTCCAACCTTCCTTTTCGAAAATACTGCTGTATCATACTTGATTCCTTTGAGGCCTACAGTTCTACGGCCCATTCTCTCGCTCCCGGAATGTGGTACTTACATTTTTCTTCCGCAATCGTTATCTTCTCGTTTTTGCCAACCCCATCGGAACATATCAAATAGCGAAGTGCACAATACTTAAGTAGCAATAGGTATTGCAGTTGCAACACTAAGAAAATGAAGATCGTTAAGAAAACATGCATGATATATTATTATGTAGGTATTAAAAATGATTCAATATGTTTAGGTGGTGCTTATTCTTTCTTTTTGCTTCTTGACAAACTCTTGCGCTGTTTTGTCACCTATTCTTGTTTCCAAAGTCTGCAATATCGGGTGATCTGGAAGCAAAAAAACATGGAGAGCCACTTAATTTTGGAATAACTGATAGAGAGTAACAAAAAGAAGTAATACAGAATACAATTCCTTATCGTTATAGCTACCAAGCTAGAGCCACTAAGGGCTAAAGGCTATTTCTTCCACCTTCTCTAAGTTGCACTCCCCTTTTCTTTAACTCTTCTTAACTAAGTAACCAACTTAGGGTAATAAGACTTCAGATAAAAACGAGTTTTAGAGTAGAGGCTGAACAATTCTTCGTGTACGGCAAACATCTTTTCAGTCTCGGCAAGTTACATTCCTTTTTTTCTTTTCCATAATAACTAACAATAAGAAGTAACGTTATGAGGCGATTTCAACTAAATGCAGTCCCTTACTTTTGTTCTTCTGGAACATGAGGTACAGATCGACCTGCTTGAGTCCGTGGAAGTTGTCAATGCTGGTGTTGTTGTCGTCTACGCCGGGTATGTTGCCGAGCGAGAGCAGAGCCTCGCCGGCAAAGTCGTTGAACGTCAACACGTCGTGGTCCATCACGGTGAACAGGATCATCGCGCCCTCCGTGCGGCACTGCTCCTGCGTCACCGAACTGGAACCAAGAACAAAAGTTCGTGAGGATCTCCACATTTTTTTTCGTTTTTACTGTGATTTCTAACCAAAGCTATTATCACAGGTAAGTAAACTATATCTGTGTTGATATGATTAATTTTAAGAGAGCTGGAAAGCTGGTTTGTGTAAAGGAAGAGGAAATAAAGCACGGAAGTTACCGAGGCTATAAAAATGATTGCAAAGATGCTGAGAGTCGTACGATGTTTTGGCTACGTCCTACAACTCACTGGATCTGTTGAAACCAGCTTTAACCTCGGTAAGTTGTGTTTCTTCTTTTCTATTCATCAGAAGTTATAAATTAAGATATGAAATTTATTGCACCATATTGCACTTGGTATTATTGTAACCACTTATCAATTGCAGAATGCACAACAAACCGCAAGAAAGTACACTTCATCAGGAACCAAATCAGTTAAAAATTATCAGATGTTTGATATCTGTTTTGATTAGGTATCGTGAGCTTTAGATCAAGCTTTGACTGTTCTTTAAGGGCTACTTTCAGGCTACTTATGGTTGGGGAAACCAGGCAAAGAATAAGTATTTTGTGGCATTCAGAGAGATATGCTATTTTGGTCTACTTAGTAAATGCAGCAGATTATAAATAACAGCAGATACACAAGACATAAATATAAGCTGTTTGTTTTCTTAGCTAATTTATCAACAACCAAAGCGATCATAGCAGATTGGCTGGGTTGCGCTGTAGTCAGATGATATTTTAATAGAGTACTAACAATTCAAAGCACTCGTCGAACATCGGGTGCAGCGTCTTCTTCTGTACGTTGGTCTGTTGCTCAGCGCAGTGTGCGAATACCCGGCGAGGCAGCAGCTCAATAATCACAAACGGATCGCTGAAGCCTGCGGAAGCAAAACAAAGCTCGGTGAAAACTATTGCAGCACAAATATTCTTATTCAAACACGCACTCAAGAAAACCAACTAGTTTTATAAATAATAATTTAGAGAAACCCTGCATAAAAAATCTTCTTTTAGAGCACTGTAAAACGTTACTGCAATAAATGGAGCACATGTTAGTACCATTTGGGTCCAGTGGGATGACATCGTGAGCGTTGAGCACCTCTACGCAGAGCGAGTCGTGGTTGAAGTAAGCGCGCACGGATAGCACGCCGTACTCAGTGCTCTCGGTCTCGAGCTGGTCGTGAAGACGCTGCTGGTAATAGAAGCCGACTAGGTGCTCCGTGTCTGTCTTGTGGAACTGCAGTCGCTGCTCCACACTCCAGTATGTGGCTGCAAGAAATCACAGTCCTTTGTTAAGGGAAATCGTTTTTAGATTCAAAGCGACTTCTAGTTGAATGTCTAGTTTGATAAATTTACTTTTTTAAGACGGATTCGAATGTTCAACCCAGCTGATTGTTATGGATATAGATTATGTTACAATTTAAATCTGTCTTGAAAAAGTGACATAGCTGTGCTGGATTGGGTAATTAAGTACTTGCTGTTACTTTTATTAATAATAGATGAAAATAGTTGTAAATAAATCTACAGCAATCAGTCCCTTCAACATTCTTCAAATTGTTTTCTAGAAAATAACTGCAGTGTTTGCACATAGGCTGCCATTAAAATCAGTGAAAATGCTTGATTAAATGTGCAAAATTAGTTGATATCGATATGTTTTAAAGGTTAATTTGTGCTTGAAAATACTACTATGGCTGAAAGCCAATTGTTTACCAGCAATCTGGTTACCGACTGGGTTCTGACTCTGTCAAGCTTCACAAAGTGTTTTACCATATTTTATTATTAGGAACAACACTACCTTTGCTACTAGCCTCTCAAAAATTCATGCCCAAAAGAGGACTCGAACCCCAAGTACCTGTTTGGGCATCAATTTTTGAGAGAGTAGTAGCTTAGTAGTGTTCCTATTGATAAAAATAACCCTGTGTATAACAAGCGTTTGCAATCTAAATCAGATTTCACGTAGCGTTTAACCCTTTTCCCTTTTCTTATTCCACCATGAATTGCCCAACACCATTATATAAGTCATCGTAAGGGTTTTCGATTCCAGGAACCTAAATTCACCCCTGGTTGACTCTCTTTGATACTATTCTGGGTAGGTGACAACATAAAATGTGTACATCCTGGTCTGGTGTCATTTTCCACGAGAAATGTTGCCGAAAACACACTACGATACAACGGTAAGTTACCTGAGCGCAGTGTTTCGAGCGGCAGTCCTTTCTGTTCCGCGTAGAAAAAGTCTACCATGATTTCCAGGGCCTCGTAAAGTCGGTCGTAGAACATCGCCACTTTGTCCTGAAAATAAAACAAAATCTGTGTTGAACGGAAGAATAGTACATGTCTTGAAATAATACCAACAGTAATGCATTTGATAATAATGGTATGAATGGTAATTTTGTCTTGAAGGTAATGTGCCGAACGTCAGCAAATGACGTGAGATAGAAGCTTTTGCTCAGTTAATGTTTAGTACTAGAACTTCTTTTGTTGAATTATTTTTCTATATTTTTGTTTAATTTCAACTTTCTTTCTTTCAAAAACTGGTTAGGAATATCTGCACCTTATGAATCTCCTGAACATTTTCTCTTCTATTCTATGAGTTGCCAACGTTCCATTAACAACGAAAAGAAAATTTCCCTCGTACTTCCCTCTACGCATCTTAGATGCAAGTTTTGAATACTAATTACAAAAGGAGTACAAATGTATTAACAACGCCAGTAATTAAGTCAGTAAGACTGGAGAGTTCTTACAAAAATGTCAAACTGTCACAGCAGGACAATTTTTTGAATTTGATCAAAGTAACTACGGTACCAAAATGAATATTGTACGCACTCCGGAGCTACCGTCCATCTGCTGCCCGAGCTCCAGCAGTGCCGCATCCCACACGTCGGCGAGCACACGCTCGAAGTTCCGAGGCAGCAGTGCAGCGTTGAGTGCCACCAGGTGACCGTCGAGGTACTCGAGCAGCGGGGAGATGGCGTCTGCAGTGGGCAGCGTCTCGGGAGACCACGCTAGGTGGAACATGGCTTTCTTGAGAGCCGGACGCATCTGCGGAGGTGAGAATCGTTAGGAAAATGCAAACAACTGTGTTTTTTCTTGTAAAAGGCAATCGCATTAGGCATTTAAAAACTTTTTTTTTTTAGGTAATTTTTGCGCTTTCCCAATCTCATTTTCAATTTTTGGCAATCATTATGCAGTCACTACGGAAAGGTGAGGGTTTAATTAATAAAAAAACTGCTGAAATCACTGTCCAGTACCACAGGGCCCATCGAGAAAACAGTGCGTCGTTAAACATTTCAAATCAATCGCATAACAGCTATTAGGCACCTCGTGGTACTTTCGAACACCACGGGACTGTCTATGCGTAAGGCGAAGCAAGCTCGATCTAATAAAATCGCTCGAAACCGTCTAAAACTGGCGTTGAATTTGTCTTGTGGTATCAGGCGAGTAGCCGACCGAAGAGTATCGACCTAACGCGCTACATCACTGTGCGCGTGACGTCACACTCCACGTGCTCGATCGATCCCCCCTCGTGGCGATCGACTGACTGAAGCTCCTCCCATGGGCTGACTGGTTTTTTAATGATCATCGACGTAAAAAAAGCAATGGCGGCCACAGCTGTTATCATACCAGTCACCTCGCCGGTCGCCCAGAATGTAATTGAGGGAAGTGGACGTTGATTTTACGAACGTTGTCAGTTTTTAAGCTCTTTAATCATTGAAGAGTAGTACGTGTGGCGTGATTTCGCGTGACGTGGGAACTTTTGGCACGTACTGCCGCTAGAGTTATGTCAGCAAACAGCGAAATCGCCGGCGCCTTGCGTATCTTGTGATCAAATATCCGAAAGATCGTACTCGTGAGGTATGTTTCTGTCTGAATTATGGAAATTTTGCCATTATTTTGGTCTACGGGGTAGTAAGGTAGTTTTTTTTACACGATGGACTATTACTTTGGCGTAAAATAATTATTACTTAACTTTTTTAAGTGTAAGTGGCCAGGTCATTAAACCCGTACTAAATATGTTATATTTTATATGTTAATACATATTTAATATGTTATAGTACCTACTCATGGCAACCAGCACAATATATTTGTCTAATTAAAACATGTGTAAGAATATTGGAAATATTCTATAAAAAAAAATTATAGTATTACATTTCTAATCTATGGTAATACTGTCCGGTAAACCTATCTACATGCAAACAGATTTGTAAATTACCTTTAGGTGTGTGAAAGAGGAAGTACCATATCTTGCGATTGCAGTTACTTGGTCACCTCTGCATAGTTTTGAAATTTATTGGTTTTAAATGTATTTAGCCATACCTTTTTTTGATACACTTCTTCTATATATAAGTCAACAGTCGCGTTTTTAAAAACCGTCTTAATTTAGGACTGAAAAGTGGTGATGCGTTGGTTTCTTAGAGTTTTTGGTGAAAATATTCTGAACAAGAAAGGTACTCTTTTGTAATGGGTAATTGGAATGCGGACTTCGGCATATTTTCTAAAAGTACATTTAGGGTTTCTGGTTGACAGTTGATATCGGCATGATAACGACATGTATGTTCCATAAAGGTACGTTCTATATTTAAAACACTTCCGGGGCTATTTTTACCCTTAATAGCTAGAAAAAACACATTTATGCCAAGGGTTTTGATATAAAACCTTTCATGAGCTCGACTTTCAACGCTACAGCGATGCACCTACCTTAGCTGCAACTCTGTTGATGACTTGCAGGATGCGGGCCTCCAACTGCGTGATAGACCCCTCAAGTATCGAGTAAAGAGCTGTGCGCCACTGGTGACGGCTACCATCGCCTGTAGCTGCCTCCACCGCCTCCAACACCGGCTCGACATGGAGCTCTGCCCCCAGCACCGAGAGCGAGCGTCGAACATACTCGAGGTCGTTCACGGTAACGCACATCTGGAAAATCGAGGATCGAAGTTTAGTTTAGATAATTGCACGCGAAGTCTAAACTGGTGTTCATTTTGCGCTGTCGGAGAGCAGCTACTGCAGGATCATTGTGGTAGTTATCCCCTACCGCCGAACAATTTGGCGTGTTGGAAACACCGGTTCTTTTGAGATCACCGAAGTTAAGCAACACTGCGCTGGGTCAGGTATTGGATAGATGACCATTATACACATGACCAGTTAGTTCTGTTCGGGAGAGAGGCTAGAGGGATGAAAGTTTGTACAGCAACTTCATTCGCCTTGCTTATCAACCTCTCGACAGCATGGATTTGTGGAGGAATCCTGTTGTTCGCGTTGTAAAGTCTTTCGGAAGGGATGTTAAGCCGGTGGTCCCCTTGGTGCTCTTTAACAGGAGTAGGCTAGGTGCCAGCACCAGGTTTCCCCTCCTCCATTCTAAGCTAGGTTAGGTTCATCATTATCCTCATCATCATCCACTCATTCACCGACGCCATTAGACCAGTGCCACATGGTCCTTTGTCAAAACAGTGCGTCGTTAAACCCCAATTAAGTGGAGAAAACAAATTTTAAAGCCATTTAAAACATTCTATGTAATTAAAAACTATGTCGTTGCAAGACAAAAATACTAAAAATTGGTACAACTGCACAAAGGCACACTTAAAAAATCTTTGCGGGCCGGGGATGGAAACAAGCATTGCGTATCTATGAAGCCTTGACAGACGAAGACTACTTGTTAATTTTGTGGTTAGTTTTGAGTACCTACCTCATCATGCAGCTTGAATGGTGCCATATCTTCATAGTATCCCGTGTCGAGAAGCTTTTGGTGCGTCAAATCGGCGTAGTAGATGGCAGCGTTGCAAATGATCTGGAAATCATGGCTTGAGGTTAGTTGCTTTATGGGTCATACCAAGGAGAGGCTTACAGTTGGAGTTGCAAGATTTCTGGTAGGTTTACTTACGTCGATGATCTTCATGATGAAATTGTAAGAGCCAACCATATCTGGCCAAGAGAGTTGTTGCCAGAACTCCTTGATCTGAAATCGAATAAGAAATATTGGTCTCTTGGTATGAATTTAATCAGTTATGTAAAACGTCTTTGATTGCAATTTGTTAATATTAATAATTATAAAATATATTTTATTCTAGGAACAATACACTACAGAGTAAGTAAGGTTTGTAATAGAATACGTCAGAATACATAAAATCAGAGGAAATTTGCAGTAGAATGGCAAAACCCTTATGTTATGTTTGAAAACCCTAATTTGAATCCTGCTGTTCGCGCTGTACCGTCCTTCGGAAGGGACATTCAGCCGGTGGTCCCCTTGGTGCTCTTCGACAGGAGTAGGCTACGCGCCGGCACCAGGTTTCCCCTCCTCCCCTCTAGGCTAGGTTAGGTTCATCATCATCCTCATACTCATCCACTCATTTACTGACGCCATTACACCAGTGCCACAGGGCCAGATGTCAAAACAGTGCGTCGTTAAACACCAATAATCAAGCAATCATGTTGTACTTATTTTTGGAAGCCTCTTTAGTCTGCAAAAGCTTATTTGGAACTTGTACAACAACTAGAGGAACTTTTGCTTCCACAAATGCGATGTTTTTTAAAATTGGTAAATCTGATAACGTTGGCAAAATTGGTTACACAGCGATGATACGTCCTCGACTTCTTGCAATGCCAGAGCATTGAATTTGCAATAGCTATTTCAATAGAATACCTATTCTAACTTTTTATGGTAATTGTGTATGAAGCGGTATTTTTTTGAATACCTTCATCAGAACGGTCGATCGAGTTACGCACCTGATAGAAACATGCTGTGGCGTCTACTGCAGAGGTGCTGTGCATAACGATCAAATCTCCCGAGCAGACTTTGTTGAGTTCGTGAGCTTTGCGGATCCGATGCATTGCCTGTCAATACAAGAACACACCTTATCAACGATACACCTTCGTTGCGGGCACCTATTTAAAGATAAAGGGTCCTTACAGTGTCTTCGCGTTTATAACGTTTGAATACTTCAGAACAACTCAACCCTTTAACACTACTGCCGTCTCAAAAATTGATACTCAAACGGGGACACGAACCCCGATCTCCACATATCACGGGTGTTGCTCTAAACCATTGAGCTACTTGGACATATGCTTCTCGAGACGATTTTAGTGTATTTGATGAGAATGACAGTTCTCTAAGGAGTAGAACCAAAGGGCTGTGAATACTCACAGTCACTATTTATACAATTGTTTTTTTTTTTTTTTTGACTATCAACAATCAAAGACCCGCTATTCTTTCGCAAACTTTATTTTGTTCAAGATTTGAATAATTTATAATTATTTAATCCCTGACCGCATGGCCGTCTGCTCGCATTCCACACGTAGCCACGTTTAAGAATCAGCCTTTTACTATATCTTTTTTTCAGCCTATCTCGTATGGCGTACGTTCAGCTCGAAAAAAAAAAACAGTTCTTGATCCGGGGTAAATTAATTTGATCGATAACAGTAAACTGTTTCCTTGACAACGCGTTGACGTCTTAACGCACACTCGTAACAAAATAGTGCTGTTTGTCCCACAAAAAAAAAATTCAAGGGCAAGTTTTGCCCCCAATCTGTCTGAGCGGTCGCCCACCTTGAACTTCGCAATGTCCAGCCACTTGTCAACGGCTGGCTCGAACCACTCGTAGTACGAGTTGATGGAGAGGGCCTTCTGGTCGGCGGGTGGCAGATGATCGGAGAACCTAAACACAATTTATTTGTCACAACTAGAACTAGCATACATGGGACATTATGCTACGTTTTACCGTCGCCAGATTTCAAACAAAATACATCTTTCAAACATAGGAGGTTCAATTGTAGATTTAACGTTTGGAAGCCATGGAGATGCTGAGATCGCCTGACAGAGCTTCTCAATTCTGCTATCTTATGTTACCACGGGTATATCATGACCTAGCATAGAAGGTTCAATAGTAGATTCAACGTTTGGTAGCCATGGAGATGCTGAGATCGCCTGACAGAGCTTCTCAATTCTGCTATCTTATGTTACCACGGGTATATCATGACCTAGCATAGAAGGTTCAATTGTAGATTCAACGTTTGGTAGCCATGGAGATGCTGAGATCGCCTGACAGAGCTTCTCAATTCTGCTATCTTATGTTACCACGGGTATATCATGGTCTAGCATAGGAGGTTCAATGGTAGATTCAACGTTTGGTAGCCATGGAGATGCTGAGATCGCCTGACAGAACTTCTCAATTCTGCTATCTTATGTTACCACGAGTATATCATGGCCTAGCATAGGAGGTTCAATGGTAGATTCAACGTTTGGTAGCCATGGTGATGCTGATATCGCCTGAAAGAGCTTCTCAATTCTGCTATCTTATGAATTTACTTGTTTCTCGCCCTATCTGGAGGTCGTGGTGCTAGTAGCGTACCAGAATTGTGATCTTGGATAGTGCATTACGGATCCTGCGTGCTGACCGAGCTCTATAGCGCCCCGTCTTATGTGGACTCTATCGACGACCTATCTTAGATCGTAGGTATGTGTATGTTGGGGTAAATATCACTGTAAGGATATGACTAAAGCGTGCCAAGAACCCATCCTACCCCATCGCACCATGCTAAACGCGGACCTCGCCGACTACCCCGTTTTAATTAATTTTTTTCGTCTACCCCCAATCGTTACCAATATTTCAAGGATATTTTGTAATTAGCTGTCATGCCAAGACGGAATTTACCCTCTCTTCTTTTCTCCGGATGCGTCAAAGGATTTGCCAGCAGGCTTCCTGCTGTTCGACAGATGCCCCCCCCCCCCACCGCAAAGTAATTAACAACTCTTGTCATTGGCAGTCTTGTCAACGGGGCGCTGTTTCAACGTTGCTGTAACTTACTTATAATTGCTATCATAAAATGTACGACAACCTGTGCACTTTCAGAAAAGCACTTTGCATTCATAGCTTAGTAGGAAAGTTGATATACCCTTTTAAGTGTATGCAAAAACATTAACTAAGAAGCGAATAGAGTTGGACCGTTGTCGATTTGCAGGTAAATTGACTTTGATGGCTTTAAGTATTTGGTATTGAAAGGGGGATTGGATTAACAAACCTCTTAAGAACAAGAGAAGAACTATTCCTGATTGATCATTAGGAAGAAATGCAGACATCTGCCGCCACCAATTCGTTCAATTTGTAAAGTAAACCATTGAGTACGGGGTTTGAATATTTGTTTTTGAGGTAGATGTCCATAAGTTATATCTTATATTTTACTACTAGAATCCGAATGCGTTTTTCAAACTAGGGTTTGCATGTTAAGTAAATGCTTTATGATCGAGAGTAACAGAACGGGTTTGGCGTGTAGGAAACACCAGTTCTCGTGAGATCACTGAAGTTAAGCAACACTGCGCTGAGTCTGGTATTGGATGGGTGACCATCATACACATGACCAGTTCTGTTTGGGAGAGAGGTTGGAGGGATGAAAGTTAGTACAGCAACTTCACTCGCCTTGATAATTAACCTCTCGACAGCATGGATTTGTGTAGGAATCCTGCTGTTCGAGTTGTGCCGTCCTTCGGAAGGGACGTTAAGCCGGTGGTCCCCTTGTTGCTATTCGACAGAAGTAGGCTACGTACCGGCACCGGGTTTCCCCTCCTCCCTTCTAGGCTAGTTTAGATTCATCATCATCCTCATAATCATCCACTCATTCACCGAGGCTGTTAGACCAGTGCCACAGACCCCGTTGTCAAACCAGTGCGTCGTTAAACACAATAATCATCAAATAATCAAGAAAATGTCACAAACAAATGCTATTAAAAGAGATAGAAAAATAAATATAACAATAAATTTAATATAAATGTTGCCTCACCCGACAAGCTCTTGCAAGGAGAGGTAGAGCTCAAAAATGGGCGTTGCCACTTCAACTCCCGGGGGCAGCATAATCTCTTCAGCCCCTCCAGAGACCCCTATATCAACTGATTGGATCTGCACGCAGAGCGCCGTGACCAGTGGGCCGATGGTGCTGTGGACCTGATAGGGGTACTTGTCAGCGATCCACAAGTACACGGCATGTTTGTTGGCAAAACATTACCCACTTTGGCGTGAGTACTTGATAATTTGGTGCAATCCAATAGGAGATCAGAGATTCGTTGAGAGACGTTACGAGATAGGCTTCTCATTTGCGCAGACATTTAGATGTATATGAGACTTCGAATAGGTATTTGAAAACCAGTTAACGACTTAAATTCGGAAAAAAGCATCGTGGTCACCTTGTTGTTAGTACTTGCCAATCATTGATGTTAAAATTACAAATAATGCCAAAATTTGACGGAGCGCCTATGTTAATTTTGTAGCCACTTGAGCAAACTGTTTTTTTTTTGGACTTTTTTGCACATGTTTCTCGATAAGATGAGGCAATTGAAAGAAACCAACGACGCATTTTTCTTATTGCTGGGCTGGTCGTATTGCGAGAGGAATAATAACGACTCAAAATTTTTCAATCGCTAAGGTTAGCACTAATAAAGATTAATTGAGCGTAAACTAGTCTCAAATGTGAGTAATCTGCGAGAAATAACAAAATTAAATTTCTTAACACTTGAAACGACGGAGACTCCAACTAGAAGCATCCTGCATTTTTATCGGCTAAGTTTAATTTGGCGGCCATTTTCCGCGAAGACAGTTTAACATCAGCGCTATGGTAGTACAGTTTAACATTAGCGCTATGGTAGTACAGTTTAACATTAGCGCTATGGCAGTACAGTTTAACTTTAGCGCTATGGTAGTACCGTTTAACATTAACGCTATGGTAGTACAGTTTAACATTAGCGCTATGGTAGTACAGTTTAACATTAGCGCTATGGTAGTACAGTTTAACATTAGCGCTATGGTAGTACAGTTTAACATTAGCGCTGTTAGTACAGTTCAACATTAGCGCTATGGTAGTACAGTTCAACATTAGCGCTATGGTAGTACAGTTTAACATTAGCGCTATGGTAGTACAGTTTAACATTAGCGCTATGGTAGTAAAGTTTAACATTAGCGCTATGGTAGTACAGTTTAACATTAGCGCTATGGTAGTACAGTTTAACATTAGCGCTATGGTAGTACAGTTTAACATTAGCGCTGTTAGTACAGTTCAACATTAGCGCTATGGTAGTACAGTTCAACATTAGCGCTATGGTAGTACAGTTTAACATTAGCGCTATGGTAGTACAGTTTAACATTAGCGCTATGGTAGTACAGTTTAACATTAGCGCTATGGTAGTACAGTTTAACATTAGCGCTATGGTAGTACAGTGTAACATCAGCGCTATGGTAGTACAGTGTAACATCAGCGCTATGGTAGTACAGTTCAACATTAGCGCTATGGTAGTACAGTTTAACATTAGCGCTATGGTAGTACAGTTTAACATTAGCGCTATGGTGGTACAGTGTAACATCAGCGCTATGGTAGTACAGTTTAACATTAGCGCTATGGTAGTACAGTGTAACATCAGCGCTATGGTAGTACAGTTTAACATTAGCGCTATGGTAGTACAGTTTAACATTAGCGCTATGGTAGTACAGTTCAACATTAGCGCTATGGTAGTACGGTTTAACATTAGCGCTATGGTAGTACAGTTCAACATTAGCGCTATGGTAGTACAGTGTAACATCAGCGCTATGGTAGTACAGTTCAACATTAGTGCTATGGTAGTACAGTTCAACATTAGCGCTATGGTAGTACAGTTTAACATTAGTGCTATGGTAGTACAGTTCAACATTAGCGCTATGGTAGTACAGTGTAACATCAGCGCTATGGTAGTACAGTTCAACATTAGTGCTATGGTAGTACAGTTCAACATTAGCGCTATGGTAGTACAGTGTAACATCAGCGCTATGGTAGTACAGTTCAACATTAGTGCTATGGTAGTACAGTTCAACATTAGCGCTATGGTAGTACAGTTCAACATTAGTGCTATGGTAGTACAGTTCAACATTAGCGCTATGGTATTACCGTTACGCTTCAAGTGAATAATTTAACTTTGAAAATAGCCTAATTCTCGTGACGTCACTCAATGGCGACGCTGATCTTTAGGCATCCTCATGTAATTATTAATATAACGGCGTTATCATGTGTGAAAGCTTCATGCAAAAGCAGGCCAAAGATATAAAGTGCAGAATATATTTAATACCTTGGAGATTTGAGAATGTCTAAATTAAATTTTAAACTACAAGCGGATCGTGTTAAATTTATTGCTCGCTACGACAAGAAATAGTCTACAGCTAAGACGGTTATTACTGTTTGTTAGTCATTGTAAGTGTTTACTAAATTGTGCACGTTGTAATTAGCAACGTTGGGTGCATGTAGTACTGCGTGTGTGCTTGATTAAAAGTGAATTATTTTACTTGGTGCTTTAGAAAATGTGAGGAATATAAATCTAGCTACTGGCGTGTGAATTCGAATCTAAAACGTCAAGAGTGTGTTTGACTAGGCCGTGAAAGAAAGTTGAGGCACATTTGTTTCGCAAACTCACGTCAAAACACTTTGACAGATTCAAAATACATGTACAAATACAAAAAAAAACAAAAAAACGTAATGATCATTGCACAGATTTAGCCAAGCTAAACTCGGCGAGGAACTATCGAATGATTTGAAAACATACTAGAGATATATATATATATAAAGCGACTATAGAGCAATGAAAGTTTGTGTTATATGCG
This sequence comes from Protonemura montana, assembly GCA_947568835.1. NCBI lineage: Eukaryota > Metazoa > Arthropoda > Insecta > Plecoptera > Nemouridae > Protonemura > Protonemura montana. The sequence continues at coordinate 5,887,312 of OX387608.1, forward strand.
TAGTGATAAGCGCGTGAATGTTTGTAAGCTCGTATCATGTTTGTAATACCTCTATCATTTCCAGTTCTTTCCCAATATCATCCGCCAACTGGGGACAACAATGAGATCAGAGTTTTTCTGTCGATACATACTCACAGGGTCCATCCTCACCCACGCTGCATGGTTAGCAAAACGGTTGCCCGTCGCAAACGGGAGTAGTGGGCGACATTGATCACATTAGGGTAAGATAGGAATATAAAAAAGAAAGAAAACATTAAGTACAACCACACATTTATGATACTAAAATTATAGTTTTTTTTTCAGGTTAAATTAGAGCAAAAAAAATGGTTGACGCACAGCTTTCTAGCATTCGTTTGAAATAGCGAATGAACAACAAGGCGGTGTGTCGGCCATCTTTGATGGTGATTCATAACCTGAAAATACTATGCATCTCTACGAAATTCCGCAACCAAAACGACATTGACACGTTCGAGACTGTCTGTAACAATTGGATGAAAACAGCGTTTGAAAACCAAGGTTAGAATACAGTTTAGTAATCAGGTTTTGCGGGAGGGCCGTGTGTGTTTAGAAGAAGCTACTCTGCCCAAACGGCCAAAGGGGGGGAAACAAATGACGAATGCTACACTCAGGAGATATACGAAGGAGAGAGATAGAGATAGATAGAGAGAGATAGATAGAGGTAGAGAAGTTCTCGTTTGCTTGTTTAGCTCTTGTTGCTACGATGCCCAGTTTTTAAGGTTTTTTTTTTTATCCTAAACTACATCAACTTTCAACTTTTCGGGATGCAAGAGGCAAAATTCGCACACGCATTTTCTGTTTTATGTAATGCATTATTGGGGTTTTCATTTTTCGGTCGTGCGTACTTACCATTTTCTCGAGCTGTTTGAAAACTATCGTGAAATACGGTACTCCGTTTGTGCTGAAAAAAAAAAACAAGGAAATCTTAAGCTATTTAACTACTAAAAGTAGTTTTCTAAACTGTTAAACTGGTCCGTAACTCTCAGTCCTAGTTTTGTAGTCGCACGATCAGTACTTAACAGAAAGCATATACCCTTCAAAATTAATTTTTACCATAGAATTTTAATTGTAGTTTGAATTGAAAGTTGACCTATTCAAAAGAATTTTCTGAAAAAATGGATTTGTAATTGTTTTTGCAATTTGAAGTTTGTTTTATTCTCTTGGTAACATCCAATCAGAAGATGTTTTTGTTCGTTAACGGTCCGTTAATTACTTGAAGTGTCACTTAAAGCCCGACACTAAGACATTATGTTATTTTAAACGGAAGAAAAGTTTACTTCAATTATCGCTTCAATCTTTATGGAATCAATCATCCGTACACTTTCCCAAGAGCAAGGTGCGATTATTTCCAGAAACCATAACGAATAGAACAGAAGGTCGTAAGCAGGAAAAACAACTCACGTTTCAAAGAGTACGTTGTAGAAGTCGAGTCCTCTCTTCAGGTCCACTAGCAGCAACGTGATCATGTGTATGAGTCCTTGGAGGACAGACTCCTGATGTCTCGATCCTGACTGCTGGTGATTGCTATGAACGTCCTCGTACCTGACGAAGACATCGACATGGTGATTGAAACAATCACTAAAGTGACAAATGTATGTATGGAAAAGAGAATTGGTTCAGAGTCGTGAACAGTGAAGGATCAGTGGACGGTTTTTCTCTGTTTTTAATGGCTTTTGGTCCTTGAAGATGTCGGCGTCAACGCCGAGAAAACGACAACCCCGTAAAGGACCTGGTCCTTTTTAAGGACCAAAAGTAAATCAAAACAGAGAAAAACCGTTTATAACATCACCATATATATATATATGTGAAGTCTTCTAGGTTAAACTTACCATTCGAGGGTCCCTTTCTTTAGAGTGGTGACTATCTCCCCACGGATCTCTTTGTTAAATGGACAGCACTTCCAGAATGCCTTCATGGACGACAGGAGACCGAGACACCTGCCAAATGTGATCGGGAACATGTTTACTTGTCCCTACACATTATCAATCTACATCAAGTCAAAAAAATGTCGCAAGTAAGTTTTAGCTGGGCAGGTACGTATATGATAGTCAGTATGTGTGTCAGTTTATAAAGGGATTTATATTTCGCCCAAAACATCTAAAAGCGATGTGATGCTCTATTAGGGTTCTAGTCATTTAAAAAAATGTGCGACATGCTCACATTATCAGCAAGAGAACCTATTATTTCCCGGCAGAGACGTCACCGGTCTTGTTGGGGTGACAGTAAAGCTTTTGACGTGCTAAGATGTTTTAATTTTTGCGGTGTTATAATAACTTTTCTAGGAATTTTAACAACCCGAGAATTATTTTGCAGATATAAAAAGTGTTTTGAAATCCTTAATTTTGCTGAAATTTCACTTATGAGTTGGTAGCAATCCTCGGGCTGGTATCTTCTCTCACCTGACTAGCCTCTATTTACGTCCTACTTAAAGCACATTCCAGTGTTCTAGACGGGCAAAAACGACGAATATACACGTCTGAGAATTGTGCAACTATGCAGGTATTTCAACAAAGATAAGCTAGAACTTAATTAGCAACAATAGAGAATGCACCCAGAATGCAAAAAAAAAAACTAAAACACATCTTTTCACCCGTCATTCTGATGCGATATCGATCTTCGCAAAGCTACCTTTAGAAATGGACTTTTTTTTTTGCTCTTCAAGTCTGCTCCTGGCAACAAAGCTGCCTCAAATACCCCTCATTACGGCATTTAGGTACAAAGGAGGCATTGTGCGTGGCAATCCGACCACCACACAAAGCCAGTCCAGACAGGAGACAAAAGAGATACAGGTGGTAATTTCTTCGTCAGTTGCCCGGCCATACCAAATAATCGTTGGCGAGACCATTGTTCATCAAAACTGAAGAAAACTTTTTTTATTTTTAGCGTCATGCTGGTTTGATATTTTCCAGTCTAGCGAAGATAACATTACACAATTGTTTTCAAGGATGGTGATATAGAAAGGTTCGAAGGTTTTAAAGATGTCCTAAGGTGCAGTTTTAAAAATATTTTTAGAGAAACTGGGAGTTGTATCAATTACATGACAACAACCAATCATATGCAGTGACTGTCAGCTCTTTCTATGATTTACGAGCATAGCTCAGAGCTAAAAAATATTGTAAGATCGGGCCTTAATACCATGAAGTTAACTACGCATGCAAAACTTTGGCAATATTTCACTTCGAAGTCTATATTAAAACCTATCAGTACAACAGTCTAAAAGAAAATACTATTTTGACAGTGTTTCCGGATATTTAAAATGCGAAGGCATAAGAGAAATCGGCTCCAACAAGTAGACATGAGTCTAAAAACCATCATGGCTCCAACTAGTTTCTCCCTACACTTGTGGTATAAAAATGTGCCCTATTCAGAATATAATAAGCAAGTACTCTAATTTCAAAGCATTTCAGTAAGAGGCCGGAAAATAGAGCTTAACACAAGGTTATTCGACACTCGAATGACTTCCTTGAGGACGCAAGGACTAACCTAGGGACGTTGGCCTAAAGCTTTCTGTCACTCACCTCAGAAGATAGTCTAGTCGGCACATGGACGTTCGGTTGTGTGTCCAGAAGAGGTCTCTGTGTCGACGAACCACTTGGAGGGTGTAGTCGATGAACATGTTAAACGACTCGGCCAGGCATTCCTCCTGAAACGAACCGAAGCGATGAAGTTAGTTGGTCGTCATCGAGACGTTTTGTGCACCGAACGGTTTGGCGTGTTGGAAACACCGGTCCTCGCGAGATCATACATTTTAAGCAATACTCATATACTTTAAAAGAAAATTTAAATTTCACTTACCCCAGAAAAATATCACTTGAATGTACGTTTGTTTGTTCGAATTTTTATTCGTGCTCTAGCGGCCAAATGTCAGCTACGATTTAGACGAAATTTACAGAGCATATTTTTGTGTTCTGCGTTTTTTCAGGGAAACTGATAAAATAATGTCGAAACTTTTAAAAATATATGAAATTTTTCAGATTGTGTACAACCGTTTTGGTGTGGTACCGCCAAAATAGTTCGAACGTGGTGTCCGTGTGTGTTTCATTATTTTTTTTATTCAAAAATTTCCGGCTTGATTTTGTCAATTTTGGATGTTATGGTTTGATCGATACAACGCATCTAATTCACATGTTATCGTTCCTAAATATCGCTACGCTCATCTGACGACGGAACTAGTTAAATGGAATCATGTTGAAAAACGCACTAACGAGGCAAAATAAAAAAAAAAAAAAATAGCCATATACACAAAATGCATCAAATGAAAATTGTAACCCTGTGCTGACATCGTTATGCTGTTACTTGGTGAGCTGTGCGAGCAGAGCAAAAACTTTAACTTCATTACCAAAAAAAAAAAAAAAAAAAATCCTGGTTCTTTTCGGCATTTTTGCACTCGGTCATACAGCCAAACTTCTGCTCCTTTGAATGAAATTAGCAAAGCACATTGTTGTGTCTATTGAATATCGTTATTTTTGTTGAGTACCTTAGATATGATGTACATCAAAATGAAATGGTTATTAAATTTTTGTGCCCGTTTGTGTGAACCTACTTTTTATTTGTAAATTTCCGAATTAATTTAATAATTGTGGCTGTTTTCCTTTGATTTATACAATGTATTGGCCTCGCATTTTACCATCCAAAAATATCTAGGCTCATCTTACAACGCAACTCAAATTGCGTCCGCGAAGTCCTAGTAGGCTTCCATCATCTAAGACCAGTCGTCCGCGATAGCAGCGTGCACCACCTGCTACAGCAAGTAAGTACCTACTCTATGAAATTTGTCTTTAGACGATGCATTTTTGCCAACAATTTAATCGTTTAATGGCGTTTAAATCTTTATGCGTAAGTCTGTTGTATGTGTAAATTTAAAAAAAAATCACGTCATGCTCGGTATTCGAATCCAGTGCCTACTGCACCCGAATCAAGCAGCATAACAACTCGGCTACATGAGTGACTTATTCCCCATGTAGATTTTGTAATTATATAAATTGCAGGTGTACTACCTGCAGCAGGTAAGCGAGTTACCGACCCATGATCGTGATTTATCGACATTTTAATTGATCAAGTACATTTGAAATTCAACAGAGTTCGTGGTCTGACTTAGCTCTACTGCGCGTTCGCATATACTTAGTTAAAGACAAGCGCCTTGGACTACCACGATGGGTTACGGAGTTCGGCTGGCGTTACTCCAGTTGGGCCCTGATGGTTGCATATTCGCGTCAGATCGCGGCAACGGGTGAAAGCCCATCATTTTTGGAGTGGCGAAGTGCCTCAGCACTGCTTGGTGATGGGGTCAGGTCCGGCATTAATGCGCTGTTTGGAGGCGAAACCTTCATTCTCTGCATGGCTATAGATAATAACTTAGTGTGTAAACCTCTATTGTGTAAAGTTAGCATGTTCATTGTCAATTACTTTGCGTTTGTAATCTGTCTGTTAAATAATGTAACATTGCACTGTAGAAGTAAAACGCTTCCTTTTTTGTGTACAAGTACAAAATAATTTTAATCAAATGTTTACAAATCCAGATTATAGTACCAATTTCGGCCAACAGGTTCCGTTCAAGTCATTTTGGCGCTTAACACTAAGCCCCGTTCCTATATACTTGATACTAGACTTACGAGCTGCACACGGGGCTAGGTGGGGTCCGGGGTCGTGGGAACACGCCGCAAAATTGCCGTGCAGGTGTGGCGCTTCGCGCCAAACCTGCACGGCAATTACGCTACTGTCGTAAACAGACGCCAAAAAAAAACAGATTTACGACTAATACGATTCAGGTTGCGCGGAAACAATATCCAGATCTTGACTTCGACGACGAACTTGACAGCGTTGCAGGAGAAGGTTGATCACGTAACGTACGTGTGAAGAAATTAAAAGCCTCGAAGATGTTCCCACAACCCCATTCCCCACCTAGCCCCGTGTGCTGCTCCTAAGTCTAGCATCAAGTATGTAGGAACGGGACTTAGTGTTAGGCAAAAAACTGACTTGAGCGCAACCTGTTGGCTGAAATTGGTACTATAATCTGGACTTGCGACGATAGTTGAAAAATGTTCACAAGTCCAGATTATAGTACCAATTTCGGCCAACAGGATGCGCTCAAGTCATTTTTTCGCTTAACACTAAATCCTGTTCCTCTATACTTGATGCTAGACGTAGGAGCTGCACACGGGGTATAGGTGGGGTTTGGGGTCGTAGGAACGGCCCGCAAGTATTGGCGGGCGCGACAATCTTGCAACTGCCAGACCACAGGGCAAAAATGTTCAGCGGCGATGTTCGCGCGAAGTGCCAGGAGTTCGACTCTGCTAGGTACTTAACTATCAAACAAAAATTTGAAACGTCAAGAATGTAGTTCCAATTTTTGCCACCAGGTGGCGCTCACATCATTTTTTCCCTTAACACTAAGTCCTATTCCTCTATACTTGATGCTAGACGTAGGAGCTGCACACGGGGTATAGGTGGGGTTTGGGGTCGTGGGAACGGCCCGCAAAATTGGCGGGCGCGACTGGCGCGAAGCGACAGGAGCGCCCGCCAATTTTGCTGGTGTCTAAATGAGACGCCCAAAAAATGAGCAAAAATTGACTCCGCAAACAGGTCATGAATTCTCGATTGACATAGAAGGATTTATATTGGAAATATCCAACTCCGTGAGAACTTTTTAAAAGAAGTTGGATGGGATTTGATCTCGGGACCCCTAGTATGTGAAGCGCGTTCGCTAACCACACGACCAACCGAGTATGCATAAGTTTCATGTTTATTTGACATATATGATACATCCTCGGTTGCTACTGTCACCAGGTGTATTATATATATATATTTAATAAACATATGACGTGTACATCCTCGGTTGGTCGTGTGGTTAGCGAACGCACTTCACATACTAGGGGTCCCGAGATCAAATCCCTTCCAACTTCTTTTAAAAAGTTCTCACGGAGTTGGATATTTCCTATATAAATGCTTCTATGTCAATCGAGAATTCATGACCTGTTTGCGGAGTCGATTTTTGCTCATTTTTTGGGCGTCTCATTAAGACACCAGCAAAATTGCCGGGCGCTCCTGTCGCTTCGCGCCAGTCGCGCCCGCCAATTTTGCGGGCCGTTCCCACGACCCCAAACCCCACCTATACCCCGTGTGCGGCTCCTAAGTCTAGCTACAAGTAAAGCGGAACAGGACTTAGTGTTAAGGGAAAAACTGACGCGAGCGCCACCTGGTGGAAAAAATTTGAACTTCACTCTGGACGTTTCAAATTTTTGATTTTTTCTTTGATAGTTAGGTACCTCGTAAAGTCGACCTCCTGGCGCTTGCGCCATTCGCGCCCGCCGGTGTTGCGGGCCGTTCCCACGACCCCAAACCCCACCTTTACCCCGTGTGCAGCTCCTACGTCTAGCATCAAGTATATGGGAACGGTACTTAGTGTAAGCGTCAATTAGCACAACCTGTTGGCAGAAACGGGAACCACTGCCAGTTTCTGAGGTATCAAACTATCAAACAAGAAATGAAAAATTTTGAAACGTCCATGGAATAGTACCAGATTCTGCCAACAGGTGGCGCTCGCGTCAATTTTACACTTAACACTAAGTCCTGTTCCTCTATACTTGATGCTAGACGTAGGAGCCGCACACGGGGTATAGTTGGGGTTCGGGGTCGTGGGAACGGCCCGCAAATTTTGCAATCTTGCAACTGCCTGACCAGAGGGCAAAAATGTTCAGCGGCGATGTTCGCGCGAAGTGCTAGGAGTTCGACTCTGCTAGGTACTTAACTATCAAACAAAAATTTAAAAAATGTCAAGAGTGTAGTTCCAATTATTGCCACCAGGTGGCGCTCACATCATTTTTTCCCTTAACACTAAGTCCTATTCCTCTACACTTGTAGCTAGACTAAGGAGCTGCACACGGGGTATAGGTGGGGTTTGGGGACGTGGGAACGGCCCGCAAAATTGGCGGGCGCGACTGGCGCGAAGCGACAGGAGCGCCCGGCAATTTTGCTGGTGTCTAAATGAGACGCCCAAAAAATGAGCAAAAAATGACTCCGCAAACAGGTCATGAATTATCGATTGTCATAGAAGAATTTATATTGGAAATATTCAACTCCGTGAGAACTTTTTAAAAGAAGTTGGATGGGATTTGATCTCGGGCCCCCTAGCATGTGAAGTGCGTTCGCTAACCACACGACCAACCGAGTATGTATAAGTTACATGTTTATTTGACATATATGATACATCCTCGGTTGCTACTGTCACCAGGTGTATTATATATATATATTTAATAAACATGTGACGTGTATATCCTCGGTTGGTCGTGTGGTTAGCGAACGCACTTCACATACTAGGGGTACCGAGATCAAATCCCATCCAACTTCTTTTAAAAAGTTCTCACGGAGTTGGATATTTCCACTATATATCCTTCTATGTCAATCGAGAATTCATGACCTGTTTGCGGAGTCGATTTTTGCACATTTTTTGGGCGTCCGATTTAGACACTGGAAAAATTGCCGGGCGCTCCTGGCGCTTCGCGCCAGTCGCGCCCGCTAATTTTGCGGGCCGTTCCCACGACCCCAAACCCCACCTATACCCCGTGTGCGGCTCCTAAGTCTAGATACAAGTATAGCGGAACAGGACTTAGTGTTAAGGGAAAAACTGACGCGAGCGCCACCTGGTGGAAAAAATTTGAAGTCCACTCCGGACGTTTCAAATTTTTGATTTTTTGTTTGATAGTTAGGTTAGGTTAGGTGAGAACTTTCGCAAAGTCGAACTCCTGGCGCTTGCGCCATTCGCGCCCGCTGGTGTTGCGGGCCGTTCCCACGACCCCAAAACCCACCTTTACCCCGTGTGCAGCTCCTACGTCAAGCATCAAGTATATGGGAACGGTACTTAGTGTAAGCGTCAATTAGCACAACCTGTTGGCAGAAACAGGAACTACTGCCAGTTTCTGAGGCATCAAACTATCAAACAAGAAATGAAAAATTTTGAAACGTCCATGGAATAGTACCAGATTCTGCCAACAGGTGGCGCTCGCGTCAATTTTACACTTAACACTAAGTCCTGTTCCTCTATACTTGATGCTAGACGTAGGAGCCGCACACGGGTATAGTTAGGGTTCGGGGTCGTGGGAACGGCCTGCAAATTTTGCAATCTTGCAACTGCCTGACCACAGGGCAAAAATGTTCAGCGGCGATGTTCGCGCGAAGTGCCAGGAGTTCGACTCTGCTAGGTACTTAACTATCAAACAAAAATTAAAAAAATGTCAAGAGTGTAGTTCAAATTTTTGCCACCAGGTGGCGCTCACATCATTTTTTCCCTTAACACTAAGTCCTATTCCTTTTACTTGTTGCTAGACGTAGGAGCTGCACACGGGGTATAGGTGGGGTATGGACTCGTAGAAACGGCCCGCAAAATTGGCGGGCGCGACTGGCGCGAAGCGACAGGAGCGCCCGGCAATTTTGCTGGTGTCTAAATGAGACGCCCAAAAAATGAGCAAAAATTGACTCTGCAAACATGTCATGAATTCTCGATTGACATAGAAGGATTTTAATTGGAAATATCCGCAATTGCGCGAGGGCTTTCCCACGACCCCAAACCCCATCTCACCCTGTGTGCAGCTCCTACGTCTAGCCTCAAGTATATAGGAACGGGACTTGGTGCTAAGCGAAAAACTGACTTGAGCGACACCTGTTGGCCGAAATTGGTACTACAATCTGGACCCGTAAACATTTTTTAATAATCATTCTATTTCAATATTTTTTTCATCGATAGACTTTGTTCAGCGTTTAAATGTACCACAAAACACTCTAACTATATCGAGGTTTTTGTAGCCGAGTGGTAGGATTGCCTGGACAATGTGCTGAGGGGTCCAGGTTCAAAGCCAGTCCGACTCACATTTTTCTTACAACTATTTTACAACAAATGTGTTGCGCTCTTATAGAAGAATTATAGGGCTATAAAGAGACACTTCTAACACTCTTCAAGCACTATCACAAGCACCATGCTTTGTCAATGTTTCTATTTCGGCCAAGACGCTAGCACATTGCTAGTGGGTCACGCCGCTCTGATTTGTTTATGATGGTTTTAGTCGTATTTGTATTTTATTTTGGACTTTGGAAAATATTCAAAAATATCTGCTCATTTGTTTTTTTGCCATTCTTCATACAGATACATTTATATTCTCGTATCGGCCGAGAATCGGCCGATCCAACCAGCCACCGAGCTGGTCAAAAAACAGCGGGTAATAATAGATACTTAAAAAGGAGAAGAGGGCCTCAGAGCAAACGGTTGCAAGATATTAGCGGCACGATCTAAACTCATGATGCAATTTTACCCTAAAAGTGAACTCCTATCGCAACTTTCTGAAAAACAAAAATCGGAAAAGCTTTCGAAGGAAGTAAATAAAATATTGTGGAAATTAATAATTTCTATGGAAATATTTATTTGTAAATAAATCCTAATGTGTAGACCACCCATCGTACACGTGTAAAATTTTCAAAATATAACGGAAAAAAATGTTAGTCCACATTTTCCGGAAAATCCATTCTAAAATAAAGATGTTTAAAAACTGGATACAACTAACTTTTGGATAACCAACTAACTAACTAACTAACTAACTAACTAAGATACTAAGTAACTAACTGGAGATATAACTGGATATTACTACAGAATAATAACTTCGGTATACCACCTGTGTACCACTAGATATACCGCCGTGGTCACTAATTTCTGGTTTAGGTTTCTTGTCTCCCCACCAAAGGGTGGAGAAGTACGAGGTGCAAGAAACTGACAGTTTATGCCAATCGGACCTCGCAAGTCGTTGGAAGTGTAACGTGTGAAATTAGTGTACAAGCAAATCCAGCTCGTGATGAACACGGTGACTTTCAGTAAGAAGCACGCTGGATGAAATCTTATTTAAATTGCAAACGCTTGCATTGCGCGGGGTATTTTATTATTATGAACACTATAAATGTCTTTAAAGTTGAGACGTTTATAGTAATAAAAAGAAGCGCGCTCTTTTCTAAAACACTGAAAAGTCGGTTTGCATGAAGATTAAATTCCCTAAGAGGAAAAAAGGAAATTAATTCTAATGGATGGTGATACGATGCAAGAAGTCCAACAAACCTCGTTTTTTGGTTTGAAGGTGACTAATACACTAAGCTGGGTTAATCACATAAACATGTGGCAACTAATAGTTTCAAAAATAATTTGTCGATTTTTCTGAAAAACGCATCGAGTTGAGAACACAAAAATGTGATCGGGAAATTTTATTTAATTCGGAGCAGGCGTTTAGCCGCTAGAGACCGAACAAAAATGCGAAAAAAACACACACGCAAGCGATTTTTTTTGGGTAAGTGAAATTGAAGATCTTGTTCCACGCTCTTCGCTCGCTAAGCTCATCAATTACGAATTCTTGTAATTGGCAGGCCATTCTATTACGAGAGCAGCTCTCATGGTAACAGCCAGACTCAAATGTAACCTCTCTGATTGGAGAACCCAATAATGAAACGAGCAAACTGACCTCCTCTCTAGACATGGTCTCCATGCCCCACTGCGTGTCCAGATCTTGCAGCAGCCGGTGAAGGATCCGGTAGTCGAGCGGATTCTCCAACGCCTTCCGGCAGAACGCGATCCAGCGCACCATGGCCAGCTGGAGGTCGGTGACGTCCCCCTGGATGGCGTGCTGGTGAAGGATGGTGAGGGCTACGTGGGGCAACTCGCCGCTCCACTCCCACGTGTAACCCTGGACGGTGGGGACATCAAGAGGGTGGTAAGTATAGCCATGATTTCGGACGTTTTTATCTGTTCACCACTTCCATGTGCACAACGGAAATTTATGTATAAAATCCAGTGTGAAATGGCGGTGGAAGGAATAAAGCTTCGAAATATTTCTAATGATAGAAAATCCCACATTCATTTTTATTTTAGATCATTTTTAATTTTGTTTTGAATGTGTGCCAAGTTAAGAAACAGAATAAGACAGAACAACTTAGCAGCTAAATGAAGGCTGATCTGATTTTACCGCCCTTATTGCTTATTTCTAGGGACTTTAACCCTGTTAATACTGTTCTTAGCTCCGTGTTAACTAGCATCACCATATTACCAAGCAGTAACCCCGACCTAGAGCGGCAGTATTATTGAGCACCATTTCCACTGACTCTGGCTTCAGTAACGCTTCATGCGATTGGTTACTTTGTCCTCACTGCACTGTGAAGATCAACTGAAACCCAGTATACCTTCTTGATAATACTACCGTTGTAGCATCTTCGTAGTGCCGGTTGCTAATGGTGCTGGAAAACTCTCAGAATTGTTGAAAAGTGCCGCTAGGGTCAGGGTTAAGTGATACAACTCGACGTATTATGTAGCACCATGGTAGCATCGCCAAATGGCCGCTCTAGGTTCTGGTTATTTAAAAATACTGGAAGTGCTATGTAGCACCATGGTAGCACCACCAAATGGCCGCTCTAGGTCAGGGTTACATAATACCAGCAGTCATATCATGTAGCACCATGGTAGCACCGCCAAATGGCCGCTCTAGGTTGGGGTTATAAAATACTAACTGTCGAGTTATTTAGCACTATATGGTACCACAAAATAACTGCTCTAGACCGCGGTTGTATAATACCACCGGTTGTAGTGACTAGCACCGTTGTAGCACCAACAAATTACTGATCTAGCTGAGGTCCCTGTGTAAGTGGTGAGACAGGGTGCTTACCGGAGAGATAGCCTGCTCGTAGCCGATGAAGATTGCGTGCAACATCTCCTGTTGCCGGATCTCCGACCAGTTGTTCTCCTCCGAGTTGCCCCGGTCTTCGCGCGTTGACAGCCACAGCTTGAGTCGGATGCGTCCCTGTATGTTGGACCTTTGCGTACGAGCCTCCAGCTTATACCAGCAGTCCAGGCCCGTCGACGGGATGTCCTGGAAAGAGCGGACACAGGTTAGAGAAACGAGGGAAACGAATTTAAAAGTAGGCTTTGAATAATAGAACGGGTATACGACGACCGGTTTAAATTAAGTCAGAATGATTTATTTATTTATTTAATAATTAAGCCAATTAATTCTTATGCTGTGGATCAGTGGAATATGTGCAGTCAGAATGTGTCATTACAGTACAAAATATGTATATAGGTATGAATATTATTAAAACTACACTTAAGTAATAAATAAGTAATAATAAATAATAAATATAAGTATTTTACACAAGGAGTTTTACTGTTTACCAGATAATTTTTAGCATGCTGTAGCTACGAAACCATTCAGTAGTAATTTTAAAAAGCTTTTTAGGATTTTTTTCCCCTAAAATGCTTCAGCCACGCACTCAGCTTGTGGGTCAGTCAGCTTTAACTTGCAGTCATTGGAAATGGAATTTATGGCTAAAAAATGTTGTCATTGGTAAACATGTAGGAAAACTAAATGGTATTTTTTATACTTTGTCTTGTTTCCAAGTTAATTATGTGTTCCCACATGCTATTAGAGTGATTTATAACCAAAAAAACGGAAATAAAGCACCTTGGTGAATGGCATTGGATTTAAATAAATAGTTACGCAAGCTTTCAAAATCAATTTTGCAACCTTAAAACACCCAAATGACCGGGCATTGGTACAGACCTGCAGCGGCACGTTCACACATCCGAGGAAGTCGTCCTGGCTGCCGGAACGGGCGCTCTGTGCGATCTGCTTGAAAAAGCGGCTGAGTCCTTTGACCCCACGCACCTCGTTCAGCTTGCTGACGGCCTCGAACACCGAGGACTCGTCGTCGTGGTCCCTGGGAAAGGGGAGGACGATCAGCCACGAGCAGGGATTCTGCCACCAACAGCCGGGTGCCGGTTATGGTCTTTGATTTAATCTAAGTAGCTGGATGTTTAAATGAATCAACGACACCGACACAAATGGAAAGTACCGAACGGTTTGTCGCTTTGGAAACAGCGGTTCTTGAGAGCTATCTGGTTCTAAACGAAAAGTGTTTTGTAAAATATGGCTTAAGAGCGAAAAGCTGTATGCACGAAACGTGGTCGCTACATTGGTGGCATGTTTAATCGTTGTATCGATCGAAGCATGGGCATCGAATCACAGAATATTTACTAGCTTCATCGAGATCTTGAAAATCGGTCACAGAATCTTGTTTTAGTCAACGCAATTCTGCGAGGGAAGATGCAGAACTATTTTTGAGGGTCGCTCCTATCCAGCGCAAAAGATATATTCACATCTTTCAAAACAGTTTATAAAACATGTTCAACAGCAGAAGAGTTTCAGGATAAAAAAAAAAAAAACAATCAAGCATTAACCGTATCTGAAGCTATTTAAAATTACAATCGCAGGGCAAATCGAAATAACGACCATCCCTTCTGTTATCTGATAAAGTTCTTGACTCTCGACTCTGTGTGTTCGTGTGTTCGATGCTTGCCGTGAGAGCGTAAGGAGTCCCAAGCCTGACCAGCGATCCTGGTCAAAGCTCGTGAGTCCTGATTGCTTGGTTGGCTGAACTTGAATGGTAAAGCGAGACGGTCGAGAGTCCCAGGTCGACTCCCATCGGAGTTGTTAGGGTATTACTACACGAAATAGTCTGTAGATGTAGTAGGTCTTTGAACATGTGAACGAGCTGAAGGTAATACCTGAGAGAACGTCTTACGGGCACAAAGAGGTTGGTAAATAATATATCTTGGACGGACGAAACAGAATTTTTTTTATGTTATTTGGCTTGATTTGAAAATGTTGACGCATGTGTGGAATTTCTACAATTTTGCTCTTGTGAATTATTAATGAGGGTAGCGAAGTCTTCAATTTCATTCCCCAGAAAAAAGCAATGGTGTGAGTTTGTTTGTGCCATTTTTGTTCGCACTCTAGTGGCCAAACGCCTGATCCAATTTGAACGAAATTTACAGAGCACATTTTTTTCTCATCTTAGGACTTCCTGCTTAACTTTGTGAATTTTTGGCTGTTATTCTTTGATCTATTTAATGGGTCGGCTTCACATTTTAACACCCACTACGCTCATCTCACAACGCAACTCAAATTGCCGTGAGGTCCTGGGGATAATGAAACGTCTTGTGTACGATGCATGTGCAGGTAAGTCGTTAGAGTACAGAATCCACAATATCTGTGAGAAAAACGGTGGGTAATTGAACGGGAAATGGAAAAGTGCAAGGTAACACTCTACCTGACGTTTCTTTATTGTTTTAAAATGTGGAAAACTTGAAATAGCACAGTTTATAGCGATTTTTAATACATTCCTGGAAATTTGGTCTGTTTTTAGTGGTTAAACTTTATTATGATTTGAAAAAAGGGGTTGAAGCATGATGGGAGCTTGGATGGCTGTGTTTTTAGTAACAGGAAAAAATATTTTCCTAACCTAAAATTCAAATTTGGCATCAAATTTGGTAGAGGCATCAGCAATAAAGACAAGGTCAAGTGGCAAAGGTGGCTGAGTAAGGAACAGGCCAAAACTCAAAAAATATAATGAATGTAAGAAATGTCACTTACCAAATATCCAAATGAAGAATATCACTTCCAACGTCGTCGATATCGCTGCGAAGAAACATAAATCTCGAGTCATCAAATGAACAGGACAAATTTGCGAGTAATTTCTGAATTTACCCAACAGTAAGTGTTTTATTTGGAAAGTTCCTGCTGCAAAAATATTGTCTTATCACCCATATTAAAAAGTGGTTCTTGAACTGCAATATTCAAAAGATTTATCGTGAGTGAAATTATGCTGAGATCGCCTGTCAGAGCTTCTCAAATCTGCCATCTTATGTTACCACGGGTATATCATGGCCTAGCATAGGAGGTTCAATGGTAGATTCAACGTTTGGTAGCCATGGAGATGCTGAGATCGCCTGACAGAGCTTCTCAATTCTGCTATCTTATGTTACCACGGGTATATCATGGCCTAGCATAGGAGGTTCAATGGTAGATTCAACGTTTGGTAGCCATAGAGATGCTGAGATCACCTGACAGAGCTTCTTAATTCTGCTATCTTATGTTACCACGGGTATATCATGGCCTAGCATAGGAGGTTCAACGGTAGATTCAACGTTTGGTAACAATGGAGATGCTGAGATCGCCTGACAGAGCTTCTCAATTCTCCTATCTTATGTTACCACGGGTATATCATGGCCTAGCATAGGAGGTTCAATGGTAGATTCAACGTTTGGTAGCCATGGAGATGCTGAGATCGCCTGACAGAGCTTCTCAATTCTGCTATCTTATGTTACCACGGGTATATCATGGCCTAGCATAGGAGGTTCAATGGTAGATTCAACGTTTGGTAGCCATGGAGATGCTGAGATCGCCTGACAGAGCTTCTTAATTCTGCTATCTTATGTTACCACGGGTATATCATGGCCTAGCATAGGAGGTTCAATGGTTGATTCAACATGGTAGCCATGGAGATGCTGAGATCGCCTGACAGAGCTTCTCAATTCTGCTATCTTATGTTACCACGGGTTTATCGTGCCCTAGCATAGCAGGTTCAGTGGTTGATTCAACATGGTAGCCATGGAGATGCTGAGATCGCCTGACAGAGCTTATCAATTCTGCTATCTTATGTTACCGCGGGATAAACATACTCTCTAACAAAAGCAAAACATACGGAACAAACCTACAAGTTTGACGTCTTATTCTATTATTTTTAGCGTCACAGCATCCTAAGGAAAAAACGCAACTTACAATCGGAACTTCTCGTTCCACCGTGGATTGAGCGTCTGCGGCTTGACGGAGGTGGCACGGATAAACTTGGCAGGCACAGCAACGCTCAGACTGTCCCGGTGTTCCCGACGGTCCCGACCGTACCCGTGGTCCTTGCGCTTGAAGCTCAGACGGAAACTGGAACAGAAACCTATGTAAGATTTGGACTAAACCAGACGTGCTTCGTGAATGCTTCGTGAATGTTTCGTTAAGCGTAACGCCTGTTGAAAAGAGAAGCTGCAAAGTCTTATTTGAATATACGCTATCGGAATATAAATCTAAAAGAAACAGAACAATATTGAAACAATATTTTGAAGACTCGACTAGCTCGTCTGGTCACTGTTACTCAATTAACGGTACAATACTACTTTTACAACAACAAAATCGCTTAAAACTTGTTTACTTTTTTTTTAAAACCCCAATCACGGCACCTCCACCACAAAGTCCAATTACAAAATCGATTGCAATTTTCAAAACAGCTTTTCACCGAACCGTAACTAGGAAACAGCCACGAGGGCGCAGGGTTAACGAGGAGAGGGGCTGTTGGTGCGCATTCAACAGGGATTAATTCAATTTGCGAGTGAAGTGATCCGACAGCGCTAGGCACATGGCCCTCGACGACGACGAGACGTACCAACCACTTTAATTAATTAAGGATCAATTTAACGCGGGGGGTGGTTGGACAGAGATTTCGCCGTGAATTAGCGTGGCAAATATTACTAAAGGAGGCCGGGACCTGACTGATAAAACAATCGACTCTTTGATGTGTCCTCTGATGGGTTGGTGGTTAAGGTCTCACGTGGGCCATAGGGGTGGGTCCCGTGATTTTCAGATGTGTGCCTAATAAATGGAGCGTGCTATTGCTTATAAGGGATGTTAAAGTGCTTTACAAAGTCAATTAAATGTGTATTTAGAGTGGACGGAAACTAAAATCTCTAATCAGGCTTAAAAACAAGAACATTAACGGTGATAACGAACACAATGTCTGCAATTTATTTTGCAATTTCGTTAGTTTTGATTCAATATTGATGTGCACTTTTAGTTTACTGAAACTTTTTGCCACTTTTGTACACCGTTTAACCCTGCACGGCTCTGGGATCAGATAATTTAATAAGCCTGTAAGTATAAACTCCACAATTTTAGTTATAAAGTTATTATCATCAGGGTAACAATCCCTGCAAATCTGGAAACACTCTCTGTGATTGACTGATCATCTTTAGGGTCGAACGTAAACTCTGCCTTGTGGATCTGCCCCCGGCGTGTTAACAGTGATACCGTTGAGTGTGCAGGTTAAAGGTAGAGGCAGTACGTTAATGTTACGGTTTCTGCGTGAAAGATGGTCGCCAAATGATTACGTTACCGACAAAAATGTATAGAGTACCGGAACACCCCGTTAAGTGGAGTCAATGTCGTATGAAATTTAATTTAGATATTTCTCGCAGGTTACTCGCTTCTAAATATCGTTCCGTGTAGGTATATCAATCGTTGAGGTAAAAATTGGTGGAGATCTTTTGAGCTTGAAAAGTCTTAAAAGCGAGTAAAAGAAATATCGAAATCAAAGGTAGTCATTTGGCGTCCATTTTTCACGAAGAAACTTTATCATTAACTTTGTGCCTCTACCTAGTACCTGCACACTCAACGGTTTAACATTAACCTTCTGTCTCTACCTATAACCTGCACACTCAACGGTTTAACATTAACGTTCTGCCTCTACCTAGAACCTGCACACTCAACGGTTTAACATTAACGTTGTGCCTCTACCTAGAACCTGCACACTCAACGGTTTAACATTAACGTTGTGCCTCTACCTAGAACCTGCACACTCAACGGTTTAACATTAACGTTGTGCCTCTACCTAGAACCTGCACACTCAACGGTTTAACATTAGCGTTGTGCCTCTACCTAGAACCTGCACACTCAACGGTAGTACGTTATAAAACGTAGGATAATTCCGAGTCCTTTATTTAACACACACACCGATAAGAGTACCACAAAGTTTTCAATCCAACCAACTCTCACCTGTGATGCTTCCTGAGTTTCTCGTGCGGCGACTCGTGCTTGCACATGTCCGACTCAACGCCCCCCTCAGACAACGTCCGGTTAGTGGTCGCTCCGCCTCTGGGGGTGCCTGGCGACGTGTCGCGCGCGTTGCACGGGGGCAACGGTGATGGAGGCGCCACTGCGTTGCTTGGTTGGATGCCCAGCATGCAGTAAGGATCGCTGAAGCCTGGGGACAAGACGCAAGACGGACGCCGCTGTGCTCAAGATGTTTGAGGAAGTTGTTTGGAGGTGTGCAGGGGGGGGGGGGGGGGGTGATAAGGGTGAACATTCAGTTATGCTTTATAAAGTTTCCGTTAAGGATTTAATGATAAAAGCAACATTTTCTGAATTTAATGACGAATTATTTAAAGGGATGTAAGTAACTTAAATGCCGTTTTATCATTTGTCGTTTTTGAGTGCCATTTTCGACACATCAAATGAGGTTAATTATACCATTTGATTGTTAAAATTGATTGAAGTCACTAATTAGCATAAAGTTTCAGACAGTTTCGTTTATTTCCGATGAAATTTAAATTTAACAACCACCATTGAAAAAAATATTTTTGTAAGCTTTCTAAATTTTAAAGGTCAGTTAATTAATTTTAATGCGCAGGGTATTAAAATCGAATTAATTATCTTCTATTCAGAAGCATTTGTTTTGAGTGATAAAATCCTTCTTCGAAGTTTTCCTGTCTCGCGAATGACAATAATTGTGAACGAACTAATTAATTTTACAGAAATTGTCATCGCGATCTAGAAATCGTGATAGATTGAACAATCAACTTTTAATGAGTCTTTTTATCTCTGTTTTTTAAACGTAGTTTCAAATTAAACTGGGTCGCGTGGTTTTAATTTAATGAAAATAGAAAACATTTTACAACGTATCGCTGCAAGCTTGCAGGTGGAGCATGGACCAAGTCGCAGTGCAGTTTTTGCTGGTCCAGTCATTGGATTTGTAAAGCTTTCAGCAGAGTCACCTTGCTAGTCTAACTATCTAGGTAAAGTATCAACTACTTTAGCGACAAAAATGGTAGTTACTGCTAGATGGAGTCACCGTCTTTATAAGAATTGACCATTTCCTTTGCTGAAAGTTGTTCGATTTTTTTATTTTATTTTGTTATCATCATTGTTTTTTAAACGTAAATAATAAGGCCATTTTATTATTAGGAACACTACTACTCTTTCAAATATTGATGCCCAAACGGGGACTCAAACCCCGATCTGGGTTTGAGTTCCCGTTAGGACATCAATTTTTGTGAGGGTGGCAGTGTTCCTAATAATAAAATGCCCCGCGCATTGCAAGCGTTTGCAGTTTAAATAATTTCTCACTTAATACATTGATTATTGCATACTTTTCGAAAATCTATTTTATTACTTTACTATAAGTCGATTTCTTTTTTAATTAAAATATTACTTTCGAGTGAAGAAATTACATTTCGTTATTTCTCGCATATGACTCGCATATGAGACTTACTTACGGTGAAACAATATTAATCAATGCTTACTTTAACAATTAATAAATAACTATAGATATTTTGAATTATAATAATTTTATTGCAAAGGTTTGTTAAAAAGGCCGGCTGCAATCGCCATCGGGTGGCACCCACCGTTACCACATGTTGCCGGCCTCGTTTGCTCAGCAGAACGTTTAACATTAATACTTAGACTGTAAACCTATAATCCCAATGTTTATGAGCAAAATATACGCAGAGATATTTGAGTTATCAAAAATATTTGATCTTGATATGACCTATTTCAAAGCAACAGCAAAAAAACCATCACATAAAAGCTAATAATTAAATTTTAATCGCTAATTTAAAGTTTATACTTGATAAAATATGAAATAGTATATATTTGTGTCGGGTTGAATATTTCTGATGAGTGCGCTAGTATAGATTAGCCCCGTTTTACGGGAAGTAAGCAATTACCGTCTTTACAGCGGCGGCGGGAGCTAAATTACTGGCGGCTGATGTCGATAAAATTCAACTTTAAGTATCGTCTAGCTCGTTTTTTTGTATTACGTCGTCTTTTTGAAACTGTTCTCACATATATATATATAGTTTTAATTTTTAATACAGTAACCATAGCAACCGAAAACGATTAATGCAAGGAAAATCGTCCTTTATTTTTTTGATTTTATGAATCTTCAGACTGGTTTTTCGATTTCTAAGGTTGGGTTTTTCTAAAATGTTCTACTATAAGTTGGATCTCTAGCTCACAGAAACATCTGAATTTCACTGCATGTGATTGGAAGTCGTCATGGCAACAGTTTCAACAAAATGTTCAACTATAAGTTGGATCTCTAGCTCACAGAAACATCTGAATTTCACTGCATGTGATTGGAAGTCGTCATGGCAAAAGTTTCAACAAAATGTTCAACTATAAGTTGGATCTCTAGCTCACAGAAACATCTGAATTTCACTGCATGTGATTGGAAGTCGTCATGACAACAGTTTTCATATTTTTTTTGAAAACTAAACATATCATATCAATGCAACTTGATTAATTCCACCCTTCTGACGTTTTTAAAAAATATGATACTGCTTAAACAAATGAGAGACAGCTGGACACTTATTTGATTTTTAGATTTTTTGATTAATTTTCTTGCGTTAGATAACTGTTAGTGAAAGATTCATCTCTATGGTTACAGCCAATAAGTTACGTCCAGTCCAGTTAAAGTCCAGTTATCTATTCAACTGGACGTTGTAAAACTAGCTCTAATTCGTATAGTTTTCGAACTCTTTTTCTAACTTTGTTAACCTATTGCATTGCTCATTTTGAGCTAAAAAAGCTATACTTGATCATTAAAAAAAAAGTCATTCTCACCACTCGTGGCGTCAACGTGACGACTCACTCTTTCCTTATCCTTCTTTTCCCTCTTATCACTCTTTTCCTTATGGACAGTTATTTTCACAAAAGCATATCGAACGTAATCCAATTCGCCACAGGGTATCTCGCACTCAACAATAACCCCGTCATTAAACTCTCTTTTCAAACCAAAAACCAGCTTGTATGCACGATGTCTGTAGCAATCACGTTCGTTCTTTCCATTTTGTAGACCATCCCCAGAGCAGTTTTTCCGCACCGAGCCCCGTGCTTCTGACAGGTTTAATTAATACCTGGCTGGCACGCCATCCAAACACCAATTCTCAAAGCTATGAAACGCTCGCACAACCAAATCCGCTTGCCTGTATACATCGGCAAAACTAAAATACCATTGAACTATTTTGTCAGCCTGGTTGATTATTCAATATTCTGATTGATTGATCAATTGTCAGTTCGTATAGCGAGTAGTTGGTGATTGGGTATGGAGAGCAGTTCTGGAAATATGATTGTGAAGTTATTGAACGTTAAATTCAGAGAGTTTCCGTTTTTTTTTGTTTCTGTGTCAGAGGACCGTAGGTAACAATGACATTTTCAAAAAGTGATTAATAAAATCGATTTAAACTAGTTTCTAGGAGGAAAAATAAATTATTTTCCTTGTTCCAAGGCTAAAAGTAGACATGAGGTTAAAAATTAACTGGGATTATTTGTAAATTTTTACACTTATTAATTACTAGGGCTACTCAATTTGAGTTGCGTTGAAAGACGAGCGTAGCCATGTTGTAGCAGTCAAAATTGTCAAAATTAAGCCGGAGATTTGTGAATAAAAAGAGAAAGAAAAATAGATAAGGGCGCAAAAACTTCACAACTACTTGATTTTGATTTATTCCACATCTTTGCAAAGTTTGGTAAAAAAATTATCAAACACTTTCGGCGGTACCTACTAGACCAAAACGGTTTTACAATATCTGAATATTTTCGAATATTTTGCATAATTTCAAAACTGTTGAACCGATTTTGTTGAGAAATTCAGGAGACTTAAGATAGAAACACAAAAATATTTTCTGCAAGTTTCGTTTAAATCGGAGCAGGATTTTGGCCACTAGAGCGCAAACAAAAACTAGAAAAAAAAAAACACAAACATACACACACACACGAGTGATTTTTTTTGAGTAAGTGAAACTAAAGATTTCGCTCGCTACGCTCATCAATGACTGAATTATTAGTAACTCAAAGATGAAACGGTTGATTTTTAGACACTATTTACCTCCGAGCTTAACAAATAAAGCGCACGCGTGGGTTTTACCAATAATACCGAGCAGCTAACGCAATTAAAGCAAAGGCTTGCGTTGGAAGACAAGTCCCTCGACACCTCCGAACAGGGGGTTGGGAAACTCCATCAAAGTAATTCCACGCGATATTGGTCTCTGTTGGCGCACGAACAATAATTTCTAATCATTCGTTCGCCGTCACATGGAGTACAGCAATGGATTTAATCAATTGATAGACAAAGCTCTAAACCTAGAACGTGAAGTACTTTGTGCAAATGTCGTTAAAAGTCATAAATGCGTTTATAATTGCGTTTTCAAATATATATATATATATTTATGTGGATAACGTTGATCGAATTATAATAACATGTAATTTCCCTGCATAAAGCATTTTATTAACGACGTAGATACATAAGTGTGTCAGGGAATGATTAGCATTTTCAAAAAACACTGGGGAAATGTAATTTAATTACACTGTGTACTACCAAAGCGCTAAGTTTAATCTGTATATTGCCAAATTACTGCTTTACCGCGACAAAAGCTGGCAGATGCCACTAGGTGGAGTCACCGTCGTTTTGAGTGTCCAGAAATTTGATTTCGTTTACTCTCAATTTTTATTTATTAATGCCAACCTCAACGATTGAAAAACATGTATCGATAACTTGTAGAGGTTTGTTAAAAAAGACCGCCATCCGGTGGCACCTACCGTTACCACGAGTTGCCGGGTGGTTTGCTCAGCAGAAAGTTTTACATTAACGCTGACTCTCTGACTTTACCTATACACTCAATGCTTGTAGCTTGTACAGTCACTTTTTATAAACTTATAGCAAATTCTGATTGGATATCGCAAGAATGGATGTGAGATTATTTCGATCAGTTTTTACAGCGAGTACAACTATTGTTAAAATCGACAGCGTTATTATTTACAGAATAAAACAAATTGAAAACTTCAAAGGAAGTTTTGAGCTAGGATTATGGCCGCGACTGATTATCAGGTACGTACACTGCGTATCAGAGATTATTGTCCATACAGATCGAAGAAAGCTGCCGAGTTCAGCACTATATAAGCTTTTGCAATCGAGTTGAGTTGGGGACTGAAATAATATTACCATAGCAGACTTGCTACGTTATCTATCGGCTGGTTTACCATTTAGGCTGAATATTCAATCTATTATGCATGGTATTAGATGACTTTAATATCTGGTTTTACCGGTAAAGTTTTTGTTTGAAACTGGCTAGAAAATTATGTTACTTACAGCACCACATTGAGACCGATCCTGTGATGTTTGCGATCCAAAAATGGTCAGAATTTTGAATGGGTACACACTGAATTTTGAAATATACTTGCATTTCCATCAAATTTTGCTAGTAGACCTCACTTTTTTGTTTCTGATTCTAGAAATCAAAGTACTTATGAAAGTTATTGGCACAGCAAATTACTGTCAACAAAAAAATGGTTTGTAGAACATGTACTGGCATTTTTTGGTTGGCATTGACACAAATTCCAATTCTATCAATTAGTGGTTAAAACCCATAAAACTTATATTTGAATTTATTAAAACTTTGTAAAAAAATTGAGAATTAGCTAAAATTTGTTTCAAATCATCAAGTTTCAAGACCGATGCGTGACGTCACAATAAAAGGTAAAACGCTGGCAAGTTTGCCAACTGTTCCGACAAGATTGCCAACTATTCAATTACTGAAATTTACCATGAGAATAAACAAGAGGACTCCAAAGCTAGACATTCCATTCAAATTCGGTCTGCCAGCGTTCGACTGGCAACTATTATATCAGCATTTCACGTCAACCACTTAATTGAAATCGCGAATATTAAAACCGTTCATTTCGAAACGACTACAGTTTTATTTGAAAAATAAAAGAGCGTTTTGTTAGCGAATAACGGCTGCTTTATAAAATTTACCTTGCATTTAATTGAAACGAACGTCGGGGCCGTGGTCGCTCGTTTCAGATTGTTTCAAGTTTTCGCTGGGCGCCATTACTCTTGGTTATAGTTGCAGTCGCGGCCAACTAGATAATAATATTATTATGCAGAAATATCACGAGCCAAAAATGTTTTATTCACGGCTTGACGAGTCTAAATTTCACGGCCCGTGCGCGTGTTTCCATTTCACGTGATCTTTACGGTGAAAAGTGTTCGCTAAGGAAAAACAAAAATTAGGTGATGGTGAATTTCACGCGGGTGACTAATTTTTAAAAGCACAACTTTGGTTTACTGACTTAGCGACTATCGTGCGAGAAATTACGAAGTTTTTTTTTTAATGGCGGAAAAGTACACATTAAAATATTCAGTTGCTTAAATTGGCCGTTAATGGTACTCGCATATAAGTAATTCAGTCGTTGCTTTATCACTCTGAGCTCATTTTTTAAAATGTCTCTTGGCGGTTCTTTACTATATGGTAGATCATCAAGAAATACCTTCCTGTGATAAGTGAATAAAGCGAAACGTCGCATAAGAATCTCTTTAAATAATTTAAAACGATATTTCGCTGCTCTTACGCCTGGAAGAAAGATGGAGATAATAATCATGAAAATATTTTCACAGATATTTCGCTTCTCTGTCATTCTAGCTACCAGTTTGCCTCACGGTAATCGTCGGGTTAGAGAAGGGTGATGCCACACCCTAACGCGCCATGACATCTGTGCGAGCACAAACATCAATGAAAATACAATATCAGAGAAAACGTATCCGGAAAATGCTGCTTCGCTATCGGAAAATGCGTGAGGGAAACCTTTTTTTTACTCGAGCTGTAGAGATAACCACATTCTAAAAAAAAAAAAAAAACACTTTGCCCTAACCGCATCGCGTTTTTTTGATATTCAGCAACAAAAAAAAACACTAGAAATTTCTCAAATTTAAAATTAATTGCTTGGCACAGCAATTCTGTTTCAACAAAGAATTTCATTTAAACGTCAATTACTGAGAGTAACTATCTCCGAGACGTCAAGCGGCAAGCATATATATATATAGCAGTGCATACTTCTCCCGGACCTAACGAGCACCTACTACACATTGGAGGTGAAATGAAATATTTTTCCATTTTAATTACTGGCAGCCTAGATAGTATCAACAAGTACGGCATTAATCTCTAGATAATTAAGACGTGACATACTATACAGTGAGGTGCAGAGGTCTCATGCCTAGGCATTCGTGGTTTTGGTATAGGTGGGTGGTGTTTTATATGCGGATGCTGATTAAATATTTCTGCGGTCTTGATTTTCCAAAACCCTATCAGGGTGCCTTCATTAATGGAGTTTGTCGGCTGGCTGTCAGCCTCGACAGTGGCTAAGTGCTCGATCTAAATTCTACTGGTGTGCTCGCCAAAGGTAAGACGGGTTATTTGTGTCATATACACATTACATATGATTATTTAAACAAGCAATATGTCTCTGGGGCAGGTAAATACAGTGAGTACACACTTGCCGCTATGTGGAAATGCGTTCGAAGATTTGGGACGGACGAGGGTAACACTGACACATTTTGAGGGGCTTGGGGCTTTTAAAAAATAGCGTACATCACAGTTAATTTGCGAAAGATTCAATTCTCAAAGACTTGAAGTGACAATTACGTCGAGTAGAAATTGTTTTAAATGCACCGTGACCAATTGGTTTTTAAAAAAGACAAAAGCAAAAAGCTAAAGATTGAAATGCTTTGTTTAAATCTTTCACATATATACATAGAAAGGAAACAGTCGAAACAGATATCATAATCAGTCACCTAGATACGAAGAAACAACGAGTCGTTTTACACAGTGTGCACATCATAATCAGTTTTCAAGGCCATTTAACCAACCACCGATAGAGGAGAAGGGGTCCACACGAACAACTGTGATCATCTACACAAAATTACTGCAAAGAATTACACGAAGAACAATCTAATTAATACACAAACAATACACATGAGTTAAAAAAAAAATATGCCCGATGACACAAATCGAATTGATATGCGTCTCGTAAATCAAATCACCCATGGTACCCGCCAAGACCGTGACCGGAGATGACACGATAGAACCACTGCTACAACTTCCGGCGCCGCCATCTTGATAATTATCGGGTATCTCAAGCGACGTCTGGCGACTGATGCCGGAACTACAACAGGACGGTGACGAGCCGGAAGAGCGGTTGTCCCAAGCGTCAGCACCGAGGACGAGCCCGAGGAGACAGTAGGGGTCGCTGAAACCTGGGTCAACCATTTGAGTTAACAACTGGTCGTGGGTATTTTGAGAAGTTGGTCAGCGATGTTGTCTTCTGATGTTTTTTTTTTTGTAGTTTCTTGGAGTTGTAACAAGAAGAAAACCAGAACATCCCTTATACTAGAAGTCAGTTGATAAGAGAAGCTCCTGCAGACGATTGGAGTTTCTGAAATAAATGCTTGGTGAAATGTGTTGTTATACGACAGTAGAGTAAGTTACTTAATGAGGAAAATATAGCTGTACTTCTAGGTGAGGTTTGTATAAATAAAAATTGTTCAAATCTGATTGCGCAGCTTATAATCAAGCAATAACAATATTTTTCTTTTCATCCGTCTTCATATCTAGCCAGAGTTGTTCTGGTCAAGGTTTGGTGGTCACTTCTGGGTCTTCATATGATATTTTTGGTTATTTTATTAGGATCGGTTTGATATATAAAGGTCACGCCATTTTTAGCATAAGGTAATTCAGCTGAAAACCAACCGTCTCTATAAACTAGAAGTGCTAGATGGCCTGGAAACCTTTGGTAAAGTAATTTCCATAGATATATCTTGAGGCAACTAGAAAAGCAAGTAATATGTATAAAGTCTTCCATTTCTGCAGTAGAATGGTGCGTAATCGAAAAACTGTATCATGAAAATTGTTTGAAAAGCTTTCTGAAAATGTATTTATCAAAATGGTAATAGCATTTTAAACTAATTTGTTTCAAAAAGAATATTCAATTCAACAAAGCTCAAAAACAATGTTCTAAACTACTCGAGACACGACAGACCAAAAACAGATAAAATAACTGTAATTGTAAATAATTGTTGAACATTTCACCGCTGCTGCTATGGTCGCGACGAGCAAAGTTACCACCTAGAGTCAATAGACCTGTAATGCCAATACGTCCGAGGGTGCGTATACATAATCGTGAGCATTTACATCGGGGGCTACTAAATTTCAATCTCCTGGGTGTATTTGGTTAGTTGAGGGTAAAGTTAAATCAGTGTTCAACCGGTTCAACTCTAGCACGAATCGGAAGGGAAACTTTTCGAAAAAAAAATGTGTACGGATTGTTGTTTGTGGCTACGTGCCGACATCGGTATTAATAACTAACTCTGTAGTCAACGTGAAAGTGCGCTCGGCGGAAGTCGTTGAGTTTGAATTAGCCTGTCGGTATTGGTTTGCACTAAAATGTTGCTGAAAACCGTTGTGTACATTTCATAGATTGCAAATATTTAAACTATTTATTTCTACTGATACTTTCTTATCAAGCCAGCTTACTTTCTCCTCTACTTCATTCCATTTCCAACCTCAATCGTCCACATCTGCTTGTACTTTTTGTATCCATCTTTCTCTTGGTCTTCCTCATCCCCTTATTTCATAATCCAAGCATAAAATCTTTCTTGACAATCTTTCTTCCGCCATTCTCATGATTTTTCAAAATAATTTAAATATTTTTTCTCATTTTTAAAACCTAGTCGCTCTTTATTTATTCGTTTTCTCAATACTTTGCTTTTAATCTTCTCCAACTTCGTCACCCTTACTTAATGTGCATTGCTTCCATTTTTCTGTATTATTTTATTTTTCTGTAAATATTGGCAAAAAAAACACATATTTTCCGTGCTTGTCATTACAAATCTCTAAAGACACACATTGAAGTAATTACATGTTCTTTTTTTTGGAGCACAAAATTCAAACAAAACGAGTCTCCAAATGAACAATAAAATCTGCGTATAGAATACCTAATCGAATCTGAGTGCTTCGAGAGGTACAAACCTAACGCGGTTATCGAAGAAATTTGTGAAATTCTCAATAAACCTGAACAAAATGATGAAAGTTGATACTTCCCGGTCTTGAAAGGGAAGCAAGGAACAATGTTAAGAGGCTAATCTAATTTCACGTCCTTGTCCATTGAAAGCCCGAGTGCCATGGAGAAAGAAAGACCAGGCTCGCTAATAGCTTTCAATGGCGGGCTTTTATGAGGAAAAAAAAATGGTATGGGGGACAAAAGATGGAAGCAGACAAAAGACTGCAGATGAATTTTGTATTGTAACTGTATTTATAAATGAATACAATGGTATTATTTTCAATCATTTTTTTAAAATTAGATTTCTGAATACTTGTAAACTTAAGGCGATACTGAGAAGGTTTATTTATGAATTTAACTTTTTTTACAGTCTAGTCCTACTATTACAAGAAAATTTAAAAATATCCTGTAGAATTTTTTGGATTTCTTTTTGATTAAAAGCAAAATTTTTATAATAAATCATAATCAAAAATCATAATTACATTTAACTGAAAATATAACCAAGTTCGTGGCTGACTGAAGATGTAATTTGGGTTCACTATTTTATTTTATTTTATTTTATTTATTATTTAAGTCTAGGAATTCCTACTCTGTTGTAATACAGAGGAATGTACAGACTATACTATATTATAAGATATAAAAATATTTAAAAAAAAAAAAAAAAATGAATAATAACTTCTTATGGAAATAGAAAAGGAAAAAATAATAATAATAATAATGCATGTCAATTATAATGGAAACAAATAATAAAAGCACTGATCATAATAATATTAATAAGTGTAAAACTAATAAAACTATAAGTAACCTAACCAAACTAAGGTCAGGTACCTACATTTCTATTAAATACTAAAGATAAATTAATGAATTGTAATAATAATGAACTTCATTAAATAATAAAAGCACACATAATAATAATATTAATAATAATAATAATAATAATAATAAAACTATAAGTAACCTAACCAAATTCAGGTAGTACATTTCTATTAAATATTAAAGATAAATTAATGAACTGTACATTTTTTAATTGTAATTTATATTTCTAATTTTGGGTTTTTCATTGCTGATTTAAACTCTTCTATAGTGTAAAAAACATTATTAATAAAGAATTTTTTTAATCTATCTTTAAATTGAATGATGTCTAATTGCTTTATATGTTTAGGTAGAATATTGAATAATTGAAGGCCCATATGTTTTACTTGCTGTTTAATTCTAGTTAATTTTTCTTGTTCTAATTTAAAGTTATTTTTATTTCTAGTACTATGGTTATGGTTATGTATCGGAAATGTTTGAATGTTATTTTTTATAAATAATATTAGTTTGTAGAGGTATAAATTTGGCAAAGTCATAATTCTTAATGATTTAAAATGTTTACGGCATGATTTTTTTGGTTTTAAATTTTGCATTATACGGATAACTTTTTTTTGCAGTTTAAATATTCTTTTATAATTTGAGCAGTTTCCCCAGAAAATAATACCATAGCTCATGTGGGATTCGAATAGGCCATGGTAAGTTATTTTTAAAGTTTTTTTAGAGACTATGGTTTTGAGTATTCTTATTGCATAGCATTGTTTAGATTGTTTAGTAATTTATTTTTGTAATGTAGTCTTAATATACACAGATTTTTTTTCATTTCGATTTTCCTAAATTCACATCAATTTTTGAGAGAGTAGCAGTGTTTCTAATAATAAAATACCCCGCGCATTGCAAGCGTTCGCAATTCAAATCAGATTTCACAGAAATGTAGCGATCTCAAGAAATGATTTATAAATGGATTTGTACAATTTTAAATAACAAAATATTTTCTCTGCCAGCTAGCGAAAACTACCGGCAAAACGGCGAAGTAATCGTAACAAGCACTAATTTTGAAACGAACATAGAAACGAAACAAATTACCCAACATCTGACAGAAAATTCTCAGATTCTTAAAATCTCCAAAATCCAAGATGGCTGTCGCCCTTTTCACCTGAACCAAATCAAATTTTCACGATTGAAGTGACAAATTGCAATTCGAAACGAGTTCATTTCTTGAAAGGTACAGATATCACATTTCACCGCCTTGCAGATGCCTTGAGAACAAGCGACGAATTCTGGATTCGATTATTGCCAGACTAGGGCTGCCACCCCATCGTTTTGACGGCGTGGAAATGCATGTAATTTGAAACGAAAGAGACAGTAATGAGGTTATTATCTTGAATTCTGTTCGCGGAAAATGTTTCTCGCCTTTGCGAGCACGCGAGCACGCGTTATTAGAACGAGTTCCAGCTCCGCAGAGAAGACCAATTAAAATAAAAAGTGTGCAAGGAGACGTAAAATTAAGTGGATGGCAACATGCCAATAGAAATTGAGGTAGAAGGGAGTTGACAGGGTAATGAAGTCTATGTCAATATATTTTGAGAGTTTAAGTGCCAACTCTTTCCCCGACTCTTTACACGAATTTTGATTTTATAAACTCAAAACATGTTTTCCCTTCAAGCGAGTTTTCTGATTTTCATTTGTGTGCTGTTATAAGGACCGAAATTTCTTCGCATATATGTTTTGTTTATGTATATGTTTATATTTCCATTGGGAAAGGAAGCACGGAGAAGAAGAGTTATTTGCCACAATAAAGTGACATGCCTTAAATTAAATATTGTCTACCTGTTTTAATTAATGGATGAAAAATAATATCGGTTTAAAATATATATATAGTCAAATATGGACATACTTGCATGAAATAGTCAAAATATTCCCCAACCCCTAAGAAAAAATAAATACAATTTGATTTTAACAGTGGAGGAGCCGAGTTTGCTCTGCGGGCTGCGTCTAGGAGCTCGATGAGAAAATCTAACCTCTTGGCTAAAATCGTCAGTAATGGAACCTTTCCTTTTCGAAGTAGCTACATCATCATTTTTCTCGTTATTTATCATCTGATGAGTGGATTTATAAAATACTTTTCAGAATAAATTGTCAAATATCACGAGAATTCATCAATGATGTAAAGCTTGCTAACAGAAGGTAATATAGAATAAAGATATCTTCTTAATGTATTTTGTCTATACGCACGCATACGTAAACAACCTGAAACATTTACAGAAAAATAACTTATTTCACAAAAATCCCTCCGTCCTTTACGACTCTGCCACCAGTCCCCAGAGTGCGCCACTGTCAATTGGCCAATCCACGACGAATCGTGTTTACGGCCTCTTGGATTCCACGATTCGCCAAACGTCCCCGGCGATTTCAATATTTTCAAGCCAAGGCGTTTACAAAATATTGACATGCTATCCGCACTCGGCATAGATTTTCCGACGGCTGCGGAAAAAATGCTTGCGGAATTTTCCGAGCCACGCCACCGAACGCAGAGCGTATTATTTTATCCGTCGCTTTCTCTCTTGGGTGCGCGCTCGCGCTCCATTCTGTTCGATTAACTCATTTCTAGTCGGATCGGAGATTGGATTTATGGCTTCGATTTGTCAGATCGAGTTTGCGCACTGATTAATTTTTCGTTTGAAAGCGGCGCGTCATTTGTCCGCAGCCACAGGTGGCGTACTCTAGTAGAAAATGCAATTTAGTTTGTGGTGCACTTTTCTCAATTCCATCGACTCTTTTTTTATTTATTCGTGTTTGATTTATTACAAAACACTTATAAAGAAAGTGAAATTTGAATAAGTACCCGCATACGCTTTGGCTTGTGTATGGGAAAGGTCCAAAAATAAACTATTAACTTATGGTAACATCGTCAAAGCTACGAAAAGCTACGAAAAATCGTTCCAATTTGTATTTATGTGACTCTGCAAAATATTAAAGGAAGGAAATATTAAAGTACATCTGAATATGTTATTTCAGATAAGAAACTTTTCAATTTTCTATCTTTTTTGTGATGTTGACGAATTTGTAAGTTTGAATAACTGTGACTGTGAATAATGTTTAGGATGTTAAGCCGGTGGTCGCCTAGGTGCTATTCGACAGAAGGAGGATACTTGCCGGTACCGTGTTTCCCTTTCTCCCTTCTAGACTACGTTAGATTCATCATCATCCGTATCATCATCCACTCATTCACCGACGTCATTAGACCAGTGCCGCAGGACCAGTTGTCAAAACTGTGCGTCGCTAAACACAATAATCAATCAATAATTACATTGCCAGACAGGATTTGTGATCGGACGCTCCTTGATCCTTAAATGAAATCCTGATAATTGGACCGCACGGTCATGACTGACTAGCGCGTGGGGTCGACTAGCACGTGTGAGCGTGCACGCGCTTTTTATTCCAATCAACAAGGATGATTAACGAAATTGTGCTTCATTAACGACTAGATGCGACGTAGCACCCCACTAATTGCCCCCCTCCCCAACCCCCAGTCCCTGCCATCCAGGCCACGGACGGTGCAATCTGAA
The DNA here is from genome assembly GCA_947568835.1 of Protonemura montana. Taxonomy (NCBI): domain Eukaryota; kingdom Metazoa; phylum Arthropoda; class Insecta; order Plecoptera; family Nemouridae; genus Protonemura; species Protonemura montana. The sequence goes on from OX387608.1 coordinate 5,920,499, forward strand.
CACAATTTCCTATTATCAAGTCATAGAGACGCATATTGAACGAGGATATGCGGCATATTTCAATATTTTCAGCTGCTAATGGCAAATTAACTTCTTTTCAATGGTAATTATTTATAATTATTGGGGTTGAACGACGCACTGTTTTGACAACGGGCCATGCGGCACTGGTCTAATGGCGTCGGCTAATGAGCGGATGATTATCAGGATGATGATAAACCTAACTTAGCCTAGAAGAGAGGAGGCACGTAGCCTACTCCTGTCGAATAGCACCAAGAGGACCACCGGCTTCACGTCCCTTCCGAAGGACGGTACAACGCGAACAGCAGGATTCCTCTACAAATCCATGCTGTCGAGAGGTTGATAAGGAATGAGAATGAAGTTGCTGTACTAACTTTCATCCCTCCAACCTCTCTCCCGAACAGAACTGGTCATGTGTATAATGGTCACTCATCCAATACCTGACTCAGCGCAGTGTTGCTTAACTTCGGTGATCTCACGAGAACCGGTGTTTCCAACATGCCAAACTGTTCGGTTACCAATTGTAATTTTCATTGCAGCTGTTTATTTTTTTTGGAAACCTCAGAGACTTTGGTTGATAACGAACTTTATAGTGTAGACGAAAGATTGCAGCATTTCTAAACAATAATAAATGATCTTAATTTGAATGCTTATTAGAACTAATGATGTGGTAAGATGGAAGAATGCAAATGTAAAATATTTTGCAAAACTCGCAATTTTTTTAAAACTTTCGTTTGTACATTAAAAAAATACTTTTATTACTTTTCTTATTGACTCAATTGACACAATTGACTCAAAAAATATTAAGTTTTTTGCCATTAATACTGCACTTTTTTTTTCATTTATTGACGTACTTTTCCAGTTCCGCTGCAAGATTGTCTCCTTTTCTTGAGATATTTTTCTATTCTTTAACGTACCATCGCTAGGTTCTTGTACTGCTAGATTCTACCGAAGAAACCAGCTCGCTGCTAAGATAAGACGAATCTCTTTGAAAGGATTGCTAGAAAACAACAACAACGCCAGGTTTGCCGAGAATTCACTACAATGTTTATTCTGGTCGAGAAACCTAGCGGTAAACTCGTGTGGACAAACTCCACAACGGCATTATGACACAGGATTAGACCCCAGATCCCTCAGCATGGATGCTCTCTCATTACTTAAAGCCAACATAGTGGAGCTAGCCTCAAGCACTGGCAAACATAATTGCCAGTATTACTTGTATGGCCAGTATTACTTCGATGATGAAGTCCGCTTCCTAGCCTTGGAACTAGCTTCTAAAGAAGACAATTTTTCAAAATGGTTTTTGAATGTTGAGTTCATAAAAGTTTATATTGAATGACTTTAAAATAAGGACAAAGTGTTGGGTGTAAATTTGATTTAATTATTGATTGTACTGTTTGTTAAGAATAATCATCGAATGTTAGCGAAAAGTGGAATTGGATCGTGAACAGAAACGAGAATAAAAATTTTAAAAAGAAATAGAACAAAGAACTTATTTTGAAATTGAATATTTTGTTTCAAAACTGAGTTTTGACTCATTTTTTACTGGTTTTTAGAATATCAAGTCAGTCAAGCTATTTTTATTATTAGAAACACTAATAACCTTTTAAAAATTGGTGCCTTTCATAATATAGATAGCCAACGTAACAAATTTGATAAAACCTTCTAGATATCACATAGCATTTTAATAGTATTTCTCATGACAGCCAGCAGCCTGACCGCAATGGCGGCCGGCGGATCCGTCATCAAGCCATCATTTCCCTGAACGATATACTTCTCTATAACCCAACACTCTGACGAGGTTTGCCCTAAAAGGGAGGGAGGCGATTGGCAGGCAATATCGTGAAAGGATTGCGTAAAATCACCGCATGTGGCGCTGGCGATGGTGCGGGGATGGTGTCCACGGGTGGTAATTTCCTGTCTCTAGTTCGCCCACTGTGTCTCCGGCCCGCTCTGAACGTACATACTACCCCCTACCAGTCATACTATAGGTCGATGTTGTCTCTGTGTTTTTTTGTTTCCGCGATCAATCAATGGGGGAAATACGAATGGTCGTGGATGAAATTGATGGTCAACTAATGTGTTTTGCTGTGACATTAACGCTGTGATTGTAGCGAAGGTGTTGTGAAATGTGGTGATTTTTGTTGAAATTGCTTTTTGCAGTTGACGGGAATAATTGAGTCACGTTTGAAATGGGTTTATTTAATTAATGGTGTCGCAGCGATGCACGAAAAGTAAACGGTCCGATTTAGCAGCCAAAAAAAAAAAAGTTAAAAATAATTACATAGTACATTTATATTTAACGTTCATTTAAAAAACTTGGCTCATTGAGTTCCACTGATTAAATTTACAAACTTTAATTTTCAGCACGCTTGGCTCTGGGACTTTTTCAGAATTTTTTTTGAACATTGAGCTTCAAAAAATTCAAAAACAAGTAGTCTTCATCGGTGTTTCGCTAGTTTTTCACATTTCAGCTGTTTGTACACCTTTTACTCTAATTAAACAAGTGCATAGCCGTTGTCATGTTCCACTACCACTACTTCTTAAACATGCAAAATGTTATTCACCTACAAGCTCAAAGTAGTTTTCTTAACTTTTCTAGTTTTATATAAATTCCAAGAATTTCCTTCCATATCCAGCAATCAGCAATGAAGTGCACAACTTTCATCAACAAATCAAAATAGAAATCTATAAAACTTGGTCTTAGCATCATTACATTTATGTTTGTTTTAATAGTTTCCTTTCATAAACTTAAAGTTGATGTTAGACAAAAAAGCTTAAAATCAGCAAAGTGCATTAGTATTTTTGCACCAGACACGGTTCTTGGAAGGTTCCTATGGAAGGTCCCATTGAACACCGTTTCCGCTATCATCAAAGATCAAATCTGAACCAAGTTTACGAATAGTCCCACAGACAAACAAGGAAGTGTCATGGAGCGGACAGGTACTTTTTAGAATCAATAACCCTTTTCCAAATTCTTTACGTTTTAACAAGGGATGATGCTTGCTATTCACACAGTCTTGGACAATTAGTCTCAAAGGCCATCCCGTCGGTCATTGCCCGCGCGCTTTAGAAATACAGTCACTTATCAATCACACCTGCATTTAGGTATTTCAACTTGCACCCTCCCACCAAGTGTCTCTTGAGTTAGCAATGTGAACCCCGATTTGAGGGCCCAAAACATTGTCCAGCTAAAGCAAAAGACACTCTCTGCTCATCCTCGCTCTAGGACGGACGTGTCCTGATCTTCTCGAAATGTAAGTCTTTTTACTCACTTGGTGTAGTTTTAGGATTGTGTCATTAAATAAATATCTCAGTTCACCAAATCATTTCTTATCACGTATAGACTTTTCACAAAGTCGCCCACGAGCCTTCCGCCGATCATGTCTACCGACTTCTAAATTATCCCTTCAGGAAACAGGGTCCAGATCCCTTAACCTCTGGTGGTGGCAGCATGGAACCGCTACCCGGTCCACAACATTTAGGTGGCCGCGATCCACAACAGAAGCTCTTGAAGCATGAAGCATGTAGATTGTGTGCAGGGTCGTGACTTCATTCTCTTCAGATATAGGTCAGTAAATTCGTAGTAACGTTTTGGCCAGATTTCGGTAACGCGTCCCCGAGGTGATTTGTTGAAACTTGACTCGCGGTAGTAAAACGTTCGTTCGTGATTTGCCAAACTTTAAATTAGCTAATTTTAAATGCTTTTTCATGAGGCGAGTCTCGAAAGGTATTTTGTAATCGTTTTTGAAATGTTATCTGAACGACAGTTTTTGAAATGTAATTAAGAACAAAGATGAAATTTAAAGCATTTCGTGATAGCTAGTGGATGGAGGGAGATAATTTTTGGCTTGTTTTTAGTTGAAACTATCTGGTAATTGGAAAATGGAGCGAGTTATAAAGTTATGGAAGTTAATTTTCACTGCTCGATAGAGTCGAAACGAGTGTCGTTATAGATGATTTTTTCAAGGCTTACACAAACAAAACACAGGTTCATTGTCGATTTGCAAATATCAAACGAACAAAAACCGTGAAATGACAGTCAGTCACATGCTTGTACACACATTGTATTAAATAACACCACACAACTGCTAGACACTCTTAAGCGATTGCTAGATTTTTCTGATGTCTGTTTTGAGTTCATTTTTGTCAGTTTTTTATCCATTTTTGCATAATTTTACTCGCGCTCGATTCGCAAAAAAAGTTCTGCGCGCACAAAATTGAATCCCGACACTAAAACAATAAAAAAAATGTGAAATGATTTCTTTATCAGTTTCTCCCAGTTATTTTCTTGCCAAGTTTTAAGAAATCCATCACAATACAAACATTCTCAAAATAAACATCAGTAAAAGTGTCTGAAAGTTTTTGGAAACATTTCTTTTTTGCACTAGCCATATAAAACTGCAAAATAAACTCATTAATATTTCCCAACGAGACATGCGACCAAACATACCAGACGCTTTTATCTGAAATCATAAGATTAGTAAAACGTCTTTTCATTAATTCGTTACCGGTCAAAGGTTTTATACGAAACCTATCACATTTTGATACAAATGCGAGCTCAATACACCACAAATAGGACAGAAAGTTGTTCAAAAATTCTGTGCCAACTAAACCAAGTGAAGTGCTATCAGCAAGCATAGCATCAAAAGCTTGACATCACTCAGATGAGCTATCACGTACAAGGTACACCTCAGCACCAAAAAACCAAGAACACAAAGACATCGATGACGACAAATAATTAAGCACCAATAGCAGCTAATATCAAAGACAAAGACAAAACGTTTCAAATTCAACACCAGAATAGCTGGTAGCACACATACCATTAACCTACACAACGTTTTTGCTAATCTACCTTACGGATTTACAGCCATCGAGATGAATAATATCTTCGGCTTAGAGACCTGGCTTACCGTTGGCGTCTTTCGCTTCCAGGTTCTCGGCCTCCAACACCACCACGTTCAGCACCACGATCGGAGGCTGCGGAGGAAAAACAAGCACGTCGATTAGTCGGCAGTCACATGGGTCTTAGTTCTATAACTGAGATTAATTTCAGTAGGAAAGCACTTGTACACAGTAAACCAAGCTTAGAGTTGCAGTGAAAGCGCAATGTATGCCTTGGATGTTGTAGGTCCCAGGTTCGATCCTGGTGGACGGGTACCCTGCTAGTGAGAGTGTCATATCTGCCTTTCATTCGAGAGGTTACAGGTTCGATCCTGGTGACCGGGTACCCTGATAGTGAGAGCGCCATATATGCCTTTCATTCGAGAGGTTACAGGTTCGATCCTGGTGGCCGGCTATTCTGATAGTGAGAGCGTCATATCTGCCTTGCATTCGGGAGGTTACAGGTTCGATCCTGGTGGCCGGCTTTTCTGATAGTGAGAGCGTCATATCTGCCTTGCATTCGGGAGGTTACAGGTTCGATCCTGGTGGCCGGCTTTTCTGATAGTGAGAGCGCCATATCTGCCTTGCATTCGAGAGGTTACAGGTTTGATTCTGGTGGCCGGCTATCCTGATAGTGAGAGCGCCATATCTGCCTTTCATTTGGGATCTTGGTTTTCCTTGTTGTGGTTTTCTATGATATCCCATAATTACTTCAGAATAGTTATATTCCCTAGAAAGGGCGCAGTACGCAACATCCTTAATTGTTTGAAACCTTTCTCCTAAAATCTCTGTTGCTAGAAGACTAGTTTGTTTTCCACAAATAAACAAACACAAAAAAAAGGTTGTGATTTTGTAGTCGATTTTTTTTCCATAGGCTCAGAATATCGCCATTACTCACGAAGAGTGCAGCAATTGATAAAAACTATTTGACCTGGGTTTTGAATGCTAAGTAAAGAACAACTACATTTTGTTTCGTTTTTTCCACACACATATTTTGTTAGTTAGTAAAAAAACGCCAAATTATTCAGGGTCATAAATTCGAAATTAAAAAATGTGTTAGTTTTTTAGTTATCAACCTTGATTATTTTAGTTAGATGCATTTAGGAAGCTTGAACTAGGCAATTTTTTCATTTTTGTGGTTCTTTTGTTATCTGCAATTTATTGTCAGGACTGCTTTAACACTTGATAAAGTAACAGGTACAAGTTACGAAACGCTGGGAAATTTAGTTGTTATTCACTTAGCATTCAAAACCCAGTTGAAATAGTTTTTATCAAAACCGGTGCTAAAGTTAGGTAAAGTAGACATGAGTCTGAAAACCAGTATAGCGTAGCAATTGAGTTGTACGAGCCACCAACGCAGCGACTCGGCAGCTCGAAACTCCGAATATACCAACGACACGGCGCGAAACAAAGTTCAATTACGCACTTTTTTTTTTCTGTTTTACACTCGGAAAATGTGAAACACGTTAATTGAAAACGCACCTTCATTAGAAGCAAATTTACAACATTTTTCAATTTCAAGTGACAAGCAATTACATTGTAATTACAATTTCCAACGCTCTATTTAGCGATAAACAAATGTAGATTTTTTGTCGTCCCTGGTGCAATTATTCTTTATGATAATGGATTTAAAAGTATCCATAATTGAACGAAATACACTTAGAGACTCAGTAACACAGGATAGTTTTTTTTAACCTCCCTTATTCATTCATTTCTTTTATACAAAAACATACAAAAAAGAGCTTTTATTTCCATTCCTGTCGTGGTCTATTCACATAGCACAATGTAGCAGCTTTTTTACACACTCCAGAACGGGGAGAAAAGCTCTCCCTGTATCCAGAGACTCCAGATTGTATTGGAGCGAACAGTGGAGTTTGTTTTCGCGTCTCTTTTGTTTGAGACAAAGAGCGTTGCCTTCCCACGTACGGATATCGCGGTATACAGTTGCTTGCCAGCTCGTGGTTGACGAACCAATTAAGTTTCGCGACCTGCCACCCCGAGCGCTTCGGTCGACTCGTCGAAAAGGCACACGTTTTGCTTCTTTTTGGCGAGAGGAACGGTTGAAGCACGCGATTAACCCGAGGCTTTAATTACTCTCCTCCCGTTTCTTTGAAACGTTTGAAACGTTGTTTTGTAAAGGAATCTTTTAATGTCATGTCACGGGCAAAACTTTCGCTTTTGAAACGTGCTCGACTGCATGTTCTTTGTGATCTGCATGTTTTAAAAAAAAATAGGCTGTCAAGATAATTGTGACTTCAAATGATAACACTTTGAAAGCTGTGTCCAATCGTGGAAATTTCTGGATGTACTTTATTAAAATTTAGCAAAAAGAAATCAACGGTGTGTACTGAAAGAAAATTCTCCGTAATTTTGCAGCTATCTGGTTGGTTCTTTGTCTTTCCAAATTTAAACAACACGGTCAATGATTACTTTGGACAAGTTAGACCTCGTTATTATAGTAGTGATTTGCAGAAAGCATGGAGAGTTTTTTATAATAATTACATAAAGGCTAATGTTTATTAATATTAATAAGTATTTTTAAAGTTTTTTTTAATGTAGTACCACAGGTAGTACTATTTAAAAAGACCCAATAAAAACCTCATTAATTTAAGACAAATATCTATTGGCACAGCCAAATATATTTCAATACTGTCTTTTAGCTATGATACCCAGTCCTAAAGAAACCTTCATTTCAAACAAAAAAAATCCTACCACTACCATCTTTATCCACCCGAAACCTTGGCCGTGAATAGACTCTCCTTCCTTCCACTGCATCGACCTCATCGCTCACAAAAACGTCAACACACCAAACAAGCTGCAGACAATCAAAGCAATGCCTCGACGATCTCACAGAGTACGCGACCAGACTCAAAACTGCATCGCAAGCTCATAAAAAACTCTGTCATGTCAACAGGATTCAAACAACGCCGCCAACGATGCGTCTCCCAATATCGCCCAACAACCGTCCGCCCGAACATAGCAGCTTTCTCTGTTTTAGGCCAAAGATACTCGCTAGCCCACGCGCTCTTTGTCTGGCCGGGAATAGTGGCGTACCTTCGGAGCGATGGTTCCATCATAGGGTTCATAGGTTAAGTCAAAAGCCTAGCGACAATATGAAAAGTTCTGCAGAGAAAACGAGCTGTCAATAAGGGGTAGCGGTAGGTGCCCACCTAGTAACGTTGTCCTTTTTTAACAAACCTCTAAAATTAAAGAATAACAACTGTAGGTTTATCAAAAATGTCTTAACACTCAAAACGACGGTGACTCCATCCACTAGCAATAACGATTTTTTTTTAATTAGTTGCTCGGTCTGTATTTTTGTCTTTGCAAAGATGGTTTGATATAAGCACTGCGACCCAGTCGAAGCCCGTGAGCCATTGGTTTCATCACGAAGTCTACATGAATTCAAAGAGAGGCCAATCAGTTTAATTTGTCTTGGCGGTGGTCATGTCAAACCCGACATGAATAAACCCGTCTTTGAGTCGATCATATTACACCCTCGAGGCGGTCATGCATGAGTCAAATGTCTGGTTGATGAACGTAGCGAAGTCTTCAATTTCACTTACTCCAGAAAAAGAACACTTGTGTGCGTGTTTTGCTTGTTCACGCTGTAGCAGCCAAACGCTTCCTCCGATTTACACGAAATTTGCAGAGCATATTTTTGTGTTCTTAACCTAGACTCTCTGCGTTTTTCAGAAAAATAGATCAAATAGGTTTGAAACTATTTAAAATTTACGAAATTGGTCAGTTTTTTCTTAATTGTTTTGGAGTTTTATAGCCAAAAGTGTTTGATATTTTTTTCACCAAACTTTGCAAAGATGTGAAATACATCAAAATACATTCGGCTTGAGTTCGTGAATTTTGGCTGGTTTGCTTAGATCTATACAATGGATTGGCTTTACATTTTTTATCCCTAATTAGCGCTACACTCATCGTACAACACAAATTAGCCCTAGAAGTGGGCAATTGAACCTAAAAGCCAGTTCAGCCGTCAAGCTCTTCACTGAAGATAGAGCAGGGCCACATCTCGTGAAGTATAATAACTCTACGGTCTAACAAGTTTCCTCTCTTCTGGACGATTGCATTTACATATACAGGTTCTTTAGGGGTTGGTCATATTGTCTTGCGTTGAAGAGAAGTTTCTCTTTACAGTTTAAGTGCTCAATTTGGTCCACTCCCTCTGAAATTGACTGAACGTATTCAAAAAGTTAGCCGACTCAGAAACAGTTTTCTTCGCGTTTAATGTGCGTTTCTTAATTTTGCCACTGTTTCAGAAAGTGGCTAAAGATTTAAAATATTGCTAGAACCAAAAGTTTGTTCATATTTAAATGAAACTTCAGTAAATAAAACAAAAATCATATTTCTTATAATAAAAGCTCTGCGGGCTGCGTCTAGGAGACAATGAGTGGAGGAGCCGAGTTTGCTTTGCGGGTTGCGTCTAGGAGTCGATGAGTGGAGGAGCCGAGTTTGCTCTGCGCGGGTTGCGTCTAGGAGTTGTGAATGGAGGTGCTGCGTTTTCTCCGTGGGCTGCGTTAAAATTCACAAATTGAAACCCGCTATCGCTACAATTCATCAAAAAATACTTCACTAAAAATTGTGATAAATGTTTGAACTTTTGACTTTGAAATGCTTTTGGGAGTCGCGTCTCGTCGTGTTTAGTGTGAAAAATGTATACAATATTCATATCGTCGTAGCTTCTTGCAGAAACTTTCCTCCTTGCTAAGCTAAACAAGGACAGCTCTTGACAAGGACAACACTTTTCAATCGTCAGTGGAGGAAATACACACAGTAACCCTTTTCCAGCCAGCAGTAAATTTACAGATTACCGCTTCTTGTGAAATATTTTGGAAAAACTGAATTTTTTGCACACTGGTTGTGAATATTTATAATAAAATGCTACGATAGTTATCGGAAAATTGTCAGGACTGCTTTCACTCCAGATAAAGTAACAGGCACAAGTTACAAAACGTTGATAAATTAACTTATATCCTTACATATATTTAAGGTCCCTTATAATAAAAATGTTCACGCATTGCAAGCGTTTGCAATTTTAATCAGATTTAACATCCAGTACTTTTGCTTAAACAAGTATTATTTTAAAACAAGAACATGACCAGAGTCTCTGGGAAAATTACTCTAAATTGCACTAATTTTATAAACCTTTACAACGCACTTTCACCTGGTCCAACTCTAACCCGACGGCACGCCACGGCGTTACACATCGCACATATCCACACACGGGCTGCAAATTCAATTCACTCGCACGCGCTATCAGCAAGCCAAGAAAGCGTGCACGGGGGCTCAACTCGACAAAGCACTTTCGTATTCAAAGAGATTATTCCTACTAGCAGGCTACACACAGACTTTGCGCGAAAACGTGAACCCATCAAGTGGCATCCAAGCAAACTAATCATATGTGGCATCGCGAGCAGTTCGCAGAAAGACACTGGAAAAGTCTGCGGCTAGAGGGTGAAATGAGGTATGCCGGCAAACTTTATGCGACGTAACTCACTGGGCGTATCTCATTTCTGTGCAAACGTGACGTTGGTGCTAGTGAGTTTGTGGTGCGCCTGATCTTCGAACAAAGTGGACGCGGTTTGTGATTTGTCGTCACGTGAAAGATAATGGCAGGGTGCGGGAAGGGGGTTGACAGGGGTAATCGACGGAGGTGAGGTCGTTACGCACGAAAATGATGTCATAACCACCCTAGCGACTATTTTTTTAGCTCCGTTTGGATTTTTTTATGAAGAAACATACATTTAAGAGCAGACATGTCAGAAATTTCAATAATACACAAGTGTTTTTATTGATTTTTTTTACCATAGATGTTTTATCTACGTATGACTTGGCAAGGATATTAAATTCTGTGGAAAATAACTAATTATTCTCTCAGTAACTTAGCTCACTTGTTCCTTTACCCACTAATGAAATATAAACTAAGAAGTTAACTTGCCTAAGTTGAGCACAAAGTTTAACAGGACATGCACTTCCGATTTAGCATTGCGAACAACCACAACGCTTCGCTGACCTACTTCCGGCTACCAGACGCCTCAAGACAGCTGAAACCTCTTAAGACATGACATTCGAAACGACATAGATTTGTCAGCCGTCTGGATAGCCCAAGTGATCCTAACTAAAAGCTTATTCAATTCAAACAGTCGATAAAAATCGAGTAAAAACACCGAACTTTTTCAACAAAGAGGCGACTCCACTTCGACAGTATATCTACTCCAAACAAATTAGCCAAGTTTCTCGATTTCCGCGTGCGGTCGAGAGACGGCATGCTAGTCGGAAAACTATAACCTCTCTGAAAAGGAAAACTGTGTCAAGACAGTTTGTGTCAATAAATGATTGCAAACGCATGGTTAAGCGCGAGTAGTTGTGAAAGTTTCAGTCAGGTCAGCAAAGTTACTGGCAACGTCTCGTGAGTCACAACATTGTAAAGTTGTTGGAAAAGTACATTCGTATTCTATTTATAAACCTAAGACTGACAAGTTTTTTTTTTTAAATATTATTAACTTTTGTGAAAAACTCGTGAACTGTAATAAATTAGACACCCAATCACATTCTGACAGCTCGATGTGTGATACATTTTGGTAATGATTTACTTTGAGTAAAAATGGGAATATGTTAAAAAAAATATATATCGGTATAAGGTCAAGAAACGGTAAACCCTGCCTTACTTACATTTACCTGAATATACTGTCATCAGGCTCAATATTATTACTATGTGAAATAATTGTCACCCATTCAAGATCTGAATAAGTGCAGAGGTGCTTAACGTATGCACCTGCAATATCTTTGCCAAGTACAATACGGCAGTGTTCGACGGTCACCCATATTGAACCAGAAACACCACAAGGTTTAATAATGAGCGGTTCTCATGAGATCACCGAAGTTAAGCAACACTGGGCTAGGTCAGGTATTGGATGAGTGACTACCATTCAAATTTCAAATTTTGTTTGGGAGAGAGGTTGGAGCGAGTGGAGAAATTCTGTTGTTTACGTTGTACCGTCCCTTGGGAGGGACGTTTAGCCGGTGGTACCCTTGGTGCTTTTCGACGGGAGTAGGCTACGTGCCGGCACCAGATTTTCACTTCTTACTTTTAGACTTGGTTAGGTTTACCATCATCCACTCATTCACTGATTCCAAGAGACAAGACTGCCAGAGGACCCATTGTCAAAAGCGAGCAAATCAATCAAATTTATATTTAAAAAAAAACTTAAATCCACTTTCAAGGGGAGAATACTTGAAATACACCGTCACAACTCGTGCAATGCTCTTCGAAATGTGACTAGCATTTTATTGTCATCATGTTGGTATTCACCTTCTCCTCGCTCGCGATCGCCAGGAACTGGCGGTGGTGGTCGTTGGATATCCCGAACGCCTGCTGCGCGTACGAATAGAGGTCTTCTTTGTAGTGCGCGTACTGCCCAGTGGAGGCGCCAACCTTGTTCGTTATGGTATATAGTACCTCCACGTACAGCTGCTCGATCTGTGGACGCAAAGGGAACACAATGAATCAGTGGTTTGAACAACAATGTTTGTTCAAGAGTCGAAGTTACATGAAATGTATTGTTATACGATGAGGTGGCTTGGTCATGGAAAGGCTAATCACATCGAGGGTAAAGGGGATTCCCTTCTCGTCGACAGGAGGTCACACATGTTGTTGTCTAAGAGAATGGACCGAGTTGGCGATCAAATGCTTTACAACTAGAAACGGGTGTAACAACCCCGACTGTTAATTATGACAGAGATACTCAAAAGTTATAATTTATTTGATTTTTAGTTGCTAAAAATTGCTGAAACTGTCTGCTACTCCAATAAAACACTAAAAAGTGCCCTGGTGCAGTCCACTTGGTGCAACGTGCAACCATTTTTTACACCCATCTAATAAGATGCAAGAAGCAATGTTGATGAAAGCATAAAAAGCTGGTTTTAAGTTTAATCGTTGTTGTAATAATTCTAGACAGACAAGTATCAAAGACAGTATGATAGTTTTTAGACTCATGTCTACTTGATTTATCCTTAGCACTAGTTTTAACAAAAACTATTTGAAATGGGTTTTGAATGCTAAGTAAAGGACAATTTTTTAAGTCCTTCACTGAGCATTCAAAACCCATTTCAAATAGTTTATATCAAAGACATTTTCAATATTTTTTTGTTTTGTTTCCTGCTTGAAGATTTGGTCCCTTCAGATGAAAAGAGAATGGTGATAAAAGTGTACAATGTGTGTTTTTTTTGCTATTTTGTTGCCAATTTCATGGGGTAATGAATGTACGGAGCATATTTCACACTCTAAAACACGCAGTAAATCTACTCTATTGGATTTTAATGGTGTGTGAGTACCTACTGTTCTTCAACTAAAGAAAACCTGCTCAACTCACCATGAAATCGCATTGTAAACGTTACACAGTTTATTTAGTCACGAGTTTCTTTAAGCAATTCGCATCTCAATGACAGAAACTAGGAACTCAATTAGGAACCAAAACCGAGCGCCCCGCAGCAAGGGTCATCTGGTATGCAAATTCACTGTCGGCCGCTTCGCTATTGATGAAACACGTGGCTGCGACATGGGACATAGACAAGGATCTCTACCCTCAAGTACGTTGCTCGGGAAATTACCATATCAAACCAGCAATCGTACACCGTGGTGCCTGCCGAAATGTTGTTGAAACAAATGAAGGAAACTCATCACGGGATGGAAAATGTTATGGCGTTGGGTTTCCACGTTTGTTTCGACGGCGTCGAGGATTTCCGTTTGACGAGTTTTCTTACTGATGTAAAAATAAGATTACTCGAATGAGTTTATTTCGCGCCTTGGGTCGTTTTGTTATCGGTAAAAGTACTGAGATTTTTGTTAGCATCGAATGGTTCGCTTTTTTAACGTCGGTTCCGTCTATAAATACGGCGAGGGATAAAATAAAACTGACGAATGAGTGAAATGTAGGCTCTTCAAGAAAATGGTCTCAAACGAGAACGAAGATTGTATCGTATTTATCTCGATTTGCAAACGGTTAATCAGGTACACTGGTAGAGAATGTATAGTCCCGGTAGGATAAAAAGGTAAATTTTAAAAGCTCTGTCAGGCGATCTCAGCATCTCCTTGGCTACCAAACGTTGAATCTACCATTGAACCTCCTATGCTAAGCCATGATATACCCGTGGTAACATAAGATAGCAGAATTGAGAAGCTCTGTCAGGCGATCTCAGCATCTCCATGGCTACCAAACGTTGAATCTACCATTGAACCTCCTATGCTAGGCCATGATATACCCGTGGTAACATAAGATAGCAGAATTGAGAAGCTCTGTCAGGCGATCTCAGTATCTCCATGGCTACCAAACGTTGAACCTACCATTGAACCTCCTATGCTAGGCCATGATATACCCGTGGTAACATAAGATAGCAGAATTGAGAAGATCTGTCAGGCGATCTCAGCATCTCCTTGGCTACCAAACGTTGAATCTACCATTGAACTTCATATGCTTGAAAGTTTTTTTTTCAAAGTTGGCAACGAAAATTAACTACTTAGAAAAATTTGAGTAACTATTCAAGAGCATTTTTTCTGAGATTTTATACACGTTTTCTTGTTTTAGGCAAGCGAAACTTTTCTGAAAAAAGATTCTAAGTACGAAAAAAGTTTTCAGCACACTATATAGGTATATGCTAATTTGTATAAAACTGAAACTCGAAAAGCTCATCTTATTTTACTCAAATTTCAAGACATGTTACAAGGAGAAAAAAAAAAACAAACGAGATATAACAACAAGGAAAGTCATCGAGAGTTCAGAAAAACTAGATTAGGACTCTCTTCCAATGTTTGCTGTCTTTCTTGAGAGGACAAAAAGCGAGCATGAGGGAAGAAACGACTTTAGTTGAGAACTAACGCTGCTCAGCAGAGGAAAAACTATATAAGAATGCTCGTTTCTAAATACTTCACAACTAGAGATAAGTAAGAACACTACAGACAGAAAACTCTGCATATCGTAATGAATACTGTGTTGCTTGACCTAAAAATAAATTGTCTGCTAAGTTGGTTCTGTTACAATAATAGTTCTAGCTTAAAGATTTTTACAGTATTTATCCTCGTGCACTAATGGTGCTCGAAGACAAGAATGTAAAAGAGAAAAAAAATCAATCTTCTAGTTACCTTGGGTAGATATGGTTTTATCTGAGAAAAATTAAGACCTACACCGGCAAATGACATAAGCTATCGTTTTTATTTATTTATTTTCTTGGACCCTTTGCAGGGTATGACAGAAATTGTTTTCAATGAGTCGTTGCACTTAAGAATAAATTTATTGTAATTGGTATTGGATACTTAGAAGAAAATATCAAGAAAACGGTGAAAATGTTCTAGGCTTTAAGAAAAACTATTTGAACTGGGTTTTGAATGCTAAGTAAAGGGCTACTAAATTTCCCGACGTTTCGTAACATATACTAGTTACTTCTTCAAGGGTAAGAGCAGTCCTGACAATTTTCCAATAACAAAAGAACCACATAAAATTATAGCAATTACCTAGTTCAAGCTTCCTAAATGCATCTAAGTAAAACAATCAGGGTCAATAACTTAAAAACTAATGTATTATGTATTTTCTGAAATAAGATTTCGAACACATTGGCGTTTTTTAACTAACAGTAGACATGAGTCTAAAAACCATCATGATCTAGGCTTCTCATAATTTCATTTGTCAATGGTAGGTTATTTCCAGTCTGCGATAGTTTTTGGAAAGAAAAATGTTTTCAAATGAATTAGTCATCGTCATTATTGGGTTTATTTCAAAATGATCATTTCGTGAGCTGTAGCTTGTTCTGTGTGTATAAATGCAGATTATTTGCAACAAAAACCTATTTTTATTTTGACTTAAACATAGCACAACGCATTAATTTATCTGAAATTGACAAACTGCAACCAAAAACCTCATGAAAAGTGCATCATACGCCTACTTTTGGTAGCTTTATTAGCTGTCACAGCTGCATGAAGCTTTTTTCAAGGTATGTCACGTACCTCTCAACATAAAAATACCACTTTTCCTTCTGTCAGAACGCATTCAATTACGAATCACAATTTGAAGTTTGTGTCATAATTTTGAGTTTGTTTTTGAACCTACGTGACATTTGAAAATTCGTACTCAACAATTATTATTAATATCAATACCTTAGGTGACTGTATAACCACAGACACAAGCTAAACAATCGTCGCTTTTGATTCTTTTCCCATGAAAAATACCGCACCATGAACATGGGCACAACAAAGTAATGCCCTCAAAACATGTGACAAGCACCGAGTATAATTCGTCGACTTTTCCACAAACAGAATCCAGTACGCCTTCAACGACATTAGCGCTCCTAGCGAGTGTTGCCAAGTGTAAGCAAATGATGTGCATCCAGCGACAGGGTAAAGAGGGTGTAAGAGTTGGGTGTACAGGATGCCATGGCATGTCAACGCCGCGATCTGTAACGCACAAAGAGTTGTACGCCCGGGAAATGTATTACGCGTGCATGGATAGCTTTTCCTCGACGAAGCTGCTGGGAAAGTAGCAGACTTCTAGCGGCTGCTTACAACGATTACAACCCACGCCGAAAAGCTCAGTGGCGCACTGACATGGCGTTCAAGTTGTTGGGTATAAGAACACTAACCCGGATTATTTTAGAAGTGATGAGATTGGTGAATTCGGAACTTGGTCAAATTGGGTAAAATTTAAAGTGCAAATGCTTGCAATGGGCAAAGTGTTCTATAATTGGGAACACTAATAGCCTCTTAAAAAGTAATGCCCGAGCTGGGACTCGAAACCCCGATCTCCACCTGTCACGGGTGTTGCTTTAACCAATTGAACTACTTGAAGACAGAAGTTTTGGCAGGAGTTTAGTGCATTTGATGTATTCACAGCCTCTTAGTTCTACTCCTTGGAGATCCGTCATTCTCATCAAATGCGCTAATATTCTCTCAAAAATGATGTGTCCAAGTAGCTCTCAATTGGTAAGAGCAACACCAGTGACAGGTGGAGATCGGGGTTCGAGGACCTGTTTGAGCATCGATTTTTGAGAGAGTATAGTAGTGTTTCTATTAATGAAACATCGTGAACTCACTTTGAACTTTAGAAAATATTAAACATTTTGACAACGGGCGCTAGTAGTGTCGAAGTTAATGAGTGGATAATTATGAAGATCATGATGAACTTAACCAAGCCTAGAAGAGAGGAGGATAAATCCGGTGCGGCACGTAGCATATTCCTGTCAAAGTGCACGAAGGGGACCACTGGCTTAACGTCCCTTCCTGAGGACGGTTCACGCGAACAAAAGAATTCTTTCAAAAAACCATGCTGTCGAGAGGTTGATAAGCAAGGCGAGTGAAGTTGCTGAACTAACTTGCATCCCTCCAACCTCTCTCCCGAACAGAACTGGTCATGTGTATGATGGTCATCCATCCATACCTGACTCAGCGCTGTGTTGCTTGACTTCAGTGATCTCACGAGAATCGGTGATTGCACCACGCCAAACCTTTCGTTACGGTTTTCATGTAAAAAGAGTACAAGAAATGTACCTCGCGTCTCACCACTGAAGTGCTACTCTCAAAAATCAAAACGCAGAGACCCACGTTTGACGCTGGCGCAAATTGAAATGATCTTAGGGCAATACCGTCATACTGTACCGATATGTGCTTACATCTGAACTTTGACAAAGGGATGTCGTGACATTTCGTGTAACAATAGGTACCTACCCCGTCTTAAGTCTAGTCGTGTTCAAGGGTGAAACAAAAGAAGGAATGCCAAGAGACGTTGAAACTTAAACTTCGTCACAGGTTGTTTGGTAGAACGAGTAAGCGGAAATGATTTTGTTTTGTTTCTGTAAGTTTCCGTAAGATAGCGTGTAATACAGAATAATGTTCTTCTCCGAGTTATTTCCCAGGGATGTTAAGACTGCAGAAGGAACGTGGCGCAACTTAACACGGGAACTGTGCCATGTGGTTCTTAAGACCTAGTGTTGCCGGATCTTTTGGAAGACGAGCTTTAGACCGAGTTCGAACCGAATGCCAAACAGAAAAGGTGAAACAGAACAGAACTAAACTTTTAAGACTTGAGGGAAGCTCGTCACGCTGACCGGAATGAAATCTCGTGACAAAATGTTTGCTTCAAAGTCTTAGCGGAAGGCCACTTTAAACAAGTCTTAAAGAGTGTCAACAAATAGGTAAGATACACGGGTGCTATGTATGTATAGAAAGTTCAAATTTAAAGGGAACACAGGGGTTTCTTTTTTTTGTTATGATAGATTCGAGATGATAGATTCGTATTCTTGCAATGCACGAGATATTTTGTTATTAAGAACACTACTCTAACTACTCTTATAAAAAATTGATGCCCAAACGAGGACATTAATTTTTGAGAGGGTAGTGTAGTGTTCCTAAGAAGACCCTGTGTAAGTCCAGGATCTTCTGCCAAGACCTTTCGTTGACTAAGACTGATGAATTAATGATGACAACGTGTCACGTTACCCACCGATAACACCCATGCCAAGACAGTGCTTGTGTATCGATGACAATATCGATTATCATGTTTGCGGTCGCACTGTTTTGATGATGGGCCCTGTGGCACTGATCGTATGGCGTCGGTGAATGAGTGGATGATGATGAGGATAATAATAAGGATCACTATGAACCTAACCTAGCCTAGAAGGGAGGAGGGGTAACTCTGTGCCGGCACGCAGCCTACTCCTGTTGATGAGCACCAAGGGTACCACCGGCTTAACGTCCCTTCCAAATAACGGTACAACGCGAACAACAGGATTCCTCCACAAATCCATGCTGTCGAGAGGTTGATAAGTAAGGCGAGTGAAGTTGTTGTACTAACTTTCATCCCTCCAACCTCTCTCCCGAACAGAACTGGTCATGTGTTTGATGGTCATCCATTTAAAACCTGACCCAGCGCAGTGTGATCTCATGAGGACCGGTGTTCCCAACACGCCAACACGTTCTGTGACAACATTTGCGACACATTCTCCCGATATAGCACCTCTGCGAAACCAGTGCTTGTGTATCGATGTCGCCACCACTTTAAATTCAACTCGTGGTGGGGGTTCAGGTGCCGGGCGCTCGAAAAGAGAATAAATTTAGTTGTTTTTGTCTCTAGTTTTTCTTCCCGAATCTGGGAAGTCTAAAACTGAATTTGCGCTCCTTAAGTTGATATTTAGTGCTGCAAAATACCGTGGATCGCCAATTACTGGGATTGCGCGTTATCAAGATGCAAACTCGATTAGAAGAGAGGGAACCCGATCAGGTTGATGTGTGTTGACAATTTATTTTGAGGATGGAAACTTGAGACGTGATGGATTGTCGAAAGATTCGTGAAAGTTTCCGTTACCTTGGTGCTGGCGTTGGTGGAGAGACGCAGAGTGGGGTAAATCCCAGTCGATTTGAAAATCGTCCGGTTACAATTTCTACCAGGGCTTTGCAAATGGAACTCTAGTTGCTAGAGTTACTAAAAGTTTTGGCATGGCAACTTTAAAGGCATAACAAGGCTGAAACAACGAAAATGTGTAACTAGATTTTATAACTTGTATAATTGTCATTAGAGTTAAACAAGTAATATATTAGTTGGAGCTAACAATTGTCAAAAAGATTCAAGTTTCAAGAGAATAAAGAGCATTATAATAAAGAAAGAATAAGGAGAATAAAGAAGTAACTACACTTTTAAGCCTTTAGAGTGTGGAAAATGGAAAAAGTCTATAAGTTTTAGTTGATTTAAAAACTATTTCACCGATTTTTCTAAAAATAAATATATGGAAAGCTCAGATCCACGAAAATTTCATCGAAATTGAAGTGACCGTTAAAAATTACTTGTACAAAAATAAAATCACTCACATACACGTATACGAACAACTTATTTTGGGCAAATCAAAATGAAGATGTCGTTGACTTCGCTACACTCACCGATTTCCGGTACCACAGTCACTGAACTCTGTAAGACTTCATTCTCAAACAAATGCGTATCATCTCTTGACGGTGATTGGTCGGATCAAGATCATATATTCAAATTAAACAAGTAATCTGTGAGTAAATCGTGACACATTGGCAGAGTCTTTTGTTGGTAGCTTACGGCGAGCTACCACCACGTAATAACCTTAATGAAAAGTAGACATCGACTTATGTTACCGGTACCAACTCGAAAATGTCACCGAGAAAGACGAATTGACTCACCGGCCTTTTCAACTCAAATTACCTATCATGTTTGCTTGACATACCTCAGCAGAGAATTGCAGGTGGATGAAATATTACTACTGACAAAACTGTTCGTGATATTTGCATCTGGTCTTGATTGATATGAACAGGCTCGTTACATTATATCTGTAAAGGAAACTATCATTTTCTATCAAAATTGAATTAATCCATCATATCAACTGTATAAAAACGTGCCTCGCTAATTTGAATGTGGTACCAAGGTATTTTTCTTTTATAGAAAAGACTCATTCCTTTCTCCAAGGTATTAACACGATTATCAAAACAAATACCCCGCGCATTGCAGGCGTTTGCAATTTTTATACGATTATAAATAAATTCCATGCACGCTGGCCGTATTGATGTGAACTATAGATTTGATATCTAAATATTTTTGCTGGCTTAAATAAGTTTCCGCATTGCTGCAGTCTAGTCCGTGGGAGAAGATACCAGCTCAAGGACTGTCCCCTGCATTGCTACAGTCTAGCCCGTGAGAGAAAATACCAGCACAAGGACTGTCCCCTGCATTGCTACAGTCTAGCCCGTGAGAGAAGAAACCAGCACAAGGACTGCCTCCAAGCATTGCCTCCACCTCATGAATTAAACATCAGTTGTAATTTCTGTGGCGGGATTGCACAATATTTATTATATCTGCAAAATGATTCCCAAGATTGTAATAAATGCATGAACACCACAACACTATATATATATATACTATCATAGCTCGAAAAACAAACACAAAATTTTTCACCTTAAAAGCTTTAGAACAAAAGCAAAATGGCAAGCATCAGATGAGATTAAAAAAAACTATCTGAAATGGGTTTTTGAATGCTAAGTAAAGGACAACTAGAATTTCCCGACGTTTCGTAACATGTACTAGTTACTTCTTTAAGGTTACTTAAGTTAAAGTACAAAAGTACTAAAGTACAAGGTTACTAAAGGCTCTAAACCTTGAAGAAGTAACTAGTACATGTTACGAAATGTCGGGAAATTTTAGTTGTCCTTTACTTAGCATTCAAAAACCCATTTCAAATAATTTTTCTTAAAACTAGCGCTAAGGATAAATCAAGCAGACATGAGTCCAAAAACCAACAATCAAATGAGACGATTTGTTGTTTTTAATTATGATAGTTTACCCGCATGTCACTCCAAAACGACCAGTGGCGCTTCTGCCGGAAAAGAATGTTCTCCTGTTGAACGGAGCAGATACCATCCATTTTCCAGCACAGAAACCGTTCAATTCTGAATGAGGCGAGATTTAAAGTGAAAATGTGCTATTGTCAAAGATTTTCAGACGCTTTCACGATGCATATAATATTCATGCGCATGCTTTTATCGGTGGAAATGTGTGCCGCGTGCGATGCCTAATGGGAACGAAATTGGTAGCGGATGTATGATTTTCTTCGTATACGCGAGCATTTCGCCTCTCAAGTGCAGAAATCCAGAAGAAATGCAATATAAGCTTTAGATTCGAACATGAAATATCGAATCTTGCTTCTACATATCGTTGGGTTTATAAGAAGCTAGTTCCAGCGCCGATGTTTAACTGTCTTCGCTGAAAATTGCCGAACGATTACTACTAGACCAACATGAACGATGGTCGCCCATATATGGTAACACCGTAATTTAGAGTGCAGAACAATTTAATTTCATTATTTTTCGCTAATGCTCGCATTTTACACTCAATTAATCTGTATTAATGCTAACCTCGATCATTTATATATTTCCATCGAAATTTTGAATCATAATTAGTTATTTATAGAGCTTTGTTAAAAAGGACAGCTGCAAACGCCATCGGATGACCAGAAAGGTAACCGCGTCTTGGAGGATGTAGAAAGTTCAAAATTAGCGCTGTGTCTCTGGCTTACTAAAAACACAATGTTTCCTCAGATTGTTCTGAAGCCAAATCTTTGAAGTATGCTACTGCACATAAACATCAGGTTCCATCCGTGTAAATCATTTCTGTTGCCAAGTTTTTGTTGCCTTTGAAAGCTTAGCTCAGAAAAACCGTTGAAACAGTGACCTTGTAACCACTAGCAATGACCTTGAATGTATTGCAGGAGTACAAGAAAACCGATCGTCCTTTGAGTAGGTGGCCTTGAATCGATAAGTTTACATCTCGGAGGTTAAAAATGCGATCCTTGACGCTGAGCCCATGAGCTGCAAAAAGTTAGGTTTTCATGCTGAATTTGATTCTAAAAAAAAAAAATGGGAATCCCTTGATTTTCGTTAGATCGGCATGGCCTTCGGAAATTTTTTAAACAACTTTTCACGGCCCGTTGAATCTCTATTCGTTCAAAATTGGTCTTCTGTTTCTAAATTAAATTCCACGAGCATTCTTTCAAAGTATCTGACCTTGTCAAGGTCAGCCTACAAGCCACACGAATATCTCCCTATTTTTGTCCCAAGACTCGTGTCTTCTTTATAAAGAACTTCATTAAGAAAACACTATTTACAACTGGGATTTTTAACGGTACTAATTACCTCAAATCTCTGAAGAAGTAACTAGTATATGTTGCGAAACGTCGGGAAATTTAGTAGCCCTTTAGTTAGCATTCAAAACCCAGTTCAATTAGTTTTTGTTAAAACTAGTGCTAAGGAAAAATCAAGTAGACATGAGTCTAAAAACCATCATAATTTAGTTGTTTCAATAAGTTGTTAATTAATAATAAAATCAGTTAATTTTGTTGTCTTATAACTTGTTCATACTTATCATTCAAAAACCTAGTTTTAATTTTTTTAAGGTTAGATAAAAAAGAAACGAGTCTAAAAACCATGACAAGATCGCTCTATTTTTCTCAGTCCATGTTGCTGTTCTTACCTCCTTCTTATGAAAGCGGTACTCTGTAGACTTGATCCCTATCGAATGTTCGTTGGGCGGGTTCTCGTCAACCCTGTTCTCCACCTCCTTCATCGCCAGAAGCCGCCGGTTCTCCTGCTTCCATGACAACGCAGTGAAACTCTCGAAGAACGATCCATCCGTCTCTTGCACCCTGAAGACAGAAGAGACACAGAGCAAGTTAGAACATGGGCGAGGGACACTCCACTTGCTTCAACTTTGAAATATAATACCAAAGTTTATTTGCAAAGATTATGCTGAAATAACGATAGCCATCTCTTTTCTCATCTACCCCACTACCATAGCACTAATTTTAAAACTGTTTTCGCATAAAATGGCCGCCAAATGGCTACTTTACCGCGACAAAAATGGTGGAGTTATAACGGTTTCTCGAATTTGAGACTTGTTAACGGTCAAATAATCTTTGATATTAACTGCAAAGATTGATAAATATGTATCAATATTTTGGTCGTGATTATTTTATTGCAACGGGTTTTTTTTTAAGAACAGCCGCAAGCACCATCGGGTGGTACCTGCCGTTAGTGTTTCCAGCTCTTTTGCTCAGCAGAAAGTTAGACATAAACGCTGGCCCTTTCTCTGTATCTATAAACTCAACTATAATTCTGTTTTTTAATTAAACTGTTCGTGTAATCGCAGAGAAAAACAGCCACGTTTAAACTGAAAAAAAAAACCGTTGACAGACTTTTGTTTCTCAGCAAGACAAGTTTGTTGAAATGTATGTGGTCAAGTGTGATGGACACTCGTGAGCTTTGAAAGTGCGACCAAGAACAATTTTCACCTCCCATGGGTCGTCTCTTCAAGAGCGTGGGATGGTTCAGTTGTTCTCTACTTGGAAGAGAACGACTTGGCCGGGGCTCGACCCCTGCGGGGTTTTCAGAACGATTCCTTGGCATCAAATCGTCACTTGCCTTCTCGTGAAAAAACGTGCCATGATTGAATTCCGCGAGTCACAAGACCAACAACAGCTTTCATGGCAGATTCGTTTGAGAAATCAAACGGCTTGGATTTCTTTGATTTTATTTCTTGATACCACGTTGCGTTCGTGTTATTTATATTTTATATCCATTTTATAAATTCTAGCTAAACTTGCTTGAAACTTAAAATTCTTGCTTACTGATTTCATGATATTTTGAAAGAATTAAAAGACAAAAACTTGAAAAAATATATATTCAAATTGTTCTAAGCATGTCATTTTCCTTGCCAACTTAAAAAAAAAAAAAAAAAACTTTTAAGCATAGGAGGTTCAATGGTAGAACCAACTTTTGGTAGCCATGGATATGCTGAGATTGCCTGACAGAGCTTCTCAATTCTGCTATCTTATGTTACCACGGGTATATCATGGCCTAGCATAGGAGGTTCAATGGTAGATTCAACGTTTGGTAGCCATGGAGATGCTGAGATCACCTGACAGAGCTTCTCAATTCTGCTATCTTATGTTACCACGGGTATATAATGGCCTAGCATAGGAGGTTCATTGGTAGATTCAACGTTTGTTAGCCATGGAGATGGTGAGATCGCCTGACAGAGCTTCTCAATTCTGCTATCTCATGTTACCACGGGTATATCATGACCTAGCATAGGAGGTTTAATGGTAGATTCAACGTTTGGTAGCCATGGAGATGCTGAGATCGCCTAACAGAGCTTCTCAATTCTGCTATCTTATGTTACCACGGGTATATTATGGCCTGGCATAGGAGGTGCAATGGTAGATTCAACGTTTGGTAGCCATGAAGATGCTGAGATCGCCTGACAGAACTTCTCACTTGTTTTTTCCTTTTGGGACTACAGAAATTAACATTCAAGAGTGATATTTATTCAAGAAGACAACATTCATATCAAACAATTTTAGTTTTTTATCTGTCAATATTTTCTCTTTGTGCTGATCTCCATTTAAAATTTAAATCTAGATTAACGCGGGGTGAAATTTAAGCCGCTTTTCGAGTTTGAAGAAAATAGTGCCAGACATAACCGTAACATAATGCTATATCACAAAACACTCTATTTTGATTGAAATTCTGTGCTAAAATGTTTCTTGCTATCCGTGTGTTGCCTGGACGTTTTTGCCTAACGTTTGCAAAACGTCATTAGAAATATATCAAACTTGATCCTAAACTAAAATTAGCTAGATGTTGGTGAAATCAGACCTGAACGCAAAAGCCGAAATTTGTCTTATATTATTAATTAATATACAGCATCAACGACTTTTTGATAAGCATTTTGTTCGACATAGAAAGAAAGAAATTTATTTTTTCCTTTCAAGTGACTTATGCGTGTCATATAAACAAAGAAAAGTACTTAACGTAAGCTAGATATAAAAACGCCGCATAAATGCCCACAAGATGAGCCGAGTAAACCGTGTTGTTTGTATCTTATCAAAGCTCATTATTCGCGTATAAAATTACCTGTGCTTGCCGTTACACTTTATAACTTGCCTTATCCTACTTGATTGATGTGCCTTAGCATTAATTTCCATTGCTAATTTCCTCATTTTACAACTACTTTTCGTTTTTCCTTCGCACAGCAAAACGCAATCTGGCGGCTGCAATTGTTTGAGGTGAAATGTAATTTTCTTCCCCGTGTACAGCGAGTACCTATAGTGTATGGAATACAATTATGAAGACTGAGAAACCGTGAAAGAAGTTAGAGCTGCGTCATGCAAAGCCCACTCGTCTGGTTCCACGCAAACCTTTTTACATAATTGAAGACGAATAATTTCATGAAAAACTTACTCTTTAAACAATTGTTGGATTTTCTTTTTATAAAATATGATTTCCTTTCTCTTAAAAGGGTTTTCAAATATTTGCAGTGACTTTTTTTAATTTTAAATATATCAGATTGATTGATTTGTTGTGTTTAACGACGCAGTGTTTTGACAACGGGTCATGTGGCACTGGTCTAACGTTGTTGGTGAATTAGAAGGTAATGATGAATCTAACCTAGCCTAGAATGGAGGAGGGGTAACTCTGTGCCGGCACGCAGCCTACTCCTGTTGATGAGCACCAAGGGACCACCGGCTTAACGTCCCTTCCGAAGGACGGTACAACGCGAACAACAGAATTACTTCATAAATCCATGCTGTCGAGAGGTTGATAAGCAAGGCGAGTGAAGTTGCTGTACTAACTTTCATCGCTCCAACCTCTCTCTTGAACAGAACTGGTCATGTGTATGATGGTCACCTATCCAATACCGCAGCGCAGTGTTGCTTAACTTCGGTGATCTCACTCGAACCGGTGTTTCCAGCACGCCAAACCTTTCGGTTCAAGCAAAGCCAAGATTTGTTTGCATAAAATTTCACTTCCGAGTTACACAGAAACCAACCAGAAATAGCAATGTATACCTAAACCCTCACTTTATAACTAATTCAACTCTAATTTAAACATAATATTCTGTTCAGGTTATCGTTTTGCCACTCTAAACGTGAAACTTGCTCCTGGCAAACAAATAGACAGCCGAGAAAACGTCGCCTACGAGATGGAATCACTATTACAACAATTTCATTTATTCATAGAAGAGTGTGTGCAAAGACTCGGGCAGGACCAGAAGAGACCGTCTACGTGACAGGTTTTCTGATACCAAATCGACTAGACTGCAGTTGTACCTGAGAGTGGCTATCATGGAGAAGTTACAGATCGACCAAAAACTTCTTGTCAACTAGCTGACAGCGTTTTAAAGATTGTTATTTCTTCTGTTATATATTAATATTCCTTTTTGTATTTTGTATTTTTCTTTTTTATACTTCATCTTCGATTCACACTTATAGAGAACAGAATTCGTCAAAATCTTGTTAAATCACAATAAGCGTGCTCGCAGAAACTTATAAAATAATAATTTTAAACTCAATTTTAAACCTACTTATCCGAACTTTCCTCATCGATCAAGACTACTAAGTCCTGGTAGTAAAATATTAATATCTAACTCACAGAAACAGCTGACTTTCACTGCCTGTGATTGGTAGTTGCCATGGCAATTGATTTAACTCCCACTTTATCTAGGAGTTAAAGAAAATTTTAATTCTGGCCCTAAAATAACCATGTAAACAAGCAAAATATGGGTCCACAACGTGCCGCATTAACCTAAAAAAAATTCTGCTACAAATTAGCATGGGGAGATTATTCAAAGCAATAGGAACTAACAGTTAGAACGTCAAAAAATAACTAGAGCTTATAAACTATCTTGCTATGATGTTTCATAAGTAAACACAAGACGGCCATTGCGCTGAGATGCCCACTCTCAATCAGTGTACGTGCTCTCTGGCCGGCAAAGGACTCCAGGCTTTCGACAAGCACGAGCTGTTCCTGGCACCCAATAGGGACTCAGAGAAATAAGACATTTTTCACAGGCGCGCTGATTTGTTTGTACGATGCGAGACGAATATGAGAACACACCTCTACAAGGAAGGGTTTGCAGTATCGAGTGATTCCGAATGGTGTTGTGATAGGTTTCAAAAAACAACCTTCGTTTCTCAATGTCTCAGAATATACGGGCGAACGTTTTCTATGCTTGCTTTTGGCTGAGGGCCGATTTCACCAACGTTAAAAACGCTCTTAAACGCCGTTTAGGGGTGATTAAAAGTCGGTGCAGTAATTTGCTTTAAAACAGTGATAATTTTATAATTGCAAATCAAACAAATTGAGACAACACACAAAAAAAATGTGTTTAAAAATATGTTTGCTTCGAAATGGAATATTTGGTGATTTGGAAATACAAACAAAATATCAATGGGCATACTTGATTTGATCTCCAAATGACAGATAAAAAATTAAATCCTCGTTCTTCGAGTTTCAAATATTAAACGGCGATTAAAGCATAGAGCAAATAGTGACGGCCGCTAAATACAATTTATTTTATGTGGCAGGACGAAACCTTCCCGAATCATCACTAAATTCAAATTTACATTTACAACTTGTTTGTGTATTTATCTAAACTTCCTATTTCAAATCTTTCAAAATGCTGGTTAAACGGGGAAACTAATTTTGACCTAAAACTTTACTTAAACGCCGATTAATAAATAAGATTTAAAAGGCATTGGTGAAATCGGCCGTTGGTGAAATGTAAAATACACTGATTGTTACGTTTTGTCATAAAATAACGCACGGGTGATGATGAGGATGATGATAAGCTGAGATTACTCTAGATAGTAGATACCTTGAGAAGGAGCTCGTACAATAATTCGTGCTAAACATCTCTTCCAATGGCATGATACAGCTTGAATAGCATGTTGTACATACTCAGACATTCATCTGAACCTCTCTAATCTCTCTGTCGAACACTGCTTATGATATTTAACCTTTGCCTGGTCTACCTGGAACCCGCTAATGAAATGTGCCATCAAATAGACAGCATTCCTGCGTGGGAGCTGAGTAGCTTCACCGTGGTATTCACTAGTACAAGCCGAGTTACCTTTTGATTAAACTTTCTGTCATTCAGGTTACAATTTCTATAACAAAATGGTTGACAGACGTTGGTATTCATACCTTTAAAATAATAATATGTCCTTAGAGTCTTGATAAATTACCAAAGACGACTTGAATGGTTGGAAAATGTATGAAAATTCTCCGTACTTTGCTTTGAAATAGCAGAATTTAGTTTTGTAATCAGGCAAAAGACGAATAGTTTGATGGCGTTTTCGACTGGCCTGCACCGGGGCGGGTTTGAAACTTGCTCGATGACGTCATGCTTTCAAACGGGTTTGCACCAGCTCCGAGAAAGAGCGATCCTACCCGAACAAGTGATCACTAGCTTTCAGTGCAATCATTTCTTTTCCTATTGAATTTTCGACATTTTTAAAGTAAGAAAAGTGCACCGTGAGTGACCCAAGAGCGAGCAACTCTTCTAGTCGAACACGTGAAAGTTGCACTGGGGCAGAGTTACATGCCCAGTCGAACACGTGAAAGTTGCACTGGGACAGAGTCACATGCCCAGTCGAACACGTGAAAGTTGTACTGGGACAGAGTTACATGCCCAGTCGAACACGTGAAAGTTGCACTGGGGCAGAGTCACATGCCTAGTCGAACACGTGAAAGTTGCACTGGGGCAGAGTCACATGCCCAGTCGAACACGTGAAAGTTGCATTGGGAAAGAGTCACATGCCCAGTCGAACACGTGAAAGTTGCACTGGGGCAGAGTCACATGCCTAGTCGAACACGTGAAAGTTGCACTGGGACAGAGTCACATGCCCAGTCGAACACGTGAAAGTTCCACTGGGGCAGAGTCACATGCCCAGTCGAACACGTGAAAGTTGCATTGGGAAAGAGTCACATGCCCAGTCGAACACGTGAAAGTTGCACTGGGGCAGAGTCGCATGCCCAGTCGAACACATGAAAGTTGCACTGGGACAGAGTCACATGCCCAGTCGAACACGTGAAAGTTGCACTGGGGCAGAGGCACATGCCTAGTCGAACACGTGAAAGTTGCACTGGGGCAGAGGCACATGCCCAGTCGAACACGTGAAAGTTGCACTGGGGCAGAGGCACATGCCTAGTCGAACACATAGATCGCCCCCAGTGCACATCCGGGACGCACTGAGGCAGCCAGTCGAATACGACACACATTTTAATATATGGGACACCGTGATAAGTGTTAAAGGCTTTTATTAGCTCGGGAAATCTTCTCGACAAAGAACGTGTTTCAGCAAATTCAGCTTCTTTTGTGCATTGCAAGTGAATGGATTTTCTCCAGGAATGGCGCATTATGTGACAAATTCAAATGGTTATTGCATGGGAATTTTTATTGCGCCACACGCGCGCTAGAAAATGACTGTATTTTCTTTAAGTTTTTTCCTCGTGCATGCAAGCTTTCACAACCGGTCTGTGTACTTTGGTAAACGAATGAGACCGCCAACACGTTTACGACGGTTGCAATTGTGAGAATCTCGTTACGTGGATCTACTCGATGCAACAGTGTCGCAGACGTGAACCAAGCGAATGGAGAATGCACAAAGCTGAGCTACAATAACTGCAAAGCACTTCAAAGGTGTTTGGGAGTAAAAACTAATGTGACAATTGTTAAAATTTTAAGAAAAGTCCAACACCCTGACGCAATGTAAAAAAAGTAAAATGTACTCAATGAGTTTACAAAAGTTTTAAATAGTGTCTTATCTACTTCGTTCAGTGGGAGAACTTTATTTTCCAGCAAAGGTGCCTCTAGTCGTTTTGGGATGCCATTTTAATAAAAACACCGTTAATCTTCTCCGCTGATTTCCATCACTTTCTTTAGTTCTCAGACTTTTTCGTGCCATGCTTTTCGTTTTTGAACCATTATAAGAGTTATTTTACCAATAAAACAATATTGGGAATTTATTTCAGAGATAATAAGTAGTTTTAAATCTCGTCTCTGAAATCGTAACCGAAATTTCATTCATCTTGTGTACCAGCATGTCACATGAACGTAGCATAATATTTAGATGTCAGTTTCTCTGTTGCTGGTTAAGAAGTTTACAGGCCGATAAGAAAAAAAAACAGCGTTTAGTCAGCTGTCCCAAGCAATTAACTAGTTAACGAACTGTTTAGTTTTAACGGAAAGATGAAAAATTGATTCTTGGTTCCGTTTTTTTACCACGAAAAGTTCGCTACAAATATCTTTTTCATGGTAACTCATAAAAACCCTGACTACGAACAAAATTCTGATATTCCGAAAGGAGTTAAAGTTGGAAACATTCAAAAACTCACGAAAACTGGACGTAAGAGATTTCACAAAGTTGAGATCAACCGAATGAGATTTTAACACTAATTGTTCTGCAATGCATGTAAAATGTTCATGTACAAGAAAAGTACAATTACAACACCCGATTATCCCCAATTATCCCCGAAACCCACCGATAACCAGTGCACTTGGATCCTTTCAGCACCGTATAGAGCTTTTCTTTCGCTTTCCTTTGTGCGATTTTTTTCCCCTGTTGGGCCAGACTTTCCCGCCGTTCCCTCGCAAATCTCTTTGCGTGCATCTAATCGCCCGAAGTGGCAACGTGGCTTTATGTGACTCGTGGCAACAGCTAGAGAGCCGCCAAACCTCAAGAGTGGACGGTGGAACCATTGGATTTATAGGTTTAGTCATAGCGCTATTGCTAAACTGCCCCCGCAAAAAATACTGACCGATCAACTACATTAACGACAAAAATTGTAGTTGCTTACTAGGTGGAGTCACCGTCACTTTGAGAAATATGAAATTTTATCTTATTACTGCTTAGGTTACTCGAATTTGCGACTGGTTTACGCTCAAATAATCTTCACCGATGCTAACCTCAACGATTGATACACATTTGTCTGTATTTTAAGTCGTAATTATATATTTTTCGAGGTTTGTTAAAAAGGAAGGGCGCAAGCGCCATCGGGATTGGGAGCGCCACGTACCGTTACCACGCATTTCCGGCTCGTTTACTCCGTAGAAAGTTTAATATTGGCTCTAGGACTTTTGACTAAATCTAGGAACCCAACGATAGAACGTAAGACCGTTGGGTTATTAGATCTATGGCTAAGCATACATGTGCACAAGGATTTTTAAATCTTCTCTTTTGGCTACATTCTAAAATTTTTGAAAGCTGAAAAAATGTGAGCTAAACTTGGGTAAATTTTAATTTATTTCAGTGAAGTCCTTCTGAACTTAAGGAATCGTCAACAGATACAGTTCATTCACCTTATGGGCGTACCGTGATTTGAAAATATCTGCAAGTCAATTCGGAGATCACTATATTTCAACAATTTGTAATTGACATATTTTGTATTCAGACTCTTGGTTTGAAATGGTATTTATTACAAGTATTTGTAAATTCCTTATTTTTTTGTAACATACCAACCGATGACGACAGAGAAGTTCATTAACCCTTTGGTATTGTTCTGTTTATACTCAAACATTTAAACTAATATTTAGACTAAATTCGAAATACCAGATTCCATCATGGCGTCCACGCACATAGTTAGCCTCCCTCCACCATAGTACGACTCTCTTTAACGACAGCCTACCACCAGTCGGGCGTCGAACACGCGACTTCTCAAACGGGAGTCTCGTGCGGCTTTTCACGTCGCAGCACTACGCGAGTCAAACCCGACGACACGGCAGCGGTCGCACGCATTGATTTTAAATGGTCACAATCCGTGAACGAAAAGCTTTCAGTGGAATATAAAGCGAACGCGGTTTTTCTAGTTGAACACGGTTTTGCAATGGACAATCGCTGCCGGTCGTTGTGGAAGTTTACCTTTTTAAGGACTGTCAAGCATATGTAAAGCAGTAATAGGTTTTGATGGCGCTTTCGACTGGCTTGCACTAGGGCGGGCTTGAAACTTGCTTGACGACATCATGCTCTCCACCGGGTTTGTACTAGCTTCGAGCGAGAGCGCTCCCACCCGAACACGTGATCACTAGCTGTCAGTGCATTTATTTGTTTTCCTAAATATTATCGAAATCTCGGAGCAAGAAAAGAGCACTGGGAGTGACCCAAAAGCGAGCAACTCTGCCAGTCGAACACGTGAAAGTTGCACTGGGGCAGAGTCACATGCCCAGTCGAACACGTGAAAGTTGCACTGGGACAGAGTCACATGCCCATTCGAACATGTGAAAGTTGCACTGGGACAGAGTCACATACCCAATCGGACATGTGAAAGTTGCACTGAGGCAGAGTCACATGCCCAGTCGAACACATGAAAGTTGCACTGGGACAGAGTCACATGACCAGTCGAACACGTGAAAGTTGCACTGGGGCAGAGGCACATGCCTAGTCGAACACGTGAAAGTTGCACTGGGACGGAGTCACATGCCCAGTCGATCACGCAGATCGCACCCAGTGCCCATCCGGGGAGCACTGAGGCTGTCAATCGAACACTTCATAAGATCTCAGCCAGAGCGCACGGCACCTCCATCGACACGTATAACAAAAAGATCCTATTGCTTTGTCAGTTTGACCCTATAGCTTAAAGCGTTGAGTGTAGGTTATAGGTAGAGAAACAACGTCAATGTTACAGTCTCCGCGTGAATGATGGCCGCCAAATGACGACCTTACCGACAAAAATGCAGAGTACCGGAAAGTCACGTTAAGTGGAGCCACTGTCGTATGAAATTTAATTTTGATATTTATCGTAGGTTAGTCGCTTTTTAATATTGGTTCATGTATATCAATCGTTGAGGTAAACATTGATGGAGATTTTTTGAGCATGAAAAGTTTCAAAAGCGAGTTATCCTACGAGAAATATCGAAATTAAACTTCATGACAGTGGCTCCACTTAACGTGATGTTCCGGTACTCTGCATTTTTGTCGGTAAGGTAGTCATTTTGCGGCCACCTTTCACACAGAGACTGTAATATTGACGTTGTTTCTCTACCTAAAACCTTCACTCAACGCTTAAAGATTTAAAGCTCATAATATTTTTGTTCAGTTTAAAATTTTGGCACTAATGGACTAAATGGGGAATTTTTAACATTCACTATTATAGTAAAAGAATATCGCGTGTTCTTAACACTGTGAAATAATTACCAGATTAGGTGAGTGAGTTTAAGTTTTATTATCCATCACGGTTCAATTACCAAAAATCTACATTTGCATAGCTTTCACCTGAAACTTTCCCTTAAATTTAGACATGCAAATAGCCTCGGGGCTTACTTACTGCTCACAATCCTCAAGAGTAATCAAAGTAATTTAGTTTTAAAAAGAAAATAAAGGAAATTCTTGCTTATCTGTTAGGAAAAGAATTTTGGTAAAGAGTTTCATTGGGTTTATAATCAGTTAGAGTAACAACGCTTATGTAAAATTTTCTGCTAAGCAAACTACCCAGCAACACGTGGTAGCGGTCGGTGCCACCCGACGGCGCTTGTTGCAATCCTTTTTAACAAATCGCTAAAATCAAATTATTACAACTCAAACTATCGACAAATGTGTTTAATGAGCAATTTTACGGATTAATTGAGCGTAAACCAGTCTTAAATGCGATTTATCTGCGAGAAATAACAAATTGAATTTTCTTAACACTCGAAATGACGGTGACTCCATCTCTGGGCGATAGATTTTTTGTCGATATAGTAGTTATCGGTCTGTAATTTTTTGCGAAGACAGTTTAACATTAGCGCTGGTTCTCTGACTGACTATAAACCTAATGAAAGTGTTATATATAAAATATTCGTTCCAATACCTGAGTAGTGGTGTTTTTTTTCTGTGTGCCTTTTGTTTGCTGGAACCTCTAAAGGTTTCAATTATGTTGACTCTATTTTGTTTCACGCGACCAATGAATAAATGAAATTGAATTTCCGTCCAAATTTCCTTCCCGATGGACTAGGTACTCAATAGTGGCACAAAGCGATAATAATTAAACCATGGTTCACTATACGACACTTTCACAGCCTCCTTTGACAAAACGAACCGTCACAGTGAGGAAAATCTCCCTTTTTTGAAACTCAATTATAAACAAATTAAAACATCAAACATGCAAACTCTCGATTTCGTTCGGCAACCAAAAAAAAAAAAAAAAAATACATATTCATAAGTCTTTCCAAATTATGAGGCCAAGCGAAATTTTACCAGCTCATGAAAATTCTACCCGGAAAATTGCTGCTCGAATGGTGACGCGAAAAATCAGGGGTTCATGGGAACTCGAGAGGAAAACGATTTTCCGCAGCAAAAACAAATAGTGTATGCTTTGATCCACAGTTCACGGTTTAATTTTCCATATCAGAATTCTCATGGGAGTCTTATATACATTTTCAAGCGCAACGAATGAATATTTTCCAGTACTACAGTATTTTCCAGTTACCTGAAAAGCGGTTGCCATAGAAAGACTTTGTGTCCAAGGCCGCCATCTTGAGAATCCCTGATTTGGTTGTCTTACAAAGAGCACAAGCACAAAGAACTCTATCCAGGTTATTTCAGATCAGCTGGCTTCATCCTATGCTCTATCCAGGTTATTTGAGATCAGCTGGCTGGATCCTATGCTATATCCAGGTTATTTGAGATCAGCTGGCTAGATCCTATGCTCTATCCAGGTTATTTAAGATCAGCTGGCTGCATCCTATGCTCTATCCAGGTTATTTAAGATCAGCTGGCTGCATCCTATGCTCTATCCAGTTTATTTGAGATCAGCTGGCTGGATCCTATGCTATATCCAGGTTATTTGAGATCAGCTGGCTAGATCCTATGCTCTATCCAGGTTATTTGAGATCAGCTGGCTGGATCATATGCTCTACCCAGGTTTTTTGAAATCAATGATGTTACCCCTTTTTTATTTTTGTATGTGTGTGGACCTAAATGCTGAAAGCATAGCCGAAAGTGTGTTCATCAGACACCGAACTTTCTGTAATTATTTTAGATTTCAGCCGGAGCGCACGGCACTGCCATCGACACTAAAATAGCACAGGAATTTGTTAAAGATCCGACAAATTGTTTTGATTATCGAGCTGCGCTTTCTGAACGAAACTCATAAATAAACTCTTTTATTTGTATGTTTGGATAATCAACGATGTTATACTGAGAATGGATCTTTTTTGAACTTGTCCAATGTACTAGGGGTCAAAAAATGTATATTTTCCAGTCTTAAGGGTCGAAATTGTAGAGATAAGCAGTATCTAGATTCAAGACTGGGCAGGGAATATACATAATCCTTTAACCTTAATTTTAAGATTGTGAAAACAGTCTTGATTTGAAATAGCTTTTGTTTAAACTAGTGCTAAGGTAAGATAAACCAGACATGAGTCCAAAAAACAATTGTGCCAAGGTCAACGATCAAAATAACAACAGACAATTTAAGTTTTTCAAGTGTGTCCCAATGGTAGTGAATACGTGACGTGTTCTGACAACTAGCGCTGCGGTAGAAATCTAAATGACTCTACAAAACAACCTGTAAACAACGTGAACAACCTCATGGCTACCTTCCCAAGTGTACATACCTTGTTAATATTATATTTCCCAGACTCTGTATTTTCACATGGCTTGTTTTTCCTCTATCAAAGTTACAACAGCATGTCGGCTGGAGCCAATCCGTGCTCTCCATCTCTTATTGGTCCATGAACACGAAATCTCTTACAAGAGTAACGTGTAGCAATTATTTTGCTGAAAGTGTACAAACCAGAAATCTGCCTCGAGCAAAGTTAAAGGTCTTGTTTTGGTAAATAGGCCAGGCGGTAATGTAGTATGTACCCAAGCAAAAACACTGTTGATAAAACAGCTTAATCTTCGTAATTGAGCTGGAATTTATTGGTGTATTACATAAGAGATGTACGTTTGAACGATAAATTTATGGATAAATCCAGAGGGTAGATCGCAAAGTGGAATAATAAATGAGGGATATGACCTCTGCTGGAAAGGGTGTGCAGAATTGGGACCAGTTTGTTGATGTTGTTTGGATATGTATGGTTGGTTTAATGTTTGTTTTGCTAACCCGGGTATGATCAAACGATACATACCTTGTTTTAGTGGAATTAACATCGTGCTGTCGATAATTGCTAACCTTGTCGCATAAGCTATACTCAATTCAGCGAGAGAATATACTTTCCCGTGAGAGGCGCCACCGGTCGTTTTGGGATGACACGTGGGCCAACTGTCATTTAAAAAAAACACAACTAATCGTCTCCGTTGGTATCTGTCATTTTTCTTTCGCTATAGAGCTTTTGTCGTACTAAGATCATTTGTTTTTCGAACTTTCATAAACATATTTAGAATTATTTTGCAGATATAACAAGCATTGTGAAATCCCACCTCTAAAATGATTACTGGAATTCCATTTATGAGTTGTTAGCAATGCAGGGGGCAGTCCTTGTGCTGGTATCTTCTCTCACGGGCTAGACTGTAGCAATGCAGGGGGCAGTCCCTGTATTGGTATCTTCTCTCACGGGCTAGACTGTAGCAATGCAGGGGGCAGTCCTTGTGCTGGTATCTTCTCTCACGGGCTAGACTGTAGCAATGCTGGGGGACAGTCCTTGTTCTGGTATCTTCTCTCACGGGCTAGACTGTAGCAATGCAGGGGGCAGTCCTTGTGCTGGTATCTTCTCTCACGGGCTAGACTGTAGCAATGCTGGGGACAGTCCTTGTGCTGGTATCTTCTCTCACGGGCTAGACTGTAGAAATGCTGTGGACAGTCCTTGTGCTGGTATCTTCTCTCACGGGCTAGACTGTAGCAATGCAGGGGACAGTCCTTGTGCTGATATCTTCTCTCACGGGCTAGACTGTAGCAATGCAGGGGACAGTCCTTGTGCTGATATCTTCTCTCACGGGCTAGACTGTAGCAATGCAGGGGACAGTCCTTGTGCTGGTATCTTCTCTCACGGGCTAGACTGTAGCAATGCTGGGGCAGTCCTTGTGCTGGTATCTGCACTCACGGGCTAATGTATAATTTACTACGGACTGAATATTCTATAGCAAATTCATCTGGATTCCAAGAACACTGGACTTCATTAGCACAATAGTTTAATTTTCTATCTGTAACCTGATTAGACCATACTAATAGTTAACTTAGTTTGCCTTGATTTACATTTTTTTAATGACTACTGAGGTGAGTTGGGTAATCATGTTATTTTAACAAAGAAAATCTCTCATTGTAGCTCGCTGAATGCTACCCAGTGGCTAGCTTGACCGGTAGAAGGGAAATTCGTAGCTTGTCGCGATTCGGCTAGAGTTACCGCGGGGAAACTAGGTCAAGCATAAACATTTCCCCGATGTTGAATGACCATCTAGCCCTTCAGTCTGTAGATATCAGGTAACATGGTCGATTCGCCGCTTTGCTTGCACAAAGCAAACTTTGGGCATGCATGTTGTATTGAATTTCCAGAACGTTTAGGCTAAGATTTCACTCGAGAATGTCGTGGTTTTGGTATAAAGGGGAAAAAATATTGTATAATTGTTCAAAAATACTTGTTTGCAATATGACAACTGATTTCTCTAACGTTTTCTAACATTCCCTAGTAAATTCTTGGTAAGTATTGCCAAACAATTATTTTAATTGGTGAAAATCAAATTATTTTTGGTTTTTTAGCATGTTTTTACATTGGAAACCACAGGAAAAATATGTTTGTTGGTTCTTTTGGAACGGAATGTGAAAAAAGTAGGCTTCCCTTGGTAAAGTAACAGGTATATGCTAATTGAGGCTTTTAAAATCTTGTTTTTCTTTTTGAAACTTTATTACTATTGGAAGCTATTGTTGCAATTAGGCTGAGAGATCGGTTTTCTTGCTAAAGGGATTTTAAATGCAAGGAGTGCAGAAATGATAAACTCAGTCCTTTTCTCGCAGAACATGCAAATAACACCGTAAATCCCAGCAAGTTTCAACAAAGGTCGTCTTTTCTAGCAAAATAATCCCATTTCCCGCAGTTTTTGAACATCGCCACAGGCCCAGGGGGCGTTGACATAGCCCAGCCAGTCTCTCAGTAACCCCATACCCTGACAAGCTTCACTATGCCGATGCGTCGTTAAACAACACATATAACCTGCTCCATCGCATGTAACCGAAAGACCTAACTTCGTCTAGCAAGGTCCGAGATATTCTGGCAATCTCTGAACATCTCGCTTTTTCCGACCCGTATCGATCTGATGGTAGTTGGGGGAGGGGATAGTCTACCCTCTAGAACACTTGTTGACGCTTCACGTGGGCTGCCTTCGTCCGCACGACCCAGTTGCCACCCCTCTTGCCCCTAGACCTACTCCCGAACACCCACCCGGCCGGCACACAACGCGAAAGTCAAAAGTAATGCGTGGGCCACCGGGAAAGAAAGGAAACGAGAACTTTATGTGTTAAGTTATGTTATAAAAAGGAAAATGGAGGAGATGTTGGCTATGTAAATAAGGAAGTGTTGGGCAAATGGGGCAATGTGAAGTTTCCAAAAATGGAAAAAGTCATCTGGAGGAGATGAGTTCGTATGAATGCACGAGTTGGTGTGGTTTTGGAAACTTTTCAATTGTCTGAAATGATTAAGAAAGTTTTTGTGTATTGAAAAATGTTTGTTTCAGGACATGGCACAGGTATATGTTGATGTTTGTTGTTACTTACATTTTCTTTTGACGTGGGTTTTTTGTTTAGGTTCGTAAGTGTATCGATTTTCAGGGAAATTTGGATGGCGTACGGGTTATGGCACTTTGTCAATTGTAAGTCAGTAAATTTAAAGAAATGAAAATTCATTTTTGTCATCAGAAGTGTTAGAAAGCATGACCTAAATAGCGTCAGGTAATTCTAGGTCATTCAAACACTAGATATCAATAAAAATTCATGTACCCATAGAATTAATCTCGAGTTGAAACTCTTTTCACTTGAATAAACTTCCGACATTTTAATATTCATACATTTTGGAGATATTATTTTGGTTTATCACTGACAGTAAGACCATGGTACTTAAAATGTCTCGATTGCATTGAATTTATGAAAAGAGGGCAGCGCGGATGTCTTGAAGTCGCCTCGTGTAATTGAGAAATGGCTCTGTGAACAGCTCTATGTGTTCCCAGGACTCGACGCGAGCTATTTTTCCTATAGTACTTGTACTTGCACGACCAAGTCACTCTTCGTAATTGCATTTCCATTAGAGAAGAGCAATCAATTCATAATGTGTCAAAATGTGGAGGATTTTCCGACGTTATAAATTGAGACATGATTCACAGTGAGACTTTCCAACCCTCGGTGAAAAATGCAAGACAACGATGAAATTATTCAAAGCGACTCGGTGCACTTTATTAAAAAGGTGCTAACCTGAATTTCTTTTTGGTTTCATTTTGGCTATCAAAATGGTGATGTTCAAAAATGGTAAAAAAAAAACTGTGTTGGCAATTTTGGCAAACTTTTCAATGAAATGTAACTCGATATTGTATGTGTCCGACTGCAGATCTTTTCCTTGTGCGAACGAGATTGATTGAACGGAAAAACTGGAAAGCCACTTTGAGTTTTCAATCCACCCCCGAGAAAAGTTATCTTCCCCGGGGTCCAACGACTCTAAAAGTTGTCAAGGCAATTTTAAAATTTCGCGGAATGCGAGCGCAAAAATACAGCGGCTATTTCTGGTGCCACTTTGTCTCTGGCAAAGACACAGACGTGTTCATCGCAAAACATTGCCGGAGAATTCGATATGAGAAACGATTTTAATTGGACGTCGGTATGTCTGTCAGAAGTGACAGATTGATGAAATAAAACTCATCAAAAGTTCAGTTAATGAATAAAATTTAAACATTTTAATGTACTCATTTCTCAAAGTCGTATTCCATGGAATAGTTTCAATGAGATAACATGTTTTTCCGGCAGTTGCGCCACCGGTCCCTGGTATCAGAGTGACTGTGAGTATTCACAGCCTCTTGGTTTTACTCATTGGAGATCCGTCATTCTCATCAAATGCACTAAAATCCTTTCAAAAATTATGTGTCCAAGTAGCTCAATTGATTAGAACAACACCCGCGAGAGATTGGAGATCGGGGTTCGAGTTCTCGTTTGGGCATCACGTTTTGCGAGGGTATCAGTGTTTCTAATAAGTTTTTATTTTTATGGATTCGTTCAAATATCTGAAACGATGTTTCTCTAATATCCGGGGTAGAAAAAGTCCTGATAACTCCCATTTACAGAGCACGTTTTTCAACGATTACCCGATTTATCCCCGAGTCAGCGTACCATTGTGAAAACAAACCGTTTTCAATCTATCGCGATCGTAATTTACAGAGTGTGCAAAAATGGCCGTCGATTGCATCAAGCGATTGTGTCCAATCGTGGACGACACAAGAAAGCGACTCGCAAATTGGTTCACGTGCATCTTTAACGACTAGAACGCGTCGAGAAAACTAGACGACGACATCTTGGCAAATTTAGGCACAAAATAAGAGGCCCAAGCATTTTCCATGATGTTTTACCATCGGGTTTCATTGACTTACAGTTTTCTTTGAGGAATCTGATTATAATTACAAACGCTTGCAATGCGCGAGGTATTTTCTTATAAAGAACACTAATTGACCCTCTCAAAATTTGGTGCCCAAATAGCATCACATTTTGAGAGGGTTTCATAATAATAAAAATGTTGAAGGTATCAGCATGTGTCTATCTGGTCAAATTAACAACGGTTTTTCAATGGCTGTTAGACCAGAGTCACGGGGCTATTTTGTATTTTTATTGCGTCGTTAAACACAACAAATGTATCAAAGAAATATTTAAAATCTTAATTTTTGGAAAGCGAATTAAGCAAGATTGAGCCTTGTCAATTAAAAGGTGGTCACTCTCATAATTTAATCATTATTTTCCGTTCGTCACAGAAAGCAAAAATATATACATACATATATATTATATATATATATATATATCTTATATAGTTTTTTGACAAAAACTTTTTTTAGCTGAGTTTTGAATGCTAAGTAAAGAACAACTAAATTTCCAAACGTTTCATAGCTTGTGCCTGTTACTTTATCAAGGGTAAAATCAGTTCTTACAATTTTCCGATAACAAAAGGACCAAAAAAATTTAAAAATTCTTACAAAAATAATTAAGGTCAATAATTAAAAAATTAATATATTGTGTTGGTGTATTTTAGTTTTTGATTTTTAGTATACTTTACGAAACGTTTGGAAGTTAAGTAAATCTTCACTTAGCGTTGAAAGCCCAGTTTAAAAAGCTTTTGTCAAAAAAAAACTTTATTAAAATAAATATATACCGATACTGTCATTGAAAATTCACAGAAAAAGAGCTAATACCAAGCAGCCCATCTTGGTATTATCAATGCAATCGTGAATGGAATCAATAAAGAACCGCTCTGTAAAGCCACCTTACATGCAAAGCGCGAAATACCCGTCGACTTAGGCACACCAAACACAATCAGGACCTCATTCTGCACGCGTCCTTCATCCTGTCGTCCTGACGGATTGTTGTGTAGGCGTAGACTTCATGTAAGCTTGAGTTGAAATCGCATTTTGATATGCTATCTCTTATTGATTTTATGCAGTATCTGATGTGTGTCTGTGTGGGGGTGTGTGGGTTTTCCAGCTCTGTATTGCTTCAAACTACACGAGCCTCATCACATCTCGAACGGCCGACGTCTGAATTATTCAAATCGATTGTCGAAACAGCGTCGTGGAAAACAAAAACTAGATATGACAAGTTTTTCGAATGAGAAATACGTGCGCGACAATCGTATAACGGATTGGTCTTTGTTTCTAGCGGAATGTCATTTATTTTTTTTCTCTAAAATTGCTTGGTATTTGTTTGTAAAAGTGGTATATGTGATTTATTTTGCATGGTTCGTTCGTGAAATTGATGGCGACACGAACGAATTTATAGAGTTTGTGGGCTCGCTTCAATGTTACTGGCTGAATTGGAAATATACAATTGTGAAAAAGTTGTAAAGCATAATAACGTACTGACGTAGCGCTAATGTCAAACTGTCTTCGCGTAAAATGGCCGCCAAATTAATACTTTACAGCGACAAAAATGGAAGACGCTCCTAGGTGGAGTCACTATCGTTTCGAATGTTAGGAAGTTTCATTTCGTTCATTCTCGTAGATTACTCGCATTTGAGACTAGTTTATGCTTAATTAATCTGTTTAAATGCTGACCTCATCGGTTTAAAAGCGTATATCGATATTTTAAGTCGTATTCATTAAATTGTAGAGGTTCACAAACGCCAACGGGTGGCACCCACCGTTACCGCGTGTTGCCGGCTCGTTTGCTCAGCAGCAAGCGTCTTTTAAAAGCTGGGCTGCTAATTATAAATCTATAAACTCAATGGCAGTACGTTTTGTATTTTTTTTTGTCCATCTATACCAGGTGATATAATTCATGATGTGTTACAAAATTCGATCACAAATTTCAGTGGCCGAACTCATTTTTATATGTCACCAACTTGTAAAGATGAATTAGGGGAGGAGGGGTCTAAAAGTCTCAGGGGCAAGTTGT
The DNA here is from genome assembly GCA_947568835.1 of Protonemura montana. NCBI lineage: Eukaryota > Metazoa > Arthropoda > Insecta > Plecoptera > Nemouridae > Protonemura > Protonemura montana. The sequence continues at coordinate 5,963,289 of OX387608.1, forward strand.
CTCAGTGTTTAAATCTCGACTCTAAATGGTATCAGAAGCAAAATACTGATCCGGGTTACTTCGACGTCTAAATATCTTACTATTCTGAAAATTTCATTCGTTTCGGTGCATAATTCACACTCCTGGAAGAGATTGTTTGTTTTGACAGGTGGTTAGTAACTTTTCTGCTGCTAAGTCATTTCATATTTGACGTAACAATACCTATCCATCTAATTGAATGTCCATGTTTATATTCTTTTAAGCAAACATAATGTCTGTTTATAATTTTTCTTATATGATGAATGTATGCACGAGAAGTATATTAATTTTAAATATAAAGCTGAAAGTCTATGATGAGTCTAGTTGTCACAGAATGACATAACCCCAGAAGTAAAGATGAATTACTTTGAAGTCACGATCATCAAATGTAATAACAATTTTCCACAACAATAAAACCGAGAAAAAAAGCGTGGGAAAAAAGTAAGAAATTCGGCTAGACCCATTTCTCACCCCTATACGTCAAGCAACAAGCAATAACATGGTTTACTCTGAACAGAAAGCGTATAGTCGCTGTACCACCACCCTCTAGCTAGTTCCCGACGTAGCCATCATCTCAAGCATTCCATTTTGCAAGAACGTCCCGAAGAAAGTGCAAAGAAAACATATATAATATCGCTCCGCCAGACTTATTTATTTTCCATCAGTGGCTTGGCAAGAAGGGAAATTTCCTCTACGCCAACAAGTAACGTTTGACCCAGTTTTCTTCGGGTTTCCCTCTAGGAAAGTTCCTTGCTGGGTTTACTCTGCTGAGGTATTGGGATAGATAGGCAGGATATAAAAGTTCGATAAAAAAAAAACTCAGGTGCGAAGAAAATGAAAGAACCAGCTCGATTGCGAGCGATTTGAATTGCAATTTTCACCGAAAAACTTTCCTTCGGGTTTGAAGATTTTCTAAAAGCGTTCAGATCTGAGGTCAACTTATATTTTATTTCTGCCTGTTTTGTTGGATTGGAAGATTAACCGTTCATATTCAATGAAAACTATTGGTCGCCAGTATTGGTTGATTTTAAACGTGGACCGAACGGTTTGGCGTGTTAGAAACACCGGTTCTCATGAGATCACCGAAGATAAGCAACACTACGCTGAGTCAGGTATTTGATGGGTGACCATCATAAACATGACCAGTTCTGTTCGGGAGAGAGGTTGGAAGTATGAAAGTTAGTACAGCAACTTCATTCGCCTTGCTTATCAACCACCCGACAGCAAGGATTTGTGGAAGAAATTCTGTTGTTTTTGTACCGTCCTTCGGAAGGGATGATAAGCCGGTGGTCCCCTTGGTACTCTTCGACTGGAGTAGGCTACGTGCCGGCATCGGGTTTCCCATCCTTCCTTCTAGGCTAGGTTAGGTTCATCTTCATCCTCAACATTATCCACTCATTCACTGACGCTATTAGACCAGTGCCGCAGGCCCCGATGACAAAACAGTGCGTCGTTAAATAAAATCATCAATCAATCAATTTTAAACATGGAAAACTATTGGATACCGCCATCGTTGCTATCAAGGAGATAAATTTATCTCCTTGATAGAAATTTGTTGACTTGTAGATATATCGACTCTCTAGAACTTCGGGGTTTAACAGTTTTGGAGTTATAAGAGTCAAAAAATGTATTGATTTCCACTCAAATTCCCGCCAAACAGAGCTTTTAATATCCTGTCTCCCCAAAAAGAAGGGGATTTTAGTATATTGAAATTCCATTATAAGGCGAAACTTTTTTAAAAAGTTCAAAAATAATTTTAATTATAAGTTTAAACATAAATCGATTGGTGCCCACGCTCAGCACAAATGTGAAGCTGAATCACTTGCATGCAACAAGTTTCAAATATCGAAAGTGAACGTCGAACGGTTTTTTGTTTTCATGTTGGATTTCCTCTCCGTTGCGTGGCGATAGAAACAATCTGAATTGTTCTCCAGGGAACAGTGCGTTACTCGGACAGACTCTGAACTGATCCAACCACTGACATCGCCGTGAATGGTCGAGCAATCAGCAGAATTAGTTTGCTCCTTGTTCGAAACAAGTTTGGAAGATGCAAGTCTATTTAAAACGAAGCTCTTTTCATTAAGGTGAGATACAAAGAAAGAAATTCAGCTTAAACAAACTAGGAACGAAGAAAACAGAAGTAACCATATATATTCTAGTTTCTAGGTACATGTGTATCGAACGGGCTTGTTAGAAACACCGGTTCTCATGAGATCACCGAAGTTAAGCAACACTGCGCTGGGGCAGGTATTGGATGGGTGACCATCACATACATGACTATTTCTGCATGGGAGAGAGGTTGGAAGTATGCAAGTTAGTACAGCAACTTCAATCGCCTTGCTTATCAACCTCTGGAGAAATCCTGTGGTTCGCGTTGTACCGTCCTTCGGAAGGGACGATAAGTCGGTGGTCCCCTTGGTGCTCTCCGACAGGAATAGGCTACGTGTCAGCACCAGGTTTTCTCTCCTCCTTTCTTGGCTAGATTAGGTTCATTATCATCCTCATCATCATCCACTCATTCACTGACGCCATTAGACCAGTGCCGCATGGCCAGATGTCAAAACAGTGCGTCGTTAAACACCACAAATCAATCAATAATAGGTATAGGTAACAAAGATGTATTCAACTATAGTAAACAATGATCATGAAATGATAAAATCGTTCTTAAACGCAATTTATCAACGGATGGTTAAAGATTTAGCGCCCTGTTAAATCGTTTACAAACAAATTTATGTCATGATTCCAGATAAAGGGGTTTTATTACGTAGTTACGATTGGAATTGTGTTTACGGCCTGCGGATTTGTTTCTGAGCCAAAAACAAATCAACACAAAGCCGAGACATGGTGGAGAAAAGAGTGAAGCTTTAGGTCGAGATCTTCCGACATTGTAATGGTATTTGTTGGCGTGGGTTGATCTCCTTCCTCCCTTCGGTACAACTGAGAAGGGATCATGGTAATCGAAGAGAATTGTGCTTGACGACAGCGATGGACTTGTTTCGTGGGTGATTTGAGATGGAACATTTTTAGGGTTGTTAGGTCGTTTTCAGGAGTCGATACTTGCAGTGGCGCAATCTTTGCGTTTGGTTTTTTTTTCTAGGGACCTTTTGGTGGTGTGTTGAATTGGAATGAGTACCTATCTATTGATGATTTGGCTTGTGATTGCTTCGCAAAAATTGTGAGTAATTAAAAGATCGCTTACAATTTGCAAATTGGTTTTAAATTAGATTTTAAGACATTTGTAAGCCTAATTTCAGTAATTTTTACCAAATATTATTTTCTTAGCAATTATTTGGCTTATTAAATTCAGTGCATACATCATAATCAGTTGAAAACAATTTCTTCTCGGCCTGTATTGCCTTTTATAGTTATTTGTCTAAAGATTTATTGTTTTGTCTCTTTAAAAACACTTCAAAATATGGTAGAATCAGAGCTAATTTTTATCAAAATCAGACCTAACTTGAGTTAAGCTCGGCTTAAATGATCTAGGTTCAAATTTAAATCAGAGTTCATCACAAAAAAAAATTATTGACAGCTACAAAATATATTTTGTTTGATGCGACAAAACAGTGCCTTCTAGAATTAATGTGAAGTTTAAATATCAATGTCTATCTTTTTTTTAGCTATTTTTTAAATTATCTTCTGTTTAACCTTTGAAAATATTAGAAATTTAATAAACATGACTTTGACCTTCAACCCTAATTTAGTCTAATGTTGGTATTAGGTATCAAAGGACAACAAATTTCACAAAATCACGCATTCGAAATATTTATACTCAATCCTAATGAGGTTAAAACAAAAAAATTCTAAAAGCGATGACATGAAAGTTGAGACCTAACAACATTTGATCCTGGCCGACCAGCAACGTCCATCAGCAGGACTTTTATGTATCGCTTGGCCTGGACCATTCGAGATCGTCCATTAAACACACACACACAGCACGTGTATATCGCTTCCACCCCTCGCCACGTAAGCACACATGGCGGCCATTGAACCTTTCTAATGGGTAGTTTCACGAAGAAGACCTTACTGGCAGAACTACTTGATTAAAACGTACGGTCCTATCTCCTATGAAAGGCTTTGTCGAAACGGCGTACAGCCATTTGTAAATCTAGACATCCGACCTATCATTGATATTATATTTATAAAATTTTAAGTGCATAATTGGAAAGGAAGCTAGACTAGAAAAATGTGCAACCGAACCGGGATAGGAACCCGGGACCTCCTAATTGCCGTTCGGGTGCTCATTTTTCCAGTCTAGCTTCCTTTCCATCATCCACTTGCTGGTTTAAACTTCTTAGTGGAAATGCCAGAAAACCAAAAAAACACTACAATTTCATAATTGACATTTCTCTCTTTAGATCTGATCAGATTTTGGTTTTTATCTCAATAATAGTTTTTATTTGTATCGAATTTGGTCCAGCATTTAGAAACTTGATGATATACCAGAGAAGTTTAAAAAAAAATTGAACTCATATCGGAAAATATGATGACATTATAGCTATGTACCATGCCTGATAATTGTATACCAGCAATTTCTTTCCCACCCAAGCCTTATTTGCGTTTTTTTCTCGTTTTTCCACTTAACCAACAATTCCCACGGGTTTGTTGGTTAGCTTGATATTAGTATCATTACAGTCCCAGTGCAAAAGTTTGACAAAATTAAATAATTAATTCATATCACACTCGTTCAACAAGACTCAGCATGTCTCACGATAGCAAAGCGTTCGCCTATTAAACGCAAAAAATTCTCCCCAATCCAAGAAAATTTACTCAAACGCCACTGACTAGCTCAGTTACATCCCCCATTAATGCATACTACATCATCTTGGTCCAGTCCATACCTGCCTAACCCTTCCCACACTCCCAGCCCGGCACGGTCGACACCAAAATAACCCTGGGATCCCCGGGACTAAGGTGAAATACCGGAGCGCGCTAATCCCGATTCTCTCAGATGACGCCGCCAGCCTTGGTTGCCGCTCGACGGCGATGTCCATTACGCTAAGTCGGCGACTAATTGCGTCGGGATGCCCGGGGGGTGACGTCGGGACGTAGGTTGACATTGGCGACAGTGGCGAGCAAACCATGTTTGATCTTAACAATTTTTGTTGGTTTTTTTGCTAGACCAGTCCTCACAAGTTCACGATTTTGTGAGCTCCTTCAAGTTCCACTTAGTGCCGGTGGGTGGCGATTTTTAACGACCCTAAACCAACATGGCGGACCGGTTGTTTAAATTTGTGAGTTGAAGGCTGAGAGCAAGGTTTAAACAGTACTACAGTACTGTATAAACCTTGGGATAAGAGTAGATTCAAACCAAATAACATAGCAGAGAGCAGTTTTCATTGTGAATGGATGAATCTGTTCACAAGATGGCTACTTTTTGGAGCTTTTTCGAATCTGAATGATAACTGCCACCATAAAAGAGTATAGGTATAATTATGAGTTACTTATTACTCTGAAAAGAATGTGGTGTGAACGTCTTTAGTGGAAAAACTACTCGAAACAAACAAAGAGTAATAAGATCAATTGAAACAAAATCTAGTTAGAAACTTCATTTCGTTTTAGATAAAGATGGATGTATCTGGTTGGCTTTGACCATGGACATGAGTTTTCAACTGGCAGTTACCGTTTGAATTTTCTAAGGACTATTGAATATGATGTAAATTGCAAACGCTTGCAATGCGCAGGGTATTTTATTGTTATAACACTACTACCATCTCAAAAATTAATACCCAAACGGGGACTCGAAAATAGGTGGAACATAGATGGTCGAACATTTTATGGCGATCGGGGTTCGAAACACCGTTTGGGCATCAATTTTTGAAAGGCAAGCCGTGTTCCTAATAAGAAATTATCTACGGACATTTTTGAAACTTTGAAAATAGCGTCTTGTTGAATTCAAATTCACGCTAACACTTAAAAAAAATTATGTGAGTAAAGAAATCAGTGATTTAGGTTTTGAAAGTTCCGCACGAGGTTTATGTACACCGCTGGCTGGCAGTTTGACAGCATAAAGCTAGTACGTAGAAGCAAGGGTACGTATAGCCACTCGGATAAGAGGATTATGTCGCGTAACGACTCCGACGGATCGAACCTCAAGCCTTGGCGGCGATCAGAACGAATCGCCAATCTACCAATCCGTTTTAATGACGTCGTATCCTTCCCACTTTTTATCCTCTGACTCTACAATCTAAGTTTCTTGCGGGATGGCAGCTGGGGAATCTGTATTTTAGAATTGCTTGGGATTGAGAAAATTGCCTGTAAAAGTTGCGAAGCAAGCTTTGTAAGAATCTGACAGTATGATACACCTAGTTGAAGATTCATAGAATAGATGAAGCCCACTTGCAGTTTTGTGTATCAAAATTGTTTATTTTTACAAAACGCGCTAATAAGAAAATGAACTTCCGTTCGTTAATATAGGGTTTGTATGGGGTTAATTTGGGGTCATTGAAATAACTGTACCTGCGGTACTTAGAGTAAATTTAGAAACCAGTAAATTACGACTCATAAGTGTGTACGCATTTAAGTACGCGAGATTCTGATTTGTTACTAATTTAATCTGAAAATACCGACAAAATATGGACACCATCTGCAATACCAATCGATATTTTTCGACTAGAGCTGCCGGATGAATTTCAATTACATGTACATTTTTCATTTTTAATTTTTCGTGTACATTTCATTTTACTAAAATCACGTGTCCAACAAATCCTTGGCGGACAGAGTAACGTAATTGAAAGATTTTTCAGATTTTTTTACATTCCAAGTTTTTCACAAAACAGTGCATAGCGATTGCATGCATCTTGTATTTATATGAAATGTGTGTTCAAACGTTGACCTAGATCGTTTGAAATGGCGTATATGGCTATCAAATATTTTGAGAATCTCTGAACCAGAACTGAAAAGCATGCTGAATTGATGTTAAATATGATTTAAATTGCAAATTCTTGCAATGGACAGAGTAATTTATTACTAGGAACACTAAAAACCTCTCAAAAATTGGGTCCATAATATTTTAGGTCTCAGTACTTTGTGTCGCTAGTCACGTTCAAAGCTTTATAATACCTTCTCAATCGTGCTTTGAAGGCCGTTGGTAAATTCCTCTACGTCTTCGTACAGCAACCACTAAATAGTAATACCACATCTTACATAACAAATTCGTGAAAGCCTCAATAGGAGCTTCCGGAAGCTTCCCGTTCCCGGTTTTGCGTGTCACACTGCGTTCCGCGTTTCCGTTCACGCTGGTAAGACAGGGGAAGGGGGCAATATAATCCAGGTTCCTTGGTCGTCTTCTTACGCAGCTACCCAAGAAGCTGGAAGGAAACCGGGACGCTAGAATTTATAGCATGGGACATGCAGTGAGTTTTAAGAATGTAACTGAGAGTTATTACAACAATAGGGATGGTCGGGTTTTATGCGGAAGACGTGTCTGAATTTCGTCATCAGTTTGTTGTCCGAGTGGGGATTAAAGGGCCAAGAGTGGCAAATAGGGAAGGGGTGGGTGGGGTTAATCAAGCGAGATGTCAGTAATACACTGCTGAAAACTACGTCAAAGATTTTGATTCAAGAAAATAAGAAATGTTTTAAAAGCTTTGCCGACAGACATCCATTTTAAAAACCTCTTTGATACTTTTCTACTTTTCAGTTGAAACCGTTCACTTGACTTCAAATAAAGGAATGTTTTTATGAAAAAGAAAATTCAAGCTATATATAAAGTTGTATAATCGTTATACATTTTTAAAACGATCTGCTTGTTTCGTAGTGTTTAATGCCGCATTGTTATTGACAACAGGCCTGTGGCACTGGTCTAATGGCGTCGATGGATAAATGGCTGGTGTTGAAGATGATGATCAATCAAACCTAACCTAGCCATAAGGGGTAGGAGGGGAAACCCAATTCCATTTTGTAAGCGATGAGTTACTATAGATTCTTCAATTCAAACAAGAAAATTGCAATAAAATGTATTTAAAAATGATAGACGTCATTTTCTTTGGAATAGTGAATGATTATATGAAAAAAAAATATTCCAACAAAGCAAATGTGATCAATGTTCAAGTCTAGCTTCCTTTCCAATGTGATCAACTTTTCGCGTTTTGATGCGTTAGCAACTTTCATTTCTTGTTTTATTTTAGATTTGATTGCAAAAATACCGAGTTTATTTTGGTTAGACTAGAAATGAAAGTATGTTCTGGTAGAAATAATAATTTGCAAGACTACCATGGAACAAGAATTAGAAAAAAAAACAAGAAGAGCTGAGAGCTGTGAGCCTGTAGTGGTGGTTTTCAGACATAAAAACAACCAAAAGCACGACCAAAAGTAGAATTTATTTTAAGTAGAACTTTGAAAGGGGGCCGAGATAAATGAGTTTACTTCGCGCTGTAATGGAACTTACGGGCCAGAATGTTCCATTCTAAATTCATAGACATCTGAGAGACGATATGAACGAAAAAATGGCGTGGGTCTGTATTGAGGAGGCATGGTGGAGGAGCCAAAGTGGAGGAGCCATAGTGGAGGAGCCATGATGAAGGAGCGAAAGTGGAGGAGCCATCATGCCATCATACATAAACAAGGAGCATAACGAAAAGCAGATTTGTGGGTTTTGACACCGATACTCGCGGTTAATTAAGTTGGCTATCAGATATGAAAACAATCGGGTTAAAATTTCTACAGTTTGACAGAGAACGTTAATTTTTAATTCAAATCTCAATCGTTGTTTTCTGCAAAAATCCGCTCTAACCGTCCTGAGAGCTACTTCTAGAAATCTCCTCCATGTCATAACGACTAATTAACCCGTAGTGTAGTCTACTGGGAGTCTTCCTTTTCTCTCATCTGATCCCCTATAAGCCTGCTCGTCCCGAAATATCCCGACCCTTTTATACGGGTATTTTTTCAGGGTCTCTTCTTCCCAACTAACTCTCATTTTTCCAGAGAGCGAAGAAAATCTCGTCCCTTGATTCAACTTTCACCCTAGATGTTAGATCGAACATTTCGATCAACGGCGAGATTTAATCCGACGCAGTCCCTAGTTCTGCCAGCTGAAACACAACCCAACGTTAAAAAAAATCTTTATTACCAACTCCTAAAGTGGAAACCAGATGAGCCCGCTCCAATATCAAATCTCCCGAAAATGTAAAAAATTAAAACCTCAGACTAATTTATATCTTCCCTTCAAACTCACACTCCTATCACCCATTTAAAAAAAATTACGTCCGGTTCTTTTGATTTATTTTCCATTCAGACCCTTTCCAAAATAAAATACGGCTGCCGGCCGGGAAATCCATTTCCAGAGAGGTTAGTTTAGCAAACGAAGGTGCAACTAATTCGTTTTAGCAGATCGCGTCTGCCTGATAATTTCGCATATTTCATTCAAGAGATTAGCAAATAATTTATAGCCGCCGACGGCAAATCTTTGCAAAGGTGAGGTCTTCATTATCCTGCACCAGCGCAATTTGTTTAGGATCTGGCGAACTCAGATTATAGGGTCACGACCACCAGGTGCACTTGGGGTAACGTTTTGAGATTAAAAAAATGTGCTGGAAATGAAAATATGATATTGTCAGTCTCTGAAGGAGGTGCAAAGTTGGTGCAGGCTGTAAATTATACACCTTTCGTTCCTTCCCATTTTTTTTTCGATTTATTCGAATTTATTTTTTTTATTATTCCCTGTGTAGTTTTTATATCATATACTTATCATAAATCACCGAACACACTAGCGGAGTGAGAGCGTCATGTCTGTTTTTTCTTTGCGGAGGTCCAGGTTCGATCCTAGCGGTCGGCTATCCTGGTTATGGTGATACATGATTTTACCCAACGTCAATGATAGTTCTTCTACCAAAAGGCAAGACGGCTTCCTTACGGTTTTTTGGGTTTTCAGTTTAAAGTTTTACCCGATAGGCAAGAAAGAAGTTGGCGGACAGTAGGACATGCTTGTAAATTGAAGAGAAAAACTTTCAAAGACAAAAATTAAGAATTTTTAGAGGGGGAAAAAGTGCATCGTACAAAATGTGATTTTTTACACACTTGATAAACAAATATGTTAAAAATTATTTTTATGAACGAGCTGCAGTCATGAATAAAATAATAAGTTGGAATAGTGCATAGATTTATCGCCGTAAAGCTGACAATTTCTACTAATCTTGAAATGGTTTTTCAAATACTTCAGATACCAAAATATGCAAATCCAACACACAAAAAACTCTTGTCAGCTGTTCAAGAAAAATCTCTCTGAACTTTTGACCTCGACGAGATCCTGCATTTCCCTGGCACCCAAATCTCGGTCGACAAGCGTCACCACGTCTCATCGAAATAAACGACCAAGTTTTCCCGGCGCCAGGAAAAGTGCCATGAAAGTTTGATCTTAGACGACAGCACTCGCTTGTAATATTTACGTATCAACTCGTTACCATTATGGTCATGTCCGCAAGTTGGGCCCAAAGATGGTGACACGGGTGAGCAATTACAACGGTGCGCTTTTCTGGGTAGTACAAGTTGGATTTTTTTTTTTTTTTTTTTTTTTTACTGATTGAAGAGATTTGGAAAGGCAATCAAAAAGTTTTTCCAAAGTTGTGACGACTGAGTTTGAACCTGACTTTTCGTAAGAGAATGTTGTTTTTTAATATTTCTATTTGAGCGCTGATATACCATCTTTATGAAGTACCGCTAGGTAAGAGAAATCACGGCTGGTATTTTAGAAATCTGCCACAAGAGTGTGTTAGCATCGCGACGGTGAGGGAGACAACAGAGGAAACTGTTTCAATGGCTGGCATTGTTAGTGAGACAAGACTACATTGCAAACAACACCAATTGTTGAAAGAGACAGAAGAACTTTGCGGAGTACCCCAAGGTATCGCATAAAATTGTAACCCCAGTGAGTGACATCTGTGATGTACTCGCTATTATTTTGTTTTAATACTTAAAAAAAAAGTCTCCAAAACTAGTTCTAAAAATTAGTTTGTATAGTTTGTCAATATTATCGATAAAAACCAACATAGCAAAAGATCGCACAGATCCTTGCACTAAATTAACCTACAGTTGGAAAGTCAGCCATTTTCACTAGAAAAGTTTGTCCCTAAACTTCTGGAAAGTCGAAATCGTAAGCGAACCAGATAAGAAATTGATGCCAAGCCGGACTACGGGTCAAGAGGGCAACGCGGGAATCCTCCTTGGTATGTGTGTGCGTGTGTGCGTGTGCATGTTACTGCCCACGTTGCACTTCCCGTATACTGCATCGTCCTTTCATGTTTATAGGAACCAAGGTCCCGAGAGGAACACACGGCTGTGTAAACGGTTGGCAGTTGCAGGCATAAAATGACCATTAAACACACGCTTTTCGACGACTGGAATTTGTCAAAGATCTTTTATGTCACCTCGTAAAACAGGGAATTATCGGCAAAGATGCTCTTATTTGTCTAACGTGTTACTATATATGTAGCTATTAGGTATCGATAAAAAAAGTAAATGGGTTAACATTTCAATTGGTAGAAGAGACAATTTTTATTATTTTTGTTTCGATGTTAGCTTTAAGATATATGGGACAAGTATGAGGTTAAATCAGTTATAACTAAGGCATTTATGGACGCAGCCACCAAAAAAAATATTCCCGTGGTATTATGAAAAGTCCTCATAGCAAAAACTAACTATAATTTTCAAATGTATGTGACATGTGACATGATGTTCACTTTATTTGTCCACGTGGGTTAGCACGAAGAAAAAAACCTGGTTGAATTGAAAGACATATCGATGTAATCATCTTTAGCGATCGCTGGACCAGAAAGAAGTGGACTCAATTTCCGCGACTGCCCCGTCCGAAGAGCATATATATATCTCTCTGCTGAAGAGACTTGGGCATCACTTCCGTTCGGAACACATGCACCAAAGTCCACCCTACTACCCTCAACAGCCAGCAAAAATGCGAGCGAGACTTTTTCCAATATCCACATTTCACGAGCAGCTCGGCGAGAGGTTTCATATAATTGACACGAATTGAATACGGATAGAAATTATTTCCATGATACATTGCAGGAAAAAAAGAACGAATCTAACTCTGCTAGCCAGTTCATAATAAATCGGTCAAGAAAATAAAGAAGCTATCTATACTTTTTGCTCATCTCAATCCGGGTATGTGTTTTGTATTTGTTAAAAATGATTCAAACTTTATATTATCATTGCGAATGTTAAGCGAAGCGATATTATCAAATGCTGGAAGGGTGTGTGTCGTTTTTTTCCTGCTCCTCCGTACTCACTTCATTTGCTCGGCATTGTTATTGTGATTCGGGTTTTTTTTTCAGGCAAATAATTCACAATACCGAGAATTTTTATCCCAAAAAGTATAACGAATATTTTGTTCAACTCGCGTGCAAGACCCACGGGTATTTTTTTTTTTCATTGTAAAAAGAAATAGATTGCGCATTCGTTTTTAATCAGCAGCCATATTGAAGTCAAAATGTATCCAGTTTTTAGATTCATCATAAAGCATAAAACAAAAAACGCATGAGCAAACATTCTGGCGTGCTATGAACATCACGGACAGGCGAATTTGGGGGGAGTGAAAACAGAACATGATATTAAAGTGAATAGGTTTTAAGAGTAGGCGCCAGACCTAAGAAAATATGCAAATAAAATATGGTTGAACAGCAAAGCACCATGTTTTGAATCATTTTGAGCCTCAAAAACGCCAAAATATCACATTTACAGCAAAACACGTGTTGTTTTCCACCAGTTCCACTCCATTACAGAAGCTAACAACGATCAAACTTTCACTGTAATTAAAATTGGTTCTTTTCTTACTAGTACGACCGCTATAAATCTCATTTTTTCTATAAAGAAACAACTAATTCAATTTCATTTTCGCCGTGCTTTATTTAGCAAGAATAAAGCTCTACTCGAGTGAATTGAAAATGAAAACTAAATGTAACGGGAACATGGCGTGGTTCTCGGCTATAAAAACACCTTTCATCGTGGAGCACGATAGCGCCCCGGAGAAATGTTCGAGTCACACTGTTATTTGATTAAATAATAGCCATATTTAAATCGGCGAGGAAATTGATTTTAAACCGTTTTATAATGATAATATAGTCCAGAAACGTTGGCAACGTTTAGATATATAAATTTTAAAACGTTGCAGATGGCCTAGCAATTTGATTACAAGGTAAATTTAGCCAAACACGGTGTCTATCGTTATAGGTTGACGTTGGAGAAATGAAAGTTAGTACATCTTCACTCGCCTTGCTTATCAACCTCTCTACAGATGGATTTGTGGAGGAATCTTGTTGTTCGCGTTGTACCGTTCTTCGAAAGGGACATTAAGCCGGTGGTCCCCTTTGTGCTTTTCGACAGGAATAGGCATACAAAGAAGCACCAAGTTTCCCCTCCTCCCTACTAAACTAGGTTAGGCTCATCATCATCATCATCATCCACTCATTCACTGATGCCACATGACCAGATGTCTAAACAGTACGTCGTTAAACGGCACTAATCAATTAATCAATTGAATGAGTTGCAAAGTCATAGCTCAACTCAAATTTGAAATAGGAAAGTTAAGTTAGAAAAAAAGGCAGATTTTGGTGCAAAGGGATTCAATGGGCTTTCTATGTTAATCTTATGAGAGAACACATTTGAATTTGCTCCAAATTTGATTGAGAAATCCAAAACGTATATTCCCTACACGCTTTATTATTATCTGAACCCAACTTTTAGAAACTTTGTAATGAACTCAAAGCCATCCAAGTTACTTTCAAATCAGTGGAACTCATCAAACAACACGTTGCTCATCCTAAAACGCGAGCGCACCCCTATGTATCCAATACCGCGCTAGCAGTTCACCATCCTGTCGATAACTCTCGAGAAACGCCGCCCCAAATTCCGTTACCAAACGCGCCCGGCCACTTAACGCTTCAAAATTTGAATAACTGCCGACAGGTCAAACGCCGCGGGAATCGCGTTAGCTGTCGCTGAGCATTATCTCACCGAATTGCCAGCTACAACGTTAACCACGTGGCCTCTGAATAAAAAAAAAAACGCTTTCCGATCAATGTTATCAAGGAGAGGCAAAATAACAGGGAATCTAGACTTTAACAAGCGAGTTATTCAACCGCGAAGCAATTCGTCCGATGGATCTTTTCTATCCAGAAATAACATCTCACCTGCCGTCAAATTCGCTATCCCATCACACGCTCATCTTCCGACACGTCGTTATAAAATGCAATTTCTATTCAAAGTGCACATGCACATTTCTTTTTCTCGGAACATGACACGGATATTGCACGAGATATTGCGGTTTATAGTGAGTGAACAAACGAACCGGCAACACGTGGTAATGGTATGTGCCACCCAATGGCGATATTGGCCGTCCTTTTCAACAAACCTCTAAAACTAAATAATTACGACTCAAAATATCGATGCATGTTTTAAATTAGCATTGATACAGATTAATTTTGCGTAAACCAGTCTCAAATACGAGTAATCTGCGAGAAAAAACGAAATCAAATTTCTTAACACCCGAAACGACGGTGACTCCATCTCTGGATGACCACCATTTTCATCGGTAATGTCCATATCGGCCACTATTTCCCACGAAGACAGTTTAACATTAGCACTGAGACACTAACAAAACCTGTAAACCCAATGGTGCAAGTGTTGTGAGAATAAAAAAAAATTGGGTTATGTAGCATGTTCTATCTTCTATCCAGGTAACCAGATATCTGGGACGGGGATGGGCTGCTCTGGGTGGCGTGGGATTAGGGTTCTTGGTCTAATCCCCAGGATCCTTCATGTGTCACGTGATGCAGAGGGAGCGACTCCTGGCATTCCAATAAAAGGGGTATGTCGCCACCGCCGTAAAGGGTTTCGGGGAGGGGGAGGCAATGACCAAACAAACTCGCTTTGCGTCTTGAGGAAGGAAAAGAGATCACTTCGGATCTGAACTGTATTGACGGGGAGCTGTGCACTGATTGGCAAATATGTTTAGTTGAAGAGTTTTATTTATAAGGTAGAGAGGATTTTACGCGATATGTTACTTGTTTAACGTTGTCGATTTTGTCAGCTTTTGAAGGGTTTTTGGAGGTCATTACAGTCTCTGTGTAGAGAGATCAGCAAGTAAATTTGATTTAGGAACTAAATTCAGTCCGAAACTGAAAATGGTGCACAGAATTTATATTCCAAAATTGCTGTACCGTAAACTTAAATCAGGAAGAGTAAACACTATTCAGTTTTCCAGTTGGGTGTAAGACGTAAAGTTTGTGAATAAGAGCAACGAACTAAAGATGTAAGGGATGTTTAATCCATTCGCACTCAACTTTTCATATTATGCTTGTAGAGAGAAATTGCTTGTTAGTTATCGGAAAATTGTCAGGACTGCTCTAACCCTTGAAGAAGTAACTGGTACATGTTACGAAACGTCGGTAAATTTTAGTTGTCCTTAACTTAGCATTCAAAACCCATTTCAAATAGTTGTTGTTAAAACTAGAGCTAAGTATAATTCAAGTAGACATGAGTCTAAAATCAATCATGCTTGTTAGTTATTTTTCTATTTCTTGGGCCGAGCTGAGTTGGCGATTGTTTTCTTAAAGTACCAGAGTTTGTACCGGAATTTGTACCGAAATTCGTGCCGGAATCTGTACTGGAATCTGAACCAAAATATTTCCAAATTTGGTAAAATATAACTGGATGAGCGTACGAAAAGTAGCTTGTATATTACACAAGTTTAATAGTCGTTGAGGTTAGCATTAATGAAGATAATTTGAGCAAAAAACCAGTCTCAAATGCGAGTAATCCTGCGAGAAATAACAATTTTAACATTTTTGACACTCGAAACGACGGCGAGTCCACCTAGAAGCATCCTCCATTTTTGTCGCGGTAAAGCAGTTTATTTTTCGGCCAATTTTCGTCGAAGACAGTTTAAAATCAACGCTATGACAGTACGCTAGTATCCAGTTTACCAGTATCCTAGAGAGAGAATTTAAACGGGAAAATAGAAAATGCATCTCCCACCAAGATGAATCTTTACACTGTTGATTTGTTGATTGCTCTTGGACAGGGGTTGACTGGTTGAGTCAGCACCGTACCAACAAAATCAGCACCGTCAGAGAGCAGGCATCGCTCACCACCATGTTTACAAAACACTGTTTACACTACTGGTTGGATTTAATTTCGACTTTTTATAACGTTTGATTAACCTTTATATGTTTATTCGTTTATTGATTTAGTATGTTCAGAACATTTTATTCCGACAGGGGCGCCACCGGTCGTTTTTGGGTAAAATGTGGGCCCAGGTGTTAATTAAAAAAAAAAAATCTTCAAATCATTTCCGCTGATGCCTTGATGTGCATTTGCTCTAAAGATTTTGCTTGGCCAAGATCATTTGTTTTTTTCATTTATAAGAAATTTTGTAGCAATTATAATAATTTTGGGTATGTTGTCTGATTATAAATCCCTCCACTAAAATCAGAACTGAAATTTCGTTCATAAGTTGGTAACAATCATGGTAAAAATTCAGGGGGGGGGACAGTCCTTGTGCTGGTTTCTTCTCTGACGGGCTAGACTGTAGTATTGGAGGGGGCAGTCCTTGTGCTGGTATCTTCTCTCACGGGCTAGACTGTAGCAATGCTGGGGACAGTCCTTGTGCTGGTATCTTCTCTCACGGGCTAGACTGTAGCTATGCTGGGGGCAGTCCTTCTGCTGGTATCTTCTCTCACGGGCTAGACTGTAGCAATGCAGGGGACAGTCCTTGTGCTGGTATCTTCTCTCACGGGCTAGACTGTAGCAATGGAGGGGGCAGTCCTTGTGCTGGTATCTTCTCTCACGGGCTGGACTGTAGCAAAGCAGTGGACAGTCCTTTTGCTGGTATCTTCTCTCACGGGCTAGACTGTAGCAATGCTGGGGAGCAGTCCTTGTACTGGTTTCTTCTCACACGGGCTAGACTGTAGCAATGCAGTGGACAGTCCTTGTGCTGGTAACTTCTCTCACGGGCTAGTCTGTAGCAATGCTGGGGACAGTCCTTGTGCTGGTATCTTCTCTCACGGGCTAGACTGAAGCAATGCAGTGGACAGTCCTTGTGCTGGTAACTTCTCTCACGGGCTGGACTGTAAAAACTATCGAAGCTATAGTTTGCTTTGAATTTGACGATTTGTTGCAAACACGGCGGAAATTGGCGGTGATGGTCAATCCAGTGCCGTTCTGGTTGCTCATGGTTATATTATGGTTATGGTTATAGAGAGAACCAATCAATAGGCTTACACCGAATTGTAATTATCGCCGATGCATCCGGTGATTGGATTTGCGTTGCGTTATTAGCCATTGTTTCGAGGGGCCCGAAGTATAGGATTTTTGGATAATGATTTGTGCGTTTGTGATCTCCTGTCAGTCGGATGATTTGCATTTGATTTGATTAGTGGATGGAATTATTTTTGACGGAATGCTTTTGAGAGAAATGTTGGGCTGCCTTGTGTAACATGTGGTCCAATAATAAAGTTACATTTTTATTTTTTGACCAGCTTAAATCCTGCAAATGTTATACACGAGCAAATAAAGAATTTAATTGAATGGTAAAGAGATCTCTGCGATGCTTTGCAAAACAGCTAATTGAAGGGTCATGGGTACTTAGTCAATGTTAAACTTTTTCCGGAGCAAACTAGCCTACTACTGGTACCGGTGGAAATCACCCGATGGCGCTTGCGGCCGTCTTTTTTAACAAACCACTTCATTCAAATAATAACAAGTCGAAATATCGGACTATGTGTACTGGCATAAATAAAGAATAATTTTGCGTTAACCAGTCGTAAATGCGTGTAATCTGCTAGAAATAAAGAAATACCATTTGAAGCGACGGTGATTCCATCTTTGGGCGAACACAATTTTTGTCGATAAAGTAGTCACTGGCCAATACAGTTTAACTTAAGCGCTGAGACTCTGAAAAATAGTAAACTCAATGGTTCTGCTCTCTCAAAAGTGTGATTACAAAAATTCAGTTTACATTTCAACCACTTTTTGATAGGGTAGCTTACTTTTATTGATAATAAATTGTCCTCCCAATGAGGTCATTAGTTATTTAAAATAAAAATGCCTCTGTTAAACCCTCGTTTGGCTGTTTTAGAAACGTGCGCATCGAGTTCAAATGAAGGATATTTTTTTTTAATATAGAAATGACCGGCGATCGTTTACCACTAACCAAAAGAAAGTGTAAAAGACATCTTGGAATTTTACAAGACAATTTCTAGACTCATGGTAAGTAGGCTTACTCGTTGTCGCCGACCTAGTACCGTGGCACATAGGGACGGCACTCGCTGTTCCCGATTTTAACTAGATTTAACTTTTTAATGAGCGAACAGAAAGTCTCTCAATCCTTCCTCTTCAGAGGAACGTTCGTTCGCCAGGAGAGCCAGGCAGTGGCGGAATGATGTCAAATCGGAGCTGGTTTCAAGATTGTGATAGTAAAACGTCAAGACGGGATATTTTTCTATCAATAACCAAAGAGAGGGTTTTGTTGCATTGAACTATAAACATTTGATTGGTTTTTAAGTTTGGAAGAATAGGGAATTAGAAAGGGAATAGAATAGGGAGAGAATAAAAAATAGGGAATTTGGAGAATAGGTAATTTGGAAGAATTGAAAGAAAAGGATAGTATGAATTCCAAATATAATAAAACCTTCGTGCAAACGAGCCGGCCACTTGTGGTAACGGCAGGTGCCACGCGACTAAAAATATTGACAAATGTTTATCAATAGTTGGGGTAATCATTAATAAACATAATTGAGCGAAAACCAGTCTCAAGTATGAGTATTCCGTAAGATATAACGAGATTGAGTTTCTTAATTCTCACAACGACGCGCGTTATTTTTTACTAATAGAGTTTAATATAGGTATGCGCCGAGACTCTGAGTAAACCTGTAAACCCAATGGTAGAACCTTTATGCAAATCGAAAGAAAAACCCAAATAACTTTTGAGAAGTTTGCGTATTTCCGTTCAGACCGAAAGCAACCAGAGACAATGTACCCTATGGCACAGGAAAATTTGTTCCGAACTAAATTTAGTGCCTATTTTCCAACGTTTTCGAAGTGGTAAACGAAATTGGTCTAATCCCGCAGCCAGTCACGTACCGCGCTTTTCTCGCTAGGCAAGCGCTCTCTACCGTGAGAGTCCTCCACTGCCAGAGTGTCAACCATTTTGTGAAATAATTGAGCCCTCGTCGAGCAACAGTATAACAATGCGTCAAAACAAGTTAAAACAAACAACTAACGAACGATTTTGAAAATACAAAAATAAACTCTAACGGCTAGGAGAAGGGTGGTATACGTTCCATGGCATTGCTGCCGATTCCCTTTGTGTTTGAGTTTGATCCTGGTTGGACCATCACGCGAGCGCATCGTTAAACGTAATGAAAAATGTCTCTCTTTGTAGGTATAGCTTATCTGTGTACGGCATGGAAGGTACACATGCAGTACTGTGTTCCTAAAAGCTCATCCGTTATTTTTTCTCGGTGGGGAAATAATTATTCGCAATAGTTTCTGACGCTAAACCATGTATTTTTTTTATCTTTACTTTTGGAGCCCTTTTCGCAATGAGAAAACTCGACAGGTTTAATTTCGCATTTTTCGCTAATTACCTTTACCAATTTATTTAAAGCGGGGTCTAAACGCTTGAAATTTCCGCTAAATCAATCTTACAATTTATATTTTTGGTTTACGTACTGAAAGCCAGTTTAACAATGCCCGGTTAAATATTTAACTGACAATTAAAGACACATCGCCAAAGGTTAGATTAGGCTATAAAGAGATAGATTGAGGTTAGATAGATGTTAGGTAGAGTAGACATGAGTCTAAAAACCATAACATACCTCCAAATATACGAATTATTTAAAAAAAACGTCAATAACTATTGCGATATGCTTTTTCATTTACATAAAAAGACAAAACAGGAAGAACTAGGATTTTGTCAAACCCATATAACACATGAATTAACCAATGATCTCTAATGAATAGCATACTATAAAGCTTAACACAATCCAAGACGTCTAACTGAAATGGCTGTGGTAACCTCCCTTAAACGCGAGACCACAATCGAGACAGCGGACCACGGACCATCTCAACATGTAATAACATAAGGGCTATGCACATACCATTTCCCGAAAGCCAACGGGAAAACCACAAGGAAATGGACCATCAAAACGACAGTTTTCATTGCCCTATATGAACAAGCGTTGGAACAAGCAACGGAAGTGCGTAAATGCGTGAATGTACTGCAACCACAACAACAACAACATTAATAATCCTTGTCGCGATGACAAATTAACACCCAGAGTGCAATGAGTCTGTGTCGATGATACATTACAGTGGCTTGCCTGTTAATCAATCCCTCCACTTTCGTATATAGTTTAATTAATGCAGTATTAATAATGCATTTGTTCTAGTCGATAGCTGATTGGTGCCTGTTTTCATGGAGGGTGTTGAATATGCATTTAGGAAGTTTTGACATTTCGTTGTATTTAATGACGCACTGTTTTGGCAGTGGTCACTGGTCTGATGGCATCGGTTGAGTGGGTGTTGATGGCTCTAGCCTAGTCTAGAGAAGAGAAGAAAAATAGTGCCGGGAGGTCACCTGCTCCTGTTGAAGAGCGCCAAGAGGTCTAACGGTTTTACGTCCCTTTCGTAGGATGGTACAACATGCCTTTTCAAATTCATGCTGTCAAGAGGTTTATGAGCAAGGCGAAAGGAGCTGTTTTTAATTCCGATTCAATGTTTGAGCTAGCACAGTTAGTTCTGGGAACTTTGAAAATAAAAAGGTAACATAGGGGGTAACAGAAAATTGTCATGTAAAGACTCTGTGTCAAACGATTTGAGCATCTCATGATTCTAATTGCTACTCTTGAATCTTCCAGACAACTTGCCAAACTGGAGTGAAATTTTGATATTCCTAACTTTTGCGAAACGAAAATGAACCCGTGGGGCAGTTTAAGTTTTTTTCCCCAGTGCTTTTATTTTCCTATGTATGGTTTACTGGAACGAATTCTGAAAAGTAATATTATGAAAGCAGAATATTGCCATTGGGGTCAGTTTTAGCATATTTCTCAGCTTCTAAAGTATACCTAAAGTAGTAATCGAGGTGGAAGAGATTGTAAAACTTTGAATCAAAGTAACTTTAACTAGTCTTTAAAGTTTGTTAGAAATAAGACTAGATATTAAAATTTAAAATTTAGTCTAACGGGATATGTATTAAAAGACGGTTTATGCTTTGAACTGAATCATGGTTCAGATACATATTAGACTCGGTTTCTTTTATCATGCATGTGAAATACAATTCAAATGGGAAAGAAACCAAAAAAAGGTCAAATGATTAATTACATGACCGTTGCAAAAGAAGCGAAAACAATATTTGACTACCCAGAAAAATACCTAAGTTTTTTTCCTTTATGTGTGTTTCATTGCTTCGCTACCGGCCAAACAGCTCTACCGATTTTGTGGTAGAAAAAATAAAAAAGGGGGAAAGGGGGTATATATATATATTTTTTTTTTTAAACGAAACATATGTTTTATAAAACAACATTTCAATACCTTTCAAGTGTTAATCTATCTTATCTACAGCTGACGAAATTTGAGAAAGAAAAGAGACGCGTGTACCCCAAAATTCAGTGCCGTCCCGCCGTTTCGGTGCCGTACCGGGCGAACCATTTGACTCGAAGGCAAAAACAAACAAATATGTCAACAATATAAAATGATGTGGTCATCATTCTACCAAGTTTGGTTGATTTCTAAGAGGTGACGGTCAATTTTCCAAAAAAATTGTTTGAATTGACATGGAATGACCCTCTTGTAAGTATTATGCATTATTAATTATGCATTATGACTATTGCAATATGTATTGTAATGTGTTATTTTATTATGTAACATTGTACATGAACTGACGAGCTCATTATTCAGTTACCAGTTTGTGATTCAGACGGGTAATAATTAAATTAATTGAAATTGAATTGAAAGAGGAGCAGAAAATATCAACCCAAACTCACACAACTGATGTTATGTTTGCAGGTTATGCAGGTAGTACAGTCTCCATTACAAAGTTTTTACAGTACAAATTTGAAAATGCCTGTGGTGATTCGAAAGGACCGAAAGAAACACGATGGGCTGCCTCTTTCCATAGAAAAATACAGAAATAAATGACAATAGAAAATGCGTTCATCTAAAAGGCAGCTCAAATTGCGTTTTCGAACCCCTATATAATAAATAAGTACCTTTACAAATAAAGCGATGCCCAAAATGTAGGTAACGAACATGCCCTTAATCATTCTTTGCTTTAAGGCCTATATGTTACGAATTTACTAAAGTGCGTAGTGCGTGTGCGTAGGGTGGTCGCCCACGTATCAGGTCACCCGGAAACGGAAGCGTGAAAGGGTGCGTGCAACGAAGGTGTTGTGTATTGTGTCTACCTGTTGGATGGTGGCTGAGGTCTACCTTGATTTATATGAAAATGTGGTACGGTACGATGTTAGGGAAGACTAATTGCTTTGTTTAGAATGTGAAATGCTTCCTTCCTGCCGAACGTAGCGGTTACTAGACAAGAACATGCACTTAGAATTTGTTTACTAAATCAAAATGGAGTGTTACAATTTTCTTGAAATCTTGTATTGCCTTTAAGGGTTTATCTAAATTATAGTTTGTTGATTTGACTTGTTCTACGGTTTTGCTCTGGATAAAGGAGGTTTGTGGCCCAATGACACGGCTCGCCATCTTCGGAAAAACGGTATGAAACGTCAAATCTTCTCTGAAAACAATCATAATTGGTTCTAAGAATATTATCATGACATATGGAATGGACCGTATTGGGTAAAAACATTTTAACTTTAGTGTTTAGCTTTTTGACACCTCCTCCATGTTTGTTGTTCAACTCGCCGGTATTAAAACATTTTTCAGCCCAAATTTTGCTTTTGACTAAAAAAAAAAACATCTTAATTTAACTGCATGTGCTTGGTTGTTGCTATCGCAACTATGGCAACTAACTCTCACTTTGTCTAGAAGTTAAAAAAGTTGTAATATTGTATCTACACAGTAGAGATAGTAGAAACTTAAAAAACCAAGCTATGTTAGTATTTAAGTAGAAAGTAAAAAGTGAAAATTTAAGCTTAGAAATTACAGTAATTTATAATATAGGTACTGTAACTAGCATTTTTCTTGCTAAATAAGCAACTTTAAAACAAACAAAACAAACCAAGACATGTTCTTGGTTAAGTTTATATTTTTTAGTTTAAGATCACTGTTTAAACAAGTGCATCGGTGTACATCACAAACAATTAAAACGATATGACGCTCATTTTAAAGCTTCAACAATGTAAAAACAATTTAGATTGTAAAAAATATAATTACAAAAAATATATGGACTTTCTGAAATGGCTCCTAAATATCAAGGACCTGACATTTTTTGATTCCAAGAATTTTCGAATTCCTGAGAGATCATTGTCATCTCACGCGCGCTCTTGAGACAACCGACAAAGTGTTGCTGATTTCTTGACACTTAAAAAAAATAAACAAAAAAACGACAAGAGCGACAGCAGACCGACGAGGTCGGAAAAGCAATTTCGCCACGGAAAACGGAAAAGCACCTCGAACAGTTCAACAGACGGTTAATTACAAGGAAACTGGCGGAAGGCAGAAAGAGAAAAACAGATATCCTAAAAGAAAATGCTTCTCGGCTCGATCGCCAGCTTGTTGGGCAGGAAAATCTCTGGCCGGCTCGTGGAAATGCGAGGAGGGGGGGGGGGGGGGGGGGGGGTGAGAAAATAATCAGAATAGATCGTGAACGGTCTCCCGAGAACACGATACGGAATTAGAAGGAAAATGAGGCAAGCGAGAAAATGCAGGATCAAAGTTGCGTAGGGAAACAGAACGGAGAGAAAAGCGAGCATGGGAAAGGTTATGATGGTTTTTAGACTCATGTCTATTTATTTATCCTTAGCACAAGTTTTTAGAAAAACTATTTGAACTGGGTTTTGAATGCTAAGTAAAGGGCTACTAAATTTCCCGACGTTTCGCAACATATACTAGTTACTTCTTCAGAGGTTTGAGCAGTCCTCAAATATATATAATAGGACTGCTCAAACCTCTGAAGAAGTAACTAGTATATGTTGCGAAACGTCGGGAAATTTAGTAGCCCTTTACTTAGCATTCAAAACCCAGTTCAAATAGTTTTTCTAAAAAATGGGAAAGGTTTTCCATTTTCCGACGCTATGTTTCCACGCGGTTCTTGCGTGAGTGTGTGTTGAAGGAATGTTGAAAATCGCTTAGAAATCTCTTATAAAGTTAACCGTGTGGTTTAAATTTACATCAATCTTTTTAAAATATCGTTTTTTTATATACTCTTTGGGCAGGCTAGAGAAATTGGTTAACGCAATTTTGAAAACGAGTTGAGATGCAAATTTAAATTCCATATACATTGTTGTACAGTGTTTTATATTTGCTCTCCGAATGTTTTGAAAATGTAATCAATTTATTAAAAATTTAACATTTTAGCTAAAAATCTTTGAAGTCTAATGAGATGTTTGATAAATGGACATGTCCAAGATTATCTCTCTCTATTTTTCCTCGCTATTCCTCTCTCTCTTTCAATGTCCGACAGTTTGCTAAGCTAGTTCTGCACGCTTTGCAGAATCAACAAATTTCCTTCACTTGTCCTTTTCTTACTTAACCCGGGTTTCTTTTCCTCAAATCGAATTCCGCCGCCTTCGCACTTTCGTTCCGTCGCGCGGAGACGCCGGAAGGCGAGAGACGATGTATCAAAAGCAAGGAAGGAAATTTAATCTTGACGAATGCTTATTCAAATTCTCGGCGCGTAAAATTATTTTTTCAATTACCTAAAGCAACATCTCTGCTACTCAACATACACAATTAGTCTGCCTGAGGAATATCGTCGCAATCTTAGCTCGGGAAATGTAAAGAAAATCCGGGCGGGAAAACGACGAGCGTTAACTAGCGTATTGAAGATGTTTCGTAATGTGTGATGGATTTTATGATCCATTTCACGTTGAGAAGCGCTGCTGGTTTGAACTGTAATGATTTCCATAACACAGCGAGTAGAGGAACAAGTGGTCAGAGAAAATAACCCCAAAATTATTTCAAGATTGCAATCAAAACAGAGTATTTAAAGAAAGAGAGTAACGTACTACCATATGGCTAATTTTTCAACCGTCTTCGCGAAAAATGGCCGTCAAATCCAATTTCTTTTATTCGCTAAATATTTGCACCATTGGGTTATCAGGTTTAGTCAGCGTCTCAGCGCTAACGTCCGCGACAAAAATAAAGGATGCTACTGGATGGAGTGTTTTTTTGAGTGTTTAGGAATTTAATTTGGTTATTTTTCACAGATTACTCGCATTTGAGAATGTTGTACGCTCAATTAATATTTAGTAATGCTAGCCTCAATGATTGATATACACTTATCGACATTATGAGTCATGATTATTTAACTGTAGAGATTTGGTAAAAAGGACGGTGACAAACGCCATCTGGTAGCCACCGCCGTTTTTACACTTTGCCGGCTCGTTTGCTCAACAGAAAGTTGAACAGTAACGCTGGCCCTCTAACTAAACCTATAATCTCAATGAGAGTATTTTTTAACTGTCATACCTATACTTTTAAAATCATGTATTTTCAAAATAGTAAACGAATGCACTGTTTTTTTTTCTATTTTTCTGGCTAGATTTGGACATCTAAGCGACTGACCGCGTAAGGGTCTGCTCCCCAAATGTTTGGTAGAAGCTGGACGCGTTGCCAAGCGACAGAGCAAGATGGTCAGGGAAGCCTACTAAGAAACATTGAAACTAAAATGCGTTTAGTATTAGTGGATCGTCCTAATATATGACAGTCCTCTCGTTTTCTCAGAGTGAAATGCAGTGTTTGTTGGTGAAGATGCTGTTTGAATAGGTAGGGAGTATAATAGCGCCCGAGAGACAAGACGTTGGATGGAAAATAAGGCGAGTTAACAGCGCGCTTGGCATCTGGAGTTGATTTGTCGCATGTTTCTTTGAAATTATGTCTTGAAGATTGAAACTGAGATGTCGGTCTACCAAAGTTATATTGGAGGAAAAGTTGTTTTTAAAAAACAGCAAAATAGCTGTGAAAAATATGTTAAAATGTTGTGTTTGTATGTGTTATAGGTAAGGTTCGATTAAGTTAGGTTAGGTTAAAAAATAAATTGTGTTTGTTAGGTTATATTAGATGAAAGGTTATTTTCGGTTAGGTTAGGTTAACAGGTAGATTTTGTTAAAAAGGTCACGAATTGGCTTACCCATAGCAACAATCTTAGCAATAATATCTCAAAGAATAGCCATATGAGAAAAAAATGAGCTCAAATACATTATGTAGACAATTTTTAAAACAGTTTAGCTTGCAAGAAGTTTGCTTGAACCAAGTTTCTGAATACGTTGTGAGAGGATGCTGAAAGCGAACTGTTATTTTGAAGAAAATCTTGGAATAACATCCGGCCTGGAAGAACATCCTGGAAGAACATTAGGGCACACAAGTAGGAACCAAGATGTTTCGCTCGTTAGTAAATCTAGTTCGGTCGGCACAAGAGAAGTAGCATCTTCTTTACAGTGATTAGACTAAGTGTTCATTATAGCAAAAACCGGGTAGTTTTCAAACGCTAACTTTTTCTTTTACACAATTTTCTAATAATGTATCGTACCACAAAAAGACGACAACGAAGAAAGTTTCACGATTGCGTTGCATCTGCAAAATATCGCATTATTTTCAAAAAAGAAAACCTGTCATTATTTGCAAGTTGATAAACTTGTGAGTTTATCCGAAGCGTAATGAATAATTGATGAGCGTTTACTTGGAGTAGATTTTCTGAATTTTCCTGAGAAACATCGAAGAAAATGAAGTTGAGTGAAGATAAAGTGTCCTGTCATAGAGGAATTCGTGTTGTAAAAATAAAATATTATATTTAACACGCAGTAGTAATCCAAGTAAATGACAACACGGGTTTATTTAAGCTTGGTGGCTATGTCATTTTTACTTTGCATTCACATCCGAACACAACAATTCACAATTACACAACGATTCACAATTCACAAACGTAAGCGCGAGTCAATTCGCAGCTAGCCAAAGTGTAACGGTTTATTTAAAATTTTCGAAGCTTTTTCAAATCTTTCTGCAACGAACTCTTAGATACTTCTGCTGTAGGAAAAATTGTACAATACCACCGTTTTGTTATTCTATGGCTCGAGTTATTCCCGATATTACTTCTGTAGCCACGAGGTAAATGTTAACGACGTTTAAATGCAACGCATAAATAAAAACAACGTACAAATTAAAACTGTATTGCATAGCGGACATATGAAAAGGTTAGGTCGGAAAATGGTAAACGAAACAAGATCATTATGATATACCGCATTCATAAATTCAGCATAAAAAAAATGCTAAAAGGCTGACGTTTTATTTCCTAGAAAAATGAAACCCTTGCTTGGTCTATTGTGTATATTGCCAATTAGCCAATTAGTCTATTGTAGCCTATTTTAAAGCCCCTTGTATACGGGGAAATGGATCGAAAGCTTCACTTCACTAATGATACAATAAAGGTAGTATACGCTTACATACACTACAAAGCTTCGCGGAATAAAGCTTTGGAAATTAATGGCTGGTGAAACTAGAAAATGACACGAGGATGGTGACAAGCCAGTGGGTTGATTCCCAACGTTTGGTGATGAGTTTTTTGTTAAAAAAACCTTCTGGCATCGGAGAGGTGGTACCCACAAAGTCCAAATAAGAAAAAATGTTGAAAACAGAGAGTTGAGAATATTTTTTAACAGCTTTTTACCATTGTTGAGAGGTTTCATCAGCTCTCAAGGTCTACTAAACAAAAAACGAGGTAAGATTTTATATATCTGGGAAGAGACGCAAATCATTTTCTTTGCGGAGCTCAAAATTGGTCAGCCTCGGATGTGTAGTTGAGGTGTCGCAACAAAATTGAACATTAATTTGGACCCCACTTGAAAAAAATCACAACTCATGTTACGTCAATGCCAAGATCATCAAATGTTTGTGAGTATCGTCAAAAATGATCGCAAAGAATTTATTATTTAACTATAGGTCATAATTATCTTACAGAGAACAAGCAGCCCGACCCAAAGCATCATCCATATACCACCAACATAACCTTGAATTTCAAATCTTTCCAGTAATTCTCTCGAATAGCCAGGAAACAAGATTAGCAACATACCCAAAATGATAGCTCGACGCCAGTCCAAAGTACCTAATCTCGTCCGAAGCGGTTCCTGATTGAATTAACTGGGCCAATCAGGAAGCAGGATGTAATCGCCCCGGCGATTGTTGCCGCCCGACAACAAAACACTATCACAAACACAACAACACTAGACCTAAATAATTCCCTTAATCAACGTTCACTTCCTTCGCTACCAATTACCAGTTCAATAAACTCTCTAATTAATCATTTGACCTAATTAACAAACGGCGACCGTCAGCTGAGTGCGAGAATAATTAGTTAATTAACACCGTACACTACTTGCAATTTAATTAAAAGAAAAAAAAACAAACGACCGCGCGACAATTTTAAGTCTTGTGAGAAGATCTAATTAGATTGTCCAATGATTAAGGCATAATGTCACTTAAAATGGCGCTGGCAAATGACGACATATTGCAATTCACTGATTGATTTAATGTTTACTTGGATTTTCAATTATGCGCTTGTCCAAACGAGATAAGGACACAGAGGTCAACTGAGCTTGGTTTAATAATCATTAGCGTCACTGCATGTGCACATTCCGTTTACTGACATTACCGTTGTTGGAGGGTAATGTGCAAGCTGTAGAGGTTGATGAGATTACATTACCTCTAGTTATATGCACGTTTTGTCTTTTAGTGTACAGCCATTTAATTAGTAAGTGCAGTTTCTAGGTTCTCTGAACTGTTTCTCAGGGGAAATAGTTGAAGAAATTTAGCAAAGCTATTTTACAGTGTTTTTTATGGTGAAATAGAAGTGAAATGAAGTGCCTTGAAGTGAAATACATGAAGTGTAGTGAAATACATGAAGCACTGGTCGCCGTTGGGGATTAAATATTTTAAAAGTATCTGAGTATATTTCTTTGTGCTTAGTTACATTTTTGGAATGGAGCTGGTCACTATTTTATAGTAGTGAGTCCCGAAACTTTTCTAAAACGTTTAATTACAAAAATCTAGTAGGCAAAAGCAGTAAGGGAGACTCATTGATTCGTTGAAGTTCAAATTAAGTGTATAAATTGCATGTACGACATGAACGTTCGGTGTCCGTTGAGAAAGTCGTTGAAACTTTCCGATTTCCGTCAAAGATTTTAAATCTGATTTCGGAATCTGAGCTGTTTTTAGTCGTTGTACAAAATAGGTTCAGTCCAATCGAACAAGATTTTTGAACTCCGGGATACACATATTCCTTTGTAGTACTAAACTAAATACGTTTGCCAATTGCATGGCATCTGAATAGACTTTATCTGTAAAAGTTACTTTCTCGGAAAAATAACAAAAAAAGTATAAATTTATTATTGATTGTTGTGTTTAACGACGCACTGTTTTCACAACTGGCCCTGTGGCACTGGTCTAATGGTGTCGGTAAATTAGTGGATGATGATGCGAATGATGATGAACATAGCCTACATAGCCTAACATAGCCTAGAAGGGAGGAGGGGAAACCCGGTACCGTCACCTCGCATACTCCTGTCGAATAACATTAAGGGGACGACCAGCTTAAAGTTCCTTCCGAAGGACGGTACAACGCAAACAGCAGGATTCCTCCACAAATCCATGCTGTCGAGAGGTTGATAAGCAAGGCGAGTGCAACTTGCATCCCTCCAACCTCTCTCCCGAACAGAACTGGTCATTTGTTTGATGGTCCCCCATCCGATACCTGACCCAGCACAGTGTTGCTAAACTTCGGTGATCTCAAGAGGACCGGTGTTTTAAACACGCTAAATTTTTCATAAATTTTTTTTTAATAAAATAGAGGTACGGTTCGGATAAAAGCAAACAGTAAGCACTAAACAGTAGACCCTCGGTGAACTCTTATATAAACTCAGAGTCAAGGTTATAAAACCATGACACTGTGTAAAAAAAATCTTACAGCTACAATTCGGTTGTCCTTTTCTTCTGATTGGCTGACAACAAAGCAATACACCACATCAAAACATGCTATGTAACCCCACGTTATGAAATTGACTAAATTCCAAACCATTCCACCCGTTGCTTAAACCGTTTCCACCCGGCGGCATCTTTCACGGAACGTACGTCACGACGCGAAACGCTTTCCCAATCGACCAGCTGCTGTTTTTCCTCGCACCCGGCTTTTCCTCGATTCCGACTTTCCCGGTCCCGGTTCGACAGCGAACCCCCAAGCCACGAGACAAACAAGACGCGAATTTACTACAGCGAACACTTAATTATGCTCCACAGTAATTAACTTCGCGAAATCACTCTCGCTAGTTTTTTTGGGTACTCACGGAAAATGCGTGCCTGGGGAGAGGGTGATAGACATGTCCCCAAATTGGCAGCCTTTTTTCGTTTGGTTGGGACGAGGCTGTGTATGCTCTAATTTGGGATGGCTGCTTGCCGTTGGTGATATACCTACTTTGTGTGGAATTTTTTTACAAAAAAAATATCAAGAATTATGTGGAAAACGTTTGCTAGCGTTTGGTAGACTTAAATTGACAAGACCGTTGCCTGCCTTAGACTTTGAGCACGTTTTAAGCCTTCAAATATCATCTCTCTCCTTCACCGCTCCACGTTCAGACAGGGAAAAAGATTAATGTGACAGGAAAATGTTTGGGCTGGAATACAAAAAGATCAAAGGCTAGGAACTTGTGGGCGTTTACCCTTAAGACAAATTTGAGTTTAAATGTTTTTTTTCTTTATGAAATCTACCCTTTGAGAAAAAATTTGTTTTTTGTAAGTACTACCTTAAAAATTAGATGTAACATCTTGTGTTTTTTTTTTAATCTGCAACTCAGATGCTTCAGTCTTAGACCCCCTCATATTCGAGGACCATTGTCTGCATAAAAACTGGCACTGACTACGTTTCTAGCACGTCATATTTGCAACTTCATAATTGCTCCCTTTGTATGTGAAGGGTTGACTCTAATGTGGTTTAGTGGCTAGGTGGCCTACCCTCCCTTTATTTTATCGTCTTCCTCGTAGCTCCCACACCCCTCTATTGGGACATGACGTGGTCCCAGTATCTTCACGCCTCCAGGTATCTTGTCAGATGCTGCTCAGCACAAGGGTTCACGAATTTACATAAAATGTTTTATATATGCGACCTCATAAAAATATACGTAAGCTGCGGCTTATGCTTTAACATAGGTCTCAGCCCTTAAATCCAAAATTTAGCAGGTTGATCGTCTACGTGCGTAGAGTTATCAACTCTCAGTACAACTTGCGACCTATTTTATTAGGTACAGTACAGTAATAATGATAATAATAATGATCCGTTAGCTTACTTAGTTTATCTCATTTAAATAACTTCAATGTTACCGTTTGTTATTGTATAGTTAACCATATGTTAACTGTATAGTCATAAACTATTCAAATTATGACCATAGAATGTTCCGTAAATATTAAATTTAATTGTACTTTTAAAAATGTTGGACAGTTCCAGATAGTTTTGTAGAACATTTGACCACTTTGCAAAGATGGCGATTTGGTTAGAGATGGTCACACTTTAGCTCTATTCGGTCTTTCTAAATAAACAAGTTTGTTAAAAAGAAACATGATACCGATAAGAACATTTTCCAAGAAAACTTCTCGCTAGAAACAGGAAGAAAATGACACAACTTTCGCAACAAGATTCTCTTCTTTCACGCAAGTTTAATTCCACTGGCACACCCAACTCCCAACTAGCTTTCGAATAAATTTATCTCCACCTAAGCTAAGATCTTACCACCGCGCGCATTGTGCGTCTATCTCAAAAGGAATTCGCTCGCAGATTATACGAGCAATGAGAGGAAGTAGATTTTCCTTTTCAGTCATTTTCTCTTTCTCAGAAAAATTATCGCAATCCTTGCAGATCCGTCCGCAGTCGACGCCTCTTGAAACTCTTTGCATTTTATACCACTTTAAACCTTCTTCGTACGTTCTTTTGTTTATCGGTTGTACGGTACAGTTTAACGACGAATTAGGGGCACCGTTCGCTACTTTCGGCTTACACAGAGTTAGCGCTAGGTACTGTCTAATTTCGGCATTGTCATAAACGAGCACGATGCCACGACTGCATTCCACAGTCGCAGCAAAAATACGTCAAAGCAAATGGTAGCCGTGAATCGATAACTCAATAAATAATAATATTCATAGTTTACAACTCGGATAAATTGTCGCATTGCGTATATAATACCGTCAATCCGTATCCAATTGGAATCGGAACTGAATTAGATTTAGCTGTGAAAAAAATTAGAAAATACTGGTTGTTCATTGATTTCGTCGACTTGGGGCCTTGGATTTGCAAGCGCTAGAATGACAAGGTCGAGAGCAAGGCTAGACAATATTGTTGGCTAGACAAGGACAGAGCACCGCTATGAAAATCTTGTGCAAAACGAGGAATAGGCATATCACAAAATGAAATCGTTATTTTTCATTTTGTGAATGAAAACCTCTCAAAACTCTTGAAAACCTCTTAAAAACCTCTAAAAAACTTGTTCTCATTTCGGGAAGCTATAACCACCTGATCTAATAAAATAGCCACGATATGGAATATGCGAGATCACGGCTAGAAAATGATGGAATCAGATTTACTAAGCTATGTCAATATGAATTGACACCGGAATAGAACTTCGAAACGTCAGTAGACAAGATTAATTGTCAAGCAGCTTGAAGTTGCTTGAACTGCTACACCACGCACAAGGCCGACAGTATAAGGTTAGGTTCAGATGCATGTCCTTGAAAAGTGCTCCTGGCTGCGATAGCTAGCTAAGAAGTCATAAATAACTACCGAAATCTGAATTTGAATGAGACCTTGGAATCTGTCTGTTTTAGAATCAAAACGAGCTACGTTGCTGCTATAACTTACAGGACTTTCAGGACTAAAACAACCCTTAAAGATGGCCGGCACACAGTCTCCTTGATCCATTCACCTATAACCTGTTGGCTGGTATGGCTTCAAGTATACGGTGAAAACGATTCTTTTGTAAACGCTTTTTGGTTCGCGGCCAACAGTTAAAAATTAAAAATCTTTTTTCTATGCACGAAACGAAATAAATGCCAAGCATCTTACCCGGACGTCGTATGCTGATCCACTTCCGGCCACGACTGTCTTCTCCTGCAGAACATGAGGGGCTGTCTAGCGACAGGTCTCGTACCCCCGGGCGTGGTCGCCTGCTGGCTCATCGCCGTCTGCAGCGATGCTTGATGTTTCTTCCTGAACGACCCCCTCCTGGGCGGACCAGTGCCCGGCGGTAAAACCAGACCCGACGGTGACGTACCCTCCAGAGTACGACGTCGGGCAGACAACGAGCGGCTGTGTGGAGGCGTTACTGTCCCAGGTGCCGGGACCACGCGGGGGAAACCGTGGACGACCGTCGGCGAAGGCGGCGGTATTATGACGGCGCCGGTCGAAGCACTACGTCCGGATGTCGCCGGTGTGGTCGCATTTCCGGGAGGTGTGGTTACTACTTCGGGTAGATTCACGCCGGACTCGCGACTCAAGGAGAAACGTTTCGGGCTTAGGTTTAGGTTAGCAACGCTGCTGGTTACGTATTGGGTAAACGAGTTGAAGAAACTCATTGTTAACGTTGTTTTGAAAACGTTTGGAAATTGACTATGTACTAATTTGTTTTGATATTGTCACTTCACATTTATAACACTTGATTGATAATTTGATTTATTTTTTTTTAATCACTGACGTTTTTTTTTCGTTTTTTTGTTGTTGAAAACGTGATGCTCGCAGTTTCCTCTTTTCTTCCGAGATCACTTCTTCGTGTTAACTTGCGATTCGATTCTGTTGAAGATTAAGTTCGAATACTTTTAGGTGCAGTACAGCCACCTCACAAACTACTTCCAAACAATTCCATTCACCGAACAAAGATACTTGGTCACTAAACCAATTTGGCTTCTCTGTTTTCTTGTCAATAAAATTGTTTGGGGTCGATCTGAGTGTGTGTTGTATTTATTGAAACTAAATACATCCATTACTGTGACTATGATCAAGTTACTGCTTGTCTAGGATTGCTAATCCCGTCTACAATTACTCTAATTGCAAGTACTGTCACTGTGTGCATGT
Source organism: Protonemura montana (assembly GCA_947568835.1). Taxonomy (NCBI): domain Eukaryota; kingdom Metazoa; phylum Arthropoda; class Insecta; order Plecoptera; family Nemouridae; genus Protonemura; species Protonemura montana. Next base: position 5,997,538 of record OX387608.1, read on the forward strand.
AGCTTTGAGCGGCTAAATGCTGCGACAGTCAATAGATAGATTGAATTCCATTAAATTAGACATAACATTCATGCAGTTCCTTTGGAATAACGGCTCATTGTTGGGATCCGAGAAATACTTAGATTTATTTTACCTGGTCTGATTGAAGAAATTTCAACTGTCAACCTATTTATTATCTTGTGGTATGTCTTGATTCGATTTTCTAATCAGGGGTTAAAAAACGTCTTTCACTTGTTCACTTTTAGCTATCGGCAAATACGCAGATTGACTAAATCGATAAGAAATACAGTCCAAAAGTTACCAAAGAATAATAAAAATGGTTTAGTATTTGATTTAAAAACGCACAGACTCAACTTAAAACCGGATAATTGTCGAGAATATTGTAGGCTAGCAGTCACAGAATAAACCCTAATATCTAGAGTTGTGCAATGACTGACCCTAACCCATCGACCGCTTGCCATTAACTGAATACCCGGCCAAACCACCCGCCAAGATAACATCAAAACTCATCACAGGTCACATTACGTACGCTCGTTTCCCGTAAAAATCACCTTATCGGCTACAATTCCCCATCTTTCCCCTACTTTCGACCCACAAGTGAAGTTGACAAATGACCCAACTACCTTTCGACGACGGGCTGGTGAAAAAACTCTCCTCTTGCATGTCGACCGTCGTTGACCGTTACGTGGTCGCGCGCTGTACCCTCTTTTTCAAATGAAATGTGTGTAGGAATGCCAAAGATTGAAAGGTTGCTCTCGATTTAAATGCAAGACACAATGCTTTTTTTGTGGGTATATTTATTGATTTTATTTATAAGTTATGACAGAAAGTGGCTTTTAGGTTCGGAAAGAAAATGAAATTGATTTGCGTGAAGAGTGCTTGTCGTACGGCTATTCAAGGTGTATGGTCATTGATTGATTAATTAGATAGGTTTAACGACGCACTGTTTTGACATCTGGCCATGTGGCACTGGTCTTACGGCGTCGTTGAATAAGTGAATGATAACAATGATGATAATGAACGTAACCTAGCATAGGAGAGAATCCGGTCCCGGCACGTAACCTACTCCTGTCGAAGAGTACCGAGGAGACCACCGAATTAACGTCACTTCCGAAAGACGGTACAACGCGAACAACAGGATTCATCCACAAATCCATGCTGTCGAGAGGTTGATAAGCAAGGCAAATGAAGTTGCTGTACTAACTTTCATCCCTCCAACCTCTCTCCCAAACAGAATTGGTCATCTGTGTGATGGTCACCCATCCAATACCTGACCCAGCGCAGTGTTGCTCAACTTAGGTGATCTCACAAGTATCGGTGTATTATTTGGCAAGATGGTCTCTGGAATATGAAATCTTAGAATTATAGCTACGTGTTAGGTATAGGTACACACTCAAACAGTGTCCTTATCAGTTATCAGTTAAATGATAGAATTTTTAGGACTAGGACCTCTACTTGAAAAGACCAACCTCCAGCCATCCTGCCTTTTGGCTCTTATGACTCTTATTGCTAGAAGGCTGTGAGCCAGCCATTTTTGTTGGTGGTTCTTTTCCTGAGAACACCATCGCCACCTTGGAGTCGATGATGAAAATAGTATACTCAATACCAAGAATGGAGTTGTCATTGCGTTGATTGAGATTGCTTTAAAATTTTTTACAAATCTCATTTTTAGTCCCGATTTAACAATTACGGTACCTACTGATAAAATAGTAAATCTAGTTTTCAGAAGAGATATTACGACTCTGTATGATATTGCCCTTTTTTTAACTAATAAAACACTGCCTGTTTTGATTAACTATGAATAATAAACTCATTCGATATTCTAATTTTCTTTCCGTTTTGAATTTAAAGAGTAATTAAAAGCGAGAAGAGAGTAAAATAATGCATAAAACTGGCCCTGCAGGGCTCGTTCTGTGCGGCTATTTTCCTTTCACAGAGATAATTTATAAATAATTCAAATAAAAATCAAACTTTTTGTAATTGTGGATAACGTTGATTCAAAGTTTCAACAATTGAGAATGCACCGTTGGAATTCATTTTGTTTTATCAAAACTTGCAAGTTTTACTTCAAGAAAAACTAAGATTCTTCTCTCGATAATTAATCTCGATTCGAAACCTATCGAAAATAGAACCGTTGGTAATTTGCTGGGTTAGGTTGGTTTATCTGCTGATAAATGGGAGCTGAAACCAGCAAGCGATAAATGTTAGGGGAGCTAGACTGGAAAAATTTGCGACCGAACCGTTATATGAACTCAGGACCTCCCATTGCCGGTCGGGTGCTCTACCAACTAAGCTGTCCGGGCACACTTAGGTTTTTGCAGGGTAGGATAAGGGATCCCTTCAAAGGGGGAAGAGGCCGATGAGACTCGTAACGACGAGTACTTGATGGGTGCGGACAAGTTTACTTGTTCAACTCGTACCTATTCTGTGATGGTGTTTCCCAAGCAATGTATGCAACCTCACGAGTATCAAATAATTTGCATAAATAACACAGCTTTTCTCTGCTTAAGACTTGAAGAGTAGTTTACCCTAGAGCTAGAGTGTTGGTGTCTTCAAGTTGCACCTTCAATCAAGTGCAGGTGTGTTACCTCTGCATAGCATATTTTGAGTGGGAAACATAAGATTGAACGACTGAAGTTTGATTTTAAACAATAATGTTGGTATTTCAGGGAATGAAAGTTAGAAATGCTGTTTTAAATATGTCTGTTCCCTCGAATTTGTCAAATATGTTGGCCTTGATTGCGTCATTGACTTGGAAATATAAATTAAACCAAGAATCATATAATTAAAGTGCTCAATGTTGAGATAAAGGCTAAGGAAATTTTAATGAACGATTTAAAATGTTTACTCGGGAACTTAAAAATTCTAAGCGAAATACAAGAATTTTTTATCACTCAGGATTGATAGTTTAAATTTAAGAGTCACAGCGCTAATTTTAAACGTTCTACAGCTTCTAACACGTGGTACCGGTGGTGACCGCCCGATGGCGCTTGCAGCCATCTTTTTTAACAAACCTCTACAATTTATTTACTACTCCAAATATCGATACATGTATATCAATCGTTGAGATTAGAACTAATAGAGATTATTTGAGTATAAGTCAGTTTCAAATGCAAGTAATCTGCGAGAAATAACGGAATAGCATTTCCAGCTCTCAAAACAACGGTGACTTCCTCTGGGCGATCACCATTTTTGTCGGTAAAGTAGACACCGTCGGTATTTCCCTCGAAGACATTGAACATAAGTGACAAGTGGTTTAATTTCTGAAATTAAATTTCAACTTCAGCATTGTCTTATAAATAAATACCGCCTTTAAGAACTAAGTTCTCATCTTTGCTGTTTGGTTTTTTTAGATTATAAATTCTCAAGTCGAACATCTCTCAAAGAAATTCGCTTTGAAATCTGGTATTTTCTGAGATCCCCAAATTCCACTGCACGTGCGTGACTCTTGAAAGTTTGCCGGTTGCTCTTGTAGGTCGTGAAAAACGTGACCCCCCCCCCCCCCCCCCCCCCCCCCCCCCACCCAAAACATGTCATCATGCGAATATCAAACAGGAAAACTAGGTCAAGCCGAGACGTATCTTTACATGCGAATTCTTTGCGAATTGGTATAAGCTCCAATAACTATAAGAAATTTTCCTCGTCGTGGAATGTGATTTTGGTGCGCTGAAGAAGAGACAATTTCAAATGTTTGGAATGCCAATTTTCCAGCTAGAAAACGAAAGTACGTTTTCTATACGTATGATGGCTTTCCCAGATTCTACGCATCAAGTTTTTGCTGATTTAAAAGAGATGAATCTTGCTAACGGCGAATTGGTACATGTATGTATGAGCGAACATTCGTGACCAAATTTTCCTGTGACTTTCAAAGTTCACAATAATTTTGAATCAACTCACAAATTTTTTGACCTGGCTAATGATACAAATTTAAACAAGTTACTTCTCGCAGATTACTCTCATTTGAGACTGGTTTACGTTCAATTAATCTTTATTTACCTATGCTAACCTCAACAATTGATAAACATGTATCTTATTATTATTATTATTATTATTATTTGTGGTGTTTAACGACGCACTGTTTTGACAACTGGCCCTGCGGCACTGGTCTAATGGCGTCGGTGAATGAGTGGATGATGATGAGGATGATGATGAACCTAACCTAGCCTAGAAGGGAGGAGGGGAAACCCGGTGCCGGCGCCTAGCCTACTCCTGTCGAAAAGCACCAAGGGGACCACCGGCTTCACGTCCCTTCCGAAGGACGGTACAACTCGAACAGTAGGATGCCTCCACAAATCCATGCTGTAGAGAGGTTGATAAGCAAGGCGAATGAAGTTGCTGTACTAACTTTTATCCCTCCAACCTCTCTCCCGAACAGAACTGGTCATGTGTATAATGGTAACCCATTCAATACCTGACTCAGCGCAGTGTTGCTTAACTTCGGTGATCTAACGAGAACCGGTGTTTCCAACACGCCAAACCGTTCGGTATAAACATGTATCGTTTGTAATTTAATTGTTGTGGTTTGTTAAAAAGGACGGCTGCGTGCGCCATCGGGTGGCACAAACCGATACCACGTGTTGCAGACTCGTTGGTTCAGCACAAAACTTTACTTTAATGCTTGCCCTCTGATTCGCCCTAAAAACTCAATGGTCATATTGAAAATAAATACATTTTGTATCTAATGTACTTGTTGCTGCGGATCAAAACTTGACTCTGTATTATTTTTGCAGACCACGTTTTTTTTTAGCACCAAGGCTGGAAACGTCTGCTTCAATAATTTTTGCTCAGGGTTGTGGCTACATAGAAACTTTGTGAGTTTTATTTAAATTAGGAACTAGGGAACAAAATTTTAAAACAAATTTTAAGAAAAGGTGGCCCAAAAAAGTTCAAGTGTCAATCAAGATAGTTTCATTGGTCCCAGGCTGTTTAGGCACCACGAATTTTTGAGAGGTTATTAGTGTTCCTAATTACTAAAAAAAGAAAGTATTTTCAATATTCATTCATTCGATTTCGATAAAAATTTCATGCTGAAAGTCACAGAGAACAGAAACCGTGGAATACCAGTTACCTAAATTACCAATTTGAAGAAAACATCAAAAGGCTGGCAATATTTTTCATTTCGAGCTAGAAATCAGCTCATTATTAAAACCCTGCGCCGTTTACAAGGAAACGAGTTCACATTAATGTGTGCCTATCCGTGCATTCTGATTTTCCTTGTCGAGTATGAGATTTTAATTGGGCGCTCTGTGAATGTTATCATAACGAATCTCGTTATTTTTCGATATGAAAAAATGTAAATTTAGATTCATTATTTTGAGGAAGAATAATGCCCATCCCTTTTGATTATGTTAAGGTATCATATTGCGTTTTTTTTACTGTTGTAGGTATACTGTTTATGCAGCATTACTGATAATTTTTTATCTTTTTTATTCCTGGATTTTTTTGTTATGTTTTCTTTAACGGATGAAAACTAATAATTGTTCATAAATGGAAACTGTCTGCCACTTTTATTTCCCCGTTAAAGTTTTCCTTCTTTGACACAAATGTCTTATTCTTTCCCTGTCAGTTCATTCGCTTCTTTCAATTTAATTCTTTCATTCCAGTAAATCTACAATTATCTAAATGCACATATTATTAATGTGATAGCATTGTTACTATAAACAGAGGAAAAGTACAGCAAAATTGAAATCGCAGATGACTCTGCTGTCTCTGTGGTCAGAAAGTAATTATTATTTTGTGTTTGGAAATGTTTGCATTCACAAAAAAAAATCCATTTCTAAAATGTAACAAAAGATAAGAGTAGAAAATTATTCAATTCCTCATGAAAATGTTAATCAATGTTAGATCCGAGAGGTTGGCAATCTCAAAACATGACAGATATCTTCAAAAGTGTCGCAATTTCACCGCCGTACCACAACACTAATTTGGAATGAAAAGAAAACTATTTTAAAACTGGGTTCTTTTCTTCTTAGCACAACAACTTGCTTTTTTTCTGGCGTATCACAACTTATGCCTTTTGCTTCGTCAAGGGTGACAGCAGTTTTGACTTCACTACGATAGCAAAAGAACCAATATAAATAGGTATATTTATGTATTTTTTCACAATATACTGGAAAATTAGTAAAAAACCTAGATTTTAAATAGTTTCTTGCAAAACAAGTGCTCATGGTTCGATAAAGTATACCAGAGTTTAAAAACTGCATGTAAAACCTCTTTAGAGCGAAATCAAGACATGCTGAAAGCACAGTGAAAGTAAATAATTCGTTCGTGTATTTCCTATCCGTGTTTGAAGAAACTATTTTTAAGTTGTGTTTTCGTCCACTCGGCGTATTTATTTAGCCGTATTCAAAAGTAACCTACAAGCTGAGCAAACTCACATTTAGTTAGATAAAGTTTTACTGACATGCACCTGATGTTAATTAGTAAATGAAGCGAAATATCTCTGGAGGTTTCCAATATGGAGTCGGCTTAGAACTGCACCTAACCAAGTTACAAGATACCGCAAGCCACAACGTTGATGTTAAACTGCCTTCGCGTAGAATGGCCACAAAATGACTGCTTTACCGCGACAAAATGGAGGTTGCTTCTAGGTCGCTTACCATCGTTTCGAGTGTTAAGAAATTTCGTTTCGTTATTTCTCGAAGATTTCTCGTATTTGAGACTGGTTAACACTCAATTAATCTTTATTATTGCTAACCTCAGCGATGTATCGGTATTTTGAGTCGTAAATATTTAAAAAGTTTTGTTAGAAAGGACGGCCCGAAGCTCCATCGGGTGGCAGCTACCATTACCACGTGTTGCCGGCTCGTTTGCTCAGCAGAAAGTTTAACAATATTGCTGGCCCTCTTTTATTACCTTTGAACTCAATGTTTTAAACACACATTAATCACTATGTTGCATAGGTAATAGGCATACGCAAATAAATATTCGTAACATTATTCTTCATTATCACCGTATAGCTGTAATTGTATGAAAAAATCACATTACCGGAAAACAGAAAAAAAGGGTACACACACATGCAAATTCCATTGAAAGTTGTCACCGATTATTTTAGCAACAAAGTTCAGCCAACCTTTTTATATTAAATTACATATTTGAAGCGAAAATAAAGTCATGTTTAACATATTTTATGTGCCACCCATTATAAACGAGAGCACTTATTCAAATTATCTATGCTCGTCCCATCCTATTTCGTCCATCATTTACCACGTTTGGTAGAACTTTGAATTAGGTCAACACCGTCGCTTGAATAACGTGTACAACCACCTACCTCTAAAGTGTAATGAGCAATTTCTCCCAGCGTGTTGAATAAAGTGCATAATTTAACTCAAGATAACGAGCAGTTTAATTATTCTGCCACTGTTTGGTTATGTAATTACTTTAGGGCTTAACAATGGCTTTACGCTGAAGATATTATTATTTTTACTATCCGATTTGAAAATAGTGGTAAACGAGGTTTCTCTTGAATTGAAATGTTTATTTAAAGAAGAGAAGCTAGGTTCGCATTCAATTTGTGAAAACTGGATTAAAAAAGATGCAGAGCTGTTTTATTGCACTGTTAAAAAGATAACAGTCCGTTAAAGACTCATCTACATGGCCACCAATTAGATACTTTTATTTTCATCTAACCTGGAAGTTGCTGCAGCGTAAAACTGACTTTAACTGCACGTTCTTCTTTTATTTTCAATGAGTTTAATGCATAATAAGCAAGTTCATTCATTTAAATTATAGGTAACGCTTAATTCCCACAAAAACCTCCAAAATTAAACTACAACGGAATTAAACCAGTTTGAAAGATAGATCCAAATAAGACTATAAATTTATTTAACTCAGAAAATGGCCCGGAAACGTTACTCAGCCCTTTCCCAGCCCACACCACTCTATGTTAAACTAGCCGATGGAATTTAACTCTATTATCCTGACTCGAACTGTGTTCGATTCAGCCCTACTGGCGATTCCACAATAACCGCGGTGCTAGGTCAGGTCAGGTAAGGCCACGAAGGCTAGAAACTCGATGGGTAACACTGCACCCTAGAGACTCACCCTTGACGATGTGTGCATTGCCTATTTGAATTTGCATAAGCATTAATTAACCCAAATTACGTGAGCATACCGTGAGCATTATTTAAGAGAAGGCTCGCCAAGGTGATTTAGTATCAGGGGGAATTTCGCCGAACCAAGGTCGCTAGCGGTGTGAAAAGTATGTTTTACATTCGTTTTGTTCATTTTACCAACTCTCAGTTAATTTAGTGGTTCATTTGGGATGGATACTACATTGTCACGAACTATGTAAGCGTGATAAAAAAAAATTGGTAACAGTGTTATTTTTGCTTTTAAGACAGCTTGTTCACTCAAAACTATAAAACTTGTCGCAGCAAACAAGGTGCAAATACTTAAAACTTCGAAACAATCTATGCGGTTACTTTCCACGACTAAAAATGATTTTTAACTTGTTGAAACCTACTTGCCAATGGCTACCAATAACTAGATTTTCTTTTTTGTTCAAAGGAGTCGTTTGGAACTACTCACACCCTGAGGGGTATACATGTTACCGTATAATTTTTTTTTGTTACAAACAGGGTATAATGGCAGTGACAGTTACATCTTCACTAGATTTCCTTTTCTGTTCTGCACAAGAAACTCAGCGGCATTTCAAAAATATTTTAACCACTCTTTCGCAGTTCACTTGTATCTCATTTCACTCAAGATAATTATTATTTGTGGTGTTTAACGACCCACTGTTTTGACAACTGGCCCTGCGGCACTGGTCTAATGGCGTCGGTGAATGAGTGGATGATGATGAGGATGATGATGAACCTAACCTAGTTTAGAAGGGAGGAGGGGAAACCCGGTGCCGGCACGTAGCCTACTCCTGTCGAAAAGCACCAAGGGGACCACCGGCTTCACGTCCCTTCCGAAGGACGGTACAACTCGAACAGCAGGATTCCTCCACAAATCCATGCTGTCGAGAGGTTGATAAGCAAGGCGAATGAAGTTGCTGTACTAACTTTCATCCCTCCAACCTCTCTCCCGAACAGAACTCAAGATAACATTTTGTTACACAACTTATTTAGAATGAAGGAAAATGATCTCAAATATTGTACCACAAACCGTCACAAGTTGACATTCACAGCCTTGCGGCCTAGCAATATGTTTTGTTCCTTATCTAATTGATGCAAAAAGGGTTGAAGAAAAGAGAAAGAGCTTTACTTTTGACACGTCGCTTCCGCCCCGGTGATCTCAAAAGCGGCATTGTGCCGGGAGAACTATGCAAGATATTCAAGATCTTGCTGATTAGTTCGTTAGCGGCAGATGACTGCGTTTCCCACACTTTTCCGCAGATATCAACGAGTGGTAAATTTCCATTTTCTTGTCACTGGGTCGTTGCTGAGGGGAGCGATTTAAGATGCCTTGGCACCTAGAGAATACGCACAGGCTAGGAAGCTTAGATTCTCGTGAAATCACCGCAGTGAAAACACTGCGCTGAGTCAGGTATCGGATGGGTGACCATCATACACATGACCAGTTCTGTTCAGGAGAGAGGCTGGAGAGATGAAAGTTAGTACAGTAACTTCATTCGCCTTGCTTATCAACTTCTCGACAGCATGGATTTGTAGAGTAATCCTGCTGTTCGCGTTGTACCTTTGTGCCAGCACAGAGCTACTCATATTTCTTGTACGCTACTTTAAAATCATCATCATCATCGCCCACTCATTCACTGACACCATAAGACCAGATGCCAAAGGGCCAGTTGTTTAATAGTGCGTCGTTTAACACTGCAAAGAAATGCATCTCTTTTAGTGTGCTTCGGAATTCCGTTTAGGGAATTCCATTTAAGGTTAAATTTCAGATTAATTTCTTATGTAGGTGGTTTTCAGATCTAGCTAAATTTAAATTCGTTCAAAAATATATTGAAATCTTCTTGTGACAGATAAAATAATCGTTATTTTTAGGTGCACATCAAAGGTGGATTTCGCAACAATTTGAATAGAAAATGATTTTCACGTTTGGGCCAAGCAATGAACAAGAGAGCCTTTTAATGAGGTTCAAGACCCTCTAGCCCTATCCATATATTGATCATGTTTAGGGCTTAGGGTGAATAATTATATTTTTAAATTAATCCACACAAACTAGGAATTAACGTTGATTGCTCTTGAACCCCGACCAGTTGGTAGGACTGACGTTGTAATGAACGTCACTGCGGCTGTCAAAACTCAAAATGATGTTGTATATTGCGACAGTTTGGATTTGTGTGGCTGACAATTGTGGCATTTGTGGTTTAATTTCAAACATTAATTCACAAAACTGTCACTAGTTGAGGTTAGTAAATCTGACAACATCAAGAACAATTTGTTTAAATGGGTTTATTCCATGCAACAAATTGGGTAGGCATAGAAGTTATTATTATATTTAAAGCAGCCTTGGTAAAAACTCATGTTAAAGCGGATCATAAAAAACAGATAAATCACACAAATAAAAAATAATGAAAAAAATGTTGAATACAAAATCATCCAACATCAAGCCCAAATTAAAAATATTTTATCTTTCGGTGTACCTACAATCAAAATTATGTCACGAATATGTCGATTTTTTTTAATCGATTTCATTTTCATTCGTTCATTAAAACAAGTAGAAAATATTTAATTTGATGCATGTAACGCGATTGTACCAAATCATTTTTCTTCGTCTTCATCCTCCTTTTCATTCACCAACTTCTTCCATACTTCCGTATCTAGCCAGCTTTCTTCTACGATATTCCATTTCCAACCTCTTTCCTCCGCATCTACTTGTACTTTTTATATTTATCTTTCTCTTGGTCTTCCTCATCCCCTTCTCTGTATATTCTACATATTCGATAAATACTATATTATCTATATTCTTCTATAAATATATTTTAAAATTATATATAGATAAATGCCATGGTGAGGTAATGGTTATAAAAACGAAGTTTCCCAGAAACATTATGTTACTTTACAATTCTTGTGCCCGAATCAGCGTTAAATGGACTGTTTTCAAACTGTTTTTACGTCTCGTGGCTCTTAATGGCCCTTTTTGAAAATGTAAGGCCCAAATCATCTCTCAGAAGATTGCTTTTCACCCTTTTTAACCGACCAGACCTCGCCGACAAACCTTACCCGAGAGATTGAGGCCTACTCTAGATTGTCATTGTAGGTGTTCTGGGGGCTCCTTTCCGTGAGGGTGCAAGGCTGCGTTGGGTGGGGGTGGGGGTGGGGGGCAGTGACCTGGAAACTGCTATCGATCATCTGACAGGATGGGGACGACCAGCCACACCCTCCTACTACATCCCACCCCCCTCTGGCGCTCGACGAAGCACCTCTCAATATCAACTCAAGGAATTATGATTAATCAAATCACTGGATGGCCGATTGTCGAGCTTTGGGTTTGTTGAGAGTTGTTTTTCGACGCGAATAGAGGGCTTTTTTAATTTTTTTTTTTAGAAATCAAACTTTCTGGTGGAGTTTCATTTTTTAATATCATGTAAATCGGTGCTGGTTTCAGTAAGCGACGGAAATTTTCTCTCATGCAAGAATTCTAGTGCAATAATTTTTGGTTTGGGAATAACATCACTACGTTGTAGGTAAGCGAGCTCATTTTATGACCGCAAAATGTGCTCTTAATTGGAAGAAAAAATTAAATTAAAATGATAGTAAATTTTCTAAATTGACAAAAACGTGCGCTAAAATTACAGTCATTGCTCAAATTAATTACCTCCTAAATAATCAGCCCGCGACACGAGCAAAGATTATTACAGCCACGAGGAAAATTAACGACTTTCAGTGTTCATGCAAGCATTTTATGGTCACAGTTTTTCTTTTGCAAGTCCACCAAACGTGATGGAAAGTCCGATGCGAGTTTTCCGGCTGTTGCACAAACACGTGGAAAATTTGTCCCAAACTTGCAGCTGTGAAAATTCGCCAGGCGGCATGAAAATCTTCCAATCGAATAAACAAACGTGGTCCAATGGAAATTTTTTTCTAATGTGGGTCGTTAATTTTCCAGTATAGTGCATTTTCACTGCCAGTAACGATAGGGACATCGTTTTGGTTTTCAGTAATTTGTGCTCCTGTAAATAGGTTTGCCTTGTAAACTTTCCGGTGGAATTAGTGGTCATTACCGCACGTACCAATAATTGAAAACAGTGCTACACTAACTCCAAGTACACTTAAGTCTTTTTTTAGTTGTTTAAAAAACAAATTCACATTAAGAGAATACAAAAGCGTTTTGAGAATTTTGGTAAATGGCAGCCATTAGGATCTAGAGGTGAGGAATGGGTTCCCGATTCCTTATCCAGGAATGTTTTGCTAGGTTTTTATGTAAATATCACAGATTCCTGAAGCTGCAGTGAATGGAAAATGTCGTGGAATTTTATACCACCGTACAACCATATTACTACCAAATGATCGCCAAGTGACTTCTTGACCGCGACAAGAATTGAGGATGCTCCTAGATGGGGTCACAGTCGTTTCGAGTGTTTAAACGGAGACTTTCGTTATTTTTCGAAGATTAATTGCATTTGAGACTGGTTTACGCTCAATTAATCTTTATTAATACTTTCCTTAACGATTGATGTACAATATCGATATTTTGAATTGCTATTATTTTTTTAAGGTTTTTTTTATCAAGAACGACTACTAGTTACCATCGGGTATCACCTTCCGTTACCACGTGTTGCCGGTTCTTTTGCTTAGTAGACTGTACCTATAAACTCAATAATTCTACTAATTAGCACCTACATAACCTACATAGTAATACGTACTCCAACTATGGCATGTTCAAGATCGATGCTTTTACAATTATAAACAAATCAACTAATTGATGAATTCCTGCCTGTGACTTCTGTTACGGGTTCTTTAAAAAAGTAATTCATTATAGTAAAAAAATTGTGTTTTTTTTTGTGTTTTTTAGCTTTTGTCAGATTTTTTCTTGCTGTTGTTAAACATAAATTGAGGATTTCACCGCAAACTCAAAGAAAATTAATAACGTAAACAGAAAATATCTCCCCTGCAAGTAACGACGTCTTGACTAAAGTATATTGCATTATGTGGGAAATAAGAAAAGTATGTATTTTTCCCCGGGAAAGCGGACCGTCGTGAAATAGTCAGATGTAAAACTCTTGGCGTTTGCTAAGTGCATGTCTCGAAACAGCCGCTTGGGATTTCAAGGAGGGCGGAGAGCGGAAAAGCTGGGTCACAGGAGAACAAACAATACTGGCAAAGTAATAAGACGGAAATAATGAAATATTGACATGACTTTGCTCTGTCTCATGGGGGTCCTGAGTAAATAGCGGGGAAAAAAATGTCAAGAACTGAGATTTGATGGAAATTATCTGAGATGTTGAAAGTGATTTTCTTATTTTCTTTGCCGAAGGGATATGTAAGAACTCATGAATCGTGTCTACTTTAACTAACTTAAGTATAAGTTTTCAAAAAATACATATTTATAACTGGGTTTTTGAATGCTAAGTTAAAATTCAACGAAATTTTCTCGAAGTTTGTCAAAATATCGCTATGTTCATACTTGATCAAGAATAAAAGCTGAACTAGATTTCCTGAATAACCTTGTTTAGGCACCCAAAATGCATATGACCAAATCCATTTGTAAAATGTGGCTGTGAACTTGAAAATGTAGTCTTTAACTTGCAATTGTCACTTAAACCAGGCAGAGTTAAACTTGCCCAAACTTATACTTAAATTTTCGACATAAAATCACCTCCAAAAAAACGTTTTTTTTTTTGTAATTGGGGTAAAAGATCGATTTTTCGTGGTTGTCTTTTATTCTATGTGACATACTCTAAGTTTCCTCTAAAATAATGGATATTTGTCAATCTACCTGCCTAACTATTATACTCTGAAAAATTAGGACTGACTTACAAAAGCAAACAAATATTTTTTGTCTTCTAATTAGAAATAAACTGTAGGGTAATTTAAGACCGACTCATGTAGATCATATTTGCCACATCATTATGCCTGGGACAACGGCGACTATAAATTTTATGGATGGCTAGAGGGGAAAGAACTAGGTGAAAGTAATTGGTTGTCTTTTTGAGCGGTAAAGGGTTTTTAAAGAGGCTTAAAATTTAGATCGTACTGATTAATCGGTAGATGCTGATGTGAAACTAAAGTTTTATAGGAAAAACTTGAAGTATGGAGCGCTATTTTTCACTACATTTACAAGTTTTTCTCGTTAAATCACAATTTATTTGAAAAATAATACTTAAAAAAAAAAGTGTTTAACGTGATGTATATCAGTGTTTATACAGTTAAACGTGTATTTTATATACAAAATAATCGAAGCGACATGAAAATTCTTTATGTGTAGGTAATTTTATGTGCAAAGTTTTACAAAGTTTGGTTCTCTAGGGCTGCTAAAAGATTGGTGTCAAACGATCCTTGCGGTTTTTTACTTTGTTACTCGAAATTTGTATAGCCCTAAATCAAAATCGATTGCCTGACTTCAATTTTTACCAGTTGGCTCTATCCAAGTTATTTGAGATTCTAGGGAAATCTTAGGGAAAATTTAAACCTATCAAATACGATATCTAGTTATTTTAGATTCCAATGTTCAACTTTTTTTTTATAATTGTGGTTTTAGCAAAACTAGAGCGTGAATAATCTAAAAAAAAGTAATTTAGTTCATGAATATTCACAGAAAATAAACGAATATTTTTACACCATGGAGACTTTTTCCCATTTTCGAAACGTATTCAACAAAAAAAGTGCACGTAAACATGTGTCCTGCGTTTAAAACAGGTCAAGCAATCATTTGCATGTTAAAAATTATGCATGACTGCACCTTAATGCATAGAAATGTGCATAAAATGCAGGTTATTATTGTCAGTCGTTTTATTTCCGAGTTATTTCCTTTTACATTTAATAGCGCGTTTTACCCAATGGGGACAATCGCGCGGTATTGAGCACTATTTGAATTGATATGGTTGTTTGTAATTATCGAAAGGGTAACGACCCAATAAAAGCAAATACAATTTATTGAAAGGAAGTAGAAAGATATGAGCTTCATTGGAAATGGGAGGTAAATTGGTAAAGAAATGACCTAGTATTTATAAAACGAATCAGCGAACTGGTATGAAACGTATCACTTTGATGATTGCTGATTATTATGAGATAGCAATGAATGATAGCAGTAATTAGATATTTGAGGAATAGAATTTTGATTTAATATGTTAGCAATGAACGATAAATATATATATATATTTTTTTAAGATTGATTCGTGACAGAAAATCGCAACAGAACTGATAAGGTGATAAAGGAAGGAATGTGTACTAGAGCTCCGAACTAGAGCAGTGTTTCCCAAAGTTTGGTAAGCGTATCCCCTGAGGTTCAGGAAGAGTTCAGTGTACGCGGTACACTATTCTGGAGAGCTTCACTACTTAACACATTTCAGAAATATTTCTTTGAATTTTAAGCATTAACCACATGAATTGAATTTCTAAGTTTTCATGCACAGTGGCACTGATCTAATGGCGTCGATGAATGAGTGGATCATGAGGCTACGGATGATGCTTTTAGTTTAGCTTATAGGGGAAGCCCGGTGCCGGTACATAACCTATTTCTGTCGGAGAGCACCAAGAGGACCACTGGCTTAAAATCCCTTCCTAAGGACGGTACAACGCGAACAACAAGATTCCTCCACAAAGCCATGCTGTTGAGAGGTTGATAAGCAAGACGAGTGAAGTTATTCGTACTCTACAAAATGTATTCAAGTTCTTCTTAAGTAGTAAAATGTAAATCTGCAATCTAGATATATATACTTTTAAATATTTATTTTTGAAAACTCAAAAGTGTTTCCTTTAGTTATTTCCTTTAGTTTCTGCACAAGCTTTCCGCCATGCAAACTGTACTTTGTAACTGCATCTCTCTATTTTGTTTATTTTTCCCATGAATAGTTGATAAGTTAGTTCCTAGAATTCCTAGCTGAAAAGTGGGGATAGGAAATCGTGTAAATGATTAAAGCAAAGACTAGTTCAAGCAAAAACCAGCTCAGAGGGAAATTGTACGACCAAGGAGAGTGTTCGATACTCGGGCCTTGTATTTATTTATTTGCCATGAGACCATTATACATGATATCGGGTTTTTTTTGTGGTGTTTAACGACGCACTTTTTTGACATCTGGCCATGCGGCACTAGTCTTATGGCGTCGGCATTTTTTACAATCGACAATTGTCAATTATAAACACATTACTTTTATAATAAATGTTTGGTAAAACCAAGGCAAAAAAAGCACATGAAATAGGGAATTGTTATATTCGTCATAATAATTCTTTTCATTGTTACGATCGACCGGTTTGGTATCAGAAATGTAAAAAAAAAAAAACCAGGTGATAGCAAACTTTTACAATGGGATAAAATTGGTATTTTTCTTTGGTAAACAAATTGGTAAGTGTACAGGTACTGCAGAGCGTACAGTCAGCTTTGATGCCAAGTATTTTCGTTATTTTCTAATTTTTGAAATACCATTGAAGGTATTTATCATACCATATGATAAAATGACATAAATTACAATTCATATACGGAATCTCCGGAGTTATTTTATGCTTGATTTGAAGCTTAACCGATTTTCTGTGAAAGTGGTAGTTGCAAAAATTGCAACGTAGAAAGTTTCAATCACATGCAGTGAATTTTACACTCACAGGTTAATGATTTTTCAAAACCAGACAATTTGAAATCTTATTTTTTTGTGGCACTCAACATACTTACGCTTCGGATCAGAAAAAAAAATTTTGGAAAGGATGTGATTTGTAATGACTTTATTCTTTGATGATTGGCACATTTTATGAAGTGTAGGGACATTTATGATATATTTTGTGAAATTATGGAATTAGAAAAGCTCGACTCATTACTCCTCAAATCTAAGCTAAAACTCAAGACTGATTTCTGTAGGAAATTTGTAGCAACATATAGCGTGGTGATACCACGTAGAAGATGTTTGTCAAATTTAGCACTGTTTACCTAATTTTTTATGGTTCGCTTTTAATTTTTCCTCTAGCACTGAAATATCCAATCTTACGTGCCAGAAAGATCAGCACGATTTAATTTTCTTGGTATAAAAATTTGCTAAAATTAATAAAACGGTAGACATTAAATTTAGAATTTTGTGTACCATCAAAATGGTTTCGAGGTAAGAAAGTATAGCATCATTGTTCTTTGGGATAAACAGTAAGATATTAGACAAGTGGGTTGGACAAAAAAGCAGAAAACAAAGACACGGCAAGCAATGAAGACGTTTCAGCGGGGGCGGCATTACTTTTTCATTTTGCTCGCAAATTCACGCTGTCTCCCACTTTAACAAAATTGCGGGCAAACAAGATTGAGAAATCTTCTAAGAAAGCAACGCATACGGGAAAAACAAGCTCCCTGCTATGATATTAACGACGCATTGTTCTTTCTATCATTTCTCATCTAATTCTTGCTGTCAAAGCGATGAAAAATTACTCAAAACCCGTTTTTAAATCAGATTTTTTTTTGCCCTTTTTTTGTTAATATTTTATCCATTTTTCGTGCTGACAAGAGCCCTCAGTAATCTTCCAATAACCACAGTTTATTACTTGAAGCCCCGGCTGATCTCAGCTGCAACGGGATTGGCTATCGAAATACCCCAAGGCGACAGGATCCTCCATACGTTATTCGTCTCAAATTTTTTTTTTTTTGGAAATGTAAAAAATGCAATAACCTTACCAAGACGAGCTGGTATCGAACCACCTTTAACGAATTTTTTATAGCAAGTGCACTAGAAGCGAGTTTAATTTAAAATTATCAAAGAAAATCGGTCGTTTCCTAAACCCCTTGGCGAAACAATACACGGACGGGTAGAATTAGTTTATTTTTCCGATATGCCGATAGTAAATTTATAAATTTCATACTCAAATATTAAAACTGATCAAAAGATTGCCTGCTGAAGTTTTACTCATATCCCCCGACCACAACGCGAAGCCATTTAAAAGTTCTTTATACGCTAGCTCGAGGTTAAACAATTCGTAAGTCTTAATCATTGTCAATTTACAGTAAATTCTAAATAAGGCTCGCCTATAAATGCCAGATTGTTCCGAATAAGAAAAAAAGTTCAAAGCAAGCTAACGGTAATTCATTTCGTCTTAAATTGAAGTAGTGACAATAAATTTCGGACTGCGGTCTATTGGGAAGCGCCGCGCGCGACAGCAGGGGCGAGAGATTGATTTATGGCGTATATTTAGCCTCGGGGGCGACCAAGCAGTTGGTTCTAGCGACATGGGGTGCGTATCTTCAGAAGGAACTATAGGAAATACAAAGGACAGGAGTCATGCCAAGCCCGTCTGCGATACAAAGTAGACGTTTGGGAAAAGAAATGGGGTACCTGAAGGATCAAAGTTAGGCCTTTAGGTTGTTGTATCAAGTTTTTGGGATGTTTTCGCAGAAATAAGTGATAAAACTGATTAATTACACGATTTAACGTAAGATGGCAGAATCGAGAAGCTCTGTCAGGCGATCTTAGCATCTTCATGGCTACCAAACGTTGAATCTACTATTGAACCTCCTATGCTAGGTCATGATATACCCGTGGTAAAATAAGATAGTAGAATTGAGAATCTCTGTCAGGCGATCTTAGCATCTTCATGGCTACCAAATGTTGAATCTACCATTGAACTTCCTATGCTAGGCCATGATATACCCGTGGTAACATAAGATAGCAGAATTGAGAAGCTCTGTCAGGCGATCTCAGCATCTCTATGGCTACCAAACGTTGAATCTACATCTGAATCTAGTACTAAGTAATTCTAAATATTTCCTGATTTGAAATCCCCGATGGTTATCCAGGATGCTTGCCCGCTGGGGAATTTCAATGTTTATGCTGTCATCAATCTATTTATAGGTAAATGTCACCAATTTAAAGGTGGAGTAAACGTTCTGAAACTGCACTGCAGGTATCTCGTCATCCCGTACGCTACGTTTCTGTTTATTTAAAATTGTTTCTCATGTTCAAACTTACAAGAGTAATTCTAATGCTGTTATAGAAATGCACTTTACCAGAGAGATAAATAAACAATTTTTGTCTTATGTGTAACCCATTTTCTTTTCAGTTTAAAAAACAAAAAAAAACAAATAGGAAATGGTAATATATTCGTGATCAACATTTTTGCTGCACATATTCGCTGGCATAGTATTTAAATAAAGTACGACTGAGGTAGGTAATGCGGACACAAGTAACCTTCTGCCATGGGGAAAAGTTTGCTTTATTCATAGAATTAAAATGTTATATGCATTTATTTATGTGCACACCTCTTGCCTGCATTGCGCTACACATTAATAAATGGAAATATTAACATAATTTATAAAGGAAATTGAGATAAAAATGACAAAGTATAAAGTCAGCGACAGCGACACGTTCAGCAAGAGGATGTACTTTTTCCGGTAGAGGCGCTACCGGTCGTTTTGGGGTGGCATGTGGGCAAAATGTCATTTCAAAAAACACAACAAATCATCTCCACTGCCCGCAAATCTTCTCTTTTGCGGATATTTAGTTTTTCAAGCTATTTTAACTTTTTTTATAGTAATTATAACAATCTTGGAATTTAATGCTATCACAAAAATAATTTTAAATCCCGCCAAAAATAATAACTGAAATTGTATCCATGAGTTGGTAAAAACGCTGAGGGCAGTTCTTGTACCGATATCTTCTCGCATGACCTGTAGATTTCTGTTTAGGAAAATATGAAAATGTTCGATTGTAAATTCCACGTTTAGAAAGACCGTGGTAGTAAATTCTTGTTCTTGTATACTAGTAAAACCGATAAAGATTCCACCCCTATGGCCTATATTTTCCTATATCCCTATAAGCTAACGTCAAACTCAAACATTACCCCCTCCTCCACCTCCACCACCCTCTAACCCACCCACGACATCGTAACACGAAGTGAAAATATCTCGAGGACATATCCGGAAACCCACTCTCCGATTAGATCGCTGATGGTGGGTGACAATTGATTTTTTTTGTGGGACATTTGCTTCGAATCCTGGGGCCACTGGTTTTACAGCCCAATCGGAACTGTTTTATAGAAGCTGGTCGATCGAAAGGACAAAGCTTTTACGAAAGCACATTTCTAATACAGGATCGGAAAGAGGATTCAGCTAAAGAAATGTCTGGATTGTGTTTCGCTTTTAGGTTTAACTTGCTTTGAAAAAGTAAGTCGAGATAAGATTAAATTCGAAAGGAAAAGAGATACGCGACACATTTTATTTTCGTTTTGACTAGTCAAAAGATATGGAAAGTATAAAAAGTATACAATTTTTCTTTGTGTGACCAGAATATCGAAATATGTTTATGTGTTGTGAAAAAAAAAATCACTATTTTTTGTATTTTATGTTCCAACTGACAATAAATTATTTACAAATAGGCTTTTCCCAACCTTTCGAACTGATTCCTGTTACTGCATTACAAGGGTGAACGCTGAAATATTTTCACCGATAACTGATAAGATTGTGTGTCTAAGCAAGAATAAAATAGACATAATTCTAAAAACCATAAAATAACGATAACTTGTTATTTTGTTCATGCAAAGAAACTGTCGTTTCGTTCATTTTGAATAGATGATTACCAATTCCGAGCAGACCACATTTTCCATCGTCACAAACAAAGTTATGTCCTATTGATTGTTGAGCTGTTACAACTGAATATGTGTCAGTAAAGTTCAGGTAAACGGCAATATGTTTTCAAATTCTCGAAAAATTAACTGTCAATGGCATATATATATATTTTATATGTGTGATTTATATCCATACAAAGTGTTTACCAAAATTTGATTAAACTATCATAAGATTTACAAATTCCTTACCAAAGCAATGCCTTTCAAACTGACAATTGGTCCTTATGAACAGTATTCCGCATTTTTATTATTAGGAACACTAATAAACTCTCAAAAATTGATGCCGAAACGGGGAATCGAACCCCGATCTCAACTCCGAACCCTGATTCCCCGTTTGGGCATCAATTTTTGAGCGGTTATTAGTGTTTCTAATAATAAAATACCCCGCGCATTACAAGCATTTGCAATTTGAATCAGATTTCGTATAGTATTCCGCATTAATTCTCAGTGTAACCTAAATGCCACGTACCTAGTTTAGTAACTTCTTGATTGTAGATCTGTAAACTACTCCGTTGGTAATGTTTCAAAGATCAAACGACAAAATTAAATAAACGAAGCATACTGGGTTTGTTAATAGCAAGGCTTAAATTCCTGGAATCTATCAAGTTTGAAAAGTCGGAAATCACAGGGTAGTTTTGGAAGGGCCAAGTAGTATAAAGGTGCCAATTTGCTCAGCAGAGAAACTAGGTATGTACCTATATATATATAATACAACTTTCCATGTGTCTTTAAACTTTTAAATGGCTTAAAATCCAGATCCTCAGATTAGTTTGAACGGAGTCTTAAGTAATAGGACCTCGAAATGTCTCGAAATTAATTTTCTGAAAACAACACTGTACGTGAGTCGAGTTTTAGGCAACGCGCTGCGCGTTTACTTATTAAAATTGCATGGCTCTTCCGTAGCAGTGTTGTTGGGGTAATTTGGTAATTAGATTGCTCCACGTGGATTTATAAACTTTGATCTAGTTTGTGAATTTCGGGGCTGTAGCATATGAAGATGGATAGTGTTTATCTTTGGGTTTTAGATGTGATTATTGTGCTGGCCATCTACTTAGATTGGGTTTTGGCAAAACTATTAACTGTAAGTTGGACCTCTAGTTTACAGAAACATTTGAATTTCACTGCATGTGAGTGGAAGTTTCATGTCAATAGTTTTAACAAACACTTCAAGGAGAAGGCGAGATTTTGGTAAAACCGGTCCTTAAAAAAAGCTCACCAATCGCAAAATTCAATCAAGTTTTCACCGCACTAAAGGTCCACAAAAAATTGGCACTATCAATTTTCAAAAAATTGTGATAGCCAACAGAAAAAAAAAAAAAAAAATCATAAAAATGCCACTTTTTATTTAATAATTGTTGTATTTTCATAAAAAATCACAATGCTATGTGAGAAAAAAAAATTATTTTTACTCAAATACTCAGAAATGATTTGAATGGATAAATAGAGACAAACTATGCAAGCGTATCGAAAGAGACAGAGCCATCATCAAAGTGGTTAATTACCTCCAAGGGATGAAATCGAGTCATTATGTAATACGCTTTATTGCATGCTTCACAAGCTATAGAACTTAACTAGCTTTTAGCTAATTGTTAATTGCATTAGCTGCATTCGTTTAGCAAGCGGCTTAAATCCGGAATGTCATGCGAATCATCCTAGCTTTGTGCTAAAACATCGCAGAGATTGTAATGCTACAGTTAGATTTTAGCTCTTAAATTCAACTTTTATGGCGTTGGTAAATATTCAATAGACATAGGAATATAGATGGTAAAAAAAACGATTGACTTTTTTAAAAATGGAATTAAAAAAAAAAATAAAACGACTTCTAATCGGGAAGTTTGGTTGGATAGAGGGTGCAAAGGGATCCAAAATTAATTTGCTCCAAATTTGAGTGAGGAACTCAAAACTTTTTTTTTAGTTTCAGTTTTTGAGTCGAACAAAAAAAGTGGTTACAAAGTAAAGCATCTCAGTGCATACCGCATAAAATATGCTGTTATTTTGTATTTTAAGTATGGTATCAGACATTTTCTGTTTTGTACGTCAGATAAAAAAAGGTCCAACAGTTCCCAAAAATCCCATAAAATACTAAAATCCATCTAAAAAAACGCCTAACACAGATAGCAAACAGACAAATTAACCCTAAAATTGTATAGCTATGAATAATTTTACACAACTCTGAAGGTATGTGGTACTATATTTCCTTAGCTGAGCTATAAATTCCCTTAACGATTCCCTTAAGGCGGTGTCGCTAGCAATTCTACGCAACAAACAGTAGAAAATTGCTTGCTTTGAATTTCGCACGGGTAGTGCGTCGAGCTTTGACAGTTTTGCGGTCAGACTTTCTCTGTGGTTTTACCCAATTTTCCCGGCCAACACGCTCGACTAGACGCAGGACTCGAACTCGCAAATATGCATGGCTTTTGCTATATACATTACCTTGAGACTTGCCGAGTAAACATTTGTTTTACATCAAGCCCCCTTGAACCCTGTTTGATATTAATTTATTTTACTGTTTGCTAAAACTTGAATCAAAATTGATATTTTCCTTTTCATGCCACTGGAAACAAAACGTAGCACACTCCTTTTTGTGCTAAAGAATATGTCAAAGGCAGTGTGAAAAATCAGTTTTCATGGAGATATTTAAAAATATATCGGTTATGTTTCAACTACGAAAGGCCTTTGTTTTTATAGCAAAACAGTGCCAGAGCTTGTGATTGGTTGATCTTTAAAATCGAACACATTTCTTTGGTGTAAAATTGTTAAGCTCTTCTGAAAACGTAAAAAAAGCTTAGCTTGCAATTCAGTTTCCATTAGAAATATGTAAAGATGGTTTAATAATAAATCTTTGATAAACAAACTCTAATCATAGCCAAAAGGGTTACAAAACTTTTCTAAAAAAACATCTTCAATGAATAAAATTAAAATTAAAATTGTTTTCTTTGCGTCCTGAACTAATAGTAAAAAGAAGACTTGATTCAGTTTTTAATTTCATCAGAAATATCAAAGTGAAGTGACTTTAAAAAATCGACGCCGTTGACAGCGACCGTTCGACTCAGATGATGGACTACATCAGAGCAGAGTTTGGGCTGTCCCGCACATTTTGAGGGCTCTAACCCCATCTCACGATCAATGCCGTCGTGGAACATCTTCGTCAGCTACCTCACTATGTAACAAACTCGGTGCCACCCGACGTGAACCTTTGGCAAGGCGTGTACGCCTTGCCAAAGGCAAGGCACAGAGAGCTGTCGTTGACAGAGAGTGGCAGATAAAACTCTTTTAGTGTTTCTCAATCTAAACCAGTAGAAACTACGCTCTTCTCTCTAAATCACGCTCATGTTTAGAACTAGAAATTATCCTTTCGAATATCAAGCTTTTGTTTCGAACAATGGAAAATAATGATGAGTAGTATGTGTATGTAACAAAAACTATTTGAAATGGGATTTGAATGCTAAGTAATTTAGAAGTGTCCTTTACTTAGCATTCAAAACCCATTTCAAATAGTTTTTGTTAAAACTAGTGCTAAGGATGAATCAAGTAGACATGAGTCTAAAAACCATCATGAAGTATGTGTATCTGGATTTAGCTGCAAATTGCATGGCTCAAAATTTCGTTCTGCATGAGATCCTAGACTCTACCATTCAATTCTGGTCGGCAATATTGACTTTATAGGTTTAGTTTAAGTCCCAGCGCTAATTTTAACGAGCCGCAGCAACACGTGGTAATCGTAGATGAAACTAGATTGCGCTTGCGGCTAATCTTTTCAAACATTATCTTAAACTAAATAAAAACTTAAAATATCGATAATTTTAACTAACTTGTTGACAGGCCAATAAAAATTGTTTGAGCGTAAGCTAGTTTCAAAGGCGACTTAACTACCACTTTTGTCAGTTAACAATAAAGTTTTGGTCAGTTTTTTGCGAAAAGTGAAAACAGCTAAACGTCAGCACTGAAACTGTAACTAAAACTGTATTGATTCAGATCAAAAATAATTGGACTTCCACCAAGAAACTCAATACTGCAATTGCGATACCAAATTCAAAACCAAAACTATCCTTACCAAACATTCCTGCGTTAACTCGGGTTCGTTAACTCTGAAGCTTGTTTTTTCAGTGATTTTTTAGTAGCCTAACAGTCCGTTAACTAGATATTTGCTTAGTAACAACCAAACAAAATAAGTTTTTTGTTTTTCTAACGGTCTGTTAATCACTTTATTTGCCACTAAAAAATCGGCCATATGAATTTACTTGATTTTAAGCCCTTATAATATCAGTGAACTTCGTCCAATGAATATTGACTTATGTCTTTATGCATATTTGTATGGATCGTTGACGTTGTTTCACTCCATGTATGATTTATCCTACTAATTCCAAAAAATAAATAAATATAAACAAAGTCTGCAAAGCACTGACCACCCTCTCTTGACCAAGCCTTTACCCTCTCTTGACCAGCTGTGGGATCAGCGAGGTGATCCAGTGTTTAGCCCTCGGCGTACACCACCTAACACTCCCTTATTGATGAACACATTTATGAAATCGGACGTACGATTCTGAACGATTTAAAGAGTAAAATGGATTTCAAACGCGATCGCCCTCCATGACGATTCCGTTGGTAGTGACGCGGGGTTTTCAATGTCCGGCACTGGCTTAATCTGTTACCCGTAGCGTCCGCCCATTTATTTCGCTAAGGTACAAGCAGACGCTTCACTTCGGATTTTTCGGATTTTTTTTTCTTATTGCGAGATCTCCTAGCTAATACCATTGGGTTTATAGGTTTAGTTAGAGTCACAGCGTTGATGTTAAACTGTCTTCGTGAAAATTCCTGACCGAAGATAAAAGTGGCGGTCGTCTAGAGATGGAGTCACCGTCGTTTCTTAATTTTGTTATTTCTCGCAGATTACTCGTATTTGAGACTGGTTTACGTTAAATTTAAATTAATTAACGCTAACCTCTACAATTTATATACATATATTTATATTTTGAGTAATTGTTTAATTGTATAGAGGTTTTTTAAAAAAAAGGACGGCCGCAAGCGCCATAGAGTGGTCACAACTGTTCAAATATTGAGAACGCGTTTAGCATTATCGCTATGACTCTGACTAACTTTAAACCTAATGCTAGTAAAGACCCGCAGTTTTACCGTCAAATATGCCGTAAAATAATAAAAAGTACTGAGGAAACATACCTTCGACATCTAAATTTCCCCCTAACATAAATATTTTATAGTTAAATGCATTTTTTACTATTTTATGTTTGTGATTTTCATTACTCTATGCGTTACATTCCATAAAAAAGTTAATACTTGCAAACATTTCAGGACACAAATGTTTTATCTCTTTCCCGTCGCACGCCTTTGTGCACACGGTAGTACGCTTCCGTAATTTCCTTCATATCTACCCAAATGAAAACGGCGACGACCAAAATTATCTCTAATTTAATTACGCTCTTGCCAGCTAGGTTAATTAAAATCGATTTTTTTCTTCGGTTGGGTCTGTCAAAGAGGAGCCATCCAAAAACATGACGCACGAAATCACACGGTAAACAAGGTTACCACAGGCGTGCTCGGGAGCGTAAAAAGGGACTCAACTTCAACATTTTGGTCAGTGGGTTGAAAGTTAACTCGTGTTGACAGCATTTTGGTCGTGACCTCTTTTGGTCAAGGATCCTCTTGATTTGGCCCCCCGTACACAAGCACTCATTAAGCCATCGATGGTGTGTACATCCGAATCTCTAACAACCCTTAACGCTTCCAGGAATCAGGGGCGGTTTTGAACTTGAAACAATCGTTTTACAAACTATTTAAATGCGCCTTCTAGTTTGTTTGGGAACGGTAGGGTGCATGAACAGACGCTATTTTCGCTACCCGCATAAAATTAAAGGAAATTGCGGGTTTAGTTTTTATCAGTTTACCATCAAAGGTCAAGTTAAATGACAAAATGGGTCTAACTTTTTGAAAATGAAACGGATTTATTAATGGGATAATTGTGATAAAAATATCCAATGAAAGTTAAAAGGTCTAGAGGTTGATTTACAAGCATGGCATGTAGTTGAATCATATTGGTGCAAGAAATATAGTTAATATTTTTGAGAAAAGCGAAGTCACCAGGTGCACTGTGGTCACTGTCGATTACAAATAACCAACTTTACAAACTTTAACGTCACTCACAATAGTCCGAGTGGGATTTCTTGTCTAATTTTTATTCATAACATTTGGGAATCATTTGTATCTTATTTCTGAAAATCGCCGAACAAACACATAGCTAAAATAAAATCTATCTATATGAATTTATGGGAAAATGGCAAAATGGCAAAATTACTCACATAGCAAAAATTGGCCTAGGTGGCTTTGAAATTGGTGGTTCTTATAAAATGGAGAATTGTGTCAGTTTTTTGACAAGCTAACTAACGTTAGATATATATTGGGTTTTTAAAAGTCCCAACGTCATACAGCTAAGTATTTTTCAAAGTCCCTTCATTTTTTTTTCACAAAATGAGATAGCATCAAAACAAAAAATTCCTTTGTATGCAGTTGCATGCAACTTGACTCTGATATTTTAGGGTCCGTTAAGTTATTAACAGACCGTTAACAAACAAAAAGTATCTTCTGATTGTCTGTTACCAAGGAAATAACAAATTAACGGACTGTTAGGTTCTTAACTGACTAATAAAAAACCGGTACTTAGCCTCTTATGCTACCAAATAAGTCTTTTAACCACTCCAATAACTCAAAATATTTATAGTTTTTAGACTCATGTCTACTTTATCTAACCTTAGCACTAGTTTTGACAAAAACTATTTAAACTGGGTTTTGAATGCTAAGTGAAAAACAACTAAATTTCGCTACGTTTAGTAACTTGTACCTGTTATTTCACCCTTTGAAAAAGTAACAAGTACAAGTAAAAAAATGTTGAGAAATTTAGTTGTTCTTCATTAAGCATTCAAAACCCAGTTTAAATAGTTTTTGTCAACTCCAAACAAACTTCATAACTAAAAATCATCATTCCGGACTGAACCTATGACATTGGTAGCTATCATTAACCGGCAAGTCAATGATTCTGATCGTTAAACCAGACCCAGACGTGTCTGGAATATATTAGCAAGATTCAACAAGTTTTAATTGCAAGTGCAGGGGACGCCGAAATGTTGTGTACACGGTATGATCTCTATGTTGCTAAACCGATAATGTTAAACCGCACATTTTACAAGTAATTTACTGTTGCGTAATCGATTGATTTACATAATTACTCTGTTAATGCAGCGAGGAGATTAATATCGTCTGCATTCTACAATTAAGTATATGCTACTGGAATGGGTAATTAGTTTGATTGGACTCTTATGGAGCATAAATAATAATATCACGACATTTCGTTGGTTTTAAATTAGCTTAGCGAGCAAAGCGATATCTTCAATTTCACATACCTACCCCAGAAAAAAATCCCTTGTGCACATTTTTTTTCTGTTTGCTTTTCGCACTCTAACGACCATTGGCCTGCTCTGATTTGAACACAATTTGCAGAGCACATTTTTTTTTGTTCTGAACCTTTGAAAATGTACAGACAATTTTCATTTTTTATAAATACACCGGGTTTCCCCATCTTCCTTACTAGGCTAGGTTAGATTTGTCATCATCCCCATCATCATCCACTCATTCACCGACGCCATCAGACCAGTGCCGCATGGCCAGATGTCAAAACAGTGCGTCGTTAAACACCACAAATCAATCATCAATCAACGAAAATGTTTAGATTTTATATACACTTTTCGTAATTCTGTAACAATTTCCATGACAACGGTATTCACAAATAAAAACGAAAATGAACGAACAGATAAGACCAAAAAAAGCATGCCCTTCCAAAGAAAAGTAAAGGATTAAATATCAAAATAAGCTACGCTTATCTGAACAGCTCTAGTAGTTAAACAGACTAGTATATTATCAAATTGTTTCAAATTTGAATGCATACAATATTGACCCCTAAAATGTCAGAAATGTCAATATTGCTACATACAAGTAAAAAAAAGCGTTAACGGGCTGTCTCTTTTGTTTCATCAGAACCCTTGTAGGCATAGAAAGAAAATTTAGCGACGCATTTCTTTGTTTGCATTTTCAAATGAGTCCCATTGTTCGCTAAGTCTAGAATAAATTAACCCTTACGCTTTTCACGTAGCATGCCAAGGCTAAAATAACACTGAGTCATGAGAATTTTCCTTCAGCATACCTCATTTTCTTTTAACTAGCTCTCGCACATATGGTCGCCATATTTAATCCGTGGATTTAGATGCGTCGGCGGCACTTCAAAAAAAAAATCCCTCTCTCGACTAATGAACGAAAACTCTATTTACTTTCATACACTGGTCTCACCGTGTGTTCGTTTCATTTCGAAAATACCCGTCCCGCAATCTCGACCGTACAAACAGCCAGAGCTCAGAAGACAACATGGCTGTACGGTTAACGTAATTTAAACAACCATTTCCCATTTTTTTCGCTTACCAAATTACCACTCAAGCACTCAAAACGCGATAGACACCACTCAGAAAAAAAATTAAAAATATGCTAATAGAACCAATTCAGACGCATCAAATACCCTACTGATTTTCATTCTGTTTCACCATTTCTTTGTTGTGAAAAAAGCAATGGGCTTTTCTTTTTTGATGTTCTGTATCCATTTCCTCCGTCATCATTAATTCAAAAAGTACAACAACGCTTCGAATTCATAGAGATACCACGCTGGCAACATTGCGCGTTAGTCCCACAGCAAATTTAGCTTTCAGCCATGCACTTCTTTATGCAATACTTGTTGCTCTTATATACACCCTTCACGAAGCGTGGTTTGGCAACGAGCCAGGAAAAAAGGGGCAAAAACAAAGCTTAGCACGTTTCCATTCGCGAACTATTCAAACAGCCGTTATTTCAAAGGACAAACAATTTAAACACATTTTCAAACATCTATGAATATAATGTATCCCAAAAACACAGGTGCATCGATTTCTAGCAATGAGCCGTTGTCCAAGCATATTTAAAAGTCAATTTTAACAACTGAAACGTGTTAGCTGTCAGAATTGATTGATTAAAATGAGTTTTCTCATGTTTTTCGTACTGATGGCAAATGCAGTACTTTTGGATTTTTTTGCAAATATCATTGGTTTGACTGATGGGAAGGGTTGAGGGTAGCTATGTGAGTTGGGAACACAGCTTAAGTGATCGAGCTGAGGCAGATTGAAATGTTGACACCTAACGAGATGGACATGAATTTAGTAAAACCATCATAATTGTTATTTAAAAAAAAACTTTTAAAACCAATGCAAATGGGTTTTTTTGGATACATCATACAAACATACAGAGCGAATTAACGGATTTTAACACAAAAATACTTACAAATTCGTCAACTTTACCCGAAAATCCACTAAAATCGAAATATTTAGAAACGAAACACTAGTTTTCAACTATCAATGTACCGTTATTTTAAACTTTACTATAGACACAATTGAAAAGAACTAACAAACTATCGAAAAATGAATATATTTATTCTGTTTTGTTAGGTTTAACAATTCGTATGGCGTGTCCACTTTGGCTATTGACTACTTTGCGACTCGCCGCTACTGCTCTACAGGTGAAACTAAACAACGAAGTCGGGCGTCCCGACGCTGAATGACTCGTACGGGACGCCAAGGCGCAGACGCCACCCGTCGACGACCCGGTATCGAGTGCGCGCAATACGCATGATATCGCACGGCAATACGCACTTTTGCCATGAGAATGGGGGGTTGTGCGTGTGAATTGTTTGGTTAGAAAAAAGGGGATAGCAGTGTTACACGAAGTGTAATAAACCTGGAATTAGAAATGCCGACTATATGACGCATAAAAAATATTTCTTTTCGTTTGATACCGATTTCTGCTAGATTCTGCTAAGTATTTCGTGGCTTTTAGGCATGTCTTCATTTTCGTTTTTAACATAAGTGAATATCATTGCAAATCTTGAGACGTTACATAAGATAAATTAAAAACTTTTCTTTAAGCTTTGAGCTGGCAAAACAAATAAACTGTATTGAAACTGTATTGACTCGCAACTATTGCAGCGAGACATCATGAAGAAAAAAAATTGGGAGCTTATTTCTTTGCGTTTGCAAGGTCACTCTTAGTTCCATACGTTTTTGGAGGTTGTACAAGAAAGCTTCAAACAGAAATCTTCTTGTATTCATTTTTTTTAACTTCCTTTTCATGTATTTGAAGTGTTTTCAGGCTAAGAGCCACCATTAAAAATGGCCGACTCATAGCCTTATCTAGTTCTTGCCTATTAGCTCATGGTTGAATGCTAGAAGACGTTGAAATCCATCTTTACTGGCGATTTTTAACCTCAAAATGCTATGTTTTAGAGTATAAATACTTCAAATCTGCGAGAATTAACGAAATGAAATTTTTTAACACTCGAAACGACTCCATCTACTAGCATTCTCTATATTTGTATCGGTAAAGTAATATGGCGGCCATTTTTCGCGAAGAAAGTTTTAAAATTAGCGCCATGGCAGAACAATAATACCAGAATGATACCGTGGTCTTTCAGGGCTAAAATTGTGCTCCCAGGAAAGTTAAAATTGGTTTCAACGGTGGCAAACTTCAGTTTTCAATTAGATTAGGCTTGAGCACAAATTAAAAAGGCTCTAATCAACTTTAATTCGTGCCAAACCGTCGTATTTTTATATTGTCTTTGTTTTTATATTGTCTGGATATTTTAGAACAACATCACCTAAGACTTTGCCGTGAATAAAGGATTTTGCCACAACTCGCGTCTGTAGCCTGAGACCACAACCATGCAACGCCATAATATTTGCTCATATACGATAACGATATCGCTTACCAAAGGTAGAAAGCGTGGTATATTGTTCTCCTACAAGCGGCAATTCCAAGCGCATCAAACATACAATTGTTAGCATCAAGGGACTTGAAACTGCTGAATTGTTTGGTAACTATTCGACATAATCGAGGCACGAGTTTCAAATTCCAGATAGAATCTGTGTGCGTGCGTGTACGCGTTTGTTTGATGGTGGAAAGTGCAAAGCGAGAGAAATATTGCGTACGGTATCTGTGAGATGAAAATATCTGTGGAGGTAAATTTAATTTTTAATTTTATTCGGTCTTGATGATCATGTGGAGGTTTTCTGGGAAATTTAGGATGAACTTTAGGAAAAAGATGCATTCAATTTCTGAGATTGTATTCTAACCGATTTGATATGTTGGCTTATGGCAATTAGTTCAAGGTCGATCAGTAATCGACGATGCATTTATGTTTATTTATTTTGTGTTAAGCCCTCGGACCAATCCAGACTATTTAAAATGTGACAAGGATTAAATGTGATTTTCTAAAAATTATTAAAAAATTCCATCCGACCCAGTTTTTCTTGATCGGACGTTCATGCACACATTCGGCGTTTTATTAATTTTATTGAAAGGTCCATTTTTAAACCCGATCGCGCAGCCCATGTACAGAATTTTCAATTCTAATTGATTGTTTTAATTTCAGTTTTCTTCTCTGCAAACTTTTTAGAAACTGTGGCTATCAGTGTAATGAGTTATAATAAATGATAATAAGTGAACATAAGTGGGTAAAAATGAAAAATATCATGAAAACCTTGTCAAGTAGAGAATTGAAAACCCCGGAGCCGGCACGAAGTCTTCACCTATCTGACTTACAGTCCCTTCCGAAGGACGGTACAACGCGAAAAACGGAATTCCTCCACAAATCCATGCTGTCGAGAGATTGATAAGCAAGGCGAGTGATTCGCTGCACTAACTTTCGTCCCTCCAACCTCTCTCCCGAACAGAACTGGTCATGTGTATGATGGTCACCCATCCAATACCTGACCCAGCGCAGTGTTGCTTAACTTTAGTCATCTTTGAAAAGTCTTGTTCCCAACACGCCAAACTGTTCGGTACTTTCACTGCCCGAACAACTTGTTAAAAATTAAAATGGTCATCATCTGATGACGCCTTGTTACATTGACCCATAAAAGAAATTGTGGATTTTTGACCATTACAAATGGCTGATCTTATCGTGGAAAGATATTACATTACAAGCGACACGTCGCATTGTTCTAAGCCTACTGGATAAAATGTAATAACTGAGCAGACGACGATGAATAAATGTCAAAATAGCGGTGCTGGCCGGGCAGGGTGGCAGGGGCGGGCAGGGGGGGGGGGGAGGCAAAATGGTGGTGTTAGTGTCACATTAGCAGGCCACCTGCCAGTGGCGTGCAGTGAATATCTTTGGATGGTCCATCTATTTTCGTAAGTCCATCGGACCATCGGAAAAAACCCATCGAAGTTATTGTTTTAAGGAACCTAAAGCAGATCTAAGATAAGAGATTTTTAATCTGTCCTGAAAATTGCATTAAAATTGATCTCATCTGTGCAAAACCCATGAAAGTTGAAACTAAGATATCAATTTTTACGATTATTACTGTTATATGACCAATATCTTGTATGATTAAAAGGGGCCAATAAATCACAATCAAAAATACAGTTCCCTGATTAGGTACAGACCTTTGAGAGGGCAGAAGTGTTCTTTTTTTAAATAGTTTCATTTTTCATCAATTTGCGTTTAATCGGAACGGGAAGAAAAAATTTAATTTAATACATAAGGCTTTAAAAATATAAAATAATAGGTTCACAATATTTGCATTTTTAAATTCATCTATTCATCAATTAATACGTCTATAAAATTTTCATAACAATGAAAGCCATTATTACTATATAAAAATGTAATTGTAGGTATTTCGCCATGTGAAAAATTCGGTAGTAGGGGAGAAGGGGCCTAGTTGTCTGAAAATCCCCCCTAAAATTACCCCCCAAAATTACCTATGTGTGCATATCTTCTAGAAAAATGAAGTTATTCTTATGTAATATTTTTTTTATTGATTAATACACATTTGGTTATAATGCGATTTTTTTTTACGATTTATTAGACCATCAGTTGAATTGCTATGTCTCTTAGTTGACCTACATATGTTTGAGACTTTTAAACCCGGTAAAAACATATTTCAAACCGGGTTTTTACTTAGCATTCAAAAAAAGTCATGAGCCTAAAAACTATAATTCTTCAGTCTAATTTTTCTCGGTGGTATAGCGAATACTCTAGCTCGATCGGGGGGACGAGGATCCGCCACTGGGCCAGCACGCCCGGGTGAAGAAGGTGAGCCAACGTGATAAATGAAGAGGGATGTGTGGCTGGGTTTCAGATGGATGGGCCATTAATTTCGATGGTGTCGACTGCAAAACGGAAGATACCGGAACTATACGGTACGTATTATGTAACGTGATACGTCATCCGAGGTTTTTCGTCATAATTTAGTCGTTAGTTTTTCCGGGACGGTGGTTGTTAAATCTGAATTAAATTGCAAAAACTTACAATGCGTGGGGTAGTTTATTATTAGAAAAACTACATACCCTCTCAAAAATTGTTTTAAAGTGAAAAAGTAGTGTTTCACAAATAAAATACCCTAAGCATTGCAAGCGTTTGCAATTTAAATCAGATTTCTAATAATTAAAACGCATCCAATGTCAAATTGGAGTTATTCGAGTTTGACAGGTTGTGACGTGGAATAGCGTCACTAGAATCAGAGTGACTGTGAGTATTCACAGCCTCTTGGTTATACTCCTTGGAGAACTGTCATTCTCATCAAATACACTAAAATCCTCTCAAGAATTATTTGTCGAAGTAGCTCAAATGATTATAGCAACACACGCAACAGGGGTTCGAGTCCCCGTTAAAGCACCAGTTTTTGAGTATTTTCAATCATTGTAGTCATCATTGTAGCTCATCAGTAACACAGCTTAATATTTAGCTATTTTCTAGCAAATGACAAATCCTCCCCAAACAAATAATACGACTTCCACTCATGGTTTCCTGCAAACAACCTGTCCACTGGTCGACCATTCCGACAAGGGTAATTTCACCACCAAAATCACATCCTAAACATGACAAGGTCCCAACAAACACAAACAACAACACTTTTCCGTTTGCTACACGGGTCGGTGGGCCTAATTATTTTGATCGGGTAGTAAAATATATTTGATAGAATCAATTGAAGTCTCTCTCTAAACAGTACGGTACATACGATCGTGTGAGTTGGAAAGAGAGCGATGTATGCGGGTAATTATATCGTTAACCGTTGACAGTGTTGATAATATCACAATGTGTTAACGATCTGTTGATTTGTGGTGTTTAACGACGCAATGTTTTGATAGAGAGTCCTGTTGTATTGGTCTAATGACGTCGGTGAATCAGTGTTTATGATTATGATGACCTATTATAGAAGGGACGAGAAGAAGTACGATGCCGGTTTCTGTCAAAGATCATCAAGGTGACCACCGGTTTAACGGTGGTTGTCAAAAGTTGTACCGTCCTTCCGAAGGACGGTACAACTCGAACAACGGGATTTCTTCATAAATCCTTGCCGTCGAGAGATTGATAAGCAAGGTGAATGAAGTTGCTGTACTAACTTTCATCCCTCCAACCTCTCTCCAGAACAGATCTGTTTATTTGTATGACGGTTACCCATCCAATACCTGACCCAGCGCAGTGTTGCTTAACTTTGGTGATCTCATGAGGACCGGTGTTTCCAACACGCTAAACCGTTCGGTGGTCACCCATCCAACACCTGACCCAGCGCAGTGTTGCTTAACTTCGGTGATCTCACGAGGACCGGTGTTTCCAACGTGCCAAACCATTCGGTGGTCACCCATCCAACACCTGACCCAGCGCAGTGTTGCTAAACTTTGGTGATCTCATGAGAACTGGTGTTTCCAACACGCCAAACCGACATATCATGTTCAACAGCTCAACATGTTTATTCGGTTTTCCATAATTATTATTTTTATTACGTGGCGTTTTGGGGACCTTTTTTGCCATTAGTTTATAAAGATTCGGCAATGGATTTGGAAATATTGTGCAAAAGACATCACAGCTTAACCTCTGAGAAAAGTTTGACGTTGATTTAGACATAGCAAGGGGTAATTGGAGACTTGAAGTTTCGATTTTTCTATCGTGGGGAAAGGAAGCAACAAGTCAAGGCTTTCCATAAGGCAGCCAATGAAAATGCAGGGAAACACATTAGTCTCTGAGGGAGAGTCACTCGTTTGCTCAGAGTTGGGAAATGAAATGGGGAAGTTGCAATGTTGTTGCTAGCAATGTCTAAATTTGCGCCAAGAAAGAAACATATATCGATGACGCAGCTACGAAAGAATTATTTCGCAAAGGTGAAACAATAGTGCGCTAAGTGTATTGGATAGGTGACTATCATACACATGACCAGTTCTGTTCGGGAGAGAGGTTGGAGGGATGAAAGTTAAGCAACACTGCGCTGAGTCAGGTATTGGATGGGTGACCATCATACACACGACCAGTTCTGTTCGGAAGAGAGGTTGAAGGTATGAAAGTTAGTTCAGCAACTTCACACGCCTTGCTTATCAACCTCACACGGATTTGTGGAAGAGTCCTGTTGTTCGCGTTATACCGTCCTTCGGAAGGGACGTTAATCCGGTGATTTCCTTGGTGCTCACCGACAGGAGTAGGCTACGTTTTGGAACTATGTTTCCTCTCCTTCCTAGGTCCTTTCAGTCTAGGCTAGGTTCATCATCATCCTCATCATCATTCACTAATTGACCAAATTCTATACCAGTGCTATACGAAATATTGCATTGTAAAAACTCTTCAAATGAATAATTTAATTAAATGAAACTCTATTAGCGGCTGCTGTTGCTGTGTCGCAATATTTCTGAATTAACAAAGGGACTACGTTTTAAATAACAATAGAGCGAAAGACAATTTTTTTCGGCGACATTATTGCACCAAAATCAGATAGATAGATAAATTAAAGGGTATTCATCCAGGAACTCTAATATATGAGACAACAGAATCGAATATTGCTGACTGTGACCTTAAATATCCATCACTAGCATCCTGGAAACCAATATGCTCAGGCGAGACTGAAGTCAACTACCGAGGGTCGCAGCTTTTTCCGCTGGTCTCCACCTACTCCTGGTGACAGCA
Organism: Protonemura montana; assembly: GCA_947568835.1. Lineage (NCBI taxonomy): Eukaryota > Metazoa > Arthropoda > Insecta > Plecoptera > Nemouridae > Protonemura > Protonemura montana. The sequence continues at coordinate 6,034,231 of OX387608.1, forward strand.
CAACACGTCTCAATACACATCAATACTAAAATTAACAGTCTTTCGATTGGCAGTTAGATAAAAAAATATCACACAAGCATAAAAACGATATGAAAATATGTCGAAGTTCTTGTAAACCAGAATGAAATCTTATTTAAATTGCAAACGCTTGCAATGCGCGAGGTATTTTATTATTAACAACACTATTACCGTCTTAAAAGTTGATGCTCAATCGCGGACTCGTACCCCAATCTCCACCTATCGCGGGTGTTGCTCTGAACCATTGAGCTATTTGGACACTGGCTTTTTGAGACGATTTTAGTGTATTTGATTAGAATGACAGTTCTCCAAGGAGTAGAACCAAGAGGCTGTGAATACTCACAGTCACTCTGATTCTAGTGACGCAATATCACGTCACAACCTGTCAAACTCGAATAAGTCCAATTTGACGTTGGATTCGTTGCTGTATTAGGATGAAATCTTATTTAAATTGCAAACGCTTGCAATGCGCGGGGTATTTTATTATTAACAACACCATAACCGTCTTTAACCGTCTATAACACTATAACCGTTCGTCCAAAAAACCTATCTGCGAATAGGTGGTGTAGAATAAAAATTCCTATGCCGAAGGCATGTACCAAAATCATACCATTCTATACTGTGACGTTGGGAAAGATTGATTAGTTTAGTTTGCAGTTTGTGAGCGGAGTGTGACGGTATAGACATAGCATAATCATGTTTTTTTGGAAGTGATTGGGCTGGTGTAGATAACTTTACTTGTATATAACAGACTTTTCGCAGCTCTGTTTTCTCTATTGTGTTTTTTATTCGTGATTTTCAATGAACTGATCGAGAGTGGTTCTGCACTTTATTTTAGAATCGATTGTTTGCGCGGTAAAGGATGGGTTCTCAACGCGTATTCAGAGTTGTGTGCTCTGTGGTATAATTTATAGCTGCTACGGATCTCTTTGTTTGGTGGAAGGATGTGTTAAGCTTTCCCGAAATTTGGTGGGCACGTTCGATGTTTAAGAGATAGGTGTACGGTGAGTGGCTACTGACGTCCTTCCGTAGGACGTGACAGCTCGATCCATCTAAGGTGTCAAAGCTGTTTTATGAAGGTCAATCGTTTTCACTTCTAGGCTAGGTATGGTTCATTATCACCCTTTTCATTCGCCAGAGTTGTAGATTAGAGTCATAGGGCCTTAGGGTCAAATGAAAAGGTTTAATACCTTACAATCTTAACAATCTTAATCACTATTAAACTGAATTGTAAACTTCAATAAGAAAAATAAAATATAATTCTCACTTTTTATACAAAGGATACCCTCTACATAGCTGATGCTCAAACGGGGAATCGAACCCCGATATCCACCTGTCGCGGTTGTTGCTCTAACCAATTGAGCTACTTGGAAACATAATTGTTGCGAGAATTTTAGTGCATTTGATGAGAATGACAGTTCTCCAAGGAGTAGAATCATGAGGCTGTGAATACTCACAGTCACTCTGATTCTAGTGACGCTATATCACGTCACAACCATTAAATATCTCGTACCTAACTCTAAATTTGACGTTGGATGCGTCTATTGCAAGCGTTTGCAATTTAAATCAGATTTAACATAATTCTCACAATTCCTTTTCTTGTTAGTTGCGAATGCTGGGAGACCAGCGACACTCACCCCCGAGTCACTTGGCTCCCCACCCGTTTTAAACTCCATTAATTCTTGGCATCTCCTCGTAGAGCCCCCATGGCGGGGTGTGGGTGGGCTGGGTGAGGGGGGGGGGGGGGGGGGGGGGGAACACACTCCATGAGTTTGCCATGTTTACACATGGGTTTAATTACGCTTCTTTGGTGCTGTCAAATAGTTCACATCGCTGACAGGTAGAGGGCGACGGCACGGGATGGCGCGCTCCGGAAAACTCGCATTTCCGCCGGCGGAAAATCTACTTAGTTAACCTCTCTATATAAGAGGTCGGAGTTTAGGAAATTACTGAACATGAAAGGTTTTCATTGGTTTGGAAAAGTGAAAAGCGGTAGCAGCGTTTTTTTTTGTTTTTTTTTCAATGAAGAGACCTTAGTATATTTTTTACTGGTAATGTGTTTTACTGACCATAAAGTATCTTTTTTTTTAAGAAAAAAAGATTATCTGAAAACCGTTGGGAAATTTTTTTTTTTTTATTTAAGCTTTTGCCAACGGGCTGTAATTTTTCCTAATTTTATCTCTCAATAAAATGCCTGTTGACCGTTTTCATCGATTTAGGTCAATAAGAGACTATTACTTTTATCTCTACCATGTTGTTTTACAAAAAGTTACAATAACTAACACGACCAACTGTTCGTTAAACTGTCGGTTAAAGAAAATCGGCTGATTGCCGCAGATTTTATGTAGCTCGAAGGTTGATTATAAGTAGTTTAACATGGCGCCCTAGAGACAGCATAAAGAAAAGTTGTCTTAACTAACCTAAAATTAGAGTGTATGCCCCAACGAGCTGGTATACCCCTTTCAGCGAGAGAACATACCTTTTCTTTAGAGGCGTTACTGCTCTTCTTGGGTTGAAATGTGGGCCATTTAAAAAATATTGCAAATCATCTCAACTGATATCCGATATTTTTCTTTTCCTCTGAAGCTTTTGTCGAGCAAAGATGTTTCGTTTTAACGATTTTTCAACCAATTTTAAAAATCTAGCGAATTATTTTGCAGACAAAATAATTTTTTTGAAATATCGCTACAGAAATCCCAGCTTAAGTTAAATTAATGAGTTGGTAGCAATGCTGGGGGGTGGAGGGGATATATTCACTCACGGGCTAGACTGTAGTCGCTTGATATTATATTTATTATTTAAAATATTACTATTTCCTATTTCTGATGAAGTCAAAAACATGTACGGGCAACAAGAAATCTGAAAATATGTCTCCGGCTGTCATATTATCCTCAAGAAACGTCTTACCAGCAAAGGTAAAAAAAAATCAGTCTTTCTTTTCCATCTCATCAGCAATAGAATCACATTGTGTTTTCTCGTAGCTAAAAAAAAGTTACCTTTAAACCTTTAAAATAATATCATTTAGGGTAGGTATATCTTGGAAACGAAAAACGTAGAGAATCTAAGGATATATCTCTATCTATCTCTCTAGCTCTTCAAAAGAAACCTTATAAGCTGCCATGAAAGATAACGAGATATGTCAGCAGTGATGTATTGGTCAATGCACGCGGGTGTACGCAGTCCACCCACTATTAATTTTATTTTTGGCCGTACCCCCACTTTGAATTTTTGAGGGAACGCAGGTGAATGCACGGGAAAGCAGTATTAAATTATGATTATTCGGAATATCCTGCACTTCTTTATTTTCAAGGCGAAATTATCCCAGTTAAGGGTTTTATTTCTAATAATCCACTTACTTAAAAATAGACCTAGCAAGAATGCCACTGTTTGCGAACGTACTTAGAGCTTAGAGAAAATAATACGGTAGGGTAGAGCTGTATAAGGATAGGGCGAGTTTCTGCCCGATTGAGGCTGGTGTTCTGGTATGACGCTAGGGCGTAGTATTCGACGGTAGCGCCAAACGGTGATTGCTAGTAACTTTTTGACTACTTTATCGACGTGCCTGAGGCTAACTAAGAAATAAATTCTTTGGGTCGAGCCAGGTACATCTGGTGGGCTCGAAAGGTTTACTATTTTTAGAAACTCAGAATCACAAACATGTGTAATCTTTTTGCTTAGCAGGCTAGCGAAATATTAGGCCCCCGTTTTACCTGCGTTTTCAAATACTAGCTGAGAGTGGTTTCGGTAAAAGCGACCTTTACTCACAATGCGTCAAAACGTACTCCACACATATTATTCATAAAACAGATATATTTAATTATTTGTGGAGTCAATCTTATTCCCAACATTTGATGCATTTTGTTAACTGAATATGCGATTTGTTAAGATGATAAGATTTTTTTTTTGGAAGCATATTAAATCACCAGTTACACCTCGAAAGCGTAAGCTGATGAAGAATTTGGGAGCCGCTAAATTAGCGGTAAAGCGTAGCAAAAGCCAGGCGGTATATTGGAAGAATAAACATTCAATGATTCGTGATTTGTCAAGAGAGGATGTAGCAATAGCTTCCGCTTCGTTTTTGCCTCCTGACGTGCACACGTTTTTCAAAATGCAATTGCTGCATAAGAAAACGCAGAAATGGACTTCTGCTGAAAAACAGCTCGCACTGGCCATGCATTACAAGAGCCCTGGCTTGTATTCAGATTTAAGGGAGAGGTTTGATTTCAATCTGCCGGGCAAGTCTGCAATTGAGAGATGGCTCAGTGAGTTGGACTTGCAGCCAGGTCTATGCGCATCGCTGATGTCAAAGCTGCGCGAAAAGATGGCCCAAATGTCCCCTGTTGAACGCGAGTGCGTTCTTGTTTTCGACGAAATGTCGATTAAGAGAGATCTGCAATATTCCCCTCGATATGACTTGATTGAAGGTTTCGAAGATTTGGGTGAATTAGGTAGGAAGGCGACCTCTGGATCACATATTCTTGTATTTATGATTCGTGGCCTTAATTTTAGTTACAAGATGCCCTTGGCATTTTCTGTGGCTGGCACAAATGTGTCTGGGGATGATATGTTGAAATTAGTGAAACAAAATATTATAGCCCTATTTGAAGCGGGTGCGGTCGGTCGTGCTTTCACATGTGACCAGGGGTCGAACTACCAATCTCTAATGAAGAAGTTGAATCTGGAGCTTGGCGAACAATTTTTCAAACACCCAAATGGTCGTAAAATATATGCTCTTTACGACGTGCCACATTTGTTCAAAAGCATCAGAAACAATTTGATCAGCAAAGATTTCTTTGTCGCGCTAGACGGTGTTGTCCAGCAAGTGTCTTGGCGCTATGTGCGAGATGTTTATGTCATAGACCAGGGATCAAACTTTGCTAGAGACAATGTTAAGTTAAGCACTCGACACATTGCACCTTATAAATTTGACAGGATGTCTGTGAATCTGGCTGTCCAAGCGCTCTCGGGGTCAACGGCGGCGTTGATAAACACGTTGATTGGGACCGGAGAGTTAAAATCGAGAACTGCATCGTCCACTGCTAAATTCATAGGCATCCTCAATAATCTCTTTGACGCACTGAACAGCTCAATTATGTTGGTTTCGAACCATTATAATTGTGCTATATCTAGGAAAAATCGGATTGCTCGGAACACTTTAGAAAATGCTCCTGAATTCATTAATACTTGGGTGGTGTGTAAGCGGACATCGCGGGACAGGCTGCTTCGTAGGGCTCAGAAATACCATCCGCGCCATCCTTGAATTGTTGAATGATTTGGAAGCAGAGGGTTATTATTTCCTCCTCACTCCTCGCTTAAACCAAGATCCCATTGAGTGTTTGTTTTCGATGATTCGAGCTCGTGGTGGATTCGATCGCAATCCAACGACTCGGCAGTTGATTCGCTTTTGGTGGCCATCATTGCAATGCAGTTTATAAGAGTGTCGAAGTCATCGAACACAAATTGAACACAAATCGAACACATTTACCCTGTCCTGTCGCTTCGACAAGTCAGTTGGATAAACAACACTGGTTCGCGTCGAATACCTGCTCGGAAGAAACAAAAGGAATTCTTTTTTCACCTTTGCCTCGGGCATACTTTATGTTTCCTGCACATAGAAAAACTAATTCGCAATAATTTGTGACAGCAACTGGAGGGATCGGATTATTTCTGTTGATTATATATTTCATAAGTCGCAATTTTATAGCATAAAACTAAAAAATAAAACGTCATCCAGAAACCTACGAAAATGTTTCAGATTTAGATTGTTTTTAAACAATTAGTTGCAGAAAGAAAATACCGCTGTCAAAGATTAAATTCCACTTTACACTTACAAGTAAAGAACCTGAATGAGCCTGATGTTCAAAATCTCTTAAGATTAAAAGTAACCATCGACAAGGATGAAATGGATTTCCTTGTTTCAAGTCACAGAGTCCATGTAAACATTAGAGTTGATTTGGTATCGTCTCACGACGATACTCGGGACTGGTGAACAGAATGGTCGCTACCCGCTTCTAAAAATAGCACACCCTTTTCGCTACCTGGCAATTGCGATCCCGCCGACAGGCTCACAAATATCGCATTTTCTGACAGCCTGAGCCGAGTCGGTAAGGTATTCATGTAGTTCCTAGGCAGTGCCACTAAAATCCCGCAATCGCTAGCTGCTGGCACCCCAAACGACTGCTGCGATCATGGTGTGATGCCACAGAAGGTCCACAAAGTTGACAGAAACTTTAACACAGACTGTACGGCTCTACCCTACCCGTATTATTTTCTCTAAGCTTAGAGTAGGTAGACTGGAATTATGTCGGCGTCGCGACTCACAACAAAGGGGTTAGTTAGAACCATATTACTGTTATCACTTAGGGAAGTCGGTAGCCGCTTTCGCGGCGTCGCACGGCGGTGCAAGCTCTCAGAAGCAAGCCCGCTTCAAATAATAAGAATTCGCAGGAAAGACAAAAATACAAACAATAACCAAATTGCCACATACGAGCCACACTGGACGAGTAAGTTCAATTCAAGATACAGAAGAGGAAGCAAGTGGATTTGCATTCCCTTTCGGGCCTTGCTCCTCCTAAAAAACCAAAATTTGATAGGGGAGAAGTTGAAGACACCACCAACGTCGAATGAAGAAGAGCTCAATGAAAAAGAGTCATTGTGGAAACTGATGTAATCTCGTCAACGCGAAAGTACGCGCGTATCTATGGATAGTTTCAACAAAAATTTAAACCAGTATTCGATTAAAATGATTGACTTTATTTTACCAGATTCCCGAATCCCCACCAAATTTAAAGACTGCAACAATGTGGGAAGGTGAAGACATGAGAGGGCGGTATTAATTTAATTTTCTCAAAATCATTACGTAATTAAAAATGCAGTTCTGACCATGTCATTCCAAGGCCAATTTCATCGTAAACTCGTAGATTGACTCCAAAAGAAGCCTTAGAATAAAAATTCACTTGGAGCTGCGCCCGAAGCCCCCTATTTTCCACTCTTTCGGTGCATTCACCTTGGGTCTCCTCCTCCTCCCCCCCCCCCCCACCCCGCCCGCCGACACAAAAAAATGGGTCATTTTTGCGTACCCCCACTAAAAATTTTACGAATACATCACTGTATGTCAGAATATGAACAATGCGTTGTCATGTGTGTATGGGGAAGTCTTGATATTAGATTTCATCCAGGCCACAATATCGTTACCGATATAGCGTAGTGTATCCTGGGATACCCGTGGCACATGCGGCCGAAACGGGAACAAAGATAGGACCAGGAGCAGATGTAACAAAGGGGAGATACTTTTCCAATGGGACGAGACCAGAAAAAGTAATGAAGAGGATTTGGGATTAAGGGAGCAAAAGAAAAATAGAAATGGGTGCCAGGGGTCATGTGGGAGACTTCATGGTTATTAATTTGTTATGTGCTATGACTTTTTGAGTTTTATGACCATTGAGTTTTTAGGTATTAGCCAGAGAGCCAGCGTTTATGTTTAGCTTTCTGCTGAGCAAACGAGCCGTTAACACGTGGTAACGGTTGGTGCTACCCGATGGCGCTTGCGGCCGTTCTTTTTTAACAAACCTATGGTATTTAGTAGTTACGGCTCACAATATCGATACATGTTCATCAATCGTTGAGGTAAATATTAAATGGAGTGTAAACCAGTCTCAAATGCGTGAAATCTGCGAGAAATAACGAAATGAAATTTCTTAACACTCGAAACGACTCCATCTAATAGCGTTCTCTATTTGTATCGGTAAAGTAATATGGCGGCCGTTTTTCCCGAAGAAAGTTTTAACATTAGCGCCATGGCAGAACAATAATACCAGAATGATACCACGTGGTCTTTCTGGGCTAAAATTGTGCTCCCAGGAAAGTTAAAATTGGTTTTAACGGTGGCAAAGAAAAGAGTTCGAAAGTAAATTTGATTTATTTAATTGGTATTAAGGTGCCCGGTTCTTTTTTATTGATAGGCATATGAAGTTTATACAGAAGTGGGCGCACACTTATTAAATCATTAAAAAAATGATAACGAGTATAGAATGATTATTTCAAAAAGTTTAATCGACAATTCCAGTTTTCCACCAATTGTTGAATTTGCCTTGTGAAGAGAGGCCAATTATTATTTCCGAATACTTTTTTTACAGTATAGAGGGGCAAGAAAATATAGCCCAGCACCAATTCAAAAAAAAAGTATGAAAATGGCATAGCGAACAGAAACTTTTGAAGTCAAATATCGCAAAAAAAGGGCGTATCCCACCGTTTGACGTTTCCCTTTGGAAATCAGATTCTTGAGAGCTAGCCCGTCTGACTCAGGTGCCAAGGTGCAAGCGTTTTGCCATCGGTGGAATCAATTTTCACCGAATTGAATTTCACCTTCATTTTCCACATTTTCCGTCGCTAGATTCGCCCGGCCTTCGGGTCTATACGGCAGGCTTTTGAGACGTAAAATGTAAGGACTTCAAAATGAGATTGAAATCTTCTTATATTTGCATGGCGTCTTAGAACTTCCAAATGTACGAGCCACCGAAGTTTAAGAGATTTTTTTAACATTGTAAATCATTTTGTAGATTTTTAGGCTTGATACGTAAGGTAGCTTGGAGATGCAATGATAACCTTAAAACTTTAATGTATAAATACAATAAAATTCAATTCAATAGCTCGGAATTCGACCACAAAACCTCGTTTTAATATGCGGTTTATGTGGTTGTGGTAGGTTTTGTACTAGATTCAGCGACAGAATAAAACAAACAGCAATGTTGAAGGTTTGCAAGACTTTAAGCGTTAGGAATTAAATGAACGGTATTTCAACGAAAGCAATTGTGGTGTTTAACGACGCACTCGTGCGGTACTGGTCCAATGGCGTCGGTGAATGATGAGGATGATGATGAAATAAATCTAGCTTACCGGCACGTAGCTCCACGTGTCGAAGAGCACCAAGGGGACCACCGGCTTAACGTCCCTTCCGAAGGACGGTACAACGCGAAAAACAAGACTCCTCTACAAATCCATGCTGTCGAGAGGTTGATAAGCAAGGCGGGTAAAGTTTCTGTGCTAACTTTCATCCCTTTAACCTCTCTCCTGAACAGAACTGGTCATGTGTTTAAAGGTCACCCATCCAATACCTGACTCAGCGCAGTGTTTTGTAACTTCAATGAAATCACGGGAGCCTAGCCGTTTGGTATTAAAGAGAAACGTAAATTATCAATGAAGGTATCAAAGAAAATAAGGATCTTTGTACACATGTCCTTGGGAACTTGCGATTCAGAAAACTAGTCAAAGCCGAGTGCAGTGACCTTCAAACTTAAGGTTTGCTTCCATCTGCATATATGTCATTTTATGTTACACCTCCAATACTAACAACCAAAATCCATGCATTTACTTCGTGATTTTGTACAAAATTACCTACCAATAAAAATCCATACTAGAATTTAAGGTCCATACATCTTCAATGTCAGTAGCCACTAAACAAATACAAAGAAGAGTTATACGCAGGATAATTAAATGCGATATTGCGGCAGGGTCAATGTTTGTGTCTGTACCGTACCTAGTTTGTAGGTTTTAAATATTTTACCTGTTTTGAGTGCCATGAATATGAATTCGTCTCGCTTCTGGCTGTAAATGAAACACAGAGTTTCATCAAATGTGTCCATCCATTTCCACGGCGTCATTAAAAACAAATTACTCAACTACGTCCAGTTGTGTTTATGTTAAAGTACTTACAGGACAAGAAGTTCCCATTCAAAATGGTCGATTCAATGTACTGACGAAGCAACAGCCTTCTCGTAAAATTTACCTAGCTCAATTGTTTAAAAGTCCACTTATACTGGTTGATTTTCTCATGAAAAGCTGCTTTGCTTTGAGATCGCTTATCCATGGATTCATAGAAAGAGAACACACTATACCGGTAGAGGCTTCACCGGTCGTTGTGGGGTGACATGCGGGTCAACTCTCATTTAAAAAAAAATACTGCAAAACATTTTCACTGATGTCCGCCTTCTTTTTCATTTAATTTTTTGATCCATAGCTTTTGTCGTGCCGAGATATTTAGTCTTTAGAACTTTTATAGGAGTTTTCTAGCAATTAAAACAATCTTGGTAATTAATTTGTAGAAATCTTCGAATTTTATTTATTTTCATTTTGAATGTCATGATGTCAATACATTATCCTCTCCTCGCCTCCTTGCCTTACGGTCATGGGTCTTACCTCATAATATTTTAAATAGTAAATAACATATTAGAACTGTCCTATGTCGACAAGATCACAAGACATTCATTGGTAGCCTTACGAATTCCACGCAATTTTCTATCGTCTTGCCTAAAACCCTTCCCCCGCCATGCTCATGTTAGCTAACCGAGTTAGGAATACCGTGCCTCTTGATTGGGTACAGATACCATAAGTAAGTAAAATTGAATCAATAGGCTTGTTTGATAGGCGTGCTAGGATAATTAATTTAGAGCGTTGTGCCAATATAGGTCTATGCGTTTCCAGATAATGTTATCAAACTTGAAAATCAACACAGACTTGTTTAGATTATGAGTGGTATATAAAACGAAATGTTTCCACTAGTAGTAATGGAATCGATTAGAAAAGGCGAAGGTCGACTTGCTGGCTTCTGCGATTCCAGTCAATTGAGCGCTAGATGAAAGCATCTTCAAGTCAAAGGAGGCCAAAATGAGTCTTGCTCAATCGTCTGTGGCATCGTTATTGAGTTCCTCTTCTCCAACCTACCCCCTTCCCATCCCTGCCGCACAAGCCACCATAAAATGTCACTGGGTATCGAAAATTGAGCTTGCTTTAGGTTTCTGATGGCTAATGAGAATCACTTGGAAAGGAAATTAAATTCATTCGCACGAGATTCGATCAATGAGATAGCAAACGTTCAGCAAAGTTCGGATTTTTTTATCCAGTAACGGGTATCATTGAGTTTCTATAACGAATAGTTTCAATGATAGTATTGGTAGATTTTGTAATGTCAACTTCAATAGATAGTGATATTGTTCGTTTTGGTCTTTTCTCAGAATTTCATGTATTTTCATCTTGGTGTGAGACAGCGTTGTATGAAATTATGAACCAAATTGAAATAACTTATGCATGCTAGTTAAAAACTTGGCCAGTCACAAACATATCGAGCGTTTGGCCTGGTCGTAAGGTAGCCTGGTTAGGTTAAGTTAGGTTAGTTCAACTAGGTCGTTCAACTATAAATCCAGTAGCTGTATGTTTTAAAAATACCGTGCCTTTCAAAGGCATTTGAGGCTAGGGTCTCTACTCCATGGAACTGGTTAACCAAAATATTTATCACAAGACTTTGTTTAAAATTGTAGGTAGGTCTTTGGCCAGGCTATATGTCTTAAACATTTGGACCTTGAGAAGGTTCTACCATTTTTTGACCGAGCGTTCAACAAAACCCTCGTCTATAACTTCCATTTCTGTTTCTTTCTAAATTCCTGAAGCAGATTTTCATTTAACTCGACCCAAAAGTGCCCCCCTGACAGCATACCCTGAGCGTGTGACATGCCTTTGCACCTACAAATAATTAGTCACCTAGCTAGAGTATTGCATGCTGTTGGTCAACAACGGCTTTACCTTTAAAATATGCATCTGGCTCTAGCATAGCAATTCACTTCATGGATGCACACGATCACGTACCCACTAGGGGTGCAGTGCGATGCAAATGAGTATTGCATCACACAGAAATGGATTTCCAGTAAACAACCAGCACAATATGTACACCACGTACCTATATGCAACAAGTGCGCTGAATTTGTGTGTATTCAACCTATACCATGGCTTTAGAGGAGCAATGCGGGTTTTATTGAGGGGAAAACATAATGGGCCCCGATTCATGATATGGGCCATGCAAAATTATAGCGTGTTTCAACGTGCCGGTGCACATAGTTTGCATCTCAATTATTCATTTTGTAAACATGGCGAGTGGGTTACAATTGGTGTTTAATTGGACGGGCGAACGATATGGTATTTTTTTTTTGTGGATCATTGGGGCTGCGCAAATATTCGTTAAACATTCGCAACATGAATTTATGCGCGATAGTATAGCAGTTACAAAATAATTCAGGTCTGACGGATTTTAGCTATAAACAATAACTTACTTGTATGTAGTTACAAACATTGGAATGTTCGATGCAGTTTATCTCGTGGTGTTGACACCGTTATCGTGTGTTTGGGGTTAGTTTGTAAGTTCTCTTGCGCTCGCGATTTTGCTCTGTTAATTAAAAAACGCAGAAATCGCATAGAAATCGATTGGTAATATCACCTTGTCAAGACAATATTGGCGCAAATGTCATCTTGTCAGTTTTACGGCTATCGCGTAAACCTGCTATAACTTGGTACTTCCTATGATTAGTTTTCAATTGTGCTGTGCCAGAGATAATGTGCTCCAACACATTCGTTATCAGCACACAATAAACCATATGGAAACGAAATTGTTTCCAAAACCTGAAAGCGACAAACAACAAAAAAAATCACTGAAAATCTCGTTAAAAAAAACTCACCAATTGTCTTTCAGATTTTGGAACTGCCTGGTCAGCAAGTCGACGTCGGAAGGTCGCTTCTCTATTGACAATTTTTTCATCAGCGTACCGGACGCCCGCCTGTTTGCACCCGACATTTCCATGAATACGATTTAGAGTTTAGGCGCCGTCGTCTGGCGAGAGATAAGCACGTAACAGCTGTCGTCGTCCGCGCGTAGGGAGCGCAACCGTTGTTTTTAGTTCAAGAGCCACGACGTACACCCCTAACCTCGGGCGACCACCGCCGGCGCTATCTAGTGACGACCAAGCGAAGCGGGTACTGGGGCGTATATTTCGTGCTTTTGATTTGAATGGGATCTAATTAAATTTAGCTCTTCATGCGAGATGCCGATCGGCGTATTGCAGCTATGTCATTTTCAAAGCTGTTTCATATGGCTGTACCCGCGTTGCTTTTTGTGGTACTTTTTGGTTTTTTTTTACACACATGGACAAAATGTAACTGATAATTAATTATTTGCCTTTGTTCTTAAAGCTGTGTGGGAATTGGGAAAAATACAAATATTTGCTTGCAAGGATAAAGGTAGTGTTTATTCTTTATAATTTAATATAATATCATAATATATTTACAAAGGACACATAATTTACAACTTGTACAAAGGAAGATAAACAATTTGAAAAATGCTAAACAAAAAGCATAGGATTAAATATTAATTAGACTTATTTTTTTGTTGATGTAGAATAAAGCATTTTCAAATCCAATGCAAATAAGAAGCATGCATTCCGATGATATTTGATTTAATAAAATTATATTTCTATCTTTTTTTCTAAGATAATAAAGCATTGAGTTATCAATATCTATCAACTTTTCAAACATGTCTATACGTAATTATTATCATCCCTCTTTATTACTTTTTTTTTATTACTTTTATTATTTCATTTCATACTCCTCTCTCTCTCTCTATAGTTGTTGAAACGTGTAAATGGTCCCGTGCCTATATGGTCGTGGGAAGAAGGGTTAAGTAACCGATGTTAACGATCTTCGGAACGAAGAAGACCAATCGATCAAACAAAACAACGAAAGAGCTCTTTTACAGAGACAGCGCGCCCTGGCTCTGCGTACTACAATTCATAATAATTATGATAACGGTTACAACAGAAAACAAACGACACGAACGAATATTAATGGTTATGTTGCCTAGGACCTAGGTCTACTCTGAGGGAGCAAGAGGAAATATCGAGACCTCGAATGATATTTGCTTTTAAAGGAATTTGGTTTCTTTTTTTGATGCAACACATTTTCATGGACAGTTTGATGACCTAAATAGGTAATGTTTGTAAACAAAAAATTGAACTATGCTAGATTCTAGGATGCATTTTCTGTACTTTCGAGTTACCTATGCATTGAGCTCATTTATTTTTTTCTTTAGGCAAAAACGAATGTTTTAAGTAGGAGAGAAAAAAAAGCACAAAACTAAAAATATATATTAATATGATATATCCAAAAGAGTCATTTGTAAAATTAAACTAGCGAAAGTTATTTTGTTGGGCGGAAACTCGGAAAGTTGTATGGTTTTTTGGTTTCGATCGCTTTTTGGAATGTATATATTGCACAAGGGTTGTGAAGAATAAGACTGTGAATATAAAATATTTCTTTAGAGGTAATTCGAACAAATTTGTCTGCGTTTTCATCTTGCAACAATAATAAAGACGTGTGGGCCAAAAAAAAAATAGCATCCAAGATTATGTTTTTTTTTTTTCAACTTTTTGTTTGTTGGAAAATTGCACTTGACTAAGCACATGTGAGACTAGACGATTGGACCTAGGTCATCAAACTGTCCCGTCTGGGGGACTAACAACTAACAAGCAATCATACATGGAATGTCACTAAAAAAACGCAGAGAAAGCCGAGAGTGAAAGATAAACGGCCCGTCGAATGCCATCGGCCTCTCGGCCCGAGAACGAATACGAAAAATTGGCCGGAACACAAAACCAAAAACAAAAAAACATAGACGAGGGACACAATCGATTGGCGTTGGCCGTAACTACATGCCGCATGCTAAGTGGAGACAGATTCACGAGAGACAAGCTGTCAGAAAAAATCAAAGCGGAATCATTTTGTCTAACGTAAAAAAAAAAAAAAAAAATGACGAAAATATAATAATCGAAGGAGCAGTCGATTCTAGCCCTTGACGATTTCACGTTTTGCAAATTGTTACGTTATTATGATAAAAAGGGAATATTTTTCCTAGTACGGTATTACATAGTACGGCGAGGAACAAAGCTGCGATAGTATTTTAACGCGGAAGCACAGGAATTATTAAAAATCTACTCGCAAAAAACCATGTATTATTTTCGTTAATATTTACTTGGAAAAGTAAAAATCTAAGCCTATGTGATAGAGAGATGAATCGTTTAAGTACGGTGGCTTGTAGTTGAGTTCACATCGGTCCATAATATCATGGTGGGAATTTCTCTCTTCTCCGAGGCTTGAACACATCTGCGGAAACTTTGACGCAGACCTCGTTTCGCGATGGTCCTCCGTTCAATCGTGTCTTTAGCTGGTCGTTTTCGTCGTCGTTTCCGTCAGTCTTGTGGACGGAACGAAAACCACGTTTTTCACGTATTTATAATAAGGCACATTTCAGTCAATAGATCCCAGAGTCACAATTCACTGTTCGATCGGGAAAAAAAGCGATCCAGCACCTTTAATTCAAAATCAGTTTCACGCTTACTAACGTCGTGTCCGTCTAATTTCTACACAGAACCAACGCTGATTACGTCTAACCAATTATCACAAGAAAATTCTTCCGTTTTTTTTTTTCAATTCAATCGCAGGCTAAAACACGAAAGTTTTTGGCAAGGTTATTAGCACGTTTTTTAAATAAAAAAAAAATCAAATAGTAACACACTCATTCGGCGCTAGGCAAGTCCCGTCGCGGCGACATTCCGTTAAGTGGCAAAGTCGACCTTGTCCCACCCGAGCGCCGAGTTCAAGTCGCTCGCCATTTTAAACTCAGAGTCTTCGATGTTGAACAAGTCAAACGGATCCTGACTGTTTGACAGCAGCGAGTCGTACGTGTCGATATCCCCGCCACTGGAGAAGTGGAACCCCCCGGAGCCGCTCATCACTGGCAAGTACGACACCTGGTGCGGAGGACTCAACGCAGACAACAACGGTCCAGTCCCGGGGCCCTCGGACGGCATCAACGACTCCAGCCAATCAGAGTCGTCCATGTCCATCGGCATCTCGATATCCATCAACTCACACGGCTGCTGATTGATCAGCTGATCGTGCAGCGTCTCGTCCCGCTTCTCCCCTCGTGGCTCCGCCTCCATCTCCGAAGTCGTTTCCATCTTAACCGTGACCCCCGCGAGATCTCCGCAGTCCAACTGTCCGAAGTCCATTGTGTCTAGCGTCTCAAGATCCAGGCCGAGCTCCTTGAGGTCCATACCTGGCGTGGTCTGCATCTCCCCCAGCATCGCCTGTCCATCCTGTCCCTCCCTGCCCCCGAGTATAAAGTCCAACGTATCGGCGCCCGTGAACTGAAGCTGGAACGGCGCCTCGGCGTGCGTTGTTAGCGCAATCGCCGTGGGCAACGTGACCGCGAACGTCGTGTGCGGCAGCGGCGGCGGAGGCGGTGGGGGCGGGGCAGGGGGCGAGGCCGTTTCGGGACGAACGAATACAAGCCCCTGCGGCAACGAACGGCCAGGCGTTGTGGGCGTCGCCGGGTCCTGAGCCGCCGATGCAGGCAGCTCCCCATTCTTTATCAGTATCTCCAAAACATCGTCGACAATCTGGCTCTTAATGTTTTTCTGTTTGGCTTTGGGCTCTGCAGGCGAGGGAGACTCAAGTTTGACCTTGAGCTGTTTGGTCGCCTCCTCGTATTGCGGCGGCGGTGGCTTCGCGAGGAACTGTGGCTCCGTGTTTATCCGCGCCAGGATCGGCTTCGTGTCTTCGGGCGAAGACGTCTGCTGAGCCAATGGCGTCGCCGACTGCGGCACGAACGAGCCGAAGAAGTTCGGTAGCGAGGCGGTCCTCTGATGCCCTGACGTCACTCCATTCAACAACGTCGCTTTCTGCTGCGAGTTCAACTGATTCAACACCAACGCAGCCTGCTGCTGTCCGAGTACGATATTCTTCACGACGCCGTTCTTCTTGTTGTTCACCGTCGCGTTGTTGTTGTTCCTGTTGTTAGCAGCGGCTGCCGCCTGTTGCTGTAGGAGCGTGGTTAACTGCTGCTGTTGACTCTGGCTCTGCAGGAACGCGGCCAGACTCGCCTTGGCGTTGATCCCCTGTTGGATCTGCTTCTGTTGCTGCTGGAAGGCAACGTGTTGCTGCTGTCGCTGTTGCTGTTGCGCCTGCTGCTGCTGTTGAAGCGTCTGCAACTGTTGCAGTTGCTGCAACTGCATCTGCAATTGTTGCTGTTGGATTTTATTCTGCAAGTGTTGTTGCAACATCAGCTTCTGGTGCTGTTTCGTGTCGATCACGATGCCGTTGGGCAGGGTCGAGATCGTCGCGGCCTGCTTCAGTCGCGGTTGAGTCCCGTTGCCGTCCTTGTTGTGCCTGATTTGTTGCAGTTGTAACTGCGACCGATGGAGCTCGCGCTGAAGCTCTTTGATCCTCCGCTGCTGCTCGCGGATGATGTCTTCGCCGACGACGGGGGAGGCGGGTGGGGGTGAGCCGAGGGGTGATGATCCGCAGGCCATCATCGAGCTCTCACTGGTGTCCATGTCCAGGTCGACGCCCTCGGGTGACATGCTTTGAGAGGCGGGGGATAGTTGCTGTTGCGACGCAGGGGAGAGGTTGGCGACGCTTTCGTTGTCGTCATGGATTGAGCCTTCGATGGCATGGTTCACTTGTTGGTTGCCCGGGGAACCGGGGTTTTCCATCGATGACATTCCTGTAATTGAAAGAGTGGTGTCAAAATCGTGGACATTTTTGGAGTATGATCACAATTCACAGCAGGATATTTAAAATAATGAATTTAAAACTGTGCTCGAGTATGGAAACCGCGTTGACTAGACTAATTTACTAGACGAGCCGAATTTGATACTAGTGACATAAGTTATGAAGCAGCTCACACGCTGTAATTACAATTTCCCATTTGCTTTACTCTTAGTTGGAGTGGGAGTAGCACTATTGTCATGGAAACGTCGAAACACATGCAGCGAAAGTAAGATATTTCTTTAAGATAAAAGCTCGTGAGAATTTGGTAAAATTCGACCTTAGTTTAGTAGATTTGCTAGTTGCCTGTTCCAATTTTGAATCAACGTAACTAATAGATTTTTTTTTTTTTGGTTCTGTTAGGAAAGTTTCCTCTCTGGAACAGGGCATGGCACTTTTCTGCCGGTGACAATTAGTTACTCAGCCTAAGCAAACACCTCGAACCCAAAAGCAATAATTGTACCATTTATTATCTCACTAAATCATCAACTGATCAACAAATTCTTATACCTACTTGATAGCTGAATTTCTAATACAGCAGAAAGATGCAAATGTATACTGACTTATTCTTATGTCTGGCACATTCGTATAACAAGCACGATAGTTCAACTTGGATCAATTATTATTTATTTATTTACTTAAACTTGAGAGCATGCACTGACCAGAAAGTGACTCCTCGCTCATGACCGATCCGGGTATATCCATGATGATGTGTCCCATGTGAGAGACGGGAATGGACGTCTGCTCCATGGTCTGCTCCGTGAACGGCTTGAGTCGCTCTATGAGCTGCGGCTTGGAGCCGGACACGGGCAGGTTGCGTCGCTTCAACTCGGCCTTCAAGTCGCTCACTGGAAAGAATGTAGTAAGCTCGTCAGAAAGCCGTAAGATATGTCAACCGAGACAAGTTCTCACTCTAAAAGGCTTCTGTCTGCACAGCAATTTTATTTCACTTTATCATCATTTCTTCTTTTCTTAGAATGTAGTATTATTTGTATGCATAACCACTGTATTCTCGTTAGCTGATTTTGCAATATTAGTCTGTTTACTTCATTTCCTTTTCTAATAGCACAATTTTTTTTTTATCTTTACACTAAGTTTATTTGAATTGCATTTGTATTTGTATTTGCAATTGAACTTCGTCGATTGAGTATCCTACTTCAATCTTCTCAGTAAACTTGCCATTACCATCATGAGCACATGGCATGAACACAGATCACCATTTATGTCCTTTAGCTACATGATAACACTGTCACAAATCCAATCTGCATACTCTTGAAGATCTGCCATTACTTTAAGAAAGTTACTACCTAAATCCTCTAAAAGATGAATGATCAAATACTCAATCTACTGATAATTTTGCACCTCATCTAAAAGATCAGGCAAGCAATCGTCGTCAACTCACCTTTCATGTCCTCCAGCTTCGTGAGCGGCCGTCCCACCTGCTGGTCCGCAGGCGCCATCACGGTCACCTGCTGCGGAGTCAACGGTGCCATCATCGCCGGAGACGTAGCCACTCCCCCCGGACTCGGCGACGGAGCCGCCACGGACATCGCATGCTGCGTAGCAGGCGAAGTCGCCTGAACAAAGTTCATCGTAGCTGCCCCGGCACCGTCCGCGGTGCTTATCGACAGCGGTTTCTGTGCCGCGGGCAAGATGATCTGCGGATATTTGTGTTGCCACTCGAGTTGCCATTGCAGGAACAGCTGTTGTTGGTGGAGGAGGATCTCGTAGGACGTCTCTACTGACGAGGCGCTCAGAGGCGTGGCTTTGTGCGCGTTTGGCGGACCTTTGTACTCGTGGAACTTTATTGTCCGCGTCTTCGGCTGGTTCTTGCTTTTCGACTTTTTGCGGTTTTTGTCTTTGCCGGGAGCGTCTCGATGTGGGACGGGCGAAGGCAACGGTCGTGGCGTTATGGAAATCTGAAACCGAACGTAATTATCAGCCCTGGTTCTTGTATTTAATTTACCATCACAGATGAGCTGAAAATATTGCATTCCTGTCTCCAAAACAAAAAGTTGATATGGCTTAAAAATAACATCTTTATTTGAAACAAAATTTTCCCCTGGATTTAAGGAGAATTTTGGCCTGTAAATATGTTTTATGTGAGTCTAACGCCACTTCAGCACTGGATTTTGTCATAGAAAGCCTGCCATATTAGTGAGTTATTTTTGGACCGGGGCCAAAATGAAACTACTCTTCTATTCATTATGGCAGAAAATACCGCCAAGTGTGCATATGTCGCAGATGAGAAATACATCCCCCAGTACAGATAATGATTGATATCTGGTATTTAACGACCCACAGTTTTGTCGCCAGACCAATGGTTTCTTGCAGCATACTTAGTGGCACTGGGTAGGGAGCATGTAACATTTTTTTTAGAGATCTCGGTGGATTCCAGGGTTAATAAACGTTATTTAAAAAGATAACGTTTGTGATATTTAACTAAAAAGTTACATGGTTTACACCCAGACTGGCATTGAGAGGTTCATAATCTTCTTTTATGTTTTCAGACAGAAAATATAAACCATTGCAACAAACAAGGGGCTTTAAGATCGTTCACTCTCGACAAATAACAAATTGTAACGTACCGTCGGTGACGGAGTCGGAGGCCCGGTCGGTGACGCCACCGATATCGAGCTCAGCGGCGACAGACTCGAGGTCGTCGACCCAAAACTCATGGGACTCGGCGCTGGCGCCAGCGTCGCGGGTTGCGTCGGCGGAGAAATGCTCCGCGCCACGCTGTTGCAAAGGTCGGCGAAGGTCATCGTCGTCCGCGGCTGGAAGGACTGCGTCGTCACGACAACTGACGTTGGCATGGCGACGGCG
Source organism: Protonemura montana (assembly GCA_947568835.1). Classification (NCBI taxonomy): domain Eukaryota; kingdom Metazoa; phylum Arthropoda; class Insecta; order Plecoptera; family Nemouridae; genus Protonemura; species Protonemura montana. The sequence goes on from OX387608.1 coordinate 6,054,499, forward strand.
ACGGTGACAATGCCGGCATTGGAGGCCGCTGTCTCGATAACGTCCGCGTGAGGGGAGGGTAGGGAGGGAAGGGGACCACCTTGGAGGGGGGAGCCGGCGCCCTCCGAGCTTTGGGAGTCGTCGTCGTAGGTTACGTAGTGGTCGGGGTGCTGCGGTTTGGTCAGCTGGCCTTCGCAAGTGGCCTTGAAGGGGATGACACCCTCTGTTGGAGAGAGAGAGAGAGGTTAGTACATGATTTGATATACTTTGATTTCACTTAAGATGATGGTATTCAATGACATTGAATAACTTATTTGCTTTTATGCCCTGGTATGTATTTGCTTGATGCAGTTTAATTAGAATTTCATCCTCGTGTTGTGATTACTTCATATTTTCTTTCACCACAACAGCTCTTATTGATCGTATTTTTAATAAAGCCAAAAAAAATTGTCTGATGTAATAGCTAATCAGAATAAAATATGCATCAATCCAAAGCAAATAAGAGATTAACTTGACAAAAATCAGGCATTGTCAGAACTATGTTTGGACCAAATTACTAAAGAATTAATAATTTTCTTAATGTAAGGGTAAAAGAGTGAAAAAAATTGTTTTGCTTTATATGAACTCCATTTTATAAAAAATCTGTGAAAGCTAAAAATGTCTTCCACAAGAAGTCTATGCGCTCGACCTCCTATGACTTTTATTTATTCTCTCGTAGAGCGGTGAATTGTTACCTTTCACAGCGCGCTCGATGGGCTCGTCCGTGTGCAGGATGTTCTTCTTGATGAGCTCCAACGGTCCCGGTCTGTGTGACAGCTGATCGTTGAGTGCATCGACGAGTCGAGCCTTCTTCAGCATGCGCTGACGTTCGGCCAGCGACGGGTCGATGTGACTCATGTCCGCTGAAACGGTAAGCACGCAATTTAATTCACAATCTATCGGCGGTTCGGTCAAAACGGCTCGAACGACGGAACAAGGGTGTAGCGAGTAAATTTAAGGCCATTGTAGCTCATGTCTGTAGATATAAAAAAAAAATTGAAACTGGATTTTTCTTGGATTTTTTTAAATCTCAGAAGTTGTCCCAGGTCATCTGACGGTCCTTGGATAGTTGAAATTAAGGAAAGAATAGACTGGCTTTTGCTGCCGTTGTCAACTGACGCCAAACCAACTCTAGTGCACCAAAACATCGAAAGGGCTAATTATTATTTTCTTGTTATAGCCAGGTTTGGCCTGTTTTGCACTTCCTTCGAGAAGCGAGTCCTCGTTTCTTACCTTCGAGGATGTGTTGCCGTACCAGCTCCTGCCGATCTGGTCTCTGCTGGATCTTGGCCTTGAGGAGGTCCCCCATTTTGGCGCGCTCCAGCTTTTGTCGCTGCTCGTGGAAGGCGGGCGACGTTTTTAATGCTGCAATCAAAAGCAAGCTCCATTAGAAACTAAGACCTACTAGGCCTCTACAGAATACTAGGTCTTCTGGGTCAAAGGCAATACCATCAGCATCCCTGTGTGACTTTGGACCTACTGGGCCACCAATAACTCCCAAGGGTGCAGTCAAAATCAACCATTAGCATCCCTATGCGACCAAAAAGAACTACTGGGCTTCTAACGAACCCAATTCCTCTATTCAAAGGTAACCATTAGTATCACCTTTTGGAACTCTAGAAACCTAAGTCCTCTAGTCAGTGGTAATGCGATTAGCACCCCTGTGTGACCTTGGACCTACTAGGCCTCTAAAGAACCTAATATTGTTAGAGATAAACAAATAGTTTTCAAAATTTTCATGGATCTTTTTGTCTCCCCTAAGGCACTGTGTGTAAGGTAAGTGATCAAAAATTATTTGCACCATCAGCAATGGGTTCAAATCCACTCTCATTCTTAGCGTAAAATGAAGTGTAGGTCGATAGGTATTTTATGATTAGAAAATTGACGTCCTACACAAAATTTCACGAAGAAACCAGCAGTGTGTAAACACAGCTCAAAAATCTTACCAGAGAACGCAAAATATTTTTGCACAAACCAACAGAATTCCGTAAGAGAAAGCTTTGGGCAAAGTTGGCCTGAACTTGAACCAAATTTTCGACAATACACGAACACAGAACATGATTATTTTCTATAAGGAATCGACAGTGACGGCTCGCGAACTGTAATTGTCACCGAGGACTCATGATCACTACTATTTACCGATTCTGTTTCGATTCTGTGCCGACGACAGGATTTCCTCGTGGCGGTTTGGAGCAATAAAATATTTATCCCACAAGGAAAAGATGGCTAACCGGTGAATCAGGAACATTTAGCCGGTGGTCATAAAAGTCCACTAGATCTGTGCAAGCTTTACTTGACGGTACGACTCAGTTGAACTAAGTACCTTGTAATTCTTATATCATAGGTGAGATAACCTATGAAACCGGACAACTGCGACCACTTGGACTCCATTGGTATACTACTTACATAAGATTCTGTAAAGCATTGCACTTACAACAGAATTTTGCACTCTGAAGCCACAGATCAATACTTTGGTCAATTCTTTGAGCTCAAGATCTACACGTCAAGAAGTTGATCGAAGTCTTGATTCTGTAAACTAGGTTTGAAACGGTTTTGAGGAGTTTTTGACATCTATCGTTCGATAGCTACCTTCATTTGTTTTCGAATTCATCATCTTGCCCATCTAGGAGTTCGCAAAGTTTCCACAATGCAGTGACCCTCAGTAATAAAGGCGCGAAATTTCAAATACAGAGAATGGTTTCAAAGATTTAGGAGCGCAAAACTATTAAACCCGGCGATCCTGTTCAGATACGAAGTATCTTCTTCACAATTCTTTCCCTATCTTTGTGCCTATTCCTTGTAAAAAATGGCTATCCAGTTAAACGACTGAAAGTGTTACTCGATGGCTTTGCGTTACAGAGTCAGAGATTGTATATGACTTACGTGGCATGATTCCTTGGGCGACTAGTTGGTTGATAGGACGTCGAAGCATCAACTTCACCTTCAACGCTGCAACGAAAAGAAAATAACACATGATCAGTAGTTTCCTGGCTTTGAATTTCACTGTGCACTTTCTCGAAAGTTCATTGGTGATACTGTTAAATTATAAGAAGATTCTGTGGCAACCTGCATTCAGTCTGGCAAAAAGGTTACACGGGTGAAAAAAAATATAAGAAAACTCGTGGAATTTATTTATATTTTAAAAGACATATTATTATTTTATTTTTTGGTTGCACCACACATTTTGGTCTACAAAATGACATATCTAACAAACAACTGACCATCGATAAAATGTTTCCGTGGGGCATGAACAGATTGGTGCCAGCGATGCCAGCATCTTCCACACATAATTCTCTTTCCGGCGATGTCCGCAAACCTCTTCACGCTGTCAACGAGTTGCTATTTTTAATAATCAGCATCTCGCGTGATCCCCACGTTCACTTTTTAATTGAACATAAGTTGTAAACAAATTTTGCTTCAGGGCTCAGGTTCATAAATATTTTGGAAATTTGGCGTTTTAATTTTTGGACCGAAAACACGTTTCAATTGGTTTGACAGCACTTAAAAAGAAATTGTAACGAAAGAAAATCGTCAAAATCGACGGTTATCATTCGTAATCAACACCGTAATCAACTTAAAAACACACAGAATTAACCAAACCGTTAAAAAACGCTTCTTGATAAAGTTTCGACTCCTAAACGACACCACGGTAAATACATCAAAGTCTAAAATCCCCGAAAACAAAGTAAAAAATCTTCTGCAAGCTTCCCACTCTTCAGCAAACATCCATAGCCTGACACCTCCAACGTTGCCGACCTCCCGACCGATTGTGTGGGTGTGTGTGGACGTACCAACAAATCAAAGTCTTCAAAGTCTTGAGCTTAACACGATCAGACACCGATCGGCAGGCAAGTCACGCTTCTCTGAGACAGGACACACGAGACCCGGTGCACTTCCTTCAACAATGACGTACTTTAAAACTATCAACGGTCTATTGTTGAACGGTACGCTTGGGATGCAGTCAGTGCATCGTACGTGACACTAGCTAAACAGCTGATGGTGACGTTCAGGTAGATTTTCCGGACGTTATTTTTGTTGTTGTGTCAGTTTCGTTGGGTATCGTAATGTCATAACGCTAATGTTTAGCTGTTTTCGCGAAAACGGCCGTCAAATGGCTTCTTTACCGCGAAGAATGCTACTTTATTTCGTTATTTCTAGCAGATTACTCGCATTTGAGACTGGTTTACACTCAATTAATCTTCAGTGATACTTTCCTCAACGATAGATATTATTTCATTGTTGAGGTTTGTTTAAAAGGACGGCCACAAGAGCCATTCGGTGGTACCTACCGTTACCACAAGACCATCTTGGCTTCGTTTTTGGCTCGCGAACCTTCCCCTTACCATCAGACAACACATTCGACAATGCAGCCCAATAATCGACTCGGACAGCTAACATGTTTCAAAGGTAAACATTGACTTCTAAAATTAATTCAACATAACCCATTTTTAAATCTCGAAGCACCTAAGTTTTTGAGATACACACTGGTGATTTATAGGTGTCAGATGTACGTTCAGAAATACTTGCCCACTAATCTCAAAGTCGACTTCAATGTTGCTGAACGTGTGATTAACCGTCTAATTATATCTAAAACACATTAGAAATAAAAGCCAACACATTTTGATGGTACATTAGAAGCAACGGGAATGTTCAATGACATATGAATATATTTGAGCCTTGGCGAGAACATACAACTGTCGTATATAGTAGGGGAGTAGTTCTTGTGCTAAGAACCAAATTCTCAGACGGAAATAAATTCGCGGTGGCAAATTCTTCAAATGGACTAGCTGGCAGTCTTTAAATTTTCTACTTAACCCTAGGATGAAATCCTTTATGTCCAAGTTAAATGGCCGATCTTTGCCGGTATAGCAGGAACCACAAGATTCTGGAACGTTGTAGACTTCGTTCGCCAGCAAATGTCTGGCTATCGTAATAACTTAGCACTAAAAGACGCAGGGCGACATCTGTGAAACAGTGGGTACGCTTCATTTCGTGTTGAGAATGTTAAGTTTGAAATCCAAATAAAAGCTGAAATTTCAAAAACTGTAATGTCACAATGTCTCATTTTACTTATCTAATTTTATATTTAAAACAAACTGGTGAGCTTGTTTTTAAAGAGGGCGATTCACTATAGTATTGTGTTTATAGGTTAAGTCGGACAGCCAGCGTCAATGTTACACTTTTTACTGATCAAACGAGCTGGCAACACTTGGTAGCAGTAGGTGATACACGATGGCGCTTGCAGTCATTCTTCTAAACAAAACTCTACAATTTAATATTTGCGAATCAAAATATCGATACATGTTTATCAATCGCTGAGGTTAGCATCAGTAAATTTCAATTGAGCGAAAACCAGTCTCAAATTCGAGTAATCTGCGAGAAAAAACGAAAGGTACTAAGGGTGACCCCGTCTATAGTAGCATCCTCATTTTTGTCGGTAAAGTAGTCATTTGTCGGCCAATTTTCGCTGTAGTGGTACGATTTCACCTTCGGCTGTTGAAAAAATTATTGAAAGGTAAAAAAAAAACATATCCCATCTTGTGACATTACAAAATTCTGCAGGACAATTTCGTAAATTTTGGCTGTTACCAGCATTTTGCTAAAGAAGGCTAACGACGGAATTTTCCGCAAGCCACACTCTCCATCTCACGATGAAATCCAGTCTAGACTAAGGCTTGTGAAACGGTCAAATTTTCCCCTCGTCTATTTCCAGCCTAAAACACTCATCAACTGGATTTAAGGCGTGGATATTCATGTTCAAGAACTTGTACTCGCTGATTTTAATGTGCCCCGCACGAGGCGCGCAATGTCGAATGAATTACGGGCATCGTCGCAGTTCGCGGATGCATAAAATGCAGCTGCATTCAGCAGAGAAAATGCATGCCAAATCATGAATGGTGGTTCTTACTTATGTTTAGAAGGGTTTACGAAATGGGATGGCGAATTCTTGAACATGCTAACTAAAGACTGTTAATTTTGCGCGATATTGTGCAATTTTAAAGGAAAATGTTAAGCTTGGAATATGAGAGAAGAGGAAAACCAAGAGAAAAATAAATTCAAAGAGTACAATTAAATGTGGAGGAAAGAGGTGGGAAATGAAATGAAGTAGAAGAGAAAGAAAGATGGAAAGTATGGAAAAAATTGGTGCATGGAAAGGAGAACGAAGAAGAAAAATGATTTGGCACAATCAAGCCACATGCATTACATGAAGTTTTAATTTTAAGTGAAAAATAAAATCGATTTAACAAAAAATTGTGACATTTTTGTTAAGATAATTGGCCAAATGAATGATTAAAAACAAAAAAATTAATCGTGATTAGTTGAGAATGTTTTAAATTCAGACTAATCCTGTCGTCCCATTTCCAACATCTTTGATTTCGTAACGAAATATCTTACAAAACCAGGAGTAGGTATTTGAGATTGAGTAACAGCAACATATAAAAAATATTATTCTAGTGCATGTATTTTTACAGTGTTAACCCAAATATGTTTGACACCTGCCGTCAAAGGATGAGACACCAATTTATCTCCTTTTAAAAGTAAGCTATTTCCATCCAGAATGGCTGCATGCACGACACATAGCACAGGAGTCTATTGTGGATTTTTTCGGGACAAGAGCCAAATGGAAAAAGGTACAAAGAATCGAAAGGGGACAGGCAGCAATATCGTTAGGGAAAAAAAATACAAAAAAACTTTGGGAGTTGTGTTGACACGGTGAAAATCTCCATGCGCGACCCAATCTCGAGTTTTTATCTGTAATACCTTAGACGCCGGTTTTCAAGTAAATTAAATTCCTTTAGACGTCATTGCTTCTAAATTTCCAGTATTGAATACCCCACAGCATCACTCCAATAGCAATAGACGTCAAATGGGAAAGATATCGCTGTAAATACCTATAATGCGACGACATTATATGGCTGACCACTTCGCATAATCAGTGCGCTGCGTAAATCGTGTGTAGTGGCTGGCACAAAACATAGTAAAATTGGTCACGTACTCAAAGACAAGCAGTCTTACCCAAAATGGGGTGCAAAGCAGCTGGGAGCTGTCGCAGTGCACGCTTGCAGTGGCCAGCGGGCATGTGTACAGTGGCGGTGTTGTGGGTAACTCAAGGGCATAGCTAGGTTTTTCTTTTAATTTCTGTATTTTGCTTTGTGACGTGAGAGATTTTTTTCTGAGAATGAAAGGTGACGTTCTCTCGTGAATTCCTTTCGACTGGCTTCTGGCCTTTTCCTTGAGAGAAGGTAACATAAAAACGCTTTCTGGAGCCTTTTCATAAGATCTATAGTGAAATCAAATTCTTGCACGAGATATTCTCTCAAAGAAAATGTTTTGGCTAAAATTCAGTTCGAAACGCGAAATCAATCTTCAAGAAATCGCAGAAAACCTTAGAAAGAGGTAATTTTGAACCATCTGTTCCTACAAACGAAAAACCATACATACTTACAAGAAATTAAGGTGTGTTTTTGTATATTTTTTGTACTTATTACCAAGTTTGTAAGTCTTCTCTTCTAATAAAAATATTATTAAAAATGTATTTAAAAAATTCTATGACATCGGCAACTCGTGCCATCTGCCCCCCTGACCACCTTCTTTTCCGACCCCTTGGCGGCCGCCACTGCCAACAAAATGTACGCCACGCACGCACGTAAAGACGAAGGAGAACGGCTTCCTGATTCGTCGCCATCTTTAACTCGATCCCGCTAAGACGACTGTGAAATCACCACTGGCACATATTCTTACCGTCACTGCGAAGATGGACAAGGTTTCGTCACTTTTAGAAAACAGCTCGCCGATCTGTCAAATGTGAATTATCGTCGATTTTGTGAAAGTGCAGTCATACGATAATAAATGTTCTATAAATTATAGCGATAATGTGCAATTTTTGATAGCCTGGTTATAATTTTGCTGACCAGATGGTGATTCTGAACGGCACCTCCACAGTGGGAATGTTTAGCGCCGAGGTTGGAGTTCAAAAGATCACACACACGAATTTTAAGTTAGAAAGTTGCGGGTGACAATACAATGATGTAAGAACTTGCGTTTTTATTTTCTTGGAATGAATCTTGCGTTGCGATAGATTTGCATTCGTGTAGGAAGTAAGTCAGATGAAATGTCGTTTCAAATCTTTTGGTTCCAATCTCATTTTTAATTAATTAGCCGGGCTATTTTGAAAACACAGCATGATGGTACCCGGTAAGGAAAGACAAGTTTAACGGCGAATGCAGTGCGACGCTGTTAGGCTTGGGATGTTGTAAAATAAATGCTGGTAAGGCAATGATCGCTTTTTTCGATGGCCTAATTAAAATTGCAGTTAATTTTTACAAAAATGTTGTTTTCTTATGTAAATAAATCGGCTGATTATCGAATTAGCTCTGCAATTGAATTGTTGCAATTTATTACAATATTTATGTTCACTAATTTATTGATTGATTAGTGGGGTTTAACAGCGCACTGTTTTGACAACGGGCTCTGTGGCGTCGATTAGTGAGTGGGTGATGATGAGGATGATGATGCACCTAGCCAAGAAAGAGAGAAAACCCGGTGCCGGCACGTAGCCGATTCCTGTTGAATAGAACCAAGGGGACCACCGGCTTAACGTCCCTTTCAAAGAACGATACAACGCGAACAGCAGGATTCCTCCACAAATCCATGCTGTCGAGAAGTTGATAAGTAAGGCGAATTAGGTTGTACAAACTTTTATCCATTTAAACTCTTTCCCAGAACTGGTCATGTGTATGATGGTCTCCCATCTCAGCTGAGCACAGCGCATTATTGCTTAAATTCGGTGATCTCACGAGAAACGGTGGTTCCTACACGCTGAACTGTTCCTCTAACAAGAATAATCCATTGGCAATATGGATGATGCCAATCCATCATGCAGTATTGATTTTCATAATACAAAAAGGGAAATTGAAAGAAAAATCGTAAACAAATTCGTTTGTTGTTTGGAAATGTAATTTTTCAATTTCTATTATCGTAGACTTTCCATTATCTTCCATAGTAACAGATCGATATTTCAGCGATGAAAAGATACAAAGTTTCTGAGTCAAAATTGGAGCAGCAAACTTATGAACAAGTAGCAAGTTTGGCCGCTATTAAAGTTGGCAGCACAATATGTCTGCGAAACCCCGGAACACAAGCAGCAAACCTAGTGTCCAAAGCTGGAAAAGCGATGGAAAAACGAGACTCCGCAAGGGTAACAAAGCCAGTGGCGGTATGGAGCAGCCGTCCAACAGTGGCGCAGGTAAAATCGAAGATATGCCTGTCGACGTGCTAGAAAAAATCTTCCTGGGCTACCGCTCGTTTAAAAATCTGGAGATGGTGGGAAAATTTGGTGAACATTTCGAGAGAGCCAGCGAGAAATTGCTGCATTCAGGGTATCTACGATTGGAGGTAAGCAACGAAATTACGGTCTGTACCTCCTAAGGAACCCGTACACAGATAAACCATACAGAAATACTTCCGTCTTATAGGGATGAGGGAAAAATCGGTGCTACAAGTTTGGAATTCCGTCAACCGAGTGCGTTAGCATTAGAATTAATTAGAATTAAAGGAAGAAGTTCTATTTTGTCGCGAATTCTTAAATCGTGGCTTTTTTCAACAGAGCGACCTTCTTTACGACATTACCAATTCTAGAAAAATGTTTTCCGCCACTCTAACAGCCGAAGAAGACAAAGACCAGCCCGCCACCAATCAAAAGATTCTCTGCAAAAGCATCTTCCAGCTAGAGACTTTATTCTCAACCTTTGCCCACGTGAAAGCAACCATATGGAGCTACACTAGCGCCGGGATCAGCTCACATTACGACGGCGAACTGCTGGACTATTTCGAACGAGCGAGAACTGCCGTTAAAAACGCCATTAACCGCCAACCGGTGACAAAACCAGCACCGGACAGACTCATCGGCAGGTGCCGTCAGTTGGCGGCAACGTTCATATGGACCTTCCTCTTAGAAGTCGAAGAGAAGACGCTGTCAGAAGACGAGCGAAGGACAGTTGACATCTTAGGCGCCATAACACTACTCAACACTCTACTTTGCGCCAAAGATTCATACATTTCGCCAAGTGTATTAACACGCTACAAAGACGAACAACTAGTCAACTTGACAGTAGATTTTTCACTACCTTACTGCTGGATGGGGTTTTTCGCTTCGAAAGAATACGCAAAGCAACCACTCGAAGAAAAAGCTGTGGACGCAATGCATGTACTTCGCCAACTCGTTTGGGTCAGCAATAGCGAGCACCACCTACACGAGTGGCAGGAAACGATGAAGCTCATCGACTTGCCACTGCCGAAGATACCAAAGAGCTCTAGCCTCTTGCTCGGAGAGGGGGCGTACAGCAACGATGGCAACACAGGTCGGTGGTTCGCCAGCATCGAGTCTGACGATGAAAGAGTGTTTTACTTCGGGTTTCGATCCCGCGCCAAATACAGAACGAGCTCGACACGGTCGTACAATCAAAATTCTGAAGAGCGAATACGACTTTTAGACAAAGTAGTGACAATCCCAAAAGATTACAAGGACGCCGTTTTAGACGTGAAACTTGTGATCACTTGCGAAGAGAAATTACTGCCTGAAAGTTTGTGCAGTAAAGCGATTGAGGATGAAAGGGCCTTGTATGTCGGTTCGGTGCCGGCGTTTGGTATGCGAATTGTGTCCCATGGAGATGGAGCGCGGACCAAACAGGTGTGCGAATTTCCCTTTTATGAGACACCGCGGCAGAAGGGTGACAAGCGGCTGCTGATTGGGGATCATGGATGGAGGTTGATGCAGGTCGGAGACAGCGCAGATAAACATCGGATTTATGAAGCTGAGGGGAGAATCGCGTTAGAGACGTCTCCGAATTTGTATATACTTTGAAGTTTACTATTTGTTTAACAACTAATAAATCGGATTATTCGGTTAATTCCGTATTTCTGGTATTGTTAAAATGTATGTATTGATTTGTACTGGAAGTGAGTGTCATAAGCATCGTTGAAATTTGGAAAAAAGGAGATTTAAATGGGAAACAAGCCTACCAAACAACCTCCAAATAAAAGAGATCACGCTGAATTTGCCGTTGATTGAAAAAGGATTGGAATTCGAAAAGTATTCCCGCATGAACAATCCTGTATTACAAATATTACGGTAATTATGAAAACGAACTGCATTTCTTGTGTACGCCAATTGAAGGATGTTGTTCATTCATCAAATCTCGATCGAGCCTTCCTCTACTCTACGATCAAACCTGCCGCCAAAACGCCGACAATCTTAATTTCGCACGTCGCACAAAAACGAACGTGCCCCAAACACCTCACGCACTCTCGACATGCGTGAGGCGTGACCACGTGCGCACGGCTAAACGTTGCTAGAGGGGGAAAGGAAGCCCCCCCCCCCACCCTCCCCGACCGACGAGCGGGGACATCATGTCCGGGGTAAAGATCCGTTCCGTACGCGATCAACAGGTCCTCGCGTCGACCGATCAGCTGGCAGGAAGTCGCGGACGCGGGCAGGTAGAAGTTCCGGTCGCGGCACCTTGCGCCGGCGCAGGAACGAGAGGATTGACTTGTTGATTGCCTCCTCCCCCCCCCCCCCTGCCACTCTTAAGTCATGCAAAGGGATCAGCGAAGTAGTTTCTGTCGCAGGTGCACTATACCTATAGTGTCTTACACATGACCAGTTCTGTTCGGGAGAGAGGTTGAAGGAATGAAAGTGAGTACAACAACTTCACCTGCCTTGCTTATCAACCTCTTGAAAGCATGGATTTGTGGAAGAATCCTGTTGTTCGCGTTGTACCGTCCTTTGGAAGGGTCCTTAAGCCAGTGGTCCCGTCGGTGCTTTTCAACAGGAGTAGGCTACGTGCCGGCACCAGAATTCCTTTCCTCCCTTCTTCGCTAAGTAAGGTTTATCATCATCCTCTTTATCACCCACACAAAGTAACACAGACCCCGTTATCAAACCAATGCGTCGTTAAACACAACAAATCAATCAATGACCACTTGTAAACGGGCGAAAACACAGCATTTTGACAAAATGAACTAATAGCGATATTTTGTTTAAACTTTTTTCATGACTGCAAAAGCCGCTGGTGACAACGTCGAGTCCTACCGCCACTGGACGTGGCCGTCAACCGACTAGACGGGGGCGTTTGACAAGAACGCCGAGAGCAAATCATTCACCTCCGACTAATCGCGAGCGTTGAATCACAAAATCGCGGGTCCACGCTTTGTTGTTGATGGCAGCAGCTACATGCAATTATATCTTACTCATTTTACTTTTTCATCGGCTGATTAATATCGTTTCTGCGTAAAAGTCTGGGTCACGTTAGATCTAGTGTAAGCTTTTATTTAGAAATGATGGATATTTAAATGAATGAAACGCAGCGACGCCCAAAAGGGAGTAGCAGTAATCGATTTCACAGTGTCTACCTACGCGAGGAAAACTATTTTTCGAAACTGACCGACCGTTTGAAAGCATGAAGCTAGGATGTTGCGTTTGATGATGCTATGATCAATTGGGACCTGGAAACAATCTTAGTTTAAACGTCAGGTTGAGAAAAAGACTGCACGATTTTTAGAAATTATCATCCATCCAGAGATTTTTAGATGAATTGTTGCTTAACTCGTACGCAGGTTGTATCTTTGAGGTGCTACATCGACATATATGCCAGGGTCAGTCATATCCTTGTGATATTCTGTGATCTTTCAATCAGCACTCAAATAAATGCATACAGCTATATTTTTCATTTAATTTTATAAATTATAATTGGATCAGAAGGGAAAATCTTAACCTTTTCCCATTTGTCAACGCTGACAAAATTGGTTACATTATTATAAAGTTGGTTGAAAAATATTATTTTATTCATGTAAATGTAAAGAACAACTTTGAGGTCTGCGGAGTCGGAGATGATTTTTCAAGAAATCACCAATCTGAATTGATCCTTTATGATGGTTTTTAGACTCATGTCTTCTTGAGTTGATCTTGAGTCTACTTTGAATTGATACCCTGAATCCGTGTTTGCCCCACAAGAAACCCAGTTTTGAAGTGGCAGGTTTCTGCCATCAAGGCACTGATTTGTACTTACATTCCTTGTTCTTGTCCATGACTTTGAGCGGTGGTGCGGTGCTTGGTGCTTGCTGGCTGCTGTCCGGCTCAGTCTTCGGCAGCGCTAGGCTGTGGCTGGGCTGGGTACTACGCCCCGGCCCGTCGGTGTTATTAGGGAAGTTGCCACCATCGGCCATCCCCGGCACGCGGGCAACGTTGTAGTCCTGTAAACACAAGCAATTCAATCAAATTTAGTATGATTGGTGTTTAAATTGCTAAAATCAACGTTCCTTTCCCTGCGAGCCACAGTTATAGGAAAGAACACAGATATTGGGAGTTCTTTCGAGTTCTAGAAATCCGCCGCTAGAGCGCGCTATTGTGCGTGAATGAAAAAAAGCTTTGACAGAGAAAAATGTTGTGAGTGCGAGTGAGACAAGACTAAATTGGAAACAACGCCATCCATCGGACGAGTTCTAAATTATTTTATTTTGTACGCGAGGGGGGCGTAATAGAGCTTTGCGGAGTTTCCTAAGGTATTCTAATTTTAACTCAGAATCTGTGTAAGTTATTTCTGTGATTGATAGCTATTTGCTTTGCTTCGGAATGTACATCCGATGCGAAGGGAGAACAACACAAGGAATTGGGCAACGCAGTTCGTTTTTGCGGCCATGTTGGATCTCTTTGGTAGGTTAACTAATTGATCCACGTTGATCATAGATCATTGACATCGGAGAGGCTAAGAGCAAGGTGAGTGAATTGTCAACAAATACTAGGACCCCTACAATCCTCCCGAAGAGAACTGGCCCCCTGACACAATTTTCAAGATAATACAGCGTGCTGGCACCTTGGTTACCCTGTTCTCTTCTAGGCTCGGTGAGATACCTCATCGTCCACATCGCTTTAAGCGATTACACATCGTGCCCTTTACCACCAGAATGGAACTATAATCATCATTCCAAACAACATTAGGCCAGAAACAAGAAAGTTGGGTTATGTGAATCCACCTTGATGTTACTTCTTTTGATCACTTCTCCCGCTCAGAACTTAGCCCACCCAACAACTGGAATCCGAAATCAGTAAAAAGATCCACAGATTTAAAAGGTTGCAAACAATCATTATAAAGCATACCTATGTCTTGACCTTAAATCAGAGCCACGGTTAGATCGGGCAGCGGTAATAAGTGAAATCAAGCGAAGTTGCCCGTTCCCTGCTGCAGGCAAAGTCGTGATCGATTGTGTTTTGGATGCATTTATCGAATGCACCGATCAAACAGCCGCCTCGGTGATTGTTATGGGCTAGCCGAGGAGGGGTCGTGAACCTGCGTTTCTGTGCCGTGGATCGGAACGGATTGTTCACACGGATCGGATCTGTGTGTGGATGCCGAGCGAATCGTAAATGCTTCCGAGGTACAGTGGAAATCTGGGAGGCGTTTGATTGATTGATTGATTGATTGATTGGTTTGTGGTGTTTAAGGTGGTAATAAGAGTGAGTGGGTCATGATAATTGACCGTAACCTAGTCTTCCCCGATGCCGGTAGCCAAATAATACTGTCCTGTACAACGAGACCATCCTTCCGAAGGACGATACAACGCGAAAAACAGTATTCCTTTACAAATCTATGCTGTCAAGAAATTGATAAGCAAGTCGAGTGAAGTTGTTGTACTAACTTAAATCTCGCCAAACTCTCTCCCGAACAGAACTATTCATAAGTACGGCGATCACCCATCCAATACCTGACTCAGTACCTCGCGATACATTTTTAATTTATCGATTTAGGATTAAAAAAAGGTGGTAAATTAGACAAATATTTATTCACGCTCTTGCCGATGTGCTATCTATAAATGTGCTTACAAAAATTATCGGAAAAACTATGGAAATTTGATTTATATTAGATGAAATTGACATAATTTCATGGGCAATTATATGAAAAACCTAAATGAAAATTGCTTTCATCATAAGCTTTCAAATGAAATGTATCCCTTGAAAACTGCATGTTTTGAAGGCAATATAAGAGGTGTTCTTATCATTATATTGTGATAAGAAAATAGGGTCTTACTTTGAACCACTCTGGGTAAATGGCTACTATGGTGTCGAGCAGATCCTGGTCCAGCTGGATCCTCCAGAAAAGGTTTCCGCTGTCCACACGGTGTCCAGACTCTGAAACCGAACGAGCGGAGAAATATATCAGCAAGATTACGATTGTAATCACAGCGTCTCATGATAGTGCTCGCTCTCTCTTATCTGCACGGGACATTGGATGACATAGAGTTGACGGAGATAGCTGCGGTTATAAATAAACTTCGGTAAAGGCGAGGATCTGCGAGCGGTCGTGAGATTATTTTGCATTTGTGTTATGTTTATTTTAAGTGCATTTTTGTAAATTTTTGTGTATTTTGTGACGGTGAATCGTGAAACGCGTTGCAAACGTGCATTTTACGCTATAACTGCTATAGATTACCATAAAAAAATCCTATCATATCGTGACTTTTCAATTCAGTCGCAAAACTGCACTCAGATTCACAAAAAGTCTCAAATTTCTATGAATTTTTCATTTAGTGACAGAACTGCTAATCACAAAAGTCCCGTATTTTTGTGAATTTTTCAAATTTGTGACAAAATCACAATTTAATATACCAAAAAAATCACATTTCTGTGAAAATTGTGACATTTCTACTGTCTGTGGCCAAATCGGCAAGTAAACACACGCTTTTCGCTTTATGATTTACTCTTTAAGCACGTTGCTGCATATGTAATTCTAAAACTTACAATGAGAGACAAGAAAACGAGAACAAGAAACTGTAAGTGCATAGCTCGACGCCATCTAAATTGGTGAATGAGAAATATACACGAGTTTCACATGATTTTAGCCGACGTGTGGATTGTGTACTATATCGTATTATTGGTGGACAGCGGCCAAGACGTTGCCGACGCCGACGTCGGTGACGGGATCAATGGCGTCGCGCCAGATCGGTGCAGGGCGCCGTTCGTTACGTCATAGCGTCTAGATTTTGACTGAAGTGTGTAGGAGCGACAGGCAGACATGCCAACTTAGCTAAGGTCGTAATTGTGATTTGGTTGAAGTTGAAAAAAAAACTTTGTATCACCGTATGTCGATTAATTATTGATGGATGGTGTATGGTGAATGAGAAATAACAGTTTGGTAATTTTTTTAAATTAACTGTCGTTTTTTATCTTAGAATATCCCTACAAAACAAGGTAATTATTAACTCACAATCACATGTATAGGACCAGACGCTGAGTAAATTGCCCAAAAAGGTGAAAAAAAATCAAAATTACTCAAAATTAAAGCGTAGCTTGCATCCAATTACAATCACTATACATCATGTGCACAATGATTTTCAGCTAAGCGAGTCATGATTTAGCAAAATGCATGAACTTGCATTCAGCCATTCGTGCATCGTGAATTGCAATACAGCAGAGTCAGTGCCAAATCTTTTCGCCATCATTCATTGACCGATAGAAGATCCGTAATCACATTTTCGCAGCTTGCATAGTCTAACCGAAACGCAATTAGTCCAACATCTTGTAGGTAGGTGGTTTGAAAACCGTGCCCGAAGGACGACTGTGAGATATTTCTGAACGCACATCTAAACCGTAGTATACATCCATTGTCTGCCTTCCTTCTGCTCTTGTCCGATGTTGATTATGTAAAATCTTGAGCGTGGTGAGATCGACACATTTTTGTGACTGGAATCTATAATGGCGATGGAGTAAACAAGTCGACGCCAACGCAAATTATTTCAGCTCCAGAACGATTTATTTATGATTTACTTATTGACACATTTCGAGGTCTCTTAGCTGTCTCGGTTGATATACTAGTAAAGTACTCAATCATCTAATCAAAGTAATTAGATTGTCTCCGTTTGATTATGGAGTATAAGGTTCTTTCACAGATTAAACTTATTTTCCTTTTTGTTCAAGGTCTTCTGACAAAAGATGCTCAAACAAAACAGCAAATGTATTTATGACCCCGGATGATTGCAAATGTGCAAGTTTCTATTCTCACATTGCAAGCACAAAGGCAAGGATCTGGATTATTATTTCCCATATCAAGTCCGGGCTTTGTTCGAGATAAACAAGATGTAAAGGAAATGCATTAATTAATTGATTAATTAATCTGTGTGGGCGATAAAACGATTGCCGATGGCGGAAGGTATACAACACATAAAGGATCAGCAATGTCATGCATTAGGATCGAAGGAAGGAGAAGGAAAGTGGTATGATTAAGACATTTTAGAATAATCTATCGATTACTAAATTATTGGGCAAGCTTATATGGTTTCTATGGTATTCTATGGTTTCTTCAAACCAAAAAAAAATAAATCCGAGCATTTTAGGGTGCACTAGCACCTAAAGATGACGTTTTGAAAATTGTTTATTTATTTGAAGGAAAAGCTTTCCCGTAGTACATTCAAACCATCGACCTCGGTCCATTTTTAACGGTAATTTTACTTGTATTTATTTGCTCAGAGTTCTGGAGATGCAACATCGTGCAGATGGCTTCTGGTTTCGAGGACATGGTCACAAGCAGAAGAAGGGGTAAGAGATATGGGATTTGAAGCAATCAGCACCCAAACTGCACCGTGGGCTAAGAAATTGTGCATTTGTTTTCATAATACCATTTAACCACCTTATATACAAAGCAATTGGCAAAAATTAAAAAATTATAATAATAGTTGACCATTTGGTAGAGTAGTTCTTTGGCCACTTCGTGAACATTTGAATGTTTACGAAGTAGCCAAAGAACTACTCTACATGTAATTATTTTTATGGTCAAATACACTGATGTCCCCACAAAAATATCTAGTTTTCTTTTGGTAAGGGCAACAGCCGCCAAAGGGGCGAGTCCGGGATTCAATTCCCCGATGGTGTACAAAGTTTTGTAAGTGTAGTAGTGTTCATCAAAAAAATCTACCTCAGCGTCATCCTTTATCTCTACCCCAAGGCATAAGTCGACGTTTAGGCCAGGTTTAGCAACAGAAAGGGAAGACCACTTTTAATTCAAATTTGAAAATACAGTGTGGTTAAATTAAAGTATAAAACGCACTACAATCTTAGTGTGACCCTTGACCATACCTTTTGCATACAAAACCCCAAATTGAAGTCACAAATTGGTCGCCATTAGCTCAGTGGCAAAACTGTTCTGACTCAAGGCTTCATATTTGTCCAAGCGAACAACTAATCTTCGAAGACGTTTAGCATCAAGGAAATGATTCAGAAAATCAAAATCGTGTTGATCATCTCGAGCATCACAAGGAGTCAGCTGCGCTGAGCGTGGGTTTTAGGGCCGCGAGGCGCAGCGCGGCTGGCGCCATGGTCAGCGCGCAGTCGCCTGCTCAATCGAAATGCGCAGCAGGAGATCGAGATGCTGGCGTCGACAGGCGCACAGCCGAGAGATGGTGACCAAACTGTCAGTGATTTGAGGTCATGCGGGTGATTCAACAGCTTGTTCACGAAGTTTTTTTACAACTTTATTTACTACTTTTGTACTCAGTTTTATAAGAGACTTTACTTTTTCGGCCGAGGAGCCACCAGTCGTTTAGGGGTGACAGACGTGCAAAGTGAAAACACGAAAAACCACTCCGTACTTTAAAGATGTTGTTGTGCCAAGACGTTTCGTTTTCGAAGCTTTTATAAGAATGTTTATTGCAATTATAGCAATTATGGGAATTATTTTGCCCCTGAAATCTCTGGGGGCAGTCTTTGTGCTGGTATCTTCTCTCACGGGCTTATAGACTAGGCGCGTAAATTTTGTAAATGTCCAGTGTCCCATGCATATGGCAAGGAGATCTCTGTCAAATTTCGAAAAACCGGTCGGTATATCTGTCATCTGACAACGGAATGGATAATATTTTCGTGGCATGCGGCACCAAGCAATAAAATACAGTAATATTGAAAGAGAAGTTACTCCAAAATTTTAACGAAAACAACTTGTGGAACAAAACATGAACAGATTTGAAAGCCTTCTAGGGATAGAATTTGAATGCGGTTCAACCGACTAAAAATGATAACACGATACAATTTGATAAAACAACAACCATCACAAAAAGAACCCAGAGACCGCAGCAAGACCACGACCGCCTTTCCGTTTCGAAAACACTTTAAAAAACCACAACCTATAGCCGCTGCGCGAACACATTAACGCTCCCACATTTTCATCACACACTGGAAACCAGCTGAGAATAAGAGAAAGTGAAAAATCAGGGAGTATCCTGACTCCTCTGACTAATTAACGATTCCGATCGGCAGGTCGTTTCCTCTCGCTGAGGCCTAGAGTGTGTGTGTTGGTGGTGACGCGTGGGTCGCACGGGAGTGCCGCGGGCCGCCGCGGTCGACAAGGTCAAAACGGCCCCGACCGGTGTCTTGAGTGGGCAGACTTTGCGGACGACAGCCAACGTTGCCCTTCCTCTAAGCGAGCTTGGTTTCGCGTAGGTGGCCCACTTGGCAATGGGAGCCAGGAAGAAAATTGCGAGTTGTTTTTCATAAGATGTCTGGTGGCATAATGTTTTATTTAGAAAATTACTTTTGAAAGCGGGTTCGTTTTTTATTTTTGCTGTGAACGACCGATGCCACGTTATAGGGGTAGTTAATTTCAATCAAAACAATTACGGAAACTAATAAACATAAAGCTTTAATTAGTTATGTTTAGCGATGCACTGTTTTTACAACTGGCCATTTGGCACTGGTATAACGGCGTCGGTGAATGCGTGGGTGATTATGGTGAACCTAACCTAGCCTAGCAGGAAGAGAAATCCGGTGTTAACACGCATCCTTCTTCTCTTGAAGAGCTTCAAGGGGTCCACCGGCTTAGCATCACTTCCGAAGTGCGATACAACTCGAACAGCAGGATTCCTCCACAAATCCATGCTGTTGAGAGGTTGATAAGCAAGGCGAGTGAAGTTGCACTAACTTTCTTTCCTCCAACGTTTAAAACTCGTCTAATCTTGTCAGATTTCTGAGATTACACCGACTATGATAAACATTACACAAAATAAAAATAAAATCTGTCTAATTACAGTGATAATTATGAACTTTGACTCACTTTACCGTAAGTCGCTTAATGTAAATGTACTGCGCACGGGCGTGCACTTTTCAAATGCATTCTCGTCCAACAAAAAAGGAGCGCACAGCGAACAGGTTCCGAAATCCGCAACCAACACGATAAGCGAAATAACCAGTCCCATAAAAAAAAACACATTTAAAAAGCCAATCCGTGAAATAAACTGGATCGGAGCGGGCTGCGAAACAGCGTACCAACTCGCCCAACCAAAATCAGTAAGCGTCGATCGAAAATCACCTGTCGTTTAATTGTGCGTATGACCTTATTGTTATCGTTTAACTACGCAATGCATTGTGCGCAATACGAAATACCAAATCGTGAATGCGACTTGTTTAGCGACCCACGACTGAAAGGATAGGTAATAAAAATAACAGAAATGGGCCAATGTACTGAATGGGATAATCAAATGCCCATTGACCGTTGTCTAATATTGCGCAATTAGAGTTAAATAAAAAAAGGTTGAAAAGTCGAGGTAGTCAACGGAGAGGATTGATCGTATTATTCTTTTGCATAATCTGTTTGTGTGCAATGTTGCTTGCTTTGAATTTTGCTTGCCTTCACGTCTAGAATGTGTTCTAAAATAGTTCAAAGCAATGAAAATACTAATTTTAAGCGTTTTCAACAGTTGTGTGAAATGTTCGGAGAAAATACCATGTACCAATCACACAATTACGGCAGAGACAAATAATTTTTGACAATTAGAAAGCTAAAAACAATTTGAAACTAATTTTAAAACGCAAACAGATGAGTAATTTGCATTTAAAAAATGATTACGCAATGTTATTCTTGGCTTCTTGTCTTTAGCTTACCAAAAAGCAATAACCGACCAGAATAAAAATAATTTTAAATCTAATTTTTTTGTAGTTTTGTGCAAATGTGATTTTCAGTAGCGCCCGATCTGCCGTGCCAAGCTTTGTTTGTCTTACGAACCATTTAGAACCCTTTAGAACCCTTATAACCATTCAGAACCTAAAAGAACCCTTGAAACAGATGAGCAACTTGTAGATATTGGACCACTTTTCAAAACAGGGCCACGAGAAAATCCCCAACACTACATACATTGATCCAGACGGCATTAAAAAACGAAACAACGTAGCTATCTCTCGCCAGAAAGGATACAGAAAACATGTAAAGGCAAAGCATAGACGAAAGCAGCCAGGTGTAGCATTAGTGCCGCGCCTATCCCGTTCGGACACACCTAACAGACGCCCACCGACGCCCACCGACGCACGGCGTCGACACAGCGCCACTGGGACAGCATCAGTGGCGCGACGACGTCGGTCGGGGCCGTGAATTTGAATTTCATGAACAGATTGTGGGCGCTTTTGACATTGATGTTGCTCAGGTTATGACACCGGTTGGCGCTGCCCGGGAGTCGATGGTGAAAGCGGAAGTTTTGAAAAGGTATAGATTGTGTGTAAGCACTAAGCAGGCGTTCATGATCACGGCATGAATATGTATATTATTATTATTTCAGGGAACCATGCCAAAAACTTTCATTTGATTAATCTGAATGCATGCGAGTTTAATTTTGTAACCGACGGCTAAATGTATGAGTCAGATGTTGACAACTTTAACAAGAGTTGTGGTGAAAATAGAATCGGTATTTTTTTTCTGCGTTTCGAAATGCTCAATGTAATATGCGAAATTTTGACAGGTCGATTGGGTGTTGAAGTTAGGTACAGATGTGATGTGTCGTACTTAGAAGTGGTAATTGTGCACAGCTCGGATAGCTAGCAAGGAAATGGAAATGGCACAAAAAAGATTTAGACTATTTTTTTCCGAGTAAATTTGACAGACAGTTGGTAGGAAAGGGTTACAAGATATGAATCTGGCGAAGAGATGTGTGGATTGCTATGTGTCTGACGCAGATATGAAAAAGATTACAAAGACAAAAAATGGGACTATCGACAACGGCGTAAAACCAATTGGTGCATTCGCTTATATGATATTTTTCGCAAATTACTCGCATTTGAGATTGTTTTACGATCAATTAATCTTTATTAATGCTAACCTCAACGATTGATAAACATGTATCGATATTTTAAGTCGGAATTATTCAATGTTAGAACTCTGTTTAGCAAACGACCGCAAGCGCCATCGCGTGGTCACCACCGTTATCACTAATTGCCAGCTCTTTAGCTACCAGAAAGTTTAATATCAGCACTGGCACTCTGCAGACTGAACCTAACTCAATGGTAAAAAATGATACATAGGTCCAGCATGGAAAAAATGATCTTACAGAAAAATCTTTTGTCCTGAAACTTGAGCTTATGGAACTAACCGGTCATAGCGTGATAAGCATTAGAGTTCACTCATGCAACGTGAATGTACCCTAGCACGGTAACACGACCGGCCAGAGACGTGAATCGTGTAAAAATTCACAGAATGCAGTAGAGTTTTAGCATCATGCGGATACTGCTCTTGAGAAAATTACAAGCGAATGGTCGTATAACACGACTCGCTAGGCATTGTTTTTAGTGTTATTAATATTTCATAGAGCGCGTATAATTGGCGTTAACTAATTTAATGAAACTTGATAATCTCTAGTGCTTTTAACTCGTCAAATAGATGTAATTACATCAAAGTTAATTAGCTAGATGGTGTCGACAAAGTAACTCTAATTAGCTACACGGCGTAAGCTCGGATTAAATTGTTGAAAAACATTTAAGTTGTTTAACTGAATTTTTTCAATAAACAATTATATTATGTGAGATCTTCTAAATATTTAAACGCATCCAACGTCAAATTGAAGTTACTCGAGATTATATGGTTGTGACGTGATATAGCGTCACTAGAATCAGAGTGACTGTGAGTATTCACAGCCTCATGGTTCTACTCCTTGGAGATCCGCCATTCTCATCAAATGCACTACAATTTTTTCAAAAATTATGTGTCCAAGTAGCTCAATTGGTTAGAGCAACACTCGCGATAGGTGGAGACCGGGGTACGAGTCCACTTTTAAGCATAAATTTTTGAGAGAGTATCAGTGTTTCTAACAATTATTTCCGTCATTATTCGGTAAAACAATGTGCTTGCAAGTTGAATCGGTTGTGCTCGATTGCAGAATCAAGTTTTAAAAGTGACCAAAGTGATTTTCATCACGTCGTGCCGAAGTCGCGTTTTGTCAAAGAGCACGAGCGTCGTTTGTGAACGTTGCTACAAGAAAATGTTTGCAAGTTCGCGTTCTCGGAAAGAAAAAACGCTTTCTTATTTTTTTAAACGCAAGTAGAAGAGGGTGTAACAGCTGATTTTAATGAAATGCAATTGTTCGGTACTCTAATTGGAATTGTAGACGTTAGAGATATTAAAAAAATGCATCTTTGCAAAAGAAAAGCATAAATTGAAATACACATGACCAGTTCTGTTTGGGAGAGAGGTTGGAGAGATGAAAGTTAGTACAGCAACTTCATTTGCCTTGCTTATCAACCTCTCGACAGCATGGATTTGTGGAGGAATCCTGCTGTTCGCGTTGTACCGTCCTTCGGAAGGGACGTTAAGCCGGTGGTCCCCTTGGTCTTCGACAGGAGTAGGCTACGTGCCGGAACCCGGTTTCTCTTCCTTTCTAGACTGTTAGGTTCATCATCATCCTCATCACAATCCACTCATTTACCGACGTCATGAGACCAGTGCCACAGGGTTCGTTAAAACCCTCCCCAGTTAGTAAAAAAATAAACAAACAACTATATCTCCACAGAAAAAAAGTTAAATATAATTCGCTATGCGAGTGACGTCAGTAAAACTGCAATGCCATGGATTAAAAATCGCTAATTTTCGGGGCAATTACTTTTTACATAACTGGGACTGTCTAGCTCGTATTACAAAAGCGCTAGACTTTTTGCACCCGGGCCTTCCCGACTCTGCAATACAAAAGTCAGCCACCTCCACTTCAACCACATGCACCAAGACCGTGGCATTTCGCATTGGTAATTTATGCATCGCAGAATGCTGTAAGCTGCAATTTTACACTGCACACAACGGCAACGCGAGTCAGTGCACCGATTTAATTGCGAATTGCAATGCATTTATTCTGCAACTGAATTCGCGAGTGCATGACTCGTCTGAAGATTTTATTTTTGAGTCGTTTTTAGTTTTTCGTTTGAAAACTCGTTCGTTGAGATGATGTGACAGGACCTTCCGGGAACTGTTTGAAAGTAATTAAGCACCAGTTTTTAACAAAATCTCGCCTTCTAGTTGAAATGTTAGTTGAAACTATTGTCATGACTACATCCCATCATATGCAGTGAAGTTTAGATGTTTCTGTGAGCTAGAGATCCAACTTATAGTTGAACATTTTTTTGAAACTATTGCCATGACAACTTCCAATCACATGCAGTGAAATTCAGATGTTTCTGTGAGTTAGAGATCCAACTTATAGTTGAACATTTTGTTGAAACTGTTGCCATGACGACTTCCAATCACATGCAGTGAAATTCAGATGTTTCTGTGAGTTAGAGATCCAACTTATAGTTGAAGATTTGGGTAAAACCAGACATAAGGGCTTTGCGAAATCAGTTTTAGGGCCAGTTATAAAAATATAACTGAGGCTAGAGGTGAAAATGGAAGTATTTGATTGGCTGTGACAACGGCGATGGGTTTTAACTGACAGTTATCTTTGACATTACAAAAATATTTGTGCATTTGGTTCTATAGCGTTCAAAAACTTGTGAAAACTCGGAAAATTTTCGATAATTTATTGGTTAAAAAAAAAATTTGACAGATGTTGATGAATATGAATAGTTATCCTGTTTATTGAATCAAAATCGAGAAAACCGTTTAGCCGGTAGAAAGTTTTTTTTTGTGGTACGTTCTATTGAATAAATGGTTTCACTTGCTTCGCTCATAAAAAACGAGAGGGTTTTACACCAATTAAAGTACTCTTGGCCACTCATTCTCAACGTGAAATGAAGTATAGGTCAGGAAAGATCCCAGCTACTACTTCAAAAGTCTGCAGTTGTAAAAATGTCTACTTATACACGAAAACGCAGCATGACTTTTCGCCGACATTTTCGTCAATTGCACGCGAAAATAGCCATGGGCTTTAAAAAGCGAATTTTATTTACATAGAAAAACGCAGCCGGCGATGTTATGACTTAGAATCGAGTTGTGTAAACCGTGCGCTCGAAAAAAACTAGGCTCCTGTGTAGCGAAGCTCCTGTGTAGTGAAGACGCGCACGAAAAAAAGAAAGAAATGTATTTTTAAAACTGCATTTGTACAAGCCGAACTGTTGAAAGTGACCGGAGGACGTAAATTTGAAAAAAACAAGTTGAAAGATTTCCGTGAATTTATATTCTTTCGGTATAGTACGTCCAAACAGATCTTGTCTAAGCCATTCCTCTCTGAGGTTTTGCAACTTTTCCTTGCAATACTTTTCCTTAACATGTGTCTAAATATCTCCCTCTGTTTTGCTACCTCGACTCCATTAGACACTGGTCTGTTCTGTATATGTTTGATGTTTCGAGTCCCAAAATCGAATCGCTACAACTTTATTTAAATCCAAACGTTATTAAGTTGGTAATAATTCAATAATTTGCCCTTTTTTACCTACGGCTACACCCCAATTGTTCCTGATTTGTCTGCAATCTGAGGTCCCGGGTTCGCATCTCTGGTCGGCTGCACACTTTCATCACTTTGCTTACCTTCATCCATCACTTACTGGTCCAAATTTCCATCCAGATCTCTGGTACAATGAGAAAACTTGGCAACTTGTGCAAATTAAACAGAGTTCGACCAAATTATAGGTAGCAAAGGAATATTTGTGTAACCAAAACGACTGGTATTTGTTGACTGGGTATTTGTTTACGTTTAATATTAGACGTTTCTTCTAGTATTGGACTTTTCCAATAGTATTGGACTTTTCCAATAGTATTGGACGTTGCTGACGAAGAGTATTGGATGTATTTGACTAGTATTGCACGTTTCCAATAGCATTGGACGTTGCCTCCTTGTATTGGACGTTGCCGATTAGTATTTGACGTCCTCGACCTGCACGAGGTTGTTGGAGGTCCACACCACTCAATGACATTCTACCACGATCATCCCACATCAAACTGCCACCAGTTAAATCGTCTTACAGGGAGACAATGCCATGTGTTCGCTGGCCGTTGGCGAAGACGTAAGAAAAGCCTGCACAGAATTCCTCAAGTTCTTCGTTGTCACAGACAAGACAGCCTTGGGAGTTGACAGGACACCGACCGACCGATTGGACAGGTATCGAAACCGCAACGCCGCTGTATTTCCAGTGGCGTTAGCGATGTGTGCCAAGCAGGTGGTTGAAACAGTGGTAGTCTCTAACCTTTGGTTTTGTGGAATTATTTTGTGTTTGAATCCAGAAAAAAAAAATGGTATGAAAACAGTTTGGAGGCTTGCCATTTAAAATTTAAATTGCCGAGAGAAAAATTGAGAATTTGGTTTAAGTATAAATCTGTCTACGCCAACGCAGTCGAATCTCTCAGGTGCCCAGCCCAATTCAAGGCTAAAACGCCATTCAACATAGAACAAACCCTGCAGTACCTTTAGGATTGTGATTTAAAAACCACCGGGCATGATCAACAATTTAAAAAAAAAATACAAAATTGACTACGATTTTATATTGATTCCACAAAACACAATCGGGCGATTTCCGAAGATTATTTACATTGAATTGCACAAACTGGTTTCCCGTCTTGCAAACTCGTTCGAATATGTGCAACGCACAACGACGCTACGCCATAATTCAACGCGGTGAACCATCGAACTGGTACAAGATTAGCGAACTGAATTACACCCCCACAGAACGTTTCCTCTCCTCCTATAATCCTGTCCATCACGGCTGGATAAACACCATCGACGTTCTAGACAAACGGAAAACATTACGAACGACGTTCATTATCGATTTCAAATGACGTCGTCTTGGAATTTCTTGCCAGCCTCGTATTTACTCGCTTCTAGCTTCTAACGATAGCTATAATGCCGCATGAGGTAATGTTCCTGTTTTAAAAAATACACTCAGGTGTACCATGAATAAATCAGCTGGCAACTCTATCGTGAGGCTCGGGACCTTGTGCCACGATGAAGAAGACACTTTCGATCAAGTTAGCTCAAAAGCTGACTCGTTGATCTTGCTTAGCTTTGCAATAATTGGCGGGAAATGTTTTAAATTGTGTTTCCAAATCGGCTTCGGGTATCGACATCGTATTTTTTATTTTAACAATGTCTTTAACTAACCGAGGACGTGAACTGTTGCAAAATTCTCGGTCGTTGTTGTTATTGTTGTCAATAAATGTTTGCGCCATGCCGCTTGATATTTATGCAATTGCTGTCAAGTTATCTGAAATGTTGACTCATTTTCGCCTTAAATGGATAATGGGCGTAATTTCGCTCTGATTTGAAACTGTGAGACTATGATCTGGATATTATTTGGATGATGATTTACCCCAAAAGAATATCGTATACCTATCCACATGGACTAGGTAGCAAATACTAATTTGATAAACTCGCTTTAGGGAGTTTAATTAAATCAACCTTTGAAAATCAAATTTTGTCCAACGAATAAACGGAGAGTCGAGCTAGTTCATTAGTTTCACCGCATAATCATAGCTAATTGACATTTGGTAGGTACCACAGTTTGCCTTTCAGTGACGTCACGCTACCGTCACAGATGCTGGAAGCACATGGTCGTGAACCAACTCAAAAGCACAGTCCCATCCAAAGCAAAAACCGACAAAAACGAAACAATATCCGAATAACTCGCTGCAAAGACGTTCCTCCTAAATGTTCAATTAAACCAAGATAATTATGATAAGTGCCCGGTTAGAATTAGCATAATTAAATACAATCGAAATTAGAAATCTACGCGCTACGTTGGATGCAATGCGGTAATGATTTTAATTGCCATGTGTTTCGAAGAGATTTTCTTGCTGTGATAACCGCTTGTTGAAACGGAAATATTCTTCAAATTTGATGAAAAAATTTGCATTATATTTCTCGTGTTCAAGGCGATCTGAGGTCATATATCCCTGCGTTCAAGTCTAGAGAATCTAATAATATCGGGGCAATGTTAAATCAATTGGCTTTTAGAGATAAACATAAGTAAATATCAGATAAGGTATTTAATCTTTTGGTTGGATTCTATCTCAGAAGCAAAACATGTTCGGCAAAAATGCGTATCTATATCTTGTTTACCAATTGATAGAGCAATAGCATATTTTGACATAAGCACTATTTTCCTTACTTCTAGTAAGAAATTATTGAAAATTTAACATTAAAATTTTAATGTGATCCGTTCGCCCGTTTAAATCTCATGACAACTGTCATTGATCTACATATAAACAAAAACCACACGTGACATCGATTTAAAATCAACAATAAATCTACCATAAAAACAACTTAATTTACCTTGGTTCTTATTCCAAAAACGACACAGAAAAACAGAAAAACACACACACGAATTCACAGAAAAACTAAAAACACAGTGTCACCTAGCATTTCAGTATCGTCGTTCATGCTTGCAGCATGTTTATCCACCGCGATACGTCCACTCGATGCCGCTAAACTCCTTGCACTGACTACGCATTCTGTTACTCAGCAATCTAAAACAATCGTTGGATTCCAACCAAACAGCACGTGTTCACCACTGCACTATTAACGACACTCCGATGATTCGATACCAAATATAAAATTTACACAATCAAAAATCGACGGTTTATCGGCGCGATTACACGTTTGTTGGGAGCTTGATGGTATTCTAGTGCGACTCTGAATTTGATCGCGACTTGCCGCGAGATCGGCTCGGATGAGACTGAATCTCAAGCGAAACTTGTTTGCGTTCAGCAACATCTGTGTACTTGTGTATGTGTGTGAGAGAGAGGTAGTGATAGGAGTGGCCGTGTGATAGAAAGAGATATTTGGATCAGGTTGACTTTTCATTATTAATAAGATTTGAGACGAGTGAAGTGAGATTTTATGGCAAAGTGGGGATCTGGTTGAGTGCGTTTTAGGGTGAAAATGAACTAGAGGGTGCGTACGTTGGAGTGCGAATAACTTTAGTATAAAAGTAGGTTCCCTTTTTTTTTAAACGAAGTCAATGAAGAGATTTGGAGATGTGAATTATGTATGGTGTGACCAGGGGTGGGGTGCTCTGGGGTCTCAACGAAGATTGGAAAGTGTTTTGAATTATTATCAGCACTGGGGTAAAAGTTAAAGGCATGGAAAACTGAGGAAAAGGGGGAGAAAAACTCGACTTTTCAATTTACAACTCTCAAGTTTTTTTAGCATGGCGTAGCGATTGAGTTGTCTGCGTTATTGATTAATGCAATTAAAGATTACATGATCTGTGAATCAGTAATTTGGTTTCGTAAATTAGATGTCATGATAAGATGATAACGAAACGTTTGGCGGTTCATCGTCTTAATATGGTTAAAGTGTATCACGATGATTACAACAGAAATTTGACCTGAAAAATGGAGTTTTCAAGACAATTATTAATTCCAAGATAAGTCTAAGACTAAAAAAAAACTATCGTATCCTTCTTTCAGGTCAAGGATGCTGCGCTGTAAGTTGAAACTTCTGTATGAATGGACAATTTTCATTCATTCAGCTTGAAAACGAACACTTATTTCTGTAACCCTAAGTGCAGTGGCCGTTACGTCACCGAGTGATAAGGTGCATTACTCTGACGTAATTAGCAATGCACTCACAGATCTGCGTTAATTGCAGTTTGAAAATGCATTTTGCTGAGTCCTAAAATTAAACTGAAATATCGCATCTGTCATGTAACAGATGACAGGCGGAACGGGAATATTTACTGGCGAATTCGTTGGATTTAAAAAACGTACAAAGAATATGAGAAAAACTATTTGAAATGGGTTTTGAATGCTAAGTAAGGGGCAACAAGTTAAGTTAACTAAGTTAAGTAAAGGCAACTAGTTGCCCTTTACTTAGCATTCAAAACCCATTTAAAATAGTTTTTGTTAAAACTAGTGCTGAGGATAAATCAAGTAGACATGAGTCTAAAAACCATCGTACAAAGGATATGATTTGTAGATTTTACATAAGAGTTGAACATAAAGTGTTACCGATCTAGGGCTGGACCCACAAAGCGCAGTTTAGGTTTAAACCACAAACATTTAGGGTTTAAGTTGTAACCTCCGTCTGGAAACACGGTCTGTGATTTACTGATTATCTTTAAACTCTATTGTTATATTTAAGCTTTACTTTGCGAATCCGACCCCCGATATTGTACTGGTTAAAAAGCCAATACAATAAACTTGTTAATTGATTTAAAAAAATACTGAAAAATGTGTTTTGTGGATTTTTTGGTACCTATATGTGATACCTTGGATACATAAGACATATTTACAATGCAGAACCATGTAAGACCACTGTTAAAAAAAACAATTAAATTAGCTTCAATCAATATTACGAAATTTCAACGCTAATTAGACATAAAACCATTTCTTTTCTTATACATATTTCGGTATAAAAGAAAAAAAATAAGTAAGTCATTAAATTTCTTGGTTGCACCCAGTCAGATGCAATTAGAAATGATTACTTGATTGCCCAAAGGAAGAAATTAATTGTGTAAGACCGTGCAAGTCAGTAGATTTAACAGCCACCAAAACATTACACCACACATTTTCTTAAATAATTCGTAATTGATCAGGTCCAGTTTTAAACGTATATAACGCCAAGTAATCTTACTCGGAATCGACAAAGAACAAATCACCGTGAAACTTTAAACGCAATATATGCAAGTTCCTTGAAGGTACGGTTAAGTCCGCCTACTGTCTTTCTTTGCCATGTGGGCGTTTGTCACACATATGTATGCATTGTAGGCAGAAAGGATCTGCATTTCTTACAATATTTCAATGGTAATCATAACCTCAACCTAAATATCATTCAGAGATTGTTTATCGCGGACATGATGCTCTATCCTTTCGAGACAAGCTGCGAATTAATATAGTAGTCGAGGGTTACTATTCAAAATATGACATATTGTGGGTTTAAGCTTTCAAGGGAGGGTCCAAACATCTGTCAATCACGTTACTTTAGCACAAAAGAGATAAGAGCTCATGTAAGAAAACGAGATGTCTTAATTATTACGACACTTATTTGCATCTGCGGCAAAAGTATTGATGATTGGTCAGTTATTTTAATCGTGCATCGAACGATTTTCGAACAGCGTCGAAAAAAAAATGCATGATGCTGGCTCATACTATTCTTTTGTTGTTCACGAAATTTCATCGATCAACAAAAATATTAATGAAAAACTTACATAATTTTGCCGAATGTTTATTCGATTATCTATTGTTCTTGAAACAATTAGAAGTACGAATTGGCAAAAACAAAGCGGGTACAATAATGCTTTTGTAATGTCATCTAAAATTAGTTAACAATAGAGAAAAATTTCGTTCGCTTGCAATGTTCTTGCAGTTTTGTCTTGTCCGGTGTTTTTATTTTTGCAAGGGTCGGTTTTGGTAAGTTCGAAATGGGCCCTTGCACAATCTCGTGCCGTACTTTCTGTGAGCAGATGGGATCGCCTAGGTTTGTTCTGTCATATCTGCACTAGCACAAATAAACGATCCATAAGCAAAGACCAGTCTTCAGTGGTAAGTCAATACTGTGATATCAATATGATATATTTGTAAGAAAAAGTAAGGATAAACTTAAATAAAAGATAGTGAATTTTGGTTGCATAGGCAAAAAAAAAATAGCGATTTTTTTAACTATATGTTTTAGTAGCTTCCGGAATGATATCTGATCTTATTTAAATACAGTTTGTCTAGCAGTAGTTATTATTTCTAGATCTTAAGATGATCAACACGTGTTGAGATAAAAATACATTTTCTAGTAAATTAGCCATGCGTTCGTATATTTTATGATTACAAGATTAATAGTTTGCCGTTTATTTCAGTAAAATCGTCCTGCGGAAGGATAATTCTGACGACCTTGGATCAAGAATCCATCCTTCCAGCATCATCATCTTCAACTTCAAAACCGCTATGAAAAGATCTTCACTTTCGACATGAGATCGAAACAACAATCCGTTTTTTTTTTGTTTTACTTACTTCACAAGTGCAGTTGGACTAAATTTCACTTAAAGAACAAGCAAATTGATAACCCTAGGCGTTTTAATGTTATCATTTGTTTACTTAAAATTAGTGCGCTTTTAAACAGCGAAAAATGCGTACAAAATCTTGAAAGTGCATCGACAATCTCTGACAGGTCACAGGTGCAACCAGAAAAATGATTGCATTTTCGGTCAATATTTTACACTTTCAATATCTTCAAAACTACCAGCAGCGTAGAACTGAATAAGCAGGTGGTGGTTTACCACCAAACAGTGGGGCCAGAGGGACAGGAAATCTTCAAAGAAATTTCAAAAATATAGTAAATTCTCGCATAATTTTACAACATTTTTGAATTGCCAACTGCTCTTTTTTCTAGGGTTGCTAAAATCACCTTTTTATGTACGGTTTTCATCAACAGATCTACTTAAGTGGTTAAATACAATTAAATAATGAAGTTCCCTAGCGTTTCCCTACGTTGTACAAATGGGGGTACGACAAAAAACAGTGCGTAGACTGTTTACACCCGCGTGCATTGACCACTAAATAACTAAAAAACCAAAAAAAAATCGCAAGAACATCAATTGCACGCGCAAAAGCACGCACCAACTCGCCCAGGTGATACCCAAGTCTACCAAGGTGACTAACCAATCGTCTCTAACTCTCCAAGCGACACAGAGGCGCTTGCCAAGCGATCCAACACAAAACAGAGACAGACCTTCGAAGAGCCAACAGCGACCGACTGAGATGAAGAATAATGTTTATAAGTAGGTGGGCACTACGTCACATTATCACTGTGACGTCATCAACGGCCGGCGCCCAACATTTCACGTATCCCATTCGAACAGCTGTGATGGGTAGACGTCATATTACGTCACAAATAGTACGTATCCTAGAGGAATGACATGTCATATGAGAGGTATGTGTGTGAATGAGTTAATTAGATTGTTGCCGTATGGTTGTGGTGCATATTTTTGATGGGGGAGGCTGGTGAGATGGTCCAGCTGGTGGGTTTATAAGTACATAAGGTGTTCCCCCCACTACGGTTGCTACATCTTTGTTGCATGTGGTTGTTAGATTGGATGCCGACGACGGGATAGAGCGTGCTAATCGCGTTGGGATTTGGTTCAGGTTAGAGAAAGTAGTATTGATAGGTTTGTAATGTATTGGGCTGTTTTTTTGGATTTTTATTGAAGATGCAGGGCGATTAATTTGCTTGTGGTTTTAATAAGTAGTTATCAGGTAGAAAATAAAATGGCATAAATACGAAATATATGAATAATAGCTTTTTATAAGTTGTAATGAGTTTACTTACAAGATGAATCGATATGTTTTGATGTGTTTTCAACAGGTGAATTGTTCACGAATGATCTGTTGACTGCAACATTTAGGAATTAAGCTTTATTTTCCTTCACGAT
The DNA here is from genome assembly GCA_947568835.1 of Protonemura montana. Taxonomy (NCBI): domain Eukaryota; kingdom Metazoa; phylum Arthropoda; class Insecta; order Plecoptera; family Nemouridae; genus Protonemura; species Protonemura montana. The sequence continues at coordinate 6,088,091 of OX387608.1, forward strand.
TACTGTTTGTTAAATTCTTAATCCCCATGACGAAATTCTGTCATCTACGGCTACACTTGGATCACATAACCTTGATACCAAACGTAACCAAGCGCGAACCCGAAATCCTTGTTTTAAAAGATTCTGGAAATTTGAAAGGTTCTCTCTCAAATTTGGAGCAAATTCAAATTTTTGCTTTCATAAGGTAAACACAGAAAGTCCCTCGGAACACTTCGCCCCAAAATCTGCCTTCTAATTGAACTTCCCTGTGGCAAAGTTAAAAATAAAATCGGTGATATTTAAAATAAATCACGTGCTGAATCAGCGTTTTTAAATAATCGTCGATGATAAAAGTTCCTTTTTTTAAATAAATATTTGCGCTCGCGGTTTCGGCCAACGCCTAAAAGCAGCAGAAGATTGTCTACCGAGGATCATAAGCCAAGATAAATCACCCATACTTTGTAACACACACTTTTGGCAACCGATTTAAACACTCAATCCCTTTTTTTATGTCCCACCCGGCATTCCCAATGCGTTTGCACAGAAAGACAAAACAACAGTTACGCTCTTGTAATATATGAAGACGACCGGTAGCTCCACCTCTATCTTTCTCTCTCTCTATCTTAAGCTCATTCCATCTCAACTTAATTCAAAATAGAAAATCTTTTTTAGAAAATGTCTCTCCTATGCTTGCCGGTTGACAATTTATCACTCGTTACCGTCGCCCACGCCAACCGATCCCGACTCGCTCTCGCCATGTTATTAATTTGCATCATAGATAGCACCAGCCAGTAATCTCACTGAATTTATTTCAGAGTTTGCCGTCCAGTTTGTCTGTAATGACTACAAAATGTTATATTTTCTTGGTACAAGTTCTGATTCTAACCTCTAATTAGTTTAGGAAGTTGTATTGCTGTAAAATTGAGTCCATCTGTGCGCAGTTTTACTAAAATCAACGGGGTACACGAGAAAATCACTAAAACTCTGATGATCCCTTGAAACGGGACGAAAAACAAGTAACCCGTGCCCGGCATCTGGCAGTTCATCACAATGTAGTAGTAATGGGTGGGTGAAACAAGGGTTGTCATTGCAATCTAAAACAAGTAACCCGTGCCCGGCATCTGACAGTTCATCACAATGTAATAGTAATGGGTGGGTGAAACAAGGGTTGTCAGGGCAATCTAAAACAAGTAACCCGTGCCCGGCATCGAGCAGTTCATCACAATGTAATAGTAATGGGTGGGTGAAACAAGGGTTGTCATTGCAATCTAAAACAAGTAACCCGTGCCCGGCATCGGGCAGTTCATCACAATGTAATAGTAATGGGTGGGTGAAACAAGGGTTGTCAGGGCAATCTAAAACAAGTAACCCGTGCCCGGCATCGAGCAGTTCATCACAATGTAATAGTAATGGGTGGGTGAAACAAGGGTTGTCATTGCAATCTAAAACAAGTAACCAGTGCCCGGCATCGGGCAGTTCATCACAATGTAATAGTAATGGGTGGGTGAAACAAGGGTTGTCATGGCAATCTAAAACAAGTAACCCGTGCCCGGCATCGAGCAGTTCATCACAATGTAATAGTAATGGGTGGGTGAAACAAGGGTTGTCATTGCAATCTTAAACAAGTAACCCGTGCCCGGCATCAGAGAGTTAAAACCCGATGCCGGGCACGGGTTACTTGTATTTCGACCCTCCAAGGGGGGTCTGCAATGTTTTAGTGAGTTACTTGTGTACCTAGGCGCTGACAAGCGAAGGTAAAACGTACTCTAAGAGCTTTCACGCCCCGGTTTATTTAAGATGCAATTAAATATAAATGCGTAAAGTTGTGCACTGGCAAATCGGGGCCATTTATCACGTCATCGCGGGTGAGGTGTTTATTGCCGAGCTTATTCCGTATCTTGGATGATATAGATTGGAGGAAATTTCCACTGCGACGCTAGAAGAGGCTTCAGTCGAATCTTGAGATCTTGGAATCTTTGCCAGACCGAGCAAGATGTCGGTGTTGTTTGCAGTTTTGAATCTTTTCTTATTGGTTATAGGTAATGCTGGATCAATGCTTAAGTTTTTTTATTTATTTGAAAGACTAGTCGGTGTAGAGGGTTACAAAAAATCAGTAAGGACTAGACTGTAAGACTATGACTTCAAACAAAGGGGCAGAACAGTCTGTCGAATGATTTTTCCTGTATTTTCTTCTGCAAAAAAAAAAGAAAATTGCAACTCAATTGCAATTGGCCGTTTAATGTAAATATGATTAAGTAACATATTTTGTAGTTTTAATTTTGTATTTTAAACATTTTAATCCAAAAAGATTTAACAAGGTGCGTGGCTGCTGTCGGTTTTTTTATAATAAATGTGCACTCTTGCTTTGACAGTGCGTACCAAAAATCAATAACATGTTTCCCGTTCAATCGTTTTGATTGGATATTCGAGTCCCGGTTCGGGCACACATATCTCTGCATGTTATAGCCATTAGAGCGAATCAAAAATCTCCCCAGCGAGTTACGCAACACAAATATCAAAATAATTATGAGTGACGCACACCCCACACCGCGTAATCTACCACCCAGAATAAAAGCCGCCAAGTTTAATGCAAATATAATTGTGCCAAATGTTTTAATTTGCCCACCTGAGCAAGGTGTGAAGCATCGATTGCTGCAGAATGTAAGGTCAACCGATATTCTGTGCCAATTTTTCCCGCGCGCACACGAGTTATGTCTAGGTTAAATAAAACGGGACTCGCCAAATCATCTATATCAATTAACAGGTGCTGTAGCGTTAGACGCAAGGATACAATGTTTCAATGCTTACATTTTACAATGTCCTTTACAATGTCCTGTACATTGTCATTGACTATGTTATGTTTTGTAAGCTCTTTGTAAGAAACTTGCTGTGAGCTGTCAACTTCTGTAAGCTGTCGCTGTAAGCTGTATTTCTGTTAATTGGGGCAAGCTTCAACTAGGGAAAGGAAAAATGTTCAATCAGGGGAGATAATTTAAATTTTCTCAAGATGAGGTTACCACTTTCCTCCAGCGTATAGGTGAAGTAGGCAGGTGAAAATTAAATAAAAAAGGTAGGGGAAGGTGGTACTTAGTGGGTTATCAAACTTTTCTGCCACCTGACTGGAAAGAAAATTTTCAAAAAATTACAGTGTTTTTTTTTGTTGATCTAAGCTACATTCTTGTACAGTTTTTAAGTGGTTCTTGTATTGAAGAATTTGGAGATATTCAGTCATGGCAAATATAACCTGCTATATGGGTGGTACATGGCAAGTCAAGTGGTACATAGTTGGTCACTTCAGATATTTCAGCCACAAATGCTTGCAGAAATCTAGAAAAAACATATGTTGTTCTAACTACTGTAATGCATGTATAATAAAAATTTTCCTCCATTTACAGCTACTGTGAATGAGGAAACTCGCAAAAACTAAATCCGGTCCACTATGTACCACCTTCCCTTACATTTAAAATTAGACACAGGTAACACTTTCGATCTTATGAGACAAAAACAAGATTCTACGCTCTGAGACGACACCAGACAAATCGACTATTGATATTAATGAAGTGGTTAACACGTATATGTCCGGTCCATGTACCCAACCCGTACATGTTTTGCGATCATTGCTCCTTCCTGTTTCCAAATCGGTAGACGCGACCGCCAATCGGATGTCACGTGATTGTTAACCCGTAGTTAACCGAATGTTAACTCAGACCTTCTTCCTGACAACGTGATCGATACACGTTATGTCACGTGGTTGCCATTAGACGGTGAGAGGATTAATTCATGATGCATAATGAATGGGTTGTTGTATTGTATGTAAGTTTTTTGTGTGGTGGAGGCCGATTTCAGGTAAAACTTGGGGATTGTTTTAAAATGTGCAGTTAAAAAAGGTAATTGTCAGTCAAAGATACTCATTTCTTTGGTCATCAGAAGCTTTGCAAATCTTGGTAATATGGTTTAAGATATAACACCATATAAAGATTGTAACTATACCGGAAAATTTTTAAGAAACCTGAATATAAGAAGCTAGATCAGGTGTATTTTCCTTCCTTTTTTTTTAGTTCTTTTTAGGACTAAAGACAAAAATACTAAAATGTCGTTATGGTAAAGGAAATATGTTCCAATATTAAAGAATTTCAACCGAAAATATTGCCTAAAATTGACAAATTAGCTTAAAAAAATAAACTGGTTTTCAGCATCTACACCTTTCTTCTCTTATTTCTGCTAAGCTGTCTCGCTTCCACGCGAGAAGATGTTGCCCCTGTCGGCATGTGGTATAGGCAGTCCGCAATGCACCCACTCAGTATGCATCCACGGCGTCCTGAGCTCCCAAAAGAGGATGATGTTAATCGGAGTCGAATCACAGGTACAATAGACTGCAAGCACGTTGCCTGGATAATACCTACCTGCCTTTTACCTACCTTTTCCTAGAGGTAGGTAACTGTTCTGTGTTAATTACGTTGTTTGCTGTTTTTATGTTCGATTGTTTTACAAAGTAAACACATTCACTGAAGAAGTAGCATATAAAAACATTATTTTATCATTGACACAAGTTAGATAAGAATATATTTACCGTTTGGGTACCTCATCGTTAAAATTCTGATCAGAAGCTTATTTATTTAAGCATTTTACTGGGATTGGGGTTACAAAATTGATGGTTTGGTGTAGTTTGGTGCGAGTGACGTTGGTGTACTACCTACTGTCACCTCTACAACTACAACTATAAAAGCTATACAACAAAGCACTGGCTATTTGCAACATTAAGACAACAGAATCAAATAACTATAAATTAAAAAATGTTTTAAAACTTTCTTATTGTAAATGCATTTTACTCAATTGCCCAATTTTTATCTGTTGACACGAGTGTATCATGTATCTCATAATGTATCTGTGTACAATTATGACAAGTCTCATACCTTATGGTCAATCGTGACAATAAAGAAATTATTATTATTATTATTATTATTATTATTATTATTATTATTATTATTATTATTATTATTATTATTATTACAACCTAACCTAACCGCAGTGATTTTAAAACGCCAAACCGTTCGGTGGTCATCCATGCAATTTGCACCCTATGCACATGTGTTCCACTGGTAGACAGAGAGGAAAGTAGTAAATTATGCAAGGGTATTATGACCCCTAATAAATTGCATTTGGGTAGAACGCCGTTAAGCATTTCACTCATCCCTGTCAGTTAAAGTTTGAATTGAAAATGTCCAGTCCCGGAAAGCAGCGGGGAATGATAAATATAATTGATGTGTCAGTCCAAACGTCATAATGCTCCTCCCTGTCATGTCAATTACTTTCTTGTAAAGAATTTCGAAAAAAACTCTAGTTCAAGGAAGAAAAGTTAAAAGAAAAACCGATTGGAAACACAAACGAAAGAAGCAAGATTCTCGTTTAAAACCCATGTAGGCGAATGTCAAGAATGTTCCATTTCGTTGATTGAACTGTCACTTTGACTTAAACAATTCTCGTGACTAAATTTAATCATCTCTTATATAACAACAAAATAAAATGCAGCCAACATAGGGAAAAAAGTACGAAAATAACTTTTATTCGGCCCCTGGATTTCATGAGATGGGTTTATAAAAATCTTCACACAGGTTAAAAAAAAAAACGACACATGCTGTTTAAAAGATGTCTATAAATTTTATTTTTTTTTTCCCCGCGGCCGGCGAGGTGAGCCAAGGTCGTCATCAATTTTGTCGGTGGTCAGCTAATCTAAGACAGCGTAATTACGTTGGTGTCAGCAAATCGCATAAATACAGAAGCGTTATAGGTGAACGGCGCCATGTGCATACCACAGGCAATATATTTTTAAGTTATTTAGTCCTTGCGAAAAAACATAGGGGCTAAAAAAAACCATTGTATATGGCACAAATTTAGATTTTTCACAGGTATTTTTACAGATATTTTTAATTATTTACACTTAATTTACACCTAAATCAGAAGATGGATGCAGGGATTAGAACTTTGTTTATTTAAGACTATATTACGGTACATTATTAGCAAAAATACGAACACTTACAAGTTTCTAATTATTATTAAAACACAAGATTCCGCAAGAATTTGCTTGGAATTCGGCTAAAAATTGACAAAAAAACTAAACCAAAAACTCGTAGTGCCAATCTAACTTAGACAACATCAAAATTTCTTTTCGTTTCTCAAGTAAATCTATTGATTGTATTGTCAAATCGAAAACAAGACAAATGACCAACTCGTGGCACACCGGGCATCGAGCATAGAACCCTCCACCCCCGCTTTCTTCAACACTTCTTGGCAGAATCCCTCAAAACAGGCTAACAAGACTTCTCACACCCTTGGCATTGATTCGCCTCCCACCCCTTCTCCCAAACAATGTGAGAATTGCCACCGCTGAACGAATGCCAGGACCGCGGTATGCCAGGTCTGTGGTATGCCAGGTTTGTGGTATGCCAGGTCCATTGTCTAAAGCGTCTAGACGCGGTTAGATTTAGAGGACAATGCCAGCTCAAGGAGAAGGAAGACATCACGCCACATCCTGATTCTTGACTTAGCACTAACTCACAACAATGCTAATTGGGATAACCTTAAGCCAAGCGTTTTATACAAAACAAACTAATTAGTTATGGCGGGATAACGAGCATTGATACAGATGTCTTTTGTGTGTTGACCTTCGATTTGACAATAATATCAATGAATAAACTTATAAGTTCGAAAAATATACCAACCTAGCAAAGTTAAGCAACATTGCTGCAAATCAGCGTAGTGAATGGATGACCAGCTTGGTTCTGTTCGTGAGGGAAGTTGGAGAGGTTGAGGTCATGGGTTGAGGTTATGTTCAGCTGGTTTTTAACTTCTTGGAAAACATCGATGACCTTGTTCATTGAGTACGCACGAGGTCAAATTTTAGGTAAGAGCACTAAGACTTTTTTATTATTAGGACCACTAATAACCTCTCAAATATTGATGCCCAAACGGGGAATCAAATCCCGATCTCCGCCTGTCGCGGGTGTTGCTCTAACTAATTAAGCTACTTGGACAATTAATTTTTCATAGGGTTTTAGTGTATTTGATGAGAATTAAGTAGCTCAATTGGTTAGAGCGTCACCGGCTACAGGTGGAGATCGGGGTTAGGGTTCGATACCCCGTTTGGCCGTCAATTTATGAGAGGTTATTAGTGTTCCTAATAATAAAATACTCCGCGCATTGCAAGAATTTGCAATTTAAATCATATTTCACAGCACGTATTGGCTATTTGTCGGCACCGAGTCCCTCCAGAACCACAGAGACCAATATCGAAATAATGCGTCGTTATACACAAAAATACCGTGAAACTTTGTGTCCCAAACGCTACAAAAACCATGTGTATAATGCTGGTAAGTATATCAAAAGGAATAACGATTCAATTTAACCTGTCTTCTATTGACAAACATGCAGTTAACAAAAATACTCCTTAACAAGGCATAATGCATTGACTGTAGTTTGTAAAGCACACCGATGATTTAATAACCTCTGATTAAATTGTTATTAAATACACTGTCGCCATATAAGACAATAGAGAAAGACAGCCTGTCGGTATTTTATAATTATAAACAATGCAAATCGAAGCATAATGTGCTATTGTCAACTATTTTTATAGGCCATAAATGGAAGTCTTCATCTTGCTCTTGTGTGTAGATCGAACGGTTTAATTTAATTTTTAATATTTTTAACGACGACAAGACTGTGATAAAAACTATTTAAACTGGGTTTTTGAATGCTAAGTGAAGAAAAACTAAATTTACCAACGTTTTGTAACTTGCACCTGTTACTTTATCACTGGGGTTGAATCAGTCCTGACAATTTTCCAATAGCAAAAGAGCCACAAAAAATGTAAACGCTTACCCATTACCTTTTAAAATTACCTAATACAATTAGGCATTCCGCTGTTCTTTACGTAGCATTTAAACCCCAGTTCAAATAGTTTTTGACAAAATAAAACGCTGACAAAAGATTGTAGATTTAAAGTAGACATGAGTCTAAAAACCATTATAGAGACAAGACTGTGTTTTCTTCCCTCTTAGAAGAAATGCGTGCTCGAAAAGTGGTGTTTAAAATATGATATTTTTAAACGTGCAAGAAATAACACTTGGCAATTAAGTGTCACCCCTAGACCTACGCGGCTATTAAAGAGGGGTGACAGTTTTTTTTTTCCCAGGAAGAAGCTCAGAAGAAAGAATTTTAATAACCATTCCGCTGCCACCTGGCATTAAACAATGTTTGATTTGTGGTGTTTAACGACGCACTGTTTTGACAACGTGCCCTGCGGTACTGGTCTAATGGCTTCGATGAATGAGTGGATGATGATGAGGGAAACCTAACTAAGCTAGAAGGGAGGAGGGGAAATCCGGTGCCGTTACACAGCCTACTTCTGTTGAATACCAAAGGGACCACCGGCTTAACGTCCCTTCCGAAGGACGGTACAACGCGAACAACAGGATTCCTCCACAAATCCATGCTGTCTTCAGGTTGCGAAAGATTAAATCGTTAAACTGAATCAAAAATTGTTGTAATAGGAAATCGTTCCACAAACGTACAAAAAAAAATATGATTATAAGAGAAACGTCTTGAAAAACACGTCTTGATCGACGTAGGTGGAGTTGTCACACCTACTCATCCCAAGAAACTAACAAGCTTCGATAAGAAAGTATTTCGATTCAGACCTTCAACTTCAGTGTGTTAATCGAAGACGATTGATTGCAAGACCAGAAGTAACACGCAGCGTAACGTGGCGTTAAGATAAGACCGAGATGAGCGGGTGCTGTTGGTTAGCCACGCCCAGAAGCTGCAGGAAGTGATCGTGGAATGGTATGAGCCCAGTGGCGACCGGTGCCAGCTTTTGTAAAACGCGTCGCGTGCGGTGGCGTTTGAGAGGTGGTTAAATATCTGCTTGAATAGGAAAATGGTTTCTAGGTAAAATACCAATTGCTGATTTCAGTGTTGCTTTTTTGTTTGATAATGAAAATCATACGTTTTTTTTTTTTAAGTGTTGAATTCAATTTCAACCAATATGACGTCAAATAATTAAGACATTGAAAAACAAAGAAGCACTTTTTTGGCGAATAGGTATAAAGACAATGGACAGATCGGCCAAACGATAATGCCAGCGTTTTCCTTAGGAATTCTTTGTTATTTGTAATATATTTTCAATTCGCAAATTCATATTTTCTGGCTCTTGACTCCCATTAAGTGGAAAGATATGAAATATTTCAAATGTGTGGTTCTAACAATACAAACCCTAAAGATCTACCATAGCATCCTCTGCGCAAAACCAGAGCAATTAAAGACTTGGCCTTTAGCCTTAAGCTCGAACCTAACTTAGCCTTAACTTAGCCTTAGGCTCAAACTAAAAAAAACTTCAGATATGTTCACTATGTTGACGGAAACCTCTGTTGTCTACACACAAGTACACCGACCTGAGTTAAAATCACTCTAAACATCTGTATTGCATTCTTGATAACGCCAAAATAAATATCATGGTGCGTAAATTTGTTTTACACCCGACGAATATCTCTGTCTACTCAATATAGGAAAGCGCCCTGCAAAAGTAAGCTGCAAGCTTAACAGCGTTGAAACTAACTCTTACCCTTGATGCCATTTTATGTTAAGTGTAAATATGAGGACAAAGAATTTGTAAAATTACTTAAGGAATTTTTAATGCAATTCTGTTTTTATTCACTGAACGATTTTTATAAAGGAGATTTTAGTAATATGACATCAATCTATGTAATGTGACGTTCCAATGTTATACTTTGACCAATCTGGAATAAAAATACATTATTATTATTATTATTATTATTAAATGAGTCACTTAAATAAACTTCAACTTTGCTAAAAGTAAGCTGCAAGCTTAACAGCGTTAAAACTAACTCTTACCCTTGAAATAAGTCACTGAAATAAGCTTAAACTTTACTAAAAGTAAGCTGCCAGCTAAACAGCGTTAAAACTAACTCTTACCCTTGAAATAAGTTACTGAAATAATCTTCAGCTTTACTAAAAGTAAGCTGCCAGCTTAACAGCGTTAAAACTAACTCTTACCCTTGAAATAAGTTACTGAAATAATCTTCAACTTTACTAAAAGTAAGCTGCCAGCTTAACAGCGTTAAAACTAACTCTTACCCTTGAAATCAGTCACTGAAATAAGCTTAAACTTTACTAAAAGTAAGCTGCCAGCTTAACAGCGTTAAAACTAACTCTTATCCTTGAAATCAGTTACTGAAATAATCTTCAACTTTACTAAAAGTAAGCTGCCAGCTTAACAGCGTTAAAACTAACTCTTACCCTTGAAATAAGTTACTGAAATAATCTTCAGCTTTACTAAAAGTAAGCTGCAAGCTTAACAGCGTTAAAACTAACTCTTACCCTTGGAATAAGTCACTGAAATAAGCTTAAACTTTACTAAAAGTAAGCTGCAAGCTTAACAGCGTTAAAACTAACTCTAACCCTTGAAATAAGTTACTGAAATAATCTTCAAATTTACTAAAAGTAAGCTTAACAGCGTTAAAACTAACTCTTACCCTTGAAATAAGTTACTGAAATAATCTTCAACTTTACTAAAAGTAAGCTTAACAGCGTTAAAACTAACTCTTACCCTTGAAATAAGTTACTGAAATAATCTTCAACTTTACTAAAAGTAAGCTTAACAGCGTTAAAACTAACTCTTACCCTTGAAATAAGTTACTGAAATAATCTTCAACTTTACTAAAAGTAAGCTTAACAGCGTTAAAACTAACTCTAACCCTTGAAATAAGTTACTGAAATAATCTTCAACTTTACTAAAAGTAAGCTTAACAGCGTTAAAACTAACTCTTACCCTTGAAATAAGTTACTGAAATAATCTTCAACTTTACTAAAAGTAAGCTTAACAGCGTTAAAACTAACTCTAACCCTTGAAATAAGTTACTGAAATAATCTTCAACTTTACTAAAAGTAAGCTTAACAGCGTTAAAACTAACTCTTACCCTTGAAATCAGTCACTGAAATAAATTGAAATCTTTGCAAAAGTGCGCCATGTTGTCCACCACTGGCCTTCAGTGCATGCTTCGTGTATGACGCTTGAATATAAGCTGATGCAGACGGCAAGCAGAAATAGTTGGCGCGAGGCCAAAGCAGCTTCAGCCGAACCGCCCATCGGAGACGTGGATTCCTTGACCGAGCGTGATTTACTCGCCGGGGCGATTCGAGTCGGCCGTGATGTCGGCGAACAGCTGATGTGTTCCAAACGATTTGGTAGAACATGGCGACTTTTTTGATGTTTGTATTTGAGTTTGGGCAAACTTTTTTTTTGTAATGAAGGCGACAGACAGAGAGATAGCAGTGCACTTTCATCTTTGTGGTTTGGTGACAGTTGTTTTTTCGTAATCACAGTTTTGATGCTACTTAAAGTAGCATGCTCGACAGTCTCGACCGAACTTGGGTCAGGTTTTACCAAAATGTTAACTTTAAGTTGGATCTCCAACTCACAGAAACATTTGAATTTCACTGCATGTGATTGGAAGTCGTCATGGCAACAGTTTCAACAAAATGTTCAACTATAAGTTGGATCTCTAACTCACAGAAACATTTGAACTTCACTGCATGTGATTGGAAGTCGTCATGGCAACAGTTTCAACAAAATGTTTAACTATAAGTTGGATCTCTAGCTCACAGAAACATCTGAATTTCACTGCATGTGGTTGGAAGTCGTCGTGGCAATAGTTTCAACTAACACTTCAAGAAGAGGCGAGATTTTAGCAAAACCGGGCCATAGCAGAGCTAAGTTAGCAGAGCTCATTTGGTGGAGCTCATTTGGGTACAATGCGCACGGACCACACAGACGTTTTCAAGCATTAATTTTGTAATGATTTCAATCGAAAAGCTAGATTTTATGTTGGATAATATAAAACCAATTTTACCATCTTGTTATCGACACGTCTACTTTTATCACCGTGTTACCATATTGAGTTTATAGATATGTACTACAGATAACAAGAAAATGGTTTTCATCTTCAGACTCATATTCACAGAGTACCAGTAATAACTTAGCAAAACTTATGTACGCATCCGCATAGCAGCTGCCAGTATTCCTGAAGAATAATATTCAAAAAAAGATTCCAAGCTTTTCTCATATTTCTTTTATCGCACAGTCTTTGCAAGACCGGAGCCATCCATGCTAAAATATATATATATATATATATTCCAATTCCATTTCCCGTTCTACGTTGCACATTAGCGGAATCACAAATCATAAACATGCCGATCGAATGCATGCAGCGATATTTTCCAAACCCGCCTGGATAAACATACCGGTGTGGTGATTGGACCTCATCTGTACAAATATCCCCGACCGCTAGAGCGCAAGAGTGAGATGGCTATAGAGCAGGATGAATTGCATCTTGGGCCCAGTGGGGCTTGTCTGGTACCAAGTTCCCGAATATATATTTTTAGGTTCGACCAAATTTAGACAGTAAACTTCAACTCTATTCGCTGTAAAACTTGCAGACGGTTGGCTATCTGTGCTGTAGCTGGTCCAGTGGGCCAGTGGAAATGGCCGTATTTATTTGCAATGACGGTTTTCTTGGGGAAAACAGAAGCTGCATGTACTTATCAAGCTTTTTATGTTGTAAAATCATTGAGATCGACTCACACATTCTTTGTAAATAAGTAATTTACGGTTTTATTTGTTTAAAATTATCAATATGCAAAATTTAGTTGTTCTTCACTTAGCATTCAAACCCCAGTTTAAATAGTTTTTGTCAAAACTGGTGCTAATGTTAGATAAAGTATATGTGAGTCTAAAAACTATCGTAAGCTTCACAAATTTTATATAAATGACGTTGTAATTTATCTTTGCAAGTTTAAAACAACTGACCCGTAATATATGATGAAAATATTCCGCAAGAATTTGCCCAGAAAATGTAATAAAATCGCAAAACCTAAAACTAAAATATCTAATAAATTTGCGGCCACGTTTCTCACAAGAAGATCACAATCAACCAATACCAAGCCGCGCAACGATCATTCGCAGCTCCTTTAAATTTTCAACGACAACACAAATTTAGAAATCCCATCAACACGAACGATCGCTTCCGGTTAACAAACACTTCCGGCGCAATTGGAACACACTCGCGTAATTAGCAAAAGCGAGTACAAGCAACATTTATAATTAGATTATCGATAAAAGTGCATTTGGCCATTACTTGCAATCAAAACTGAATGTGCGAATGCAAGGCGAGCTAGTTTAGTGCATTTGTAACCAGCCTCTTTGAGTTTTGAGATTCAAGTGAGACTAGTTGGCCTAGTATTTTTGCTATCAACGCTGAAAGGAGCTGGCTTCTGCTGAAGACGTCAAAAGAGACTTGAGACAAAGTGTCTTCTGTATTGAAACACGTATCGAATACAGTGAAAAGAGGATATCGAAGATAAAATTCTGTTAAAATAACACTTTGGTGGTTCAATTCTCTTGTGGAGTTTGAGTAAACAGAGTGTTTCGTATGGTTCTTGGGGTATGTTGTTTCTTTGATCTTTTCTATTTCTTAAAAAATAAGTGCATCTGGTGATTTCACACGAATAATGGGCAATTTGTACACAAAATTGAATGGAAAGTGAATCAGATTTGACATTTGGAAATTGCAAAAAGATTAAACGAAGAAATTCAAAGCGTAGTAGAAGGATCGTATACGTTCTTAGATCTATTCCTACGGATCAACTGTCTTTAATCTTTAATTAGCTCTTTAATTTTATCTCTAATTATATAATTCTGTAGATATCTGCATTTTATCAACCCAAAATAACCGATATTATTACTATTTAACCCTTTAATGTCTGGTATTACAATATTCTTACATCCTAGATAAAGTGAGAGGTACATTAATTGACATGGACCGACAAACTGATCAATGAAATGTAAATAAATACAATAAATAAATAAATAAATAAATAAAAATGCCATGGCATCAACCAATAACAAGCAGTGAAAGTAAGCTTATTCTATGAGTTAGGAGCTTAACTCTGAGTTAAAAAATATTGTAATACCGAGCCTAAAATGTAAAACTATGAGTCCTTCACATAAAAAAAGTCTGTTTTTTTTTTAAGACTCATTGGCATTTCAGTCTGAATCGAATTACTTAATTATTTCTTCTAGAATTGCCTAGCGGGGCCTACATCGCTATTGACCTCGGTGGAGGCGCCGAGTCTGCTTGCCAGTGCATTGCGGGCTGCGTTCTCAGCACGGCAGGCGCAGTATGGACCTGACCTTGAGACTTGGCGATCTCGGGAAATCATTACGCCGAGTTGCAGGGGTCAGGCTGGGTCAAGCCATCGACCCTGGGACTCGAAATTTAGGTCATCAAGGTCGTACAGGATGGTTAAAGTGCGATGTGAGTGATAGTTTTCAAAGGGAATCTTTTTGATAAGTCACTGATAGCTTTGCTTTGACGCCTTTTTGCATTTAGTTGCTCGAAATAATTATCTCTTTGCTTTGTCATGAATAGTGCTTCTTGAACATAATTGTATTAAAAAAAAACAGTGTCTTAAGCGAATTTTTCTGAAAAATTCGTATTTCACTAATAGTTTCTTATGATATAATAGACCCAGGAAATACTGTTGCAAATTGAGAGACATAATCACGCGAATTCTCTGCCAAATTGTCGCTTCTCTTTGCCACCTTTCAATGAACATACGGGAAAAAAAAATCAACTAAACGTTTTCAACGACTAAAATACGACGTTGAAAAATGAGCAGCAAACAAAAATTTCCCGCAGTTTGTCAAACTCGTGCGTGAGTGCGTAGACGAGCGTTCACAATTCGCAAAACAAAATCAAGCAGCCAAATGCGCTCGGACTGACAGGCGATGACTGAGCCGTCAAACAAAAATCACGTGCATTTGGTTGAGGGTGGTGGGAAGGGGGGGGGGGGAGACATATTGTCAATGGGGGATGACGCGCTGACTGGCTGGAAACCTGGGCTCTTGTCAAGCGAAATAGAATTTAAATTTAAACTCGACCATTGTTCCGAAAAAAGTTGGCACTAGTCGGTTTATTTTCACAAGTTTTTACCTGCGTGGTTCGAGACATCTTCAGCCGCCGCCGCCGCTGCATTCTGCAGATTGGAATAGGAAAAAAAAATAGCTACCAAAAAAAATGCACGGGATTGCGTATTACCTTTGGAGTATTGTCAAAAAAGTATTTTCTATTGCGTTTGAACTATTTTTAAACGTGTTCTCGCGGTACATGACTTCTTATCTGTGCATCACGTTGTAAAAACAATTGATATTAGGATACTGTCAAACGACTGTGATGCTATGCGCACATGTTGCTGATTGAACAGATCGTTAAAAAGTTCCTGTACGTAGGTTTTTGTTAACGTACAAATCTAATTTAATTCTGCTACTCGGTGTATAAACGTCAAAAGGTTATTGACTGCACGCAGTTCATTCTGTGAGAGAAGATTACGAAGCAAAGACAAGTAGATCAATTTTTGCCATAACAAAAAATTCACATTGAGAGCATATCTTCCCTCATCTTCTCTTAATCTATGTAATCTATGTTTATAATATATATCTAAATACCACCCATCTATCTATATGTCTATGTTTAGATATGTTCTTTCAGATCTAAAGTCTCGACGGTCACTATCCTGAAGATGGTGAGCCATGCCTCGCCGAAACGTCAAGTATTTAGGCCCCTTTTTAGGGCCGCAAAGCCTCTCAAACCAGAGCTTACCCGAAAAACACATCAAAACATCTATATATTCACGGTTCTGAAAACCTTCACGCAACCATATCTATGTATCTATGAAATGTGCGATTCAAACAAATCAAAGCTCGAGGCTCAAATATACTTTTGTAAAGATGATTTTAAATTTCCGATAGTGAATTTTGTATTGGGACGATCAGATAAAACGGAAACTATTTTACCCATTTGCTTTGGTCCGGGCTAAGTAGTACATCAATACGAAGCATTTTTTTCGGTTCCCACACCAACAGCTAGAAAATATCACAGGCCAAGAAATTTTCCCCCTTGTCATGTCAAGTGCGTTCATTAAATTTTCCAAATCGAAAATGCACGCCCACCGCGAGAAATGTGTAAGGAAGCCAAATGGCTACCAAAATACAAGGTCCTAAAAAGAAGTAGAGGCAATTTTTTAAGAATTAAAAAAGATTTGGGGAGCAGTCATTTTGAAATGCAAAAATAATCTCCGTCGTCCCCGTGCCACATACAAAGTACCTGGGCACTAGGAGCTATAATAAAAACAAGCTCCAAATATTTCTCTGGCACCGAGTGAGACAGTGAGCAAAGATTTTTAACGAGAGTAAGAAAGAGCAAAAAGAAATTAACTACGAGAAGAGCTAGGTACATTTTTACATCGCGAGAGCATCGCACCTAAAAACAATTAGACTAGAAAAAGATTTGCTATTTTCAATCTATTTAAGTCTTGCCAAGGAAATTAATCATTAAGCCTCCCCCCCCCCTCTCCCTTCCCGCACGCCCTCACGTAAGATTAGAGTTAATGTTAGAAGGAGATTTGGCCACCCACAAGATTAAGCGATTAACAGCGCAGCGGCGCAGTTGCAAGATTGTGTTAATTAGCTACGGGCGCAGCGGGATGGGCAGCAGATTGGAAAAAGGAAATTCAAATGAAATACATTTGGAGTCTGCGGTTTTTGGAATTTAACTCCTTGAAAAGTTTGCTTCCGTAACTTTTTGCACTGACACAGAAATCCTAACAATGGAACAAAGATTCCTCTCTACCTTCAGCTAATTTTACTAAAAAATACAGAATCGCGCTCCAGATGATTTAAAATTAACTGTCCCCACCCTTTTTGGGGAATCCTTACAAACCCCTCAAATGTAAGGCGCATCATTCTGATTGGCCCCCTCGGCGAGTAGGCAACTCTCGATAGTACCTAGTGTATAAAATCATTGGGTTAGCAGGTTTAATCAGAGCCACAGCGCTGATGTTAAATTTTCTGCTGAGCAAACGAGCCGGCAACACGTGGTAACGGTGGTGACCACCCGATGGCGCTTGCAGCCGCACTTTTTAACAAACTTCTAAATTTAAATAATTAATTGTCGAAATATCGATACATGTTTATCAATCGTTACGGTTTATAAATAAAGATTAATTGAGCGTAAACCAGTTTCAAATGCGAGTAATCTGCGGGAAATAAAGAAATACAATTTCTTAACATTCGAAACGACGGTGAAGTGTCAAATATTTAAGTTGCGGTTAAATTGTCGGCGTAATATTTTTGGCACGTTAAGCGTATTTGACAAAAAATTGTTACACAATAATTAGTCCTTACATACAAATACACCAAAATCTCCACACACCAAATCTAAAACTATTAATCAACCCCCCTCTAATTAAAGTAAATCCTCATTATAACCAACATTCGAAACGAGCCATCAAATCATCAAAATACCTCAATGTCAAAACATCTGCGCGAGCTTACAATCAAAAGCCAAGAAACCATGCTATTTTCGAAAAGCAGTTCCCATAAGAACCGACCACACGGCATATCCACCTCCATGCTCTGCATAAGTCTAAGAACTGGGTCGAGGTGTGCAAAAGGTGACCTACATCCTAAACATCATGCCGTCAGGCAGACATGGTAGCCAGGTATATAGGTAGCAGCGGTCAGGTGTTGACAGATTCATTATGTTTGAGATGGGTAGAAGAGTTTTTGGAGCAAGCAGGTGCGGTTAGGTATGCGCAGAGTCGCCAATCTGTTGGGTTTGACTGATTGGGTGATATGGATGATGAGCGGGATAAGATCTTTCGATGTCTGTGTGTGTAAGTGTGGAAAGAAACGGACTTGGCAGGGGCTACCCAATTAAAACAAGGATAAGATGTTTGGAATTTGTTGTTTTTTGCTTTGGGACGGAAGGTGGAAATGGAAAGATAATTCTTGGTTATTGGTTTAAAATACGACGAGAATAATTGATTGGATTTTACAATCTTAGATCTGATATGAATTGAAACAGCGTGCTTAGGGCAATTATTATGATTTCTAGCAACTTTTCGAAAGGGTCATGTCCAATTAGCTCAGATGACAGCTGGAGATCGGGATTCGAGTCCCCGTTTTGGCATACATTTATGAGAGGTTTTTAGTGTTCCTAATAATTAGAAAAACACTCCAAAAGTTTTTTAATAGTAATTTGCTGCTTTATTTTAAATCAGAAAAGGAAAAATCAAAAGTTCACTAAAAAAGTCTATAGTGATTTTAAATGTCTGTATCAGACTTATTTGCCCTGTCGTTTTAGTTCTGTTAAAATCGCACTAGACGCTTGTTTGTTTGCTTGTTTGTTTGTTTGTTTGTTAGATTGATATATGCCAAAGTAGCATCACCCATGACGTGGCCAAACAAAGTTTCTCACTTGAGATCGAAGTATGGACCAGAAAAGCAAACGCAAGCATAATTGTCCAAAGTGTACATCGGCGTCTTAGCATCCGGTATTAAAATCGCAAAGAACACCAGACATAATGTATTTTCAAAGCATGAACCTCCTCGAAAAAGCATGTTTACACCTTCTAAATAGGTGAGACAGCTAAAGAAAACATGCCCCGTGCATTTTGAATGGTTAAGCTATGTTTTTATAGCATATTTTTGGATGGTAAAGGTAACGCTAGTTAAAGCAAAATTTGCACTGTGAACCTAATGAAGCTACTTAGTTAGCTAAAAGTAATATCATTAAGTTTATAGTTAGTCAGAGTGACAGCGCTAATTTGTACAACTTTCGACAAGTGCTAACGGTAAGTTCCACTCGATGCAGCCGTTCTTTTGAAAAAAAAAAACTTCTTAAATTTAATAATTACAGATTGGAATATCAATATGCGTACATAAATTGTTGAGGTTAGCATTAATGAAGATAAATTGAGCAAAAGCAATCCGCTAAAAATGACGAGATTACATTTTTGAACTCTCAAAACGACAGTGACTGCATCTATGAACGACCATAATTTTTTTCGGTCCTGAAATTATCGGCCTGTACATTTTGCGAAGTCAGATTAATATTAGCGCTAGGACTCTTGACTAAACCTGCAAACCCAGTGGTCATAATGCCTACACGTTTTGTAGCCCAAAGACGAGTTAACAAATCCCGGTTAAAAAGATTTAACGGCCAGCTTTAGTATCATATTCATGATCTCAGATAATTAGACATTTTAATTGTCATCCTAGCTTGGACTTATTGTTTTGCCAAGAGATTGAAATAGCAAAAAAAAGGTAGGTTTAAGTGTTTTAATTTAGCGGTCTATCGATTCCTGCTACCCAGGAAAGGGATGTTCCCCTCTGACACTGAATTACGAAACTTTTTGTTGAGCAACTGACTCGCATGCATGTATATTTTTGTGCGTGAGTTGGCCTAAACAGCATTCGAACGGGCACACACTAGAAAGAATGCATGGCAGTGGCGGAACTAGGGCGATAGAAGCTAAAGTATGTGTGGGTGCAGGAATGGGGATGTGCTTTTTACTGGACAGGGGTCCGCCGCTGAATTTTCAACCTTCGGAGATATTGGTGAAAGCAAAATCAACTCCGTTGGGCGCCAATTGTCGCGAGTGATAGTGTAAAATGCAATTAGACACTTAAAATGTGTATGTTACAGATGAAAACTGATAAAAAGAGAGAAATATGTCTGATAATTAGACGCTATAATTTAAATTCCTCTGAATTTGATTAATTTAATATGGATGACACCGGGCGCCGATTGTAGATACAAAAAATTGACTTTTCATTGCATTAAGCACACATACCTTACATCTGTGCCTTGAAAATAATTTAGATGCAAACTTATGAGAGATAGGTCCAGTGAGGATTTGACGCTGAATTTGTAGATTAACTGAATGTGCTCCATGGAAATCTAATAACGCTGGTCGCCAATTGTAGTGACCAGATACTATTTTTTGCGCTGCAGAAAGGTATGATTATGAATGGTGCGTCTGTGTTTGCCATTATTGTAAAAAGTTTCATGTACCGATTTTATGGATTTTCTCGCATTTAGCTACTCAAGATGTTTCATGGCTTGTTACAAATTAGTTTACCCATCACTTTTCACACAGAGGAGTTTTTTTTTTATAATTAGAGGCGTCGTCGCCGTTGCAAGCGACAACTTCGTCAAAAAATTGTATGAAAAAAACACACACTGTTCGCCCAAATGTTTCAAATCTTAAAATGCATCAGTGTCGCTAATTGGAAGCTCGTGAAAATAAGTTCGGAAAACGAGACCAGGAAATGGGAAAATATAACCGTGGGTTTTTTTTCCACTCCCACCACCAACGTAAAAATATAAGAGCCAAAATATGCTAAATTGGCAAGTACGCTCTCTCTTTTAGCGCCGTCGTCTCGGTGAGGAAAAAAAGGCGGTTCTTTGAACTTTAAATTTAGACAGGAATCGGATGGAAATCTGAAGTTTTACGCAGACACCACAGTTTTTTGTGTGTAACTGTGTATATTTAAATGTTGACGAGGAGGAAACTTTGCTTTGCGACGGTAATTATTCGTGACATAGAAACGAAAATATTTAGATGTGAAATGACTTGAAATGGGGGAGAAAGATTTCCGCAATCCCTGTTTGGGACTATTTTGTTGTTGTTGTTGAAGGCTTACAATGTTTTTAATGTATGTTATTAAACGTACTGGAGTGAATAGACATTTTTCGACGAAATTATTGTTTTTTGCAAGAAATATTGACGGCATACAATGAATAGGTTACAGAAAAAAAATTTGATAAAATATTTAAAAAAAAAAGTACCTATTACATAAGTTTGGTTTGGTAACCAAACTAAGATACTGTAAAATCAAATCTCATCACCAGAAATCAATAGAAAGGTTCAATATTTTCATGTAAACCCTGTAAAAAACACACACTAAATAGATACCCGAGCCAAATCATGAAGTGCTAAAGAAAAGAGATCACCAAACTGGATCGACAAACAGAAAACCAACTCCAAGGCGCGACGCTTCCAAAGCTAACTACAAAGGAAGTGAGTTTTTTTTTTCTCTCGCCCTCAGAGAGTGTCGCATTGTATTCGAGATACATTTTTTAGTCCCACTTCTCCGCGGTCTCCATTCGTATCCAGCTGAGACACTCACCGAAACTATTTCTGGAGGGGGAAGCAAGACGCTAACTTGGGACGATGTATGCTACTGGAACGACATTAGCTCTGGGGTTGAGTTGTTTTGCTCTTTCTCAGTTCGAATGAGAAAACCGAGGTTATTTATTTGAAAATAAACCTACGTTCATTCATGATTTATCAGAATTTATCAGGATTTATGTATAGAAAGGAACAAAATCATAGATCGTATCTTTCTTCAAATTAAATCAGTCAAATACGATAGCACGCTTGATTTTATTATCAAATAAAAATCAGAAAAAGTCACGGTTCACAAGCAGAGTTTAAGCTTTACCCCCATACATTTGGAGGTTAATTTGTTGTCACCATGGCAAAAATCCCCGAAAATCTAATTAAACCCTCTGTGATTGTCTGATCATCTAAAAACTTTACTTTGTAACTATGGTTTTTAAGAGATTAGATTTGCATTGCTTTGCACAACATTTTCTTCTAGGCGTGAGAATTAAGTTTTCAAATCTTATAGATCATACCAAAAAAGAAAAAGTCGTGATTTGAGACAGCCCTAGTGGGTTGAGATACCTAACCTAACCATCAAATTACTAAGATGAAATTAAGTTAAAGAAGATAATTGTATACGGTAAGTAGACTCATTGTCTACTTAATTTCACCTTAGCACTAGTTTTGACAAAAAAATGTTCGAAAGCTTGATTTTATAATTCCAAGTAAAACAACAAATTTTCCTGACGTCTGCACCTATTGCCTGTTACTTAATCAAGGGTGAAATCCGGTTTTTAATAGCGTTTTTCACATGCATAGCTGTAAAATATTAATTTATATTTATGATCCTTTCGGCAACAGCACCGGCTACAACGGTGCAACGAGAAATAATCAAACCTGTGCAGCGTAAAGCAATTAGTGTTGAATTAAAGCATGTCGATCAAGCGTAGTGGCAAGTGAATGCGTTGTCTCAAAGGTCGACAATGCGAATTGGCAGTCTTATTCTAACCATAAGGGTAATCTATTTCAAGGTGGGCCAGATATGTGGCCGACTCGGCCACATCTAGATTACAAAACAACCAAACACTTTGTAGTACTGAAAAAGTTTGCAAGGGGCGCTTCAAGTGGGTTGTACCAACAAGTCAATACTCTTGGTAGGAATGCAATTAGTGATCGCCAGTGATAGAAGTTTTGATTTGTCTGGCTAGAGACTTCAGAACTGGATTGCATATGTTGCAGTATATGCAACAGTCAGAGTTGTGATGGTCTAAACTCAATAGTTTTACAAAAGTAGGTTAGGTAAATATTTGGGTTTTGTGTGCTAGGGAAATAAAGGGAAATTCTTTGTGGTTTGGTTTATCGTTTTAAACTAGGGATTTGAAAATATTTAGATAAAAGGGTAGCGCATGACCTTAGGGTCAAGAGTTGCGATACAAAACTATTTTGAGAAGACTGATTTTGACAGTAAATTTCATAAAAGTAGCCAGAAGCCAATTCAAACGTGACGGTTATGGAAATGTCACAATATTTTAAAATTTCCCGCTTTAAACATTTCGGTGATTGCAATATTGTTTCTGATTTGAACTAGTCGGCATTGTTTATAGAACAGATCGAACGCGACTGAGAAAATATCAAACAAAGTGTGGATTGTAGACGGATAGAAAGTGGTTTCTTCGGAACGAACGCTACGCGATTTGCAGACGCTCGGGAACAGGAAAACCGTCATTCACCAAGACTAGTCAACATACGCGTTAAAAACATTTAACCTTGATACTATTTTAGCCAGGATTTCGATCCGCGCTAAAATTCCTGACTATACGCAGGGAACTGTCACATTTTTTGCCATCGCTAGGCTATCGTTTAGTTAGGGAAGAAGTAAGACTTAACATTGATTTCGAAATATCCAGCTTTATCATTACCTTAACTCAGTTAAATCAATAGACATGACAACAACCAATCACAAGCAGTGAAAGTCAGCTGTTTCTGTGAGCTAGGAGCTTAACTCTGAGTTGAAAAATATTGTAATACCGGGGCATAAAAAGTGTTATGCTTTAAGTTTTATAACTTTTCATGTTTTAGTTTAAGGCTACGAGTTTCCTCGTTTTTAGAATGCAGCATTTGACTTCTTGAAGTTAACGTTCAAATTTCATGCAATTTCACAGTATGCCATTTTTTTTTTTCAATAACATTTCGCTAACTCCCCTATCAATTAGAAGTTGACTGATGGTATATTTCTAGATTTTTCATATCCTTAAAATCATATATCTTTGGCAAAGATCTGTTCACACACAGGGTAATTATTTATACGAGTTTAGTCTTGTAACTAAAATCCTTAGTATCACTGTTTAAAAGTTTACTGAAAAGCCTGTTTTTTTTTAGACCGCCATTCTCAGTTTTTCCAGTAAATTCACTACCACTTACAGCTTATTTAACTACTGGCCCAACCCTAAGAAGCATAAGCATTTAGCTGCATCCCATTGGCTGTTGGTGTAACTACTTAATACCCTTAAATCTGGTTCCATCTGGTTCCACTCTGGTTCAATGAAAAAGTTACACTCACAAAACTAACTCAGTTTAATTTCCTGTCAAACCAAGAGTTAAATACATTCATATATGAACTTAAAAATGTCAGCTTTCAACTTTGACAGAAGGTTTCACACTAAACCGCAGTATTTTTGCGTGATCCAAGATAAGTCCACATACCCAGACGGTGAAGAAAAACTAGGTAAGACCAACTTTTCATATAAAGAAACGTCTAAAGCCAGTTTTTCATTGGCACGTTAGCTAACTAACCAACCGTTAACAAACAAAAAAAAATTATCTAATTAGCTACAGCGAAAAAAAAATTACAAACTAACGGACTGTTAATTTTTTAACGAATTAAAAAACCGGAACAAAATGTCACTGCTATGATCATAAGTCACCATGGAAATTATTATAACAATCCTTTTAACCAAAACATGACAAAACAGTAAAACAAATGACTGTGTCCCATTTCCCGATCAGCGCATGGCCAGAAAAAAAAACAACAACCCCTCTCAGTGGTACCAACCACTCGTCCCGTCCACTCACCCTCGCAGTGCTTGCAACGTTTCGAACGGTTCGCGTTGGCTGTCTCCGACGCCCCTGTGCTCACTGGCATATTGTCGGTGAGGCCGCACCTGGCATCGAACGGTGACCAACAACTAGTAGAAACTCAGCGTCCATATGCCGGCAATTAGAACTACGCACGCGAAAAACGCCAAAATCGTGAAACCGCTGCGACGCGAGAAGAACCAAGACTGGTCGCCACTCGACAATGTTTCAAAAGTTGGTTCTTCGAGGTTGATGTTGATTTCGGCGAGAGGTTCGTTTGTTGGTTGACTAATGGGCGATGAATGAGATCCTTCTGGACCCTTCGTCATTTTAAACAGAACGTTAAAAAATTACATTTCACTCGAGTGTTTCTGTCTTTTTTTTTAATGGCGACTACACTGGCTTTGGTAATTCACATTAGTTCGTTTCATTGTTGTGGCTTCGCATTGTTGCGTTGTTTTCCGGTTAAAGCTGAGAACCGATTGTTGAGTGGTTGGCAAATCGGACCATTGTTTAATCATATGACAGATGAAACGTCAAAGTGGCTGCCATCCATCTGTTGGCTGTGTGACGAAGTAACGGTCGCGAATCGACGGCCCTGTTTCCCTCAATTCTCGTGCAAGATGCACCCGACTTGTTCGCACAGCTGAGAAAGTCGACGACACAGTTCCACTTCGAATTAAACGCTTACAAAAATCAACACTGTAACTTCTAAAAATAGTTTTTCTCGTGGCCCCCTTCACGTTTCGATATGACTTAGAAAAAATGGAAAAATTTCGCCAAAGTCCAGTTTTCCACGCACGGCAAATCCCACGTCGAGAAATACCAACAAAAAAATATCGTTAATTAAAAAATTGGAAATTAGAGCGTTTCGTGTATCGTAGGTGCTAATAAAAAAAAAACTTTTGCGGACGCAGCGTTGCTCTAGTCGTAAGGCATTGCCGACGGCGCCGATCGACGCGTTACTACTCTCGGAAACTGTTCAAATCCCGTCTTGTGCCCACCGATCTCCCGAGACACGCTCAGCATCCAGCCATCTTCCTGGACCGAACAACGCCGTCGGCTATTTCCGTGGCTTTGGCACGCGAGTTCGGCGCCGTCTTGGCCACGTGCCAACGCGACGCCGACGCCGGCTTATATATGGCGGACGTGTTGCGTGCGACGTCGTCTTCTGTGAGAGACGTTGCTCGGAGGCGGATGGACGTGAGGATGGGTGAGATTCGTGATTTTGACGACTCGAGAGGATATGGTTTTCCGAAAACCGGGATGGCCTGGCATATTGTACGAAAATCTTCAGTACCAACGGCACCGAAATGGAAAATCCTTCGGAAAATCACATTTTCCCAGGTCCTTTTTTAGAACCCAGTAACATGTTCGCAAAATTTTAAAGCAGGTAGATTTTTCGAGTGCAGTTACCTCAATAAGTTCAAAAAAACTATAAAGAAATCACGAATATCAAGTTTTTTTTAATGATTATTCTTTGATCATCTGACTAATAGAAAGCACCTCTGGTTTCTTACCATTTGAAGCCTTCAGACAGACAATTTCCTCATGACATCACTTTATCAGTTGCTTACTGCAAACATGGTAAAGCCTGAAAACTGCCCCTGCCTGCCGGGTGGCAGGCAGGGGCAGTTTCACGCTTTGAAGCTGTTTTCAAGCACTCGATATTCCAGTACAAGGGCTGTTTTTGATAGAAGATGCTGGATAAGGCTCCTAAAACTTATTACGCGATACAAAAAGGTTTGCCAATCCCCGTCATTTGCGTCCTTGGATTGAAAAGAAGTGAGGGAATTGCTTATTGCTTATCCAGGGGCCGAATCCACAAAGTTTAACCCCCATGCATTTGCGGGTTACGTTGTTATCACCATGGACTGAAAATCTGGATACACACTGTGATTGGCTGATCATCGTAAGGCTCTGGAGTAAAAGGGATCTGGCTCCAGGAAGATAAAAATGTTGTGATACTTGCAAAGTGTATCGGAAACGCATATAAAAATTATCAAATTTGGACTGAGTATAGAAATTTTAATTTGATTTTTTTAACTTGAAGGCTCAGCATTTAGTAGTGATAAATTATAATGCTCTCCTTCCTACCCGGCCATTATTTCTGTCTGCAGAATCTTAGCATCGAAAGACAATGGTCAATTTAGATGGCATCGCCCTGCAAAATTTATTTTGAGTATTTTTATGTCCTATACCTAGATAAAGACAAATAAAGTGTAGGACATAGGACATGGTCTGTAGGTAGGTACTGAAACTAATTTATGGTCGCCATTTTCGTATCCTAAAAATCCTGCTAGATGTAATTGGTTCGTTGACACATTTTTTTGGTAAATTTAGTTCGCCAAGTCGATGCCAAATTTCATGAACGCTAGAAAAGTAAGAAGACGAAAAAAAAACGGCGAAGCATAAAGTTTGCAGCGTGTGAAACGTGTCTAAATTATTCGAGAAAGTCTTAACCGAGCGTCACTTTTATTGCTCGCTGCAGGAAGCGGTCATTTGTCGTCTGCTTGAAGATGTTTTACAAACTTATTTTGCACCTTTAGGTGCTTGCCCTTTGGAATTTAGAAGTGGAGTGGAGTGGCGTATCTGGACCTGGAATTCAACGGCCCATGGGCCCAGATTCACAAATGGTATCGATGTATACCCTCATGCGCAAAGGGCACAGACCCAAGGGTGACTTGATTAGAAAACCCCAGAGTAAAGAAAATCTGGAATCGGCTAAAGAATTGCAGCAAAGCACCTTCCGCTGTATGTTTAAACTTATGGTAAATGTGAAGATCTCTCGTAAAAAATGGAAGAACTCGAGAATTGCCATATTTTACGATTTCGCCTGTGTTTCTTTCGTAGAAACGCAAACCAATCGTGGCAAAGCGAGACTGAAAAGTGTGCGACCGAACCGGGATACGAACCCGGGACGACCCGGCTGCCGGTTACCAACTGAGCTATCCACGCGATTCTAGGCTCGCTGGTGGGGTAAGGGACCAGCAGAAGAAGAGGCCACATAGTCACGTACTTAGCAACTTAGTGTATGCTAATTCAAAAGCCCAATAGCCAGACAAGACCGTTACCATCCCTAATATCAAGTTTCAATCTAGAAAAAATTAATGGTCGTAGAGGGATTTTTTGGTTTCTCTGCGACCGGATCTACATAGGATAAATTAGGTTTAACCCAGGAGTTTCAAGATGATCAGTCAATCACAGCTTGTGTTTCCAGATTTTCAGGGGTAGTTGCCATGGTGATAACAACTAACCTCAAAATATATGTGGGTTAAGCTTAACTTCTGCTTTGTGGAATCAGTTCCTGGTGTTTCTTCATAGGAACGCACCGGAGAAAAGTAAAACATCACCGTTTTGTCAAGCGACGTTTCAACTTGATAAAGACTCACAGACAGAAGCCCAAAACCTATGGGGGAGGGGGAGGGAGGGAGGGAGGAGGATGTCTACGCGGGCGTCGCGTCCCATCCGATTGTATAACTAGGACAGTTCACGTGGTGTGTCGAGAGCTGTTGTTTTTCTGTCCGGTCTGAGAAGAGATGGGGTAAGAGTTCTTGGCAAGCATCGTTTTTCGAATTCAAACTCCAGTAAGACAGACAAGAGTTCCGCCGGCGACATGAGCGGCGACTTATTTTGTTATTGGAATGAACTATTCGTGTTCGGCAGACGATTCAACTCTGGCTGTGACGATGTTTTGTGGTTTAGAAAAACGATACGACTCGAGTAGGGTGGATTTGAAAGTGTTTAGCTTTTGTCAAACACTTTTTAAACTACGGTTTGAATGCTGTGTGAAGAACAACTTAATTTCCCCGCTTTTCGTAACTTTTACCTGTTACTTTATCAAGGGTTAAAGTAGTCCTTCACTTAGGTACTTTAGTTTCTCACTTAGCATCGAAAATCAAGTTAGAAACGTTTTGTCAAAACTAATGCTAAGGTTAGATAGAGTAGACATGAGTCTAAAAACCATATTTGAAGCTTTTGTGTTTTTGATGATATATCCGCTTAAAATTTAGTCGAATCAAGAGTAAGTCTTCCAACCCCATGGTCTCTTAAAATTATAATTAAGAAAAATTTCGTCAGTTATTATTTATTTAAAAAAAGTTACTTTGTTTAAAGGGCTTTCTTATCAGACACATTAGGTAACTCTGCCAGGTAACTCAGTTTTCCGTAATTAGTAGGTCTACCTTTTAGCCATAGCTTAGCCAAATAGCTCAAAATGACTAAAATGCACTTGCTGGTACTTCAGCATTTTCCGGCTATTTTCATCTCGTCAATTAACAACTGCAAGTGCGCATGACTCAGTGCTTACCTGTAACTGCAGCTCAGTGCAATCGCCGGGGTGAGCAAAGTGCAACCGGGGTCTGAAAAAAAAAACCCAAAAAACAAATTCAACATTAGTTACAGTCAATATACGTTGGACATCCCAAAAATGGATCCACTCTCCTTCACGTTCATTAAACATCTATGTTAATTAAATTTTAATTAAAAAAAATGTCATGAAGGCTACACAGGAAGAGCTGGTCCGTGATTGCAATGAACAGTGATTCTTACAGGAATAGAAACGGAGCTTTAAGCTCACATATAAGTGTATTTGTATTATTTTGGCAAAGGACACTTTTTAAAGAAAAAAAAAAAATACTTGTCGCTTCGATTTTTTTTTGCTGTAAATATATAATTAACCTAAATAAACGGTCCGAGTCTCGATTATTCTTTCTTCCTAACTGTAACAAATTGGATTACCCTTTGATGCATAAATAACAACACAGTTGTACACGCGAGCAAAACAAGAAAATAGAGTTTTGAACAATCTTTTCGCAAGTGTATTAGCTAAATGTTGGAATGTTGCAGCGTATTGTACGCGAGGTCGCGGATTGCTTTCGATCATGTTTGAAATAGCTTTCCGAGTCTTCGAGACCACCCAATTGAAAGCAATTATCTCAAGATAAACTTTCAAAAACGCACTCGGATTCGAAGGGAAGCGTCATAAACAATTTGGAATCGAAATAGCAGCAGTATAAAAATCACGGTCACTGATAGGTTTGGCAAGTTAAGCGACACTAAGCTGGGTAAGGTATTGAATGGGTGATCCCTGAATGGTTTGGAGTGTTGGAAACACCGGTTCTAGTGAGATCATCGAAGTTAAGAAACACTGTGACTTAAAAAAAACACATACACCGAGCAAATGAGGAACTTTAATTGTAATTGATCAAGTTGGCATGCTCCTTTGACAATGTAAAAGTGTCAAAAAACCAATAGGTGTCCATTACAAGAGTGCCAACTGCCAAGAAATGTAAAAAAAAGTCTACAAAAAAAATTATAACAACTCCACTATGTGTAAGAAGCTGAAGTAATTGATCCAAATTCAAATTTTATTAAGAAAAGCTCTGATATTTTTAAGCGAATCGATAGAAGCAACGATAGCTAGATGTAGATTGCATTTTCCTTTCCTAATTTCCTAGAACTTCAAACAAGTTGCTGACCAACATTGAAAGCCGAATTACCTATGGGTGCTAAGGAACTAGGACCAAGAAGGAAGAACAAGAAAACTACAAACTACAACATTTTGCACTTTTCCCAGTTTCAAGTTAAGAAATTTTAGTTCAAGTTTAGTTTGAGTTCAAGTTTTAGTTCAAGTTAAAAGTTTTTGAATGCATGTAAATCTTTCTTTATAGATGGAAAGCTTAGAGATGGAAAGCTTATCATCGGCCCCCTTACAGCTAAACATTATAAGATTATTCCTCTTATTTATGCATTTATTCATATGATATTCATATTCATGTGATATAGTAGGGCTTCGAGAAAGCAATTCAAGTTGCATTGTAAATAAACGTAGTATTTTAACCTTTAAATTTATTATTCTTTAAAAAAATTAGCTAGGTGCATGAAAACACAGCCCAGTCGTACACCCCTCCCCATTCATACCCACATAATACAGTACGTTTCCTAAACACAATTTAAAACTTGAATAATCATTTCTACAAATTTCAACCTTTAAATATGTCAGCATATTTTTATTTGAAAATTTTGTTTGGTTAACACAATTTCTGTCCGATTTTTCTGAAAAATGTATGCGGTCTACGTACCGAACTTATAAAAATATCCTGAATGTTTAGTCAAAATTGGAATAGCCGTTCGGCCGCTAGAGTAATAAAAACAAAAAAAAAACGGTAAAACCAAAAAAAAACAGACATCGCTGGTTATTTTTGCGGGTTAGTAAAATTGAAGATTCGCTTCGTTTGCTACGTTCATCAATAATTTATTTATGTTTATATTTATAAATATAGATTCATAGAAATCCCTCTTTACGACAAAATAATGATATTGTAAGGCAACTCTGTGATTACCCAAGCGTCTATATTCGGGAGTTTCACAGACGAAGACGTAATTGCGCCTGCTTCGCCAATCGTAGATAGAAAACAAATCACAGAACGTGAAAGATGCCCGCAAGCCGCGCTTCTACAAAGCAATAAATGTGCCATTTTGCGTAATTTGCGTGGATCTATCGCGTTATGGGAGCGCAATTAGCGACATGTGCGGCGTAATGTACTTGCAGACATTGCGCTTGTAGCCCGACCGGAATACGGGCTCGTGTTCAATGTAATATATTGATACATGAATGTACAACATTGGTGTTACGTTTTGGAGGATAGATTCTTCACGTTTTTATCCTGTGTCATTGACCTCTTCTACAAAGTAGAGTAAAGGATAAACCCTCAACAATGTCGGGATAAAGTTGTTGGTGCCGTGGTAACAACTCGTTAAAATTAACAAACACGGTCTGTGATTGGGTGATCATCTTAAAACTTCTGGTTTAAACTTAAACCCTTGTTAAAATTAGTGGGTTAAGTTGTTATCACCGTGGTAACCACTGAAAATCTGGAAACAGTCGGTGAATGGCCGTGATCATCTTTAAAGACCGGGGCTAAAATTGATTTATTTTTTTGGGGTATCTGGCCACTGGATTTTTTATACGTGTAGGTGTTTTAGGTGTAAAACATACGAGAAAAACTAAGAAAATTGTACCAGGAAAATTAGGCTTAAGCTAGGAATTTGAGCTACCTCAGAGGAGAAAAACCTTGCATATTTGTAATAGCTCGAACATCGCAAAACTAACCTGACGAGATCGTTATGAATTTGTAATTTGTAAAATGATTGTTTCTCTTTAGCATAGAAAATTTTGAATCCAAGGTCACAAATTCACCATTAACTTTTATTTACCAGTCGTCAAACAACATGTTCACTGCAAGGTTTTTGGTTTAACTGGTCATTACACTAGGTACCTGAAACCAGCAAGCGATGGATGGAAGGGAAGCTAGGCTGAAAAAGTATGCAACTGAACCGGGATACGAACCCAGGACCTCCCAACTGCCGGTCGATGCTCTACCAACTGAGCTATCCGGGCACACATATTCCAGTTATCGCCAGGTAGGCTAAGGGATCCACTCAATGGGGAAGAGGTCGAGGCGACTTAGCAACCTTATTATGAGATGCTAATTCAATGGCCACAGGACAGAACGTCTGTCTCCATTCCTCGAATTCATTATCAGCTCTCCATTCATCGTATCGCGGGTCGGTGAGACATTTTTCCAGTCTAGCTCCCCTTCCAACCTGTTCATTATTACTATATATCTTTCGAAATATGTCCAATTATTACCTCATTGTTATAACTCTTACCCGACATCTTTGGCACCCAATCGCAATTTCGTTACAAATTTTTGTTCGACAAATTCCCAGAGACGAAGTCTACACATGTTGTTATGTATCACGCAAAGCACACAATTTGAATTTGTTTCACAACTTCCCCTCTGTCTACCAAGCGCCTCTAGGTCCTGGACGTCTTTATCCTGCCAATTTCAAAGAAAATTCAAATGAAAATTGATGGGGCGCCATCGCCTAACGCGCACGATGTAAATAATTATCCATATACAATAAAATCGCGACGCCTTCGGTCGTCGACCCGCGTATGATTTCGTGTTAGGATATTAGAACAACAACTCGGCGAAAATATTGGTACAAGTTTAGAAATTAATGCGTCATTTCTGATATTGTAAGATTGTTGTAATAAATCATACTTAAAGTGCGTATGTTTTCGTATATGAACTTGCTAATTGTTGCGTAAGTTCGTCTAGGGAATGTTCTATTCAGAGTTCAGCGAGAGAACATACTGTTTCGGCAGATGTACCACCGGTTGTTTTGAGGTGACATCATTGTAAAAAACATTTAATATCCACTAAAAATCAGTTCCGCCATTTTACTTTGGCTCTCAAGCTTTTGACGTATGAAGAATTTTTGTTTGTGAGCTATAAAAAAAAAAAAAAAAAAAAATCTAGCAATTTCCAATATATAAAATTATTTTTTGATACGTAAAAGGTATTTTAAAATCCCGACACTGAGAGACTGTAGCAATGCTGGGGCAATCCTTGTGCTGGTATCTTCTCTCACAGGCTAGACTGTAGCAATGCAGGAGACAGTCCTTGTGCTGGTATCTTCTCTCACGGGCTAGACTGCAGCAATGCAAGAGACAGTCCTTGTGCTGGTATCTTCTCTCACGGGCTAGACTGTAGCAATGCAGGGGTCAGTCCTTGTGCTGGTATCTTCTCTCACGGGCTAGACTGTAGCAATGCAGGGGTAAGTACTTGTGCTGGTATCTTCTCTCACGGGCTAGACTGTAGCAATGCTAGGGACAGTCCTTGTGCTGGTATCTTCTCTCACGGGCTAGACTGTAGCAATGCAGGGGTCAGTCCTTGTGCTGGTATCTTCTCTCACGGGCTAGACTGTAGCAATGCTGGGGTCAGTCCTTGAGCTGGTATCGTCTCTCACAGGCTAGACTGTAGCAATGCAGGGGACAGTCCTTGTGCTGGTATCTTCCCTCACGGGCTAGACTGTAGCAATGCAGTGGACAGTCCTTGTGCTGGTATCTTCTCTCACGGGCTAGACTGTAGCAATGCAGTGGACAGTCCTTGTGCTGGTATCTTCTCTCACGGGCTAGACTGTAAATGTTTTGAATAGATTTATCGAAGACCGGCACCTCCACGACGGGTTGGTTACTTTGAAGGTGATGGTTCTAAATAACGAAGAACTCAATGATTACTAAATAGACAGTGCATTTCTTTGACTGTTAAAACTATTTTATTGAGTTTTAAATGTGATGTTTTATTAATCATGTTTACGTCTAAAACAGTTAGTCAAAAACCGACAGTTGCAGTGATACGGTAGAAAATAACTGTACGTCAGAAAAATAATTTACATTTGTATAATAAAAAAAAAGCAAAAAAATTTTTTACTCAAAAAAATGTGATGATGATTCAAAATATTGTACCAAATTCAACTAAATCGTTCGAAGCTTGTAAGCAGAATTCACACTACAAGAATGTGTCAAAATGCACAGGAAAAAAAACTGTAAGTAAGTCCAAAAAGAAACAGTTGTACTAAACACTTTTTCTCTATCAAAAAAAGTACACATTTTGACGCGACACCTTACATTTAAAAGTCATTTAACGAGCGCTCGTTAGCGGACTTAAATATTACATTGCTGCGAACTGTACGTCGCTTAGTGCGAGTTGATCTAACCTTTCAAGCAAACTAACCGAAAGACTTAATGGAAGTTATATTAGGAATCCTAAGTAAACAATGTCTAAATCATTTAAATTAGAAGATATTCCACGCGGGATCGAGTTCACAGTGAGTTTATTTAGCAGTTAAATAAGATTTTACGAAGCGACTAGAACTAAATCAGATAAACCGAACTGACATTTAAGTTATGGCAAAAAAGCAGCGATTTTCCACCGAATTTTCTTCTGAAACTACTTCCAGGACGAACAGTATCGTTTTCATGAAACATTTGCGAAACTCTGGCATCTTGAATTACAAATTATCTGCTTTGAGTCTATATGGTTAGTCAGAGTAACAGCGATAACGTTAAACTTTTCGCAGAGCAAACCTGTATGGTGCTACGATTAGATAAAGTAGGCATGATTCTAAAACCTTCATAACGAATCCGAATGGGGTAGTGGGAAGCTAGAAGGTAGATCAGCAAGACTCCAGAGAGAAGAGAACCACCCTAGGTTGTAGGTTAAGGGCGTTGTTTTTGAATGTACAGAAAAATGTCAAATTTTTTTTTAGTAAAATCTGAAAGTTAAAAAAAATATTCAGAATGAGAATTTTCTAAAAATAATTTTAAGCAAAATTGCACGGTGATAAACGCAGTTTATCGAACTTTTTTGAAGTTTTTCGAAGTATGGACAATAACATTTTGATAAGTCATGGCTAGAGATAGGAAGACCAATTTTGTACACAATATACTCAACACCTTCCTCTAGGTATTGGCAATAACCCTACAGAAGAAAACCACCCAAGTTGTCAATTATAATTCCTGATTAGGTGTAGAGATTTAGATGTGGTTTTAGTAAAATAAGGTCTAGACCAGGTAATTGTTTATACTTTTGCTATTCTTTTGCTATGAGAGAAATGACACAACTGATCACCCTTGATGAAGAAACACCTGGAAAGTTGCGATAAGTCGAGTTTTTTTTACATTTGAAGACCCGGTTATAAATAGTTTTATTCCTTTCCATAACTTTAATTAATTCGGGCGTATGGAAAGTATTTTAATAAAGTTTTACATTATAAGTTCCCCACTCTTAATTGCAGATCTGCATACCAACTTCAAAACTAGCTCAATTTTTTTCAAACAAAACCGTTGCCTCATAAAGTCGGATGGTCTGCAACTTCAGAGATATTTCCGCTTCACATATTTGCACAAGAGTTTGGCCGAATTTTATTTGTTTGATATCTGATTTTCTTTACGACCCGTTAAAGACCCTGTCAGTCTTCGCGAAACTCGTAAAATCCATCTTTCCACGCAGCGATTTTCCGCGGCAACATTCAGCATGCCAAGCCTTGCTCGTGAAAATCAAAATGTACAAGCACCGGCAGCCGCCCGCCGGACAGATGTGCAAAAGCAAAAATTTAATCCACTCAAAAAAAAAAACAGCAAAAACCGATGGAAGGAAAACTCTTGTTATAAAACAGTCAAAACACGCGCACCTCAATAAGTTAAATTTGGATTTATGACTTTAGGCTTGGAGCAATATAGTTTGATGGTCGACCGCGAAAACTCGGCCAGCTGTTCGTGATCAAGGGGGAACAAAAGTTCTGCAAATCTCACTCAAATTTAAGTAAAAATATACCGTTTCTCTGACGGAATTTTTCTGTTGGTTCCTCCATTATGTTCGGGAGAGAGGTTGGAGGGATAAAAGTTAGCATAGCCACTTCATTCACCTTGCTTATCAACCTCTCGACAGCAGGGAATAGTGGAGGAATCCTCTTGTTTGAGTTGTACCGTCCTTCAGAAGGGACGTTAAGCTTATGATCACCTTCGAGTCCTCCGACAGGAGTAGGCTTGGTGCCGGCACCGGGTTTCTCTTCCTCCATTCTTGTCTATGCTAGGTTCATAATCATCCTTATAATCACTGACTCATTTATCGACGCCATTTGACCGGAGCTACAGGACCCGTTGTCAAAACAGTGCGTCGTTAAACACAACAAATCAATCTTTCAATCCTCCATATATTCCCATCAAATCGAATTGAACATCTGAGGGCTTGATCGCCGGCGCATCTGTACTGGAAATTCCGTGACAGGGTGCTTGTTTCGCTCTACGCCAAGAAGCTAACACTCGCCATCGCCTCTATGCTGAACAATCCACGACAAAGTCCGATTAACCCTTTAGTATAAAACGAAATTTGAGTCAATTGCCAAATCGCTTAGACTGTTGTTTTGAAAACTACATAAAAAAAATTGCAAAAAAATTGTAATATCACTTTTGGCTAGTGCACGCATGTTTGCCAAACACCAACAGAAGTACTCAACAAGTTCCAGACCCCTCAGTGGCGCGGGGTAAACGACTTCTAGACCGAGGTGATGCTCTAGCTAGATAAACATTGCTTCTTAAGTGGTAAAAATCACCGGTCTAAGCAAAATATCCAGCATGGCCGCCGGCCCGCCTGTACACAGCTGTCCGAACCGGCCGAGATCATAATGGCGTAACCAGACGTCGCGACGACCCTGTTCAACCGATGTCTTTCGATTTCATCTTCGCGGCGTCTCGTTTTAAATCAAACTGCACTTACGAAACGGCCGCGTGAACCGGATGATTTATTACTTTGTGAATCCTAATTAGTTCTTGGATTGTGCTTTAAAAAAATGCTTTTAAGTATGGCAACTCTTGGAATGAGCTGCAGTGCGCTTTGGTGCCGTTGGTAGTTGTC
Organism: Protonemura montana; assembly: GCA_947568835.1. NCBI lineage: Eukaryota > Metazoa > Arthropoda > Insecta > Plecoptera > Nemouridae > Protonemura > Protonemura montana. The sequence continues at coordinate 6,124,498 of OX387608.1, forward strand.
GGCGAACATGGTGGAGGTGGAGATTGTTGGTAGTATGTCGATTTGAATTTCGTCACCGTGGCAAATGTCTAAATACCGCAAGAACCACTTCCGCCAGCGGGACTGCTGCAAGACCATGCTGTTGCTGCTGCTGTATAGGATAAATTTAAATCAGATATTTTAGTCGGAGTTGAGGATTTGGCCGATAAAATATCTGTGCACTTTACGACGGTCAAACATTAATGTTACAGAGTTTATCGAATTTGTTTGCCAGTCATAACAGAATATGTTTTGTTTTCATCATGGCACGTGTAATTAGCAGGTGACAGGAATGATTCGTATGGCCTTGCAGATGGTAACTATGTAACCTCTTCGTTGTCTCATGAGGTGGTGAAGAAATCACAAATTTACTAATCGATGACATAGTAGGTATTTTAATTTTAGATATTGCACGAATAAAAAATGATTTGTTTTTTAAACTAGCACTATAGGTAGCTAATTAGTTAGGTTAGGAAACACTAGAAAACCAACGAAAAGAGGAAAGACTTTTTTTTTGGAAAATTATGGAGAAACGAGCGTTGGAAAGAACTGAATGTGAAAGATGAACATAGAAGACAACCCTCAAGAGCTAAATTGATGATAAGATCAAATAAAAATAAAGGACAATTGTTTTACTTATTTAATACGGACCGCTGAAGAATGGAACTTTTAAGAAAAGAATATCGCGAATTTATTAAACACTTTTAAATGTTTAGCACAATTAAAACCAAGTCAGGGGGAAAAAAATCTTCAGCACAATTTGCATTAAAAGCTGAATAATCAAATGGCGCAATTTGAGAAATCACGAATTTCACGGAATCGTATAATTTTCGATATAGCATGCAGTATCAAAAATAAATTGACTCTTAACTTCAAGCCAACAAAAAGGAAAACCTACAACATATCTTTGATCCAAGTCAAGTAACGGTAAATTAGCGACAAACGTAAATTAGAAGTGTATTACAAAGCCAACCTATGCCCACACAAACCATCAACTCAATTCCTTCCACCAATCAATCCAAAGCGCTCAGCGAATATTATGTATATACATTTTATTAACGTAATGATGATAAATCGGGTAAAATAAATCACTACACATTAGGCGCGCTGGGTCGCGCGTTCTTCAAGATTGATTGATAAAGAGCTATGGGTGCTAAGGCATGCTCGAGCAGTAGGTGGTGTGAAGATGCTGAGATGCCGGCACGTATAGCTCTAGAGATGTTAGTCAGTCGCCGAGAATAGCAAGATATATTATTATCCGTTGTGAATCGCGCAGAGATGTTTTAAAGGGGGGGACCAAATGGGCGTGGGGGGGGGGGCTCGTTCGGTGACGAAACTTTGGCGATAACTTGACGCTGTCTTCTTGTTGATTTCTTGCGGTCGTGGTGACCAGAGGTTTCGATCTTGTGAGACGGTCACTGAAATGTTTATTTGACGCTTTGTTTTGTTGATGATGAGGACGATGATGAGTTTTGTTTAGTTTAAAGGGAAGGGGTGACTTGGTGGCAGAGTTTCCTGTACCTGTTTAAAATCGCTGAAGTTATGATAAGTTATTTTTCATTGTTATTATTATTATTGATGATAATTGATTGATGCAGTTTAATGGCCTTGCAAAGCATTGCAAATTTATGGTGCAAACCGATTCTCATTTGCCGATATTTTACAAAAACGTAGCTGATTCTTGTTCAGAGATTTCGTATGAGGCAAAATAACTAAACAGCAAACAATAGCAAGACCAAATTGTTAAATTTTTTCAAATTTTTCAACTGAGCATGTACTCGATACGCTCAATCAATTAAACAGGAATATCTTCAAGAATTTCACTAATTCACTTTTCTAAAAAAAAAATTGGAATGTGGATTAAAAGGTATTTTTTTTTTATTGCAACTTAGCTGAAATGTGTCGTCACAGATACAGAACTAAAATAAATCGTAGAATATATGTCTGATTAATTTTTCACTAATAGATACACCTTGTTTATTCCCCGAGTGCCAAGTTGCATAAGAAAAGTCATCAAACGTGATAATTACGCCCGTTAATTTTAAGTGGGCCAAGCTGGAATTTTTGTCGGAATACAACGTTCGCGGCGTGACGACGTCTCGAGATTTTCAAAAGTCCGCGAGAAGCCTGCTTGACGGCAGAGTAAATTATTCTCGAGGAGGTATACGAGGGGAAAAAACTTATAATTCATAGAGAAACAACGTGGTTTCAGCAAAATATGGGAACATATTGTAGTAATTATGGTCATGCCACATCTTGCAGCACAAAAGTAATTTAATACCATTTCGCAGAAAAAAAAACATCCCAAATGCAAAAAAAAAAAAAAAATCATTATTCTCAGCTTCTTTACTTTTTGTCCTCAAACTCAAATCGCAGATGTCTAAACTGCATCTACTGATCTTTTTATTTGAAATTCGGATAATTTTGTAGTTTAGTTTAAAGTAGGGTGGATCTTTGCATGGGAGTGGATCCTCTGGATATATCGATAATTCTCAAGAGATATAGAAGATAATTACAGTGAACACTGAGCAGCAGTGGATGTTAGACTAGACTGAATTACAAATAACGCCATCCAGCGGTAAAGTTCCGAACTACTTTAGCTTGTAGGCGAGGGAGATGCCACAAAAATGTACGGGGTACCCCAATGATAGTTTTTAGACTCATGTCTACTTGATTTATCCTCAGCACTAGTTTTAACAAAAACTATTTGAAATGGGTTTTGTTAGGGGTACCCCAAGGTTTTGAGTAGCAACTTAAAGCCAGAATAGAACATCAATTGACCTAGAATATCTATACTAAAACACCCAACAGCCTGTAATTAGATCAAGCAGTGACCAACCTCACTAAAGAATGCTTTTTTGCACCCCTCTACAACCCTCACCCGCACGCAGTTTCAATCACCGCTACCCGAACACCAAAAAGTCACTTCACTGACAGTAGTCACGTGTTATTTCAACGACATTAAATAAGTCACGATCTCTACTGCCTTGAAGCTGAGAATGTCACCACTGAGCCAACGTTTCCGGACCACACCGCAGCCTATCAATCAAATCGATTTCATCACCGCGCACGCTTATAGCCCGCGGTTGCCAAATTAATTTTTAATTCATGAAAATAATATAAGACAGCAGACAGCGTTGGTCAATAGCGTCGCGGGAATCATCCTACAATGTGTGGCTGGATACGTGGGTTTCGACATAAGCATTCTTGTCTATGCTTGCCGCGTGTCATCCCTAGGTGAAATTATTTTCGTTCGAGACCGTGCCAAGGTTATTTCCGCGTGGGGTACTCGTTTTTAGAGTAGGTACGCGTATAGATTTTAATCCGACATCTTGATGATGTATTGTGTTATTTTTAACGTCTTTTAATGGTGTTATCACAAGAATACTTTTTGACTTATGGGACCTAAGAGTCAATTTGATTCGAAAATAAGACAATAAATTTATTTTTTTTGAATTAAGGTTGATAACTTGATAATTTTTCCAGTGGCAAGGGGACAGAAAAAAAAAATCTCAATAACAGACGCCAAGATTAATATATATATATATATATATATATATATATAATTGATCTAAAATTCGGATGTGCATTGTATGTATGTATGCAGTTTATTGTCCGGTATGATCAAGAAATAATGATTTACAGACAGTCCATTTTTTTTAAGCTTTTGCATTACATAATGAATTCGCCCATAGGATGAAAACAAATTTTTAATAAAAAGTCATTCAACTTCGTTTTGAAACTAGATTCTTTCCCGGTGGCAAAGCATTGTACAGTTTTCGGCCGGCATATTTAGGAGCTTTTGATTTAAGTGTTAAAGTGTGCTTTGGCAGCACTAAAATACCCCATTTCTGGTGCAAGGTTGCTCCAAGTTGACTGGGGTCACTGAGGTCATAGATTCCTAATTGTATATAAACATAATACAGTTTAAGACATGGAAAAGGCACGATTTGAATTTAAAAAAAAAGGGACGACAAGAGTTCTTATAGAAAATCTCACTGCATGGATCGTGGCTTGCTCTCACCATTATCCACACCGCTTTTTTCTGGAGTTTAAATAATCTTGATGCTTTAGGTAAGTGTCCCCACACTGATACGCCATATTGCAGGTGAGAGTGGATGTAAGCAAAATACACCAACTTTACCGCCCTTTTTATTAATTTTCAACAGTTTAAGGCGACGAATTCATAGAGCACAGAGTTTAAGTCAACCAAAAATACACTTATAAGTCAACAAACCCAGTTTTATTCAGTAATATTGACTGTCAAATGTTAAATTTCGAGATCACTCGTCCCTCATGGCACCTTTACAAATATTTAATGACTAACACAATGCAATCGTGCAACATTCTAACACAATTCTAACACAGTGTCAACAAAAGGTAATGATCCACGCGAGAAACTTGCAGGATAGAGAACTAAATTTGATTATGGCAAGGGCACAATAATTTAATTGACCATCCACTACGTCGAGTCTGCTGCAGGGGTGTGTCAAAAAGATTGGACCAGTCACAGCTTTCATTGGCAACCATCTATGTGGTCGTTTTTTTTTTGGCATGAATCAGGATTGAAAATTTGAGAAAACCGATGCATTACACCAGCGCTGGTGGTGAATTGCTAGAAATTAATGGCGTACATTCTGGGCCGATGCCCCTTTAAAATGTTAACTCCCGAAAATTGACCAAAAATTGTTGATTTATTAACAGGCGTTAAAGGAATTATAATCTAAAAGCTTTTAAAGTGTAAAAGGAGTGATTTACAGTTTCAATATTTGGTAGCGAAAGAGTTAGCCAGTCTTTTTTTACCCAAATGTATAAATGTGTCAAAACTAAACATTTAAATAGTGTGATATTTTTATGAGAGATTGTTTTCGTTTGCATGATAAATAAAATTGGAGACGCTGAAAGTTCTTAGCGTTAATTTAAAGCCGCGAACAGAATAAATCTCTTAAAACATGTGCCCTGTACAAGTTTCTGTGCTCGTTTTCGACTTTTAATTTCACCCGCGGGAGCGTTTCGTGTCGGAAAAACTAAAAGTGCACTAATTTCGAAATCAGTTACGTGAATAAGTTTTCACTCAGATGCGAGTAAAAATATTGCATTATTTATATGACATTATTTTAAGATGGATTTCGCTTTGGGCGAAACAGTCTAGTCCGTGAGAGAAGATTCCAGCACAAGGACTGCTCCCCTGCATTGCTACAGTCTAGCCCGTGAGAGAAGATACCAGCACAAGGACTGCCCCTGCATTGCTACAGTCTAGCACGTGAGAGAAGATGGCAGCACAAGGACTGTCCTCTGCATTGCTACAGTCTAGCCCGTGAGAGAAGATACCAGCACAAGAACTGCCCCCAGCATTGCTACAGTCTAGCCCGTAAGAGAAGATACCAGCACAAGGACTGCCCCACAGCATTGCTACCAACGCAAAAATAAATTGCAATTATGATTTTAGTGCCAGAATTTCAAAATACCTATTTTATCAGCAAAATGATTCAAATTTTGTTAAAATAGGTAGACAAATTCTTATGAGCTCGAAAAACAAAAGATCTTGGCACGAAAAAAGCTTCGAGGCAAAAGAAAAAATTGTGGCTAGCAGCGGAGATGATTTGTTGTGTTTTTTAAAATGATAGTTGGTCCAAAAGTCACCCCAAAGCGACCGGTGGCACCTCTGACGGAAAATTATGTTCTCTCGCTGATCGTTCTCTCCTTGAATCGTATTTGCAGGCTCGAAAATAACGCTTCATCTTCTTTGAAAAGACTGAGGGGTTGGTTACGCAAGAGATGCAACAGGTGAGGGTGAACTGCAAGACGCTTGCCTTATCGAAGAAATTCGTTGATATAAATATGCCCATATGAATATGGAATCTCTTAAGTTTATATTCGCACGCGTCTAATTTAATGATCATATGCTAATTATGAAGGACTTTACCAGAGTAATTAAGTGTAGAGAAAAGCTCACTCTCTCACAATCAATTCTCTAACGAAACCAGAACTAAACTTGAGTCTATCATTAGCAAAAATGAATTCATTTTGCTATTTATCCTTAATGTATACAAAATTTAACAATATATTACCAACATAAATCAGTCTGTGCAAGCATCCACAAGCCCTATGGTTGACCTGAGTCTAAACGTAATGCTTTTATGTTGAATGCGTAATGCTGAAAAGCTTTAATATGATATGTAAATGGTTTAAATGTGATATGATTTTAAAGCCTTTTCCAATTGGTCAAATGAAAACCAAAAAGAGTATGGGTTTTTAACACAAAAAGGGGTTTCAATATAAAGGTAGAGGGTGTGGGGCTGTTTTAATCTTTTCGGGAAAAATATATTTATAACAGAATAAACTTCTCCGCTAAATTTTAGTTACCATAGAAGTCTAAAATTGAGTCAGGCCATGAGTGTTTTTTTTTTTATGGAAACCTAGTTTTCGGTGTCTATTAAAACCTCTTCCCCGAGGATTATCAATCGCCTGGATTTATTGGCGTTGCACGATGACGGGGGGGAGGGATTAAACCCGGCATTAACTTGACATCCAGCTTCCTCATCTAGAGGCTCTAGTGTGTCGACCGGAAGTCCGGCAAAACCTATACATCATGGCGCAGGGTATCGTTGAGAAGTGGAAGTCAAAATCCCCTCGACGGCCCGCGGTGAGCCAGGAGATCTACGAAGGCACGCACGGTTGGCCGTGATTTATAGCCGCCATTTTATATTGGATGCGTCAAGAGAGCAACAAGTGGAGGTGCCTGGTTATGCAAGCTTTGTGTGGAGGTGCCAGGTTGAAAAAGATGATTGATTGTATTGTTGTTTTACGCCGCACTGTTTTAACATCTGGCCATGCGGCACTGGTCTAATGGCATCGGTGAATGATAAAGATGATGATGAACCTAACCTAGCCGAGAAGGGAGTAGAGGAAACCCGGTGCTGGCACTTAGCCTACTCCTGTCGTAAAGCACCAAGGGGACCACCGGCTTAACATCCCTTCTAAAGGACGGTACAACGCAAACAGCAGGATTCCATGCTGTTGAGAGGTTGATAAGCAAGGCGAATGAAGTTGCTGAACTAACTTTCATCCCTCCAACCTCTCTCCTGAACAGAACTGGTCATGTGTTGTAAGCTGGACGTGGAGGTGCAATTTTTTTAAAGCTTAATGGTGGAGGTCCTAGGTTTTCGAGTTACAGGACTCAACTCGGAGGTTTTGACAATCAGAACGGTGAAAGTGGTAAGTTATTAAAACATGACAGTGGCAGTACCGCGTTACACAGTTCAATGGTAGATGTACCAGGATTTCACCCTTCAGTTGGAGTTTTTGCAATTACCCATCTATCTGGTTTCAAACTACCAATAAAAACGTACTGAAATTGCTGAAATCAACTCAAATTAATCACATCACTCTTATCTCTCACTACACAATCAGCAACTGCAAGCCGCAGCGGGTTGCACTACTAGTTACTAATAAAAAAACTGCAAGAGAGCGATGTATTGTGCAATTTGTAAGATTTCTTGATAGTAACTTATCAGGTATTATCATGCAACTTTAGAAAACACAAAATGTTCCTTCCGCTATTTTCGTATCCAGGCGATGGTTATTTAAGTTTTCAAAGTCTGTGGAGGAGCCGAGTTAGCTGATAATAGAGAAATTTGCAAAATTCGTAAATTTAAAGAAAACCTAAAGATAAATAGTCATAAAACCTAAAAACCAGAATAGAATCCTCTTTTTAAGTACAGAAATTTTTCAACACTTCACATAAACACGATAATAAAATTAAAAAAATGTAGTCTTCACTTTGATAACGAGTCAACGTAACAGCCGGTGTTGGGAAGGGGGTAGGGTGGGGGGGGGGAATCGATGTCTCTATGTGTTCCTCTGGTTTAATGGACCACGCTGAGAGCGAATAAAAGATGTCACGCCGATCGGGCGGTGGAAGCCAAGTGGATAAGTGAGCTTAATAATAGGCGGCCACAAATCACTCGACACGCTTTTATTAGGCGCAATGTGCCCGGGGAGTAATCAGGAAAAAAATAGGCGGGGGAAAAAAAGATTATGTATTTTCTAGATGACAGCTTTGTTGGAATAAATTATTTTAATTGGAATGTTAATTGTGGTGAGATGAGAAAAGGGGGAGGGTGAATTTGGAGAAAGTGGTAAGTAATTGTTATAGATTAACAACACTATATAACCGTCTCAAAAATTGATGTTTAAACGCGTTTGGGCATCAATTTTTGAGACGGTTATAGTGTTGTTAATAATTAAATTCCCCGCGTGTTGGAAGCGTTTGCAATTTAAATAAGATTTCATCCTAATTGTAATAGAGTCCACGAGTGAAAAATGCGAGTAGGTGTGGAAATATTAAAAACTCAGGTGCATTGGGTTTTCAAGTTTTCAAGTGGCACTAAAGGAGGATTTTTGTTCGATTCGTGTTTATCTGTTTGGGTATCAACTTTTTAACCCGTTTTACCCCCAACCCTTCGCATTATAGAAACAACAGAAATATAATTTATACATGAATTAAAATATAATCAAATATAAATGATATCATATGATGAATTGCAATACATTCGACAATTCGAAGCCCAATCAATCAATTCTGACAGCTGAAATGTTTCAGAGGTAAATATTAACTTTCCACTAGGGAGCTGAAACCAGCAAGCGATAAATAGAAGGGGAGCTGGACTGGAAAAATGTCTGAACGAACCGGGTTACGAACCCGAGACCTCCCAATTGCAGTTAGATCGCACATTTTGCCCGTTATAGCTCCCCTTCCAATTTGAATACTGAACATTTGTTTATTTTTTATAAGTAATTGTTAATAAAGGCATACACAATTGCCAAGATCTATCAAAAACAAAGCTACCATTCTTAACAGCACAGTTCCCAAATTTCTACTTAAATGTTGTTGTTTTAACTCTCACTATGTATCCAAACCCAATTAGTTATATAACTGGAACGTTATATCGCCGAATTTCCTTGGCTTCCATTTTATTTATATATTTTTTTGTATTGGGATGCTAAGTGTTTGGGCAGTCTTATATCCTCTGCCAAGAGCACTAGGTGACACCTACTCGCTTTCCCTTGTGCATGACTGTGTCACAATAGAGACTATATTTAGCATGCCAGTTGCATAATCAGATAATATCAACCAATTAATAGCATCGAATCGAGCTATTTTTCACTTGCTTCCGGTTGTGAAATTGACAAGAAAATTAAAAGAAATATGCACGGGGATCGAGTATAGCGCGTACATTGCTAGCTTAACAATACATTTTTACATTGCATATCGTGCCAGCAACATTTTTGGGATATTTCCATAGCTTTTCCTAGCTTACAATAGTGTGTTTTTTTTTTTTTTTTTTTTTTTTTTTATCAAAATTGGTACATTTAATATTTAAAGTGAGTCTGTTTTCCCTACCTTTCCCTAAGCGTTTATAAAAAAAGGTCTGAAATAATAAAAGGTCTTAGGGTTACAAGGAGTTTGTGACATTGTGGTTTTTAGACTCATGTCTACTTCATCTAACTTTAGCACTAGTTTAAAAAAAAAAATTGTAAATTGGGGTTTGAATGCTAAGTAAAGAACAACAAATTTTCCCAACGTTTCGTAACTTGTACCTGTTACTTTATCAAGGGTTAAAGCAGTTCTTGATAAAGTAACAGGTGCAAGTTACGGAACGTCAGGAAATTTAGTTGTTCTTCACTTAGCATTCAAAACCCAGTTTAAAAAGAGTTTATAAAAACTAGTGCCAAGGTCAGATAAAGTAGACATGAGTCTAAAAACCATACTAAAATCGCATGATAACCAAGTCTCATTGACTCGGGTACCCAGTTTAACAGCAGAAAACTGGCAAAACAGAGTGAGCTAACGCTAACAGAGTTACTTTACAAAGGTTTATCATGGTTTATGCATAAATTTCCTTTTGGCGCTATTCGCATCATGGAATTAAATCATTCACAACCCCATCCAGAGGGGTGCTGAAAATACCGAAATAGCATTCCGTTTAATTAACCCAGAGCAAGAAATGTCAGTCCTAGTTCTGGCTTTGGTGAAAACAGTCGAAGGGAAAACAACATCTGTTTAGTATTCATAGTATGGTATTGCTTTACGAAGATAAGATACACGGCTAAACAATTAATCTTGCATTATCTTCACAGAGTTGCCTTGTTAGGCTTAGGGGCTGTTCTGAGAGAATAATGTATTTGTTGTTTACATCAAGAAATTCAAAACAGTCGCGCAAATTATAGAAAATCAACCAAAAAATATTAAAAAACCAGAAAAATACTAGAAAGCTTCACACCTCAAAAAAACGACGGTTCAGAAAAGGTCGATTTTTTTCACAATCTGAATTAAGTAATTTGTGGTGTTTAACGACGCACTGTTTTGACAAAAAGTCTTGTGGCACTGGTCTAATGGCGTCGGTAAATAAATGGATGATGATGATGAATATGATAAACCTAACCTAGCCTAGAAGGTAGGACAGAAACTCGATGCCGGCACGAAGCGCATCATTAGGACCTCCGGCGTAACATCCCTTCCGAATCACGGTTTGTTGAGGCACTGACGACTGCTAAGCAAGGTGAGTAAAGCAGTTGTACCAACTTGTATCCATCCAACCTATCTCCCGAACAGAACTTGATCATGTGTATGATGGCCAGCAATCCAATACCTAACCCAGCGCAGTGTTGCTTAACTTCGGTGATCTCACTATAACCGGTGTTTCCAACACGCCAAACCGTTCGGTGGTCACCCATCCAATACCTGACACAGCGCAGAAAAACTCTTTGAACTGGATTTTGAATGCCAAGTGAAGAACAACGAATTTTTCAAACATTTTCAAAATTTACTTGACGCTAATCTTGATGCTCTGCAACGGGAGAATGCTTTACCGAGTTTTCCCTTCTAGGCTAGGTACGTTCTTCATAATCTTCATCATCAACCACTCGTTCACTGACGCCATTAGACCAGTGCCACAGAGCCCGTTGACAAAACAGAGTGTCGTTGACTAATTAATCAGGAATCCTTAACAATCAGACTCTCTCTAATATAATTGATATCCCATTCAAAATAAAACCTCAGCTATCAACACACCTTTCTTCCTAGCAAAATATTAAAATCGCACCATCACGAAGAGGAAAAGACTACATTAATTTCAAAAACTCATTTTGACAATTTCGCGCGTGTGTTTTATGACAGAGAGAGAAAGACCTAGAGAAAGTGGGCCAGTAATAAACGGCAACTATCGCCCCATCCCCGAACAGCTGATGAACGGGGCTCGCCCCCGCCAGATCACTATTTTTAAAACGTACGATTCGACGTCGCACGTCCCTGACTACATCAGAGCACGGAGTGCAGCGACGCAATTCGCAAACATTTTGGCTACCAAGACAAAGTGTATTCCACTGGGACTAAATTTGAGACAAGCTCTAAAGTCACTCGCTTCAGGTACTCAAGGCTGTTGCGAATGTACACGCCTGACAGTGTCAAAAATAAGATGATTCCCAAAGAAGTGCGACATAAATTCGTTGGAGACGTAGCGCATTTTTTATTGCGGCTGGATGCAAGATTCACACACCTATAAAATATCTATGCCAGAACTTAATTAAGAGTCTCGTCTATTGAGTGGGTGGAGGCACGATTCGAAAATATATTTTTTTTATTTTGAGAAAAAACGCGAAAAAACGGTGGGCAAAAATCTTGAAATAACCTTCGGGGGGAAAAGAGTGTCGATTCTATCTTCGCTAGCCGGATGTAGTTTTATTTTACATTGGTTATTATGTTTACGTTTTTAGTTAGTTCCGGAAATTGCTTCAATATATGCATTGCTTTGAGGGTAATTGATTAGTGGGGTTTGACGACGCATTTTTTTGACAACGGGGCCTGTGGCATTGTTATAATGGTATTGGTGAATGAGTGGATGATGATGAACTCAACCAAGCTTAGAAAGAAGATAAATAATCCGGTGTCGGCACGTAGCCTACTCCTGTCGAAGAGCACCAAGGAGACCACCGGCTTAACGTCCCTTCCGAAGGACGGTACAACTCGAACAGCAGGATTCCTCCACAAATCCATGTCATCGAGAGGTTGATAAGCAAGGCGAGTGAAGTTGCTGTTTTGACTTTCATCCCTCCAACCTCTCTCCGGAACAGAACTGGTCATGTGTTTAACTTCGGAAATCTCCTGAGAATCGGTGTTTCCAACACGCCAAACCATTCGGTGGTTACCCATCCAATACCTGACCAAGCGCAGTGTTGCCTTGAGCAATCTCACTAGAACCTGTGTTTCCAAAACGCCAAACCATTCGGTGTGTAATTGTTGTTTCATCTCAGAAACTAATTGAAAATATCATAAAGACAAATACTTTCACCGCGTGTGATCGCAATTGGTCTGGCGTGCAAGTGTGTGTGTGTATGCGTTGAAAAATTTGGCACCCACACAAAGAAAACATCACATTATAAAAATATCTAAAAATAAGCTAATTACAGAGCACAGAAAGAATGTAAAACGGTGTTTAACGTTTGTCCAAAACCCACGTGTAGTCACATGTAAATAATAAACGCAATTTGCTTACATTCAAGTAAGCAAAAAAAAAATCAATTATGCTCGCAAAAACCTTTTTTTTCACTTGTATTTGAAAAAGATGTTAAAAGTGAGTGTGCGTGTAGCGGCTGTTGCGACACAAGAATAACTGGCAGCGAGCCGTTAGGGTTTGTCCTCGCCATCATCACGTGACGACGACGCCGCGAATGTTTTAACTGATTTTTATGCTCCAGTTAGCGTCGCGACGTCGGCGTCGGCGTCGCTAGCTGACTCACCTGTCTCTCTCTTTTCCAGTGACGTAAGCACAAACGCTAATTGGCTGGGTCGCTGCAGTTGCTATGGCTTTGTGATGGGCGTTTGAAGAACATGTTCGGTTTGGTTATTCGCAAGGTAATCAAACTTAACGGTGGGTCATAGAGTTTATAGGCATGGCCAGAGGGCCAGCGTTAATGTTAATCTTTCTATCGAGGAAACATTGCAAGATTTGGCAATTATTGAATACTAGGGCTTTGAGTCGCGTTGTAGATGAGCGTAATTATATTACTTCTTGTTACTCCACTTTACAGCCCTATAAGATACAGCGACTTAAAGTTTACCCTTGTGTTACTCACCATAAGAGAGAACCAAAAAGAGACCCACTTTCCAGCCCGATTAGATATATAAGATATAGAGATTTCTTCTATATTACTTCATTTTTCTTTGGTTAGGGGTACCTATCCCTCATTATTTTTTCGGTTCTTTAATTTAACAAATACTTTTTCAAATGCTTTCTGTCAACATTTTTAAATGGAAACTATTTCAATCTTAGAATGTGTGTAGTTATTTAAATCTTTATTTTCAACAAAATCATGAAGCCGATAAATTTAATAAACGTGGCTGCTCCAAGTTCACAACATTTCTAAGGTGCCCTGCAAACTTCAACTAAATCGGTCAAACCATTGGGCCGATAAAGAAAAAATCACAAATCATAAATAACCAAACAATGAGTAACTTAGGATGAAATCTTATTTGAATAGCAAACGCCATTAATAGGTATTTTATTATTAACAACACTATAACCGTCTCAAAAATTTATGCCTAAACGCGGACTCGAACCCTGATCTCCACCTATCGTGGGTGTTGCTCTGAACCATTGAGCTACTTGGACACTGGCTTTAGGAGACGATTTTAGTGTATTTGATGAGAATGTCAGTTCTCCAAGGAGTATCTTTATCCCCGGGAAGCAAATTGAGCCTTCACTCGCTACGCACAGCGGGGGTGCAGACATCCATGCAGTCAAAGTGCAAGATAAACCCTTGTGAACGCTTTCTTAATCCTTAATCTGGCATCGGATTTACTGTCTTGAGAAGCACAGCGATTCTGAGAAGGAGCGACGACGCAGTACCTTCTGTCATCGTGCGTTGGAACGCCGACCTACTCCTGTATACACAAACCCAGTTCTGAGAGAAAATACCTCGAGTGTGACAAGCTAGTTTCCTAACGCAAACTATAATAATGTGTAGCAAACTATCAAAAGCGTTGTCAAGACTTCTGTGGTAACAGCCAATCTTAATTTCGTTGACAAATACTCTGGATTTAACTCATTTATGTAGTACTGATACCCGTGAAATACTGGTATCCGTGAGCCAAACGTTTCAAAACAGGTCTTATGTTAGCTCCTCATTTGGATAAAAACGTATGTAAATGATAGAGTGGGTTATTTGGTGTTTAACGACGCACTTGGTTTGACACTGAGCTTTTGTATAAGGTATTCATAAACAAAAAATCCGTAGAAAAACAAATTTTGTCTTACTCGAGACTAGGACCGCAAAGGGGACAGAAAACAGAAGTACGAGCTTCCAGCCTCCTTGGTCTTAATGTATCCTCAAAGGAATTGCAATTTTGATCCTAACAAAATCAAAGCTACCGGTCACGAGTCATATGAAACCGTGACCCAAGATGGATCGAGAATGCACGAAAGATTATCATCTTTGAACTTCAAATTAAATATTTCCTCGTGAAACGTGCCGTGTCGATTAACGGCTTCAACATCCTCAACAACTTCATCCACTGAAAATTAATTTTAAAAAAATAATACATCTCAGGGAGGCAGGCTACAAGGATTTAATTCGAACTTGAATGTCTATGATATATTTCACTAACGCAGACTCTGAAGGTAGCTGACAAACCAGAGGCCCATCGAGTCACGGAATTCCTTTAAGCAACCGGCATCGAAACATCTTTTTAAACCGACGCATTTAGCTGCATTTCGGTCCTCGATCTTCTTCTTAGGTCTAATTTAATTGAATCTAACTTGGCACGCTATCATTTCGGGGGGTAGAGAGAGAGAGAGAGATCGGGGGAAAAGAGTCGGCATTCAGCCCGCGTCAAGTATGAATTTTTGGTAATGAGATAATGAAACAGGTGCTGCTTGCCGTAGTGAGTACGCTTAGGCGAAAAACAACAAACAACATTTGAATTATTCGCCCGCAACGACGCCCTAAGTGACCAACGAAACGCCATGCATATAAATTTTAACGCTAGCGCAATTGAAATAATTTGCATCTGTAGTAATATCCATGAGTAATATAAATAAAAAAAATGTGAGACTATTTTTGTAATTTGTACTCGTTATTTGCGTAGCGCGCACTTTACGTGTAAAATTATATTTATGGACTTGGATGGAGAATCTGTAATGTCTTCGCCTGGTGGCGACAAAACTTCACTGCTTTTCAGAATTGGTTTTTGGCAAAAACATGTTTGGATCTGGTTGATTTTGTGTGGAAAAAACGGGTATAATTCAACGTGGGTTCAGTGATCGGTAAAGTCACAAGTCTTGCAAGAGATATTAAAGTCTTGAAATAATATGTTTCTCAGCGCAAGTCTTTTTGTTTTACACGTTACGCCAGAGTCCCGGCGCTAATGTGTTACATCGGAGTTGACAAGCCGGCAAGACGTAGTACCGGTGGTGACCACCCGATGGCGCTTGAGGCCGTACTTTTTAACATATATCTCTGCGATTAAATAATTATAAATCAAAATATCGGTGCATGTTTATCAATCGTTGAGGTTAGCATTAAAAAAAAGAGTAATTGTGAATAAGCTCTCTCAAATAAGTGTAATCTGAGAGAAATAACGAATTGAAAGTGGAAACGATGGTAACTCCATCTCTAGTCTACCTCAATTTTCGTCGGTACAGTAGCTATTTTTCAGGAAGGCAGTTTAACATTAGCGCTGAAACAACCAAGTGTTTCATAATACCAGAAAAGTTGCATTAAAAATCTTATACAAAACAATTGACTGAGCCTTTGGGCCAATATGAACACAACATATTGTTGAGAATTGTTGTCTACAAAATGATTTTCACCCTGCAGGTCGATCTTCTTTTTTTTCATTGATTTAATTTAATCAAGTTAAATATTTTACAAAATATTTATAAAGGAAGTAAAATGTTAGTGAATACCCACATAGACCTCATGGCTTGTGTGTGCGGGAAAGGTACGAAAATTGCTTATTAACTTGCTAACATTGACTTTCATTTACTTTAAACTTAACGAGTTTTCCGCTGTAATTCATTCAATTGTTTGGCGCCCAATGAATGTTATTTGTTTTTGCAAGAAGTTAAAGATGAAATACCTGCTGATGAGGTGCTATAGCTTTCGACGCCAGTGGGTTGATTCCCTCTCGCAAGGAGAAGTCATTTGCTGGAAAGAAGAAACGTCTATTAAAACATGTAATGTTAAGGCTACAAAGAACAGGATTGACGTTCAGGCAAACATGGCGGCGATTCCATCTGTTTTCAAGGTTTCAATTTCTCAGGGTTTTTCCCCAAGGCCAGAGTTGGAATTTCCCATACAAGAGTTTTGGCTGAATTTTCTTCCCACAGCCGAGTTGGAATGTCCCATCCAAGAGTTTTGGTTCCTAGTGATGCCAAAGTCCCGCTCATGTTCTTCCCTCAAAAGCGCAAACACTATCAAGAAAACCACTGGTGAGTGCTTTTGCGAGAAGAGCCGGGGCAAAAATCATAAATCGCGTCACTGTCGTTGTCAATTCGATATCACTTAATGCTAATTTTAAGGTTTTTAAAGACAAAACAAGCTCGATTAAGGACATAACTAAAAAAGAAACATCTCAAACTAGTAAAGTTTTCTCGCAATTGGCAGAAACAGGAAAATTTCAGGAAAATGTTGCACGAAAATTGGCAGGAAAATGAGTTCCCATACGCGGAACAAAGCCCCAGACCTGAGCTTATTGCTTGTTAACCGAACGGGAACAATATTTTGTGAGGGCGATAAAATATCTGATTAGCTGATTTTGAAGCCATTGCGTTAAACAGAATATTTGTTTTGCAACCTCTTTATTAAAATATCAGTAGTTATAAAATCAGCATAGGCAAGTTATTCTCCCCATCTTTGTAAGTGTACCAAAACAAACGGCATTTAACATTAAAGAAACCATCCTGCCTGACTATTAGTTATCGACAATACTAGAGGCATCAACTTCTCATCAGGCTCGCTCCTCGGCAAGCATCCTAACGACACACGTCTTCGTTTTTAATGAACCCAATCGCGAGAGGAAGGGAGAGAGTGATGGGTGGGAAATAATTCCGCTCGTCGACGCCATTCATCATGGCGTGAATTCCCGTGATCCGGGGCGAGAAATGCGTGGAAAAACGCACGCGGATCAAGTATAGTGCGTGCATTGCTAGCTTACCACAAAACTAGATAACTCATTTTTATATTGCATGTCGCATACAAAAATTTTTAGATATTTCCATAACTTTTCCTATCGTGCAATAGTTTATTGTTTCAAAATTGGTACTTTTAATATTTTAAGTGAGTCTATTGTCCCTACTTTAAAAGGTCTTAGGGTAACAAAAGTTTGGGACATTATGGTTTTTAGACTCATGTCTACTTCATCTTACTTTAGCACAAGTTTTGACAAACGGGTTTTGAATGCTAAGTGAAGAACAACTAAATTTCCAAACTTTTCGTAACTTCCTGTAACTTCAAGTGTTAAAGCAGTCCTGAGAATTTTCAGATAACAAAAGAACCGCAAAAATTATAATAACTACCTAGGTAAGGCATCCTAAATGAATCGAACTAAAATAATCAAGGTCAATAATTAAAAAACTAGCATATTTTGTAAATTCAAAAATATGACACGGAAAATTTGTCGTTTTTTTACTACCCAACCAATTGTGTGTGGGAAAAGTTTAAGACGTGATAATTCCACCCATTCACCACTCGAGGCTTGCTGACAAGAACACGATCTAGCTGTGTTGAGAGGCGTTTCGAAAGACAGTGACGTTCAGGAAGGGTTCTTAACGTACGGGAAGACGGACGGCTTCGAAAGCACTGGAGCACAGCCATCCAAGTCTCGCGAGGAATATTTTTAATGGCACCCAATAACAACTTCCGCTCCAACACTTTATGTAGAACGAGAGAAAATTATGTGCATAAAATAATTATAAGCGAGTTGGTGACTTTTGAAATTCAAAGCTTTTCCAGCGAGATGGTTAATTTATTTTGCGACTTTTATGAAACTCGTCTGTTATTGGTGAAAAGGGTCTTTGGGACTGCAAAGAAAAATATGTATAGGTGCAAGAGTGGAGGTGGTGTACTTCGAAGAAAGTTTGAAATCAAGTGCTCTTCAGGGAGTTTCAAAGACGTGGAGTACCTATCCCCCTAATGTATAAATGAGGCTGTGGAAATTTGTTCAGTGAATTTAAATCGTGAAGATTATCAGATGCCTGCATGAGCTCTGGTCTTCCGTAACCGGAAGACACGATGCCATAATAAGCCATGCTGATCCGCTTTAGTTAGTTCGATAGACCAACGGTAAGAGACGGTGACTTACTAAAAACAAATTATCCATAAAAACTGTCCAAATGGCCGTGACGGGTCACCCATTCAATAAAAAACACAGCGCAGTGTTGCTTAACTTCGATTGTCTAAATCAATTCGGCGACTGAAAATAACCCCACAAACTGATATGAGTAAGTACACATACAAGTACTATGCTATATTTGTATGTAAGTAGGTACTTACTTATAAGTATATCATAAGAACACATATTTTTAAAACGCATATTTTAAACAGCAGACGTCATATTTTCGAAGAGTTACTGAGGTTAACTTTATAATTTATGCTGAATACGCTTCAAATTTAAAAAAAACTTCCGGTTAAGATGAAAATAGGAGAATCGAATTGGATATGACCATAGAGACGAGTTTTGTTCGCAAGTTATCTTTTTAATCGGGCATTTCAGTACTGCCCAAATTTCAGTCCATTTTACACCCTTACAGGCTGCATGAAGCTAGTTGTACACCCCTGTTTAGATCAGCCCTTGACATATCGTGTCTGGAGTACGCTGAACCCAAGGGGTGCTAGCGTGACAGATGTGTCTCTCACGACTCCTCATTTTTTCTTTGAAAAGTGGAAAACGCGAGAACGCATTCATGACGACCCTGCGCATATCATCACGCACTATAACACTTGCCTGTTACGACCACGCGAATGTTTCTTTTTTTTTGCACCAGCGCTGGCGCCATAGTATCGTCTGGTTCTGAACTCGAGGTCATGACCTTGTGCATCTGATAGGGGACCCGTTTATGACCTTATTCATGACCTAACTCGTGACCTTGCTCGTGACATTACGCATGGCCTTGCTCATGATTATTTATTTATTTATTTTGTGGTGTTTAACGACGCACGTTTTTGACATATGGCCAAGCGGAACTGGTCAAATGGCGTCGGTGAATGAGTGGATGATGATGAACCTAACCTAGCCTAGAAGGGAGGAGGGGAAACCCGGTGCCGGCATGTAGCCTACTCCTGTCGAAGAGCACCAAGGGGACCACCGACTTAACGTCTCTTCCGAAGGACGGTACAACTCGAACAGCAGGATTCCTCCACAAATCCGTGCTGTCTAAAGGTTGAAAAGCAAGGCTAGTGAAGTTGCTGTACTAACTTTCGTCCCTCCAACCTCTCTCCCGAACAGAACTGGTCATGTGTGTGATGGTTTGCTCATGATTTACTCACGTCCTAAGGCATGCATTTGTGGACTAACCCATCCTAACGTAGAATAACCTAACCTAACCTAACCTAATCCTAACCTAACCTAGACTTAACGAAGAGACAGAACGTGGTAGTCAAGATTTTTTAAACCTTGCCTCACCTATAAGGCAACGGGCACTGTTTGAAGCTAGCTTTTTAAAACATGAAAGAAAATGCAAATCAATTTCTTTACTGATAGTGATAATTAACTGCTTTCTTAGTGGGTGTCAAGGCGAAGAATTCTGAAGTTTTAAGTTTTTCTTGTAACTCACGTAGTTTAGGGCATTTAGGTGTGCCGGTAATGTGCAAAAGTCACCGACAAATAAATTTTATCAATGCCAAGTCTCATTTCACATGGCAAAGCAAAGGAAACTAGTAAAACAGAATGAGTCTTAGGGGTCTACCAACTCAGAGACGATTTAACCTCACGATTTCAAACGACTTATTCCGTCTTAAAAATTGCATTTCATATTGGGATGAAATCTTCTTTAAATTGCAAACGCTTGCAATGCGCGGGGTATTTTATTATTAACAACACTATAACCGTCTCATTAAATACACTAAAATCGTCTCAAAATGCGAGTGTCCAAATAGCTCAATGGTTTAGAGCAACACCCGCGATAGGTGGAGATCAGGGTTCGAGTCCCCGTTTGGGCCGGCCATTTTTGAGACGGTTATAGTGTTGTTAATAATAAAATACCCTTGCATTTCTTAGATTGTTATTATTTTATGGTTCAACGAGCAATGTGGCGTATGTCATCGGTTATGATGTAGCTATTTTTTCAGTTCACTGTTGGCCCCCAGAATGACCGGAAAAACCAGAAAAGAATTTTCTCCCATTGAACGAAGTCTAGTCAAGCTCCATACGTTCACAATTTATTTTACACCCCACTTTAAGCTTCAACATCTTTGTGTCAGTGGCTTGAATGTCCAGAGAGTATGTGTACATTGGCATGTATTATCGGCCATCAGGTTTGAACATGTTGAAAGATGTGGACATTCACACGTGTTGGTTTTATTTTAGTTTTAGTTTTATTATTATTATGCTAAAAAGGACCGTACAGACTTTTAGCTGCAATACTACAAGTTTAAAAGATTTTGATTTATCGTAAGTATTCAGATAAAACACATGTGCAGAGTAGCCCAAAAGCGAAGATCAAAAATAAACATTGTTTTTCTCCTCGTTTTGGCGACCATACGCGTTCAACAGAAAGAAAACAGAAAATAAAAAAAGACACCCGAAGAGAATGAGCAAAGACGTAAAAATAATAGTGATATTTTTAATAATTCAACCGAATAGACTGCTCAGTCACGAATAATAAATCGGCGGGCGTCGGGCGTCAGGCGTCGCCTTGGTGAAAAAGCGTCGGTCCATAGTGTTGCCGTGTAGCTTATCTATCGCCATGATCTTTCGCGAGACGCCTACTTGATCACGAGTCGCGCAGCTCTCGCTTATCAAGCTAACGAACGAAATTTAAAACACATTTGTGATGTTTAACGACGCGTTTTTTAACACCGGGTTATGTGGCTCTGGTTAAAAGTCGGTGGTTAATAGGTGAGGACAAACGTTTTCTAGCCTAGAAGTGAGAGAGCGATGCCGGAACAACTAGAAAAGCAAAATTAGTTCATTAACCCTTGCTGTAGAGAGGTTAGTACTAAATATTAGCTCACGTCTGACAGCACTGGATCCTCTTTATCAAAATAATTTTCCTGCACTTTCCAACTCAAACTAAAATGAAAAGCTGACTATTAATTATTTTGTAAGATAGTCTCTCAAAATAGATGTAAGACATATTCGAGGTCATGAGAATCACCAATGAATTGTTTGAGTGCTGTTTGGTCGATCATTTCTTATCCTGAAAGTACTACGTATTCCCTTTACAGCAGCTGATCCCAAGTACCGAAGTTAAGCAACACTGCACTGGGTCAGGTATTGGATGGGTGACCACCGAACGGTTTGGCGTGTTGGAAACACCGGTCCTCGTGAGACCACTGACGTTAAGCAACACTGCGGTATATCATATATTGGATGGATGACCAAAGTATTCATGTCCAGTTGTGTCTGGGAGAGAGGCTGGAGAGATAACAAATCAATTTCAATCGGTAATGTTTGTTGGGTAAAACAAGGGGTCTCACACCAATTTTAGAAAGGTATCTCATTAAGCCAAAGAAGTCATGAAGAAGTCGAGAAGAATTCAAGAGACATATTAACAAGAAAACATGCATCAAGTAGGCCTAGATCTTACGTCTGACGAAACTACCATATGGCGTGTAGGGGGAGGGGGAGGGAGGCTTAAAACGACGCTTCGCGACGCCTGAAAAATCGACGCCTACATTCCTGGCCTGGGAATAGTTGTGTCTAGTTGCAGTTATGAGCGCATGGATTATTTGATTGCCAAGAAGAAGCAGCCCGTGAGTCTGTACTTCTATAAAATAGCTGAAAGTACTGAGATGTTCTGACAGAAGCTACATAGCGGCTATGTTTGATAGTAATAGAGGATAGGAATTACCAGAAATGTGCCATAGCTGAAAAACTTATTATTTTAACGGTAATGACTTATTATATTTGCTCGTTAGACGCCTGGTTATTTAAATTTAACAAGACATGATTTAGAATCTGACGACGACGATGTGAGAAATGTTAAAGAAAATTCCGATTTTCACAGACATAATCGTGAAAGCTTGTGTAAGTTGGAATTAAAAATATATATAATAATAATGCATGGTGATTTCTTTGGTAACTAATTTGTTTATTCTCATTTCAAAATAGAAAAAAAAATTAGTAAATTATATGAAAAAAAAACATCTTACTGGCGCACAGATTTGAAGACCTTCCAAATAGCCAGGAATGTTCGCTTTATCTATTCTTAGGTAAATGACACTTACCCTCCTACACTGGGTAACCTTCAAAATATTCGCTCTAAAGGACAAACGGTAAATAAACGACGGGTTTGCAAGAAAAAAAAACGACAAAAACAAAAAACTTAGGTTAAAAACGGCGCCCTCGGAAATGCTTCCAAAACATCTTGAAACAGTAAAGTTTGGCCGTTTGGCTGCGTGGCTGTTTTAGTAAAATTAAAAGGCCATGTCTTTAAGATGGTAAAACGTTAATTGGCCATAAGATTGGGTTATTCATTCTGAAATTGCCTCAGCGCAGCTTGTTTACATGGTTTTATCGCTAAGTTTATGATAATGCGGGGGAGAATTAATAGACGCCCACGGCAGAATAGGGTCGACAAAATATGCTCAGGATTCATTTGATTTGGCATGTTTAGCATATTCTACAAATTAGCAATCGATTTTTTTTCGGTTTTGATTTCTTATGGATATTGCAAACCGTCCCTTAGTAAGTTAACAATAAAACTCAGAAAAAGCAAAATAAACAAAAAACGCTGAAGTTTCTAGGGTTTTTTTTAATTGTATAT
This sequence comes from Protonemura montana, assembly GCA_947568835.1. Classification (NCBI taxonomy): domain Eukaryota; kingdom Metazoa; phylum Arthropoda; class Insecta; order Plecoptera; family Nemouridae; genus Protonemura; species Protonemura montana. The sequence goes on from OX387608.1 coordinate 6,147,504, forward strand.
AAAAGTGTTTAAGGCCTACCCGTTATTTTATTATTATCAATACTATAACCGTCTAAAAAATTAATGCCCAAACGTGGCATTCTCATTAAATACACTAAATTCGTCTTAAAAAGTCAGTGTCCAAGTAGCTCAATGGGTTAGAGCGACACCCGCGATAGATGGAGATCGGAGTTTGAGTCCCCGTATGGGCATCAATTTTTGAGACGGTTACTGTGTTGATAATAATAAAATACCATTGCATTTCATAGATTGTTATTATTTTATGGTTCAACGAGCAATGTGGCGTATTGCAAGCGTTTGCAATTTAAATCAGATTTCACCTAAAGGCGTAACCTTTAGTTCACCTGTGTGTAAATAGAATTTTACATGGCTTCAGCGAAATATCGAGCGACAATAATTATAATTAAAATTAACCTAGCATCGAAGGGAGGGCAATCTCGGCCCCACATGACCTATAATTTCCCCAGTTGTTGGATAAGTGGAAAAGCTCAACCCCGACAACTTCATTACTGAAAAGAACTAGCCATCTATAATGGTGGTCACCCATCTAAAAACTGGGTGAACACAATGTTGCTTAACTTCAGTGTTCTAACGAGAACCGTTATTACTTAACACGGCAAACCGTTCGGTCATTATATCTCACCGACAGCAGAAAAACTACGAGCAGCCTAGCAAACAATACCTTTAAAGCTTTCAGTGACTTTAAAACCGTAGGCAGGGTCTATTTGTACGGGTAACAAGACAAAAAAACTGTCGAAATCATACCGCCAATGACGTTACAAATACGTCACTAACTGTTTAGATAAGTTTCTTCCCCAGTTTTGAGAGTGACGCATCGCTAAAACATTAAAATTGCATCTAAAACAATCTAAAAATAGTCCGTTACGTTGCCGAAGATATCGGGCCCTGACTTTGTAGAGGGATGAGAGGAAGGGGAGGTGTGGAGGGGAGTTCCACTCATTCATGAACATGGCCGACATGTTTATAAATCTGTAGCCTAATTGGGTGAATATTTACCACGCGACATCAAAAGGGTGGCCATTTTGAGATGTGAGAAGGTTGATTTCTTTAATAATAACCTTAAAGACATGTCTTAGTTGAGGTTACTACCCTTAAAGTGGGGAATAGTTCAAAACTACGGCTTTTAATACAGCTTGGTACGGCGACAATCCAATCCACCAATCCATAAGTATTGACAATCAAGATTTTTAAGACAAACTGGCATGGCGACAGAATCAATCCATAAGTATTGACAACCAAGGTTTTTATGGTAAACTGACACTGGCATGAATCCGCAAGTATTGGCAATCCAAAAATATTCGCAACCACGGTTCCTTACACAGATTGAAAAGGCGATAATTCAATCCACAAATCCGCAAGTATTGACAACAACGATATTTAAGGCAAATTGGCAAGGCGACGAAACGTGGATTGGGACCATATCGTGGGTATAGTGCTTTCAGATGGTCACAACAATGGAGTATTTGACATTCCAAAAAATCTGAAAAAAAATAAAATCGTTTATACAATTGGCTAGCGGCAAATCGCTTTGCTCAGCGCCGAAAGAAATATCGATGCTATTTCCGAATCTTTAGATAGTTAGTCGTTGCCACTGAGACGAACAGGTGCTGAAGACACAATCATCTTTAGCAGTTGGTAAGAGAGTCTGTTTTTGTTTCTTTCACTTTGATGGCTTTTTTTATTAGAAGTTTCATCACCTTTGGCCGCGACCAACAGAATATCGCCGTCAAATAAGATTGAGAAATCAAGTGTTTTGTGGGAACGGCAAGTGATCTTAGGGTAAAAGAATTTAAAGATTGATCGGGGTGAGAGTCTACGAAAAAGAGAGGAATGCCAGACAGACAAAAGAGTTGGTATAAATAGAATATTTTGGATTGAAAGAGAATGTGATTCTCGGTGAACAATCTCAAGTTCAACTCGTAGTAACGATGATGACCACAAGATGGCGCTTGCGGCCGTATTTTGTTAACAAACCTCTACAATTAAATAATTACGGTTCTAAATATCGATACATTTCGATCAATCGTTGAGGTTAGCATTAATACAGATAAATTGAGAGAAAACCAGTAATAAATGTGAGTAATCTGCGATAACGAAATTAAGTTTTGTAACATTTGAAAAGACGGTGGCTCCATCTCTAAGCGACCACCATTTCTGTCGGTAAAGTAGTTATCGGTCGGTAATTTTCGTAAAATGACAGTTTAAAATCAGCGCTGTGACTCTGACTTAACCAGAAACTCAATGCCGTTACAATACAAACACCGAGAAAAGCTCAAAGAAAGTTGAGAAAAGATTGCGGATTGTCTGTCGTTACAGCTAAATCAAATTGCATAAATATTTGACATTGGTTTGCAGAATGAATGGGAAAAAAACAGAATCTAGCAAAGGGTTGTGGTCTATTTTTTCTTCGTGTTGAATTTTCAAGTTTCTAGCTAGACGCACTGAGAAGAAAAGTACAGAGGGTCCATTGAATTCAAGACTGCCGGACGAAACGATTTCACAGAAGAAAATTTTCAATTCAAAAGCTGCTGCAAACAACAAACACTTAGTAATGCTAAGAAATTGAAAGAAAATAATCATAAATAAAAAAAATGTGTGCACATTTTGCGCTCGAAAATATCGCCTTGAGTCTTTAGATTATTATTTTCAGATGCGCAGAATGTCTTAATCAACATACAAGGGGACATATATGAGTTATAATTACTGTATACAATGAAAGATTTATCATTTTTACTTTGAATATATGAGACCAATCCAAATAAAAAATTCCAACACCGAAATAATAAATTACGTTTTTAGACCTATTTTTACTGTCATCGTATATGATTTAAGATTCCATATCCTCTCCGTAAAAAAAAAACAAAGAAAATACAATTTCCCATCCCTGCTGTCACTGTAAAACGTAACTGTCAAATTTTAAGCCTCCATTTGAAACTTGCCCTCACTAACATTCCCCCGAACGGTCGCGTAAGACTCCTTGCTTGCTTTAGAAATTCCTCCGACTGCACATACGCACAACGGACATAAAATTCGGTCGCTATTTCCCGGTGATTTAAAGCAAACATAAAAACTCTGCACAACCATACTAACAACGTGAAAACATAAATAACCAATGCAATTTCTTCAGACATTTCGATGCGTTTTACCGTAGCCAAATGGTAGCAAACATATTTAACTATTACAGCCCAGTTTCTTCCAATTGACAACTGTAGAATTGTACAGCAGGAATTCAAATTCCTTCTTTTTGCTGTTCATACTTTAGTTACTGCAGCGCCACCACAGAAATTCGATTGATCAGTAAAATAAAGAATTATGAGTGTCACATTATTGGACAGCACCATTAAAATTTGGTTATCTTTCATTTAAAAATGAAAACTACAACTGGCTATGTGTTTCGTTAGAATATGCTATTGGATTTCACACACTGATTTCAAATAACCTGCATAGAGCATAGGATCCAGCCAGCTGATCTCAAACATCCTGGATAGAGCATAGAATCCTGCCAGCTGATCTCAAATAACCTGGATAGAGCATAGGATCCAGCCAGCTGGTCTAAAATAACCTGGATAGAGCATAGGATCCAGCCAGCTGATCTCAAATAACCTGGATAGAGCATAGGATCCAGCCAGCTGATCTCAAATAACCTGGATAGAGCATAGGATCCAGCCAGCTGATCTCAAACAACCTGGATAGAGCATAGGATCCAGCCAGCTGATCTCAAATAACCTGGATAGAGCATAGGATCCAGCCAGCTGGTCTAAAATAACCTGGATAGAGCATAGGATCCAGATAGCTGATCTCAAATAACCTATATTATACAAGCTCAGACTCTCACTAAGCCTATGTACTAAATTTTACACCGTAATTTTAATGTGGTCGGCCATTTTAACCATACCGATGAAGCAATCGCAAGAGCAGACGATGGGCGCACCCGAAACCGTAAAACCGTTGGGTCTTTACTCGTAACAGATGCTCTCTAGTGGGCGAGATGAACCGTTTGAAAGGTCAGTAATGAAATGCACCGAGTGCATTTTGCAACATGCTTTGTGTGTGTTTGCATTTTGGTAGGAAGTGCATTCTAGCTGAGGCGGGGGCGTTACGAGATGAGTCAAACGGAATGCAGTTGTTAAAGTTCGCCATATCCCAGTGACTCAATTGTGAAGAGGAAAATTGGTTGGGAAATTTTGGAAAAGTTGGCCTCGAGGCCAAGGCACAATCACAGAGCAGAGTTTAGGCTCAACCCCCATACATTTTGGGATAAAGTTGTTATCATGATGGTAACAATCTCTGGAAATTTGGAAAAACAGCCCGTGATTGGCTGATCATTTTTTAACTCCTGGGATTAACTTCTGCTCAGCTTTGTTTTACCGGCCTCTGAAACTAGCAAGCGGTTGTGCATTTCTTAAGGGCGTCGAAAACTGATATTGGTAAAGTAAAATCACAGAATTTTTACAAAACATCGGAAAAATTTAGAAGATTTTCACAAAAATCACGGTTTTTTGAAAACTTGTGTAAAATAAAGTGATTTAAAAGTCCATAAATGTAAAAAAAAATAGCCATAAATTTGAATCGAATCACCTGTTTTCAATCCAATAAACCAGTTGAAAAATGAAGACGTGCCCAAGGAGGTCTTCACAGTCGACTGACCGCTCTGAGATGGATCGGTGGAGACGATGATGAATCTCCGCGAGGGTCGCGACGCGGGAAACCAACGTGTTAGCCAAAGTAGCATACTTAAATAATCTAATAACGGCCGGCTATTTGGAAAGGTCTAGCTCATTTATGTGTCAACTGTCTCATTAAATCATTAATTTTTAAAAATTATGCTGCCACTGAGATTTTAATTTCGGACAGCTATGTGGTTGAGTTCTAAAGAAATTCGTGCTGATTTGATAATAGTTTCAAATAAAAAAAATAAAAATTGATATTTGTCCAATCGAATTTCAATCAACATATATACCTTTAAATAACGACAGCTCATTTAAAATACTTTTAAACTATTTTATATTTTTAATAATTTCTTAAAAGTTGAATATATATTAAAATATATTTGGAGTAGGCACGACAAGGGTGCAAATATCAATAACGTAACTAAACAAAAAAAGACTGGAAACTTCTCCAGAAAATTGGATTAAAACTGACTTACAAAGTATTTTCCTGGTACGACTTGAGGAAGCGTTGTGAAGGAAAAAAAGTGGGTGGGCGCCAATTGTAAGGGAAATATATGAGTGAAGATTTGTCAATTTTTTTTGTAGGGAATGGAGAGTAAGATTTTACTTAAAATTACGAATCTTGTCTGGAATTTTTGTTATTAATATCGCTACTGTAAGAAAACTCAAAAACAATCTTGAACATAACAATTCCCCATTGATTTAAAAGATTCATCCCGGTATTTCGAACTCTCGAGAAACCGCCAGCATCACTCCTCCTTCGTCGAAACGGGTGACAGGATTGCTTACACTTCTAACTTCAAGGACAATGCACAGCTATTTATTTACACAATACGTAAATAGCTGCCAGTTACCACCGCTGGTTTGTGGGTCAGCCAAGATTTCTGTTCTTAAATGCACCAGTTTTTCTAAACAATAATATGTCGCTCGCGAAGACACCGCAGTCTTCTTCGTCCGCGACACACAAAACAAGCAAAACTTCAAGGATTTTTCCATTTTAAGATTCTTAGCCAACAAGATTTGCAATAGATGGACAAAAAAAAGCAACGGATATTTGTGAACGATGGTAACGACATTACTCATCATTTGTTACGTCTTCGCATCCTCATTAGTTAAAATGTCATGACTTGAAAATTTCATTTCCAAATAATTGGGACACACAACTTTCAATAAATAAACATTTTTTTCTACACCATGGTTTAGATCCTACGTAATTACGTAAACATTCAAAAAAGTTATCGTTTTGATATGATTATTGATTTATTATTGTGTTTCACGACGCACTGTTTTGACAACGTGCCCTGTGGCACTTGTCTAATGGCGTCGGAGAATGAAAAAATGATCATGAACCTTACCTAGCCTAGAAGGGAGGAGGGGAAACCCGATGCCGGCACGTAGCCTACTCCTGTCGAAGAGCACCAAGGCCATCGGCTAAACGTCCCTTCCGAAGGACGGTACAACGCGAACAGCAGGATTCCTCTACAAATCCATGCTGTCGAGAGGTTAATAAGCAAGGCAAATGAGTTGCTGTACTAACTTTCATCCCTCCAACCTCTCTCCCAAACTGAACTGGTCAATATTTTAACCCCTAGCTCTAAGATTTAACGATATGCGATTGAAGGCGATTGAAAAGGTTTTGATTAGGTTTTGTCAAGAATGGTATCATTGCAGGTGCTAGGCATGGCAAGAATAAATTTAGTACACAATAGAAATCAATTGTTTAATTGATCTATGAAAACAATTGAAATCTATTGAATTAAAACTTTTACTGTCGCAATTAACAATAATCCCCATCAAAAACAGCAGTACCTATCTGTGCAAATAAAAGGCGAATGCTTATTTGATTTTTGAGAGACAAGTTTAAATTTTAAATCATTAAACAAATTAAGATATTCCTGAATACATTGCACAAATTTTCTAAAAATCAAAACTGTTTTCGTGATGGAAATACAGAATCTTTACTTGGATGCTGCTAAGCCTACGACCGACGCCACCAAGGGATAAAGAAAAAGAAAATTACCGAAAAAAATATGCTAAGAAAGCCTAAAAAGAAAGCAGGCAGCCAACTCGACGGAAGATGAAGCCAAAATTGTGTCTCTACCCATACAAAAAAAAAAATAATAATAATAAATTTATGTCTTTCCTATAAATTCTTAGACGTCCAAAGAGCATCACTCGCCCACCAGTCATGACCACGCTAATAATTTCCCCTCCGATCGACGCCACGCAACGACGCCCGACGGCGCGACGTCGTCCATGCGTCACATCTACCTGTTGCACGCGTCGATGAGGTCGCCGCGACGCTGAAAGGGATGCGTCAGAAGGGCAACGTCATGGCCGAACATGCCATGACCATCACGCACCTGTCCTGATCTACACCTCATCGCCGAGCAGACTATTTTTAGAAGTATGTTTAACGACGTTGTTGTTCTCTGGTTTAACGACGTTCTTGACACTGGGATGTGTGGCTTTGACCTTTAAGCGCAAGTGATTTATTGAGGTTTATGAACATTTGATTGATTACAAAAAAAAAAAGATTTTAGATTATGTAAAATCTGATTAAAATTGCAAACGCTTGCAATGCGCGGGGTATTTCATTATTAATAACACTAATAACCTCTCAAAAATTGATGCCTAAACGGGGACCTGAACCCCGATCTCCACCTGTCGCGGGTGTTGCTCTAACCATTGAGCTACTTGGACACATAATTTTTGAGGGGATTTTAGTGCATTTGATGAGAATGACGGATCTCCAAGTCGTAGAACCAAGAGGCTGTGAATACTCACAGCCAGTAGTACATAAACAACCTGGTATCCAAAATAAATTAAGAAAAACTGACTGTGAATACTCACAGCCAGTAGTGTTCCTAATAGTAAAAATAACCCGCGCATTGCAAGCGTTTGCAATTTAAATAAGATTTCACAGGTGATTATCTCTTATTTAACACAAACACCCTATAGTTTCAAAAATGAAATTAAACAAGTGTCTACTGACAGACGGTGGAACTCAATAAGATTCTTCCACCGATTTTTGCTGTGTAGGAATTTTACGAATTTTCACTTTTTCCATGGAAGCTTTCCAATTTTCCACTACCAATAAATAATTTCATATAATCGAAATATAAGAAAAGTATGCGCAGACAGTACCGAACAAATTATACCAAAACTATGCCAAATTATAAAATTGTACATCTCCTAAAAGACATATTTGCAAAATGTTTAAAAATACAGTTAGTGCTTAAAATTTTTTTCTATATTTTCTTTTCTATATCTAACAACTTTTGACACTTGGCGACGCTTTCCGCACAAAAGTCACGTGCTACGTTAAGTAACTCCGATGGCGTCGCCTGGGCGTCGCGCGATTTTAATACTCGTCCGGGGGCGTCGGTTTAGGCGCCGCGACGCCGAAAGTCCGTGGCAGTCGGACTGAGCGTCGGCCAAACCGGGCGCAAACGAACCGTTAACAGAATGAAGAAGTCACTCTCTGTTCAGGTGACCATAATAATGCGCTAATTACCTGTGCTGCTCGTAAAAAAACGGTATGGAAGCTAATTATTCAATCGTAGGTGGTATATTTGTTTATTTAACAGTCTGTTCTTGTTGGGTACATACATCTTCTTTCATTTTTTTTGCGATACTTTACTTGAATTTTTTTGAAACCGCTCCAATTTAAGAGGCACGGGTGTAATCCGTCTGGGCAACTTTGTACAGAATGAGAAATTATATTGCTTATATTTACTGCAGTACAAAAAAATATCTTGACAAGATAATTAAGTTTCCTTCAAAATTCAAAACTGAAAAAATACAGAAATGCAAATAATCTGCCACAAAAAAAAATAATAAAAATGAATGGAGCGCTCAATTTTGGCAAACCATACGTCTACGTCAAATCATTTGGCGACAAATCAATCAACGGTTCAGATTTATTAAACCAAATTTTCACCTTCGACGGCCATGAATGTGTTTATTCTGTTTAGCTAGATTATGTCCAGCTTATTATTATCATAAAAGTTGGCAATACTCCTTGACAGTCGTGCATATACCTGTAAAAGAGTGAAAGAAGCTGCAGGCATAACATAAAATTAACTCTCTCGGATCCGCAAGTGGGCCGTTTCACAGCGACGAAACAAATCAGAGCAATTTGTCAGATGCAAGGAGAGTCGACGGGTAAAATGCGGCGGACAAGTGCGCTTAATTGCAAGTCTTTTGATTGCCAACGATATTATTTACTTTCGATTTTTTTAAACCGCTTTTAATTAATCAAGAAGTTTGGGTATAACCCGTGTGGTTCAAAAAAATGTCTATCATAATAGACGAGTGGCGATACCAACGTAGGCTTACACGAAATTCGATAATTTCGAACACATTTTGTTATAACTTTTTAATTTAATAGTCGATTTGGAATTCAAATTTTAAACTGACAGTTGAATGATTTTTTAAACGATATATCATGTAAAGCAGAGTTTCCAACAAGCCAAACTGTTCGGTGGTCATCAATAACAGAACCAGAGCAGTATTGCCTAACTTCGGTGATCTCACGAGGACCGGTGTTTTCGACACACCAAACCGTTGGGTGGTCATCCATCCACTACCTGATTCAGCGCAGTGTTGCTTAACGGTGTTTCCAACACGCCAAACCGTTCGGTGGTCATCCATCCAATACCTGATCCAGCGCAGTGTTGCTTAACTTCGGTGTTTCCAACATGCCAAACCGTTTGGTGGTCATCCATCCAATACTGGACCCAGCGCAGTGCTGCTTAACTTCGGTGATCTCACGAGGACCGGCGTTTTCGACACGCCAAACCGTTGGGTGGTCATCCATCCACTACCTGATTCAGCGCAGTGTTGCTTAACGGTGTTTCCAACACGCCAAACCGTTTGGTGGTCATCCATCCAATACTGGACCCAGCGCAGTGCTGCTTAACTTCGGTGATCTCACGAGGACCGGCGTTTTCGACACGCCAAACTGTTCAGTGGTCATCCATCCAATACCTGACCCTGATCGCAGTGTTGCTTAACGGTGTTTCCAACAAACCAAACCTTTCAATGTAAACTCAGTGAGCACATACAATCGAAAATCCCAATTGACATATTATGGCCCGACTGGATTATTTCTTGAAACAACAATCGATCGTTTGTAATTATTTAACGAGGCCATGTTTACGCCCAAGTGCAGATGCAAGCTCTGCGTACTTGCAACTGGCACGATGTACCCAATTTGCACCGCTAGTCGAGCGGGGGGTAAAAATGGGTCAGACATTATAAAACCCGAATTGAAACATAAATAATTCTTTGGACGGAAGCGCATGAAAAAATAGTGTGGGTTAAATTTGGCGCAGGGATATGGTTAAGCTCTATATAAACTCCCTTTTGAATTAGCATTTTAGTAACGGCATGGTTTTTAAAGCCGTGTTGAGCCCATTTAGCCGATGAAAACGCACCTGTTTTCGCGGTTGGAGGAGGAGTTTTTTTTCCCATGTGTGTACCTATATATTTAACTCTAAAATGGCAAATTATAAAATATATATTCATTGTTGAAATATGTCAAGATGCAACTTTTTTTTTTGCAAAGTCTAATACTTAAGGCATAAGACTCGATAAAATGATCTGCCAAATCATAAGTTTTCTTACTGTTCTTCTCAATATTCCATACTCAAGACTGTCTTTCTCTTCTCTTTCTTTTCCATTTTCCTCCGCTCACCTCCACATCTGCTCGTACTTTTTCCATATAGCTATGAGAACACCCCTTGTAAATTTAAACAATATTTTGATACGCACATCCTTCAACGCGACTCTGCCAACACTGCGTTGGCAGATTTTTAACACAATCAACTCGATTAAGAGCGACACAACCATGCACCAGCCAAGTTTTATCTCTCGGAATGCAACTGCGACTCACTAATTTTGACAGACAGCTCTCTTTACCAAAGAACACTGTGCAGTGCAGTCAATCTGTCAAAGTCCCCCCTCGCAGAAACCATTACCATTGAGTTTTTAAGTATATTCAGAGAACCAGCGTTGATTTTAAACTTGCTGCTGAGCAAACGAGCTGGCAACACGTGGTAATGGTAGATGCCATACGATGGCGCTTGAGGCCGTGCTTTTCTAAAAACCTTTAAAATTAAATGATCGCGACTCAAAATGTCAACACATGTTTATCAATTGTTGAGGTTAGCATTAAAATAAATATTAATTGAGTGTAAGCCAGTCTAAAATGCGAGTAATCTGCGAGAAATAACGAATTACAATTTCGTACCACTCGAAACGACGGTGACTCCATCTAGTAACAACTACCATTTTAATCTGTAAAGTAGTCAATTGGAGGCCATTTATTTTGTTGCGAAAACAGTTTAGCATAAGCGCTGGCCCTCTGACAATACCTATAAACTCAATGCCGTACCATATGCAAACCCGACTGACAAAAAATCACCGAAAAACTCATCGATGCAGAGACGTGTTGAAATAAGTAGAACGATCGACATATTTAAAGTTGAAAAAAAAGACATATTGTCCAAAACGTCTGAATGTATTAAGGGAGAGCTTTATTTATGTGGTAGTCATATGTTAACTATGCGTGAACTCGTCTCGAGAGAGTGTTGGTAACACCGGGACGTTTTGGCATCCGTCCCGGGACGATTGCAAACGCCAGTGGCGCACTGGAAAGCAAAATTGAACATAATTTGTCATGATTTTCAGTGGGACGTTAAGCCGATTGGTTCACTGTAACAGGTTGGTATATTTTAGATGTAATACATTGTTTACAGCATATTATCCGAAGATATATTTATTTGATATTCATAATTCGTTTTTTTCAATCGTCATTCCATCCCATTCTTCCATTCTCCAAAAAATCCTACTACCAGGGCATGATCGTGGACGTGGTAAGATCTAGAAATATAAACTTCATTTTATGGAATGTCGTTATTTTCAACACTGAACTTTTTTATATTAATTATATTTAAATATAATGATAATTAATTAATTTAGACTCACTATTTGACGTCAACTTTAATATCAGAGTATTTATTTATATACATATATCTGATTTTCAATAAATCAATTCATCGATCACTCGATACATATTTCAACATATTGATATGCTAATATAAAAATATTCTAATATTCTCAAGTTGCTCCATCCCTAGTTAAAATAAGGCGAAAAATGACTAAGAACAAAAATGCAGTTCTGTGCCTGAAGTTTTGTCTAGTTGTTGTGAAGGTTAGCTATATAACTTCTATCTGTGAAATCATCTAGAAAAAAACCGTAGCAAATATTACTTTACAGGCATTATATTCAAATCATTATATATATATATATACGATTTACGGTCATATTATGTGAAACGGTGTCGCCGAAATCTCAAAAATATTCATTAATGTAGTGGCAAAGTTCGCAGATACCTAAATTTGTATCTTGCGGCAAAGTTTAGTTTTCTACTACGGAAGGAAACCGCATTAAGAAAGCTGGCAACTTGTTGGTTAAAATCCCACACCCATGCACCAATTGTGATGTGGCAGTTTGCGAAAACAAGGCATTTTTAATTAATTCATGTCGTAGTTAGTCAATAGACACGGTAGAGTTAATGCACTTTAACAACACGGATTTCTCTCATATGAAGATAAGTTAGGAAAATCCCACACCCACACACCAATTGTAATGTGAAGTGTTTTCACAAGCTTTAAAGTAGGACACAGCCTTATACATTTTTGCATAAATGTACCAAAAATAAGCTTGTGAAATAAAGGTGTTTTTGATGTAATATTGCTAAGCTACAAGAAGTTAATACCAACTAAATCGATGATCAAACCAGCAAGCGGTAGTTGATAACCGAAACTATTTTCAAATTGGTCAAAAAACCACAAAAGCAGGTTTAGCGAGTCAAGAAAGCGTCATCACCGACCCGTAAAATACCGCAACGAAATACCGCAATATAAGAAATGCAGACACGTCCGACCGCCACTGGACAGTGCATATGCTCGCCAGCTCGTCGGCGCTACACAGCCGAGTCCGCCCACACATAGACGACGACGGCGACGCCGACGCCGGGCAAGTCTCGGGCGTCGGAACGCAACAGCGTCGGTAAATAAACAGGCTGCAGCGCGTCACGCAACGACGGCGACGGCGACGGCGAGCATGCCCCCTGTCTTTCTGGGCAAGGGATTGATTCTGATTGGGACTATGGGAACCTCATGGGACTCTACTTTGATTGGATACGAAAAAAACGAAATAATAAAGAAAATAATTTAATTTGGACCTAGACACTGTTCATGTGACAGAATTTCGAACTAGCATCGTAGAATACCAGTATAGACATCAGCATGATTAACGACGCACTGTTTTGACAACGGGCAATATGGCACTGATCTAATGGCGTCGCGGTGAACTAGTAAGTGATGATTTGCATATTAAGCTCTAGCCTATAAGGGTTAAGACGAAACCCGGTACCTGCACGTAACCAACTCATGTCAAAGAGTACCAGAACACCGGCTTAACGTCCCTTCTGAAGGACGGTACAACTCAAACAGCAGGATTCCTCCACAAATATATGCTGTCGAGAAGCCGATACACTAGGATTAATTTGAGTTTGCCACTTTCTGGGGTGCTTGTACCAACCTAGAAAACATGACACCATGATGCTACTGTTAACTATCCGATTTAAAAGCAACAAAATAATGTTTTTCTTTGGTTGAAACATTTAATAATTTTAGGAAAACAAAATATTTAATGAAAAACAATAGATGTTTATCAACCAAAGTTAAAATTAATATATTTTGGATTACTTTTAACTTTTATCAGGTTTAGGCAGGAAACCAAGCTCGCAAACTGCTTTTTGGCAGCCATTGCTAGAATCCGCTAGTGTACGGTAGGTATTTAGCAGAAGTCATTAGGACTTTTAGTTTTGCATTTAAGTTCTTATTTTTCAATAGAATTAATTTCACGTAAATAAACTGATAAATCCACAAAGAATTTAAGTGCATGATGCATTGTTTGATCATAATATTCTGGTTAATTTCAAACTCCCCGGTGAAGATTGGCTTTATTTTGCATTCTAAAGTTGGCAATGTGTAATCAGAGTCCACCAGCTTGTGGCAAGGTAAGACTAACACAACTGTAAGCAAAGCGAATGAAGTTGCTGTACAAACTTTCACCCCTCCAACCTCTCTCCCGAACAGAACTGGCCACCAATCTGATGACTGACCCAGCTCATTGTCGGCTGGTTTTAGCAAATACCCCGAATCGGTCGATATTATTCTTGACATCGTTTATGCAAATACACCATCGTCTCCTGGTGTAGCCACAGTTTATCCATCCTTTCCAAGAATATACAAAATGCCATTATTGTAGTCTCCAACGCTGAACGCTTAAGGCTGGACGATTTGGCGCTTTTAAAAATCACGAATCTATCGCAGAGAGATCAACAATCGGTAGCGCGCACAGACTAGCTTGATGATGATCCCACCATCTGGCTTTGATTTTTCACCAAAATAACATCCGTTTATAGGAAAATAATCAAAATGAAACATGTTTTCAATGATCTTAACTGAAAAGGAAACAAATAAATTCTAAATTGATTAATAAATATGTATTTGTACACTCAGTGGTACGTCCTGTTTAGACATCGTCTGTGATTCTCTCCCCCTTTCTGTGTCAGTGTTTTAAAAATAGCACATACACTACCTGCAAGGTAAAAAAAGAATAAGATAAGAAAAGCAGTATAGAGAGACCACTGGTCTATGTTTACCCGTAAGTGAGTTATGTTTTTACGGGCGAAGAAAAGGATTTCGCGCGAGACTGTTCACAGATTTGAAAATGCAGGCCTATCCATGTTATGCCAGGTATATTCTTGCCAAAAAACGACCGATTCCCCTTTCCCGCCCCTCACACCACAGCAAAACAGCAAAAAAATAAAAATAAAAATAAACAAATGTACAAAGAACTCCGAGGTATGGGTGCCGCGAGGACAACGGTTTTATCCGCGAGATACTCGAAGATGATAAAGATGAAAAGAAAAACAACGTGTGCGGAGGAAAGAAAATGGTGAAAGACATTCTAACTTGTTAATGGCTGACAAAGATAGGTGATGGCCGATGAGAATAGAATAGAATGAGCTAGTTGAACCAACATAACCAACCCGTTGTATAGTTCATCCGCTGTGTATTTTATTAGCCTAATTATTTTTAGAGCTTAGGAACTTTGCTAAGCTCTCCGACAAGAAGTGGCGCTAAGTTTTGACAGTAACTGGCAGTTGGAATTTCGTTTAGGCGGTGAATCAGAAAGTCTTCGAATCCATTCAGTTAAATTTCAATGAAAACCCGAATCTATGGCTGGAAATGGCAAGAAAAACATCTTTTGTGGCTCAAGAATTTCGTAGGTTTTGCACGCCCCTTGCCTGTAATTAAAGATAATCAAAACTGTCTAACTTTTGTCTATACTTCAACCTCAAGTTTTGGAGACGATTATAGCAACAACATAAAATTCTCAGCAGGAGCAAAGGTCCTTATGAAATTACCAAAGGAATGATTCAGTCCGTAAAGCAACATGAAAGCTCTCCTTACAATTACAGAGTATCTAGCAAAAAGTTTCTAGCGATTTTTTAAATATGAATAAAGAAAACTTTGGCGTGACCAAAGCGACGCACAAACTAACCTTCCTCTACGTTTCTAGTAACAGAATGCAGGTATACAGCGGATAAACTATACCAACACCGTCCGAAGCTTGCCAAGTAAAATGGCTGCCAAATACCGAGGTACCGGCCGTCAGAAAACAAAAAGCAGACGTCATTATTTTTGTCAACTTATTTATGGAGTCAGTCTACCGCTGTTTCTTTTATTTTTCTCGTACCTCCTCCTTTTACTTAGCCTGTCTGTTTGAGAAAATCTTGCGATGATTTCCGCCAAAAACAAAGTAGCGCACCGACGACGCATCGTCAGACGAGAGTAGACGTCGATATGTTTGGCGTCGCGACGCTCGATGAAGGCGTCGGTACGCCCAGTGATATTTCATAGCAGGACGGCAAAGACACATGGACTTTACTTTTTGAATAACGTATGTGTTAATATACTGTGCATATTTACACTCGCAAACGTCTTAAAACTTGTGTATGGCAAATTCCTCCCGGCAAATATATATTTTATTATTTTTACTGTTATTTTATTTTATTTTTATTTTTTGAGAGCGTAAACCTAAAATGTTTAGTACCAAACGACGGCACAATTAAAACGAAATGATTCCTCCACAAATCCACACTGACGAGAGTTTGATAACCAAGGCAATATGATGACTTTTACCCTCCCAACTTTTCTCCCTAACAAAACGGGTCTTGTGTATGGTGGTCACCCATCCAATACCTGACCCAGCGCAGTATTGCTTAACTTCGGCGATCTCATAAGAACCGGTGTTTCCAACACGCCAAACCGCTCCGTGTGTTAAGATCTCTCATTAAACGTATCCCCAAGACTCAGTTCCAGCACAAGCACCCAGGAAACCAAGCAGATTGACAGGAAAAATCCTCCTCCATTGGTTTCTTTAGACATTGAGAGAACATAGCGGTGACATGAGATAATCAGTTCCATCTTTCAAGATAGCGTCAGAAATCGGACACGAAGTCGGTAGTGCGTTGATCCTCAGCAGCCAGAGAGTTGCTAAACGCAAAGAGTCGCAAACTGTAAAGTTGATGCAGACTAGGAAAGTGAAGGGTATGTATAAAACGGAGTAGTGTATGGTATGGGGTACTGAAATTAGGTTTCTAGGTATATTGTTCAAATCCCTGCGCTAAAGTCAAACCATCTTCGGGTAAAATAACTGCCAAATGACTACCTTACCGACAAAAATGGACGTCAAATAGAGATGGAGTCCTGTCGTTTTGATTGTTAAGAAATTTAATTTCGCAGCCTGCTCGCATTTGAGACTGGTTTACGCTCAATTAATTTTTTTATGCATTCAGAGGGCAGCGTTAATGTTAAGCTTACTGAGCAAACGAGCTGTTAGTACGTGGTAATGGTAGGCGCCTCCCGATGGCGCTTGCGACCGTCCTTTTTAACAAAATTTATAAAATTACATAATAACGCCTCAAAATATCGATACATGTACATCAATCGTTGAGGTCAGCATCAATACAGATGAATTACGTGTAAACCAGTCTTAAATGCGAGTAATCTGTGAAAAATGAAATATCTTAAGACGCGACGGTGTGTCCACCTCGAAGCATCCTCCATTTTAGTCGGTAAGTTGGCGGCTATTTTTCGCGAAAACGGTTTTAACATTAGCGCTATGGTAGAACCGTTCAGTGTATAGGTAGAGTACGGTAATTTACCAATCCCAGATGAAAAGAGAGCACAAATAAACGATAATAAAAAAAAGTATAAGCTACCGAAGTTTTACAAGATGGCGTCCAAGGCCCAATAGGTGTATGAACCACTCTCATCCATGTCGTGACTCTCTAGTCGTGACTTCCACGAGCTGACAACAAACAAATGCTCGTCGCGTGAGGTATCCACTCGAGATGAGGAAGCAAAGACGACGTTTCCGGTGACAGAGGATCCTTCCTTCACCTCTCAGCTATCAAACCTCTTGTGTAGTACGCGACGCGGCTGATAGCCTTGTCGATAAGTGTGCTAGGCTCGATTAAAACAGTGGCGGCTCTTGGATGGGCGTAGAGAGAATCACAGCATTGTCATAACTGCCATTTCTAAGAGATCTATTAGCAGTATTTGTAATGTATATTGTATTTAATTAGCTGCCTAGTACATTTTTCAGTGTGTATACATTGTCATCTTACAGTATTCAAACATAATATTTATCTCTCATTTAATAATCTTTATTATAAAAATCATCTAAATTATAAAAATCTCCTTGGAGAAGGAAGATCTTTAGGTTTTTCTAGAAAGCATCCCTGCTTGCAATGCATTTAATTTGTAGTGGAAGGTTATTCATAATTTTCACTCCAACATTGAGCAGGTCATCATCTATGATTTAAGCCGATGATGTCCCATCTGCAGTTTTGAAAATAGTTTTTGAAAATGTTTTTTTGAAAATAGTTGTCAGATAAAATGGCCGATTACGCAGCCTTCGTGCAAAATTTAACCATAAGAGTTTGTTGATCAATGATGCAAGACTACGTTGTGTGGTCAGCCATTATGAGTGGAATACAAAATCATACAAATTTAAATTCCAGTTGAAATTTGTGAAACTGGCCCTCATAGACAACAAAAAAAAAACTTTTTTGAAGCGAAATTATTCGTCTCCAGTTAAAATCATCCGCTGTCGATTTGCTTTCCCTCCTTCCAAAAACACAAAAATCCTTCATTTGTGCCTTTAATGAGTCAAAAAATCATCCCCCGCAAGTGCTACGAGGGCGACACCCTGTTTACGCCACTGCTCCGTGAGGCTGATGAACTCAATCTCAGTCGCTGGGCAAAGTCTCACTATTAATAATATGGCACGCTGCGTTAAAGAGTTGAACCCTTTGCAATGACAGCTGCCGCGCCGCCGCCTGACGTTACAAATGGTGCCGGGTGGTGCTCGAACCTGGGACATGGGGAGGGGAATCAGAGGATAAAAAATGTGTAAGAAGTCTGATGATTTAGGTGCTAATGTGCGAGTCGAGACGGCCTTAGAAAGTGTTATGGGTTCTTATTTTAAGAGGCGGACTTGCGTTCTAGAAGGGGGGAGGAATCAGGTGCAGTATTATTGGCGGGCAAATCTTTTTAATTTCATTTGTTAGGTTCTAAAACTTTCTGGATCGACTGGGCCTTGATAAGCAAATCTTAATGGATCCATTTCGTAACCGCAAAAATTTCGCATCGTGCAAAGCCTACTGTTGAATCTTGAAGCGCCCCAAAACACAAAGAAAACAAAAAAACCTACTGGTATAGCAAAAATGTTTGCTGGAAGCTACTGAACCTAATTAGACTTTAGTGAAAGCTAACTTGAGCAAGATAATCCGGATTCTTTGTAACCTAGTTCAATCCCCATATTTTTTGTAAATATAAAACTCCTTTATGGGTACGGGAAAATGTCGATCTATGCCCAGAAAGAGGTTAAAGACGCAGGTAAACCGCTCAAAAAGTGAGGTAATCGTATATTGAAGTCCTAATTGCTACCAATCACCCCCTGGCCCAAAACTCACATTGCCAAAATAAGTTTGCCTCAGGTTCTGCTTCTCAAGTAAAAAAACCGTCGTTCCCTCTAGGTTTTAACATTAAAAGAGTTTTTCCATGCTTAACCGTTCTTCTAAAGGAGCAAGCCATGTTACACACGGCTATTCTAAATCAAAAGAAAAGTTTGTAAATATTTCCAAAGACTTTGATGGCCATCGAACATAAAAACGATTCTTATAGCATCAAGTTGTCTTACGTTTCGGTCTCAAATGCAGGGCAACCGGCCCACATGCCCCGACCTTAAAATCTTGTTTGACATTCAAAAAATTGAAAATAGCGATTTTCCTCATCCATTTTGACCGTATAGCGCGAACTAAAATAAGAATTTTTATTAACCATTAAGCGGCTTAAGAGAAACATTTGGCCATTAGAAAACTGGCATCTATAGTTTAGAGGGACGACGTAGATGTCAAATGATTCGAGTACTAAAAATAAATGCTCGCTATAGAGGGTCTACTTGGAAGTTGCGTCAGGTTTAAGATGAAGAATCGACACTAAACAATTGGGCAAATACGTCGGCGTTGGAGGAAAACGCAGAGGAAAAAGTCAGCGATCGTTTTTAAGCGCTGGATGTTTCAGAAATTCGCTGGCAAAAAAATGTTTTGTTTGTTCTTCGCTTACCAAAAGAAGGCTGTTCTTTGTTCAATGTTTATTTTAATTATCTTTTTTTACGTTAATTCCAGAAGGATACATGTGAATGCAGAAATCCAAGTCTAAATAAGTTTGATTTGGTAAAAATTGCCTGGCTAAAAAGTCAGCATTGAGGCATGTTTAGAGAGCCAGAAGCTCAAAAACTAGTCTCTTTACAGTGAAAAAGTCCTTCCTTGCAGCTCAGGATGGTCATTTTTATTCGCCAATTTTATACGAAAAGTAAAACCTGGCCAATAAACTTATTTCTTAGTACCTCTAACTTTTCTCGCTCCGAGAAACTTTGATAATTTTCTTTGGTGATGTATACAGTGTGAGAGACTATCGCCTCGTCTCATGCTGAGAAATGTTATAAAAGAATCACAAGAATAAGAATTTAGGGCAAGCCGGAGCAAGACACGAGTATGGTCACATGTCACATTTCTAGATAAAAATTCCTCAAATTCCCCGATTGTAACAAAATGTTTCCAGTATTCTTAAGTCGATTGTCGACAGTTCAAAAGCAAATAAATCAAACTGCAAACACGATAACAAAGTGCTTCGTAATGCAAAACATCATAAAACCTTGATTGTGTTTGTATCAATATTTGAAAACTCAATTTTTCAGGTACCTACCAATTGTTTTTCTCAGAAACCAAATTGCACGACTCTCATTCGCAAACTAGAAAGAGCCGAGCGGCTGAAACGGACACCAGTAAGCGAACCCCAGAACCGACGACGCCGAAGACGTCAACGACGCCCTGCTAGTCCGTTTATTTGATCTAGCCCAGAAAGCATGGGCCAAGAACAAGCGTTGATAGCCCTGCGTTTACACCAGTCATCGTCCGCAAAGCACAGATCCCCAGGCATGTAAGATGAAGGTTACCTAAACAAATGGACTTACGGAGGACTACGCTAAGATTTCTTAAGGACAGGCCGAGAGCCAACTATACTTATATCTTCTTTTACTATGAGGCCGAGTGGTATTATCAGAATACAAGGCAATTTTTACAAACTGAGATATACGAAACTTGCGTTAATTCCCCAGTTTTAGCAACACATTTCTTGGCAGCCTTACGAGCTTCGCGAAAACTCCGCCCCTTTCCCTGATGCTGGTAAAACATCCCAAATATCCCAAGCACAGTTGAGATTTCTTGACTTTTTCTGGAAGTGGTCGAATAGGCCATAATATCTATGCGGTTAGATTTTCCCGGTAGATTTCCCGATCAGTCACGAGGTCGGGAAGAATTTCCCGGAAGTCGAAGGTGCAAGCCCCGATATTTGGAAGGAACGGCACAGCGATTTCGCATCAATTATTCTTTAATGTGATGATAATGCCATGGAGCATTCTTGGGAACTTTGGCAAAAACGAACATGAGATTAAAAGTATTCTCGATTTTTATATCCCGAATGTCCTAGAATGGCCAGACATCGATTTCCACGAGACTATTTCTCTTTTTCGGGGGAATGTCATGTCCAGGAGGGTCGGGAGGGGTAGAACCAGCTCAATTTCTCCCCTTTTATTCTGGTTCAGGAGAGAGGTTGAAAAGATGACAGTAAGCACAGCAAGTTCACTCGCCTTGCTTATCAACCTCTCGACAGCATTGATTTTTGGAGGAATCTGTTGTTCGCGTTGTACTGTCCTTCGGAAGGGATGTTAAGCCGGTGGTCCCCTTGGTGCTATTCGACAGGAGTATACTGCGTTCGGACACCGGGTTTCCACTCCTCCCTTCTAGACTAGGTTAAGTTCATCATCATCCTCATTATCATCCTCTCATACACCGACGCCAATAGACCAGTGCCGCAGGGCCCGTTGTCAAAACAGTGACCATAAATCAATCAATCATTAACTTGCATAAGACAGGAAATGTATAGCACTGTCAGAAACCGACACGTCAAACTCACATGGACCCCGCTGTCAAAACAATGCGTCGTCAAACACAAATGTCAAACAAAAAGCTAAGAGCAACTGGCATTTCACGCTGACAGTCGCAAATCATCTAAAAAAAATCTTCAAGTACCCAAAAAAAATATACTTGGAAATGCACACATAATCCCAAAACCAAAAATACGCGCACATAAATTTTAAAAAAATCCACGGCATGCGCTTCAATGTGAGCGTTATTATTTTAACGAGCTCTCACGTCGCTACTTTAAGAAAATATTTTTATTTCAATCGTTAACTCTCTTGGATAACTCATCGTAAGACGGCATGGTTCATGTCGATGTGTCTTGTATGTAAAGACGGAGTTAGTCAAGCTCCAGTTGTTGTGTACCTGTCGGACAGGTTGCAGCTACCTACGACAGAACGACGCCCACCGTGTCACGACGCCAACGCAGCGCTATGTAGCGAATGTTCGAGAAGAATTCATGGACTAAAAAAGTGTTGGTTAGCCAAAGGGTGACAAATTGTTCTAATCTGGGCTTAGAATTGTAATATTTCTAGCTTTTTTTTCCCAAAGTTATGCCTTCATATGAGTTGTTGTGTGCCTGATTAGACTGAAATAGGTTTTTGATAACTGTAATCTACTTTTTCCTCCTTTTCTGGGGTTTCCTGTTTTTTAATGTAATACAATTTATTCCATCGAGCATTCAGAGTTTCAAAACTAACTAATCTTTATTCCCTACAGTTTTGAATAGTTTGGCTCATTTGGTACACCGTACAACCCTCCCTCGAGCGTCTGGTGAAATGTTGCAAAGTACAAAACACTGAGGTCTCGGAAGCTGCCTGTGCTAATGATTTTGCACTAGAAATACGATAGAGGAACTGAAAATGACGAAACGCCTCGAAGATAATGGCACATGCGAGAAGTGACTATACATTCAGTCCAGTTCAGTAGGAAATAATTTTCTCAGGGCAACTTCCAAAAATGCATAGACACTCTCCCATGAAAGATATTTGAAAATTCTCTTTTCCAGGCCCCCCCCCCCCCATGAAACGAAGGGCAAAGCAATAGGGATGATCCAGTAAAATTATTTGATTTCACCCTCCACGGTGAGCCCCTCTAACAAAATAGACTAATTTCCAAGGGACAAACAAAAATCAAGGAACTATTGATCGTACACATCCTGTCCAGCGAAATCTAAGACTCATTATTGACCTATGCATCACAGAACTTAATTTCTTGCCCTTATATTATTTGCCCCTTCGATGAATCACCATCCACCTAAACCATAAGCCATGACCACCCTCAACGTACAAAAATCTACCCCCAGCTAGTATACATTACAGGGGAGTTAATTTCAAGTCAAAGTAATATCGAAAACCGTGGGAACTAAATAAGTTTACACAAGGTTTATACCATAGAATCAAAATGCTGACAACTGGATCTTTAGACCGCCAGTTTGTGTAAGAGTCATCGACTGTATTATCACTTTTACACACATGTAAAATCCCCACCACAATGACTGATATGACCGGATATTTACTGCATTGATGCGGTTTAGCGGTTAAAAACAAAATGCAGTCAACAATCGCAAACAATTGATCAAAATTTCAACAATATAACAAAGAGATTGTTTCTATTGTGCACGTATGTAATTTTGGGTTTCAAATAAATACGCCCGCATGCTTTTTTTTAATTTGCCTGCTATTAGAGAACGAGACTCTGCAAATAGAGCAGCTGATGGCACCTCCCGGATAAACTTGTTACTGGCTGGCTTGTTGAATAGCCACAACGTTTCATTTTACTTATCTAGAAAAATAATCTGATCCCTTTATCTTAATCCGCCGATTCAGGTCAACAAGGGATGGTGTAATCTTCAGACAACCCCTGACCTGCAGCAAGATGAACTTCAACTACAGTTGGGGCGCGACTTATTTCTTATCTTTGCTGTCATCTATAGCAATACTGCGGTTGGAAAAATCAATGCAAAATAATGGGAATTTCTCTCGCTTCTAACAAATTATGGGATGAACCGAATCGGAACGGTTTCACGTCGAATTATGAAATTATTCGTAGATTTCTCCTTATTATAACCTCGTAAATTCTACAGGTATTATGTTGTGCATTGTTGATTGTCTGAGACGTAATCTCACAACGGATTCACCTCATGTTTTGGTGTCTATGCACCTTAAGTTATGTCATTAAACACTGGGAAGGTTGATTTAACATTATTATTGTCAATTGTTAGCAATAGTGATCACGTTGTGTCTAGACGTCAAAATAAAATATTAAGATGTGAAGCAGAGCAATTTTGCAAGAGTAGAGGGGTGGAGGAGCGGTGATGTCATTTGAGCTGGAAGATTAAGACTAAACGCTAGGAAAAAAGGTGCAAGTCTTTGCGAAATACCTTGAGTGTAGTGTAAGGCTATCGTAAGCAGAGAAATATCCACATTTTCTTCGGCGTAAACACGTAAAAACAATTCACAATTGTCTGTCACAGCACACACGAAATATTGGCGGCCATTACCAATCGAGTTCTTGTACGCTAGCGCCAGTGGAAATAGTAGCTAACGAATGAACTTAATTTCTCATTTCTACCAACTTCTGAAAAAAGTTTTATGGAATTCAAACTCTTTTTGAACGATTCCTCAGTATTTCCTTGGAAAATGTAAGATAGATTATATATTTGTATTTGGTTACTCTTTTATTCCATCTGAGTTGTAAATGATTTGGATTCATTTTTTTCTAGAGGCCAAATACTGGTTTGAGCAAATGAATCCAGATGGCGCTGTAATGCAACATGGCGACCGTCTTCAACTATTTTGTGTCAGTGATCCAGTTTCAAGTGAAAAAATTGAATTATATCATTTATTTGAAGACAGATTGAATCATGAGTGGTATTGCTGGACAAGTGGTAAGTTCTTTTAACATTCTTTAAAATGACATCATTTTCTGTCCGTGTTTCACAGATAAATTGGAACAATTATGGTGAACAGGATGTGCAAAAAAATCGCTATATTTCTTGTGTTAATTTAATTCTCCGATAATTTAAATATAGGTCTCACCGAAAAGATATATTCTAGCGACATATCAATCTTTATTTAAAATAGTTGTTATTAAAAAACGTCGTAGTAGTATCCTTCGGCCAGAAACTGTACAAAAAAAATGAAATTACTTCAACAATTAAAGCCCAACAATGTGCCAAAATGATGTCAATACTCCCATGCGCTAATAAAATACTTTGGCCACTAACTTAACACACAACTGAAAACAATATTAATTAATATAAAATGTTCATGTCATAAATAGGCGAATTCTAATCTATGCCCACACAATAACAGAGACAACGTCCTTGACACATGTGACTTTAGTATCACCACAACAAGCCTATTTTAATATAAACTTAGCGAGAATCTCCTAAAGTCGATCGGAATCCAAATCTCAGAAAGCCAGTGAGTGCAGCAAACTATCTGACCCCTTATTCGAAACACGGGGTTGGTGACTCTCCTATTTCTTTAGCCAAAGATTGCAGTTAGAGTAGTGGAAGTGGAAGGTCTCTAGACACATTCTTGAGCGAGCCAGTAGCCGAAGTCCAACCCAAATATGTCTACGTTTATCGTGGGAACGAATCCGTTCTTCGACCACACATAGTCGAGTCTCAATACAGCCAGCCTCTACGCTTCCACTTAGACTCGCAGACGTGTTTCATTCAGAAAAATCTCCGTTAATCTGGTTCTTTCTTACTGGCTGGTCTTAGGTACTACGTATCTCAGTACAAATAGCCAACTTGCACGTGGAAGACATGCCAGAACTTCATAAGCATAACTGACAGACGGGAGGGAAAAAGTTTGAAAAGTAGTTAACTGGCTGGAATTGCTTCAATAACGTATTGACAAATTTTCTTTTTCGTTGCGGTCTAGTTGCTAAAGCCATTAGTGCGTCTTGTCAAAAAAAAGTCTAAATCAACAGTAAAAAATATCGTCTATTTGTCTCCTGTAAATAAACTTTCCGATGTTTATCCTAAATAGAGTTCAGCGATCCTTGCTCTGTACTAAAATTATAAGAAATTTTCCTCTGCAAAATATTTTTTTAGTTATCTTATCATTTTTTTTCTTATCAAAATCAACCCGAAATGAGTGTACCAAATATTTCGTTCTTGCGTATTGATTTAACACATAGCTGTCACAAATAGTGTATTTCAGGTAGTCGCCAAACGGTGCCTTTTTTTTTTGTCAATATTGACCAATCAGTCTGCCGACATTGGCGCCAAATGACTGCTCACTGAGCTAATCAACGTCCTAATTCCGAGTCAGATTACAACTTCCTGATTTGTTTTTTTTTCCTTATGTTCACTTATTTTCAATTAACTCGCTACAAATTACCTAATTACTTCATCGCTAATTAATCGGCATTACAAGTCTCGTGGTATTGGTTGACTGCAAGATACGGGCAATAAAACCCTGTGAAAGCTTTAATGAAGAATCTAAATTACATGCTTTATTCTTTATTGAGTGCAATCATCTTTTATTATCATTCATGAGAATGTAGTTTTAAGTTGTAGTACATATTTTCTGTATTGAATCATATTTGAACCGTCAATAGATTATGTGACATGGAGAAGTTATCTCTCCCAGGGCTGAATAAAACGAAAATGAAATCTAGATTAACTAAAATAGATTATACAAAGTGGTGTTGTCGAGACACCCCATAAAGTGTTTAAAAGCTTGGTGTAATCAGATACATGTCCCACACACAACTTACAATTGTTCCTATGTATTGTGAAAATAGCACAATTCAAATTTTCAAAATGGATATCATATTGCATATGACATTTATTCTAGTCTACCTTGACTAGCTAGTAGCTACCTCTATAGACTTTTGTTTGCTTGATATTTGTTTACTTCACCAGCTTACCAAGAGTAAACAACATTGCCAACAATTGAGGGGAGATCTGGTATCCCACCGTGCAAAAGCTGGTATGTGTATGCTCGGATAGCACAGTAGTTAGAGCACCCGACGGGCAATGGGAGGTCCCGAGTTCGTATCCCGGTTCGGTTACAAATGTTTCCAGTCCAATTAGAGTATTTCGATCGACCACTCAAAATTATGTAATACTCTCGTCTTACCTATTACGTTAATTAAGAAATAGATAGCGGCCTATGTCAATATCAATTAGTTGGCGTCAGTTCAAGCAATTATATTAGCTAGTTACACAAATACATTAAGGAACATATCGAATTGAACGATCAAATAGCAAATGTAATGATAGTATGTGATATTTTTTAGACTCGTGTTTGCTTTATTTAAACCAGGACTGGTTTTGGAAAAAAAATGTTTAAAATTGGGTTTTGAATGCTAAGAAAAGAACAACTAATGTTTCCCCTAATCTATCAACACTGCCGAACTACACATAAAAGAAAATATCAGAGCCAACCATTTTAAAAAGACTCCCTTATGTCCCTAATGTCTCCTAAAACTTATTTTTTTAGTTGGGGAAACAGTTTATACGACCCCCAATTAAAGAATAAAACATATGATTTTGTTCCCTGGACCTCTTTAATGCCTGTCTCCGCATAGATAGGTGTACTCCCGAACTATCAGTTTCAAGTATCAGGAATCGGTAAATTTACTTCAAAAAGTGCCTGTGGATCTTTTATTATTAGAAACACTAAAAACCTCACAAAAATTGATGCCCAAACGGGGATCAATGTTTTGAGAGGTTAATGGTGTTCTTTATAGTAAAATACCCCGCGCATTGCAAGCGTTTGCAATTTAAATCAGATTTCGCATGCCTGTGGCCGTGGGTCGCTTTCAAAATTATTTTAATAACAATAATAATTTTATTGGTCCCGATTGATTATCTGAATATAAATTTGGACTAATCAATATTAACATAGTTCTTGCGAATTATTAGCTACCACGACCTCGAATATTATCGAAACGGACAGTGGTCACCTTGTCTACATTGTTGTCCTGATTCCGAAGGGAAGATGCGACCATTTCCTGCATTGATATCGCGAGGCAATGACAAAACCTTTACACAATCAGTCATTTGAAAAACTTCCATTTGGTAAAAAATAGTTGGTAAACATTTTTTCCTCACAACCTTTGTTTCTGTCGTGGTTCAGCAGTGACGTCTTGGATATGAACAAATTCAATACCGAAAAAAAAATCCCCCTCGTAGTTATTATGGGTTTTAGACTCATGCCCACTTAATCTAGCCTTAGCACTACTTTTGTATATACATTTAAAACTATTTTTTTATTACAATATTTTTTTAACTCTTAGTTACGCTTGTATCTCACAACAACAGCTGACTCACTGCATCTGAAATTCAATGTTTTTCCAATACATTTCGTCTCGATACTCTTTGACTTTCTTATAAAAGAATACTGAAATCGTAAAGGATGTAAGGGAAGGTGGTATTTAGCGGATTTAGTTTTTTCGAGTTTCCTCATTCACAGTAGCTGTAAATGGAGGAAAATTTTTACTATACAAGCATTACAGTAATTAGAACAACACATGTTTTTTCTAGATTTATGCAAGCAATTGTGGCTGAAATATCTGAAGTGACCCACTATGTAACACTTGACTTGCCATGTACCACCCATATAGCAGGTTATATTTGCCATGACTGAATATCTCAAAATTCTTCAGTACAAGCACCACTTAAAAACTGTACAAGAATGTAGCTTAGATCAACAAAAAAACACTGTAATTTTTTGAAAATTTTCTTTCCAGTCAGGTGGCAGAAAAGTTAGATGACCCACTATAGACCGTGACCTAATATGTACCACCTTCCTCTACCCATTTACAATAAGGGCTTTTTTAAAACGAGAAATTTTAAAGCTTAACAAAATACAGTTCTAAAATATTTATTTAAAAAAAAATCTTTTAATCTCGTGGTTTTCATGTTTTGGTAAAATAATGTCCCGACCCATTTTCAATTGCTGCACTGACGAAAACCGGAAATGCCTGCTCGCGAGTCGCGGTGTTCTATTTTCGTGTGGTGCAAAATTGGATTTGAAAAGCGGACACGTGCTAACGTGTAACACGTCGCAGTTTTTTTTTTTTTTTTTTTTTAATGCAGCTTACTAGCAAATCGAATCTATGTGGCAATAAAAGCAGATAGTTTTTACCTTGTATTGTTGTGATTTATTTCTATCTTATGTACAAATTGAAGAATGTTCAGCTTGTTAGCACTCCAATGGGAAGCCGTAAGCGTGCCTTGTGGTATATGTTCAAAGTGAATACCAGCTACTGAGAACATTTTTTACCATCTAGAGTTTCTGCTCCATTTTATAATATCCTTAGGCTCGGTCAGATGAAAATTTGTGTTGTAAATACTCAGAATTTAAGAGCAAATTTTGATTCACCGATATTTATTTTTTTAGCTGATTAGTGATCTGGTACTGGTTATTAAAGATATAAATATATTAAAAAAGAGATGCGCATTGTCTATGTTTTTTTTCTTGAAGCTTTTGCAGGGTATTACAGAAAGTAATCTTATCAAGCCTTTACATTTAAGAATAAATTTAATTCCATCATTATAGACTAGATTCAACTGTCTTTCCTCAGAAAGCGTCAGCAGAAAACCATTTTCCTTCATAGATATTTATACCCTTCCGTTTCTTCAATTAGCTCGTTGTGAACACGATACCTGGCGTCTCGTATTTCTTTCGATCCCGATATCGAATGCTCCATGGAAAATTTAATTAAAACACGTGTATTAACACATTACACCTACACCTAACAATGAAACACTTTCATAAAAAGCGCGTACAGCGAAATTGATGCACACAACTAAAGAAATTATTACAATACATATCATCTCCGATATTAAGTTACCATGACACCACACATAACATCATCTCCATTGTTTCTCTCAGTGTTATTATATAATAACACCGTTTATTCTTCTGCCGCCACCACTTTTGTTTAACAGAATGACAATTGTCGGCTGTCTCGAGTTAGCAATCAGCATGAAAGGTTGCTGCCTAAATATAGTCGCAACGAAATGCAGATCACGGCGCCAATAGTCCAGACAGAACACATTTTGCCCCACTGCTGCAAGGATGTAATAATATGGTAGTGGCACGCATAGTAAAATTTGATATTCCTTGATGATAAGGGGTGGTTGAACGTGATACCTATGCTGGGGTGGGAGTCGCCGTATAGACTCATTGATGTAATAAAGGTGTATACAAAAGGGGGCATAATTTTTGGCACGCGAACGATATTTGGCCCCGTCGCGTCTGGTGGCTTGAAGGATTTTTGCATGTAATTGATCTTGGTTCATGCGATGGGGTATGCGGTCACGAATTAGTTTGAGCTTGTTTTGTGTTTTTTTGTGTTATTTGGAATGGTTGGCAGACATGTAAACGGACATGTGTTTAGATGTCACGTGGTATTTGAATTTGAGGGTATGTGCGACAATTACTGTCTTAGAGGACCTAATAGCCATGGGTTCCGCATTATAGATAAATCTTAACACAGATGTTACCTTTACTGCAAGTATTGAAAAAAAGGGCAGCAACGATCTTTTTAATTTTTATCTTAATGATCACCGATTTTTAATTAAAGTATTCAAAAATATAATGTTACTGAAATGACAGTGTGTTCTTTTGGAATACATTTTTTTTTTTATATCTTCAAGGTTTTGAGAGCCGTTGGTATATGAGTCTTGTGGTTTTTTGGTTTATACTCTTTTGTGAAGGTCTTTTAGTCCTAAAAAGGACTTTCCAAAAAATGGAGAAATTCTTTTTAGGATTAAAAACCTTCACAAAAAAGCATTTACCGAAAAACCACAATACTTGAACGCATTATTATTAGTATTGTGTGTTGGCAGTGATCACGATTTTCCGTATTTTCCTTTCCAACCGTGCCCCTGTTTTACGGAGTCCAATAAACAAGACAAAAAACAAATAAACCCAAATTTCAATCTTAGAAAGTACATAGTGAATCGTTTGACCTTTCGCTCGTTCACGAACCTGATTCGCACATTCGATTCCTAGGATCGAAGACGATGTACACCTTCTATAAATAAAGAGAATTGCGCTGCCTCCTCGAGTGCTAATAAATATTAGCAATTCCTGAGAAAGCGTGTTTCAAAATGTTTGTCCACCAACCCACACACCTTCAGTTTACGGAAACTGAACCTAGAAAAGGTTTCCCCGGAAAATCCCCCTATTCCAAGAATGTCACAAAATAAGTATAAGTATAAGTATAATTTCATAATTGATTTTTAGCACGTTCTAATGAAGCGATTCGCTTTAATTTAAGCTTTTAACTTGGGTTGGTTTTTACACATGCGTTTCTAGCTATTCCTGACCAATGCCTTTTTTTTCAACTTGATTAATACAGGTATCGATGGGTGTA
Organism: Protonemura montana; assembly: GCA_947568835.1. NCBI lineage: Eukaryota > Metazoa > Arthropoda > Insecta > Plecoptera > Nemouridae > Protonemura > Protonemura montana. The sequence continues at coordinate 6,178,246 of OX387608.1, forward strand.
CGCCTTTCGTGTTATCCATATGCTTTACGACCGATTCCGTGCTTTGGTCATTTCGCCGAATTGCCGGAGGTCGTGGGGCCAGTGTTCGACTAGTACCTATCGAGGGTCGGGTGGAACTTGATGGCACGCGTGCTCGATATTTCGAATCGATTTCTTAAAGAATTAATAACATGTTCTCTCTGGGAATTCATGGTTGGGTGAACGCTCGAAGACAATTGCTTGTTTTTTTTTTTGGATCGGTTGGTTTGCATACTTTAAAACTGTCCACCTACCTCGACGCTTGTCACTTGGGTGCCGCGTGGGAAGTGGGATGTGAATTAATTAAGAACTTCCGTAGATTTAGTTTTACTATAATTTTCAACTGTAGTTGAGCTTTTGGCCTTACAGAAACATCTGAATTTCATTGCATGTGATTGGAAGACACATGCTTTAGTAACTGTTATGGTAACTGTTATGGAATTGAGAAAGTTGTAAAAATAGTTAGGGAAGAAGTTTTTTTTTTCACTTTCCATTACTGTCAATGAAAATGTATGGCAATTTATTACTAACTTCAAATTTAGCTCACTATTCAATTTTATTTTATCTGTTTTCCTTCTCGTGTAGAAATTAAGGTGCTAAATCGAAATAAGCCCAAGTTAAGGTTTTTTTTTTGGTTTTTTTTTTTGGTTTTTTTTTCGGTTTTAGAGAGTGGGGAATTTATTTTTTAATCAGAAACTTCGTCCCGCTCGTTTTTTTTTTTTTTTTGCTGTCAACGACAGGCTGTGTTAGCGACATTTGAAACGTCAATCTCGGCGGAGGTGGAACTGAAAATCAATCAGTTTTGGAGGCGTTTGGCTCACGAGAGTACGTTGGATGTTTTCCATCTGATTTGCTTGGGTACTGACGTTTTCCCATCTGATTTGCAAGGGTACTGACGTTTTCCCATCTGAATTGCAAGGGTACTGACGTTTTCCCATATGAATTGCAGGGGTACTGACGTTTTCCCATCTGAATTGCAAGGGTACTGACGTTTTCCCATATGAATTGCAAGGGTACTGACGTTTTCCCATCTGAATTGCAAGGGTACTGACGTTTTCCCATCTGATTTGCTTGGGTACTGACGTTTTCCCATCTGAATTGCAAGGGTTCTGATGTTTTCCCATCTGATTTGCAAGGGTACTGACTTTTTTCCGTCTGATTTGCAAGGGTACTGACGTTTTCCCATCTGATTTGCAAGGGTACTGACGTTTCCCATCTGATTTGCAAGGGTACTGACGTTTCCCATCTGATTTTCAAGGGTACTGACGTTTTACCGTCTGATTTGCAAGGGTACTGACGTTTTCCCATCTGAATTGCAAGGGCACTGACGTTTTCCCATCTGATTTGCAAGGGTACTGACGTTTTCCCATCTGATTTTCTTGGGTACTGACGTTTCCCATCTGATTTGCAAGGGTACTGGCGGATGTCTTGTGGCATTTGCTTGTCAATAAAATTTTACTGTACTTCCTTACACCGCTGAATCAGATCAGTGTGAAATGAAGGAAAGGCGTGAACCGGAGATCGTAAAAAGGCGTTGCTTCGGAAGCGAGACATGACACTAATAAATGAAGCATAAAACATTATTATTTACGAGGTAATTTAACTTTTTTTTTCGTGTTTTATTTGCAAATATCTCTCTGAAAAATTTTCCTTTCGAATGCTATAAAGTCGGAAGAGATATTTCAATTAAATTTACCTGTAAAGGTGTGACATGGCACGACGCCATCGGCTTAATTTTGTTTTTGAATAATTCAGGAAAACATTAAAAAATACATGTTCTATTTTTAAAGTTGGTGGGACGGTACTTCGTGTTTTTTTTTTTTTTTTTTTTTTTCTTAACAGAAGTTAGTTTTTATTGAGCAGCCAGGACACAAGCGAAAAGGTGATCTGAGCTTGATAGATATTGAATGCCAACAGAAAAGTCAATTTTCTTTTCAATATTCTTGGAAGACCAATTGAAAGTTACCTAAAATCTTTGAAAGTTCATAGAATGCACTTTTCTAGTCCACTAGTGTTAAACAATTATAGATATCTCCGTAGAGATTCTCAAAGATAAATCACAATTTAATTTTAAATATATAAACTTATTTTTTGTTCAATATTTAAGATAATTACTGTAAGCTTTGTCATTTTGTTTTTAAATAAATACATTATTACTATGTCAACTGTTATTAACACCTCCCAAACTGTATGAAAAAAGCACACAAATACAAAAAAGTTTCCTTCAAATTACCAAAAAAAACTGTAACCACTCCCATACAGAGTAACAACGTTACACCTAACCGGAGTATAAAAGTCTATTTATTTACTACGCAGTACACACCCGCTGTTAAAACAGGGTAAGAGGGGGACCCCATGCCGCCAAGTCTGTGTTGTGGGTCGAGGGCATTCACCCGCCCAGTAGCCAGATAGGCTGCAACCGTGGCTCCCCTAACCCTAACTCTAACCAGACACGACCAAAACAATGACTCACACCAAGGGTAGTCTAACACAAACTACCATAACGCTAATGTTAACTGTCTTAGCGACAAAATAGCCACCATTACAGCGACAAAAATGGCAGATGCCTCTAAAATAATAATAATAATAAATAATAATAATAATATAATAATAATAATATTTTTTTATTCCATAAGCAACATGAGAATGTCATACAGGAAAGTCATTTTGAATTTTCAAGAAATTCTTTTATGTTATAAAAACAGCTTTTCATAAGGTAGCGCTTCAAACCCTGTTTAAATGCTGAACCCTCGTTTTCGTTCAACTCTGGTGGAAGTAAATTATAAAATAGACTTCCAGCATAAGCAGGTCTTTTTTTAAATGTAGTTTTTTCGAGATGGAGACACCGTCGTTTCGAGTGGTTAGTCATTTTATTTCTCGCAGATTACTCGCATTTGAGACTGGTTTACGCTCAGTTATTCTTTATTTACCTCAACGATTGATGTACATGTGTTGATATTTTGAGTCGTAATTTTTCGATTGTAAATGTTTGTTATAAAGGACGGCCGCACGCGCCATCAGATGGCACCTACCGTTACCACGTGACTTGTTTACTCAGCTAGCTTTACAATTAGTAACACTGGTTCTCGTAACTATTTCTATTTAATATTAATGACCTAACTAGCTAGAAACTCTCTGGGGTAGCCACTCTGGCTCGAAAAGAACACCGAACGGTTTGGCGTGTTCTCAGGAGATCCCCGAAGTTAAGCAACACTGCGCTGAGTCAGGTATTGAATGGGTGACCATTATACACATGACCAGTTCTGTTCAGGAGAGAGGTTGGAGGGATGAAATTTAGTACAGCAACTTCATTCGCCTTGCTTATCAACCTCTCGACAACATGGATTTGTGGAGGAATCCTGCTGTTCGAGTTGTACCGTCCTTCGGAAGGGACGTTAAGCCCGTTGATGCTATTCGACAGGAGTAGGCTACGTGCCGGCACCGGGTTTCCCCTCCTCCTTTCTAGGCAAGGTTATGTTCATCATCACCCTCATCATCATCCACTCATTCACCGACGCCATTAGACCAGTGCCGCATGGCCAGTTGTCAAAACAGTACGTCGTTAAACACCACACATCAATCAAAAAAACTCATGTGCGAGCAGATTAATTATTGACAGTGAAGGGTAAAGGTCGGGGTACCAAATATGACCAAAATAACGCACGCAAGTCGCTGGTGGGTTTTTTTATTTTTGCGTGGAGGGATGAAATATAAATTGGCGCTGTGGTGGGATGACATGGAAAAGTGCTCAACGGATCATGGTTTTGCATTTCGGCTGGAAGGCTTTTAAGTGCTGTAGATACGTTTCGGATTTTAGCTTTAGGAGTGGAGTGCCCGAATGTTTTTTTTTTGTCGTTTCAGTGAATTTTGGAGAATTATGGTTTTCTAGACCGTAGAAAATCGACCGCACAATGGTTTCGATAAAATATGTTTATACAAGGTTTTGGGTCATTGTTTTGGGTAACGCATTGCGAGTAATCGCGTTTTTTTTGTTTCTCAGCCCAACCCCTAATGTCTGTTGGAATCTTTAAAAAAAAAAACATCACACAAAAATTATCTATTCGATAAATAACTATTCGCGGTGACAGTAATGGCGTTGTTCCTCTCTGGAAATAAGTGCGCAAGGACCGTTTTTTGTTATCTAACGCCGGTTTCTTTCCGCGATCTTTACAGAAATAAATTAACAGAAACCATAAAACTGATAAAAGTTGAATGAAAATCACTGAGAGGCAAACGATTTTTGTTGTTAACTCAAAATGACTTCTATGTCCGCTACTAGTGATGGTTTTACAATATAGAATTAACTACCTTGCTTGATAGCTACGAGTTCAATGGACTCAATTGAAAACAACAACAATGTTCTAGTTAATGTCGATAAATCGGTATGCGATAAAGGACATAAAATCAACGTCGTAATTAAATTGTATTCCACTTGTTTTCGTTTTCAATTTATTCTTCTAATTAATAGCTTTCTCATTACGATGGAGAGAAGCTTTCTGCGACTTAATAATAAGAGGGGTAGAGGGGAATTTTGAATGGAACCAAATTGAAAACATAATTAATGTCAATCACCTTTTGTTACGGAGTTAAGTGGCTTAGCGACTTCTACGGTGGTGAACACGATCATTAGTTGTTAGCGTCGTATTTTCAAAAATCATTTTTCATTTTCAAAAACAGAACAGACTATAAAGTGAACAGCATTGTTGAATGATTTCAATGGGTTCAGGGTTTAGGAATTCCCCGTGCCTGAAACTGATAAACAGATATGAACTAATTAATTCATCTGAGCCTACTGCCTATCTCATTACTAATTTGTATAATTCAGTCAGATTGCCATGCAGATTCACGAATCTGATTTCATGCAATAGATTTATTATCACCATTGCAATTACACGCAGCAAGTAATTGCTTATACCATATGTAATCCACATATTTCAAGTCGACAATTATTAACAACTAAGTATACCATTTCAATTATCATGCCGCATAATTGTATAATAAATTAACTCTAGTGCTGGTCGCGTCCCATAAAATCGTCCAGGCACATGTAAAGGGCAAAATCAGCAATAATTCTAATGGCATTAATCATAATTTATAATAACTTCAAATAAATGTCAAATGAGAAAAAATAAGGACACAAACAAATATGATTTCATTCGAATCTTGTTACATTGACATGAATATCAAACTGATAATCATCCAATTATTTCGTACATTTATTTCTTTATGACAAGTCATGGTGTTTACATTTCGATAATTACAATGTTACACGGAATGTCGCAATAGCTGATGTCGTAGTAGCCATTAGTAGGTGTCGTCTGGGAGAATTGGCGGCCCTGAACTCGCGCAGTGGCGCTAGGTCGATAGTGGCGTATCACTGTCGATAAGCACCAGAACGGTTAGTGACTGGCATTCAAATTCAGGAATACCATTTGACAGTTTATTTTACACAGAACAGAATTATAAAAATACATGGAAAGGGAACTAGACTGGAAAAATGTGTGACCAAACCGGGATCTCTCTATAACTTGCTGGTTTCAGCTCTAGTGGAATTACCAGAATAACCAAAAAAACCTTCAAAATACATATGTAAGCGTTAGGATAAAATCTTATTTAAATTGCAAACGCTTGCAATGCGCGAGGTATTTTATTATTATCAACACTTTAACCGTCTCAAAAATTGATCCCCAAACGGAGACTCGAACCCAGATCTCCACCAATCGCGGGTGTTGCTCTAAACCTCCTTGGAGAACTGCCATTCTCATCAAATACAGTAAAATCGTCTCAAAAAGCCAGTGTCCAAGTAGCTCAATGGTTTAAAGCAACTCCCGCGATAGTTAGAGATCGGGGTTCGAGTCCCAGTTTAAGCATCAATTTTTGAGACGGTTATAGTGTTGATAATAATGACACATGTAAACGTCTTTGGGTTATTCAAGTCAAGTGAGAGACACTAGATGGCGCTCGTTGCCGTCATTTTTAACAAAACCTCTGATATTTAATAATTACGACTCAAAATAGCGAAACACCTTTTATCAATAGTTGAGATCGTCAATCGTATCAATCGTTCAACATTATTGAAGATTAATTACATTTAAACCTAAGAAAAACTATTTGAAATGGGTTTTGAATGCTAAGTAAAGGACAACTTAGAATTTTACTAATTGTACTAATTTTACTTAGCATTCAAACCCCATTTCAAATAGTTTTTGTTAAAACTATTGCTAAGGATAAATCAAGTAGACATGAGTCTAAAGACCATCATACATGTAAACCAGTTTTAAATACAAGTAATCTGCAAGAAATAAAGAAATGAAATTTCTTAACTATCAAAATATCTAGTAGGATCCTCTATTTTCGTTGATATATTTTCGTTGATACTCATAATTATTTAGTTAAAAACGCCAATGTGTTCGAGTTCTTATTTCAGAAAATACACAATACATTAGTTTTTAAGTTATTGACCCTGGTTATTTTGTTTGGATGCATTTAGGAAGCTTGAACTAGGTAATTGTTATAATTTTATGTGGTTCTTTTGTTATCGGAAAATTGTCAGGACTGCTCTTACCCTTGAAGAAGTAACTAGTATATGTTAAAAACGTCGGGAAATTTAGTTGCCCTTTACCTAGCATTCAAAACCCAGTTCAAATAGTTTTTATAAAAACTTGTGCTAAGGATAAATCAAGTAGACATGAGTCTAAAAACCATCATAAAGTTATCGGTCGGTTTATTGATCTATCATATTTAATTCAAAGTTGACAATACCCTGTTGGCATACCTAACACAAAAGAAATTAAAATCAACCAACAATTCATCAAGTCACCTGTTTAAAGTAACTAACTTACCTATCCGTGCCCGACGCCACTGGTTGGCATGCGTACTGTCGTCAACACGTGTGTAATACTGTTTTGTGGCAGGCGCCAGTCTTATCGCGATTGATGTAATTAGCCTATCACAACTTGCGATTTGATAAGAAGCGCGTGTATACATAAGATCTGATGCAGAAATGAAAGCAATGTAAACAATCTCTTATCTCTCGTCATGCTATAAGAAACCAACTTCGCAATAATGTCATGCTGTATTCCATTGATTGCACAATTGCACGTGTTTTCTTAATTGTTTGGTTTACGGTTTGATTTGTGTTTTTCTATGGCGGTTAGAATCAAAGTTAGGATGAAATCTTATTTAAATTGCAAACGCTGGCAATGCGGGGGGTATTTTAGTATTATCAACACTATAACCATCTCAAAAATTGATGTCCCCGTTTGGGCATCAATTTTTGAGACGGTTTGAGACGGTCTCAAAAATTGATGCTAAAACGGGGACTCGAACCCCGATCTCCACCTTTCGCGGGTGTTGCTTTAAACCATGAGCTTCTTGGACACAGGATTTTTGAGACGATTTTAGTCAACACTATAACCATCTCAAAAATTGATGTCCCCTTTTGGGCATCAATTTTTGAGACGGTTATAGTGTTAATAATAATAGAATCAAAGTTGAATTTCAGAGATTTTAGGACACGTGTCTACAAAATTGGAGGTACGCAATATTTTCAGATGGGGAAATTAATTAATTTGGCTAAGATAATTTACTCGTGCAACTAGGGGGAGGGGGGGGGATTCCTAAAATTACCCCAAATTTCATATCCGGACTCCGGTATCATAAACCTTTGCCGAAACAGGAAAACCAAAATAAATAATTCGTTGTTTTTGTGATCTTTCATGCGTATATTATTAAAATCCCGCGTGTATATTTTTTGCTTTCTTCTTCATCGCTCCTGGATTTTTTGTTTTTGAATCCATTTGCAAATTAGTTTTTTTTTCACTGCTTTTATAGCGAAGTGGTAATAGCCTGAAGCCTCTTTTTGTTCCGTGAATTACACAAACAAGAAAATTCAAACAAACAACGCGACTGCCGGAAGCAAGGTTTTCGGCCAAGCGACCCCCCCCCCCCCCCCAAGTTTCTATGTTGTATTGTGCCCCAAACTCTCAGTGACTGCGTGGTGGGATTGTAAAATGTGTTCGCACAACTTTTATTACCTTGAGTTGGCCAATGCTTTCTGTAATTATATGCAAAGTTTGTAACGAATTGTGTTTGTAAAACACGTGTGCGGTTTTGCACGGGCACGGCTTGCACGCACCGAAACGCATCGATGGGGGGCGTCAAATTGGTGTCAGTGCAAGTCCAAGTTTCGGACATTTGGGCGATTTTTTTTTTGGCCATGGTTTTGTAGTCCCAGCTTTGGAAATGATTGCATGGATATTTTAATTTTTGAATAAATAAATCGATTATTTGACAATATTGATACATTTTTTGGGTATTCTGTGAATATGGTCGATTTTGTGATCGGTTATATTGTCATTATGTCGCTAAATGGTTTCGACAACTGGCCTTGTGGCACTGGGCTTAAGGGGTTAATGAATTTGATGGTGATTATGAGAAGTATAGGTTAAGAAGGGGAGCTTTAACTCCCCCCCAAACTTTAAATTTGTTCTTCTCAAAAACTCATTGAGCACCGATATTAAAATTTGTCGGCGCTGATACCACCAATTGAGTGGGCCAAAAAGTTCAAAATTTACCTCAAAGTAAAAATAAAACGGAAATATGCCCATCATCAATCTTGATCGGGATTCAAAATTCGATTAAAAATATAACACAAACAGTGACATCACTGTAGAGACTCTGCAGTGACGTCACTCAAAGATTCCGGTGCAGACAGCGGCGCGTGTCACGCTCATCCCTCAACTAACGCATACATCACATTTCACGACGAGCACAGAGAGAGAGAAATGCCAAACACCAGTCCAATTATCATCAAGTCGCATGCCCGCCTATTTTGCATAGTATGCACCTCATGAGTAAAACTACCAGTCGACTCAAAGCGTACACGTGTCCTTCTCGCAACGTGTGGAGCTCGCGTATAGTACATTTCATTTCATTACACCGTTCTAGCGCGTGGCAATTTTTATGTGTCGCGTAGGTGCCGTAGCTTTATCACGTTTCTTAATTACGTCACGAGGTGGAAGAGCCCTCCCCCCCCCCCCCCTTTGCCCGCTCTGTTTTGCCTCTGGTGGTGCTAGCAACTGTGCTAGGGATGGAAGCGAATATTGCCAATGTCGTGAAAAGTGTAGGGGAAATCTTTATGAGCGCAGTGTAGAAAATCGTATAAAAAAACCGGTCATTTTGACGTGAATGCAATGCCAAAATGATACAATTATTTTGTTGTCAGGTTTTTTATAAATAAAGACGCAAGCGCCATCGGGTGGTAACCACCGTTACCAAATGTTGCTCAGTAGAAAGTTTAACATTAACGTTGGACCTCTATTAGCTAAAAATTGACGGTTTTTTATGCCAAAAAGCGTCTAAAAGTTTTAGCAACTGAAAGAAACAACGAATGTTGCATAATAGTTGTTAAAAGATTACCAACGACATATCGTTCTTTGTTCTAGTCGAAGCTTGCCGATTGTCGTTACCAATTAAAGTCGGTTGGCTAATTACAGTTCACAATAGCGCGTACCTCCTGTCCGTATACACCTGCGTAGCGTACATGAAACATTATTAAATGAATTCATTTTTTTTTTTTTTTTTTTGTAAAACTCAGCGTTGCGTAAGACAGGTATATGCGAGTTTAAGAGTGCGTCGGAGCGTACAAATAACAAGGCAGTGACCTCTTCGCCATTTTCGATCGCCACATGTGTAAGTAGCGAAGTGACTGACAACGGTGAGATCTCGAACTGTTAGTTTTTGCATAGTTTAGGAGGAGGAATCGGTAATTCAATTTCTATTGCGACTGATGAATAATTTCTGCACATGCCAATCTGGTTTGATCATTTATTTGACTCGACGGCTAATTCCGTGTTTTTTTCGAAACGACCTAGGGACGTCGGTGTCTTGCTATTGCGTCTTATGCTAATTAGAACACGGTTGTGTTAAGACGTGATGGTCATGTGGTTGTCAGGGGATATTTCGTGTGTTGAATTTACAAGTTTCGTTTATTTGAGGACCGTCGACTTTTTTTTGTCTTCTATACACGTTAACTCTGTTGGTAGACTTATTATCTACAACTTTCCCTGTAAGGATGGATATGACTAAGGATATAACTAATTTCTTATTAGTTATATTAAATTCTTCATTTCTTACTGGCATTAACATCTTAATTTAACTCCATATGAAGGCAATAATCGCCGTGGCATTTTTTTTTCAAATTTAACTGTCACGTGAAGCTTTTCCAGATCCTCTAGGCAGAGTGCAGGTTTGACTCCCATAAATTTGGGGTAAAGTTGATTTTTCCGAGGTAAAAACCCCTAAAAGCCTGGAAACATGGACTGTAAGCTCTTAGTTCCAGGGTTAGTTTAAATTTTTCTTGGGGGATACAGATTCTGGGAGTTAAAACATTGGCATGGTGATTTCTAATCACATGCAGTGAAATTCAGATGATTTTTTTTAAGTTAAAAAAATCTCATTTCAGTGTTACCATTTTTTGGTCAAACTGGTTCTAGCTAGGAGTTACAGAAATGGTAAAACCGGATCAAAGTGGTCTAAGTACAATAGTTCACAAAAGCGCATAACCAAAAAATGCATGTCTCTACTACCTCACTTGTCTTACTCCAGTCATTATGCTAATTATTATTCAAAAACAACCTACGCCTACCTGTACTTTCCTTCCCATATTTCCCAGCAAAAAAAACTTTCCGACAAAGGTCAATGCTACCTAGCGGCAAGGTAACTGTGGACAGACACAATATAAACCGTGCCTTCCTTGTGATAAAGATAAAATGTGCCCCTCAGCGAGATTGGAGACTTGCAGATAGCGCGCCATTTGACTTCGTCGGCAATTTTTGCAGACATTTACTTTAAAGATAGCGAGTTTACAAGGTGGGGTGAATGGTATTACCTTACGTTCACTACGAAGCACGTGGTATAGTAATTTCAGTACTTGAACCCAGGTATTTATAGTCGAGCACAGCAATTTTGCAAACTTTAACTAGTCAAGGTTTATTTTTCTTGTAGTCTAGTAACCAGAAATATATGCATTTGAAAAAATGGCGGGAAAACAACAGAACTTTTAAAACAACAAGCTTTGCAGGAATAAAAAAATGTAAAAAGTTTTAGGAAATGGATTAAGAAGGGGATGTGATTGGAAGAAGAAGAGAAAGGAATACGCAGACACTGTCAATGATTGTATAAATCTGTTTCAAATAAATATATATCTTTGGTAATTTTAAAACGTTCACTGATCAATCAAATCTTGTTGTCATGGCCATCACAATCGGATCCAATTTGATTGGTAAAATATGTACAAGGTCATGCCATGAGATGCAAAATGGTCGTCTATTTGCTTTGATGGTTCTTATCCTGGGAATACTATACCTATGTGTTTTAGTTTAATTCAAGAGGACATTGACTTTGTTATTATTAATTTAACGCGTAATAGCGTATAGGTAGCTACAAGTTTTCGATTAAAGCAGTGTCAGTGGTTACAATCGATCAAGACATGTGAAAACAAATTGCAATGCTCGTTGAAATACTCGTTTCGCAATCTCAACTTGCCTTGTAGCCATCAAACTAATTGATTGCTAATTTTTGAGCTCCACTTTTTAAATCTGTGTGCGTAGTTAGAGTTTCTTCAACCTGTTTTCTGTTGTCGCCTTTTTTTTTACGTCTTTCTCAACGTCCAAATATTAATTATTTGGATGTCTCTTGCTACTTTTTTAAACGTAACGTCTTAGGATAGAAGCTATGTATTTAAGTGTAATTTCCTTGAAGTTCAAGGCCGTTCACAGTTGATTGATTCCGATGTCTTTGTTTGGTTTGGTCCCCAACTCCCAAGTGGAGTACGATCTTGCATCGTTACATTCCACGCAGTGATCTTTTGTTGTGTTTTCTATATTTCACCTTGATGTTCTGCGTTCAATCTGTAATTTCCTTCGTTGGTCTAATGATCTCGAGGTAACAAGGCCGCATTGGTGATAATTTGAAAATAATTTTTCAATTTGACTTGGGTAGTACCGAAAAGTCACTCGTTTCTTTTTGGTAATCGGGATCTTAAATTCATAATGCGACGATTGATACAGGTTTTTAAAAAATTCCTATAAATGTCTACGAACTAGCCGCGTTGTAGATGGAGAAGAATGTGATCCGTTTTTGTGTTTTGTTTACAATTTTTTCTGTTTTTTGTAACTGGTTGAATAAGCCTTTTTCATAGTACGAAGTTGCGATCTTATTTTGGAAAATATTGATAAGACACCAGTAATACAAACGCTCAAGAATTTTTTTATAATTTCCCAATTTTATAAGAGATAAAGTGTAACATTTTTATAAAACAGTCACTTTCTTTGCCAACTTCGAAAAGAAAAAAATACTACCAACCATATCATCGATGGTTTATTCAACGTATTGGAGATGGTGAGATCGCCTGACAGAGCTTCTCAATTCTGCTATCTTATGTTACCACGGGTAAATCATGGCCTATGAGGTTCAATGGTAGATTCAACGTTTGGTAGCCATGAAGAAGCTAAGATCGCCTGCCATCTTTAATGACACCTTAAGTCTACTTTCTTATGTTACCGTGGCCATATTATTAACACTCTTCTGTCTTCTAAAGACTGCCACAATCTTCGTCTGGTCCATATAGCATCTGAAACAAAGTGGCGTTTTAACCCTTGACCCTTGGACACTCACCATAGAGACGGAACACACACAAACGCACGTGGTGCGTTAGCACTTAACTAGCAGAAATTCAAGATATCACGTTCCCACCACCATACAAGCACTCACACGTAACGAAAACATCTTTGTTCTCTTTCATTAAAAGAAGTTTCATCAGTTTCGCAACAACTGATTAAAATCGAATAGCAAAACATATATGTTGATTTGAAGCAATTAAATTCTTGGATTCGTTTGATGCATGGGATTTTGAATGATTATGAATGAAAATGTGTACCTAGTCTCGATGAGAAAATGGTATGCTCTTGGACTACATCCGAAAATTGTTTGTGAATTTACAACTCCGTGGATATTCTCACAGACCATTTAGATAGTGCTATAGTCAGTACTTTATCACGTGCGAATCACGATCATTGTTGTTTACGATTAGTATATTAACATACTTAATGTTTTCGATGTGGCTTTTCCGTCCTATAGCAAAGAGGTGCTCGTGAGAATTCTGCTAGGCTTATTGCTTGCAAATCGACGTGCATTGTATTGGTTAGTTCTTTTCATATAGACATTGCATTCCTCAGGTATGTAAAAATAGTTTTCGGTGAAAACGGTGAATTGCTTATTTTGCTATCTTATGATGGGATTTGATTATCCCTCGGTGATAAAAGTGGGACGAGCGGCGAGAAGTTTTTAATTTTGAATAGGTGTTCCTGCTTAGCGGCTGCTCTGAGCTCAGGATATCTTCAGGAAATATTTCGAAATTAAGACGTCCCCTGCGTTTTTTCCAGCAAAATCAATATTTTTGAACCTATTTTAATTTACAAACTATTCAGAATTACCGTACGTTTTCCAACGCTACATGCAGTAAAATACTGTTTGTTTTTTTCCTTATTTAAATTTTCGTCACAATGTTTAGTGAGTTTTTTAAAGACTTCCAATTTTTTGTTTTTTGTATTTCTTCAAAACTACTGTCCTATTTTGAAGTTTGTTGCTCTGAATTGTACTGGTCGCTTTACGGCGCCATGTCTTCACTTTTAATTAATTTACCAGTAAAAAAAAATCTAAGCTCACCCTCAAGACAACTGAAATTTCGTTCACGATGCCCAAAATTTAAAAATGTTCGGCAAAACATCTGTAATGTGCTGTTGTTAGAACGCCGTTTGCTTCCAAATTTACGAGGATATCTGATTAAGATCGCTTGATTCGTTATGATAATCACATTTGTCGAAGAATTTGTTGGATTTGTAATTCAGACCAGCAAATGAAGTCACGTCTTCTTTCATTTCGATAACGCAAGTCTCCGAAAAATCACAATTTGTCCAAATAATTGTTCAAAATTGTTCAATAATTGTTCATAACTGTTTGTCCAAATTTTCGAAATTGTTTCGAAATCTAGGTGCGGCATACTTACCTGTTTTTGTACCTCCTATCTCACGTGCCTCTTGTAAATTGTCCGTCTAGGAATGCCAGGAATGTGCTACATATTTGAAAAACTGGAAACATTTCATCGATATCGACTCATGCTTTTACCGTTATAGAATGCTAAACAAACGACCGGCGATTTCAGCGCGTGCATGGTACCCACTCGTTTGGCCTGAATTTACAAATCGGAAATAACAATTGGCAGTTTAATGAGTAATTACTGTAAGTACAGTGTCAGTGCGAAAAGTACTTTTGTCAGTTCAATCAATTTTAATGCAGTGCACAAATATCAAAATAACATATCAAATAGCTTGTAATCAAGTTTAATCAATGGAATAATTGATTTGTGAAGTTTATCGACGCACTTTTTTGACAACGGACTCTGGCGCATTGGTCTCATAGCGTCGGGGAATAAATGAGTGATTATGAGAATAGTAATGAACCTAACCTAGCCTAAAAGGAAGGTAGAAAAACTCGAATTACAGGATTCATCCACAAATTCACCTTCATCCCTTTACCTCACTTCAAAATAGGGTCATCTACATGATGGTCACCCATTCAATACCTGAATCAGAGCATTGTGGCTGAACTTCCGTGATCTGACGAGAACCGGTGTTTCCAATTCGCCAAAGAGTTAGTTACGAATCAAATAGGGTTATTTGTGACAAGAAAGCTGTGAGGTCGGCCATTTTAATCATAATTACTACTGCTGGGATTCCCTGCGTTTTCCCGGTTTTGGCATGGCGTTTCAATGCTTCTTTCCTCCTAATCGCCAAATAGTATTATTGGTTTTCCTCATTTGCTTACCCTAGATGTATAAACTGAAGTAGATGGATTATTTACTGACGCGTTTTCCTTAACATGTTCAAGACCTTTATCCCGCTTATAATCCTTTTGCACTGCAGCATGTTTTTCCTTATATTCTTATCTCTTTGGGATTCCTCAGATGCTAATCCATGCAAAAGCCAGGCTAAGCCGTAAATACATTTGACATTATCGCAAAACCATCCGCTGCGAATTCAGTTTCAGCTAATTAGAGAAACATTGGAATAATATTTTTGATTGATTATACTGATGTTTTTGCCACGCTTGCTCTAGAGCGCGATAAATATTTGCCAGGCATCGCGCGGCCGACATGGAATCAACATTTTCTTGCTGAAAAAAACAATTGTGATTCGGGCTCAGGTTCGGTCATAACATGTTTACAAGTCAACAAAAATTTGGCATCGTTATCTCTTCTAAAATCCACGTGGCAACGAGAAAAACATATTTTCGCCTTACGTTAATTCTCGCAGATGACTGTGGAAGAGGGAGGGGGGGGGGGGGGTATTTACGGCGCCACACTCGTCATTGTTTTTTCGTTTTTTTTTGTGATAGATTTTTTTGAAAATCTGGAGTGCTTAGACGTGAAATGTCTGTTATGAACCGTGACATTTTTATTTTCTTATTGACGGAAAATAAGATGTGACGCATTGTAGTAAAGTCAACAATCCGTCGAGGACACTCCGTTTTTAGCGAGAGACCACACATTTTCCGGCAGAGGCTTCACCGGTCGTTTTCAGGTGAATTTCGGCCCGTTCGGGCCAACTGTCATTTTTAATAACACTGTAAATCATCTCCGCTGAAATCCGCCATTTTTATTTTGCTCTAAAGCTTTTATCGTAGAGATTTTTTATATATATTTTTTGTAGCAATTATAGGAATCTTGTGAATTATTTTGCAAATATTG
Organism: Protonemura montana; assembly: GCA_947568835.1. NCBI lineage: Eukaryota > Metazoa > Arthropoda > Insecta > Plecoptera > Nemouridae > Protonemura > Protonemura montana. The sequence goes on from OX387608.1 coordinate 6,194,072, forward strand.
ATAGCAATGCTAGGAGACAGTCCTTGTGCTGGTATCTTCTCTCACGGGCTAGACTGTAGCAATGCTGGGGACAATCCTTGTGCTGGTATCTTCTCGCACAGGCTAGACTGTAGCAATGCAGTGGACAGTCCTTGTGCTGGTATCTTCTCTCACGGGCTATTGACTGTAGCAATGCAGGGGACAGTCCTTGTGCTGGTATTTATACTCGCAAGCGCAATTTTGTAAAGTCATCCTAATTTGGACTCACATTTTTTTTATAGATTCGACTGATTTAGATTTGGTGTTGAAACTTTCGTTTTTAAATCACTACTACAAATTACTGGATTTCTATTCCAAATATGATTCGTATTTCACAACTTGACACAGCTGAAGTCGCCCACAGCACAACGCAGTAAACCGTCGCCCAGTGTTCCCACGCTGATGCCGATGAATCACTTCACAATTCCTAGCACCGAGACAAAAGTGAATCAAACCCATGACCGCTTATGCCGACCGAAAAAAAAACACCCAGACAATTAACGAGACGTTTGCTTAACGAAGTGTTAGTACATCACACATGGGTGCTAAACACCGTTCAAAAACACCGTGTCACATCCTTCTTGCTACTCGCGTGGTGCCGGGTATTGTCATGAGATCATGAGATAGAAAAATCACATTCTTCTCTCATATGTAGTCACAACTTAGAAGAAGTGACACAAACATTGTATCAAGGTGTCGCTAGTTGCGCAAATTTTGTTCCCTCCTGTAAGAATGTCCCATTGTTTGCCCCTAGTACTTAAAAGGTGTCACAAACATAGTGTCATGAGTTGTTCATATTTTTCCTACCGTTTTGATACCGAACGTTTGAAGTGCTGGAAACACCGGTTCTCATGAGATCAACGAAGTTACGTTACACTGTGCTGAGTCAGGTTTTGGATGGGTGACCATCATGGTGACCATCATACACATGGCCAGTTCTGTTTGGGAGAGAGGCGGAAGGGATGAAAGTTAGTACAGCAACTTCATTCGCCTTGCTTATCAACCTCTCGACAGCATGGATTTGTGGAGGAATCCTATACTGTCCGAGTTGTACCATTCTTCGGAGGAGACGTTAAGCCGGTGGTCCAATTGGTGCTATTCGACAGGAGTAGACGACGTGCCGTGTCTCATTCTTTCTAATAACTTTTTCTTGTTTCTAGTTTTATTTTCTAGTTTGCTTTCAGCATCTGTTTATTTTTATATTCTATGCATATGGTTGTCGAAATTAAAAACTCCTGGAATGCTAGAAACTTCCTAAAAACCAAATTTTTGGATTGTGACGCGGGTAAATTTATTATCAAACTGATATTCAGAAAAACTCGTGATATTTCTGTTGCAAAAAAAGATTGTGCGCAAAATATACAACACCAAATATAAAATAAAAAACCGCATTTTTTTTGACTTTCTTGTTTCGAAGACTGTCTCCTTCAAGAGGATTGTTGTACCACATCATTGCTGATCGTTGCAGCTTCCAGGCTTTTCTTGCGTCTCTTTTCCTTCTTCTTCTTACTTTTTCTTTTCTTATACGCCAACCTCCTCATCTTCCTCATTTTCTTAGTCTTGCTTTTTTTCGTCGACTTCCTGTGGACCCAGATCTGCAACGCTTTCTTGAAGCGATCGTCTAAAATATGGAGGCAAAAATCTGTCAACTTAAATCATACATTTTCAATTCGTCTTTCTTAATTTGCCTAAAATGCGAAACGTTTTCTGAAATTGCCAATTGACTTCAGTTTTGAGAGCAGTCAATGAACCAAGGCTTACCAAAATAATATAGTTTGAAACTCGTCGTTATTAAAATTGAATTAAATTGTCAATTTACTCTTCAGGTATAGCTTCGAATCCTCCTAATGCATATATGCATTACACGTGGTCAGAGATTAAGCCCCTAAAAATAATTCCAATCTTGCAAATAAAGTGTGTGAAGGAATTGAGTGTCTTTCTTTGCCAAAAGTACAAATATTAATTTTTAAAAAACCGTAGATGGGGTGTCAAACTATAGGTACATGAAGATTTGATGTCAAGAAAATGCTAAAATCACTAGTTTCAATTTTTTTAGGTGCATCCAATGCACTTTTGCATGTCTCAAAAATAAGTTTTTAATCTCTGTTTATAAATATTACCTACCTACGTGACGATTGCTGAAAAGACTCCCTATTTATTTGGTCGATTAACAGAATTCAAACTTGAATATGCGATTTCAGTGATATACATTTAAGTAAGATGATCACCCAATCAGGAAGATCGGTGATGCTCTTTATCCATAACCGAAATAGTAATGCTGAAGGGTAAAATTGGTTTATATTTATGTGTGGCTTAGTACCCAAAACTTAGAAGTACCACCTAAGAGAAGAGAATGCCATTCTTCTCTCTAAGGTACCACTGTGGACTTACCAACGACAGTGGCACCTTGGCAGCTTGTTTGCCACTCGGCGAAGGAAGTGTTACCAGCGTTCGGTACGGTCTTGATGTTACCCATTTTTTTAAAAGTGACCAAAATCAGCACCTATATCTTGTCATGGAAACGGCGACAATGGTGTCAAAATTCTTGTTTTAGTTGTCCATTGCTAGGCATAGATTAAATTGAATGAGGATAAAGCCATTAGACCAGTGCCGCAGGGCCCGTTGTCAAAACAATGCGTCGTTAAACTCCTCAAATAAATCAATGAGGACAGATCTAAATACCGTCGAGTACAAAAATCCACCAACTCTACTTTGAATGTTAAAATATTGTAATTGTTTACTTTCAACTTGAATCTAAATTTTAACTGTTTTTTTTTTTACCTTTTGACAAATTTCAACGTCTTAAAAAGTTTTTTTTTTTTACAAACGGTAGAAAGAAATTTATAAATATAAATAAAAACATACATAAACAGTGTAATTTCGGTCTGTATCGACATTGAGCAAGGCAGCTTTTCCGTACATGTGTCCCAATCCCAACTCGTTACAAGACCTTGTCAAAATTGTACCCAAAAACCACCTGAACCGTCTGAATTTGCTATATCCAAATATGACCCAAGTAATTTCGCTCCAAAAAAAAAAAAAACTAAATTACAAGTTACTAAATATAAGCGAAACTACGTCGAAGAAGCAATTGTACCTAGACACTGTAATTAGTGTGTGCTTGCGGCCGGCATGCTTGTCTACGTCGCAGTTGCGTGGTGGCCGGTCATTGAGATAGCGGCGAGTGACCCTGGCCCTGGCAATGAAGTCAAATCAGTGTTGGGCAGGCGCCTTGAAGGTTTGAGAAGCACGTTTTATGTTCAAGATTATGTGCACGTTTGCCACAATCGTCTAATAGCATCGCTACGTTTGCTTATTTATTTGTATTTATTTATTCTTTTAATTTTTCACAAATCATACAGATCAAAAATAGAAAACAAATCTTAGAAGATTTGAATAAATAGGCATTTTCTCTGTCAAGCACTATTGCTTTTAAGATAGATATGAAACTTGTGATATAGAATTAGTTTCAAATGGAAATCTAGGCTTTCTTGGCGGTTTACTAGGAAAAAACAGAGGATGTGGTGTAGTTGAAATTTACAACACCGTCCCCGTTCCAAATTTGAGAATCGTCGCAGACATTAGCTATTCGTGTAATAAATAAGTATACTGCAGTTCAAGGAATGTAGGTAACAAGGATACTACTTTTGTGATTTCATCAACGTGAAGTTTAGCATAATGCACGAAAATCGGCGCATTTTCTTTGATCCTATCTTTGTTCCAAATCTGGATCACGTTGATAAGAAAAACAACGTGGTTGTCAGATGTAACTTTAATTAATTGGTATCTTGTCGTTCAAGAAACGATCAATGTCAAATTAAATGGCTTTAAAAGCTACCATATGAGGTCCGTCCTGTCCCTACTAAATTAGCACTTATCTGACACGGTATTTTATTTCGTGATATTTTTTTCTTGGACCCTTTGCAGATCATAACAGAAAATTATCTCGATGATGAGTTCTTGCGTTTGAGAATACAATCAAAAAATGATAAAAATTGATTTCCCGACCAAATTTGAGAATTATTGCTCCAATAGCTTTCAAGATAATAATTATAATATCGTTTATTGTCATAAAAACCAATACATACAAAATATACTCGTGTACAGACATACATTTTAAAATGATTAAAACTGCATATGATCAAATTTCGTAATCCTAATAACACTTGTTTTCACAGCCTGGCTTTATAATACACAACTAAAATACTTAATTTAAACAGTCATTACATTAATTTACATTACAGTATATGTCGATTAATATCATTTTTATAGATTAAGATTATAAATAAGATTTAATTTAAAGTTTCGGGGCTGGGTGACCCGCTCCCCCTCCCAACTATGCAATTTTCTAGCTAAGAAAAAGTCCACTGAATTTTTCCTAGCATAAAAACACACTGGCTTCGCCTCCAAATGACCCTGTCCCAGTCTCAGATCTGGGACACTTTGAAAGGAAAATTGACGTGCAGATGTCGGCTCAGGAAAAGCATGTCTTTAAGGTTAAAAACACGGGGCGTGCCATGTGACGGCGAATGTGACCCTGTCCCTGACAGTGAATGCAAGTGCTTCTACAGCGACGTGTACAGAGACGATACGAAGTTATTTCTGGAATTGGGACCGTAGGTCACGTGGACTTGTTCTTGTGTTGGCGGAAATGCGACGCTAGGGCTAGAGGGGTGGGGTTTATGTTACAGAGGTGGGTGATCGGTAACTGGCCCGGTTGCGGATGGGATGTTTGAGCAGCAGGGGTCAGATTAGGAATAGGAGTTAATTTATTTAAACATTCTGGGGACATTTATGAATAATTGGGAATTTTAGACATGGTATTTCTTTGGTAATCTTCGTCGTAAAGTCTGTAACGAGGGTGAGTAACGCAGCGTTTCCGTACACGTCTTCCTATCGTAACGCTTTATAATATATCCGTCCTATAATAAAAATAAAATAAAATACTTTCGGAAATACAACTTTTTCAGTTTTTATTTTTTATTTTTGTCAACGGACTTGCAAGTCGGTATTGGAACCCGACGGGTGCACTTGTTTAAACAGAAGAAAGATGGAGTTTATTACTGACGTAAGTAAATTCGAACTAAAACGGCGATTCCAAGAAATCGTGCGCTTTTTTCCGTTGTCTTCGTCGTTGCAGGACTTTTTCGATGGGCAAATATTGCAGATGCTTTTTTTTTCGCGTATGTTTCTGCACGTTTCAATGCGACAAATCACGTCAGGACGCCAGCAGCGACGAGATAAAACGGTGTGAAGTTACATAGATGAAGCACGCGAAGGGAATTTCGTAGAATTTTACTCTTTATTTGCTCTTATGATATTGAAATATTTCCTTGCAGGCCACGGATCATTCTCACGGCCGTTGATATATAGGGTTCCGTAATCCTTTTTGAGAATTCACCCGTTTGCAACAGATTTCTGAAAACTTGTGTCGTTGGAAGGAAACATTTTCGATTCTTTGAGTTTGAATTTCAGTCGAAAATCGCTCAACGCGATAAGATAACGAACACTTTTATTTTTTAAATTAGGTACCGTTATCACTGCAAAAATGTGCACTATCGTTTTTCTGAGAATTATGAAATTCAAAACAATAAGTTTGCTAATGAATTATGATTATCTTTGCTTATCGTAATTCGCGGGAAACTAATCGGACAGTATAATTAAATCGCTGTGAAACACCGTGTTTGTGAAATTTTAGTTTTGGTTTGCGAGAAATTTTATTTTTTATTGGTTTTGGTACTTATTGCTTATTTTATTTCTGACAATGCCCAAGTTTTAGCTTGGAGTCGAAGTTGGTTATTAATTTTAAACTTTTTCACAACAAAAATTGCAACAAAAAAAAATTGCAAAATAATGTCTTCTCATTCACACGCAAATTCGTCCACGACACAGCAATATAAACGTTCTAATCAAAAGAAAATTGAAAACCGCAATCGCTTTCGCCGCCTACGCGCGCACCTAGAATTACCTAACAGTTTAATGAATGACATTTGCGTAGTACACCTGCGACTACGTAGGTAATTTCATTGAGCGTTGACGTAGTTCCCCCGCCATAGCGTAGAGATAAGCGCAAACGCTTTGTTGTGTCAATATTTCTTACCTGATACAAATGTGGTCGACGCCTTGTAAAGTATGTACAGGATAATAACTATACTTAGTTAAAATGGCCGTGCATAGAGGATTCTAACAGCATTGGGTATGTGTGAAAAGGGTACCAGGAGTTCAGGGGTGTTCAGAATTTGGGCAAGGTTATGTTTATTAAAAAACCTAAATGAATAGACTTAGATATATTTTTAAAAAATGCCTATAAAAACTATGCTTTCATACAAATTTTCATCAGAATGCTATCACCTATATTGTCTCAAAACACTTTTAACTCCCACAAAAAAAATATTGAAACGTTTTAGACACCCTCCCCCCCCCCCACCACACCCACACCCACACACCCACACCCACACCCACACATCCCCAAACCAAAAGTTACACAGGCCCCTCAAAACAGAAAATAAACTCAGGAATTCATCAAAACAGCACTGCAATGACTAATGATAGCTACTTATAGGTTAGTATTGTAGGAATGTTGCTATTTATACCGGTGATTTTAACCCTGAAATGAATGTTTGCAAACAACGATATTCGAAAATGCCGTTACTTTCAAATATAATTTCGAACATTCTTCAGCGCTTGCTCAGTGCATTTCCTATGCGACTTTTTTAAGTGAATGTCAAATGCAGATTATCCTATTTCCGCTGGTCTTTGCTTATAAATACGTTCTGCAATATTGCAGTACGTTTTCTGTGATCTAAATACGGTAGAGTGTTTTAGACGTTTGATACAAATTGCTAAGACGTCAAAATGCGTAACGAATTAGGCCTAGGAGATATTTCTACAAATAGTTGAACTGGTTTTTAAATATCAAATCAAGTCCTGACATAGCGGAACCATTAGAATTTTTCTATTATGACCTTGATGCTCTTGGTATTTAAAATAATATATATTTGAAAGGTGCTTGAAATCGTTTCGTTTCTGATTTTTTGTTACGATCTATTCGTACTTGAAAACTGAATTGAAATTCTGATCTAGGAGTGTCTTTCTTAGCTGTAGGATTGAGAAAGATTGACTTATATATAATCAATCCAACATCAATACAACTATATTCAGTTTAGAGAAAGAACATACTTTTGTTCGGCAGAACCGCCGATGTCCACCAAATTTCATTTTGCTTTAAAGCTTTCGTTTTTCGAGCTGTTTTAAGAATTTTTCATGCAATTATTTAAATCTTGAAAATTATTTCACAAATATAAAAAGTATTTTTTTAAAACCGTCACTAAAACCACGAGTTATTAAAAATTCTAGGGAGGGCAGGTTTAGAGCTGGAATATTCTCTCACCAGGAAAACAATCGAGTATTAAATGTCTTTCATCATTTACGTCAAACTTCCACAGCACTGAACTGGCTAATCTCTGTATATCCAAGCCATTTAATTCGCCAACATAACCACAAGCACGACACTCCCATCAACACAGCTGTTAAATACGTCTGCGCATAAATTAAAATGTCACACTCTCAATGCACGTCATAGAACGTGTCAATCAAAACAGCAGCAATCTAAAAATAGTATGCATTTATATAAATCCTTTCAATATTTTTCAATCACTTGAATGTAATTGTTCTCGTGATCTCGTCGACGCTTCAGGCGGCGATATAACGACGTCATCGCGCGTTCCATGGTAGGTGTTGATTGGTGAATTGAGATAGCGTCCTTGGCCAGGACATTGACGTTTGGCGGCGTGTCCTTCAGGACTAACTGCTATGGCGGATTGTGGGACGACGGTTTTAATGCCAGAAGGCGATTGAATGTGTAACGTTAGGTTGTTTTTAGCAACTGGTGTTGCTGGATTCGCGTAGCGTTTGACTATTGATTTGAGCATTTTTTTAACTAGTTATTTTGACATATGTGTTTGCGTTTTTTTCCTCTGTTCTTTAGCTCTTTAAGGGCCAATTAGCTTGATAATTGTGCCATTTTCAGGTCGCCAATCATACAGTGGGATTCGCGACAATGTTTTTGGATATTATCAGCCGAATGTATATTTTTTGGTACTTTTAAAAATTAGAAAAACGTTACGAAGATCTTTCTCGTTTTTTTCGCACAACTTCACAAAAGTTCGTATCTGCAGTTCTTTTCAATCCAGTTTTATAAACGTTCCGTATTAAATTTTTTTTCTTTGTTTTGTTTTTCTCACAGAACAGCCGTTTTCGCTGCATAAAACTTCTATGATTACGTAACAACGAATATCTAATAACGCAGTGCAAAAAATCGTTTTTAAATTATTGATTTTAAACCTCAAAAACAAACAAAAAATGCCATCTCCCGCTCAGAGGTGGTCAGTACTTTTGTACTGCCTTTTCTCTCTTACCTACAATTGCGATATTGCATAATACCTATACTTCGTTAAGCGATTGAACAAACTTTCCCTGTAGAGGCGCCACCGGTCGTTTTGGGATGACATGTGGGCCAACTGTCATTTTGAAAAAAACAGTACAAACAAATCATGATGGTTTGTAGACTCTGTCTACTTGATTTATCCTTAGCACTAGTACAAATCACTAGTACTTAGTACAAAGCATCTTCGCTGATGTCAGCCATTTTAGTTTTGCTTTACAGGTTTTATCGTGCCAAGACAAGTTAGTAGAGCTGTTTTACAAATTGTTCTCCAGATTGTAACTATTTAAAAAATTGTTTTGCAGTTATAATTTTAATTTAAAAATATAGCCACTGATATCATTGTTGAAATGATATTCTGAGTAGGTAGCGATGCTTTGTGCTGACCGCCTTCTCTCACAGGCCAGACTGTACGAGTTGGTTTTTCAATTTTCATATCATTCTTTTGATCGCTTTGAATCGAGTCTTTATTTCAAATGTCAAAGCTTGTTGTGTGTTTGTGTGGCGGATTAAACCTTACGAAATGGAATGCATTGAAATGGCAAGCAAGGTGCAGAAACGAAAGGTGGTTTAGCCAATTTAAAATACCACATTTTTGTCGAGTTCTACTGACTTTTCGGATTCGTAACTTAGAATGCACTGACATTTAGTCCAAGATTATTTTTCATTTTCATCGCAAATCGAAAGTTTTATTTAACATTTAAATACTTGATCTATAATTAGCTTCCCCAGATTAACATCGTAATAAAATCAACGCTGCGCTGGGTCAGGTAATGTATGAGTGACCACCATACACATGACCAGTTCTGTTCGGGAGAGAGGTTGGAGGGATGAAAGTAAGTACAACAACTTCATTCGCCTTGCTTATCAACCTCTAGACAGCATGGATTTGTGGAGGAATCCTGCTGTTTGAGTTGTAAAGTCCTTCGGAAGGGAGGTTAAGCCGTTGGTCTCATGGTTCTCTTCAACAGGAATAAACTACTTTCCGGCACCGGGTTTCCCCTCCTCCATTCTACGCTAGGCTAGGTGCATCATTATCCTCATAATCATACACTGATTCACCGACGCCATTAGACCAGTGCCTCAGGGCCAGTTATCAAAACAGTACGTCGTTAAACACCACAAATCTACATGAAAATATTTCATGACAACAGTTTTTCCCCTTCGATAGTTTTCCCCTTCCCCATCGATATTCTGACTTGATCACAATTTCGTCACCCCTAAATTCTCACCCTCTCGTTCAAGTCGAAGACTGATTCCCCTCATTTCGTGTGGGGCAGGTGTGGTGAATACCAATACGATGAAATTATGAATTATTAGGTGGGTTTCACACATAATTATGAGCGATAGCAAGAACTCACGTATTTCTGACTTGACATTTCGAGCTCGTGTCATATGGGCTTTAAATATTCTGACATGACATATAGGCGTATAACGTCGAGGTCGAACTGCATGCCTCCACTTCGATTAAACGCATTTTCACGCATTTTTTCACGCATTCTCCCCCATAACCAAACGTACCGTCAAAGTAATTTTTTATATCATCTACATATGCAAGATAGATAACAAAGCAGGCAACTGCTGCTACCAATTTTATACAAAAATGAAATCTGTTGATTTTTATCATTCTTATAGTTCAAAGCTGGTGGCATTGAAAATTAATAAAAAAAATTGGCACGAATCCCAGCAAAAGAACGTGATTGCGTTATTTTCTGCCGGTTGCCACCCAACCAACTTACTGATTTCCTACACATTTATTCCGGTTTGCGATTAAAAAATGCGCTTTTAATTAAAACGAATGGAATATTATATAATCTTCTTCTTTTGTTAACACTGGGATTATTAAATCCGTTGTTCTAAAAGTAAATTTAAAAAAAGTGGGCGTCTGGTCGGGAATGATAGTACCTATAGATGTGGCGCACCATCAGGATCTCATCAGGATCTCTCTAGAAAGACTGGGGTAGGTTCTCTGCCCCTCATAAAGTAAATATGACAGATTGTTGACCAACACGTTGGATCTGACGGTTTGCAATGTATCTGCTCTGTCACCAAGCCGTGTGTCGACAACACACGGCTAGTTGTAATGTTTTTCACCTTCAGAAGGACGCAAGTCTGCGTTCCTGTTGCGAGACAAAAGACAAAACCTTCAAATCTGCGTACGAGTCATTTAGGGACAGTTTTACATTTTCCGGCTTCGGTTATGATGAAAATAGATTTATCTGATTGGCTGTGACTACGGAAATGAGTATTTTATATGAGACTTTTTAACCAGGCTTTAAACTGGTTAAATTTTGTCGTTTAACCTAATTTTATATTGTATTTGGGTAAGCTTAATCCAACAAGATCGAACCCAACCCAACGAATCACTATCCGCACCAACCCAATCTAACCGATTCTGACTTTACCTTTCCTAAAATCCTAACCTTACATAAATTTATATTACCTTACCTAGCATAACCTTATCTGACCTAACCTTACTTCACCTAACATAAGCTAACCTAACAAAACAAGCAAACATAAAGTCTTGCTATGAAATTAAAAAAAAAAAAAAAAAAAAAAAAAAAAAGTATATGAGATTGGCAAGCCTATGCCTGGTATCTGCATCTTGTCGCTCCCACTGCGTCTGTACCGTGCGACGCTGTAGAATGCATCGGTGACTCGTGAACGTAATGAGTTTTAGTGACGTCAGCACGTGGACGAAAGGACGCGTCTGTTCAGGGAGTTAATTAAAATGAGCTAAATGACGAATTCCTCTTGCGTTCGTCCTTGCGTGTCGCCCCTTGCCTACCTCGCCCACGAGTGTGTGTGCTCGAATTTGAGGTGGTTTAATATGAAAGATGACGTGTCATGTTTGGAAAGGTTGATATTGTTGATATGGTTGGTTTGGTAATACCGGATCTCAAGCGATTGTGTCGAAGTTAAGCAACACAGCGCTAGGAAATGGTATGGAATGGTCGACCAATATACTTGTGGCCAGTTCTGTTTGATAAAGTGCGGTTAAAAACTGGTTCAAATTATAAGAATTCATATCAGCTTTGTTTTGTAGTGGTTTTACCCGCATTCAATACCTCTCGATAACCAGTGTTTCTAAAACGCCCAACCCGTCGGTACTCGGTGGTCACCCATTCAATACCTTACCTAGCGCAGGTGATCTCACGAGAACCAATGTTTAAACTCAACAAACCGTTCGGTGGTCACCCATCCAGTCTCTGACCCTGCGCAGTGTTGCTTAACTTATCGGCTATGCACATGTCTAGTTTGAGTACCGCATTCCGCGAACTAAAACACAATTACTGACTAAATTAGATGTAATAAAACGCACAGTCTAATTTTGTACTGGATGGGCGTTTCGGAAGATGCCTTCATAACATGATAACTATAAATAAATTTGTAAATTTTTTTCTTCATTAATAACATGAAATTTAGACACACCATTTCTGCGAATTTGAAATGCATTATTTTTATTTTTAACTAGCTTACTGTATAATTAGCAATGGTGCATGATTTCAATTGTTATCAAAGACCGCGTACCATGTGCAGGTAATCACCGTTTACCCTGTCTAGTACACATGCTTATTTCAATAATAATCTTCATTACGAGATGGTAATTTAGCGAAAATATTTTATAATCATTTGATAACCTAGCCTTGTGCATATGTTCGAAGCGTATTATCATTATTCACTTTTGAAATATGTTTTTCCTATTCATAACTAATGAGTATAACTCGTAAAGCTATTTTTATAAGTATGAATTTGCAGGTAGTTTCAATTCTACTGTAGGCATTTTTAACGATGTTATAACACAATTATTATTCAGAAACCGTTTAAAGCAAAAATTATTATGTCATAAAATTATCATGCGAAATCCACAAATTCTTAAAATTGTACGGCGAAATTTTCTCTTTCCTGAAACTAAAATATTTATTTTATCTGGTTTAATACGTACGCTGAATACACTTTTTAAATCAATTCCTCAATAAAATCAGGACATTTCAACACACATTTCACAACAGAAAATCACTGAATATCCAATAATAATTATCAATATACAAATATACAATATATCCGCAGGAAAAATGTGCGGTCAAACGAAGGACCTGCCAATTCAATTTCAATTTATTTATTTATTGCCCGTGTAAATCACAAACTGGTAACTGGATAATGGGCTCGTCAGTTCATAGTGTTAAATAATAAAATAACACATTACAATACATATTGCAATAATAATAATAATGCATAATTAATAATGCATCATACAATTGCCGGTCTTGTGCGGTACCAACTGAGCTATCCAGGCACACAGGTCCCAGCTTCCCAGGGCGGAATAATGGATCACCGCAGGGGATAAGCTAAGGGGGGAGACGGGAAGAAGCCAAGGCGACTCGTAGGTGGACAAGTACTCGAAACCTTAATGATGCTAATTAAATTGTCCCACGGACAGACTGGGCTGTCACGTTTTCCTGAACCCCGTTTTTATCTATGGTATTTCCAGGATATATATTTTTTTGTATTTTTATTTTGTAATTTCATGGACAAGAATTACAATTATGATAATGTTTGCCCTCATGTCAGACAGATTTACCTAAATAATGATTTGAATTGTGAATAAATTGATAATAAATAATGTTATGATGGTTTTTAAACTCATGTCTACTTGATTTAGCCTTAGCACTAGTTTTAACAAAAACTATTTAAAATAGGTTTTGAATAGGTTTTGAAGGTTGTCCATTGGGCTTGATTGACCATACAGGTATGAGAAGTATATTTTTTTATGCGACATTATCGATAGCTAACTATACCAAAATCTCGCCTCTTGGTTCAAGTATTAGTTGAAAAAACGACTTCCAATCACATGCAGTAAACTTAAGATATTTCTATAAGCTAGAGATCCAACTTACAGTTGAAAATTTTGCCATTTGTTAAAATCCTACCTAAGACCACATCAGCCCTGCTATCTTTAACACCACTGTCTCGCGAAATCACTCTTTAATCATAACACCCATCATGAATCAAGGGCTTGAGATGTGATATGTGGCAGCCAGCACTAGCAGGGATGTAGGCGTGTTAACATGACGGGTAATGGGCGTCCAGGCGCCAAGACTAAAGGGCGTTATGCTGCGTGCATGGTGGACACCATGTGATGGAGGAGCGACCATATGGCTGGCACGGGATTGCTCGGTGATGGGACACTGCGGTGGTTAGACGTAAGGAGAGCTTTGGTGGGCAGAGAATGTGGTGTTAGATTTGGAGTTAGTGGTCTTGTATCGTTGAAAGTCCGTTCCTGTACCTTGATTTTTTTTTAATTGAAAAGTAGACGCTTTGGCGTTTGTTACCCTACGCGATTTCAACTGTTAGGTCTTGATACATGGAATTTTTTTTTTTTTATAAGAAAAATAGGTAAATGTGCAGGTCAAATCATTTTTTGTCATTGCACAGAACGCTTTGTTACTTATCTTGAAATCAGGATGATTCTCCAAACTGGTAAATTGTTTTAGTTGATTTTTAAAATATTTTTGAGTTTTTTTAGAAAATGATTAGTACATTTACAGCTAAAAAACCTCAATAAAATCGTATAAAAATTGTAAGTCTCTGTGTAATTGTATTCTCCATTTTGTACTACATCCTCCAATCTACTTCTTGAAGATACGACTTATATGAGAATAAGATGAAATAATAAAATAATAAAATACGATTTATATATTTAACCAGGCTGGATAAAGTACCTTACGCTATGAAGTAACGATCACTCCTAAAGATATGAAAATTAGGGGTCCAGGGGCACATCCCCCCCCCCCCCCCCCCCCCACACAAAGATGGGGTTTGGTTTAGATTCATCCTGCCGATATTGCATTTTAGTGCGGCAAAGTTGACCTCTTACCATCCTGCGCCATTGAAAGTGCATCAAACGCACTTAGATACCTACTCTCATCCTCCTCGCAGCTTTCTTCGTGGACTCGTGGGTATGACCATCTATCTGGATGATTCCGATACAACTCTAGTCTGATGGGGTGGGGGGAGTGGGTTTCCAATCTTTACTGCCTTTCTCGCGGGGGAGGACATCGAGGGCGTCTGTGGTAAAATAGTCTAAGAAACAGCGAGTTACATCCTTACAGCTACAGACTTTATGACTGTGTGATGGTAAAATCTCAATTTTTTCTTGTTTTCAGCGATGATAATATGTCTAGACTGAGCTTAGAGGGGATTTGTTTAAAAAATTAGTTTTTACTTTATGCTAACTTGCGCTGCATTAAATACGAGCGTCAAAAAGTTATTATTTAAAATTGCAGTGGCTTGGGAAAGTTAAAACTAACGGCTTACGTAAATGTAGTCAGTCGATTTCACAAATTTTCCTTTGGCTCTAAAATTTCCTTTTTTACTTGAAATCGAAACTTTTCTGAAGTGCAAAGGGCCGGTCGCTCCAACATGGTAACCAAATTTGTTGCGTCCGTTTGTACAGTAGAATAAGTCAGTCAAAAGTTGACCTGCAATTTCTTGAGTTACAACGTCCACGACTTTCTTTGAACCTTCTCCCCGAGGGCTTACGAACGGTTTGGCGAAGGAAACACTGCGATGGGTCAGGTATTGGATGGGTGACCATCATAAACATGACCAGTTCTGTTAGGGAGAGAGGTTGGAGGGATGAAAGTTACTACAGCAATTTCATTCACCTTGCTTATAAACCTCTCAACAGCATGGATTTGTTCAGGAATCCTGTTGTTCGCGTTGTACCGTCCTTTGGAAGGGACGTCAAGTCAGTGGTCCCCATGGTGCTCTTCGACAAGAGTAGGCTACGTGCCGGCACCAGGCTTACCTTCCTCCATTCTAGGTTAGGTTAGATTCATCATCACCCTCATCCACTCATTCACCGACACCATTAGACCAGTGCCACATGACCCGTTATCAAAACAGTGCGTCGTTAAACACAACAATCAATCAACCCGAGGGCTTGCTAAATATGTCACTGCCATTTTTGGGACCTCAGAGCCAAAATCAGGCACGACGAATTCCGAAATGCACGTTAAATTTGACTAGAGTTTTGGTTCGGCGACCACGTCATATTGGTGGGAGGAATGCAGGAAAGAACCATTGTTCATTTTGGCGACTTTGTAGTTATGATTCATTATCATTTAGCGCACCTGAACGTCCTCCAAGCAAGGTCGTGTGTGAGCCGACGTGTTATTATTTACAACTTGATTTTACAATTTGGAATTGTTGTGGGTGCTTTGAGTGGGGTCCATATCCCCCCCCCCCCCCCCTCACCCCTCACCAGTAAGACACTTCTTTTTATACGAAACGGGTATCGAGTACCGTTTAGTCTGAAGGCCTTGGCGAATGTTTTATTTTAGCATAATATGTTTTTTTTCGATTCCTTCTGCGATCTGATCTGTTTCAAAGTATACGCATCGCCAAGTTATTTCAAAGTTTCCAAACCGCCCCCTCTCCACCCTTCCTAATGCGAAAAGTTTATCTGTTTTTATTCAAGTTTCATGAATCGTAAATTTTTATTTCGTTGCTTCTGTGACCAGAGTGTTTCTGATGCTTTTCTACGACAATCCGATTTTCTAATGCGTCTTTCCACCTGAATAAATTATGAAATAATGTACAAGTCATTGACATTTTTGAAGGTGACTAAAGAAAGCAACCCTTATCGATAAATTATGAAGCCAACAGCTGTTCAGCTCTCTGGCTAAACGAATTTCTTTCCTCTAGTTTTTAAATTATTTACTGTGCGTTTCTTTGAATTCAGTTCTTTTATATGAGTGACCGACCATAATAAGATGGTTACTCAAATCCAATTATTATTATTATTATTATTATTTGTGGTGTTTAACGACGCACTGTTTTGACAACTGGCCCTGCGGCACTGGTCTAATGGCGTCGGTGAATGAGTGGATGATGATGAGGATGATGATGAACCTAACCTAGCCTAGAAGGGAGGAGGGGAAACCCGGTGCCGGCACGTAGCCTACTCCTGTCGAAGAGCACCAAGGGGACCACCGGCTTCACGTCCCTTCCGAAGGACGGTACAACTCGAACAGCAGGATTCCTCCACAAATCCATGCTGTCGAGAGGTTGATAAGCAAGGCGAGTGAAGTTGTTGTACTAACTTTTATCCCTCCAACCTCTCTCCCGAACAGAACTGGTCATGTGTATGATGGTCACCCATTCAATACCTGACTCAGCGCAGTGTTGCTTAACTTCGGTGATCTAACGAGAACCGGTGTTTCCAACACGCCAAACCGTTCGGTCTCAAATCCAAGAACTTTACCATAACATTGCTTACTAAACTATGAAACCTAGGATGTCTGAAACCTATTAGTACACTACACATCACATACTTGTACTAATAACAATAATTATTCTAACTTTGCTTTGTTTATTTACTATGTTTTGGTCCAATTCGCTTCCGTAAACATGTCGCGCATCAGGTACAAAAGTTTCGGATTTTTAAAGGTTTCTTCTCAAAATAATTAAAATAATTACACTTCTCTTCTGTTGAAAGATGTTTTCTCAGGTAATTGCTGCTGCCTAAAATGCTCGCCGTGTAATTTGTGAGCGACGATATGAATCATCCATAGAAATAACAAAATAGTTCAATACTTTTTTGTCAACCTATTAAATCTACACACCTTGTTTACCTTCCAGAGAGAATTGAACATTATCATTCTATTTTCCACCGATTTTATCAGAAATTCCGAAACCGAAAAACAAATTCTAAGCTCCTCGTAATTTTGTTGACTTACGCTCAAGTCTGACCCTCATCGACCGGCCTCCAATCACAAACGAGTTGACAACAAAATTATATTTCCAAAAAACAAAGTCACAAAACGAGGGAGAGGGCAGAGGCAGTCATGTGAAATTTTATTACGTCATCATAAAAGTTGGCCGCCCTCCGATTTCCGAAGCACCTTTCGAGTAGCGACCATAACAATTTTACGCGCTACACCACCTCGAGTTTTACCTAAGCTCGAATAAAAGCAACGTTTCATTTTATACTAAAAAATTAAACAGCGTGTAGTGAACATACTTTTCCGGTAGACGAACCGGAAAAGCCTCATTGGGGTGGCATGTGGACCAACTGTCAGTTTTAAAAACACTTCAAATTGTCTACGCTGATATCTACTATTTTAATTTGGCCGAGATGTTTTGTTTCTTGAGCTGTTCTACAATATTGGGAATACCTTTGCAGATTTAACAAGTATTGTGAAATCCTACCATTGAAATCACTTCTGAAATTTCATTCATGAGTTGGTAGCAATGCTGGGGGGGCAGTCATTGTGCTGGGAGTCAGTCCTTGTACTGGTATCTTCTCTTACGGGCTAGACTTTAGCAATGCAGGGGGACAGACCTTGTGCTGGTATCTTCTCTCACGGGCTAGACTGTAGCAAAGCAGGGGACAGTCCTTGTACTGGTATCTTCTCTTACGGGCTAGACTTTAGCAATGCAGGGGGACAGTCCTTGTGCTGGTATCTTCTCTCACGGGTTAGACTGTAGCAAAGCAGGGGACAGTCCTTTTACTGGTATCTTCTTTCACGGACTGGATTGTACATCCATAACACTTGTACCATATAAGACTTGTACGCTTTGCAGTCTTTAGTTCGTACACACAAGTCGCGCATTTTAAAAGTATAATGCACTTCGACACCACTGAGATGTCGCTGCATTAGTTTTTGCTTATTTTTACCACTTTGTGTTCTTCTCTTTGGTGTTACTGTCCCTTAGTATTAATGTGCACACATCCCTGAATCTGTTACTCTTTAGAGAAGACATGTATATCACTTAGTGGATGGTTTGAGATAGAATCCGACGAGCGACTCCTCGGTCAAGCGGTTACAGTGCATTTTCTCGTGGCGCTCGTTCAGAAAAGTCGAGAAGAGTGATTTCTCCGTTTCTTTTGATAAAACTGTATTTTAAACCTATGATGAAACCATAACCTCTGAAATTATTCTCAACTGATTTATAAAATTACTTCATCATTTATTGACTCTAATTCCGACAATTTTCAAACAACGCATTTGATTGATTGATTGATTTGTTTTGTTTTGGATTTCTTTCACAACGGGCCCTGGTTCTTATAGCGACGCTGAATGAGTGGTTGATGACAATGATGACACACCTAACCGAGCCTAGTAGATAAAAGGAAAACCGGTGCGGACACCTAGCTTTACTCCTGTCGAATAGCACCAAGGGGATCACTGGCTTAGCGTCCCTTCCGAAGGACGGTACAACGCGAACAACAGAATTCCTTCACAAATCCATGCTGTCGAGAGGTTGATAAGCAAGGCGAACTACTAACTTTTATACCTCCAACCTCTCTCCCGAACAGAACTGGTCATGTGTATGATGGTAACCCATCCAATACCTGACCCAGCGCAGTATTGCTTTCCTCACTAGGATATGTGTTACCAACAAACCAAGCAGCTAAAATTATAGAAAAAAGTTGTATTATCAATTTAACGCAAAGGCCATCTGACGTGGAAAAACTTTCAATGAGAAAATGCGCCCTAAGCACAGAGCCATCTACTACTTGCACATCCCACTCGGCGATGGATAATAAGTTCATTGTTGGGGGTCCGTGTGGGCGATGGGAAGGTCAAAATATCTTACTGTCTTGCCCTCTGTAACCCACGTGCTCGCCCACGCGCCCACTACCCCTTTATCGCCGCCGTTCGCGTAAAGGTCAATTGCAAATCAAACATATCGCGTTGGGGTAGCACAATTCCCAGAAGCGATTCGTTATATACGAACTACATCGCGAGAATCAAATCTAATTTAAAATAGTCTGTATTTTGGAATGAAGATGATATCGTTGTGGAAATTGCATTTGAATTTTAAATAGAGAAAAGCAAGATGATTGAATTGTCTTGTTTCTTAAAGCATAGACGTACGTTTTAAAACACTTTCTATTAAAATTCACAAAACGTAAAAAAATAATGAAATGGTTTGTGGTAAGTTTTGTATCAAGTGGCATCGAAAGTGCCGAAATATGGTGTACAATATTAGATGTTTTGCAATGTTACGCAACTCTAGCTCATGGTGCTGAAATAAATGATTCTCTAGTTACGACGTCACACTCTAATACGTCACGGATGAAAAATAGGGAAAATAATGACTCCCCCAAGTTCTAATTCAAGGGTATATCTACTCGCCCCTTCCCTTGAGTCATGAGAATTTGTAATGCGTCTATTTTTACCAAAATTACTCCACCCCTTCACCTTTATACACTCATTCCCAAATCGCACGTCACATATCTTCACGCCCTGGTCTCACCTTGAGCAACCATTATGTAATGCATTAGGTGAAAATTAATGGAAATACTGCATGAAAAACTGTACGTACAGTATTTACAGTAAATTCAATACTTTTACATTGACGGTAAAATATTACACAGTATATAGTATTTACATTTTATACATTTTATACATTGTAGTACATTTTTTTAATTCGTAGGTCGGTGGGATGAAAGTTAGTACAGCAACTTCATTCGCATTGCTTATCAACCTCTCGACAGCATGGATTTGTGGAGGAATCCTGCTGTTCGCGTTGTACCGTCCTTCGGACGGGACGTTAAGTCAGTGGTTCTCATGGTGCTCTTCGACAGGAGTACCTAGGCAACGTGCCGGAACCGGGCTTACCTTCCTCCATTCTAGGTTAGGTTAGATTCATCATCACACTCATCCACTCATTCACCGCCGCCAAGCCGTTGATCTCCTCGGTGCTCTTCGACATGAGTAGGCTACGCGCCGGTAGCGAGTTTCACCTTCTCGGCTAGGTTCATCATCATCCACTCATTCACCGACGCCATTAGACCAATGCCACAGTGCCCCATTATGAATCAGTGCGTCGTTAAACACCACGAATCAATACCAACGAACCCATGTGGTAATATGACAGTAAGACCTGTACTGTCAATGCAATACAAACAGCAGCTCAGGTACGTTTGCCCTGTCGCCAATGCGCCAAACCATATCGGTTGTTACCCCAATTTGCCCCTTCCCCCCCCCCCCCCCCCCCCCCCCCCCCCCTTACCCAGCACTTTGCGGACCCTGACGATTCGGTCGACGCCACTGCGTCTGGGAAGCCGTCGTACCACGTGCTCGCCCCTACGTCTATTGCATACAATAACAATCCCCCCCTGTGCCTCCCCCCCCATGCCCCACTATGCACCCTAGCAGTGTAGTCAGACGAATTACCCCGCCCGCCCCATGGCACGCCAGATCGATATCTAATGCCCTAGATTACTTGGAGTAGCGGAAGCATCGCGATCTACGCTCGTCGGTGATTTTGATGGGATCGTCTGTGTTAATCGGTGGAAATGGATAATAATAATAATCTTATGTTGTATGTGTCTTGAATTGGTAAAAATACAGAAATCGTAGACTGTTACGCAATCTGGCGGGACTGTGAGCTTTGAAAATCAATATTGATACGGTTTTCTCATAGCCTACGTGCTAAAATGACTAAGAACTCGTCCGAAAGATGGCGTTACAAATTTAGTATGCCTCATCGATATCTGTAAC
Organism: Protonemura montana; assembly: GCA_947568835.1. Taxonomy (NCBI): domain Eukaryota; kingdom Metazoa; phylum Arthropoda; class Insecta; order Plecoptera; family Nemouridae; genus Protonemura; species Protonemura montana. The sequence continues at coordinate 6,215,054 of OX387608.1, forward strand.
CACTCATCACGATGCTAGCACACTGTCTCGACGGATTTCTAACCTAACTGCAGTGATTTATTTTTGGCCTAGCCCTTGTGCTTCATAAGGAAGGAATATCTGCGTTAGCTTTATTTGCGGTCTACATCGATATAACAATATTGTTAGTACTAAAACTATTGTTATACCGGAAATTTGATCGAGGTTATTACTTAATGACCTTGATCAAATTTCCTGTTGTCATTTTAAATCACTAGAGTATTTCCAATCCCAACTCATCCTCGGTAATTTCGCCATCAAAGTAGAATTAAAGAAACTATCTGATAAAAAAATTGCTATATCCTATCGTTATTGCTGTCGTCGTTTCCCTTATGATCAATTATTTGTCATGATTTGACAAGTATTTTTTTACATGGGATAGGAAAAAATGCGACTGCATCTGCAAATTTTTTCTAATAGCGTCCTTCTATCTAATTTCCTGTTGTTGTCATTTGACTGCATCGCAATTAGATTGTACAGGGTAAAATATCCGTTAAAAGATCATGAAATCGACAAATTGAATCTTTCCGCAGACATACGCACTTCCTCACAATTGTTTACAACTTTGTATGTTGGTTCGTTTACAACAAAGTTATTTTCAATGTGATATTTTAAATCTACTAACATACCGTCAGAATTTTGTGGTTGTGGTTTGTTCAGATTACGCACCACGTCACGTGGGGAATGTTAGCGTTGTGCATTCTATGGTGCGTGCGTATCATGTGCGTCGCGACGCCTGCGAGTGCGTAACCGGATTACGGCTGGCGTCGGGCGTCGGCCGTCGCGTGAATTTCATATCAGAGAGGTGTTTGGGAACATTTTCATTCGTGCGTTTTTTTTGTTTATTTTTTATAAACGTCTCTAGTGCGAAGCCAGACGACTTGAGTTGCCGAGTCCATAGACACTTTTTTTGCATCAGACATTCCAAACTTAGACCAAACTTGTCTCAAAAGTAAAAAAAACCGACCTTCGTCTTTATTTCTTTTTACTTTACATAAAAACTGGCCACCCCTCTTTCTCTCTCTCATTCGGCTGTAAAAATTCCCATCCAATAATATCTACGAAATATCGTTTTGCGCAAGTTTGTACCTATATACACACCCAACTATTTCCTATTTCCAGGTCAGGTCATACTATGTCTGGCAGTCTTTTTGCTCTCTACCCAGGAAACTACGTTTCGGTTCCGCATAGTGTACCCCTCCCCCTCTCCTACTACCTATAACCATCCCCTCTTCGTCACACCAGACAGACGTCGGCGTCGCGGTGCGCCGTCGCGACGTCGTCCAATGACGTCGTTTACGGGATGCTATGAGGGTATTGAGGTCAAAGGTCATATACAATCCCATGCCCATATTTGGTCAAGTCTGGGTCAGGTCACGGGGTGTCCTGTGTGCCGAGATATCTAGGTGTGTGTGGGATTGGAAGAGAACGATGAAGTGCATTGTAGTGCATGAGGGGGTAAGTCCTAATGTCTGGCTGTCTGGTTTGAGATCTAAAATCTTGGCAGATAAATTGCTTCGAAAAGAGGTACTGTGTGAGAGTAGCAGTATGTTCTACGATTATAGAATATGTACCTACCTTAAAATAATCTCAGGCTTTGAAATTGTTTAACATAATTCAAGGACTAAACCAGTTTTTCTATGTTTCATATTGAATTAATGCATTTTCAAGCTATATTTGTTGATTTAAAAAAATGCCTCTAATTCCAAAAATGGCTAGAGTATATATACTTTTTGTGGATTGGTGACCAGTTCTTTTCGGGAGAGAGGTAGGAGGGATGAAAGTTAGTACAACAACTTCACTCGTCTTGCTTATCAACCTCTCGACAGCATGGATTTGTAAAGGAATCCTGTTGTTTGCGTTGTACCGTCCTTCGGAAGGTACGTTAATCCGATGGTCCCCATGGTGCTCTTCGACAGGTGTTGTCTATGTGCCGACTCCGAATTTCCCCACTCCCCTTTAAGGCTAGGTTAAGTTCATCATCTTCGTCACCTACTCATTCGCAGACGTCATTAGACCTGTGCTCAAAAGCGCGTTGTCAAAGCGTCGTTAAACACAACAATTTGATCAACTAAATCTTCTTCGACGAAACTTGTAAGATCCGTAGGCAAAATGGGGCTTAAAAACGTGGCAAAGAAATTACTTCTATTTTCAAACTAGCCGACTGGGAAATTAATTGAAAATTAAAAAAAAAAGTTCATTTAGAGCATTACGTGACACCTTTGAAGAGTAGTCTTTATGTTTTGTCTCCTTGCTGAGCATGTAAGTGATAACATATGGACTAATCTTTGAAATGTTTTTAAAGGATTAGGTATATAAATGAAAGTGCTGTCACATGCCACTTTCCTCGGGTATGGCTCGACCAAAGACCATAGATAGGGTTAAGATATGAGACTCTCTGTTGGTAAATTGCCGAACTGTTTTGGTGAAAATATGACAACTCCGTTTTGTGAAAATATGGCACCATTGCTTTTCGATACCTTTTTAAAAAATGCGGGAAATTTTGAACGGGAGTTTTGGTACCAGGCAGTTCGCTAGTTGCTGAATACTTTCCAAGTGACTTGATGAAACCAGTTTTTAAAATCATACAAAAATCTTTGTATTTATAACTAAATACATTGATTTTTGTATGATTTTAGAAGCTGATTTCATCAAGTCACTTGGAGAAGTATTTTTCATTCTTCCAAGACTTGAAATGAGCTGAACAGTTGTGTATGGTGTATAATAGGAACATTTATTTTAGATAAGTAAACTTTAAATAAGACATAATTAAAAAAATAGGAACTTATCTATCAATAGAGAATAATAATCTAAGAAGTTGGTAATCAGTTAATATTGAAGAATAGTTGCGTCTTTGGCAAAATAAAAATAGAAAGTGTTTAAAGTATAAAATCTAAGATAAATTATTATGAATAAAATATTGAACAGCTAAATGGTCTTAAATATTTAAAAAAAGAGTAATATTTTAACAAAAACCTAAGAAATAGTAATAATAAAAATATTGACGTCGTCTTGGTTATAATCGGTGTGGTCGATGTCAGGGAAATTTGATGTCTGGCCGGGTGATGTCGATGTAGGCTGGCTGGTAGTCTTGGCCGGTACCGAGGCTACTGCAGCCGGATCTGAAACAACATAAAAGACAGTATCAAATCTACAGAAATGACTACTTGTAGAGACCTTTTCTGATCTTTTTCTGCCGGGCAGTTGGCTTCGCACCAGCTGGTTGCCTGTCTTTCATGGCGTGGTTGCCCTTCTTGCAAAAGTTATGGATAATGACGCGGCAAAGGAGAGTAATCACTTTTACAGCCTAACGCCTGGCGGTAACGACCCTCAGACATATAAAAGATATTCTAAAAATAATTAATCGTATAACAAGCACTTAGGAAGGAGATTCAGGTAACTTCAAAAGTTAAGCGAAACAATTTTGTATGCAAATAAATAATTTGGCTGCAATGTAACTTAATTTGACTTTGGTAGTTGATCACTTGAAAACAAAACTATACCAGCCAGCGGCATTTGCTGCAGCTTAGTTTAACTAAAACTACTGGACCCCTATTTACTAACTTGGTGCGTATTTGGTGTGGCTTTGAAAGTGCGGCTTTTGGCCGTCGACCGAACTCAGCCAAATCCGAAAGCCGCAAAGTTTTGATTTCACCAACTATTTATATTTCGACCTAGCGCACGAAACGGTAAAATATCAACAAAATAGCTTATCGTTTACCATGGCTTTCACACAAGTTAACGTCTCTTCAACCTCACTTCACCCAAATACCCAGCCGCATCAAGCCAGGTTTGAATGCCGCATTTGGGTTTGAAACCCACGGCTTTCGCTTCGAAAAAAGTTAGTGAATGCCAATTGTGGGACATTGCGGCTTTCGCAGCCAGTGCCACGGCTTTCGCTTCGAAAAAAGTTAGTGAATAGCGGTCCTGGCCGGTTCTAAACAATATAAACTTCACATATTAACCTAACTTTACATTGGAATTAATCGTCACATCTGGTACCTAACCTACTAATATAAATCGAACAACACCAAAAGACATAGCTAAATTAAAAGAGGGCATGGAAACTAATATAAAATAGTACTTCCTTTAGACTGCAGATGTTAAATCAGCACACGACTGCGTCTCTCGTCTCTCCTTTGTTATCCATTACCTGAAAGAACGATACGATTAAAAAATATTACGATAACATAACAATAATGTTAGGTTATTGTAGGTAGCAGCAGTAATAAACTGAATGATTGAAAATAATAATTAGGATACTTAATTCGCCAAATTAACTGCAGGGCAAAAACAAACGGGTAACTATAGCATTGGCAAATATTACATTGAGCAAAAAACAACGCATGGCTTCTTTAAAATCAGATAATGTAAAACGAAAAACACGCGCTTGGTACGGAAGATAAACAACATTTAATTTCAAACGAAAATCAGCTACAAATGAACTACAACCCATAATTAAGTATTAATTAAATCAACAGTATTATTCCAAAAATGCATGAACAGTAAAAAAACGTAGGCACTTACTTTATTTCAGCTCATTTCCTTCTTTTTCACAAATTCCGGCGTTCCGTCCGCCAACGAAAACAACGGCCATTAGCAATAACTTTGAATCACAGAAGGCACCAGGATAACGGCCAATCAGATGCACGGAAATTATGACGAATAGCGCTCGTAGCGCCTCTGTGAGCGGATGCCTCACAACACTCTTCCTCAAATCCCCCTTACCAGCCTTCAGCCCCTTGGGCTCGACCATCTTAGATGCTGAGCCATCGCCAGCATGTGTGAGAGACTTTCTTAGGGTTATTCCGCTGAGAAAATATCTTCTGAGAATGAGAACCGACAAGAAAGATGACTTTACTACAGCGAATAATACATATTGACTTGCTAATAATTACATTTGCGTAATCATAATAAGAGTTGTTTGCTTTTGTTAATTAAACATCTGTTTCTATCTTTGTTATCTACATTGCAATGTAAATAATTGATAAAACATGATGATAGTAACAAAATATTCTCGCGATAATCATATTCTTGGAATTTCACATGTTTACTCCAGTCATTATTGATGGTTTTTATTATTTTCTCTCTAAATATAACTTCACATTTAGAAAAATGTTCAATTATACAACTTTGAGCTATTTCCACAACATGAAAACAAACAATCCGCATTTATCACCCCGTCACATATATTCAGGCAATCCAATACAACCTGTTAACTTTCAAAATTTCTCCAAAAAAATTTGAAAAGCGGGTCTTGAGACTTTGCTGGGATTTCCCGGGGTAACTTTGCAGAACTGCAGTTCGCCGAGAAACGAGACCACAATAAGGTCAGGGGTCATGCTTCTACGTAGGAAACTGTATGACCCAAATCGATGGGGGTGGGATATGTGTTTTGTGTGGGAGAGGGGGTGGGGGAATTCAGCCCTTTGGCGATGGAAATGTCCAGAGTTTGTAGCTAAATTTGTTTCTATTCCAGGCGCATACGATTTAGTGTTTGTTTTACTGTTTGATTGAATTTCCCTGGCGACTTCATATATGCCATGAATTGGTTCACCCCATTGTGATTGTGTACGTACGCATTTTTTTTTTGCAAATTGAATTTTGTTTGAATTTTGATTTCGACATTTCAATTACAGCATGTTGTTTGGAAACAATAATTACATAAATAAAATCCTGTATCTGACGTTTTCAATTACATTATCTGCCTATTTGAGGAATTTCTGTAAGTACCACTGGATAGTTGTCAAATTGAATTCTGTGCGGAACTTTCATGATTTTTAGATTCATTCGTACACGATTCCATGCGCAAATTGGAAGATGAAAATTTTGAAAAATCTCTCCCTGGCGCAAGCCTGATTTTCCCGCCCATTGCGCATAACAATATATACCTATCTTGTGCGAAAATCATTAAATACCAAAAATAATGCGACCTGTCGAAAGTAACGGGATTATTATTCCAGGCTGGTATCCCACAGGAAGAAATTTGTACGCTCCCCAAAGACACACTAATCATTCCAGGCTTATATTCTTTCCCCCAACCCGACGAAATTGGATGTTTCCCAACAAGACGTCTGTTCTCCTGGGTGTCGGTTGGGGGAGAGGGGGGCAGGATACCTTTGTAGGGCCCATTATTGGTTGGGTGATACATCACCATAAAAAAATTTCTTGGGTCATATCTGACGGAAGTAGGAAATTTTTTTTAAATTAATGATGTTGTGTCAAATGTTTCCGTCTCATGACCTATTTCGGAACAACTCATGACCATGTTATTACTGATATGATTTGGTCAAAATTTTGACCTTCAACCAATTTCGGAAAATTAATTTAAATTTAAATTTCAGTTGCGTTTTAATAATTGTGTGCGCCCGAATTTTTTAAACATTGAAGCGTTTTTTGAAAACTGTCAAAGATTCTAATAACATAGTAGCACAATAGTAGCTGATTTAGGATTTGTGTTAATTCTAATTGTGTAAATAAAATTGTATACAACCCTTGTAGCCTTGAACCAGATCTTTCAAATTCAGCTTATACCTCTGTTCATTCCACCACTGTCTGCATTTTCACTATTGTTTTCCCCCCCATTTTCCTACACGCAGATAATTTATGGTGACGCTTTTAGTACTTCTACCACTTCTCCAGGGAGGTTTCAAAAATCTTCCCATGTTGCCACGGGATATCTACGAGAAAATTGTGTCGTTTTTTTTTTTTTTTTTCGTCTCCTCTCCGTTTTTCTCTAGTGGCACTTACCACGCGCCTGCGTCTCGTATTTTTTCTTTTTTCTTCTTTGCGGCACAGTCTCAACTTTCGAGTGATGTGTGTTGTAAGAAACTGGAACAGTTTTCTATTCTTTTTTTAATCTGACATGGGAAGTGTTGTAACATTTCGGTTGCACTGATGGCGGAAGTAGGAGCCTAGATTTTTTACAACTTAGTCACAATATTTAACCACAGATTAGTTTACTCAGTGGTACCGCCTATAAACTCAATGGAGGAACGGCGTCGTGGTAGAAATCGCGGCTGGTTGGTACAATGTGTCCCAAAAACTCAGGTGCATCGTTATATAACAATAGACCTTTGTTGACGCATTTGCAGAAGTCTACATTTACCTCTGAAACATGTTAGCTGCCAGAGTTGATTGATTAGGTTTTGTTGACGAATGTATTGAATTGCAATGCAATCGTATACCTAGCTGGAAGAAGTGAGGAAAGTTATGTAAATTGGCTACACAGCTCAGATGGTCGAGTCGAGACGGGTTGAATTGTTGATAACTGAGAAGATGGGCATGAATCGAACAAATAACGTTCTAATTGCCACTTGAAAACTTGAAAATACGATGCACCTGAGTTTTTGGTATGTAAAATACCTATTAGAGAAATGTCTGCTGCAGGACTGCGTTAGCTTTTTGATAGAAAGTGAGAGAGATGAGGTTTTGAGAAAAACTGTTTTGACGATCAGCAGTGCGAGTGAAACAAAAATAAAATGCAAATAACGCCATCTAGCGGAAGAGTTCCGAACTATTTTAGCTTGTAGGCGAGGGAAATGCCGTAAGACTTTCCGGAGCTCCCTATCCTAAGGTTTTGTGTAGCAATTGTAACCAGGTGGATTATCTGTGTAAGCTTTATCTGCAGGATTAAACTCAGTGAGATTTTCGATAAATTGTCTACCGACCTGATTAGAATTTTAAATCTAAACGTTTGTCGAATACCGAATAAACCGCTTAAAATCGCAAATAAACCGATGGCATCATCACGTTTTCTAGTCTGGAGTCTCCTGACCGCATCCAGACCCTCAATTACCGCAAATTACATCCAAAAACTTTTCCGGGAACCCTAATTTTCCTTTTGCTTGCTCCGGGAAAAGTTGTGACCACGTACAGTAACGCAATTGAGATTACTACGTCGTCGCCAGTTACCCATAATTATCATGTTCCGTCGACAACTATTTTCAGACCCTCCGTACCTCCTTAATTTGGTCTTTAGGAGGGTCCCTTTGGTCTAATAGCAGTGCCGGTTGAACGGAAGTGTGGGGTAACTGAATTGACCAAGGGACTAAAACCTGCATTATTATATTAGAGAAACTTATGTGTAAATATCGCACTTTTCTGCACTTTTATTGTCCCCAGCATTGCTAAAGTCTAGCCCGTGAGAGAAGATACCAGCACAAGGACTGTCCCCAGCATTGCTACAGTCTAGCCCGTGAGAGAAGATACCAGCACAATGACTGCCCCCTGCATTGCTACCAACACATAAATGAAATTTCAGTTATTCGGGAATTTCAAAATACTTATTATGTCTAAAAATAATTCCTAAAATTGTTATGACTGGTAGAACAAATCCTATGGGTCGAATAACAAGGTTCCTGGCACGGCAAAAGCTTTTGACATCAGCAGAAATTATTTGTAGTTTGTTTAAAAATGACTATTGGTCGGTTTTTCACCTCAAAACGACCGGTGGCATCTCTGTCGGCAAAGTATGTCTCTAACTGAAAGGAGTATAGGATCTGGATCTGTTTATGTGCCCCAATATAAGCGATTGCCGAACAAAACACTTCCTTGCAACAACTTCTCGCTCTTGTTCCGATCTCGGATGAGTAAATTGATATCTCTAATTAGTACCAACTTTACCAAAGGTAACTCACAAAATTAATGAGCTTGTGTGGCATAGACTGCGCGGTCTGGTTGACTTCAAAGGACTTGGAGTGGTTCAATTTTTTATTTACCTTAAAAAAAACGAAGTCGTCTCATGGGTCAGTTGACAATGTGATGTGATTTCTGTACGCCGTCACAATATTGTCATTGCCATTTGATAGTCAGCTGTTTTAGCCGCTGTTGAGTAACGAAAATAGAACCGATCGGGCTATTCAAGTTAGAATTTAAATTGGAACAGGTTCTAAATATCACATCAAAGAACACATTCTTGCTCTAAAAATATATTCAACACATTTATAGTGTCTGGGTTGATTCTTCTATATTTTCTTGACAACTTGTAAATTGAGAAAGTTAAATTCCAGATACAAAGTGAAGTGGTTACCAAATATCAAGCTTGTTTATTTATATTTTAATGTTTATTTGCATGTCCAATTAAAGTTTCTTGTAATTATACAATAAAATTCCTATTACCACATACTTCATATCTCAATGACAAGTGAAAGAAAAACACACTTTTTGTATGGTAAAAAAAAAATCAGTATACGTTTATAAAATTGCATCATGAAAATGCATTAGGCTGCATTTAGTTGGCGATAGTAAAAGTAAATAGAATGCATTGCCGAGTGGTGATGCACTCTGAGAATGGCATGTGCCGATCGTAGCGTTTGAAAGGGCAAAATTTCGAGGCACGCCGACGCCCTGTTAATTGACTTACTCTGTAATCAGGACTCGATAAAGTGATTATCTGAAGTTTTTCTTGCAATTTCAGACGACCAATTACGCTTAATTAGCGAAAATGCTTTTTTCGAACACGCATTTCGATGGATACCGCTACAAAATGATTTGATAACGACCTCAGCGTCCTTTCTAATGCATCTCACTAGCCTTGGTGCATTCTGTTGCAGTTAAATTGTTTGTTTTATTGAAATATTTGTTTTTGTTTCCATACTTTGAAGGTTTGGTAAATGTTTTGGTAACGGTATAATAATAATAAACAATAATAAACATTTTTCTTCCAGATTGGTTGTTACAACATTAGAACGTCACATTTTCCTATGCTAAAATCGTTATTGTATCGTTTAACGAGTAAAACCAATGGTGTTTTAAAAAATCTCTGAGCAGTTTCACAAAGTCTTTATCTTCATATATACATTTAATATAATAGGGAAAATTATTAAAAATATTCACACCGCTAAAGATAGGTCCATTACAATATTTTGTTGTCGTCAGGTCAAACACATTGCTATTATGTCTCAATTACATCATGGTCCGTCCTTGATCCTGATCAACACCCGATAAATTAACAATTTATCATTTCCTTTGTTGATCGATTATTTTATATCATGATGGGAGTAGCGAGAGGAGCGAGCTGAAGGATAACCAAATTTGACTAACTAGAATTTTTTTTTCTTCTGTATGTTGATCGCTAACTGATGTTGGACTGATTCTGATGGAATTTTTAGGACCTCTTCGAAATATCTTAACCTAGACGTGGTACTTTTTTGAAAAATATCTGCTTGGTAGTTTATTTAAAATCAATTTTTACAAAAATTTTCAATAATTTTCCAAAATTTGAAACTGCATACAATACAGCCATGCTCCAAAAACTGAAGATTCGCAAGCCTTCTTACTCTTCACGCGTTTTTTTCGGTATTTTTTACACCATTGCAACCTTGAATACCACATTCACTTATTACTATAGATTGACAAAATTACAGATAAATCATTCTTTAACGCCAAAAAAATGCTCGCTTAGCCCCAGTACTATAAACATGAAGACTTTTCAAATTTCCTCCCTGTACCAAAATCACATTCGAGTCGAGACAGCGATCAAATTAGTGAGGTGAACGATCAGACTGGACCGCAATATCCTCTCAACCAACGACGCTCAAAGGTCTAAAATAACCCAGACAGACTAACCACTATATATGCTACACAGTCTGACGCGCTATTATGGCAACAACAAGATGCTAAAGGAATGGCTCACTTGATATTTCAACAGTACTCTATGGTGTTATTTATAAAGTTTAGCTCGGGGATCGCTATTCATGTGAAGTAACTCGCGTTGTCGACTAGATTTTTGTATTATGTAACAGGAGGAACACGAAAAGATTTCATGTGATTGTGCCGATATTTTGGGACGGCGCCTTCTAGGTTTATTTTTGTTGCATATTGTGACGGTTGGGATGGCTGTGCTGCGTTGAGACGCCAATCGACGCCATTGAATTGTTATGATGGTTTTTTCTGATGAGTCATCAGTTTGGGATCTATGATCTATTACAAAAGGATTTAGTGTGAAAGAACGGATTTTACCTTGAAGAGTTTTTGTGGTGTTTTTTTTTTCGTATAGTAGGTAATTGTACTTTTTTTTTTCATCTCCGTCTGATAGAAAATGTTATGGGAAGCAGAAGTGGCGGTAAAATTTTTGTGGGAAAGTGGTGTTTACTTTTATACGGTCCACCCAGTAATTATGAAAGTGGATTTTTTTATTATTTTGTACAGAGCTTCGTGATTGTGATTGTCGGATCCTGTAAATTTATGATGAAATAATTAAAGTTAAGCAATCTGCTTGCTACTTCAGTTAAGTAAAGGGGGGTTTGTAGATCTTGTTATATGCCTCACGACTCAACCTATTAAATTTTCATTTAGATTTCGTAAGTGCCTGTGTTTTCAAGCTACCTTCCACACTTTTAAATCCCTGTTGTCACTTTTTTACTGTCGTTTAATTCGTCTCACACTGAGACGCCATAAAAGCTGTGTAAAATGATCAAATATAAACCAATATTGACACAGAAGGTAAAAAATGGTCCCCAAACTTTCTCCAAACTAGCGAGCTACATTATGATTTCCCTTCTTTTTCTTAATCACTTATTAAAGTCAGTAGTCTAAGAGTAACAAACATGTCAAATGTGAGCGAAATTTCGAAATATTCTACGCAGTTTTTCGACGATTGATGCATGAGTTATTCCTAGAGTTCTAAGATTTCTATTCCATCATACAAACTCGAGTCATTTTCACCCACCGATTGCAACATAATATTATTGTTTGCCAGTTGAATTAAATCCGATTGGCGGTCACCAAGAAAAACTACCCCTACTGAGTCAATACCATTAGCGAAGCCAAACGTAGCTGTCAATTTCATGCGGAATGGACAGATGGGATTCAATACTAGCCAAACATCTCGAAGATTCTCGAAGATCTTTGTTCCACGATACACAGACAAACACTCTCATTACTATATACACCCCCGCCCATGCTTGCTCTGGATTGCGCATTTGGAATTGAGATTTATACTTGATCTTTGGCTTCGATCTGATTTTCCATTCTGTTAAACGACTCACATTTCGTATGCCATTATCGTGAATGAAACGAGTCGCCGCAGCTTGAGATCGCGCGCGTGCGGGGCTCGCTTTATTCGGGGTGCGAATTTTCGGACCGTATTGGGCGCTGTACTGTGTCAGGGACTCTGGATTATAGCAATTGACCTATGGTACCTCTCCGCTCTAACAAAAAGTGGTGTTTGAATTTTCGCAAATGATGGACAAACTTAAATGGGTGACATTACTGGTGAAATTTTACTAACTCAAAAAAAAGAAAAAACACAAATATATACGAAACCAAACAATTTTGTTTTTCCATACCATAATAAATCAGCTTAACTGCCGGTTTTTCTGTAACACATTAAGTAATTAACAGTCCGTTCTCAAACAAAACATCTTCTAATTTGCTGGTGCCAAGCAAATTACAAATTAACGGTCTGTTAGGTTATTAACGAACCACTGAAAAACTGGCCCTAAGGAAAACAACACTTTCCCCGAGGCCGAAGTCTATTCCTAAAGGTCAATCACGCATTATACAATACAAACTTTGTTTTATAAAAACGCCGCTTGTGAATCTCAAGTATGGCTCCCGAAATGCCGACAAGAAACAAACGCCGTCTCCTCTGAACCTTACATGCCATCCAGTCGAGGTGTTTATAAACTATTTATAATGTCAAGGATATTCAGGATTGTTAGACAGGAATGCAACTCTTTGGTTTCAAAGTGCAATACATGGCGACACTCTCTTTATCTATCTAGAGACACGACCGAAACGAGAGAACGGAACAGAGGCAAAGAGGGTTGAACGACCGGTTCTAGTACGTAAATACAGAAATAGTTGGGGCATTGCAACTAGCTCTGCAGGCTCGGAGGCAGAGGAAAGACATGGAAGGCTTCTTCTCGTTTGTTACCGCCTTAGAGTAGCCTTGAAGCTGGAGACAACGACCACGTGTCGTTATCGCCTCGAGGTCGAGGGATGACTTGTTCCTTTGTGGCCAAGACCAAGGGATTGCTTTTCTATGAGGGGAAGACAAGAAGGTGGAGCTAGTGAAGCCGCGCGTGTTTTCCCAGCTTCGCGCCAAAAGTTTCATGAACATCTTTTGTTTCTTGCCACGCATCCCCCGTAAATTTGTATACTCCTTGACGAATACAATGGGTAGCAAATTTTGTGCGTAATTTGGAGCACGCACGAACCTTATAGTAGAGCCACTTAGCAACATTGTTCAATTCTCCGTATTCGCGTTTTTTTGTCATACACCTTATCTGAAATAATAACTGCTGTATTGTACTTAGATGATAGTTATTGCTCGCAACAGTTTAAGTTTTAATTAGTCTAGCAGCAAAAAAAGAAGGCCATCACCCTCTTTTTTTAGGACAACTCCTGCGAAATAGGCCATCGTCCTCGTTATCCGTTAAAACACCAGCAGGCGCTTCTGCTATAGCACAGAGCTGATACCCGTAGCACATGCTATGTCTGCCGTTCATCTTTAGCGACATGCTATATAGCGACAACGACGGCTGCGAATTCGCAATGCCCATGAACTCAACATCCTCTGGCCGCCACCGCACTAGCAACGTTCTGCCTTGCGCTTCCCGCCATTCGCGTACACGTGCTTCGAGAGGGAGAGCGCACGATATCGCGTTGTCTCTCACCGTCTCGACTCCTTCCCTCTCATTCTGCCTCGTGGTTTTCTGTCTCTGTTTAGCTACCCCGTTCAGTGCCCTCGCTCCAGTGAGAGAGTCCTGTGAGGGCAGAGAGTGGCGGGCGTTAGGTGTTGATGCCACGGGTTTTTGGGTTACGTGATTGCGGCACTGATTTTGAACGCTAGCATTGCTAGTTGACAAAGAATTCGTTTGAAAAAATTGTACACGTTTAGAGTTGACATTTCCATAGGTTTGCATGGTGAAGTTATGTAGAGGTTTGAAAAAACTGTTAAACCGTGACTTTTTTATCACTAAAATGTGTTTAGCGAGCATGTTTTCTGTCCAATTCGCGCTTGGGGTGCTAAAGTCACTTAAAATGGTAAAGATTATTGCAAATACCTTCATTCCGAAAGAGAATAAACCCCGACAGACGACTATTCCCTTCTCAATTTACTCTAAAAATAGACAAATCAACATTCTTCGGATCAAATATGTCTATTAAACAACTAATTTCACCCATCATCCTGCAACCCTTACCCTAATACCCCACTCTCAACATAGCGATGCTCTCTGCTGCCTGCTCGCTCGTGGCGGGCGCAGCAGCGGCCAAGGCCTTGCGTTAGGGGGCTGCGTCGACCCACGGTGGGGTGGCTCGGCTGCCGGGCAGGGGGTGAATGGCTAGGGGTGTTTGACGTCATCGTTACAACACGACCCGGCAATGACGTCGAATACGCAATCGCCGTGTGCGAGTCGGCACGTGGCTGGGTACGTGGTGGAAACGCCCGTAGGTATGCGGATTTCGTGCGTGTAGATGTTGTGCAATATACTGCGGTCAATGCCGATAGGTAGGTACGTTGATAAATACCGATGGGTTAGACCTATGGTTTAAAGGTATAGTTCATTACCTCCTTGATTAGAAGATTTTTAGGGGTCGAAAAAAAATCTACTTTTAGCAACGTTAACGTCGTAAAGATGAGTAATATGTGTGTCAGAGATGTCTGCATTTGTTGATTACCAATTACTTTTTAGTTTTCTGGATACGCTTTTCGTTCGGGACACGATCATGCTGTAATTGATTGCGGAATTAAATGTCTGAACTGGTTAGTTCGCCAAATTATTTTTGGCTTAAAAATATGTTTTTCCCAAAAAAAAATAATAATAATAACAAATCATCTAATGAGCATCTGCTTATTGTCAGCTTCGTTATAGTTCAGCGATAATTCAAGAAGAAACCTTTTGACATATTTTCACTGGTTATCATTCACTGGTTATCATATATAATGGGTTTAGTTTTTAGGATTTACTGACTTCATATCGGTGTCAGATTTCTCTTTCCATGCCATAGCTGAAAACTCCACACAATATATTCAAACTATCGCACAAAAAAAAAGGATGCTTTTGAGTTTAGATGGCCGATAAGAAAGACTTGACTGTGGACACTAGCCGATAACCATGCGGGTATCCGGTACACGAGAACCAGAGGGGCTACCCGAAATAAAAAAAAAAACGGGGCATTATCGATGGAAAAAAAACGCAATCTATTTCTTGGTATTCTAAACCGCAGAAGCTTCATCTGCCCTGAGGGGTTCGATTAGATATGGTTGCTCTGGGCTGCCACCGGATATCGATCAGACAGAACAGATATCGAACTGGGCAACGTTAGACTTGCTGACAGCTTCTATGCTGACAATGAAGGAAAAGTTGCAAGGCAAGTTGTGCAGCGCTGATATGGGGACACCCACAAGAATGAAAATGCAAGCAAACATTTAGGGCAAAAGCCTGTCGTTTCCACAATGGTTTTTGGACCATTTGATGAAATTACTTTATCCTCGCGAGATGGTAATGTAGTGATACTTATTACAATAGCCTCAGATTCATCTCCCAAAGTATTTCTTGAAATCAGTGGTGAAATCAAAATGACCCAACTTGTCGAAGCGAAGGTGTCACCTGGAATTTTGTACGGCGGGTGTAGGTGAGCAAGCTTTTTTTCTAAAAGCACCTTGTAGAACATTTTTATTGTGTCTAGACTCACTAGTGAAGTTAAATATGTGTGATTACCGACCAGAGAAATTTGTAATTTATATTAAAATATGTTAAAAATGTTAATATTTTTTGCTTGTAAAACATAAAAATTGCTTTAATTTCTTAGCTGGGCCCAGTTAAAAATTGATATGCTTGTTAATTGGCTCATGAATGCGCGATTTGATCACGGTTTAAAATTATGAATTCATTTGCCATAAAGTTTTATGAAAAAATGAGCATGCATTTTGCTAATGAGCTAATTACCCAAGTACAAAATGTCTTGGTCGATCTCGTGACTTATCTTTGTGCCTCTCATCACCTCGTTAGCGCACGTGAGATTCAGAGAGTTTAGCACGAGTCTCTAATGAAAGCAATTATAGAATTTTAGAATATGTTTGAAAGTACGAATAAATTCCATTATTTTTTTGCCAAAACACTGCCCACATTTTGTGCTAAAAGCAAGTAGCAGCTGCTGGAGCCACTAATAACTCTCTAGCAAACAGACACACCTGAAAATATACCAAAATAATGAATCAGAGGCACGATTTCAGACACAGGAAAATAGTTTCTTAGTAATCAAGTAAATTTCTCTACAAAATGGACCCAAAAACAAAAAAAAATATTTGTTTCCTCCAGATATCCATTACATATCCCGCCACTAGCTGCGAATTACCGAAAATTTTTCATAGTGAAAATTTTCCAAAAATTCCTCTCATAACAATACCAACAAAAAAATTCTAAATCCCAAACCTTCCCATTCACCACACCACGTGACCTAAACGAAAATTGCCACACCTCTCATCGCACGCCACCCAAACATTGCCGCGCATCTTGCCCTCGGCACCCACCCTTAGAGGGGTATACGACAATTCACATTCTAGCCTCGTATCCCGCCGACCTCCCTCTCGCCCTCCAGCCCCAACCCCTCCAGACCCGGCGAGTTCCCGCCATACCGGCTCTAAGCTCCTTTGCTGTTAACGTGAGACCACCTCGTGCACGCTCCGACCGCGCCCTTTTTCTCCACCCTAAAGCTTGCCTCGTGATCGGTTGCCCACGAGGTACCAATGTCTTGGCGCAGGGATTGCCGTTTAAAAAGAGTAACATGGCTTTTCATTTTTCGATTTTATTGCCCTTTAAATGTTTAAATGTTTGTCTAACGTACCATTAGCTTGTCATGTGTTAATTGTAGAAACATTTAGGGATTTCGTACTAAATAACTTATAATTCATGTTTTAATTTGTTCCAATGTGGAAATATCGATTGAGTACTGATTGAACTGGAGCAGTTCTATGTACGCTATTATTTAATTTTCATTCTTTTCTCGAAAAGAAGCCGAAATTTAGTAAAACATATTTGAAAATGATCGCGTTGCCTGGCGTTTAGACTTTGAACTGGAGTTGTACTAGTTAGCAGTTTAATTTCCTGAATCTAATAAATTTTAGAACGAGTGAAATTAAAATAATTGTGGAAAAAAAACAATTCGTTCAGGTTTTCAGTGCATCTTTGCCATTTCTTATTTCTGGTTTTACCAAAATCTTGCCTCCTAGATAAAGTGTTACTTGAAACCATTGCCATGACGATCTCCAATCACAAGCAGTGAAATTCAGATATTTCTGTGAGTTAGAGATCCAACTTATAGCTGAACATTTTGGTAAAACCCGTAAGATGTGCTCTGATCAGTTCCACTTCCACCCAGTTAGTAAGTCCCCACCAGACCAGCATCCAGCCATAGAGATCACGATGAATCATGGAGCTCAAGTCAAGCCGACGGCTTGATGACTTTTATAGCTAATCTAATTTGATGAATTCATTCAACTCTTGCGGTTTAGCTGGAGGATTGATGGGCCTAGATAGAGTGTGCGTTGGCTGGCTGTCTGTGTGGTATGGTGGCACCATGTTACATACGCCCTCGTTGGTCGCTACTTTAAGATGGCTGGAGAATGAATGAAAGACACAACATGTATATAATAAAGATGCTGAGTACAACTCCAAGAATTTATGAATCAAACTTTTTTTTTTGTTAACCGTAGATTTTTTTGCTAGGGATGACAAATCCGAGTAGTAATGGTAGGTTCATGATGGTGTACTTGGTATTTTTTTGAACGGTTTGTTCGTTTTGATGAATATTTTTTTGTAATTTAATAACTCTGACACGATCTCACGTAGGTTTAATCGCTTTTAACCATTGCGCTATATGATTCGTGTCGTATCGTTAATTGATAATATGGAAGTGTGCTTTGAATGCAAAACATCCGCATTCTCTTACGTTACATATTTTGTACAATTCTTTCTTATATTAAAGAAACTTAGAACGATTTTTTTACTTGACAGCTATGAAATGTAACGAACAGATATTATTGTACCCTAATTTCGAGCCCAAATTTTCTAGAGATGCTATCGTTAATTTCTCGAGACCTTGGTTTTTAGCTAAATACTTGTTGGACCTAGTTACGCATGGTAATTGGTGTTTATTTTGTTGTCAAGTCAGGTAGATAATTTTTTAGAAGTCAATAGTTACCTCTGAAACCTGTCAGCGGATATCATTAATTATTGGACTTTATTGTTGAATGTTTCTCCAATCGAGAATTACCTAGAGTGCGTTTGGGTTTTTGCAAATACCTGCATTTTTGTTTTACCCGGCGGAAATGGGTGAGGGTGAGGGCTAAACAGCTAAGATGGTCGAATCGAGACGGGTTGAATTTTTGACAAGATGAACATCAGCAAATTAATTGTCACTTTACTACTTGACAGACTCAAAGCAACTGATTTTTTGGAAAGCACAATGCTTTAATTTTAGTTGTCCTTTACTTAGCATTCAAAACCCATTTCAAATAGTTTTTCTTAAAACTAGTGCTGAGGATAAATCAAGTAGACATGAGTCTAAAAACCATCATAATAAATACAGATATTGTTTTTTAACTAATGGGTTAGCGAAACGTAACTTAAATCTCATGAATATATGGAACTACCGAGTCTATACCAAAAATAGTTAAAAAACTGATTTCTCACGCACCTTTTATTTCCGATAATCCCTATCAATCAAGAACTTTCCCCGTGATAAAGGGATGAGCATCAAAATGTATTCAGTGATTCTTTAGTTACCTGTGCATTTCCTGTCACTCCACACGAGTACGCCTTTATGTCCCTGGCATCTCCCACATCCTACACCTTCCACGCTTTTCAAACCTTTTTTTATCAAAGTAATGAAAGGGGCAAGGTCACTACTGCAAGACGACGGAAGTGACAAGACATTTGATATGTCAATCTCAATTTACCAAACGATCCAAGACGAATGTAAGGAACACGAATTTCGCTAACTTCCAAGATATAACCTCCAAATTTTTTTCTACAACGTACCTGAGTAAACGTTTCAACAAAGGAGTCAGTCTATGACTATTTTTCATTATAGCATTGAAAAGCACAACAAAATTACTCACTGAATTCCAACCAAAAAAAAAACACCCTTGCTTGTACCAAACTAGCACTAATATCAGTTATTATCGTCCATTGAGTAGGTACATACCTAAATACATTACGACGAGAGTAATGTTTACGACCTCTACTATCATTGCCACACAAATAATTAGACCCATTATCTCTTAACGGTACGGGCCAGCTAAAACTGATTTTTTCCCTTCGTCGCCAAGTGCGTTACGCAGTTAAAACACGACCTCCCTTAAGTCCCGTATGCGCTGTTCCAAGATTTACGATAATTATACTAAGTGTTATTATAATCTGCGGTAAACGTCTTATGTCCGCTAACGTTTATTATCTTTATGTCATATCATCTTTATCACGCTTGTATAATTAATTGCTAATGTGGGCTTTGGGGTGCTCGCTAAACGCTTTAATCGTAGCCACTCACATGCACGCATAAGAAAACTAAGTAACCATCATTAACTTACGCGTATTTCAGGCGTAAACTATGCTGGAATAGTTCGGAAAGGGTTAGGGGGGGTTGAATGGTACGTGGCGTTGTTGAACGAGAAATTAAATAGAAATTTGAATTCAAACGCCATTAACGGGCTTATGGGGTGGTGTTTAAACTGCCCCGGTCTTGCAGTTCTAATTTCTTAGATACCCCACCCACAATTTTGGTGTGTGGGGGGAAAGGGTTATTATCTTACGTGCCGGTGGTGTCTCTTAGTTGAATTTACGGACGATCTCACGCGCCATTTAGAAATTAAATCTGAACGGTGGAGGAGGTTCTTTTTTTGGAATGGGTTTTGTAATTTACACTCTAAGAGAAAATTCGGAAATTTTGTCTTTCCCTTTTGAGGAAATGTCTGTATGATTTAAGGTAGAAGCGTCTTTATGCTGAAAAGATATTTGCATAATTTAGCTGCTTACTGTATAAGCATGTCTTATCTGAGATGTTAAAAAGCCGCAAAACGATACATTTTATAAGGAAAACCATGGATCCATCAATAGTTCAGCTTGCTTTCACTGTTCACGGAAAACTTATTAATTTCCACTCAGATTTTCACCAACTTCTTGAGCTTGCAATGTGTTTTTCTGTTACGTAAGTCCAAACAGAAATGAACGGCGCAATTCGTGTGAGCCTAAAGGCGCCATGGTTCAATTTGATGGCGACGCGACTCGTGTTACCAGAGGTTAAATCAATATTATTGGATTGACATTCGAGATCCATGCCCATACCGTGGACATATAGATACTTATTGGCTAACAGTGTCCTGGCGTTATCGCCAAATCTGAAACACTCATCAATATTTGCCAGTGGAGAAAAAGTTAATAAGCTATGCACGTGTACACGTGAAATGCGATTCGGTTTATATGGTTTTACGATTATGATTATTTTTTTATGTTGCTTTGCATTGAGGAAAAACAGTGTTTTATTTGATAAGAGTTTGATAGGACGACAAAAGGGAATAAGCAGGACGATAACAATAAAAAGGATGTTATTTTAATTAGTTTCAATCAAGTTACTATGTTAGCTGGTTGATAATATTTAATGGAAAGATAATTGCTGTGGCAGAGCTAGCATATTTCCGCTTTTGAAATGAGGTAAATATGCTACTTTTCCGTATTCCGATATCTACGTAAAAAAAAAATGTAATTCATTTACGTCTGTATTTTTACAATGCCATCACTGAAATTAAAATCATATTGTAACTCCAAAAAAAACAACAAGAACGAAACATCATTTCCAGCATAATAACAATAACAATCAACGTGAGTAACCCACCGCGTTTGAAACGGAATTTTTCGTCCGTTCCCACGTGCCCACGTGTGGCCTGGCTCGGCTTGGGTGTGGGGAGGTGAAGGTTTTCAGTCAGGCATCAAGCTAAGCGCGCACCTACCAATAGCCCCGTCGCATTTCCCCAGTCTACGAAGCCCGCATGCTCGGGTTTAGGCGGGATTTCCTACGAGAGCGTCACTACTGAGCGGGGTACGTTGGTGTGGTGGGGAGAAAGCTGACGGCGTGTTCCCAGGCTTCTACGGAGCGCCGTTTCTCCAGTCAGGTTTCTGCAGTCGGACAGCTCTGTCGCACTGTAGTACCGCGTTGACAAGTGACTTTCGTGTTATATATACGAGAATAATATTTACTACTCTCGTTCAGAAGCATTTTTATTTTGAGTCGTACTAGTTTTAACCGTCAAGTTTTTAAGAAACGTGTGTTATTTCGCAGTGAAGCAAAGGCGGGAAACGCATTTGAGGGAACGTTTTGTGAGATTGTTAGTAGGAAAATCGAAACCCACACGTGTCTACGGTTTTAAAAGCCGTTTCAAGATATCCGAAGTTTTCATGAACTGTTTTGATACTTCAATAAGTGATAATTATTGGTGATATAATGGGTGGTGTTTGTTGACAATTGAATTTCATTTGTGAAAACCATGAACAAGTCGGAGAAATGTAGCAGAGGGAGTGTGATCGTGGCGACATTGGCAAGATTTTTGAAGCTGGGTTCGCAAGCGAAGTCTAAGAGAAAGGTAAGACGGCAATTGCTCGAAAGACGTAGAATCGCGATTTCAGATCTATATACATCTTACTGAAAAACTATTTCAATTTTACGAGAAACTATTATTTTATTTTTCTAAATGTGCAATTTTTTTCTCCTGCTTCCAATGAAAAATCAATATTTATATTACACAATTCTTTGAATAGTTTTCCTGGTGCTTTTTCCTCATAGACTGTTTGATGTTAGCTCGCATAAACAGAGCATTGCAATGATTCTTCGTTTTTTTTCAACGTATTTTCCTCGTGGTTTCTATACCTGGCGCCATTTGCCTCACGGTTCTCTATTGAACGCCAGCAGGTTGTAAATCTCGGCACTTCACAGCTTCCATAACATTGTCACCTGCAAGCAAATGGTCTACTGGTAGATTGTTGTTTCCAACGTCTCCTCAAGATTAAAAACCCACGTGGTGAAACAACATATCATGGTTCTCTCCGTCCATTGTTTTCTATGGTCTTCGCTAACCGTACGGTTGATTATACTGGCAGTGTCCACTTCTATATATAGACACCTAGCATCCGCAACCATTCTTCGGCGTAGCGAACCTGGGTAACCTTCCAAGGCAAACGCGAGCCAGCGAGAGACCACTGGCTTCTTTCAAGGCCAGATCGAAGCAATTTTACAGCGAGACGCAGACTTGATATAATTTGCTAGAGTGGGAACGAAATAATAACATACACGCAATTTTTATTTTCGGAATCTAGCTTTATACCTGTTATGTCGCCCTAGCCGGAATCTCGTTATGCTTCTTTTGAATTGGGTTTTCGGGGTCCCGTATTTCTTATGAAAGAGAACTGGAGAGGGGGTGGCTTTGAAGATCTAGGGTGTAGAATAATATTTTTCGAAATAACGGAGGGAAAAAAATAGGCAGACAGAACTAGACCAAATATACCTGGCATTTATTTGCTATTATCTTCAAACTGTTAGGGTGCACAATCTTTAGAAAATGCATCCCTCGCTGCTAGGAAACTGCATTTCAATAGAAAACAACAAGATTTCTCTCCCCTCTCGCGAGTCGTAGTTTCTTGCGCAACACCTTTTGTCGTGCACAATCTTACAGCAGCCAGACGACTTTTTCTTGTAAGTTTTCGGCGCGACTCTTCTCGGTTTCTTCGCGCCAGGTGTTTTAATAATAATAATAATAATAATAATAATTTTTATTGCTCCAAATTGAATTACACTGGAAATCTGTTTACACTGAAATTTGGAAATCTGTTTACGGCGGTCAAGTTTGGGGCACGCGCAGGCAGCTCCACGTGCATGAAATATATCGGCCAAGTCGTTCGTCCTCGACCATGGCAGGACGCAACATCTGCTTCTACCGTCTTACAATTCTCAAAGATGTGTGTCTTACGTATTATTACGAGGTATAAGCCACCTGCTTTCGGTGGTCACTTCGATTCACCAAGAAACATCACCTGCCGCCGGACGAAAAAAAAAAATATCACTTAACGATCAAAATATACCCTTCGCATGTCTTAGCATCTTGATCGAAGAAAGACGCGAGCACACTTCTCATTGTTAGTTGCATAAGAAATCTTTCTTATCCACGCTGGTTTACCACCTGCCTCCAAAAATATAATTATTATCCAACTCTCTATATAAAAGTCCTTTCATCGAGCCACCCTCTCTTGCTTAATTATTTTTTGTCTAGTTCTGAGTCCCCATCTGCTTTTACGCCAGATCTTCATGAAGTTCAGAAACACCTGGCTATTAAAATAGGGTTTTTCCTGATAAGCCATATGCCGAGAGCGTGTCTGTCTGGGGCTACGACCCCTTCAACTAACATCTCAGACGAACGCATTGTTTTTCCACAAATCTAATCTATTCGGACTTGATTAGCTGTAAACATGTCGATACCGAATTACATCACTTGCACACGTCGTTGCATTGTGTTCGTGAGATTCACAATACTTATAAGTAGCCATCACTGCCTCGATCAATTTCGATGGGACTTTGTGACCGTTTTCTCGAAACGCACTACTCTCGTTCGTGAAAGTGTACAGGGTCATTCGGCAGCCTTCCTGTCGGCCTGTATACGTGTTATTACGAGACATTTCGTCCTCTGGCACTATGAACCTTGCTTCTTCGTCGTCTGCCTGCTACGCATCTTGGCAGTTTGGAATTTGTAAAGCTTTGGTCATTGTGTCAACTGATTTCTGGTTGCAGCTTGTTTTTAGCGGTGGTAGGTGCTCGCGGTGGCGATCTATGCTGGTTGCACAAGCTAACAGCTCGCTTAATTAGCGTTGTAGAAGCAATTAGTAGTCGTTTTAATTGCTTTTTATAAATCAAAACGTAAGTCTTGCGCCAGCTACTTCTTCCGAGTTTCTCTTGGTTTTTCCTCCGTGTATTCAATCATGGTAACCACATGTTTTTCAGTTTTGTCGATATTAATTTCTAATAAATATAATTAAGCTTGGAATATCATTGACAAGCATCCTTCGATCTTGGATTTATTGCGTGGCCATTGACAATGTGTCGACCGTCAGATTAAATCTGAAAATGTATACTCAAGTCTGTTATTAAGGTGTCAGAGGTTTAGTCCTTGGCAGGTGGCACAGCTATTAAAAACACCGCGTTTTTTTGTAATGTTTGTATTATTTTCACGTTTGTTTTTCACTCTCTAGTCATTGGCCAATTAGTTGTGTACCTTCATTAACCGAAACGTCACGATTCGCATTGCAATATGCTATCATTAGTGGTCTAGGCTTTAATGTAAACAAACGCGAAACCTTACAGATAGCGTAGAAACAACATTTCTGTTATTACATTTTTTTCTTCCATCTCTAAAGCGTTAGTTAATCAAGTTGACATTGTGATTAATTAATTTGTCTTCTAATAATATCAGCCAGTGGTTTCCGAATAGGATGTTTCTTATTAGTTATTTCCTTCCTCGTTGTTAGTCAACAGCTTGGGTATTCCCCCATATCTATTTACAGTTGTGTTGCGCTCGATTTCTTTCAATCAGGTCGTTTTTCAGTGTTTCAATGGACATTACGCACTTTTTGAAATCAGCTATGGTGTGGGCGAACTGTTCTCCCACTACCACCGATTACGCACATATTTTCTCAAGTATCGCATTAGTAAAATAGTAAAAAAAAACACTCGTTTTGAAAGGAATGCTTATCTCTATTGCTTGTTTTCTGTGCGCTTATCTTCTGTTTAAAAATTATGATCACTCCATATGAACTTTCATGTAAATATGTCCTAGAATTTCAAGTCTTTGATATCACCTGCATCAAAGGTGCCGCCGATATCGACTGCGTAGGATGGCACATCGTAATTTGCCGTTGAATTTGCAAGCGGAATACAAAAAGACTCGTGAGGTCATAACAAAATGCTAAAATGATTGGTTGATTAAAAAAAAATAGAGTTTGATTTTCTGCCTACTATTTTTATCCTTGAGTTTTTGCCAGTGTCAATTTAACTCGACACACTTCTATTGTGCGAATAAGGATTCCCAAAGCACAATTAAAATTCTACCACGGTCGATATTGTCTCAATTTGATCTAACCGACTAATATTGTAGTATCAATTATATTACACTTCAGTCATTACCTGGAGCTCGCAATTACAATCTAAAAATTATCAGCTTGTAAATAATGAAAAAATTCGCGGAAAAGCTGATACCCAAATTGCTAGATAGCCTATAAAATTCGTAAAATTATACCACGAGTTTTTTTAATCTAATGAATGTGAAATGTGGTGGTCATCAAGCGCTACAAAACTAAATTCATTTTTATTCAAGTTCAATTGTACGGACAGGAAATATTAAAATGATAACAATTTATGAGTGCACTGCCGCCCAAACGTAGGCGCCCGTTCTCTGCACATGGTTGGCGTCTTGAATTGTTACCTCAGATCCTAGTTACGAGGTCAGAGTGTTACGTTGTGCAAATTCAACACCGCAAGCCTAATCAGTCTTGTTTTGATTGATTGTGTTCTGGCATTCGCGTGTATTTCCAGCCTAGCAGTGTTGTGTTTTTGCCACGCCCGATTTTGACCTCATTGTCGTTGAGAAAAAATGCGGTGCTGTTCCGCCAGGTGAAGGTGTTGACAGTTATATCAATCATATTAGGCGCAGGAATTATTCGCGAATCTGAAATTTCAGCCTGTCCGTATAATGTATATGTGACAAGGCAAATGTAGGCAAGCGAATTTTGTATCCGTTTAAAAATTTAAATACAGCCTCGCGCGGCTTGCGTTTCTGTCAAAACAACTTCGACCTTGCCAAGTTCGTTCTATCTTGTTTATTTTACTTATGAAAGAGCACGTCACTCAGGTGTAGTTTGGATTCGGTGTGTATGTATATTATATACATGTTTGCAATCGTTTATTACACCCGAAAGCACACGAATAATACAAAAAAAATCATTTGCCATTCGGTGGGTAACGAAATTTCGTTCGACATTCGTATTTTATTTCTCGGTATTTAGGTCTTGGTTCAAATCCCACTACAAATATCGTACACATTACGTCATCTGGCACAGATAATTCATATTACCGCAACCGCGTGTGTTGTTATTGTATCGTATGGGCTTCGATTCAGCTATCCTATGATCGGTTTGCAAGGCGCTGGTCACCACTATATTAGGTATTTGAAGTTTGCGTGAAAGTTATTGCTTGCACGCCAATACGGTAGGCGAATGACGAAAACGAATGATTGCCTGACATCAGCGACTACCAGATTATTTTATCATAATCTTGCCACAATTTGTTAGGATGTTATTTTGTTATCGATGAACTGTAATGTGGCGCATGGCTTACGAGAGAGGCAGGTAAACAGTCTACGTACTCTGTGGAATGTTGACAATGTAGCAATACTGCTTGCTCATCTTCGTCTCGTCCATCGTAGACACCATTAGTGCTTGCCTAAGTACATTCTCTTCCTGTCTAGAGCCTGATACGCGAAATATTTTTGCTGATCGCGCTTGTTCGAGTACAAAATTCATTATGTTCACCTTTTTTTTTTAGTGTAGTATCGCTTTTACACGTTTTGTCACGGGGCGGTCTTTGAAATAATTACTGAAACCGTCGCGACACCTTTATCTGTAATGTCGATCGTGTTTACGCAATTATTTAGCTGACTATTTGGTAATTAGTTTTCGAGTGTTATTTACCATCGAGGTCTTGACGTACTACGTAGGTAACTGCTAGCATGAAACGAAACTGCGAAGTAAACTAACCTACTTTTCGAGCTGTCTAGTCGTTGCCTTACTTGCAGTTTCTTACAACTGTAAATATCTTGTGTTTGGAATTTATAACGGACTTGGAAAATGAAATCGCAATCGACGCTGGATCGGTATTGCAGTGGGTATTTCCTGAGTATTTCATGGTACTTTTCGGAGACAGATGCCTGAAAGCACAGTTTGCTTATTCCGAAAGTGTCGCCATGATTTGGCAAAGCCACGCTAAAGCGACAATGTACCGCGAAAAGTGATTTCGCAGAATTGCGCGAAGGATCTAGGTGCGATCGTGAGTCTTGTGATTATTACAGTGACGTATTCTATAAGCGTAACGGCCTCGGGGTGTCTTTTTGCTCAAACCACTGGTTGCATGTTTATAAAAAGGCTCAATGCAATTGCGTGGGCTGCGCGGATTGCAATTTATGTGCACACCAAACGGTTTATACGCCGCAACATCGGTTCTACATTCTTCGAGCATCAAACAAAAATACAATTGTTCATTATTATTAAAGTAAAAGCGATTCGGGAGATATTTTAATCGTAAGAGACAATATATCTAATTACAAAAGACTGGAAAAACAAATTGTCTATCGCTGTCTCGTAATCCGCTTGAAGAAACTGCGCGTTGCACCTTCCGCGACGCGTCATCTGGCCGCTTTCTGCCAACCACGTGACCCCCCATTGGCCGTCGTGTTGTGTGGGCCCGCGTCGCGACGCCTACGTACCGCCGTGACGTCATCGCGCACACTAACCGACGCCCGCCTTTTAGATGCGCCGTTTTTGGCAGCCGTCCTCGCCGTCACTCGCACGTGAAATAGGAACACTCGTGGTCCGCTGATGGGTATATACATAACTGCAACAGCATCATCGGTCTTGTCTCTGCGTGTGTAGGCAGGTAGGTAGGTGGGATGGGACTAGGTCTGGCTTTCTGTGTGTATGCGATCGCCCGGTTTTCCGTGTGGGGCGATACGCTGGCTTCGTTTGCCGACGCCGACGCCAAGTGTGTAACGACGCGTGATGGTCGACGGCTAGACGCCTCACAAACATTCGAAAAACCAAAAAAAGAAAGCGACGAGACGAAAAAAAAAACAACAACTCACAAACGAACTTGTTACACAACATTTTTCTCTTTTTTTACAAACGAATGCCAAGTGATTTTTTTGTTTCTCACAATGGCGTTTACCTTTCGGTCCGACGTTTTGGCAGAGATTCTGACGCGTTGGTTTTCCTGTAGTCCTCCCACGGTCTTCGAGCGCGCGATTTAATTGAGTGTCACTGGAGATGTTGATTTAGTCTTTGACGTCAGTTTTCGCTTCTCGCGGGAACCGAACGACCGACGCACGCGTCGCTAGACGTCGTAAAAAAATAAAAGTCACTGGCAATATCACACGCTTTTGCGGAAAAATTTTCTGGAGTCATTTCCTCACTTTTCCAAGACGTGTGCTCGTCGGGATATTTGCATTCAGCACTCTGTATTCCAGATGGCCCGAGTCGGCTTCCTTTAGCTGTGAGAAGTTGAAAGAACAAGTCCCGTGCCATTGGTGAGAGCAATTCGGTATTCCCATCGATATTTTTAGTTAACCCATTTGAATATTTCAACGGAGCTGTATGGTGATGCTGATAACGACGCCTAATATTAATTCAAGATCCATTCTTCAGTCTCATACGATCGCAATGCTAATAATGCGAAAATTTAAATTTTTATTCAATGATTGAATCGACTACAATTCTGTTGTATTTTTGTTATTGTCCGTGGTGTTTGCATTTCACCGAGAGTTTCGTGGCGTCGTACTTTTTGTTCGATCGTGACGAAAGACTTTCTCTGCATGTGCAGACTTTTCACAATCTTTCTACTGTTGGCGGTTCAATGCATGGCCAAATTGTGTCAAACTGCGACGCCATAGCGGCAGATCGTGCGGTGGCAACAGCCATGGGCATAGCCAAACATGACGCTGGTGCGACTCAATGATGAATTAAACGCGTACATATATGCATTAGTGACATATCCCTTGTCCTCCAAATATCACGACACACATAGCTACTGTCTAGCCCGTGAGAGAAGATATCAGTACAAGGACTGCCCCCTAGCATTGCTACAGTCTAGCCCGTGAGAGAAGATATCAGTACAAGGACTGCCCCCTAGCGTTGCCACCTAATATCTAAATTATGAAAACCGATTAATGTTTTAATTGGTAAAAAAATCCTTTGATCAAAAATTAAAGCATCTTCATACAACAGAAAGCACGAGGAAAATGACAGATAACTAAGGAAATACATGTGTAGTGTTTTTTTTATTTTATGGTTGGCCCGCATGTCAACAGAAAACGATCGGTAGAAGAAAAATGTGTCCTTACTTTGAACGTATTCCTGCAGAATCAAAATGACAACATCCACATGACAACCAATCATCAACTTATCGGTAACAGCAACGAAACATTTTCTCTTATCAGGTAGTCGCGTTGTAACCACGTAACTGTTTGCAAGTAATCTTCCACACCATGACAGCAACGGATGACCGTTGCAAACACCGAGGGGGGGGGGGGGGGGGGGGGGGGGCAACATGACGATAAACTATCGGGCCACTCTTGTCGCGTAAACACGTCAACATGTTTTCGTGTCCAGACTCCAGAACCCTGGCCCACTGGACGAGGATTATCATCATCGGCGTCGTCAACATCCTGGCCTGTTTACCAGACGATGCTAATTCCATCTCGCCTGCTAACTAATGGGTCAGAGGAGTCATCTTTTTATCTTGTCGTTCGGCATGAGTGCAGGGTTCACCATGATTGTTACTATACCAGTCGCCCACGCGATTTGAAGATCAGCTGGCTGTAAAAGATTTGTCCGCACAATGTCGGATGTGTAGCAATTCCAGTATTGTCTTGCTCATCTGCCAGCTATCTCTCTCTCTGTAAAATCGGTTTGTTGGTAAAGCCATTGCGGGGGCGTTATGTGCGGCATCATAATGGCATCTCTCTTCTCTTGAAAGCTGTAATATTCTGTAAAGTGACGTCAACGCTATTTCGTTTTGCTCGAGTCAGTCAGGTGTAATTTACCATCCTCTCTCGTGGTGACGCAACCAGAAGATGACGCTGTGGCGGTATAGTGGTGCATTACTGGCCACGTCTATAAATAGTGAGCGGCTACGAGAATAGAGATTTTTTTTTTTAGGTATAATAATAATAAAAATCGGTCGGGGCGCGTGACTAGTATGAAAAGTAATTAGAAAATATTTATAAGTTTTGGCATTGAAATCGGTGTAGACGATGTGATTGTACAGTATCACCGCTGCTGATAACGATGTTTATGCAACTGGTGCACTGTGAAAATAATGTGATAACGAGCTTTTGAGGTTAGGGCTGATAGCAATAATGGGATTTCCTAAAGCTTGTTGTGCTATTATCACAGATGGTCGTTATATCGTGTTTTTATCCGATTTCGGAGAAGTTTTGACAAAAAAAATTGATTAGAGAATGAAAAGTTTATCGGGCAATGATCTTTTTCTTTACGAAATCAACTAAGCTTTATAGATGCCTGATGATGATAACACTTGAATGGATCGACCTCCAGTCAATTGTTAACTTCGTAGTGGAAGAGACTTTTGTGGGAGTCAACAAATGAAACAGACGCCTGAAATATAATTGGCTCTAATTTTCAAGAAAAATAGAAAACATGTCTGCGAATGAATCACTATCAATCATCGCGGTCGAATTCCGAAAACAAACTGCGGAATCACGCGCTAGACTGGTGACTTTATTTTCGTTGCGTCTCCTTGATAAAAAAAAACTCATGAAAAACCAGCGTGCAAGAGAAATGGTTTCGTATCTGGCAAGCTCTTGGGTTTCACGTGGCTAGGTGCGTGCTAGGTGCCATCAGTTTGAGTTCTGCCAATCATAGTCCATCGTGATGTCATAGATTGATGACGTAGTCCCGTTGGCTGTTGCTGCCATGGGAGTTGCTAGCCATGAATGAATGGCTCCCACAAGATGGTAACAGTGCTTCGTTGGTTACGGGCAAGCGTAGCAGCTCGCTAGCTCTCACAAACTGTGTCAATTAAGAGCTGAAACAAAAGCATTTTGTTTAACTAAACGATTTACTACTGGGAACTCGTTATCGCTAAGACAACATTAAAAATTACTGGTGAGTGTGTCACTATTTCACTATTTATTTACTTTTCGTAACTAATTTCGAAATCGTTCGCCACTTATCGGTATTAGCAGCGATTCAAAATACACGATTTTCATGTCAATCTCACGTTGGCAATGCACATATATCTAAAATAAACATAGATATGTTATTTTCATATCTAGTTCCAAGCATTGTTTTATTGTTACGTAAGTGCCGGCGCCGGGAATCGAACACGACACCGCTGGCAAGGCTGCATGCACTGCATGTTATGCAATTGCGACCGGCAAAGAATGTTGCAATTACATAACTCGGTAGATCCGGGTTCGATTCTTGGGAAGGGTTAATAATATCGAAAATGCCAAAAAAACAACGCCAAACAGCGGTTTTTTCCTTATAGTCTGTTCTCCATTCACCGAGGTCCAGACATATTACGACTTATCTGAAATCATTTCTGCTATCGCCATCAATTACGCAACTCGAATCTTTGATACGTGCGCGCAAAAAACAAACTCACGCACTCTTTATCACAGTGACTTCGATAAGAACAGATGAAAGTTTTTACCATTTCAACATTCACTGTCTACTCGCTGCCGGTCAGCCGTCAAGAGTTTTTGAACTTGTACCATGGGCTAGCTGGCAGTGGACTTAAGGTCATAAAGGAAATACTGACCTGTCTCTATGCAAAATCCGTTTGCTTTCCCATCGAGACTTCTTTATATTATCCTTTGTTTCATATATTCTCAGCCGGGCGTGCATAATCACAGACAGGTGTTTTAAACACACTCACTCGCGCGATCTTAGCTCGGCTTGACAACCGATGGCGATGGGTTTCTGGTCACCGACCATCTTTGTCGGCTGTGCATATTTTATTACAATCGTAAAATGATTAAATAATGCGCGATGGCTTTTACGGCCGCCTGTCTGCCCCTTCTAAAAACCGCACACCAAGTAATTGCTTCATTACTCATCAGAACATTGCATTACTATTTGCCTTTATGCCTCTCTGGGAAAAGTTCAGCGAGCACTTGTTCAAATCGACTCCGTGGCCTTTTTTTTTCTTTCGGCATGCCACATCTTTGTCTTCTCTCATCTTCTGCACATTCCGAAGAGCATCTCACGATTATTGTCTGTCCTCCAACTAAACAGTAAAACGCACGAATCCAGTCGATTGCGCGGCTGCCTTTCCATAGTCTAACATCATTGCCCCGCGGGCATCGAATTCCTCCGGAGGTTGTTGTCCTTATTAGATAGCCGCCGTCGCCGCCGCCACGGCAATAGCAGCCAACCAGCCAGCGAACTGCGTAGTACTTGTCTAAATAAAAAAAACCACCTGCTCGAAAGGTAACTCACTCTTGCTGGCTCTCTTTACCTTGGCGTGCGACGCGCACATTGCCCTTGTACCTACGTTTCCCGCCAGAAATACCGTCGATTCTCGGAGAGAGCGCTCTTCAGTATTTACGTCTAGGAATGTATTTTCAAGTCGTAAGAGACCCGTCGCTATTGGTCGTAAAGTACCATTCTCATTGCCGCGGTCGGCCAATCGCTTGATATCTATTGTTTTTTCTTCGCTTCGTCGCTGAGGTCATCGGTCTGGCTGCTTTGCTAGCCGGATGGCGTGACCACGTGACGGCTGCGACGTTCTTTCAATGGTTGTAAACACCATGCGATTCCCGCGCTGCACATTTAGAAGGTTTGCCACCGACGGCGCGTTTGGCTCGCGCGTGTTCCCAATGGTTGCCCTCCCCTCTTCACTCTTGGCAATAACCATCATCGCTGTCGCAGTCCCGTCGTCATCCTCATCAGGGTTATTGCTTGCATAACATGCCAGTTTCCTCCGGATATGCCCGCCGATGTATCTAGCATTGCTTATTTTCAACTCGGTGCCTTATCCACTGAATGTGATGTTTATGATTATCTATGTCGTGGTTGGGGGACTTTGGCCCACCCATGAAAACTGTCTTTGAATCTTGGTAGCCAGCAGAAGCGACACTGTTGATGTGATAAGTCGGATCCATTAGCGGAGGTTGTTATCTTTCCACGGAATTGTATGGAAACTCTTTTTAAATGTGTGCTGGTTGAGTCGTTAAAGCAGGAGATTATCGTTGGTTTTATAGCGTATCCATCAAGAGCGGGCTTAATAAAAGGCACATTTTCAGATGTTTTATGAGGATGTCGGGAGTAATCAAGGAAGTAATTCTGCGTCGCCGTTGCAGCGCACTTCCATTACGCTCCCATAAATCGTGACCCCTTTCGCGTCCATCTTGGCGCCTCCACCGTTCGCCGCTCCCTACTAGGGCGTAATGTTGCCATTAGAGTGACCTCTTCCTATATAGGCAATGGCCAAAGATGAACCATCTCTTTTATATGTAGGACTGGATATGATTAGGAATAAGCCAACAGTTACACTATGATGAAGAACGTAAACTATATGCAATCCCAAAAATATTATTTAAAATGCTAGGGATAATCACTCATTTTTTCGTTACAGTCAGTGATGTATTGGTCAATGCACGCGGGTGTACGCAGTCCACCCACTATTAATTTTATTTTTGGCCGTACCCCCACTTTGAATTTTTTAGGGAACGCAGGTGAATGCACGGGAAAGCAGTATTAAATTATGATTATTCGGAATATCCTGCACTTCTTTTTTTAAAAGCCGAAAATATCCCAGTTAAGGGTTTTATTTCTAATAATCCACTTACTTAAAAATAGACCTAGCAAGATTGCCACTGTATGCGAACGTACTAAGAGTAGGTAGGCTGGAACTATGTCGGCGTCGCGACTTGCAACAGAGGGGTTAGTTAGAACCATATTACTGTTATCACGTAGGGAAGTCGGTAGCCGCTTTCGCGGCGTCGCACGGCGGTGCAAGCTCTCAGAAGCAAGCCCGCTTCAAATAATAAGAATTCGCAGGAAAGACAAAAATACAAACAATAACCAAATTGCCACATACGAGCCACACTGGACGAGTTAGTTCAATTCAAGATACAGAAGAGGAAGCAAGTGGATTTGCATTCCCTTTCGGGCCTTGCCCCTCCTAAAAAACCAAAATTTGGTTTGGGAGAAGTTGAAGACACCACCAACGTCGAATGAAGAAGAGTTCAATGAAAAAGAGTCATTGTGGAAACTGATGTAATCTCCTCAACGCGAAAGTACGCGCGTATCTATGGATAGTTTCAACAAAAATTTAAACCAGTATTCGATTAAAATGATTAGACTTTCTTTTACCAGATTCCCGAATCCCCACCAAATTTCAAGACTGCAACAATGTGGGAAGGTGTAGACATGAGAGGGCGGCATTAATTTAATTTTCTCAAAATCATTACGTAATTAAAAATGCAGTTCTGACCATGTCATTCCAAGCCCAATTTCATCGTAAACTCGTAGATTGGCTCCAAAAGAAACCTTAGAATAAAAATTCACTTGAAGCTGCGCCCGAAGCCCCCTATTTCCACTCTTTCGGTGCATTCGCCTTGGGTCTCCTCCTCCCCCCCCCCGCCGACACAAAAAAATGGGTCATTTTTGCGTACCCCCACTAAAAATTTTACGAATGCATCACTGGTTACAGTTATTGTGAACTAACATCCACTCTCTTCTCTTTCCAGCGTGTCCCTGCACTTCCAGTCCAGTGCGAAAAGCCC
Source organism: Protonemura montana (assembly GCA_947568835.1). Lineage (NCBI taxonomy): Eukaryota > Metazoa > Arthropoda > Insecta > Plecoptera > Nemouridae > Protonemura > Protonemura montana. The sequence continues at coordinate 6,249,639 of OX387608.1, forward strand.
CCGCTAACGGTGACGATGACGCCACCACGAGCCCTAGAAACGCTTAACCAGCCGAACCAGCAGCTGCCCAACAACCCGACTGCCACCAACAACGCCATCAATGCGACGGCGCCCACTCGGCGTGCACCACGCGACTACATCTTCGGCAAAGTCATCGGCGAGGGCAGCTTTTCCACAGTCTACCTTGCTAAGGACATACACACGCATCAAGAGGTTGCAAGTAAGTCTCGATCATTGGTACTCGCTATATTTGCATCTTTTGTATTTGGTTAGTAGACCTCTGTTACAGTAGAGTAACTTCTTTTCGAGAAGTAATACTACTACTAAGGATAGGATTCTTTTGGAATTCTTTTGCTGGCTAAAAAGGATCCTAGCAAAATTCAGTGAAACAAACCTTTTTCTGTGTTTATAAGAAGTATAAACTATTCGCAGCTGAATGCTAATCGTTGTGCCTTTCTCCTTTACCAGTTAAAGTATGCGACAAGCGGCACATAATCCGCGAGAAGAAGAACGAGTACGTGAAGCGCGAGAAGGAGGCGCTGAACATCCTTAACTCGAACAACAAGATGACTGCGCCGTTCTTCACGAAGCTCTACTGCACGTTCCAAGACATCGACCGGCTCTACTTCGTGCTGGCGTACGCCAAGAATGGCGAACTCCTGCCGCACATCAACAAGGTCGGCTCATTTGACATCGCATGCACGCGTTTCTACGCTGCCGAGATCCTCCATGCCCTCGAACACCTCCACTCTCTCGGGATCATCCACAGAGATCTGAAGCCTGAAAACATCCTGCTTGACGAGAACATGCACATCTTGATAACGGACTTCGGATCGACGAAGATCACAGAGGATGTGGACAAGAGTTCCAACGAGTCGCGAACTCTGCAGAGAAACAGTTTCGTCGGCACTGCGCAGTACGTTTCACCCGAGCTGCTGACTAGCAAGACGGCGTCGAAGAGTTCCGACCTGTGGGCCCTCGGCTGCATCATCTACCAAATGGTCTCCGGACTGCCGCCTTTCCGAGCGAGGGGCGAATACCTAATCTTCCAGAAGATCCTAAAACTGGAATACGAATTCCCCGACGGCTTTTCGCCGAGCGCTCGCGACCTCGTTGAGAAGTTGCTAGTTCTGAATCCCCTTGAGCGACTAGGAGCCAACGACACTGACGGGTACCCCTCGATACGGGCACACCCGTTCTTCGCTGGCATCAACTTTGAGGGACTACACAAAGAGACTCCACCTCAAATCTATCCCTACCTTCCCGGCACTTCCGGCAACGATGAGTTCCGGAGTCACTACCGAGTTCCGGACCACTTAGAGCCAGGCCTTGATGACAAGCAGCTGACAAGGCTGCTTGGGCTGGACCTCTCGGACGGCGAGAAAACCCCAGAGCTTATACCGGCAGAGCGACCAAGGAAGAGGACGACGATAATGGACATCAACCCTGAAGAAATCGCCCAGCAGCTGGATAGCCAAAAGGAGAGCAAGTGGAATGCCCTGGTCCAGGGGAACCTCATACTGAAGCAAGGTCTGGTCGACAAGCGGAAGGGGCTGTTCGCGCGAAGACGGATGCTGCTGCTGACGATGGGGCCGCATCTCTACTACGTCGACCCGGTCAACATGGTGCTCAAGGGGGAGATCCCGTGGAGTCCGGAGCTCCGGGCAGAAAACAAGAACTTCAAGATCTTCTTCGTACACACTGTAAGTTTCTTCACTATCACTCACTAAGACTTGGCTTTTGAACCAGGATCAGAATTTCAACAAAACTGGCTGAACTAATTTAAATGAGACATCCAAAGTCGATGATGAACATATTGAATTAGACACCAAGCCCTTGAATCTGAATTAACGACCAACTGGATCGGATCTCTCATCTTCCGCTTAAACAAAATTGCTTACCGGGCACCTTGATTGCCAATATTTTCTGGTTGGCATCGTCTCTAACGTGCTTGTCTCTGCTCTTTCTAGCCGAACCGAACCTACTACCTGGAGGACCCTGAAGGCTATGCGATCGAGTGGTGTAAAGCGATAGACCAGGTGCGGCAACATACGTACGGTCTAAGTTCATAAGGAAACTGCTCGGCGTTGGGCAACGCAGCGGACTTTCGCCGACGCCGGTGCACCTCGTTACTAGGATAAATTGAATTGTTATGAGATTGCCATCGAGTGGTTCAGTCGTTCGACGGAGACGTAATCATAGAAATCGGACAGGCTCGAAGGACTTAGACTTCCGAGCGTTATTTATTTGAAGAGAATATATTTAATTGTTGAGTGAGACGTGTGGATGTAATCTATTGCGTGCTTGATGAGTAATTGTGGAAGTAAAGTCGTTGAGTTGTAATTTATTTTTTTATTCGAAATACACTTTGCAATAATTCAAATGGCCTTCTAAAAAAAAGAGAGTAATATCTTGTACAGTGTCGAGTTCATAAACTGATCCGAGTGGAGAAGAGTGCAAAAAGTCAGTATTATTCATACCATGAACAGTCTATTAAAATTGAATATTCTGTACATTCTATGCGAGTCAAGAGTTGTTTGTTTTACGTGTTAATTTTAAATTGTTCGTATGCTTCTGTAACTCTGGAGATGGGCTCGCTAGAGCTGGCCGCATATCGTATAATTCAAAATGTATATTGTGATTTGTTCTAAATGTTAGCGATTCTCAAACACTGTATAAATGTACATAGTTAATTTATAAAAAAAAAAACAATGCAAGTATACTACTAATATTAAATTAAATTAATTATCAAATATTACATGATTATTCTTATTTCCCTTAGTCTCGATTGAAAAATGAATTTGACGAACGTGATTTTTCAGGGCAGGAATAGTCTTGCTGACGAATGAACATTTGTGGCACTTGAGGTTACGACTCAGTAGTTGATTTAATTCGTCTTCTGGTTTCTCAGTGAACTTACCATTCGTCTTGATCTCGGATTTCACTTCTGCAAATCACGAGTTATTATCATTAGAACATAGCTGGATTAACCTTGACAGATCTGTAGGTTTTCTCCCTATCATATAACCAATAATGTGGTATCAGGTGGTATCAAGCAGAATTAGATTAGAGTACAGTGGAGAAATCCTTCTCCTGAAGTTGTTTTATGCTTTTGAGGTAAGAGTTTGACAGGTCATCTCTTAATGCCAAAGTGTGTAAGATATAATTCCCTTGAACACATTTTAGTTTGGGACTGGTACATTTTCTACAATGGAAGATAGTAGCTGTCATGTAGTTTTTACCCTAAAAGATCAGAGGGTGGGGGTCTGTGAGGACTGATCAACATAATTAATTTAGACAGTGACTGCTTATGTAAGCAGACAAGATTCAATAGTTTAAGATATCTCTGTCATGGGTTGAGCTAAAAACAAGGATTTTGATCCATTACAGTCAAATTGCCACAAAGATAATTTACAACTATTCATTTCACCTTGTTCAGCATCCTACACATGAACAGCCTTTAATTACTAAACTGCAGATAAGTGTAAACGATATGACACTCTTGAACAAGGCAACACGGTTCCACAGCAACCACCAGTCTAGCCTGACGTTTGCACAGTTTCTACTTTATTATCCATAACAGAAAAGTTCTATATTTTAATTATATTTATATTATAATAAGCTTATAAATCCATAACTACCATTTTATATTATTACAACCTGTTTTAGTCTAGAATGTTGAGCTGGACTGCAATAGTTCAGTGTTACACACCACTTGCTAGCTATCTGTAACGGGGCGCATGAATAGCGACTAATGGAATAACGACTAATACATCTTGCAACCCTGTGCGGCTGCCCCGCTGGAAGAACGTCTAATTTTTTTAGTTTTTTTTCCGGTGGATTTACGTCTAACTTCCATTAGTCGTTGGTCCAGTGGATTAGTGTCTAACAATTTTTAGTCGTTTTTCCTCTCGATTAAAATTATAAAGTTAGACGCAAGTCCAGTGGATCTACGTCTAACGATCTTTAGACACTCTTCCAATTTATAAAAGAGGGGCGGAAATTATTTTGCTGAATTAAACGCGAATTAAAATAAAATTATTAGACGTATTTCCAGTGGATTAAGAACTAATTTTCTTTAGACACAAATCCAGTGAATTTAAAACTAACAATCTTTAGACACTGTTCCGGTTGCAATTTTTAGAAATTTTCAAGCTGGATCAGCGTCTAATATCTGTTAGACGTACTTCCAGTGGATTAAGAACTAATTTTCTTTAGACACAAATCCAGTGGATTTACAACTAACTGCGAGTTTTTATGTAAATACATCTCTAGTGTTAGTTAAGAAAAGAAAGTATTATTTTGATGTTTTGATTTTGATTTTTGATATTTCATGTTTCATGGAAAATATACCTACATTGAATATTTCTTAATTGTTGTTTTTATTATTATTTTCATCCAGAATTGTGGTAAATAGTCTGCATTTTTCTAACCGTAGAATCTTCAGCTTTTTTTGCCGAAAATGGGTACCAATAGCACTGAGATTTAACCGTTAACTGTTTGGTTACTAGTCTCCCAAGGAGATACAAAGAATATTATACAATTTCAGTTAAAGAGCAACATTTTCTTTTCTCAACAACATGTACTGTAAATATTTTCATTATAGTAAATATGTTAGCTCTTTTTCCACTGGAAGTACGTCTAACAGATATTAGACGCTGATCCAGCTTGAAATTTTCTAAAAATTGCAACCGGAACAGTGTCTAAAGATTGTTAGTTTTGGATTTGTTAGTTCTTAATAATAATAGTTCTCTAAAATTAGTTCTTAATCCACTGGAAATACGTCTAATAATTTTATTTTAATTCGCGTTTAATTCAGCAAAATAATTTCCGCCCCTCTTTTATAAATTGGAAGAGTGTCTAAAGATCGTTAGACGTAGATCCACTGGACTTGCGTCTAACTTTATAATTTTAATCGAGAGGAAAAACGACTAAAAATTGTTAGACACTAATCCACTGGACCAACGACTAATGGAAGTTAGACGTAAATCCACCGGAAAAAAGGCTAAAAAAATTAGACGTTCTTCCAGCGGGGCAGCCGCACAGGGTTGCAAGATGTATTAGTCGTTATTCCATTAGTCGCTATTCAGCGTAATGATGTAATAATGTAATGTGTTATACTTCACCTTCATATGGCAATAAAAATTCAGTTGTAAAAGAATTCCAATGCTTCTTCGTCTTGAGACAAGGCGAGTTGAAATCGTCACTTATCACGTGCAGGTGTAGCTGGGTCATACTGGCATGAGCATGAAATCCAATCTTGAAGACTCGATCTGGCTGAGCCTTGGCTAACTTCTTGGCCACTTTGTGCATGTGCTTCAACAAACTAATGTGCGTTTCATTCAATTCTTTCAGAGATGCGATGTCCTCCTTGGGGATAACCAGGTAATGACATTCAGACTGCAACAAGGATAATGCATGGGTTATATCGAAGAATATCTATGAAGAATTCTAAGGAATATTGATAATTAAACTGACTTGTAAGTGACTCCAAATGAACCTACCTTTGGATACTTATCATTGATAACAATTACGAGCTCATCATCCTGAACTTTCAGGTTAGGATCTTCCATCGCAGACAGTAACCCTTTTGCCCAATGTCCGTGTGGTTGAAGTTTTGGCTTCTTCGGTTCTTCCTCTGCACTTCCTTCATTTTCAATTGTCCTCTTACTACTCCGGACTTTCTTATCTTGCATTGTTTTGATTGATTTGACACAAAAATTGACACACGAGACCGAAAATGATCTTGCCTTCAAACAATGGTACCAACCGAACATTACTAACCAAACCTATAAATTGACTATTCCAGAGAACAAGTTGTTGTCTAATATAGGATAACAAGAAGGTAAAATGTCGATCTGAAATCACGAACCTTTGTAATTAGTTCTAACCATGCTTGTTTTTTCTGCTTGAAGTGCTTGAGTTTGGACCACACTAGCCAATTTGAAAATAGCGCGTATTTTGGTGTGAGACCGGAGAGGGCAGTGTCATTTGTGAAGGCTGTGAACTCGTGTTGAATTCGTGCTGTTTGATAAGTCTGATTCCTCGTGGACTATACTTAGAGAAGTTATAGGACAAATTGTTTATTTAAAAGTAAATTTAAAAATTTAATCTCATCAACATGGCAGAATTTGTTCAGTACAGAAGTGAGCAAACAATCTCAGAATTGGAACAGATGCAAAGAATCGAGTTATTTTCAAAAGAAGAAATTAGGTAAAATTTGAGGTTACGACTTGCTTTGCACAAGTATCGAATCTGGAACAATATTCAAAATTTTGTGCCACAATGTTTGTAATTTAATGGCTTATGTGCTATAGTTAAATGCACATTTTAAAATCGGCAATTCGACTATCATACAATTATTGTGCTCGCTGTAACTGCAGTGTGCTTAAATACTCGTATTGCTGGTTTCTATGTAACTGCGGTAACATAAAAAGCGGGTTCTACAGGCTCTGTCAGACTACCCAAAGTTGAATCTACCATTAAATCTCAATGTTACTTGTTTTTTCAATGTTGGCAACGAAAATGACTATCTAGAACATTTTGAGCAAAGGTAATGGCACTACTTTCAATTTATTTTATGTTTTAATAGGTTGATAGCTGCGAAGCGGAAACGATATGAGTACAAAATGCAGCGTATTGTTAAAAGTAAAGACACTTTTTTGAGATACATTCAGTATGAGCTCGACCTGATCAGATTAATAAAACTGCGGCGAGAGGTGAGTCTTGGTTTTTTATTATTTCTACCTTACAGGTAATGCCCTTTCAGGATGCACTATGCTTCTGCAATTACTAAATCAAATAAATTACACTTATATTATACATTTTACTCTAGTGTTAGAGGTAATGACATTTTGATTTCTGTTTCAGAAAACAAAAATAAATTTCAAACAAGCAGAAATTGAACAGGTAATAAAAAGTCGAGTTGGCAACCTTTTTTTTCAAGCCACTGGAAAACATAATTCTGATATAAAACTCTGGATGTCACACATCAAGTTCTGCATGCAATGGGTAAGTAAGGACACTTAAGTGTTTTTGTATAAGAAATGAGATTAAAGATATAGACTTTTCAGAATGGTGCTAGGCTGTCTAGCTGTTTGTAACTGTAATTGGGTCATTCCATGTCAAATAGGACCACCCTTGACCTTGACCGACTCAGAATTTCATGAAATTCGGCACACTTGTTCAGAATGTTGGTTTGAGTAAAAGTATTTTTTTGTTTGTTTTTTACTCGAAGAGTTCAAAAGTTACAGGGGGTTGAAGTTCGGGTGTTTTCACCCCCCGCGCGCATATCACCGTCACATTATATACTTTATCTCGGGTTGTATGACAGCTACAGAGTTCCAGGAGAGCTCATCTGAAAGCTTATTAAATTCTCTACTTGAATATATAATAATATGTACCACTTGGTGTACAGCTAATTTACCTTGATTTTCTACATCTGCATTTTCAAAAAACGCCACTGGAAAAAACCCTCCCCTTTCATTTACCTAAAAAAAATGTATTAATGTTGCCAATATATGAATGAATATTTGTGCCAAAATTCAGAGTTGGCCCTTGACAGGTTTTCAAGAAAAAAAAAATCTTGTGTAAAAAAGTTTTTTTATCAGGCAGTTCCAGAGCATAGATCCTATACCCACAATGCATAACAGCTCAGGCTTTTATCAACATGGTGAGTAATGCTCATTTTACATTTGATTGTGTTTGTTCCACTTTTCAATACACGTTTATTCTTGAAAGCACACTTTCATCAAGTGACATGTTGAAACTAGAAATGTGTGCAGAAGTCAAAAACTTATAATTTCTTGTCTGAACCTCATACTTGATAACCTGCATTAGTTTCTCTTCACATATTGAAGAGTGTGGTAGTGAATTTATTGCCCACACCCTTAACATTTTTTGTGTTTGTACAACTAAACAATGTGTTCAGTTGGACAGTTCTTCAAAGAAGAGTGTGAAGAACATATGCACATTACTGGCAACTTGGAAAGTGACAATCAAATTTTATGAGCATTGCGTTCAAAATGTGAAAATATTACATCAGTGTGCAGTTACATGAAAATACATTTCTTGTACATTATTGCCTTGGCAACAAGTCGTGCTGTGATCCTTTTAAAACACACACTGGCACACACAGAGGTAAAAGATTGACATCAATTAATTTAACATACAGAAATAAATATCTGGAGATTGTGGAACTTATTCCTGGAAAGAAATTATGCTCGACCTGTCCGAAACTACTACTACTAAAGCAAAAAGAATAAAATACCATTTCCATTCAGACACCAACGAAATCTGCTGAACCTGACTAACCTTTCGTGGAAACAGATTCTGCGTTAAAACTAGTTAACCAGTCTTTAGCTGCATTTGGTGTATCTCCACTCAACAGGAAAAGATTAAAAGGTAAATCTAAATTATATTTAAAAAGAAAACGCCGTGATGCAACCAAGAGTTTCAAGAAGCGGCTGAAACTTGTGTCCTCGGTGACGAATATGATTCGCATGAAGATTTTTCCAAGAAAGCAGTAACAAAGTTGGGGATTTTAATGTATTTTCATGTAACTGCACACTGATGTAATATTTTCACATTTTGAACGCAATGCTCATAAAATTTGATTGTCACTTTCCAAGTTGCCAGTAATGTGCATATGTTCTTCACACTCTTCTTTGAAGAACTGTCCAACTGAACACATTGTTTAGTTATACAAACACAAAAAATGTTAAGGGTGTGGACAATAAATTCACTACCACACTCTTCAATATGTGAAGAGAAACTAATGCAGGTTATCAAGTATGAGGTTCAGACAAGAAATTATAAGTTTTTGACTTCTGCACACATTTCTAGTTTCAACATGTCACTTGATGAAAGTGTGCTTTCAAGAATAAACGTGTATTGAAAAGTGGAACAAACACAATCAAATGTAAAATGAGCATTACTCACCATGTTGGTAAAAGCCTGAGCTGTTATGCATTGTGGGTATAGGATCTATGCTCTGGAACTGCCTGATAAAAAACTTTTTTACACAAGATATTTTTTTTCTTGAAAACCTGTGAAGGGCCAACTCTGAATTTTGGCACAAATATTCATACATATGTTGGCAACATTAATACATTTTTTTTAGGTAAATGAAAGGGGAGGGTTTTTTCCAGTGGCGTTTTTTGAAAATGCAGATGTAGAAAATCAAGATAAATTAGCTGTACACCAAGTGGTACATATTATTATATATTCAAGTAGAGAATTTAATAAGCTTTCAGATGAGCTCTCCTGGAACTCTGTAGCTGTCATACAACCCGAGATAAAGTATATAATGTGACGGTGATACGCGCGCGGGGGGTGAAAACACCCGAACTTCAACCCCCTGTAACTTTTGAACTCTTCGAGTAAAAAACAAACAAAAAAATACTTTTACTCAAACCAACATTCTGAACAAGTGTGCCGAATTTCATGAAATTCTGAGTCGGTCAAGGTCAAAACTCATTTAAAGTGGTCCTATTTCACATGGAATGACCCAATTGTATTTTGAAGATAAGTTGTTAAAATACAAAGTAATACATAACTTCTTCTGGTTTACAGAACATGAAGTCTACTATCAGTGGGATTCTGACACGTATGCTTGCCATTCACAACGACAAAGTAAAAGTATGGAAATTTGCAGCAAACTGGGAATTTGAAAATAATGCTTCGATTGAAACTGCACGTAAGCTTCTGCTTCGAGGCCTTCGATTTCACCCTAAATCAAAATCACTCTTCAAAGCATACTTGCGCATGGAGTTACAATGTGCTGAAAATAAAAGAAAAACCTTAATAGAGAAAGAAAAATTGGAAATCGACTTGATTTTGGCAGAAATTGAAATGTCAGAGCAGAGGCTGAAGGGAGCAGATGAGAAAACTCGAGAAATAATTAAAATAAGTATGAACGAAAAGCGAGAAATTATAGCCAGTAAAACAGAACATAAGCTTGAAACGAAACTGGTTGAAATAATTATCGATTCCGCTCTGATGAGATTCCGACAAGTGGAGACGTTCATTGAATTACATGGTGTTATTAAGCCATTCAAAGGCTCTTCACAATTGCAATGGAAGTACTTGCAGATGTTGCACGAAAAGTTCCCTGGCAATGAACTCGTTTACGACTTGGAAGCAATGATGCACCTCGAGCCTAATTCCTCAGCACAAGCATGCAAAGTTGCGTACACTGATGCATTGACGAGCACGCCTACAGAAAAAATGTGGTGTTTATATCTAGAAACTTTATGTTCGGCCAGCCAGAGTTCATTGAAAAAAGTACTGAGGGATGAGCTGGAAGAGTGCCATAATTTAGGGCTATTGAATGAAAAATTCTATCCAAAAATGGTAAGGTTAACTTATTATTAACTTACGATGATATTAACGAATGCATACCTCAAATTACCTGCAATGCATGTTCCATAAATATTGTTTCAAGTAGGAACTGTACCACGTGTAAAATATTCTAGACTTAATATTCATAGACTTAAATTCTACACAAGTTGTTTAGAAGTTTTGTTGTAAAGAAGGAAAGAGGTAGGGATCAAACTTACTGGACTTATTGAACGAGTGGATGATTGTGAATCTAACCTAGTTTAGAATAAAAACCCCAGTGCCAGCATGCAGTCTACTTCTGTTGAAGAGCACCAAGGTGACCACTGGCTTAACTTCTGTTCAGGAAAAACAGGATTCCTCCACAAATCCATGCTGTCGAGAGGTTGATAAGCAAGGCGAGTGAAGTTGCTGTAATAACTCACATCCCTTCAACCTCGCTCTCAAACAGAACTGGTCGTGTATGAAAGTCACCCATCCAATACCTGACCCAGTTCTGTGTTAATTAACTTTGGTTATCTCAGGAGAACCACTATATCCAAAACGGATATATCCAAACTATATCCAAAATATTAAATCTTATTCTTTTCCTAGATCACGCTTTTTGATAGGAGAGACCAGCGTGCTTTAACGTTGCTGCAAAAGGGGTTGGAGAAATTTCCGAAAAATAGCGAATTGCACCATCTGCACGTCAAGATTCACCTGTCGAAAGGCAAGGAAGATGATGCTCTAAGTGCATTCGAAAAAGCCGAGGGAAATCTTGGAAACAACAACTTAGATATGTTGGTTTTATACAAGACAATCATCCAGCACTATGAAACGAGAAACTTGGCTTTGGCTGACAAGTTTTTCAAAAGAGGCGTGTACGCTGGACCAAACGTGGCTTCTGAACTCAAATCATGCTACTTACAATGGGTTTGTGACAAGAAAGGTGTGTAATTTTTTTAATTTTTTAAAATTTGTTTGTATGATTTATGAACATTACTATTTTAAATGGTTTGCCACCTCATTTGTCACATATTTTGACATAATTTGGTAGGTTCAATTATTCTGTATGTTCAACATTTGTTCCTTTTACCTGAAATGGTGTAAATTGTCACCAATGTGCAATTTGCTTCATCACAGAAACGAATGGTCACCATATTAACATATTTAAGACTTTGTACATATCTTGCTTTTGCAGGTATCGAAGCAGCATATGAGGAGTATCACATCATGAAATTGGTTCCTCCCCTTTGCTTGAAGCTCCACTATAAGATGATTCACCTAGAGATGATCCAGCCAGAAGTAAACGTGCATAATGTTCGCCTGTGCTATGACATGGCGTCTCACCAATTCGGGGAGAAAGATCCAGGTACTTTAATTTTATCAAATTGCCTTCGAAAGTTTTTCAAAAAGATTTCTTGAAACGCTTTGAGAAAAATAAATTTCTTTCTAAGTTTCAAGAGCTTGTGTTGGCATAGTTTGTTTTTGGTAAGTTTACGGTACTGAATGGGAAGTTACATCAGGAAAATTTATATTCACTCATTAATGAATGGCACTTAATAAAAAATAACAATTTAAAAATAATAATTAAATATTTTTTCTTGCAGAACTTTGGATGAAGTTTATCATGTTCGAAATGGGAAAGGGCGATCCGAAACTTGCGCCCCTCGTCTACAGCCGAGCTAAGGCGCGATTGTCCGCTGACCTACTTGACAAATTCGTGACGCAGTACACTGTCAACAGAAGCAACGGGAAGGTTTGATTTGTGAATCGCCTATGTAACTGATTCCTTTTGCAGAGGTATTCTGCGTACCAAACATTTCAACACATCTTCAGATTTAGCAGAATTTTAGTGAACATAGCGTTATGTTCGATCCATATCCAAAAATGCTGACTCTCTGCATTTATTGCCTAAAAGGTCTTGTTGGCAAATGTTATTAGGTCATTTGGTGGTCCTCAAGCTGAAATATTATACTTTAAGGATAGCTGCCAGTTACACTCTATTTACAGAATTTGCTGAACATCTGAAACTGTGAATAATTCATGCAATTGGATAGGAAAGGAACACTGCATTGTTTGATATTCTGATTTGTAAATAAGTTGTTTTTGCTTAAGTAAATAATAAGTTTTAAAGGTATACAATTTTTTAATTTGTTGCATCCTTCTCCATGCAGTGCAAAGTACATCAATTTCTCTGTTACTAACATTCACAAGTAAAAAACAATTTTTGGAATAGGTCAAGTCTAGAATCTATGGGTAAGTATGGATATACCCGAAAATTTTTGGGGAATCGTATAGCCGACAAACATTTAATTAATAAAAACTAATATTAATAATAAAAAATGTATCACTCAGTTTGCAAAGCTCTTTACCACAAGTTTCTCTAGTGTGCAGTTGTATACATAAAAAATGAACATAATATCACAAGTTTTAGGTTAGAACGTAAGGTATAATCTAGGTACTGCTACAAAGAAAGCCAACTTATTTATTATAGTACTTACGCAACTAGATCTCATCGTCTAATACCCGGGTAGTTAAAAATAGGTGGTTAATATAGAAGGTCAGACAAAGGATAAACCATTTATGCGTATAATAATCACCAAGATTTTCTACTGGCAGAATAATATTTTTGGTCAATTATGCAATAATTGCACGGTCGTCAATTCTTAAACAAATTCTTAAATTTGTGTTTGCCAATAGTCGATGGTTAACGATAGTTAACTCGAGGAAACAGGCAGCGCACGACATCTGATCTCCAGACGTCAGTCATTTAGATCGTAAACTACGTAACAACAGTAATATCAAATTGAACACTTGCCGCGTGCATGCTACGACTCAATACGTGATATTGTGCATCACAAAAATACTTACATTTAGTAGTTTGTTTGTGCGATTTGAGTATTGCAAAAGATTGCAGTGTGCATTTCGAGCACTAGGTCATATGACAAACTTACAAATAACAATTAACATAACATTTTTTACCACGCATTTCACGCCTAGACATCACGTTTAGTGTACATTGCTTTAAACATTCAAATTTTGAACACCGGAACTCATTGGCTTAGAGATTGCGTACAGTGCGACTCTCAGGTATTGGCTTTCCAGAAATGGGAAATTGAAGTCGAGGTTAAAACCATTGTCATTGTTTTTAAACAATTTTGTGCTTTGCTGTTTTTCTTCTACACAAAAAAATAATGCCTCTGTTAATGCTCTAGGTGCTGTGTGTGGCAGTAGATTCTACTAAAAACAATGCAATGCACTCACAACATATAGTTGTAGCTAGTGGCAGTCGTGGATTTCTCGATAATAATTATTGCTTGTGGAATTACACAATGTGGTCAAGAAACCACGCTTAAGTCGTTTTCTAAGCCACACCAGTAATGAGGCAGGTATGTTCGCAGATCTTTAACGTTGTTTGAGCAGAGCTTGTCATGGGCTTCTTAAGTCGAGGATTCGATTGAACTAATAGTAGATTTTTCCCATTCTTTTCTTTCTTTTTAACTCAAAGTGAAAAATTCAGTATTTGACAAGTCGATCAATTTTCCGGGGATCAATTTTGCTCAATCAGCAAATGGTATTTGTCTACCATCTGTATCAATGGCTTCCAGGAAAATTACTAACAATGAATTAAAAAATCATTGCAAATTGTACCCGTTTTGTTTCATACCACTGGACTGTATGCCAGAGTTGAATTAGAATTTCAAACTGAACAAAGAAAGCTTTGACCGTCGCGTTACTATCAACCGCTTCAGTTCATACCGAAACCGGCCGCGCAAAAAACTTTAAAACCAAAAATAGACGAAATGAAGCCAACAGTGTTTTGAATCCGTCGTCGCAAACACGTACCAGAAACCACGGCAATCAAAACGGAACGAGTCCAATCGTTGAGTGGGCGGATCAGACGAGAGTCCAGAGCAGCCGTAGGAAGCACCGGTCGTGTGGTCGCGGCCGGCTCCCCACGCACCCGCCACCTCCCCGAGCCAAGGCCGGCCGTCAGTCTTTCAGCGTGGACTTCTTGACGTGCAGCGTGACGCAGCTGAGCCACGAGCGCGACGTTGGAAGGTCGCCATTCACCTCCCACGAGTTGGTGTCGGCCGAGTAGCACTCGACGGTGTCGTGGTAACGGTCCCAGCCTGAGGACATGCCGACGTCACTCTTTAACCGCTGGGCAATTGCTGTCTTGTCTGATTCCTAGCCTTCAAGTATTGTGAAATTTAGTCAAACTGAACTGTTTGTCAGTGAGATTACCAAATCTAAGCAACACTGCGCTGGGTCAGGTATTGTTTGGGTGACCATCAAACTCATGACTAGTTCTGTTTGGGAAAGAGGTTGGAGGGATGAAAGTTAGTGTAGCAACTTCATTTGCCTTGCTTATCAACCTCTCGACAGCATGGATTTGTGGAGGAATCCTGTTGTTTGAGTTGTACCGTCATTCGGATGGGATGTTCAGTCGATTGTCCCTTCAGTGCTCTTCGATAAGAGCAGGCTACATACCGATACCAGGTTACCCCTTCTCCCTTTTGGCTACGTTGGGTTGATCATCATCCGTATCATAATCCCCATATTGACCAATGCCATAAGACCAGTACCACAGGCCCCTTTGTCAAAAACGTGCATCAAACACCAATCAATCAAAACCTTTCCTACAATTACCAACCATTGTACGATAACTTTACTATAAGCAGAAACGTTTACAGACGAGAGCGTGATCTTAGCAATTTTAATGCCCTAAGCTCATATTGATGAATGGGTGAAAAGCAAATCGCAGGTTCACCTTCTTCGCCGCCGAGCACGAATATCTGCCGATCGATGACGGCAACTCCGGGCCGATACCGACGTTCGCACATCGACTCCTGGAACTCCCACACGTTGTTCTTCACGTCGTAGCGTTCCACCTTGTTGGTGTTCTCCGTGGACGCATGCCACCCGCCTGCGAGACCAAACAAGCTGTTGCTATAGCCGTCGTAAGCCAAGTCAGTCATTGCACGCTTGCAATTGAGTTGGAAAGGTGAACTAGATGGGCCAGTTCAAGCCTACGTGATCAGTAACACATCTGATGCAGATAATTTATTAAGATATTTTCCCGAGAACTCGGGGACTAACAATAGCTTTCAAAATAATGTCTATTAATTAAGTATTAACTAAGGCCTTTTGCTACATTTTTCCATGCTGGCAGGCACATGAAACCAACGAGTTAATAGATAAAACTAGGACAAAAATCCTTTATTCATTAAGACCAGCTCATGTCAGTAAATTTCTCAGTAACAACTGTGAACCGTCAACAGCAATATTATCTCTATACTTCTTCCTAGAGATTCCTCCAGATAGTGACTTTTGGAGTTTGGTACACATGCAAAACATCCAGTTCTTTACCCAGTTCCTCTCCCACTCAAGAAAAAAACAAAAAAAAACGGGTATTGGGTAGGGAAGGCGCACATATCGTTGATAGCATCAATTTTTAAAAGTTTCATTTGTGAAAATAGAATAGCAGCTATTTTCATATCTGGCATAGCACTATCGGTCTGTCTTCCTGTACTAAAATGATATTGCATATTAAACCAACAATCGACTCGTTTGTGTCACGTTTATCACGTACCCACGACGTAGATGAACCCGTCGAGCACGCAGGCGGCAGACCCGCTCCGCGGGATCAGCATCGGCGCAAGTTCGGTCCAAGTGTCGGACTTCGGGTCGAAGCGCTGCACCAGCTCGATGCCATCACCGTCCTCCAAGACTGCACCTCCTACAACAACCGTTGGTTGCGTCAGACCAGGCTCTGGCGGTGAAAATTCGTTTGGGAAGTTTCGACTTTTTTTTTCTCTTTGTCTTTAGCCTTTTTTTTCTGAGGTCATTTTATATCAAAAATGTTTAATATGTTAGCTCTTTGAATAATTTACACCGGTTTTTAGTTGGTTGCATTAAGGGTGCTTAGACAAGGCAAACCCCTATAGTTTCATCTGAACTCTAAGAAACCTATTTATAAGAATATTATAGATAACAACAAATCAAACAAATCTGGAGCTAAACTTAATTAAACTTTGAGGAAAATTAATTATTCTTTACTCAGCATTCAGAACCCAGTTTAAATATATAGTTTTTTTAAATTTCTGTCTCCTGTGAAATCTTACAGCTGAAACCAATACATGCTTTATGTCAAGCTGAACGCGTACCTTAATGGTCGTGTTCCCTTAGTGCCCTAAGTGGTGACAAAGTGCTTACCCGTAACGTAGAGCATGCCGTCGTGTGCGACCACAGCCGGGCTGGTGACGGCCATCTTCATCGGCGCGATAAGCTGCCACTCGTTGGTCTGCGGGTCATACCTCTCCACCGAATCCAGCCGAAACGAGCCCTCCCATCCACCCACCGCGTAAACACATCTGTCGGACAACGTTGGCGTTTTAGTTGATTCAGTTGATTTTAGTTGGTTGTCCCGCTAGCTATGATTGCTCTTTGCATGCTACCTGCTTAGAAAATGGTCACAACAGCGAAACAAAAATCAGTAAAATTGTTAAATTGCGTTAAATTGCAAGAGAGGTATAGCCTATAGGTATGCAGAGCATATGGCAGTTTTGAAGAGATCAAACAGTAAGCTCAAAATTTGACTGAAAAATCGGAAACTGTACTTTCCCACAGTGATGATCTCAGTCATTTATTCGAACTATGCGTAGAGTATCACAGACCTTGACGCAATAAGAGTAAACCACTTGCGCTGGTTCGATCCCAGAGACAATCTAATACGGCTGTGATTTTTCATTATTTCCATCAAATACTAAATATAAATGCAGAAAAAGTGACTCCTCCATAAACAAACGGTCAGCTCCAAACGTTTCACTGATTTTCTACAGCCTCTTACGGCGAATTAAAAGCCTTCTCAGCAAGCCGTGCCTTTGACAGACCCAGGCAGCCAAAACCCAAAAAAAAAAATCTGAGTGAAACTTACCCATCGAGCATGGCCAGGCCTAGCTCGGAGCGTGGGGACAGCATGGACTCCATCTCCTGCCAGTAATCCAGCACGGGGTTGTAGCGGTAGACTGATCGAGATGCAGACCCGTCAGGGAATTCTCCGCCCGCCAGGTACAGGTGGCTGTCTCCGGAAGCGACCAGACCATGTTTGCTGTGAGCACGTTGGGATTTGTTAGCGGATGGCAAGAAGGACAAGGCAGATAGGTTTTCAATCGAGTGAGATTGTTACAGATCTGTTAGAAGTAAGTACTGAAATACTTTTTGGAATAAATTGATATTAGGTACATGTTGTGAAATCTGATTTAAATTGCACGTGCAAAGTATTTTACCTGATCCATATATCTGCTATGGGCATATGCCTGTTCAGAACATATCAGTTCTGATTCTGAATCATTCAGACAAAAATAATCACGCATATTTTTTACATTCTTGATAGAAATCTGTTGTTTCATGCTTTTCATCTATCTAAAGCTCCACAAGTAAAATAGGCAAGTCATTACTGCTATAATGATCAAATAGCAATATACCTGCATTGTTCCTTTTACCCAAATCCAAAAAATTGTTTTAAAGAAGATTTTACAAATTTTTCAAACGAATTGTCATCAACAAACTAGTTTCACAATACAGCTAACCTAAATCCTGCATAATTGCTGAGATTACCAAACAAAACAGCTGTTGTATGAACTACTCTCCAAGCACATACCCTCTCTAAACCCTCGTTTAAATCGAATAGGATTGGAATGAAAATGGGAAAACGGAATGGGAAAATGGGAATTTAAAGTTATATCAAATGAGAATCGACATGAATCTGACAGCAAACGACTGATCTTACCTGACAGCAAACGGCAGACAAGACAGTGTCCTCCACTTGCGTGTCACGGGCTCGTAGCATTCCACCGAACGTAGCACGACTTTGTCGTCTTCGCCTCCAACGGCAACCACAACCTGGAAACAAAATCAGTCAAGGAACTGAGACAGAAACAACACAAAAGACAAAATACGGGCAGACTGTTTTAAAAGCAGCATCAAAGAATTTTTAATACCTAATGCATTGCTTTTGTAAAATTGCCAAATTCTTAAAATAAAAATAATGAAATCAGTATGGAGAAAAACGGTTCATCTATACTCTCTTTGTTCATGCCACCTCTATTTTTCCTTCTTCACCACAATTAGAATGCATAATATGAAACTTTATGATTGTTTTTAGACTTATGTCTACTTGATTTATCCTTAGCACTAGTTTTAAGAAAAACTAATTGAAATGGGTTTTGAATGCTAAAAAGGGCTACTAAATTTCCCGACGTTTCGTAACATGTACTAGTTACTTTTTCAAGGGTATTTCAAGGTATTTTATTTTCAAGGTATTTCAAGGGTATTTCTTCAAGGGTATTCAAGTGCTCTAACCCTTGAAAAAGTAACTAGTACATGTTACGAAACGTCGGGAAATTTAGTAGCCCTTTACTTAGCATTAAAAACCCATTTCAAATAGTTTTTTTTTAATATGAAACTGTTTGGTGTGTTAAAATCGTGTAGGTCGGAATACCTGTATCGTGCCAGAGCTGGTTCGGTTTCGTGTGCGTGGAGACTGCAGCTGTGTACGTCGGTCGGGTAGCATGTGGTAGAGCTTGGCTTCTTCTACGACTGCACGACACTCCGGAGAGGCACGGACCACGGGCAGACTTTCCACGCAGTCGTGTAGGAAGTATGGACTCATCAGCGGCAGGCGAACATGCTCCAGCACCTGTAGACAAGACAGGAACCTTTCAGGCTTGAAAAATACTATTTACAACTGGGGTTTGTCAGTAGACATGAGTCTAAAAACCATAATAATCTTCGAGTTGTTCGTGTGAGCTTTTTGAACAAGAAAATAAAATAATCATCCAAAGACTAGCATTATCAGCACCGATAAAAAATTAAAAAATTAACCGATATAGTTATTTAATTTATTTAAATAAAATATTAATAAGAAAAATGGTATGAATAAGATTTACACAAATATAAGTAGGTGGAGAACAAGTACAACACATACAAATACTGATGTCATTGAAACATAAAATTGAAATTAAATGTATAACCACTGAATGTTTTCATTTTCTTAAATCAGTAATTATGTAAAAGAAATAAATCTTTAATTTAAATCCGATTTAAATAAATATTTTTTATACAAAAAAAATCAATTGATTTAAATCAATCCAAGGCTGGTTGAAAATAAACCTCAAAGCTAACAGCCGGTTAGATTTGATGCTAATTTAAACGTCTCTGGACATTGTTCAATTACATATGACAACACTAGTTAAGTCTCCCATGACTTTCTTTTACTTGACCTACCTATTTGTGTAGGTAGCCAAGAGAGTAGCAGGCTCTGACTATCTTTAGCCAGGAAATCCTCTAATCTTTTTCCTTTTGCATCACAGCATGCAATTTGCTGATTGTGCAATGACAACACAACTAACCATTATAAATTTGTATGACAAATTGTGCAACCATCTTGCTCATGCATACAGGAAGACAATTTCACTGGGAACAGTGACATGCATTTTACCAGTTGAATTACCTTGTGGAAGTTATCTTTGCGTTCATCTGCGTTGTGGTCGAGCCATCGCATGACCACTTGAAAAACCAGCTCTTCTTTCTCCACCTCTAGGTCGTCGTTGTCGATGAACTCTATTAGTTTAGCAGCCGGAAGCGAAAGGATTTCCTCGCCAAGGCCAACTTCCGAAAAATTCCTGTGACATTTACAAATATCAAGTTTTGAGCTTTTGAACTTTACATAGAAAACTTTCAAGCTAATAGGAAAAAACACAATATTTTGCTAGTAACATATGAACATGTTAAGGTGTACTTACAGCAGGGCATACTTCTTAGCTTTCTGTTCTAAATCGATGCAAGCGTGCGTTTCAGCAAAACAATGTATACCGATACAGTTACTCGAGTCCATGTGGCAATAGAGATAACAACTTGCTGCTTCCTTAACAGGTATCACTTGTAGCAAGTTAGCTGCAGCTAGTAACGACTGCACATTAGTCCTTGTTATCACAACGCAGCTAGTATACGCATAATCCAAGATTAACGACATCATTCCAGGTTCAATGCCATTTACAGCAACAACTGCTTGTCTTGACTCGGCAAGCCTACTTGTGAACATCGCTTTGAAATATGGGCTGAATGACGAAAGGACACATTTGTGAGCTGGGAATTTCACACCATCTACTGCTATAGTAACGTCGCAAAAATTAGATTCTTTTCGCAGTTCATCCAAGCCTTTCATTACCTGTTAAAAAAATAACTGATTAGATAAAAATGCCATATTTTTAAATACCAAAGAGCAAGAAATTAAGGAAATAAATGAGTACCTCATGAGGGTGCTGAGCGGCTGTGTACCTAAATTCATCTTGCCTCGGGCCGTCGAGATCAACGGTTGCCCCACTTGATTCACTGTCGTTATCGATGCTAGGCTTGCGTTGCCGACTGTTGTATGGCAATCTATTAGCAATACTGCTATCTTCATTGTTTGGCACTGGCTGCCCAATTTGTGATAAGTTCATTTTTGCCTTCACCTATTTTCACTTGTGATTTCTAGTGATTATAAATATCATAAATTTGACAGCTGCAAGTTGCACTTTGAATTTGTTTCTTCTAGTCTTTGTCAGGAGAACATTTGGTTTCGATATCACAATTGGCCATTGAAATAAGCGTCTAAATTAGCTTTTTCAACTTAAAATTTAACAGTTTAATCACGTTGAGGAACTTTCACATTTAATAATAAATCACTCTTAGGTGAAAACAGGAAGCGGCCATATTTGCATGTGTGAGTTTGCACGCCTGGTGGATTAATCGACTCTGCAAATTTTGGTCTAGGAGTTGGTAGCTTTGCTTGTCTAGTTTTAAATCTAAGATGGCGATTCTTTTGCGTGTTTTGCGAATGGTGTGCGTCTAGAGATCATTACACTCACATTATTCAGGTATTTTCGTGAAGATGTGATCTGAAATAAATCTGTGCTACTCCGATATATGTACACTAAATCCGTGTGCGGTCTAAGAGTCTGGGCACGTTTCGGTCGAGAGGGAACTAATCCGTCACCTTGGACAACGTATCCATGCTTATTGCACAGGAAAAATAGTCAGTCGTTTTGGGGAGTTCTCAAACCTTATTTTGCAATTTATATTCGACGTGGTAAACCGTTCGAGTGCCTATGTCACCACTTTATGATAAGGAAAAAATCTCTTCCTTAATGTCAACTTTTGGGTAATGCTAGCTAATAGCCCAAGTAGTAAGCGGATCGCTTCCAAGAGCTCTAAAGATCTATCAGACATTGAACACGATATTGGAAGCAATCGAAAGCTTTCGGTGTATGATAAAGGAGGCGACGGTGATCGTGATAGTAGCGACGATTATTTCTCGGATTTAAGAAATAGCGCGCTGCCGTCAAAAGTTTACCTGTCCCGGGAGAGGACAGAAACGAGACCCAAATCAAGACATCGATCAAGAGATGACTTTCAAATGCAACCAGGAAACTCAGCAGATAGGCGAGGTGGGCCACATGGCTTCAGAGGCCGGGGTGGAGCGTTTCCAAGAAGAGTGGAGAGAGAGAACGATTCAAACTCCACATCTCGTAGTAAATTTCAAGAATCGCTGAAAGGAAGCAGCTCTGAAATCTCTCTCTCCTCGTCCTCGAAGTACTCTTATTACACTGACGTTGATGCAAGAAAACTTAGATTGGGTAAATTCAGACTTAAATCTAATTTTCTTCTCAAAATTGTATTGTTTACTGGCTGGTTATTTTTAATGACCATGTGTAGATCTATGTTTCTTTGGTTTTTTTCTTGATCACAAAAATAAATCTATATCTTGTGCTTTCAGACCATAACATATACAAGGTGCCAGAAGATTCCCGTATCTCAAAGTTACTACGCCGCTTGAGCAAAGAGGAAGAGATAGAAAAGTTTTTGTCTCTCTGCACACAGTTACAGGTACCTTCACAGAGCATAGAGGACAAATGTGAATCAATAGTTTTTATATTGGAAGGATATTTTATTACGCATTATTCTTCTCTTTAGGACTCGCTAACGGTATCTGACAATGCGAGGTACATCCGTCGGGCATTTGAAGACATTGCAAGCACGTTGTTGACAACCTTCCACAGAGGCCCGGGCGCTGAAGCTAAAGCGCAAGCATCCAAATGTTTGGGCACAGTAGGCTACGTTTTGATAGAACATGACGACTTCAAGAGATATATGGATTGGATTTTTGCGCAGTACGAAGCAGAAAGGAACGAAATCAGACTGCTTTTGCTGCAGTCGCTATTGGAGACAGTGAGATTAGATAAAGAGTCACCCAATCTCAAGGAGAGCAGTGTAGGTGTTTTGTGTGTCTTTCACAACTTGTGCAATAATTACTGTTCTAGCAGCTGTAAAGCTTGACACGATTATTTCTGTTGCAGGCCCTCACCGCGCAATTACAAACCACCCTGGAAAACACCGATTATGCCGAGTTGGTGATGGGAACGGTCGATGTGATTGCATTGGTCACTGAAAGTTATCCAAATTCATTCAGCAAACACTTCAGAGTGAGTTCAGATTTCTGGTTATATTTTCTGCAGAATTGATCTTGCTGCCTTATTCAATTATACAGAATTGGAATATGGAAATATTTGTAAAAAATAAATTGTTTTCAGAACTGTTTTCTTGTAAAGAGTAAAATCCAGTAACTTGCAAGTTGAAAAACCCCTGTGGGTCAACTGTATGAAACTTAAATGTTTACCGGCTCAGTCCTTGGATTTTTTTTAGTTAAAATTTTTATTGAAAGTACATTTAAAAGCCAATTGATATCTCATCAATTTAAAATGTAAATAATATTTTCTGTATTGTTCTTAAATTATTTTGTTTAGTAAAATATAGGTACTAAGTACATTTCCCAAGAAAGCTGAATGGTTGGGATGTGTTTTCAACCAACTACGCATCTACGATCTGGCCACCAATTCACCTGCGTTTCTTTGCCTCTTACAGGATGCGGTGGATATCCTCGTGGGGTGGCACATCGACGGTTGCCAATCGCCGAAAGTTCTTTACTACGCTTCCCGCAGCCTGCAAAAGTTGAATCGCTTCTGGATCGGCGACATACAGTTCACTGTAAACCTGCTCGCACAATTCCTCGAAGACATGGAAGCGTACGGCGACGATTTCACACAGGCCAACTCCGGCAGGTCCACACCAGCAGAAGGATCCCCCGTTCCCGAGTCGTTCGTCGTCAAGATATCGGCGCTGATAAAAGTCTTCAACACTGTTGCCAAAAGCATGGGCCAGCATCTCAGCCCATCAATATCGCCTCTAGTCTCGTACGCGTTCCTAACGGATTCGTTCACCAAGATGCTGTGCACCGTCACTAAAACGCTGGAGCTCGCAATGGACGAAGATCTCATAACGACCGCAAACGAATGCTCGGTAATTTTACTCACGCATCTTGCTTCGAAAGTGTCGCCGGCGAATCAAATGCTCTACAAGTTGATCGACATGGAGCTGGAACTGGCGCCGAGTTCGGCGGTCGGCGATGCCACCATCGTGTCGATGCTCCAGGTTGTGGTGAAAACGATTCGCGAAGTGAGCGGAAATCTTCCGATGGAGTACGTCCAGAGCATGTTGGCGCCTACCTCTCCCGTCATTCAGCTCAGGCTATCGGCGTCGGTCCAGGTTCAGAATGAGATCCTCTCGATTTACCTCAGCCTACTGAATCTGAAGAACATCCAGCTTCTGCAGGAAGTTTACCGTCACTTGCTAGGAGATCTGGACCGTGCGTACAGACAGATCGTACCCTCGATCAGAGAACTGTGTGCTGTCAATCCGTACAAGGACGTGAACTACGGAGCTGAGGAAGCCGAGATGACAGTCATGTTTTACCTGCGAACGCTTACTGACCTAGCCAACGCAACAAACTCCATAATAGGAATGTGGGCGCTGAATCCTAGCATCTTGGAACTGTTGGCTAAAGACCTGGTGCCCTATGACCATCGGCTAAGTTCGATCCTGCAATACGCCTTGCTCTACCTCCTGCACAGCCACTGCACTAAGTCCAACAACTTTGTGTCGAGCAGCCAATTCGTGACAACCCAGCGCGACCATGCCAACGTTTGCAACATTTTCGGCCTCCCGTCAAATCTGGGACCGGAAGCAAAGTCGCTGTCCCCAACCAGCGGCCATTTTGTCACGATCGTCGACCTCCTCCACCGACTGATCGCTTCAGAAACATGTGAAGAAGTCCTCGTCCTGGTCCTCACCTGGAGCCGCGAGGTGTTCCTCCACGCCGAACCGTTCTTCAGCAGTCTCGGCAAAGTGAAACAAGTCGAAGATCTGATCGACATCGTCATCAAGGCCGGCCACACGACGTCCATCCCAGTCGTTTTACGAGTCGGTGAGAACGTCGAGCAGCTCCTGTCAACGAAGTCGTTCGATTGGAGCCGATCTCGACTCGAAGCCATCGTCGACGTCTGCCTCCTCCACTTCCACTCGTCTAGCGCGGCGGTCAAGAACGCTATGAGCCGCATCCTGACCACACTTCCATGGGACGTCACTGTGACCGCCGTCCGCGGCGCACTCGAATCGTACACCGTCCTAAAGCGCGACGACACCGCAATCAGCTTCCGATCGCTCAGCTCGGTCTCACGCTACCACATCGCTCGCGAGCCGTACGGCGCCATCCAATCGCAGCACTTCCGTCGCTTCATGGGCTACCTGCTGCAAGGCGGCACCTGCGACTGGCTCCGCGAGGTGTTCTGCGCCTGTTGGCCGTTGCAGGCGTCAGGGGTGCCCGACCGACGCAACGCAGCTCACTTTGGAACGTTAGCCCTTGCGTCCACTTCTGTCCTCTTGTTATGGGCGACGTGGGAGGCGGCGCAGCTCTGCATCATGCTCAAGCTCCGAACGCCGCTCGGCAAGCCCCAAGACACCTTCACGACTATTGAAGGCGCTGTCAAGACCCTAGCGCGCGAGATCGGCCAGGAGGGCCGCAAATCAGAACGCGATTCAAAGACAGACGAGCCGCACCGCGTGCGCCACCTGTTGGACTTTGTCGAGCACCTCGAGAAGGCCATGTACAACGCAGGCGAGGGGTGTGCCACTACAATGCTGCAGCCGCCAAAGCCTATTCGCACGTTCTTCCACACAAACAAGAGCACGTGCGGGGAGTGGCTGACGAGGATCCGAATGGCGGTGGTCGCTGTAGCCATCCGGTCGGGTCAGGCTACTGTGGCCGTTAGGCACGGGCACTACTTGCTGCAGGGGTTGGTGGACGCGGGTGCGGCGCAGGGGGCGGAGTTCCAGCTGGCGACGATGTACGTTTGCTGGGCGCTGTGCAAGCTCGGAGAGTCGGCTGCCATACTGGGTAGGTCTCGGTTTCGGCGTGGCTTGGAAGGTGACTGAGCTGGAAGGCAAAGAATGTTGAGCTTGATGAATTTTTAAAATCTGCATACTAAAACTGATCCTTTTATATCACTAAGATTTTTTAATTGCTCAACTAGTGTTTAGGCTGGATATGTCACTGTAGATATTGTCACCCATACCATGTGTGGAATACATCATAACTAGCATTATAGGCTACGGTTACTGATCCACAATCTTAGTTGATCCGAGGTGATTTCATTCATTTGATGTAATTTATTACTAGCTTGGATACAGTACAGAAGTCAGTTGCTTATGTGGTGGTGATACAGTCTTGTTGGATATTTTATCAAAGTTCATTGTGAACGTAGCCATGATAGCCTTGGCCAACTGGTTTTCTTATCTGCAGAACAACGAGGAAACCGGCAGACCTTTTTAAGCTTTCCATACCCTTTTCTGGTTATAGTATTTTTATAAATAAGGGCAGGGAAAATCTCAATGGTACTAAAGATGAAGATTGCAAAGACCAGCAGCTTGTCGTGATCGAAGTCTTGACCTCGATACGTTTCCAATGGCCCCGGATGTGTTACAGGCCTGTACGCTTGGTGCCGCGAGGTTGCTGGTCGCAAGTTTGCGTGGCTGAAGGCGGCAGCACACCAAGCCAGCGGCCGGCTGGAGTTGGCCGCGGCCGACTACCGCAAGATACTCGAGCAGGCGTCGCCGCGATCTTCGCCCTCTCACGATCCCGATGTTGCGCCCAAGACTACGAAAACCGATGTCGACCCACAGGTGAGTAAACAACCTCTCTATAGTTTCCTCAGTCAGGTGGAAATATTTTCAAAGTCAGTGGAGTTCAAATTTGTTACATTTGCTTTATAAATAAAATTGTATTTCAAAACTGGCTGATTTTTGCTTTTAAAACCGGAGAATGCTCATGTTTATGTAAGCTTATGGTTCTTAGGATCCCATTTGCCTAAGTATCCGCTCCATATCCCTTTTTGAACATAGCTTGTAAGCAACCTTGGGCAGCTTGCTCAATTTGAGAGAAATCAAACATGCTAAACCATCGCGATACTGTTTGTATCTTCGAGTTCTTCAAAACTTTTGATGGGAAAATGAAGGCAAACTTAAGCAATAATATTGGTAATATGTCTATCCCCTCAGGTGATCGGTTTCATCTCCGACCAGCTCGTTGACTGCCTACACAGCGTTGCCAACTGGTCTGACCTCTACAAATGGAAGGTGCTAGAGGCCGAGATGTGGACCAACCAGAACGGCGGAACTCCACACAAGTACCTGACGAACGCCGTCAGTGGCGACCACGCCAAAGCGCTCGTCGAGTTCGAAGCCGGAGACTTTGCGGCCGCCAGCGAGCTGATGAAGTGGCCGGTCGAAGATGATCTGCCCAACACGGCACGCAACTGGAACAGCTACAAGCTGTTCGCACAGACCGACGCCGCGCTTACGAGCGTGGCCATCAATTTGGCCGCGGGTAAAGACAACGGCGACAACACCTTGAAGTGGAAAGACATCATCGAAACGTGCTCCAAAGTTTCGCACGGCTATCTCCAGGACGGCATAAAAAATTCACCTTCCGAGTTTTTCGACGAAGCGATAGTGCTGAAATATGCAGCTCTCGGGCTGCAGAATTTGCTCGACGACCGGAAAGATCGGTTGGAGGTTTTTACAGTTAACGAAACTACGAAACTGAACGGGATGAACACGTCTCTACTAACCAAGGTCTTGTGGTGGAGCGAGTGTTTCGAAAAACTGGCGGCGACCAAAAACGATTCCGTCGCTCTTTCGTCCAGCCAGCTCCAGCTCGAAGTCATAAAAGCGTCGCGGAAAGAAGGCAACCTCGGTCTCGCGCAGAAACTGATGCTAAAATACCTCGAGCGCAACGAAAACATCGCCCAGTCTGGCAAGCGCAAGCTGTCGTTGGAAGACGTCGCATTGATTGCCATGAAATTCAACATATGCAGCGAGGAAGAATCGACCTGGGACCTTCAAAAGGTTCGGGCGTACACCGAGATCGGGAAACTACTGTACGCGGTGGAAAACGTCGAGAAAGCCGTGGACATCTGCATGTTCACTTCGCTGAGCGTGGCACAGAGCGCCAGCGAGGATTCGACGGGTGCGCTGAACGAACGGAGCGCTCGACTACTGGTGACTCTGTCCAAGTGGCTGCAGGAGAAGCGGCTGGGCGGGGCGGAGATAGACGTCGAGAACTGGCTCTTGGTCAAACTAATCGACCAGGAGAAGGCCAAGAACAACATCGTGACGTTCAGCGTGGACGACGGCCCCGTGGCTGTGCCATCTGCGGAGGTTGCAATCGGACAAATACTGCAGGTAGGCGGACGGATGATTTCAGTTTTAATAACAGTGCAAAGCTTTAAATGTCAGTTTGGTTTCTGTGCTAATGTGTGGTGCTTCATGTGAAAACTACTGCCATGGTTCTTCTGGTTAGCCATTCATACACTGTTGATAGTTAGGTAACAAACTATGGTTCTTAGACTTCAAACTACTTTATCTTACTTTAAGAAAAAAAATGAAACTTAGCTTTTTTTACTTAGCGCTCAAAAACACAGTTTTGAATACTTTTAAATTACTTTTGGGTAAATGATGGAGGTTTACTAAATTTACTTTTGGGTAAATGATGGAGGTTTACTAAATTTATTGTCTGTCTAATCTTGTTGATTGATTTGTTGTGTTTAATTACATGCTTTTATGACATGACATGGAGTCAATAATTTTGTTTGTTACTTAGACTTGCAAATGTTGTGAGAGAGCTGAAAGCATTCTTTCTGGTCTGGGTAGTTACTTATGAAGTTATGACCAACCCGTATTTACATCACAAAGGATTAAAGCTGGGCTATCTTGTGGTACTGCTACGTCAAGATATTTTCCGATTTCAAAAACTGACAGAAATTCTAGAAACATTGACTTACCAACATTGCCTCCGTTGCAGCTGGCTTGTGGGCGTTGCCCGACGCTGGCCAAGACGTGGGGCCATTACGCAGCCTGGTGCTACCGCTGGGGCAAGCGCGTTGTCGAAACGCCATTTGCAGGCAGCCAGCTCAGCGATGTCGACCGAAACAATGTTCAGCAGATGATGCCTAGGGGTGAGTACTGCCGGCATCGCGGGAGTGTTTTTCAAGGCGGAAAATTTCTTTGTAATTAAATTAAAAGAGTGTTGTTTGGTTTATAAACAATACAGCAACTTCTAAATAATTTCATCGGAGGAAAGGAGTGCCCAACATTAGTACCTAAGTCGCGTGAGAAGATTGACTACGGCTGGCGAAAAGATCTTACAACTATTATGTGGATTAAGAGATGAATTCGAATTTCAAGCGAAGATACTGACACTTTTCGATTATTATTTAGTATTCGATTAGTATTAGTTTGCACATTGCTCAAGGTATGCACAGCTACCAAAGCTAGTAAATCTTAGTTTTATCAATTTGATTCTTATTTTGTACTGGCTAAACTAGCATTTTCTTGATTTCTATTTCTTATATAGACAGCATACAAAAACTGAATTTTATGGAAGAAATTTTGTTAGTAGGCTGGGCCCACTCCTCACGAGAAGTGTTGGTAGAACACAAGTCTGTCACCGTCGTAGAACTAACATCACAGTTTGTGAAATCTGATTTAAATTGCAAACGCTTGCAATGCGCGGGGTATTTTAAATGCCCAAACGGGGACAAGAGCTCTGATCGCGTGGTGTTGCTCTAGCTGTTTGGGCATCAATTTTGAGAGTACAGAAGTGTTCCTAATAATATAACAACACTGTTCCTCTTTAGCCTTATTCTTCATCACTTAAAAAATGTTTCAAGCTTTGCACCGCTTGCTTCTCAGGCACGACCATCGAAGAACTGGAGACGGTGACCTCGATCCTGAGCCGCACGCGTTCGTTTTCGCACGAAGAGGACATCGAGGGCGAAGACATCAACACGTCGGAGACGATCAAGAGCCAGCTGGCGACCGTGAGGTCGCTGGGCTCGGCCAACGACGAGACCTTGGACTGTCTTGTTGACGTGTGGCGTGCCGCACAGAAACGTGTCTTCAGCTACTACCAGCAGGCGGCCACCGCGTACTTCAAGTACCTGGCGTTCTGCGACGAAAAAGGTACGCGGTCGCTTCGTAGGCTTTACAGTATTTGCGTGGTCTTGGATGATTAACTTGATTTATATGTAATAATAATAACGATAATATATAATTATTGCATGAATAGTTATTTATGTATGCAAAGGGTCACATTAAAAAAAACAATGCATCATGCACTTAAATTCTTTGTGGATTTATCAGTTTATTTACGTGAAATTAATTCTATTGAAAAATAAGAACTTAAATGCAAAACTAAAAGTCCTAATGACTTCTGCTAAATACCTGCCGTACACTAGCGGATTCTAGCAATGGCTGCCAAAAAGCAGTTTGCGAGCTTGGTTTCCTGCCTAAACCTGATAAAAGTTAAAAGTAATCCAAAATATATTAATTTTAACTTTGGTTGATAAACATCTATTGTTTTTCATTAAATATTTTGTTTTCCTAAAATTATTAAATGTTTCAACCAAATAAAAACATTATTTTGTTGCTTTTAAATCGGATAGTTAACAGTAGCATCATAGTGTCATGTTTTCTAGGTTGATACAAGCACCCCAGAAAGTGGCAAACTCAAATTAATCCTAGTATAGCACTACTTTCCAGAGAAGAAAAACGGCGTCGTGTTGTTCCCAAGAATATTGACATTTATACGTGTTGCCTTTGTCATTGTTAGAGATTTTTGTCATTGTTAGGTGAGTTATTTTGCCAGCTTATTATATGTTTTGTCTTGCCCAAAGAATAAAGTCCAGTAACACATTTGCACCAATATTTTGTAAAACTCACTCAGATTATTTCAGGAACTTGCTGACAGGGGCCAACTTGTGACAAAATACACAGCTATG
The DNA here is from genome assembly GCA_947568835.1 of Protonemura montana. Lineage (NCBI taxonomy): Eukaryota > Metazoa > Arthropoda > Insecta > Plecoptera > Nemouridae > Protonemura > Protonemura montana. The sequence goes on from OX387608.1 coordinate 6,280,241, forward strand.
AAACGAAACTGCACACTTAGAAACGGAATTTTTAATTACATTGGCTCATAGTCATCGCTTTAAAAGAAATGCATATAAAAGTCTTTTGGATTAATTAAAATCCGCCCAGATGAAAGGAACAATCCGACCCGACCCAGTCTGACCTTGGCTCTGCTTCATCCAGGCACCAACGAGTGTAACACGATAATGGCCACGTTGCGATTGCTCCGAATGATCGTGAAGCACGCGATGGAGCTGCAAGGCGTGCTCGAGACGGGCTTGGCCGCCACCCCGACACGCCCCTGGAAGGTGATCATCCCGCAGCTGTTCAGTCGACTGAGCCACCCTGAGCCGTACGTTCGCACGAGGGTCTCGGAGCTGTTGTGCCGCGTAGCCGAGGACGCTCCGCATCTCATCACGTTCCCCGCGGTCGTGGGGGCCGCAGAGGGCGGGGCCAAGCTACGTGAGATCACCAGCGTCAGGTAGGGTGCTTGTTTGCTCCTTTGAACACTCCTTGTCCGTTAGGTGGAATATCAACTTGGTAAACGTGGATTTAGTTACGAAATTCATGGTTTGTCGTCTTCTGTAGGAAGTGAATGTGATTGGCTGCAGATTTAACACCTGCTTTCTAAAGATGTTATTGTATTGCATTTTTTTATTGACAACTTTAGAACATTACAATTTTATCTTTAAATAATTATAATATTTCCTCTCGTGGTTGCCCAACACATTTGTTTATTATGTTGCTATAAAGCTTCTCATCTTTTGGGATCTGAAGTTATCAATACAAAATAGTTAACTGCCAATTTGTTGGAATTTGGAGAAATTCTTGATTAACGCGATTCAGCTGTTAGGAGGATCTACCGACAGCGCATCTAAGCTCAGCGCGTCTACCAGCTTCTCTAGCGCATATCTACGCGTAAACCGTTGTAAATTCTAACAATGAATCAAATTTCTCATTTCAATGACGCTAACTTCCAGTCTCCATTAATGTCTCATCGCAACAATTTTCTTCCGTTCTCAGCACGTCGCGGCTCTTCAGCGCCGGCCTCTCGCAGCCGGAAGACGAAGAAGAAGACGACGACGAAGAAGACGAGGAAGAGGATGGTTCAAACAGTGACGGCGACGTTTCGGTGCTCAAGAGCTGCTTCCTGGCGATGGTGGACACCCTCTCCAAGCAGGCACCGCTGGCCATTGCACAGGTACGGATAATTAATATCATTAAACAGGCTCTCTAAGCATTGAGGATATGGGTGAAGTGGCGTTTTAATACTTTGTGTAATTTTCTGGCAGCTGACGGTACTTATTGATGTTTCAAACCCGTATTTTTTTATTATCAAATAGAGAAACCTATTAAATCGTTGAAAATGTGCTTTGAATAATCTTTTTATCTACGTGCTATGTTTGATGCATGAAACTAGCCTACCTAAGTGGTCCACCAATGGCAAGTGCCAGCAAAAATATTTAAATCAAGTATTTTTTAATGTTAGCAAGAGAATTGGAAACAATAAAAACACAAATAAAAAGAAATAGTGCGAATAGAAAATGATTCAGCTCTGAACGCCATCTAACTTGTTATGGTTGTTAGACTCGGTCTACTTTATCTAGCCTTAGCACTAATTTGAAGAAAAAAACTATTGAAAACTAGGGTATTGATTACAAAAAATGTTAACCCTGAGTTTACCTTTTAACTCGCATAAACTGCCGACGTTCACTGCTCGTGATTGGTTGTTGCCAAAGCAATTGTCATAACTCCCACTTGTTTACTACCACTTGAGTTGAGAAAATTGCAATACTGGAAAACAACACATTTTTCGGATGTGTCGCAACTTATGCCTGTTACTTCATCAAATATGAAAGCAGTAGTCTAACTTTATTATTGTCGATGCTTCAGGTTCAGCTGGTGGTCTCCGAACTGCATCGTATCACGCTGCTCTGGGACGAATTGTGGCTTGGCACGCTTGTACAACACCACGCGGAGATATCCCGGCGGCTATCGCAGCTCGAGGGCGAGGTATATCGTGTCGAGGACAACGTTTCGTTGGCGCCTGCCGAGAAGGACGCGCTCATCGCCGAGAAGTACCGCATCATCATGAAACCGGTATGTTTGCGATATTTATTTTGGATTTGTCAGACTTTTTTATTGGAAAATTGTTATGAAAATTTGATGATAGGAAAGAGTTAAATTGAAGTTGGGTAGGGAGAGATTGCATTGTGTGAAGCGTGGATGTGAAAGAATTCCTTGGTGGGAATTTAGGGCTACGGTTAAAGATTGACATAGGGTGTAAACCATGAGAGAAATGAAGTGGAGTGATTAAGGTCCAGTATTACAATAATGCATTGGCAAAATTTTGTTCGATTTAACAATAAATACTCATTTGATATTTTGTTTTTGTTCTCAGCTGGTGTTCATTTTGGAGCAACTCCACGCGATAACATCCGTACCTCCGGAAACTCCTCATGAAGTCTGGTTCCAGGAGAAGTTCAGTAAGTTTACCTAAGTGCTTTTAATTGCAACCTTGATGACATTCAAAGCTTACGTCGCCACGATATCTTGACGGTCCACCCTCAAATAGTAATCATACTTTGCTACCTCTAACCACTTTTAGAGGGATTAAAGACAAACGACTGTGATCCTATGCTAGTAGGGGCAACTCTTTTTCAAAAATTACCACTTAGACCAAAAAACCTTGGCTGTGATAGGAACTTTTTAAAACCAAACTTTAACACTTTTGATTGACAAGTGCCCTTAAACAGCCTGAGGGAATGTACTTTAGGGAAATTAAATTAGGCAATCTTTGTATTTTTTATTGTTTGCTTTCACACAACTTGAGAAAACTTTTAAAACTCAGAGGAGGTTTGTTTTCTCCAAATATCTAGTTTTGAACCTTGCTCTTTTGTAATTACTGGATGAAAAAAAAATTCCCTTTTCAGACGACTACATAACGGACGCGCTTGGCAAGCTCAAGTCTCCCGCGGACCCTCGTAAGCCGCACGACTGCTGGCACCCGCTCAAAGTGCTTCAGTCTCGGCTCCAGCACCGAGCGCAGAAGCGTGCAGCGTACGCGATACACATGGCCGACGTGAGCCCTGCGCTCGCGGCGTTGAAAGACACGGTCATCGCGATGCCCGGAGTCACTCCGAGTCCCGGCAAGATTATCACGGTCGCGGCGGTGGGGAACAGCATCACGATCCTGCCGACCAAGACCAAGCCGAAGAAGCTCGTGTTTCACGGGAACGACGGCAAGACGTGAGTACACAGGTCGAGAGATTCGTGGAGTGTCGATATTTTAGGTGCCGTAGACTAAATGGTTTTCCCGAGTTTTTTTATTTTTTTTAAATCCTGAATGTCGTGGACATTCTGCATATTGCATGGTTAAATTTTAAATATTAATATTCTTAACTGAAGGTAATTCTTATTTAATAAAAAAAAAAACTAATAAAATAGTCTAAATCTTTCATAAAGTTTGTGAAAAAAGGTGAAAATTTCAAAAAAACTTCTAAGCATAAACACATTTTAAACAAATATATGTATACATTTTTTTTTAACTTGAAAACGTAAAAATAAATTGATTCGTTTGATTTTGAATGAAAACCATGGTAGTTTGGAAAAGATGGGATTTACTGGAACTGGCAATGAGTCTCAGTTTGCTTGAAAACTAAAAAAGCTGCTTTATCCTTTGGTTTGAAGAAAATGTAACCTTACGCTTGTCCCTATTCCTCGCAGGTACACATACCTCTTCAAAGGCCTGGAAGACCTTCACCTGGACGAACGAATCATGCAGTTCCTCAGCATCGCCAACACGATGCTGGCCTCAGAACGGTGCGGCGACGGCGCTGTCTACCAGGCTCGCCACTACTCTGTGATCCCGCTCGGACCGCGCTCGGGTCTCATCAGCTGGGTGGACGGCGTTACTCCGCTGTTCGGCCTTTACAAGCGTTGGCAGCAGCGCGAGGTGGCCGCAGGCTCACTCAAAGGTATGTTGTTGCCACAGTGCTGCTATCGTTGGCATAGGCTACAGTTTTGTATTCCTATCTTCATCAAACTACACCGTACTCGTGATGTTGCCGAGTTCTGTAAACCACTCTAATTAAGCTATAAATGGTTTGGTGAAGTGGTTCAGAGCCGTGGGTGAATGTTGTGGTGTGTATCGGACTTGCTCTGTTGTAACTAACTTGTGATCCTGAAAAGGACCTAAAAAGTCTTTAAAAAAAGACTTTCAGGACCACAAGTCAGTTACAACAGAGCAAGTCCGTCACTCACCATAAGATATAAATGATCAAACTAAATAAATAAAGAACTCAAATAAACCCTTACATAGAAAATGGTAATTTTATATCCGGACAAGATTATCTCCCGTCAAATCAGGACATGTGCGGGAAAGTTTTCAATCGCCGCCAAATACATGTGCTTTATTGCTTTGTGGTAACTTAACAGAAAAGAAACGTTGACAGATGGGGGGAAATGTTTGGAATATGAGTTCTGTTAAACACAGTATTGCAATGCTGCTTTATACTGACCAGGTTGTCTCACTCAAAAAAAATCAATCAAAATGGAAATAAGACTTGTGGCTAAACAGAATATTAAGCATTTTCGGAGTAAAAACCACCAGTGTCAATGACCGTTCCCACTGTACCTGCAGGCACGGGGTCCGGGCTGCAGTCCTCGAGTGGCGTGCAGGTGATGCGGCCGTCCGAGATGTTCTACAACAAGCTGACGCCGCTGCTGAAGGAGAAGGGCATCGTCAACCTGGACAACCGCAAGGAGTGGCCGCTGCCGATACTGCGACAGGTGCTCACCGAGCTCATGGACGAGACGCCCAAGGACCTGCTTGCAAAGTAAGTCTCGTTTAGTAAATAGGGTGTCAAGAGTCAAAGTAGGTGTCAAAGTAAGTCGCCTTTTAAAATAGGGTGTCAAGAGGCTGGAAGTTTGTTGTAGTGAAGAAGGAAAGAGAGAGGGAGTGCAACTTGTCGGAGAAAAAAATTGGCGTCGCGTGATGTGCTTGTCGAGAACTTATAGAAATCCCTAGAATTCAGACATTTTCGACACGCCGAAACATCTAAATTCGTGTAGTCAAGATCCCCTGGTTATCCTTCAGCGACAGCTGGGACTTGGCTAGGTTTGATTATTCCTCTATCATAGCACCAGGGAATACTAACATCTCAAAACTGTTGCCATCGGAACCGGCTTTCCTCCGACGGCGCTAACTTTGTGCCGTCTTCCTCCAGGGAGCTGTGGTGCCACAGCGTGAACGCTGGGGACTGGTGGCGCACGACACGACGCTACTCTTACTCGGTGGCCGTCATGTCCATCATTGGCTACATCATCGGCCTCGGAGACCGGCACCTGGACAACGTGCTCGTCGACCTCAACACCGGCGAGGTGAGATTTTGTGCCTCACTTTTTCCCATTTTGCTTTCTCTTGCAAACTGTTTGCAATCTGGTTGGATTCGTTGAGTATGGGGGAAATAATTGTGGAAGTTTTATTGTATTATCAGAATTTCAGAATGTCCCAACTAAAAGTGGCCCTATATCAAAGGGTTCAATGCACAGAATAAGCAGTTCTTGGGAAAACGTCCTCTACCCTATGCTTCTTGAAGTTTGCCTTTACTATCAAAAGTAACAAAGTTACTTTGTTATAACATTTTTTTTCAAATGAATACTGAGAGCATAGGGAATCTCGATCAGATCATAGTTCGATGAATAACGCCATGATTGCCATTTAGACATGCCATACACAGTGTCTGCATTTTTTTCCTTGTCTTCTAATTCTCAATTCTGAAAGTTCTAATTCTGAAAATACTAAAGAGATAGCATATTTGAGGGACGGAGAGAAACTTTAGCAATGAAAATAGTGTTGTGAGAACTTATCATCCTGTTGCAATTATTTTATTTTATAAGACAGACCTAAACTCTCACCAATTCTTTAAAATTTTGTGTCAGTTTTGCACCCCAAATTCTCAATCTTGATTTTGATTGGGTCTTACCTTTTAAAAACGTACTAAAGCTTCCCTTTCTTTCCCTTCACGTTAATTCCCTGCTTGTACCCAACGCTGTTTCTGTGGGTAACACCCGCACTCAATCATAACCTTCATGTTTCCTGTCGCTTCAGGTGGTGCACATTGACTACAATGTTTGCTTCGAGAAGGGCAAGACACTTCGTGTGCCAGAGAAGGTTCCGTTCCGGATGACGCAGAACATCCGAACAGCGCTGGGCGTCACCGGGGTAGAGGTGAGTCAATGGCATTCGCTTTTGTCTGTGCACATTTTGGAGTCTCGCCGAGGGTAAATTGTAATACCGTGCTGCGGTTTTGTCTTGACATCTGTGTATTTCGACAGGGAACAGTCAAAGCCATAGCGTAAAAATATGATTAGGTACTTTGTCGATTGGTATAAACGGTTTATATTTGATGCCATTTACATAAGCGTATATGCGTAATACTAATGGCCTCAATTATCCCTCTCGTGCACACTCTAAAAGTAGGGTTGTAAAAAAAAAATAGAGCTACTTGTGCTCTTTTTGGTTAGGTTAAATTTTATTTTTCTTCCTTTCCAGACATTTAATTTTCAACAAATGCTGGTTTGTGTAAATAAATTGGCTGTCATAAGAAACAAAACTTTTTGCTTGATCTCTTAGGTCTGGTTTAAAGTGGTTCGTTAAGAACCTAACAGTCCGTTAGTTTGTTATTTGCTTAGCAACAGCCAATCAGAAGATATTGTTTGCTAACTGTCAGCATTTTCACCAAATTCAGTTTCAACAATTATGTGACAGACTAGTTAAACAGCAACTTCGTCTTGAATACGTTAAACACCACACCATCGTTTATACGTGGAACTCTCTCTTCAGAGCACTCACCTTTGACGTGCACTCAATTGATAATTTCTTTGTCTCCTAATATCAACGCTAGTTCTGAATGATTATCACATTGTTTATATACTGAGTTTTTCAAAAACATGTTTTCAGCGATATATAGCAAAGTTGCTGATGCAAAAGATGTTAAGCCAAACAATGATCAACAATCATCACCAAATCCTTTTCGAGAGGTAGCATCAAGCGTTCAAACATGCATCTACACTTCGACAAAATTCGACTATGTTTCCTTAGTTGTGACGTTTGTTTTCAATCGGATTTGTTCGCAAATGAAACCGCACCTCAATGTTACACGCGACGGCATTTGCGTTCAAACCGGCGTTTGCATATTAACTGTCGTCTTGCTCGTGGTTTCCTCGAATTGATCTGGAGCACGAATTACCAGCTCTTGAGGCACCGTCGCCTCCTGTTCGCTCTGCTGCGACCGCAACGTGTCCCGCGGTATCGAGAAGCGGTTCTCAAGCTTGCGCGGCTTGAACGGCAGGTTGTCGCCACTCGCCGGCTTGCAATGCAGGATGCGACGGAATGTCTCCTTGAACTCGGTGATCTTCCAAGCGTAGATCATCGGGTTCATGGCCGAGTTTGACATGGCGATCGAGAAGAGCGCCTTGTAGACGAGGATGGACTCAATCGAGTTGAGCATCTTGAAGGAGCGGCCGATTGCGACGATGAAAAATGGGAGCCAGCAGAACGAGAAGCAGCCGCAGATTAGCAGCACCACCTGGAAAGTGATAATTGATCGGTTTTTGGCTGGGGACAAGCGCTGTGAAGTTTCTTGATTAATTGGATGTCAAGGACCATGGTCATTGACGGGAGATATATGTACCAAGAAACCTGGTCAAATCAAGCAAGGGTCGGTAAGAAAATATTTAACGTGACTTTGCTACGAAGATCGAGTTACTGGGTATACCAACACGTTTTCCATAGCACAGTTAATGCTTTTTTGGACGTAGATTAACTCAAAGATCAGACTGTTTTTTTTTGTGAAATGGCAAAATTGGACCTCTTGCCTCATTGATATTACATGACAAATAACTTGAGCTTTTGTCTTCTCACTAAAATAATTTCTCATCTCTTATAAAAACTTTCAAGTTATTTATGGGAAGAGTGGCTAAATGCTGGTACATGTAATGGGAATGAGGAAAAAATGAAGACAACTTAGTGAGGTTGAAAAATCTGTATCTGCCCAACCAACTTTTTCAATCTTGGCGAGTAATGTACTTTCTTTCCTCTCACCTTTTACATGAACACCCATTAGACTTCTAAGCTCCAATGTCTACCACAACGCTCCTACTGCGATTCTGTTCGGCCCGTACCTGAATGGACTTCCTGTCGGACACGTTCTCCCCTCCACCGCTGTGGCTGTCTCGCATTCGCTTTGCCTGGCCAGCTGCCTCGCGCCAGATGCACCAGTAGAGCACAAACATGGCCATCCAGACGAGCAGGAATGCAGGGAGCAGGATCGCGGCCAAGTAGTAGCGGTCTAGCACCTCGTCAAGCTCGCAAACCACCGCCGTCTCCCACGTGTTCCAGTAGATAGGCACCGTCGAAATAATAAACGCCAGCAGCCAGCCGCTGAAGATGATCATCGTCACGCTCCTGGAAGAGTGCGGTTTAGTCAAGTCTCTGGACTGATTTGAAAGATGCCTATCCTGTTTTGAGGTTAATTTTTGTTAAAGCTACAATGAACCACTACTGTCAATTAATTCAACCCTTAAAATAGCTACCTAAATGTCATTGCAACATACTTTCATATGGTATTGCTTCGATTTTGACTCGAGCTGTAGCTTTCAGTAACAGAATCCATCTACTGTCCCAATTTCATGCTGTATGCACCTTTTTTATACTGTAGTAATTTCACACTCAAAATTTCACTGCGGTTGCATCAGCGTCATTAAGGGCCGATTTCACCAGCATCAAGGTAAACTTGTTTTAAACTCGGTTTAGGCTCAAGATTTGACATTCGCTAAATCGATGAGCTTTAGCAAACGTTAAGCAAGTAAATTTAGGCAACACGCGTCAAACGAGAAAAATATTTCAGCACAGCGTTCAAATTAGAAGAGAACATTTTGTGACTTTACTTTGAGTCATATTTTGTTACAGTTGGGTCTGGCACTATTTTTCTTCGAACTTGAAGAGCAGCTTAAAATTTAAACGGAGATAAGCACAAAAAAAAAAATTAACGGCTACAAAATGTATTTTTTTTTATGTGCCACAACAGGGCTCCCTTGTATAAATACTTCATTTGATTGTAGATTTAATTTTTTTTTTTTTTTTAAGTATTTGTGTATTCTTTGAACACTTCCTAATATCAAAACACTATTACAAATCAATTTTACTTTTAAACTGAGTTCAAACTGAGTTAAGCCTGATGGTCAAATCAGACACAACTTTGTATCCAAGGTAAAGAAAATGTATGAACACTCACCACTCCGTCATGATGCGACAATAGTGCAACGGATGAACGATCGCTATATACCGATCGATCGCGATGATCACCAGATTGTAAACGGAGGCCGCGCACGCCAGCGATATCAACACGAACCGAATCAAACACAACGACTTGTGGTGACCCAAACCACCGCACAGATAGAACGCCATATGGTACGGCAAGGTCAGTCCCAGGAAACAGTCTGACAGCGCCAGGTTCAAAATAAACTGGTTGGAAATCACGTTGGACAACTTGCGGTTGGACCGCACGGCTGTGATTATCAAGAGGTTGCCGAAGACGATCATGACCATGAGGAAACCGTCTATGCACGTCCAGATGTGGCTCTTGGGAAGGTGGCCCGGGTATTCGGTGTTGGTGACGTCGTGCCCGGGAATGTAGATGTAGTCCGAGCAGAATCTGTTGTCGTTTGGCAGTGTCGGAATGCCTATGCCCGGATCAGTCAAGTTCAGATACATTTTGGTTGTGGTATCTGGCACACTTTTTAGCTTTTAGTTTCACTGCGAATCTTTTTTCATGGTTTCGAAGGCGTACTTCTTGTAATGAATCTGTCACTGTGCCGATTTTTTAGTTTTCCGGTCAGTTATTATCGTAAAACCCCTTCGAATTATCTTGGAGTGTGTGTTGTCTCTCCCGGTCTAATTTGTTAAGTGTTTTTCGCACATAATTTTAGTGAACTTGTTTGGGTGTGTCCTTTTTTGCCAAGGTTTCATATTTCACTGTAATTTTTTCTTCACTCACACCTTTTAACTTGATGGCACTCTAAATGACACGCACTAATGACTGACTCAGGTCAGGTCGATTTTGTTCCAGTATTTTGTAGCCACTGAATTTTTCCATAGAATTTAATTAATTTTGATGCATTTTTCCTGTTGCTGTTCCTCTGATTGTGACAATTTATCTGGTCTTTCTATAGTTTATCAGTGGGTATCAGTGTTCTATTGGTACCATGCTGTGAATGGGAGTTTCTCCTCGCATGTAACTCATGAAAACCATTTGTCCTTGGATTCTGCCCTTGACCAAACGTGACTCATTTGATACATCACTTATGAACACCACACTTTTGAAGTTGATTACGATTTTAATTACACTTTCTGAAAGTTAGATGTCACTAGGTTTGCACGATTGAATAAATTGAATGACGGCTCAAAAATATATCTACCACACGAATTCCGATGAAACTTCTCGATCTCTTGGGATCGTGACTTGCTGAATTGTGTTGTCATGTGCCAAACATTGGCTCGCAACTGGATGCAAAGTGTTGTTTGAGATTGTGCGGCCAGCTCAGCTGTGATGTTCTCGCGCCCAGCAACGACTGTGATCAACAGAGCACATACAATAACAACGCTAATCAATTATTGACCTCCGATCTACGTTTACTCAAGCCACCGGTTCGGTAAACATGGTACTTGGTGGGTTTTTGGGGAATTTTCAAGTGATTTATCATGCGAGTTGATCAGCAATCTAAGTTCACTGTCAAAATACCACAATTGTAAAAAAGTTACTTTACCGGTATTGTATTTAGATCCCTTGTCAAGTTATCATGATTCATGACTTCACAAGGGGCACGATATTAAATAGATATGGACTTTGTTTCCTTACGAATTGAGAAGGAATTAATCACGGAAGTGGGTGGTGAATCATTACGCTGCTAACGTACGCACAAATAACTTAGGAGAGCACACGCAGAGAGCGACCCTAGTTGACTGATTGCTTTGTCTGACGAAAATGTTGCAAGCTCATTAGGTAAGTGTTTACCTTCTGCCAACACTTTTACTGCGTACGGATGGGATGGGGTTGTTTTTTATGTCCACCCCCTTAGTGATGTGATGGCATAAATGTGATAGCAGAAAATCAATATTCTTTGTCCCTTGATGGCAAAGTTTTTCCCGTTTGTTCGGATGGACCAGAAATATTTAAGCGATGGTAATTTAATAGTTTCTTTCTGTTTGGATATTCTAACCACACAAGATCCATAAAAAAAAAGATATATATTTGAAACAGAAAGGCTGGCTTTGGCTTAACCTACCCCTTGTCAGGAATCAACTACGAGCAGAATGTATGCTAAAATAATATATTTGCTTGGAGGAACTTAAATATTTTTTCTATTATAACCCCATTGTTACTTTTTCTGGGACTTTTTATCATATTTATTTGTTGTTGGGAAAGTTCACAAGTTTGAAACATAATATTTTAATAAATTTTAATCACGACCTAACGATTCTATTAAAATCCAATCTGTTTTCACGATAAAACCGGTGATTTCGACGAGCAAACCAGCAAGTAATTAAATATTGAGTAGCATGTGTTTTTTTTCACGGAGCATGCACGATGCAAGCACGTTGTCGCTACCCACACAACTGATAAAACAGGCTGCGTTTACACAGCTCAATCTACCTCGTAATCTCAGGTGCAACGCTGGGATCAGTGCAGTTATGAACAAGTGCCACCCCCTGTTTAACCTTCATCACTTGATTACGCATTACAGATTAGCACCGCGATATTCCGATATTAATTATCTTCTTATCTACCGACAGAGGCAGTGTTGTTTAATTTTTCTAATAGAATATTCTAGAAATTCATACCTCTGGCCTGCTCTCTCCAACAACACCTCACAACTGAATGTCGGCTGGCTTAACTGGGGAACCTTTTCAAGTCTGATACTTTTTTTTATTTCTTCTGGACAAGATTTTATTTATTACTCCTACTTGCCCTTGAAGTGTCATGCTCCTTACCTGTACATTAGCACCAAGAGCTATTACATAGCATTACTTTCAATAATTGCTTGAGGCATGGCTATTGAGATGGGTTTGAAGATGATGCGTTATTTTGAACAGACTTGTAGGTTCCATTACCGCATGAAACAATAGTTTCTACCTGGAGTCAAGGTCAACGTGTCTTGTCTCATCTCAGTTTCTCACTTCTGCAATTTTAGCACTTTTTTTTGTTGTTGCCCGAAGTACTTGAGTCATGTGGTTATTTTAATTTACATTTTGCAGTCATTTTTTGGATGGGATTTTTTTTGTAAATGCCACAAGCAACCATATAACCCATTATTTAAATTAAAATATATTTCACTTTTAAGCTCAAGTGCCCAAACCATCGTGAACAAACTTCTTTGGTACAGAGAATTAAGAATACTTCTACGAATAGATTCAGTCAAATTCCATGACAACTGGCAAACCAAATATGGAGTTCAAGGAGGTTTTTTTATTGAGGAAGTTAGACCAAGCCTTACCTCTTTATAATGATTTGTTTGAATGCAGTCATCTTAGCAGGTGTGTTGTCATTGGAAAGTCTGGTTATATCTGGTTTCAAAATGTTTGCCGGCATTACTTGCAGTTTTTTCGGTATATTCTTAGTTTCATGACAGAGTTTCTTTAACACATTATTGCTTTCAAATGATATTTTTTTTCTCTAAGTACATACTTGGGGCATTAACCATGTTGCCCAAAAACTCGCTGAGAAAAAATTCAAAGTCGGCATTATTTCACAGTGCTTAGATTTATGTCAATTTTCTGCAATGCAAATTAACTAAAACTGGGTTTTGTCAAAAAAAAAATTTAATGCTTCATAGGCCAGATGTCACATACATTTTTTTAAATTTGTCTTTCAAGAAGAAACACTTGCAGTTTAACATGTTTCCAACATTTTTTCAAACTTATTTGAGTCTATTTGTAAAACAATTACTTGACAAAACATTAATATTTTGGTGTTAGCATTGTCAAAGATTCCAGGTTTAAAGAGGAAGACTTTTAATTACAAGAAATATCTTTTCCGAATGAAAAGATTCCAATGAAGAATATTCATTGAGTAGTCAAGGTAGCAAAATTGAACCATAGCATAATTCTGATAGCAAATGCTGTGGCAAACACTGTGATCAAATGATTGGGTGCCAGAAAGCTGGGTGATTGGGGTGAGATGCCCAACTTATAACAAGGAATTAACAAATTTTCATATCCAGTGGAACCAACCACTGAACAAGTATAAACATATATATATATTTTTTTGTATATAGTTATGAATTAACATTCATGCACACATTCATTCATACATTCATTAATTTAACAATAGTGTGTGAAGGAAAAATCACAAATGATCACAAATATTGAGCCTGTGTGTGAGCAATGTACATGTAATTGAAATACCAGTAGGTACGTAATTGACTACCAGTCTGACAGGCAATCTCAGCATCTACCATTGCATCTACACAATTTTTAATATTTTTAACTCAAGAAATTTAGCTGTTCTTCACTTAGCATTCAAAACCCAGCTCAAATTTTTTTTTTTTTTTTTAAACTAGTCCTAAGGTTAAAGTTGACATGAGTCTAAAAAAATAAGAACTCAAGTTCTTTGCTAAATGCACAAAACATGAATAAAAAATCAATACTTTTTAAGCTAGCCTACCTGTGACTCTTGAATGCGGCTAATGTAAGTACCCCCGTCATTTCCAGGGCATCTTCCGACTGACCTGTGAGCACGTGCTTAAGGTAATGAAGAAGGGCCGAGAGACGCTGCTGACGCTGCTAGAGGCGTTCGTCTACGACCCACTCATCGACTGGACGCCCGGCGGTGAGACCGGCTACACCGGCGCCGTCTACGGGGGCGGCAGGTGAGTCACTGTTGATAAGCCTATTGCAATGCTTAGAACTTCGGTATTCCTACACAACGGTACAACGCTCAACAGCTAGAGCAGGATAGAAATACAAGTTAACCACTTGGAAAGATTGGGCAAGAAAGATAGGCCCTTTGTTTACTGTGTTGTTAATCCAAGGCTATATGTTTGAGTTTGATTTATGAGCACAAAACTGAATTTTCTCATGGGAAAACCAAGTTCGTTTAGGACAAAAAAAAACTCGCATCTGAGGAAATACCCTTTTGGACCGTCGAAAACGATCGCCGAAATCCTCTGGTACCTCGACTTGATCGTTGACTAAATCCTACGCCCTGCCACCAGATGCGTTGCTACGGAGACGACACAGAGCCGACGTGAGCTGGAGCGTGAAGTTACGCGTGACATGTTCGCGGTCCGCGTGGCTGAGATGCGTTGCGACTGGCTCACAAACCGCGACCTACTGCTCGACGCGGTGTCCGAGCTCGAGGGCAAGCTGATTGCGTGGGTCGGTGTCGGCGACGACGTCAAAAATGCGCAAGAAGCGTTGCAGGTACTGCTGGGCCGAGACACTCGTCTCTCTGGTGTTATTTTGACTCAAAGATTTTTCATTCTGATTTTTTATTCAGTCAGTGGGGCAAAATATTTTTTATGGAAGTTTGGGATGTGTTGTTTTTTAGGTTAAACCACTTTTACTTGACATTTAGTTTTTGAACTAACAAGAACTGCCCTAAAAACTACTAATTTAAACATTTTTTAACTGCTAATCATAATTTGACACGAGAAGTTTTTAATTTACACCATCTGTCTCTAGCTTGTTTATATCTATAAGATAAATATATTTTCTTTTAAACCATACATTTATTTTCGATTCAAGAGCAACATAGAAGATATGGACAAGCTTTCTTTGCTTTTAATTTTATCATGCTAGTTTTTAGTTTTAAATTTGAAACTGTAGCTTGCAAACTTAAATATCAATATTATATCATTGAGTTCGACTCTATATGTGGTATTGATCACACTGTTTATACTGCTTCCAACAGGAACAGTGAAATTTGAAAGCAATATATGAAAATATTGTAAGGTTTTCCAAATTCTTTAACTTTTCATCTGAATTTTACCGCATGCGATTAGAAGGCATCACCTTTATTTCTTCAACAAAGCAAACTCTTTATCGTCGCAAATATTTTCCTCGACAGGACTGCCACCAGCAGATGTCCCTGGTGAAGGAAGCGGAGGCGCAAGGCAGCCAACACCCGTTGTTCGCGCTGGCCGGGCGCTACGCCAAGCACCACCGAGCAAAGGAGGCTCTGGACGGCGTTAGAGCGGCGCTAACAGACCGTGTCGAGGACAGCGAGAAGTTGCTCGTTCAGCACGCGGCCGCGATGGCGTCGATACGCGGGCCGCAGCTAGTGGCGTGGGTTGCCGAGGCCAACGGTCACGTGGCGAAGGATGCACACCTCGTGTTCGATCTCGTGAGTGGAGGCTGCAATTTTATTTTGAAAAGTTGAGGAGATTTGGCTTTGTGGTAGTGGGTACAGAATGGAAAGATGACTTAAAAGTTTTGACAAAAACTATTTGAGCTGGATTTTAAATGCTAAGTGAAGAACAACTAAATTTCGTTTAGTTGTTATTAGGGAATTTAGTTGTTCTTTGCTTAGCATTCAAACCCCAGTTCAAATAGTTTTTGTCAAAACTAGTGCTAAGGTTAGATCAAGTAGACATGAGTCTAAAAACTATCACTTTTAAAAGTTGTGGGCAAAAAATAAATGAAATTCATGGAGAAGTACCTACGTAGGTAATGAATGGTTGAAAGATAAATCTGGAAAAAAGATTTTAGTGTATTTGATGAAAATTACGGACCTCCAAGGAGTAGAACCATGAGACTGTGAATACGCACAGCCAATCTGATTCTAGTGACGCTATATCACGTCACAACCTGTCAAACTCGAATAACTCCAATTTGACATTGGATGCATTTTAAGCTGTGAAATATTGTTTACATTTAAATTTTAAATTTAAATGATATTTCACAACTCCTTTGCAGTTTACAAATCAATAGCCAAAACCCTGTTTATAATTAGACTTGTTTTTAAACTAGCTACAGTGCAAATATAAACCCATTGGTCTCGGTAATACCTTTGTAGCAAACCAAATTTTGTCCCGCCAGGTGAAGGAGTTCCTTCAGAACGCTGGGCAGGGCCCGATGGTTGGCCAGTGCGAGCACTCGGAAGCAGAGTTGGGCCAGCTGGGGCAGCAGCAGCGTATGCTGACCCGCACGGGACTAGATCTGCTCTCGCAGTACAAGGCGGTGGCCGGCCTCTACCCAGCCTCGTACATCAACACGCACCGCGCGGTGTGCTATCGTCGCTGGGCGCTCTACTTGCTCAACAACATGAGCGTCGAGAAGTGAGCTGCCGGGCAGGGTTCTAGGGAAAGATTCCTAAATTTTTTTATTACCTTTTTGTTTATTTGACTCAAACTTTGTTGAGTCCCAATTTAACTGGCATACTTATAAACCTAACCTACATAACCAAACCCTACCCAACCTGACCTGACCTAACCCAACCCAACCTAAACTTACCTAACTTAACCTAACTAAACTAAACCTTTCCTTCCATTTAAAATTTCTTTAATAAATAAAATTAAAAACAACTGAAATCACCAGCGCTAGTATCATCACCCGAGCCCACGTATTTTGCTAACCGCTAGGACGTTTTCCCTTGCAGCTGCCAAGAGGTTCGTGCACAGTTTGCATCGCTATTCGCGCCCGACCACCCGTCTTCCACGCTGACCTCTCAGCAAGTGATTGCGTGCTCCTTCCAGCAGCAGGCCATCCTCAACGACGCCAACATGAGGCTGCAGAAATGGTAAGTCACGCACCAATAGTGGCTGGTCGTATGCTAGCTTTCGGCTTTCTCTACCAAAGCAGTTTGGCATTGCGAACCAAAGGGAATCATCGTGAACCGTGTTTGAGATAAACTGATGTAATGCTAAATTTCCCACCCTGGTTTGCCACGCTTTCAAGGCTTTGACCCTTTAGTTTGGGGTGGCCGATTGTCTTGTCTTCTCCTGGTTTAATAATTTATCATAAGGATGAGGCTTCTTACTAATCATCAAGGCAACTAAAACTAAAAATCTAAAATCTCATCGTTCAGAAAGTTAACAGCTATGCCCCAAGAATGAGGAGTTATTAAACTTTGTAAAAAAATTGCTGGGACTTGCTACCTTTCTTCAGAGCAATGATCATTCTAGACCAGAAAACTACTTTAAAGCCTTCTTGAATTAGATCTCTGTTAAAACTTTCTTAAAAACCCTCTAAAAAAATGTCTTTAAAACCCCTTTAAAATGGCAGATGTCGTAACATTTCGTGCCAAGTCAATTCAAATACATTTTTGAAAAACCTTGTTCTTGTGCACAGGTACGAACGGCTGCCCTTAGACAGCTCGGCCGAAGCCTTAATGCGGCTGGACACCGCATACCTCGAGGCAAAGTCGGCAATCTCGGCGTTCCCACGCAGCGAGAAGGGAGCTGCGCTTGCGCTGGAGTGCGTAAACGTCACCGCCCTCTGCGCGCTCAACAAGCGCTACATCATGATGGAGACGGCCGCGTTCTGTGAGTGCATTTTTGTACTTTGTACTTTGCTCCAAATGGAGTCGTTGAAAATAGTGTGGTTTAATGGTTTAAACTGATAGTTCAAGTTAAGTTAAAGCCGTTAAGTTTCAAGCCGAAGTTAAGGAATGTGCTCGACTGTAATACAACTGACTTAGTTTAAAACCAGGGTCGGATCTACAAAGCTAAACGTAGCTTGACCCCAAAATTTGGGAGTAAAGTTTTTATCACCACGGTAAAAACTCCCTACAAAAATCTGGGAACACCGTCTGTGTTTATCTGATCATCTTTAAATGCTCCGGATTAAACTTAAACTCTACTTTGTGAATCCATTTGTGGATGCTATCCAGAGACCAAAAATATGGAGAAACTACTTTCCATGAACAACAGATTTGTTTTGGGGTGTGCATTGTTAGTGCCAGGGGTCACATGCATTACTCATCTAGGACCCACAACTATTTACCACACTGCAACTTGAACAGTTCAGCACTGTAGCAGTTCAGCGCATAGCTTCAAGGGTAGTTGAAGGTAAAACCTATCGGATGGTCAGAATTAACATAAAACCATAAAAACCATAAAACTATAAGGCAATAAAACAACTACGTTGGGTTTTTGTTGAGTGCAAGGTTGGATTGTACTCAAAAGCTGTGAATGTCAAAAGTCTACAAGCTTAGAAGAAAGACTGTAAAAGAAGGTTTTCAAGGAATCTGTGCCAATGTATGGGCTTTCATCGCCACACTCGCTTCACTACCATAAAACACCAAGTCCAATTAGCATAATTGGTTAGAGCAATACACGTGGCAGGTGAAATTGGGGTTCGAGTCCCTGATTTTGCACTAATTTTTGAGAGGCTAACAGTGATCCTGATAACAACGTGTGAAACTCGTTGCTTGCAGGTGCTGGCGACAGCTTGGTGGAGCTGACTTCACGCGACGGCGACTGGTTCCTTGACGAGATGTACGTGGTCTCGACGTCCATCACAGAGCTAGCGTCACACATTCCCGCGCACCACAACGCTCCAGCCGCGCAGACAGGCGCGGACGCTCGCGTACCGCTCGTGCTGCGATGCATTCAAGCTGCGCACGGCATTTACAAGGGTGAGTGACACGCTTTGGCAACATTCGGCGAGGTTGGTTAACCTTGAATCCCGTGTTATCTCAAATTATATACGGTTGATGCATGTTTTTCTGGCGTTTCCAGTAGGGAGCTGAAACCAGCAGGCGAATGATGGAAAGGAAGCTAGACTATTTTCACTTTTATTTTGACAATTTAGTATATTTTGATGTCTGTAAGACTTCTATGTCTTACATGAAGGATTTTTACTCTTCATACATTTTGCTCAGACACAAAATGATTACCAGGTTGACGCGCCTATAAACCACACTATTAATTCATTCTTAAAAAATGAGATCTCAAATTTGGCAATGATTGCAATGGAACAAATCCACTACATGTAGGCCTTCACCAGCCTGTTGTCATTACTAGCCAATGACCATTGCAAGTCACCTCGTTTGTGAGTTGCCCTTTTTACAGCAGAGACGTGTTTTATGTCCACAGGCCTTCAAGAGCTCAACTTCAACTTCCACATGATAATCCTGCCCGAGGCTGTGGAGCGTATCCAAGCCGAGGAACCAACGGTGCTGGCGATGGTGTCCAGCCTCAATGAGACGGTTGGCAGCGTCGGAATGCCTCTAAACGAGCTGCTCGGACAGCTTGAGATGCACCTCCGTTGTGTCGTCATGGAGATGGAGGTACGTTGCATGATGTTCCCCGTTATCCGTTCTAAGCGATAGTTTGCCTGAATGTTGCTGTACTGACTTGAACGAAACTAAGAATTTCACTTAGACAAGCCATAAACGGTACAGCTTTTGTTGTTTAGGGCTGGAAGCGTGAAATTCAAGCTCTTATTATCAATGACCATTTATTTCTCCAATGTATGGTGAAGAAGGAAAGAGAGAGTCAGCGCAAAAAGCTTTCTCTTTTCTTCTTCACCACAACATTATCTAAACAATTGGCACTTTGCATTATTTAAGTCTTAGATGTAGTAAAGAGATTTCAGCTAGGAAGGTTCTACCTACTTTGCTAATTCTGTGATTAATATATTAAAAATTTGTTTGGGTAATTTTTTATCTTCCATGATACAGCAAAATACATCATACTTTTTTATATGATTTAAATTTCAAATTAGGGTCCTGTGAGTTTGCTCTGTATAAGGATTGCAACTCAAAATTGACCGAAGCTTTTGAATCCTCGACATTCTTAAACCGAATTGTTGTTCCCAGCCCAAACCTCCGCAGCGACTCTTATCTTGACATCCTCCCTGCTTGCAGTCTCCGCACGGTGCCGCGCAGGCTACTGTTGCCGCGCTGCGGGGCCGCTTCACGGAGCTGACGCGGCCGGCTACCGGCGACAACGAAGACCGACCCGGAATGATGCTGCTCATGGGTTTCAACGGGCTGTTTGAGAAGCTGCAGAAAGACGGCAACGCTTTGGTCGCCGCGCTCGACACGCTAGAGACACCTGCGTGCTGGAAGAAGATCGACCAAGTGCGCGATGCCAAGTCCATGTCGGTGAGTAGAAATGCAGACTCGCTTTCCGAACTTTTGGTCTTTTGCTTGGGCTGGGTTTTGAATGAGGTTTATTTAACCTCAAGGATATTAATTAGTTACATCAACATTTGTGCATTCATCAACATTCATTGAAACTACTTTGGCATGTTGGAAGTACTGATTATCGTGAGATCACCGAAGTTAAGCAGCATTGCTCTGGGTCTTGTTCTGAATGAGTGACCATCATACAAATGACCAGTTCTGTTTGGGAGAGAGTTCGGAGGGATGAAAGTTAGTACAACAGCTTCACACGCCTTGCTTATTAACCTCTCGACAGGGTGGATTTGTGAAGGAATCCTGTTGTTTCGTCCTTCGAAAGGGAATTTAAGTCAGTGCTCCGATTGATGCTCGTTGACAGGAGTAGGTTACATGCCGGCAAGGGAGACCTTTTAGGCTGATTAGGTACATCATTATCCTTGCTGTCACCACTCATTTGTTGAAGCCATCAGTCCAGTGCCACTGGAGCGGTTGTGAAACAATGTGTCGTTAAACACAAAAATAATCGTTGAATAATTTGTCTGTTTTGAATATTCGCCCAAGTCTATTTTTTTTTTATAAAAGTGAAATGTCACATTTGACCATTTGGTTAAAAAGTTTGTAAGTTGATACGAGTTCATTTATTTGAGTTTCATGTAATCAGCTGATCTTTGACCTTCATAAACCTCACTTCACGATTAAATGATAACCTCAAACATAGCTATTGGTTTTTCAATCAAATCGGACACACCTACCATGAGCTTCAAGATTGCACACTGACAGTCAGGGATAGCTTATTATTTGGGACTTATGTTTCATTGGGACCTTACGTGAAGTGAATAGTAAAATTATTGGGATTTGAGATCTGGCATTCAGCGCATAGCTCGAAGCAAAAGTGAAAACTATTTTATCATGGATATCGAGTACGATTATTACGACACAGCACTAGAAACATTATCAGAGGACAGCTTGCTGAAGAGAAAAGAATTCAGTCTCGAAATCGAACATCTGTCGCCGATCTTCGTGGTTTTTGCCATCGCGGGACTTCTTACGAATGGGGCCTTAATTGCCATCTTGCGCAAAACAAACTTGCGCGATGCTCCAAACGCTTACGTCATCAGTCTAACCGCGGCTAACCTCCTCATCGCTTTGCTCGTGTTACCCATCGCCGCCACCGCTGCCGCCAAACCGTCATATCCGTTCAGTGAAGTCGTTTGCAAGGTGACAGAGACCCTCTATGAGATTTCTCTCGCTGCTTCGTCGTTTTCACTGACAGCTCTGTGTACTCGCTGTTTCCTTGACGGGCGCAAAACGACGACCGAAACGAAAAGGAATCTTGCCTTAATATGGGCGCTAGCTGTTGTTGTAGCTGCCCCTACGATGTACATGGCTCAGGTCCACCAAATCATTTACGACGGCAACGTGCCTACGTATTTGTGCGTGACCCACGAAAGTGATTTCCTACGATTTTGGATCCCCTTCAGGGTCGTTGCGTATGTCGCTGTGCTGTTAGCCACCGCTTGTTATTTCTACTGTGACGCTCGTCAAAACAGAACTGCAGACGTGCCGAGAAGCGGCCAGAATTGCTTTGCACGTTTGACTCTAGTGCTAGTTGGCGTTTTTGTAATTTGCGTCTTTCCTGGCTACATAGTCGACATTTGTATTATCTTCCATATGTACGGAGAATATACGGATTTTTGGCACTTCCTCAACCTTACTGGCTACTGCTTGACTATGGCCTACTCGTGCGTGAGCCCGATAGCGATGTATTGCGCCAGTAGTGCTGTTCGGCGGCTCTTTGATCGTCATGTGTTTTGCTGGCGCACTTCGAATGTTCAGGAACCCGAACCCAGTGACGAAATGCCCCTACAAAACTGTGCAGAGGGCTAAGACTCGAGGAGACTTGCAAACCACATCTCTAATAATTAGAGAATACAGAAGAAAATTATTTTCTTCTGTATTCTCGGCTATATTCTAGACGGTTGTTTATGAATTGAATTGTATGAATTGTCAGTTATCATAATCAGAAATGCATTTCTGTGTGTGCCCACACTCTTTTCTGAAAATGCTTTCACTTGGTGAGCTGGGAATATCTATAAATGTAATTTTTTATTTTAAAATTTATTTATCTTTATTTTTTCTTCAACCCAAAGCAGTACCCAACGTGGCAAATGTGCCTATTGAGTATTTATTGAATTTAGCATAAAACAGCTAAACATTATGATAAAAAAACACTTCATAGATGTAATCAAATGGCATTGCAAACTTGCAGATCTATTACTTTAAGCATAGTTCAGGCATGTCGCCTGCTCCTTGGCCTTGTTTCTCATTGGCCTCACGATTAAGTGATAACCTCCGCTACAGTTTCTTTTTAAACATTATTTTTATCATGGACATAAAGCACGATTATAACGAAACAGAACAAGGAACATCACCAGAGAACGGAGAATTCTACATCGAAATCCAAAATCTGTCTCCGGTCTTTGTGTTTTTTGCCATCGCAGGCCTTCTTACGAACGGTGCTATCATTGTCCTCCTGTGCCAAACAAACTTGAGCAACGCACTGAAAGCTTACGTCATCAGTCTGACTGCTGCCAACTTCTCGTCGCTTTGGTCATATTGCCCATACAGGCCATCACCGCTGCGACCTTACCGTCTTATCCGTTCGATGAAATCGTTTGCAAGATGACGGAAAGTCTCTCTAAGATTTACCTCGCTGCTTGATCGTTTTCACTGACAGCGCTGTGCACTCGAAGAAATCTCGTCTTAATTTGGTCACTAGCTGTCCTTGTAGCCGCTCCTACGATGTACATAGCTGAGGTCCTCGAAATTCACCACAACTCTATACCAATCTATTATTGTGTTATGCGCTTAAACGTTTTCAGACTATTTTGGGTCCCGTTCAGGGCCGCTGCGTATATCTTGGTTCCGCTAGCCACTGCCTGCTATTTCTACCACGTCGCTTGCCGAAACAGAACTGCAGACGTGTATAGAAGCGGGCAGAGTTGCTTTGCCCGTTTGACTCTAGTGCTAGTTGCCATTTTTGTAATTTGCTTCCTTCCTCGCTACTTAGTTGATATGCGAGTACTCTTCCACATGGACGGAGAACACATTGATTTTGGCACGTCTTCTACCTTACTGGCTACTCTTTGACTATGGCCTACTCATGCGTTAGTCCGATAGCGATGTATTGCGCCAGCAGTTTTATTCAACGACTTTTTAATCATCATGTGTTTTGCTGGCACACTTCGATCGTTCAGGTACCCGAACCCCAGTGACGATTTGCCCCTACAAAACTGTGTACAGAACAATTCGAACTAGGACTCGACAAGACTTGCAAACCGTTACGCTCATTTTCTTCAGTTTTCTTTGCTATTTTAAAAGATTACATATGTTTCTGAGGCAAGGCATGGCACCTTTTAAAGAAATAAGTATGAATTGTGGGTTATCAGAATCAGAAATGCATTTCTGTGTGTACCCTCAACCTACTCTGAAAATGCTGTCACACAATCAGCAATTTTAAAGAAATAATTTCTTTCACCTTTTGGCAGTCGCACGCCAAGAGAATGTTTCAATTGAGGAAATACGTATTTAATTATTTATCTTACAAATTATCATTGAATGAAAGGTGGTAGGTAGGGCATATATAATTAGTTATAACATAAATTAAATTTTATAAGTACTAATATAAATAACATATATTTAAGCCGATTCATGGGTCCCCCACTCCGCTGTCAGGAGGATCTATACCGAGTCGCCCAGACGCGCTGTCAGTAGCAATTGTAAGTAATATAGTGCCGCACGCCGGCTTATACGGACTTCGGGTTCATTAAACTATTTATCTGATCGAGATAAGGCTAATATTTTTGAAATCGTCGTGCTTTAAAGTTTATAAGAACAAATTATTGTTATCAAAACTGTATTTACTGGTGAGATTTCGGTGAAATACGGGCCGAGTTATATACTCATTTTAACACCATGAAAAACAATATATATTTTTTTAATTAGGCAAGTCTGAACGGGGTTACTAAACTTGTTATTCTCTCAAGATTAGTATTATAGATGCATTAAAAAATTGCAAATTACTCAACTCTATTACTTCTTGGAAAACCGAAGGCGTCAACAAAAAGTTTGTTTTTCCGAGTTTCCCGAATTTTTTGAGTAATTTATTGGTGACTCAGCAACACTTGAGAATAAAGCCATGCCTAAAGATTTGCACTAATTCCGATCAGCTTTTCACATTCCTTATGAACCCCCTTAAGTTTGTCCCTTTGGTACTTTTTTTCAATTGAAAATATTAAAATTCTCTGGGTCTGGTCCATCCTCTTCAATTCATTCTCTTCTTGTTTTGTTCATGAAGGAGTATTTATCGATATGTGTTTCTACGATGTTTTTAAAGTTGATTTCATGCCATGTTTGCTTCTGCACCCACCTTTCTTCAAGTCTTTTTTTTATTTTTCTAGTCAGTTCCTTCCAGCCGTTTATTCCTATGCAAATCCTCTGCATGTTACAAAGCTCATTGTTTTACCTTCTTGACCCTAAGGATTGACTCTAAGGATCTGCCCCACTTTAGAAAGGGTTTTCTAAAACTTCCTGTATTCTTTCTCAATCCTTTTTATATTTTCCTTTATTTCTGTACTCCTGCTTCTCATCTTCCCTGTCACCCTCCTAGCTGCCAGTCTTTGTAACTTTGTCAATTTACTTTATTTCTTTTAAATGATGTGCATACCACACTGATGAAGCATATTCTACAATTGGTTGTGTCAAAGACAGATAAGCTTTATATTTAATATTTATATTTGTTTACTATTATAAGTTTGGTTCCTTCTATATGGTAATCATAATCATAATGGTAGGGTGACTATCCAGTGCTAAATCTAACTACCTTGCTTTTGGTGACATTGAAAGACACTTCGTTTCACGTAAACCAAATTTTTAACTGTAAGAAGAACTTCATTTACCGTATTTATATCACCGATCACAGTAATTTCTTTGCTTACAACACAATTATCAGCAAACAATCTCATTTTCGAATTTATGCCCTTACTAACGTTTCTATGAACAGATTAAAATGGATGGGCCGTTTCTTACTTACCGTTACTTGCCGTTTTCCTGATGATGTTCTTCTGACAAAGTTACCCCTTTTTTAAATCTTTGAACTCTGCTCTGTAAAAAATTGTCCATCCAATTTAAAATTTCTAGGTGAACTAATTTCCTGCATAATTTCTCCATTACTCATGTATGGTCTACTTTGTCAAATGTTTTTTCAATATTCTATGCTGGCTGGATTAAATACCTCCGTTATATATCTAATAGCAAATCAAACTAGATCCAACCGTTCATAGTTCCATAATATAGTACATCATAGAAGTCAGACTATTGGGTCTGTAATTTCTTGTTGAATGTTTTTGTTTAGTCTAATCTTCGTCTACATTTAATTATGTGTAGGCGTATAATTTCCTCTCCCTGTTCGTTTTCACTCCCACACGCCTCCAATTGGCCTAATTTCTCATTGGCCTCAGTTCAAGACTAAATGATAACCTCTACCACAGTTTTTTTTAAGCATAGCAGTAGTCTTAAGTTTTTCAATTGAGTCAGAGGCACCTACCATAAGCATCAAGATTACACACCAGGAAAAGTTTATTATTCTTAAGACTTCATTGGCACTTTGAGTTAAGTGAATAGTTAAATTACTGAGACTTACACCTGATTTGAGAATCAGCATTCTGTGCACAGCTAAGTGCAAAACTCAAAACTGACTATCATGGATATCGAGAATGATTATAACGAAACAGCACTAGCAAGAACATCATTTAACACCTTGAAGGAAAAAAGAGAATTTATCATTGAAATTGAAATCCTGTCGCCAGTGTTTGTGTTCTTTGCCATCGCGGGATTTCTTACCAATGGGGTCATCATTGCCATCTTGCGCAAAACAAACTTGCGCGAAGCTCCAAACGCTTACGTCATCAGTCTGACCATTGCCAACCTAGTTGCAGCTTTGATCGTGTTGCCCATAGAAGCCATCGCTGCCACTAAATCTTCATATCCGTTCGGTGAAATTGTGTGCAAGGTGACGCATGGTTTCTTCGAGATTTACCTCGCTGCTTCGTCGTTTTCGCTGACAGCGCTGTGCACTTGCTGTTTCCTGGACAGACGTGAAACAAAGAGCAGAACGGGAAGGAATCTCGCCTTAATATGGGTGCTAGCCCTCGTTGTAGCCGCTCCTACGATGTACATAGCTGAGATCCTCGAAATATTTTATCGCGACGATGGGCCGACGCATTTGTGAGCGATGCACATAAATGGTTACAGAAAATTTTGGCTGCCGTTCAGGGACGTTTCGTACGTTGTGGTTCCGCTAGCCACTGCCTGCTATTTCTACTACAACGCTCTTCGAAACAGAACTGCAGACGTGCCGAGAAGCAGGCAGAGTTGCTTTGCGCGTTTGACTCTAGTGCTAGTTGCCGTTTTTGCAATCTGCTTCGTTCCCGGCTACGTAGTCGATATTTGCATTACCTTCCGCTTATATGAAAAATACACTGATTTTTGGCACATCTTCTACCTTACGGGCTACTGTTTGACTATGGGCTACTCATGCGTGAGTCCAATAGCAATGTATTGTGCTAGCGGCTCTGTTCGGCGGCTTGTTAACCGACATGTGTTTTGCTGGCGCACTTTGAACGTTCAGGTACCTGAGCCCGGTGATGAACTGCCCCTACAAAACTGTGCACAGAACAATCTGCATTAGGACTCGAGGAGACCTGCGAACCGTAATGCTAATTTTTTTTTATTTTCTGGGCTATTTTAGAAAACCACTTAAAGGCAACGTGCAATTTCTGTTTTTTTTTTTCAAACAACTTTTTAAAGACAAGCATGAATTGTCTATTATCATTATCAGAAATGTATTTCTTTGTGTGCTTGTGTTCTGTTTCTCTGATGGACTGGAAATATTTTATAAAGGTAATTTTTATATTTTAAAATCAACCAATCTTTATTAATTTTTCAACCCTAAACAGTATTGAATGTGGCAAATGTGCCAATTTATATTGTTCTAAATTATCCTTTGGAATGTAAATACTTGCAGATCAATTACCGTTCAGGCAAGCCGCATCCAATTCCCCCAATGTTTTTATTAACTAGCCAAAGAAAGATCAACTTTTTACTGGATATTGGTAAGAATGGAAAAAAATAGGTCTGAAATAGATGATAAAAATATGGAATGGAAAGATTGCTTGAATAATGGATTGATCAAGAAGAAATTTGAAGGAAATCTAACAGAGCTGTGACCGTTATCTAATTAATTGCAATGTTCACATGCATTTTAAAGCATAAGTCTAATCCAAAATGTACTTTTCACCAAATCAGTGATTTAAAATCACTGAAATCAGCAATTTTTAATAAATATTTCAGTTTTTGACAGTCGCACGCAGGGAGAATTATGAGATTGTGAATATTTACGTGTAGGCGTAGCATTTCCTCTCTCTATTACCACGTGCCTGCTCCTTGGCCTATTATCTCATTAGTTCAAGACTAAATGATAACCTCAACTACACCTTTTTTTTAAGCAAAGCCATAGTCATTGGTTCTTTAATTGAGTCAGAGGCACCGACCATAAGCATCAAGATTACACACCAGGAAATGTTTATTATTCTTGAGACTTCATTGGCACTTTGAGTTAAGTGAATCGTTAAATTACTGAGACTTACACTTGTTTGAGAACTAGCGGTCTGTGCACAGCTCAGTGCAAAACTCAAAACTATTTGTATCATGGACATCGAGTACGATTATAACGAAACAGAACAAGGAACATCATCAGAGAACAGCTTAAAAACGAGAAGAGAATTTACTATTGAAATCGAAAACCTGTTGCCCGTATTTGTGTTTCTTGCCGTTGCGGGGCTTCTTACGAATGGGGTCATCATTGCCGTCTTACGCAAAAGAAACTTGCGGGAAGCTCCGAACGCTTACATCATCAGTCTGACCGTTGCCAACCTGGTTGCTGCTTTGGTTTTGTTGCCCATAGAAGCCATCGCTGCCTACATACAGTCATATCCGTTCGGTGAAACTGTTTGCAAGGTGACGCATGGTTTCTTCGAAATTTACCTTGCTGTTTCCTCATTTTCACTGACAGCACTGTGCGCTTGCTGCTTCTTAAACAAACGTGAAACAACAAGCGAAACGGGAAGGAATCTCGTCTTAATATGGGTGCTAGCCTTCGTTGTAGCTGCGCCTACGATGTACATAGCTAAGACCATCGAAATCTTCTATGACGACAATGTGCCGAGGAATTTGTGCGAGATGCACTTAAATGGTTATAGACAATTTTGGATCCCGTTCAGAAATGTTTTTTACGTCGTGGTTCCACTAGCCACCACCTGCTATTTGTACTGTGTTGCTTATCGAAAGAGAACTGCAGCCGTGCCGAAAAGCGAGCAGAGTCGTTTTGCCCGTTTGACTCTAGTGCTAGTTGCCGTTTTTGCAATTTGCTTCATTCCTGGCTACGTAGTCGATATTTATATCACCTTCCAATTTTACCAAGATTACACTGATTTTTCGCACGTTATCTACCTTACCAGCTACTGTTTGACTCTGGGCTACTCGTGCTTTAGCCCAATAGCAATGTATTGCGCTAGCGGCTCTGTTCAGCGGCTTGTTAACCGGCATGTGTTTTGCTTGCGTACGTCGATCGTTCAGATACCTGAGCCCGGTGATGAACTGTGCCTGCAAAACTGTGCAGAGAACAATCCGCACTAGGACCCCAGAAAACTTGCTAACTGTGGTGCTTATTTTCTTCAGTTTTCTCTGCCATTTCAGCTGGCCACTTTAAGTCTAAGTGCAATCTCTATGGGAATACATGGCGCCTTTTTAAAGACCATATGTCCAAACCATAAGTCTAATCCAAATTTTACCTTTAACAAAAATCATTGTAATCAGCAATTTAAAAAATATTATTTCTATTTTGAAATAAACGTTGCTGAAATACTTATGTGCCAACTTGTGATTTTCTCTCTTTGTTTAACTTTTCCTCCTGGCACTCCTTGCACCCCTTATGACCGATACCCTTCCTGACGATTCTCCCTTCAGAGACGATTTTCTGCCTCTGTAGCTACCTAT
Source organism: Protonemura montana (assembly GCA_947568835.1). Lineage (NCBI taxonomy): Eukaryota > Metazoa > Arthropoda > Insecta > Plecoptera > Nemouridae > Protonemura > Protonemura montana. Next base: position 6,309,467 of record OX387608.1, read on the forward strand.
GTGGCGCTAAAAATGAATGTGCATGAACTTAATAACATACCTTCATTAATTCGGATGTTTTACTAAATTAATGGTCTGAAAATAATTAAAAAATACCTGAAGGTACAAGGAAGTTGGGTGGATATGACAGTTAGCTGGTTATTGGTTATACCTAGGTCCCATGGGTCGAAAAATCTCTCAGTATAATTTCTTATGGGACTACGATCTTTTAAGCCAAAATATCCTGTTATCAGAAATGTTTCGCTCAAACTCGTAGTTAATATACATTTTTTATTTGCCTTTAAAATTACTAGCATAGGGGTCTTAGTCTACAAAAAAAGTTTGGATTAGCTCCTTAAAAAAATGAAACAGAAATGTGGTAGAATATGTTAGAGAAAAATGGAATAAAATAGTGAATAAAGAAGAAATGGTGGGATAGAAAATAAAAAAAAAAAAACATCATCATGGTCAACCACAACAACAGTAGGTACTTTTAGCATGTAATTTGTCCAGTGAGCATTGCCGGACTCTATGCTTGATGTGTGTTGCGATATACTAATTATTGTAGCCAGCTTCTAGAAGGTGGGTAATGCAGAACTAATTACCTGTTATATATCCGGTTATCATCAGATCAAAGTCATGCACAACTGAGTGGAAATAATCTTTTTTCAATTACCAGAGCAACTAGTTTGGTTATGGTTCTCTGCTTGATTTTTACGACTCCACTGATATCATGCGCTAGACATTACATTACACTCATCTCATCTCTCATAAATCACCTTTAAGTTAGCTTTTATATTGTAAGCTTACAAAAAATATAAATGTATAGTTAACTTACATCTTTGATTAGTCAACATATTGCTAGTACCATTTGCTGATTGGCAAATCAAGGAATATATCTATTCTGGTGTTTTGCAATTAGAGTAGGGATGTTTTTGCTGCAAAGTAGATCAGTGCTCTTTACTTATGAATTGGAGATAAAATTCTGTTTTTCCTTAATTGGTAGTAAGTGATTGTTATCTTCGAAAGATCTGTGGGAAGGGAAAGTTGAGTTATTTCGAGATCCATGGTGACTAAACACAAAATGCATCTTATAAATCTATAGCTGCAATTGAATTGACTATATCTTCTTGGATGCAGAAAAATGTTATCTGGTGAAAGTACAAAATTGAACATTTTCTTGATCGATATGAACCAGAATCAAAAATGCCAAGCTGAGTAAACCAAATGTTTATATCAGGCCATGTACCCAAGATTTCACAGTTCAAAGATCAATATTTATCACTTGGAGTTTTAGACTTAATTGATTGATTGTGTCAACAGCCAGTGACCTCTAGTGTATGTAAATCATCTTGTCCCACTCTAAAAATATTGCCACTTAACTGACACATTTGTATACTGGTCATTATGTCATTGCTCCTTTTCAATTAGATTTTTATGTGTCATGTCAGATAGTAGGAGGATGTCTACTCTATTGTTGTGTCGCAGTGAGAAGTGGCTTTGTAAAAGTGAAAGCTATTCATACTTCCTCAATGAATCAGACCTTCTATGGAGAGTCTGACTGTAGACTCCGAGCTCTGGCTGATAAGTCTAATTTATTTACTGTGCATTACCAAGGCCTTGGCGTTTATGTTGTACTGAAAGTGACTGTACCACGTTTTGAGTCTTGTTGTTCACATGATTTGTGGCATGAGGCATTCTCAGAGTGAGTGGTGTTGTGGTGGAGAGAGGACCAGTCTTGGGACTGGTGCTATTCTCTCGGGGCCTTGTTCAATTTTTGGACTTTAACCAAGTTAATGGAGTTACAAATGTATTACTTTCATTTACACTCTGGTTCAAATTTAATTTTTGGTAGTAGTAACCCGTTATTTTTTTAATGGTGATGTCAGGAACTACTATAATACTCGAGACTATTTGTGTTGACTCTGTGACTACTGCAACGACAATCCGAGACTGAAAGTCGCCTCGATGACTCGCCATGTCGACATGGGCGCCAAAAAGTTCCGTAACGGCATTCGAAACTCGCCGCCGTCTCTCCAGACGCTGGCCACTCGTGCCACGATCCGCGCACTCGAATCTGCGTGCAAGGAACCGAAGAACCTGGTCAGCACTGCTGCGCTTCGTAAGGAGTGCCGCAACACTATCCCACGCTCGCTACGCCAGGCCCTTCTCGAAGAGCTCCTCAAGAGTGGCCGCATCTACAACACCCTCCAACTCTACGTCTTCGACACACTTCTCGAGTCCGACATCCGGCGTTTGTCTGTTCGCCACGTGCGCCGCTGGTATCGTAACCACTTCCTCGACTTGCTTGCGTCGGGCCGTGCGTTGGGACTCGAGGTCCTGCTCTTCGAGGACATCACGTGGCTTTCGGGGACTCACGCAAGTTCTGTTCCGTTCTCGTTAGCGCTGGCTTCGCTCACAAACTTGCGTCAGGTCTCGTTTCGGTTCGTATGCGACGATTTGATCTTGGACACATTGGGACGGTCGTGCCCGTTGTTGGAAGAGGTGGATGCCAGCGGTTCGATGGGCGTCACGGACTTTGGGGTTCAGCGGCTTTGCATCAAAGGCTACACGAACCTAACGGAAGAGGCACAACGCCGGGCGAGGAAAAAAGGAGTTTGGTGTGCCGTCAAACGATTTGTTAGGTGCGTCTTCTTCGACTGTTTCTTGGAGACGGCCCTCGACGAGCAAACTTCTTTGCCGAGCTGGTGGCGGTCGAGCGTGATTCGAAGGGCGCGTAAGAACCCGTGCTGTGATACTCTGAGAATTGTGAATCTAACGTCGACCAGAGTGACAAGTCTTGGGATAGACGTTGTGCATTCCAGTGTGCCTTCAGCGAAAGTCACATCAACCACATTGCTCAGTAAAAAGTAAAATATGTTGTACCTTATTTGTACTTCTAGTTATTTGTAACTTCTAGTGTTATTTATGTTTTGATGTAGTGATATTAACTTCATAAAATAAGCACAAAAATTCTGTTAGACTACATGCAGCTTGTGTTCATGAGATAATGACTGTGTTATGTTGTTTTAAATTTGACCTAGTGTGATGGCATTGAAAGTTATTGCTAATTCTGCTCTTGGAAGTGGCTAATTTTACTGTCATGGACTCATGTACAAGGATAATGGGCATGAGGAAGAAACCTGTTTGAGTGGACTTGACATTGACAAATCAGAATTTGTATGCAAAGTGATTCTTGCAGGAAAGAAAGACATGAGATGAACACAAAAGGAAATCCCAAAGGATAACTGAACATTAATCTAGTCTTGTTTGTTTAATTAATTGATTATACCAATCTTTTATGGATTGTTGATTTTATCTTGTTATCTTTCACTAGAGATGTGATATTATTTGATATTTATCTGATGATGTTATTGTTTACTGAGTGAAGACCTAAAGAAGTGTGTTAAGCAAACATGCACTCTCCTTCTATGGCAGCATGACCAAATTGATTGATGTGGAACTAAAGGTGGCTAATGGTGTTTCCAAGTGAAGTAAATGATTTTCAACAAAAGAACATCAGGATCTCTTATCTTTCCTCTGTTATTTCTCCCCCTGGCATAATTCCAAGAGATTTGCAGCGCTGGAGGAAAATAGCATTTACAATTGTAGAACTTTGAACCCAACCCAACTAAGTGAATCATACTTAATGAGATAGAGGATGTTAGTGTTGACTATTGACTGTGATTTTTTGCACTGTTTATAGTTTGAGACGACTTCCTCATTGGCAACAGAATGTACTTGTATATTTCCAACAAAAGCCTCTTCTTCTTTCTGTCAGCTCCTCCTTTTTCCAGAGTTTAATGCACCTTTTTTAGGACACAGTCCATTTATATATCTTGAGTAAAAATAAACAAATCTGCAGTATGTAATCTCTTATTTGACGTAAAGAATTTTTGTTTCTTTATATGAATTAAAATATTAAATAAAAAATAGTTAATTTTTACACTCTTTTGAGCATTTAACCTCGACACGTACATTGTTACGAAGCATTGGCAAAACTCACTGTGAAAGTAGATTATTGTCTTCTGTGACTATTGCTGTCTACTTCAGGGAGGTTCACTTTAGCTTGTTTGATAATCAATATCAAACGGAATAACAATTTGCGGCAACTAATAACCAACAGTCAATTAGTTTATGACTACAGAAAAAAAAAATGGGTTGCAGATTTTATGGATTTTTTTTTGGATGTGGATAAGCAGATTTACACAAGCAACGTGAAATGTTTTTATTCTCTGAACTAGAATTTACAAACGTTCCTCTAATTAAAGCACATAACAGATAAATTGACTAAAGCTCCTACACATTTATTTTATTTTTTCAAAAACTTTTAAAAAAGTTGCAGAAGAATCTAAAATTGCAATAATCTCGGAAAGGTCTGCATGAAAGATCCGAGAACGATACATCTTTTTGAGAGAATTTCCGTGAAGCCAAATGTATCAACTCTGACGTCTCAACCCCATATTTTCTTCGATTACAGGCCCCGGTTTTCAATGACGTGACCCGAGCAATCCTCGAAGACATCTTCCTTATCCGACGTCTTCAGACGATGCAAGAGTTCTTTGCGTTGTGCTGCCAAATGGCGCTGAACACGACGATAGTCCACGACGACGACCGACTCATGAAACCGATTCGTCGGTACACAGCCGACTTTGTCAGCCGCCGGCTGCTTGGAATTACCTCGCAAACGCTGGCCATCGCACTTTGTCTTCTGCTACAGCGGATCGGGCTCAACGTTTCAGGTGAGTTACCGCCGCTCTGCGCTGTTTACTTTGGGCCCCAAATAATCAGATTTTTTTATTTTAGCTAATTAAAATACAGCCTTTTGCTCCAGTTTTACATAATTCTTTTATCTTATAATTAAGCTTCTAACTAGGATGAAATCTTATTTAAATTGCAAACGGTTGCAATGCGCGGGGTATTTTATTATTAACGACACTATAACTGTCTCAAAATTGATCTTCAAGTCCGCGTTTGGGCATCAATTTTTGAGACGGTTATAGTGTTGTTAATAATAAAAAAAGCTTCTAACTCAAATAAATATCTGAATTTTTCTCTGTGGTTGGAAATTGCTATGGCAATTGTTTCAACTCACACTTCTACTAGAAGTAGAGAAAAATGTAAAATTGGGTCTGAGGCAAGCTGGCAGATTTGCTGATTCAGCATGCCTAAAACTCTGCTCGTAGGGTCATTTTAGGTATGATTGAACCTTTATGTTTGCGGATGTTGGTCGAAATTGAGGATCCAGGCCATTGTGTAGAAGAAAACATCGACAGCCCTTTATTCAAAATAGTGTTTTAATTTCGACAAACACTATTTAAACTGAGTTTTGAATGCTAAGTGAAGAACAACTAAATTTCCCAACGTTTCGTAACTTGTACCTGTTACTTTATCAAGGGTGAAAGCAGTCCTGACAATTTGCAGATAACAAAAGAACCACAAAAAATTGAAACAATTGCCTAGCTCAAGCATCCTAAATGCATCTAAATAAAATAATCAGGGTCAATAATGGAAAAACTCACATAATTTGTAAATCAAAAACCTACCTAACTTTTCTTTTCGTTTATATAAAAAAAAAAAAAAAAAACGTTTTCACTCCTTGACTTGCAAGTTCCAATTGGAATTTTTGAAGGGCTAATTTTAGATTTTAGTAAACCAGTAGAATATTATAAGACCAGGGTTGTGGCAGTTTCAATTTTATTCTTGGCGCTGTTTTTCAAACTGAACTGCACAGTATGATCTGGAACCGTGTACAAAACTTCCTTCTTTAGCAACTGATGTGAAAGAACACAAAAACTCTAAATTCACAATATTTTCTTGCGAAAATGTTTGCTATTTATGACTATTTGACAATACCTTTCGAACTGTGTGGACTAACTACCCTGAGATAACAGCAGAGCCTCCATTCTTCACCAATATACCATTAATAATTCATCAAGACTTCTGAACATATTTACTGCTTTACATATTTACATGCATCACCAGAGCTTTTCAAACCGTAAAACTACAACCACCAAACTTAGCAAACCACATTCAACGTGTACCCTCGCTCCCGCAGTCGAAGTGGAACAGCGAGACGTCGGTGCCGAGAGCAAGGTGTCGCTGGAGGAACTCTGCCGCAAGGCGGTGGACGTGTGCCTGAAGTCCGGAGCGTTTGGCAACGCGGTCCTGGCGCAGGCGTCGGGGCTGACCAGCGGCCTGGAGGCCACGTGGCGGCGCAAGGAGGGGGCACGTCGCGTGCAGCAGGAGATGGAGGCTCGCCGGTCCACGCTCAAACGACTGCACTACCAGCTCACCGCGTACCACTGGCTTCACGAGGACAGTCTGGCTGCGCAGGGCAGTCCTGGCATGGTGCTAGTCAGTGAGTTGATCGCGGTTTCAAACCTGTCCTTATGTTTGGTTCCCTGTCATTTGCAAGACGAGTTAGGGTCTGATGATTTGATAAATTTGTTAATATCGATTGATTAATTTGATTGATTTAACAACGCAAACAACAGACCTTGCGGCGGCGGTGAATGAGTGGATGATGATGAGAATGATGATTAGCGTAACCTAGTGAAGAAGGGAGGAAAGAAAACCCTGTGCCGGCACGTAGCCTACTCTGTCGAAGAGCACGAAGAGGACCACGGTGTTAACGTCCCTTCTATAGGACGATACTACATTAACAACAAGATTCCTCCACTAATCTATGCTGTCAAGAGGTTGATAAGCAAGATGAATGAAGTTGCTGTATTAACTTTCATCCCTCCAACGTCTCTTCCAAACTGAACAGGTCATGTGCATGCCAATACCTGACCCAGCACAATTCTGCGTAACTACTGTGATCAAGCACCGTGCCTCTATTGTACCATCTTCCTAATAATAATAATAATAATAATAATAATTTTTATTGCTCCAAATTGAATTACACTGTAATATTGGGTGAGTCATTAAAATATACAATTACAATTACAATTAAAATACAGTATACAATTATTCATTAACTGATGTTAACTTATAGTTTAAAAATTCCTTTAAACTGTAAAAACAATTACTTATAAGGAAATTGAACAGTTTGTCCTTAAAGTTTTGGTCGTTCAATGTCGACTTCAGGACAGCGGGTAGTTTATTGAAGAGGCAAACCCCCACATAGAGCGGGCCTTAAGCGGCATTATGCTGTGCTCGACTAGACTTCACATGGAGCTCTACGATTCTAACTGAAAGCGCTATCTTTTCAGACCGCCCTGCGTTCATGCTGGAGATGCGTCAGACATGCTCCGCGCTGCTCTCGCTCCAGCCTCGCATCACGGAGGCGCTGAAGCAGCAGTCAGCGCTGGTCGTCAGCGTCGAACAGCGGCTCAAGTGGGCCGCCGGCGCCAACCCGGCGCTGATGGAGGTGCTGGCCGCGTTCGAGTCGGCGCTAGCGGCACGGAATGTTCGCCTCGCTGCCGAGCAGCGCGTGGCTGTTGAAGTCGGGCATGTGTGCACCGTTCTGCTTCACCATGAAGCGCTGAGGACGCGCACTTCGGAGGGAGTGGGGAATGACAACGCGTTTATGCAGGTCGGTCTGGGTTAGGCTGTGTTTTGTTAAAAAGTAAAGAATGTAAAGATTCCAGATTTCTTGAAAATCCATATCAGACTTTGTAGATCCTTCAAATTTGTATTTTGCCTTGATTAATTGACTAGGGCTGTTTTACTTCTTAAAATTATTCAAAAAAAGGTCGAGAAAACATTGACTTACAATGGCAACCCATTGACAGCAAAATTTCTTGGACTGTATGTCCATTCCGTAGCTGTGCTCTCTGACCACATGTTTTGCTTTGTCCCTTGCAGCTGATTGGTCAGTGCGAGACCAGCTGCGTGCTGGCGGCAGGCTACGACCAGAGCGTGACAGCGGTCGAGGAGAGCTTGGTGCAGCTGCTACCGCCAGAGGGAAATGTCGACAACATCTGGATACAAAACGTAGAACGCCTCATAGCAGGTAAAAAAATCCCACCCTTGATATGCCTGGAGTTTCTGTGTGCTATGAGAAAAAGTGAGGTCATTATTAACTTGGTTTTCTACTCATTTTTTGTTGCCCTTTTTTGTTTTAAGCTTGCATTTCTAGCTCAGTTTTAGTAGTATTCTTTCAAAATACAAGCATAATTAGACCAAGACAGTTGCAAATCAAAGTCTTCTGTGAAAATATAGGTTATATCTTCTGTAATATCGGCAAATTATTCCTGCAAATTTATTGAAAACATCTGCTCATTAGTAATTGATATTCGAGTATCTCTTCCCAGCCAAAGTTACTCTCATTGTTCAGCAAATTAGCCAAAATGTAATGTCCGGATCTAAAATTGGAATCTGGGATCTCATAACTCGAAACCTACCCAAGTTATCGGGGTACCTGGAGGCATGCATAATCGCTAACATTCGTATACTATTTTTTTATTTTTTATTTTCATTCATTCGTATCTCATTCTTGTGGCTTAAAGCTGTAAATGTTGCTATGAAGGTATTTCCTGACCGATATTGCGATTCTAAAATTTTTATTGATGTCCACAACTACTTCTCGATCGATATCTGCTATTATTGCCAATGGTTACGCTAGAAAAATTGCAAATGTATCGATCAACAATTCGATCAAGCAAAATCTCAGAATCGCCCCACGGGTACTTCTCGATCGATATTGTGAAATTGTTGCTAATGTGCTGTGTTGTCTGCCCCCAGGCACGGTGAAGTCGTTGCAGCAGCAAATGTCTGCGCTGCAGGGCATGCTGGCGCAGGCCCACGATGCTGCACACAACTCTGTGTCCAACGTCCACTCTCTGTTCAACACGCATCACAAGCTAATGGCAGACGTGCGCAACCTAGTCAAGCCCATGCTCAAGGTAAGCTGCGTTGGCGTCGCGCAAGAACGTTTTGATACCAATGTCATTCATCGCTTACACTGAAATTTTGCCAAGAGATTTTGAGATTTTTCTCAAGAAATTTGAGATCAGTAAGAGAGCTTAAATTGTAGATTCAACGTTTGGTAGCCATGGAGATGCTGAAATCGACCGACAGAGCTTCTTAATTCTGCTATGTTATGTTACCACGGGTATATCATGGCCTAGCATAGGAGGTTCAATGGTAGATTTAACCTTTGGTAGCCATTGTGATGCTGCGATTGTTTTATAGAGCTTCTCAATTCTTATTTTGTTTTTTCTACCGATAAGAATTGGAATCTCAACTGTCGAATGTAATAGATTGTCTGGCAAACATTTGATGGTTTCCAGCTTTCTTCAGTTTCAACAAAATTCAAAATCTTTTTCCTCATTGTAACAAATAATTAAAAACGTATTAATTCTAAATGGTAGAGCTTTCCTGCTGGAATCTAAACAAAGCCAGTAATGTGACAACTTCCTGCTATGCTCAGTCTTGAATTTGTGGAGCCTTCATTACCTGTAGGTATTGCCAGGTAGTCTCCATTTTTCAGCTGCTAGTAACTATTGGTACAACTTCACGTGAGTAAACCACCTCCTTACCCCTCCTGCTAATCCACAGTATGAAGAGACGGAGCGTCCGGGCCTTCCAGAATTCTGGGCCAAGTACCGTGCATATGCCGACGACTTCTCGGCGCTGCTGCGCGACCTGGCAGCCGACCGCCGTGATGCGGATGCCGCTACCGCCCACCAGCACCTTGCGCAGCTGGGACAGTTTCGTGTGGCCACCGCATGGGTCTACCAGGTATGTCTGCGGAAACCTTTGAATTTTGTCTCCAATACTAACTTACTGTCTCAATTCAGCATTGCCTCCAAAACAGTTGTAATCCGCAAAGAATTGTGTTCTATGAGCGTTTCTTTTCTGCAGGAACTTCTCTCGCTGGGAAAACCGGCAGCGCCAGCGCTGGCGGATGAATCGCGGCGGCGGCCACCGCTGTTGCGTCAGGAGAGTGTGTGTCTCTCTCCGCGCAAGGGAGTGCCGGACGTCAAGAAAACCACCCGCGATCCGCACACGGGCAAAGGTAAGCCAGTCGGTGTGAAGCATTCCATAAATTAATTATCAACGATGCTTTCAAGTTTCTTGCATAGCTTTGCACGGTGGAGTGGTCACCCATTATTTGGTATTTTCCAAACATCCATCGCTGAATTCTAAGCTATTCATCCGGTAAAGTGAAGCGAGCCTTTTCAGTATTGTAAAGTCTTTCCTCAATTATTGAGCAGAGTTTTTGTCATTTTGCTAATTCTCTTGTCACTAAGAAAAGAACTGATTTGCACAGAGCTATTTCACCTTTTGCCGCTACAACAACATAATAAAAATGGCAATGCTCAATGTGAATGTCTTTATTACTATATTAAAACATATATTCAAAACTGATTCCTTTGTCCGCGTTAATAATAAATTAAATTCATTACAACGATCACGTATGTTTGCAGCAATGCAGGAGCGCAACGCGTATGCTGTGAGCGTCTGGCGACGCGTTCGCACAAAGTTCGAGGGCAGGGACCCGGATCTCGGGCGCAAGGTGTCCAATCAGGAGCAGGTAAAAACCGTCGGGAATCATTTCTGTCTCACGTCACCTGAGTTGGTACAAGACTCCTTGTTCTTCGTTGCATCCCTGGAGCTACTTGAGCCAAGTGATCCTGACCACCTGCATGACAATCTTTTATTTCTTCAATTACTTTTTGGAGAAACGTAGGCAGAAACATGGTTCCATTCGTTTCCATTTGTAATTTACACTATTTATAAATCACAAAATTACATTTTGGTTAGCTAATGTGTTCCATAGCCTCACTGTTTGAAAAAATTCCAGGTATGAAGATCAGAGTCTTAAATCTAGTGCTAAAATCACTAGTTTTTCTTGGCTTAGCATTGATATTGTCGCTCAACAGATTGTTTTACAATTGTCTGCCTTCTGTTGCGAGTGAAAATATCAAAAATTTAGAAATAGTTTAAATTACATACAGAAATCACAAGTATTTGTTTTAAGTATCTTCCAATATATAAAATAGAATGAATATGCCAGAAATCCTGTCTATAGTTTGGTCTATCGACATCAGAGCTCCTTTTCTTGTGCCTCCAGGTTGACTACGTGATCCACGAGGCTACCAATCTAGACAACCTCTCGCTGCTGTACGAAGGCTGGACTCCATGGGTGTGAACGTCCAGCTGCCGCTAACCCTGTTAGCGCTGATCAATTCAAGACTCACCCACGGGTGTACTGGCGGGCGGACGCCATGCCAAGGCGGAGTGCGTGATGCCGCGCGATGCGGCGGGCAGCCACGCGATGGAGGCGGGCGCGTGGGGCCGCGCGCGGCCGTGGAACGACAACACGCGGGCCGTGCGACGGTTTCCGCGCGGGAAACACCGCGCTCCTGTGGCCGACATTGTCGGAGGGCACGCGGACGAGGGGAGAGACGGCGTTCGGTTCTCGTCGATCGGATATCGAAACCTTGTTCGCGGCTGGTGATCACATCCAGACGAAGGAAATTTACGTGCTTTGAATACTTGTTTTTTTTTTTTTGCGGTCTTTCAATCCGGAAGATGGAAATGTTAGGTAACAAAAAAATTGTTCTTGTGATGCAAAATTTTTTCTTATTCTTTTTTCATTACTTTTTTCTGATGGTTTTTCTCTAGTACATATCTTGGATGTGGTTGTTCCAGCTGTGTCATGCAATTATCGCTCTTTCTATCTGTTTCTCTTGATGTCGAGAGATGCAATTTTTACAAAGTTGCATTTGGAGAACGAGGCACAGTTGCCGACCTCCGAGTGAAATTGTCATGAATCCAATCTGAGAGAGAAAGGGAAATGGTTCATCTAACATTTTATTTACTTTCTTAGATGCCTTAATGTTTTCTTGCAGTTTTGTAAGTTGTCGAGTGCATATTATCAGCGCGCTATCTTGCTGTCTAAGTGTAGTCCTTCTAAAGTGCTGCAGACAAACTTTCCCAAAGGTTTATCACCATTCAAATGTCTCAGTAAAAATGGCTTATGGGCTTTAATGCCGTCGGTAACTTGTACTACTTTCCTAGTAGTTTTGTCGGTATGTACTGTATTGCTTATGCTTTCCTGTTAAAATAAACTTTATTTCATTCTATTTTTGAGTAACTCAGTCTGTTGGTTAACGTTAAGAAAATTGAAAGAAAATTGCTACCATGCCTGCCATTTCTATCAAAATTAGCTGTTTTAACGACCGATTCCGCGATGAAGTCAATTGCCAGTCTGAAAACTGATAAAACTTCGGGGGCCTATGGCAGCGTGGGGCTATGTTAGTAGGAACCAAGAATTTTAGTAGGCAATACATAGGAAATGAAGTGGAAGTGCCTTGCCGACTCCAGCATGTATTTTGTCAATTGATGAAAAGGTTTCGCCGACAGAGGACATGCTACGATGACACCTAAAAACCATCCAGGGTGCTTGGTGGAGCCCCGAACCCTGAGAAGTTAGTTTATTATATTATTTCTTGCCACATTATTTCCACATTATTTTTTAATTCTCATTTATTTTCACATTGGATTCTATATTAAAACCTGACAGTACGAAAAATCTAAAAGAAAACAATATTTTGACAGTATTTTCTGGATATTTAAAATGTGGAGGCATAAGAGGAACTGGCTCCAACTGGTTTCTCCCTACACTAGTGGTATAAGAATGGTATAAGAGGCAAGTACTCTAATTTCAAAGCATTTCGGTAAGAAGCCGGAATATCGAGCGCAACACAATGTTGTTCGACACTCGAATGACTTCCTTGAGGACTCGAGGACTAACCTAGGGACGTTGGACTGAAGCTTTCTGTCACTCACCTCAGAAGAGAGTCTAGTCGGCACATGGACGTCCGGTTGTGTGTCCAGAAGAGGTCTCTGTGTCGACGAACTACTGGGAGGGTGTAGTCGATGAACATGTTGAACGACTCGGCCAGGCATTCCTCCTGAAACGAACCGAAGCGATGGAGTTGGTTGGTCGTCACCAAAGCCTTTTGGTCACCGAACGGTTTGACGTGTTGGAAACACTGGTCCTCGCGAGTGGTGGGCGCTCCTGGCGTGAAGCGCCAGGAGCGCCAGAGTGAAGTTCAAATTTTGTCCACCAGGTGGCGCTCGCGTCAGTTTTTCCCTTAACACTAAGTCTTGTTCCGCTATACTTGTAGCTAGACTTAGGAGCCGCACACGGGGTATAGGAGGGGTTGGGGGTCGTGGGAACGGCCCGCAAAATTGGCGGGCGCGACTGGCGCGAAGCGCCAGGAGCGCCCGGCAATTTTGCCAGTGTCTAAATCGGACGCCCAAAAAATGTGCAAAAATCGACTCCGCAAACAGGTCATGAATTCTCGATTGACATAGAAGGATTTATAATGGAAGTATCCAACTCCGTGAGAACTTTTTAAAAGAAGTTGGATGGGATTTGATCTCGGGACCCCTAGTATGTGAAGTGCGTTCGCTAACCACACGACCAACCGAGGATATACACATCACATGTTTATTAAATATATATAAATAATACACCTGGTGACAGTAGCAACCGAGGATATATCATATATGTCAAATAAACATGTAACTTGTGCATACTCGTTTGGTCGTGTGGTTAGCGAACGCACTTCACGTGCCAGGGGTCGCGAGATCGAATCCCATCCAACCTTTTTAAGAAAGTTCTTACGGAGTGGGATATTTCCAATTAAAATCCTTCTATGTCAATCGAGAATTCATGACCTGTTTGCGGAGTCGATTTTTGCTCATTTTTTGGGCGTCTCATTAAGACACCGGCAAAATTGCCGGGCGCTCCTGTCGCTTCGCGCCAGTCGCGCCCGCCAATTTTGCGGGCCGTTCCCACGACCCCAAACCCCACCTATACCCCGTGTGCAGCTCCTACGTCTAGCAACAAGTATAGAGGAATAGGACTTAGTGTTAAGGGAAAAAATGATGTGAGCGCCACCTGGTGGCAAAAATTGGAACTACACTCTTGACGATTCAAATTTTTGTTTGATAGTTAAGTACCTAGCAGAGTCGAACTCCTGGCACTTCGCGCGGACATCGCCGCTGAACATTTTTGCCCTGTGGTCAGGCAGTTGCCTGTTGCCGGCAGTTGCCGGGCGCTCCTGTCGCTTCGCTCCAGTCGCGCCCGCCAATTTTGCGGGCCGATTCCCACGACCCCAAACCCCACCTATACCCCGTGTGCAGCTCCTACCTCTAGCATCAAGTATATAGGAACGGTAGGTACTTAGTGTTAACGTCAATCAGCGCCTCCTGTTGGCAGAATCTGGTACTTCCCTCTGGACTTGTAATGATTGTTCATATTTGGTCAAGTGTCATCAAGTTCGATGGTAATAAACCAAAAAGCAGCTGCGCCGGGAATCGAACGCATCACCCGCGTGACACGAAGCACAGCGCGTACCACAGAGCTACGCTCCACAGCTCCAGCTCACAAAGCGGGAAATAGTCCAAGTAAAGTGCTAACGATTTAATTCTCGACCGACGTAACCAATATATTTCCCACTATTACCAACATGCTTCTCTTCTTCATGGTTTGGCAATATATAGAACACTCACCACGTGATCATCTGGTGACGTGGTCGAGCGGTTAAGGTATCTGATGAAATAAAGAAAATTGAAATAAATAATAAAATTAATAAAATTAATGGAATTGAATTGAATTGATTGCAGTACAGTAAGGCCCGCGTTCGTTACCCGCCGACTATCTTTTATTTTTCTTAGAAATAATTTGTATGGCTAAATATCTAAAGCCATCAATCGAGAAGGAAATTCCAGTAACAGCGCCGAGATAGAAGGACTTGCCCCTGCATAGTTGCATAGTGGCATAGTTGCAGAGGCAAGATCTAGCGCGAAAATTCTGTTTGCGGAATCGGAATCACGAGGGAGAATTTTGGGGAAGTCGGTACCTGCAAAGTTCAACTCTTGTAGGATCTCAGTTTCATAGAATTACGCTGCGATTTTTTTCGCTGGAAAGGTTAGATGGTCATTCACCTTTCCTCTCTAGAATGCAATACAAATTTAGCGTTTTCCGTTTAAATGGCACTATTTTGATCAATTAAATGAGAGAATATGTTAAACTTGCCCTTTGAATGATAAAATAACAAAGCCTTTATAGCGTGTTTATTTTTTACTGTTTGAAGATTTCCGGAGGCCCCCTCCGGAGGCCCATGGCCGCAAGTGTTATCGTGTGGCACCTGCCGTTACGTGTTGCCGGCTCGTTTGCTCAGCAGACAGTTTAACAGTAAGGCTCTGGCTATGTAGAGCTATACTATCATATGAATCTACTTTATGAATGTATCCTATGACTCTTGAATATAAGAGCCGATTTTTCAGTGTTCCGTTACAAACCTAACAGTCAATTAAATTGTTTGTGTTTTTTTTTGCTTGGCAACGGCCAATAAGAAATTGTTTTTTGTTTCTTAACTCTAAGAGGCATGTTGGTAACACAGGACCATTACCACCATTTCTGGATTTTTTTCTGCCTATTTAAAGGGTGGTTAAACTTTCGCATACCTCAAATCGCTTGCGCTTAGATTTGTGGATTGGCGGTAAAAGAAGCTACATATTATTACACCACAATAATCAGCTCGCTCGCTCACTGCCTTTGAGGGCATACCGATGCATGTGCGCTTTAATTTTTGAATACAAATGCATTTTTAGCTAAGCTGATATATCTACTACCATTTCTGAGCTTTCAAACAGTATATTCATAATTATTACGGGTTCTAGTCATAAAAAAGGGTGGTAATTTGCCCTTATACCACCATGCACTATGAGTACTGCATGGTCTAGTACGAGGGTTGAAAGTTATTTTAAAAAGTAAAGCATTAAGAGAATTATTTTGATCTTTGTGACTGAGATGTATCACCCAATGGGACTGTCAGTGACCAGGTGCTAAAGCCACACTTGATAAAACCAAATGAACAGAAATTCATTTTGACGACGGTTCATTTTTGGATGGCAGTGAATTTAAATGTGACTT
Source organism: Protonemura montana (assembly GCA_947568835.1). NCBI lineage: Eukaryota > Metazoa > Arthropoda > Insecta > Plecoptera > Nemouridae > Protonemura > Protonemura montana. The sequence continues at coordinate 6,325,353 of OX387608.1, forward strand.
TTGATGATAAAACAATGTAATTTTGATATAAATACAAAAGAAATGGGTGGCAGACCTCAGTGAAATAAGAACTTCGGGGTAAACAAGTGTAATTGAGCACTTTAACTGCGCAATGATAACGACGTAGCGTCCAGAAGACGACCCGTCGTTATTTTATTTTGTATGTTATGTTGTTATGTTATGTATGTTTTGTTGTTATGTGTATGTTATTTTATGTCTTAAGAGTTTTATATTATGTTTATATTGATTTTAAATTATTGTAACTAGTATTTTGAAGTCATTAATACTTTTTGAAGCATATCTTATCTTTTCGCACTGAATAAGGTAAACACGCTTGCTACATGGTAGTATTGTATTACCACCCCATAGGGATGGGAGAGTTGGTGATAAAAATTGCCTACACGTAGTATAGTGTTTGCCATTCAATAAGCATTAAACCCATCAACTAAAAAATGCAAAAATAAACAAGAGTTAAAATTTTGGACACGGTTTGTTTGTCAACCTTTGACAAAACTGTGGATTTAATTTCTTTCCTTTATGACATTTACTTGGGAGTGCATATACAACTTTGGGCAACATTTCTTCTAGCGGGCAGTTGTAATATGTCCGACTTAATTATATGAGACTCATCCCCATGGTTAATCAGATACTTCTGTTTTCATCTTAACCTGCTTATTTAACTGGCATTTAGCATTGTGAAAACGGTGAGAATAGAAATGGAGAAGTTCGGCTGAAATTTAGGTATTTTTCAGGAAGGCATTCAGGAAGGTGCAACTCAAACAGCAGGATTCCTCCACAAATCCATGCAGTCGAGTGTTTGATAAGCAAGGATAACGAAGTTGCTGTACTAACTTTCATTCCTCCAACCTCTCTCCCGAACATAACTGATCATGTGTATGATGGTCACCCATCCAATACCTGACCCAGCGTAGTGTTGCTTAACGTCGGTGATCTCACGAAAACCGATGTTTCCAGCACGCCAAACCGTTCGGTGTGACGATTCGAGGAGGGCTCGTAATCAATTGGACTCGCTGTGTGACTTGATTTGGTCAAGAACACTCACATCTAACAAATGCTAACATAGTTAAAATGAATCTAATTAAACATCCGCAATAAAAGTACGAGAATTTGCAGTTCTTTAGCATCTGCATGCCTGAAAAACATTTGGTCTGTGATAGCAGCCATGGACGCCATTGCTGTTATCACCTCGATCCACTTCGAAAACCGGTCAGCCAATGAGAGCCGCGCTTCAGTCGATCGAATGTTCGAGGCGGGGTCGATCGAGCACGTGTTGTGACGTCACTTGCACAGCGATGCAGTTGGTTTCAGGCGATACTCTTCTGTCGGCTACTCGCCTGGTACGAAGAGACAAATTTTCGCCTCGTTTTAGACGATTATTTCAGTTGAAACTTGTCATGGTTGGATTAACCGTACGTATAGGCAGTCCCGTGGCACTCACGCGTACCACGAGTTGCTTTAAAGTTTTCACAGGCAAACTAAATTTCCTGACGTCATTCGTTCCCAGCTACCTGACACAATTTTATGAAATATAGCTTTGAATTTTAGGCATAGGCAACGCCTCAAAATAGGACCGATCGGGTGATAAAAATATGTGATATTCTGACTTTTGTTGCAAAACTTGTTGCAAACCTTTACAAGATACGATATTTTCTGCGTTGTAGTGTGATCTTACAGATCTTTCAGATTGAAATATTGATTAGTGACGTTTAACGACGCACTGTTTTGACAACGGACAATGTGGCACTGGTCTAATAGAGCCGGTAAATGAGTGAGTGATGATGAGAATGATGATTTTCCTTCCTAATTAAGAAGAGAAGAGGGGAAACCCGGTGCACGTGGCCTACTCCTGTCGACGAGCACCAATGGGACCACTGGCTCAACGTCCCCTCCGCAATTGAACAATTGAACAATTGACAGCAATTGAAAAAATTGAAGGACGGTACAACTCGAACCACAGGATTCCTCCACAAATCCACGCTGTCGAGAGGTTGATAAGCAAGGCGAGTTAAGTTGCTGAACTAACTTTCAACCCTCTTACCTCTCTCCCGAACAGAACTGGTCATGTGTATGATGGTCACCCATATTTCAGAAGTCATATCCAAAAGCTGACAATCATGTGAAATGATTTAAAACATAGATTTAGATTGCAAGTGGGGTTGGATTGTTTCGCTAGCTACGCTCATCAAACACATACCATTTCAATGTTTTAATGTCGAAGTCGATATGGGAAAAATAACTTCAATAACCACAATTTAAAGGTCAAATTAAGTTGCAGGAGACATTTTGCATTACATGCATGCTCCCTTATGATATCAGCGATCAGAGGCGCCGGAGCAGCGATCATATTTCAGAGATCAGCCAGATCAGTGAACTCCAGTTTGCTCTCCAGAGCCTCTCTTGCAGTCCTGGAACATCAAACACGGAGAGAGATTTTTCTGCTGTTTTGACTGCCGAGTTAAATTTTAACCAGTGTACTTGTTTCGCGGCGACTAGCACTACAGCGAAATGAGTAATTCGGCTCTGGATGGGCGCGGAGTTTCGTGTCTGCAAGATAGCCGTCAAAAACAAGATGTGAGCTTACCGATTCTTTTGAAATAAGGAACCTGGACCAATACTTTGTTCGCTGCCAGCAAAAATTAAAAATTGATTTCGTTGCGTGGAGCGAAACAAGCACCCTGATACGGAATGTTCTGCATAGAGGCGACGGCGAATGTTATTTCCAGGGGGGTGCAAGCGCACCCCCTTGCACCCTCCTCTGGACGCCCATGAATTCAGGAGATCTGTATTTCCTCCATTGTGTTTGTATTTTATTTCTTTATTGTTTTCAGCTCCCTGGCTTGGTTACAATATGTTTATATTTGCGTACTATACCAATATATTACCAAAGGAACCAACAGAATTTGGTGGCTTTGGGACCCTAGGAGTGTTGAATCAGAAAATTTAATTAAAAGGAGATTTAACTGTCACGACTTGTGTTTTGTATTGGATTGGGTTATGCATCGAGAGGAGTTGTTATTATGTCAGATTAAAAAAGTGTGTGCAAATTGGAAAATCAAATAACGTGTTGACCTCTTGTTTTTTTTCAGGCTGCCATTTGACGATAAGTTTTGAGTTGCCAAATCAGATAGTTATTTTCATCCAGATTGGAATGTGCAAAAGCAAAACTCTGGTCAGGACCAAGATTTTTGGCAGCATTCAACAAAAAGTTGTCCACTGCTTGATGCAGCATTGTGGTCTGATTCTAGTTGGTAAACTTTAGATTGACGATCAGAAAATCAACATGCACAATTTACTTTACTTTTTAAATGAAAACAATATTTTTTTCAAAGAGGCTGTGATAGCTGTCAATTCCCAATTGACGTAACATTTTAATACAAAGTTTGGACAAATCATCAAAATTTTCAAGAGTTAACAGTTTAAAAACTTAAGTATGCAAGTATAAATTTAAAAATGTATGCATTTTACCTGATTCTAATTTCTTCCCTTGAATTGACAGTAGCCATAAAAGGTATGACCAGTATTAGATTATTTACAGCAAAGTATATTACATGATTTTTTGCCATCGAATGAATGTTCTCTGCATTGCTTTTGAGATAATTCTGATTTATAACCACATTGCCAAAAGATATGTACCCTCTTAGTCTTGTTCCTCTTTGTGCATTCTACTAGCCAAGTCTGCATCTACAATAGCAAACGGTTCATGGTATTGCTATCTCCGAGTGACATAGTCAGTAAAATTGTTACCACGGCATATTACTTTTATCATTTTTATGCTCAACAGACAATGTGGAGGTTGACATATCTGGAAGAATCTAAAAACAAATCAACTTTTGACAAATATTTGTCTGTAGGCTCCGCGCTATAAACATCTGCATTACTGTTTTCAGTGAATCATATAATAGGCGGATCACCAGCTTCAATAGAAGAATGTCCGTTCATCGTTTCTATCCTAAATTACGGCTCACACCACTGTGGTGGTACATTAATAAGCCCCCGTTGGGTAATTACTGCAGCTCATTGTCTGAGCTCAGGACCATTTCGCAGACCTGTTGAATATTATGGTATTGTAGCCGGACAAGACAAGTTATCTGATTCGGCAAGAAATGAAATCAATACTAATAAGGTGAGACAATAAACTAAAAATGACAATTGTGCTCAATCTGAGCTTTGCATTCATGCATTCTGTAACAACCCACAGGTCACGGAAGTGTTCATTCACCCAAAATACAATAGACTACGTCACGACATAGCACTAATGAAGCTAAAAAAACCATATACTTTTAACAAAAAGATAAGAGCTGCTTCTCTGTTTACGTCGTCGAGTGAATATCGACAGAAACACCCAGAGGTTGCCACAGTTTTAGGCTGGGGATCAAGAATTCCAAGACCCATCCCTATGAAATTGGAACAAAGGTCTGGTGAGTGAACGACAGCACTAGCGCTTGTGATAAAAGGTGTAAATAGGATCTTAAAAACAGAATGTAAATTTCTAAAATTAACATAAAAAGGGTATTTCTACTTGTCAGGCATTATGAAGGCCACAATTCAAAGTATTGGGACATCCCACATTTTTGACAGCTATGCGGATGTCATCATTCAAACAATTGAGAAAAGTGAGCGTGCCCATACTCCCGACTGCGAAGTGTATGGAGTTCCTCGCCAGCCAGCACGCGAAGTTTAACAGCTCAAGCGTATTGTGCTCGGGAGGGATAGAGAATGAAGACGCATGCCAGGGCGATTCAGGGGGACCTCTCATGTTCAAGGACTACCTTGTTGGGATCGTATCGTGGGGAGTTGGGTGCGGCGTCGATGGCTATCCCGGAGTGTACACGAGGGTTGATTACTTTTGGCCCTGGATCAACGATACGCTAGACGGCAGAAATATACCTAGCGTGGTGGCTCAAAAACTAGATAGTGACTTGGACAGTAATGGTGCCAGTCGTATACCATTATGGTCACTACAGATTCTGATTTTCCAGATCAGTTTAATTTTTTTTATTGATTTCTAATTAATAAAGAAAATGTTCACTTGTGTCAATATTTTCCAATTACCTCGTATGTTCATTAGTTGTGTACCTACTAATTTTTCTACTCGTGGGTCATTCCATGTCAATCCAACATTTTTTTTTGGAAAATTGACCGTCACCTCTTGGAAATCGGCTAAACTTGGTACGATGTTAATGACATCATTTCTTCTGTAGACTTATTTTCTTGTTTGCCTCTGAGTCAAATGGTTCGCCCGGTACGGGACCGAAACGGCGGGACGGCACCGAATTTTGGGGTACACGCACCGCTTTTCTTTCTCAAATTGCGTCGGATGTAGTTACGATAGAATAATGAAAAAAAAAACTTGAAAGGTATTGAAGTGTTGTTTCAAAAAACGTAAAATTCGTTCATAAAAAAATAAAAAATATACCCCTTCCCCCTTTTTATGTTTTCTACCCCAATTATCTTTCAAAGCGGTATTCCGATTTTTAATATTATTTGGTAGCTATAAGTATAAACTCCATTTTCTGAAAGTTTCAGAGTGGGACAGCGAGGGAATTTTGAGATAAAAATGAAAAAGTATCACATAGCATGTTTTACATGTGTTTACACGTAAATGGGATAGTCCACACAAAATCAACACATCATTAAACCTGACTAACTTTTAAGATGCTTACGCATTAAGAAGGCTAGAGCAGACTTTTACTAATTTTTTCTAAAATTTGTCCCGCACCGTTCATGCGCAGTAGCAGTCTGAATTTTAGGACTTTTCAGTGTTTTGGTTCGCCTTCCACGACGTTTGGGCTTCTAGCTAACGACTCGTTAAAGATAACGAAAAAAATAAAAAAAACACGAATTGAAATCTGAGAAAATTTAGGTAAGGTCAAACTGAAAAAAAAAACACAAGAAAATATAAAAACTACCCTTAATGTACAAACATTCCCTAAATTGAGAAGAAAAACTTTTTACCCTGATTTTAACTTAGCGAAAATTTAATGAAACATCACCAAAGAACTGGATAAGCTTATCTGAAAGTTTCACCTAAATCCACCTAAAAACTGGCGAGTTTGCCAAATTTAAGTGATAACATTTCAGAAATTTTCTGTAGTTTTCATCGACTCTGACAACAAAGTCAAACGTAATGCCTCAAAGAGACGTTTCAATGCGCAGTGAAAACAATATCTTTCGACTCTAACTGACAAAATTTCATGTGACAGAATGGCATCATAGCAAAGTAGCATTTGATCGCGTGTGGTTTAGCAGAAGGCACGATGGTGAAAAGTCACGCTCTGCGGCGCAAGGAGAAGGGTAAAAGGCAACATGACAAGGTATCTCAAACAGCATTGGAAATGAATGAGCCTGAACAGTCTCGAACAGAGACACTTGCTTCCAATTTCAGGAGTGAAGAATTGTCAGAACTCTGCCGGATTTGGAATGTCAGTGATGTGGTAAGAAAATGACGATTTCAATGTAGATTAGGGGAGGTTATGCCGGCACACTTTGATAATATAATCGAGTGTGTCCACATAATGAGTCTCATCTACCATAGGTAAACTACGTTTATCCCAAGTAATTGTAGTAAGCCATTGTTTGCATCCAAGTTCAGAAAAGCTGGTAGGTAGCTTGCATTTTAACTGGAATTTCGGCCGTGATTTTCAGAGCGAAGTATCGCCGTTGGTCGCCGCTGTGGCTTTGAACAAGGTAGCGCTTGTAAAGCGACTAATCGTGGATGGCTACAACTTGGAACTGCAAGGCCCAGTAAGTACTCGTTCTAATTATACCATAGTCTAAACGGTTCTCAAGTACTTCTGTCTCCATCTAAACCTTTAAGGCAATCATGCGCTCCGGAACGCATTAAAATGTAATTAGATCTTTCTGAAATCGATTGTTATTGACCAATCTTCGGAATGTAGATAGACTACTATTGAGAAACATAGAGAGCTAACTTAGTGCGTTGATATATTTAAATACGAAGAAGCTCATTTCTCCTACACAGGTCGGATTGCCAATCAATAGATTGAATTTGCATTGCAATTTTTCTAAATAAAGTACCAGGGACTGTTAAAAGATAGCAAACATTTAAAAGAGGATTGTGAACTATCGAATTCGTCTGAGTTACAATACATGATTTTGCTGTTTTGCTGAAAATCTAGCCTGCCAGTTCCACATTTTTTTCATTACTCCAAGGGGAATGTACCTAAAAAGTTAAAAGCATAGAACGGATGTAACTTGCATTCCTCCCTCTAGGGCGGACGCACCGCTCTGCTCGAAGCTGTCCGCATGCGCTCTCTCGAGCTGGTCGACTTGCTGACTGCGCACGGCGCAGACGCGTGCGCGGTGGACGCAGAGGGCAACACTGCGCTGCTACTTGCGCTGCGCGACGAGTGGTGGACTCAGGACACGATGCTGGCGCTCTGCGGCCTGCTGCCGAAGCTCGACGTCGACCGAGCCGCCGGTGTCGGCAAGGGGCACACACTGCTGTACCAAGCGGTTGGTAAAAGCACTAGACTTGCATTTGGAGGAACCAAATCCGGACAATCAGACCCAATACACACTCGTGCGCAGGTTCGACGCAACTGGGATGCCCTGGTCGACGCACTGCTCGAGCGGCGCGCGCACGTTGACTGTGTCACGGTGCGCGGGGTCTCGCCGCTCATGCTGGCCGGCTGCGCGCGCAGGTGGCAGCTTGCGCAGCGGCTGCTTGCGGCTGGCGCGAATCTGCAGCTCGAGGACAGGGTGAGAGCACGTATCCATGATGGGGTCCTGGATAGGAGGGACGTAGCGGCCTTGGGGCAAGTCAGGATCAACTCCCTAATCTTATCAACTTCCAGCCTCTGTATCTAAATAGTATTAGCGTTTAGTTTTAACTTTTAAGTCAGAGTCCCAGCGCTAATTTTAAACATTCTGTTGAGCAAACGAACCGCCAACATGTGGTAAAGGTAGGTGCCACCCGATGGCGTTTGCGGCCGTCCTTTTTAAAACAAACCTCTACAATTAAATAATTACGACTCAAAAAATCGATACTTGTCCACCAATCGTTGGTGTTCACATTAATAAAGATTAAATGAGCGTAAACCAGACCCAAATGCAAGCTAATCTAATCAAATAACGAAATGAAATTTCTTGACACTCGAAACGACGGTGTTTCCTGGTCTGGGCGTTTGAAGCTCGTTTATATTTGTGAAGCCAGCTGAACGTTAGCGCTGAGTCTGACTACTTTGAAGTCTTAATATTTAAACATTAGCCTAAGATATGAACATGTAAGCCTTCATATGTGTTGTAGTAAGCATTAATAAATACTTCACTTCGCCATGAATACCTGGCGCAATACCAAAATATCTCTTCCTCAATAAACGAGGACAGGTGTAAACAAGCGTTAACAAGCTATTTAACACAAGCTTACAAGCTTATGGTATGAGATAAGCGGTGTTTAAATTTCGGAGTTCAGGTATGGTGACAATGCCACGCATGTATCTATTGTTGTGCAAGATAAAATGTGTGGCCTTCTTGTGCCACGGACAAGGACAAAGAGACTATATATAGTTCTTACTAAATGACAAGTCAAGTGAAAACAGCCCAGTTGCAATGGCGAGCATTTGAAGCCTAGAGGCAAACAGACCATGAGCTGTTTGTAGATGTACAGTTGAACATTGCGCCCAGCACCCGATTCGTCTAGAGCCAGCAATACTTTTCTAGGGGTGGCAACGTTGCTTTTAAAATTTAGCAAATTCACAAAAAATAAATTAGATACTCCCCTAACTGAACATAATATGGTCAACATAGGGTGACTTTTTAAACGACATTTTAACTAAACTAAATGACCGCCAAGAATGATCAGTGGCGAGTTAAAAAAACTGAAATAGCCTTCTAATTGTCTGTTGACAAGAAAATAATAAATTAGCGGACTGTTAGATTCTTAACGGACCACAGTTAAAACGGTTCTGTGCAAATGTTAACTAGCATTTCCTTGCACGCTGCGACTATCATCAATTTGGAAAATTCTAGGAGTTAGAATATTTAAAAACCGGGTTCCTAGCGCTGAGCGCGCCACCTGCGTCTGTGTTCCACAGCACGGCTGCACGGCACTGTGCTACGCGTGCGCAACGCTGCTGGTGAAGGGACGCAACCGTGAGACCGTCGAGCTGATGCTGCGCCACCTGGCCGTACCGCTCGAGGACTACTTGCTGGTCAGTGACCCCGGGCAGTGTTACAACCTTGTCCGGTGCGTCGTTTCTAGAACTAGGGCACACATTCCAACTTCGCCCACATCTCTGCACTTTTTCTGGCTCAAGCAAAGGTTATCTAAGGTTACTTATCAGTGCTGATAGCGTAGGTCAGCTAAAGCTGCCGCAGCCATAGACATGACCTACATGCCATACGGGTCATTCCATATCAAGTGCCCACACTCAAAACCTTCACTATCTCAGAACTTGACGAAATTTTCAGGAAGGTTAGAACACCGGAAATCAAAAATCTCTTTTACATTTTTTTCCATAAACCTAGCGGTTTGCCCGTGGCAGGGGATGGAAAAATCAAATATTTTACTATACATGACCTAGCGTGACCTGGCATAGCTTAGCATAGCATGGCATGGGCTAGCATGGCCTGACATGGGCTAGCATGGCATAGCATGACATGGCTTAGCATGGCTTAGCATGGCATAGCATGGCTTAGCATGGCATAGCATGGCTTAGCAAGGCATGGCATGGCATGGCTTTCTGTAACGTACTACATGGCCTAGCATGGTCTATAGTAGCGTTGCTTAATTTGACCATCGTACATAGTACCCTATAATGGTTGAAATGCACGAATTGCTGCACAGAGCGTCTTTAAAGCCAAGCAGTTTCTATAACGGGATCGGGGACCTCCTTGGCGTGATGCTCGACCGGATGCCAACCACTTCAATCCCCCTCTCAGCGTCGCTTCCACCTGCTGCGCCATCCGCCGTGCGCAGCCACCGAGTTCGCCTGGCACGTCTCGAGCATCGTCGCGCAGGCGCTCTTCTGCGTGTCACGCCACGTGCGCGATGGCCTGCGCGCGCTGCTCGCCACGCACGTGTTCGCGCACCTCTCGCGCTCGATCGACGCGCACCTCGGCTGCGTTGCCTACGTGCACGCGCTGCTCGGGCTGCTCTTCGATCTGGCGCGTCACTGCGCGTGCTGCACCGAGATGGAGGGAATCACGGCTGCGCAGTTGGCGGCTGAGTTTGTTGGGGGTGGCGCGCCGGACGCTTGTCTTTCGGTGCTACTGGCGTGAGTTTTGGGAACCACGACTTAGGCTGTGTGTGAAGGTGTTTTAGTGCTATCGTCATCGTCGTTGTCATCGTCATTGGGCCATGTGGATCTGGTCTAATGGCGTCGGTGAATGAGTGGATGATGATTCACCTAGTCTAGCCTAGAAAGGAGGAGGGGAAACCCGGTGCCGACAGATAGCCTACTCCTGTCGAAGAGCACTATAAGCACCACCGGCTAATCGTCTCTTCCGAAGGACGGTGCAACGCGAACAGTAGGATTCCTCCACAAATCCATGCTGTCGAGAGGTTGATAAGCAAGGCGAATGAAGTTGCTGTACTAACTTTCCAACCTCTCTCCCGAACAGAACTGGTCATATGTATGATGGTCAACCAATGGCAGATCTCCAAGGAGTAGAATCATGAGGCTGTGAATACTCACAGTCACTCTGATTCTAGTGACGCTATACACGTCACAGCCATTCAATCTCGAGTAACTCTAATTTGAAATTGGACACGGCGTATGCTGTAATATCTGATTTAAATTACAATTGTTTGCGATGGGCAGAGTATTTTATTTTTCGGAACACTAATGACCTAACAAAAAGTGGTGTCCGATTACAAAATGCACTAAAATCCTCTATACAATGCCATGTCTAATTAGCTTTAATTATTAGAGCGGCACCCGCGACACGTGAAGGTCGATGCACGAGTCTCCGGCTTGGCACCAATTTTTAGAGGTCATTAGCGTTCCAAATAATAAAATGTATTACAAAGTTCATTAACTTTATTGGTGACACAACATTCCTTATTCAAATCTTTTATTTTTTTTTACAAACCTATAACAGTAATTCTTTGGAAGTGTTCTAAAGTATGGCATAGAACTTTGATTTAATGATGGTCCCAGGTAGCACGCGCGAATTCACGTAGTGATTTGACGTCTACGGTTTTGCTCTCGATAGAGAAGGTTTGCGGCCTTAAAAAAGGCCTAAAATCTCGACGTTTCGGCGAGATAAGGCTCACCATCTTCAGGAGAATGTTTCTCCTGAAGATGGTGAGCGAAACCGTCAAATCCTTATCATACCACGGCTCTGAAAACTATCACGCAACCAATTAAATAAGTGGTCGAATCATGGCTATTTGTCTTGCTCTTCACTAGCGCATCGTTTAATCGCCATTGCAGTTGGCGGGTATAATCCCAAAAATACTACGAGACCATATTTCACTCTCTTTCTATTTCGGTCTTGAACTCGTGAGTTCCAAGGGGCCGTTATACGACGGTTAAAGATGTCTCATTAAACAGCTCTACCCAATTACCTTGTGCCTACGAAGAGGATTGGTAATTATTCTCAAAAAACGTCACTCAATGTGAATGATTCATGTAAAATGCCGTCACTCTTTCTGGCTGTGAATCATTCAAACATGTCACTGGTCTTCGAGCTGTCTGTCATGCGGAACAATTATCTTCGCAATTAACTAACGTCATCTCGACGAAAGTCGTGTATTCAGTATTAATGCTGAAAACCTCGCCCAGTTGATGCTGAGTTACACTGCTACACTGATTTAGGGACAAATCGATTTTTTCGAGAAAAATTGGACTAAAAATAGGAAGAAGCTGAGGAAATGCAATGCAATTTCAGTTCATCCGACGAATACCCTTTCAATTTCACTTCCACAGCCACTGCGTCCCCGGCGAATCAACCCCTCTGCCCGATCACCTGATGCGCCTCCTCGTCGCCGCCCTCCTGCCCCTCGCCGTTGTCTTCGGCCGCAGCCCCGACGCCGGCGCCGACTGGCTCGAGCGTCGCGGCGCCGAGCTTGCGCCGTTCTACGCCGTCTTTCGACGCGCACAGCACATCTCCATCAGTTCGCGCACCGACCTCGCCCACTTGCGAATCGTGCGCAGACAGCTGCGCAGCTTCCACGCGCTCTACGCAGGCGCGTCGGAGTCGCCGCGCGTGGTGCTCTCGACCGAGGTGGAGATGGAGGCAGGCAGCGTGACGTCGATCGAGAGCGTGGACGCAAGTGCGACGTCGCTGGAGGGAAGCGTCGAGTCCAAGGAGAGCGGTTTGCCGACGCTCTTCGATAGCGGCCTCGGCTGCTCGACGGAGGCGGAGTGGAAGGTGGTGGTCAAGCGTGGAAGCAAGGCGTCGTTGAAGAACAAGAAAAATACGAAAAGCAAAAGTCAAACGGGTTTGGTTGGCAAGCCTTGCGTGGAGACGAACGACTCGACTTTGTTGAGCTTAAGTAGTGTCACGAGTACGCGCAGCGAGTCGTCTTTGAAGCCGTCGTCAGCGAAGACGAAGAACGAAGGGTGCGAGAAGCCCAAAGGTTCTCGGCCAACGTTACTTCCGGGGGACAAAGCCGACAGCCAACCGTCGCTCATGGACTGCAAAGCGAGTCGCCAGTCGTCTGCCGGGACAAAGGCATCGACCCCGGCGTCCAGCGACGCCCCCGGGCAGAAGCCGGTGAAGGATTCGAAGACCGCGCGGTGCGACGGACACCGTGCTCGTCGCTGCGCGCCGTCCGCGACGAGCACGCCCAAGGCGATGTCCAAACGAGCGCGTCGCAAGGACGCAGAGGCACTGGAGGCATACCGCCTACTACCACGCTCGCTCGACTTCGGCAAGGGCGTCGCCAGCAACGACTCGACGCTGCGGTCAACGGCCGACAGCGAAACCGACTTGGCGGCCGACAGCGGGCTTGGCGAGAGTCTGGAACTTCCGGTTGGCACGCCGCTCGTCGTCATCTACGAGGCGAAATGGAGCAAGCACGACAAGAGCACGGCTGGGGAAGCGGAGGCAACCTTGTCTCTCCCCGAGGAAGATGACGTCGATGCTAACGAGCAGCCGAAGGAGTTAAAAGAGTCGCGCCGCTTGGAAGAAAGTACCGAACTTACGAAGCCTGTCAGCAGCCGCCCGTCTGTCCGACTCTCTGAGGTCGACCGTGACATCCAGAAGATGATCAGCTCGTTAGAGTTGAGCGTGCTCAGCCTGTACCCCAGTCGAGACTCCATACGAGGACGCGACGACCACGCTAAAGGCGCCGGGACGCCGAAGAAACCGCGCATTAACCGCATCCAAGTCCGCCTCTCCGACCGCCGCCGCCTGACGGTGGTCGACGACCTCTTCACGGCGCTGGTCGACGCGTTGACCGCGCGGTGGCGCGCCGAGCACGCCGCCGACTATCCCGGCCACCGCGTTCTGCTGTCCGCCGGTCAGGACCTGACGTTGTCGCACCTGCAACAGCGGCTGCCACCACTGGAACGCCTGCACCTGGCGCGACTTGTGCGTCGCTGGCGTGGCCTGTCGCGCAAGCTGCGCAACGCCGAGGCGGCCGAGAGCTCTTCGCTGGTCGGACGCCTCGGCGCGCTCCTGCAGAGCCACCTGGCGGCGTTGGCACCCGGCACGCCCACCGCCGCCTCGGCGCTCAAACGGCATGCGTCGGGGCAGGATGCGGCTTTGCGCAAGAGGATGCGCGTCGGCGAGGCGACGGTGAACGTGCGCAAGCAGCGAACGGTGCGCAAGCGCGCGCTGAAGACGGTCGGTGTACGCGCGCAAAACCTGAAGGTGATAGTGCCGCGCGGGCGCACGAAAACAGCGAGTTATAACGTCGAGGAGGTCGAGCCCCGCGACGCTGAGATCGTGGGAACACCGACGCAATGCGTCCGAAGTTAGTGGGCTTCCGTTACTCAAGCTAGAGGTCGACGACCTCGGGTCTAGTTTCAAAACTAGTTTCGTCGATGTTTGGCAACTCTGTGGAGTATTCGAACCGGTCCTGGTTCCACTCCAATAAAAAAAGTCGATTTAAAAAGTCACGATCACGAAGTTCACATAATGTAGATATCATGTAGCTTCTTACTTTGTAAATTCAGTAGGTGTCTTGATAGGACACTCTCCTGAGTTCTATGAGGGAAAATACTTTTCCTTCCGGCAATGCAGGGGGCAGTTCTTGTGCTGGTATCTTCTCTCACGGGCTAGACTGTAGCAATGCTGGGGACAGTCCTTGTGCTGGTATCTTCTCTCACTGGCTAGACTGTAGCAATGCAGGGGGCAGTTCTTGTGCTGGTATCTTCTCTCACGGGCTAGACTGTAGCAATGCTGGGGACAGTCCTTGTGCTGGTATCTTCTTTCACGGGCTAGACTGTAGCAATGCAGGGGACAGTCCTTGTGCTGATATCTTCTCTCACGGGCTAGACTGTACAAGATGCCATAGCAAAGAAGTCTGTAGAGGATAGGTTTACTGTACTGCGGTCTTCGAGTCAGATTGGTTCCAGCTCCAACACCCTGCGCCTCGTTCCAGGCGCGCTCTACTACCAACCACACAGCGCTAACCCTCCAATACCGCCACCACCTGGTTTCGGGCCGCTCGTCAGCGACCTTCAAGCCACCGTCAACACCGCCGAATTACGTTCGACTCGCAAAGACCTCCAGTACGCGTACAACGCCGTCAACGTGCACGCCGAGGACCACGCCGACGACTTTGCGTCGGTGCGCGGTGTCGTTGACTACCTGCGTCTCGACGACGACACTGATTTCGAAGACTTTCTGCAGCGCAAGGCGTTGACAGGGAACGGTTCGACAAGGCGAGATGACCGGGTGGTGTCGGCGATTATGAGAGAGTGTTCGCAAAAGGGATATGGGTGAGTGTGCGCGTTGATTTTCTGGCGAAAGGTGGGCACCTAGAGGAATATTCTTGGCTGCATGGACCTCTTCCTCCTGGGCTCAAAGACTTTTTAAAACGTAATGGATGGGCAGTTTTTAACATTTATTGGACCAAATATTAAAGTACGTTAATCTTTGTTCTTTTAAAGTTAGTGAAAATCCCAAGCATGTCGGGTTCTCATGGTAATTTGAATAGAGTTGATATCCATCACTGTGTAATTCAAGAACTATCTTAACCCGTAGGGGTTTCAATGACATCCACCCCTGCAAATAACCCATCAAAATTGTGCGAATTTCGATTTTTTTTAAATAATTCTGTTCAGGAAGACCATGTCGCGGACCAAATTAAGACCTTCACTTAAATAGCAAACGAAATAGAGACCCCACGGGTGTTAAATTTAGATGGCAGGCGTAAAGGTATGAAACCCCTAAACATTTTGTATCTCTCTTCAGGGAAATACCAACATGGCTCATGGCTCATGGCTTCTATTGCAGATAGTAATATTTTGACTTAAGTAGGCGGGGTATTTTTTTTTTTTTAAAGCAAGGCTGTGAAAATATCAATCAGAAGTCCTCTTGTAGCGTTGCTTTCCCAAATAGGACTTACCAGCCGCAATATGCAGTAAAAAACCCTGGTGCCCCATTCAGACCGACTCAAAAACTGCACGAAAAGTGGGTACCGCTGCGCCAGCCGCTGCGTACGAGTCTCACGCACGATGTGTCCTCGCTGCGCGTGCTGCGCCACGACAACCTGGTCGCCTGGGAGACTGTGACTGTTAGCGCGGCAGGGCTGCGCATCGGCTGCCCAAAAATGCAGTACAACCTGATGGAGCTGTTGGTGAACGCTGGCGGGAAATTGAACGCGAGCCGGCTGCACAACATTTGTTATCAGGTGACGAAACTAACGGGGAATTGCACATAATCTTGCTTGTCCAGATCTTCAATCAATCTGCGCTCGCTTGGCTCTGGTTATATTGGTTGTTCGTATATTAGCTTTTTAGAGTAAGAATTTTGTTAGATCAGTGCAGATTGAAATTTAAAATCGCCGATTTAAAACTGAGCAGAGCAGAGTGCATCACAACCTAAGCTGGTGTAGGAAAATTTGAACTCTTTTCGCGTAAACGTGATCTATTGAAACTGATCTGATACAAACGAAAGCTAGGGGGCAGCCATGGGTTTATGCTAAATAAAAAAACATGTGGTTAAGGAAAGGAGCAAACAATATTAACACAGCGGAACGTACCTAATGTCTGTCAAATTACTCAGCTTGTCGACCAGGTGTCAGGGATTGCTTCTAGCCTGTTCATTTTCCAAACGGTTCCTTAAAAAAAGACAGTGCATGCGATATTCACTGCCAACTCCAACGCTCCCCAGCTATTTGTTTCAAAAGTTTGTTTTCAAAAGGCGATAACCCCATTCTTTCTCAATGTTAAAGTCGATACCGTAACCACGGCACTAGAAACATAATTGTTGTCCCTGTCCGCTCGTCACTGGACGGGATTCCCCAAGAGTCTTAATCTTATATTTTGCAAACCGTGATATTAGCAAGCTGCTTTCACCGTTTCGCGGTTATAGCTGTGAGCGATACACTCTCTTCTCTGCGTTTTTTTATTAGAAAAGCCATCGTGCTGAGATCAACCGCAAGATTGCGTAACCTAACAAATTGCAAATTTCGTGCAATGGGTTGCAAAATTTAGCGAGACCAGTTTCTTTTGCTGCGTCTGCATGACATTTTTAAATGTTGAAACAAAACGACCATTCAACAAACGGGCCGGTGATTTGCAGATGGCGCGCGGCATGCGATTTCTCCATTCAGTGTCGCTGGTGCACGGCAACTTGAAGCCTTCGAACGTGTTGTTCGATGAGTGGGGCGTGGCCCGACTGGCTGACTTTGGACTCCATCTGGTGAGTGGGTCGCGAACTCCGCACTATAGTACCACCGTTGAGTGTAGGTTATAGGTAGAGGCACAACGTTAATGTTACAGTTTCTGCGTGAAAGATGGCCGCCAAATGACACTCTTACCGACAAAAATGCAGTGTACTGGAACATCACGTTAAGTGCAGCCACTGTCGTAAGAATTTTAATTTCGATATTTCTCGTAAGTTATCTCGCTTTTGAGACTTTTCAAGCTCAAAAGATCTCCATCAATGTTAACCTCAACGATTGATATACACGTAACGAGATTGAAAAGCGAGTTACCTACGAGAAATATCGAAATTCAATTTCATAGAACAGTGGCTCCACTTGACGTGATGTTCTGATACTCTGCATTTTTGTCGGTAAGGTAGTCATTTGGCGGCCATCTTTCATGCAGAGACTGTAAAATTAACGTTCTGCCTCTACCTAGAACCTACATTCAACGGTACCACTCATTGGTTGTGTTGAAAGAGTATGACCAGACCAGACCAGACTCATTGGTTGTGTTCGACTTGTGCAGTTAGTAATTGGTCCGTGGTGCTCATTTAGCAGAACTGCTTTTGACCGATTGCAAAAGACAACTGTGTAATGCAAATATATCTGTGGGGACTACAATACACTACAATAACGACAACGACTACAATTAGACAGTACCCATGTATGTCAGTACATGTCAGGGGCATGTCAGTGCCCAGTTAGATACATTAATTTGTCATGCAAATTAAAAATAAAAAATTACACTCAAATATTGGCTGTGTCAGCAGGGAACAGTCACACCCAAGTGTATTAATAGTTTAGAAGTTAATTCAGGTGTCACATGTTTGCATGGTGCGGAAGGGTCTGGAATCTGCGTCATCTTTGTTTGACGACATCCGTTTCGCTTGTTTCAACATGACTCTCGTCTCGTGACGACGTCAACGGTTGGTTGTACGGGGTTTCATCACACGGCTGAATATAAAAATACTAGACTTGAGGTTGCCAGACTTCCTGAAGTCAGAATATCCCATAGAATCAGTAACTGACGCACATGCTCCAACGTCGGGTTAAATTAGCTATCAGAATTGAATCGAAAAATCGTAAAAACACATTATTTTAATCGTTTATTCATTGACGTGGTACTGACTGAAGGTGCGATAGTGGAACTAATTTGGCTTAGAAGTCCGACATTAGTTAATTTATTCTTCCCGTCTTAAGATTTCTTTGTTTAGAACAGTTATTGCCGTTGTACTAATCGGTCAAAGTGCGATGCGGTCTCCTAACTTGTCTCGTAGAGAAACAGAGATCTTGCACATACGGGGGCGGCAGTTCAAAACTCTCTGCACTTCCAACTGAAGGACAGACTATACGCTGACACACTTGGACTTTCACTGACCACACAAGTCGAAAGAGAAAGTGCCGCACTGAATATTTTGTGCCAAGATTTTCAGCCCCTTTAGGACCAGTATTACAATTTTCCCTACTCTTAGATAGAGTGACCGAACGGTGTTAGAAACACCGGTTTTCGTGAGATCACCGAAGTTAAGCAACACTGCGCTGAGTCAGGTATTGGATGGGTGACCGTAATACACATGATCAGTTCTGTTCAGGAGAGAGGTTGGAGGGATGAAAGTTAGTACAACAGCTTCATTCGCCTTGCTAATCAACCTCTCGACAGCATGGATTTGTGGAGGAATCCTGCTGTTCGAGTTGTACCGTCCTTCGGAAGGGACGTTAAGCCGGTGGTCCACTCGGTGCTCTTCGACAGGAGTAGGCTACGTGCCGGCACCGAGTTTCCACTCCTCCCTTCTAGGCTAGGTTAGGTTAATCATCATCCTCATCCTCATCATCATCCACTCATTCACCGACGCCATTACACCAGTGCCGTATGGCCAGTTGTCAAAACAGTGCGTCGCTAAACACCACAAATCAATCGTAGATAAAGTGGAAGTTAAATTAATTGCCATGACAACAACCAATCACAGGCAGTGAAAATCAGCTGTTTCTGTGAGCCGGTCCTAAGACCGTTAGGTTGGTCTAAGCTAGATTGGCCTGCGATACCACGGTCATAGTTCACAGTCGCTCTGATAGCCAGCCAATTATCAAGCTCGTTTGTAAAAATTCTGTCAAACATATTAGGCACATCTGTTGAAAAGGCTATCACCAGGTCATCGTAAGTGCCTCGCGGCGCCTTAAAAAAAAGCCTACAGCTGCATTGAGAGAGGACGTGGTTTCGACTGATTTCGGTCGATAACCGGCGGGATGCACACAGCTCAAGCCCCCGACGGCAGTGGCGTGCATTTGGTGGGCCAGCGAGACGCGTGCACAGTTCGCAAGACGCAGTCAGCTGGTATGCACGATGGCGAGTGACGCGCAGGTGCTGGGCATGCTGTTCCACTACGCGGCTACGGGGGGACAACATCCTTTTGTTGCTGGTTCGAGTAAGTGACTTTCCATGTCCTGCTCATGTTACTATCTCCCATTCCGATCTGTTATACCGTTATGAGGTATCAGTTGTACGAGTGGGCTCGATTCTAGGATTTAGATTTGAGTGATATGGTAGTAAATGCAGAAGCGAGAGTACGCAGGTTAATCCACTACTCATTTTAAATATATCTTTATCCCAACACTTACACATACAAATTGGGAACACTATGAGGAACCGGAAAATTTGATATTTTCAATACACATTTCAACGTTATGTTCATTGAATTCTAGATAAATAATTAAGATATCGGTGCAATAAATATTTAAAATAGATTAGCCTTTGGCGACTACTATTTTCATCGATATAATTGAAACATTAGCCATTGAACCTATCCGGGCATACAATTTCGAAAAACGCAGTCTGTAGCTTAGCGCTTATTATTATTAGTATTATTATTGACGAGTGGTTATGGTGTATAATAGCTATTTATTGGTGTTAGCCTGCTAAAACTAAAAAAAAACTGTGTGGGGGAACTTAAACAGTAATGAGATGAGGTGCTTATCGTACAATTTCTATACCGAGGGCAACCAGACACAAGCTTTTCACGGCTCAAAATTTACTCCACTTGCCGTGAGGTATGCGAGAGCTTCCATCCACTTTTGTTACTTCACGGGGCAAACCATCTAAAGATAGGGGAATTGTATCGACGCATATGTCTTTCAACATACTAAACTGTCACCCGATAGAATTTGGTAGGTGGTTTGGTATTTGGTTTTGTTTCGGAGCCGGTCTAAAACCCAGAGAAAAGAATAACGGGCACAAAAAAATACACATAAAAACTCTTATGGCAACGCCGGTTTCGTTAAAAGGGGCCAACAATTGCTTTTCACATCGCCAGGTTCCTAGCCGCTGTCTACCTGCGATAGGAATGCACCCATTCTTCCCGATTGTTAATATAATGAGCGGACGAGATTTACGGCTCTCTGCCAACCCACAGTCCTCTCTTTCATTGTTGTATTTTGTTGCTCGTATGTTTCATTCCTCATGAAGACGTCGATTGATAAATTGACAATCCATGTGCAACAGCTCAAGCATTGGCAACAATGGGAAAATAAACTAAAAGGTATTGATGGTTACAAGACTGAAGAGACGTAGTAGGTACACGAGAATGCAAAGAATCTTAAAATAGTTATAGAAGGTAACAGTTGATTGGTGAAATTTCCACAGCTTAAATCGTGTTTACTAATAATATATTGTCTGGCAAGTTAAAACGTTTCTGCTCACGCAGCCACACCGACCGACAGCGGCTGCGCATGCTATGATCTGCGCCAGCTGACGCAAGACTTACTGCAACACGAGAGCGCGCTGCGGCCGACCCTGCGCGTGGCACTACGTCACGTGTGCTGGTGGAATGACCAAGACCGACGCGACCTCGTGCTGCGCTGCGCTGGATGGTTGGCAAACGGCTGCGCAGAGCAAAGCCTGTTCTGGGACGCAGCGCTGGAGCCGGTTCTGCCACAATGGGTGACTTTTTGCGCCTTGGGGTTTTTGGGAAAGGTTGACTTCTATGCCATTGACAATTTTAACGAAAATCTGATGTTTTCTCCTATAATTTTATAAAGATAGCCTGGGTTTAGATTTTCTTCCATGTACCTCAAACCATGACGTTCCGTGTCCCAGTACTATATTCAAGTCTTGACTCACTTTCTTCTACCTTAATCTTGTCTTGAGAGCTTGGAGAAATATTCAAAAAGACACACACACAAAATCACTGCATTTGGTTGTCGGTGGTCATATTTCTACCAAGGCCTGATGTGATAGAAACTCATAATTTCCTTAATCACCCGTCCTAGTGGAATTTTCTTCTTCAAAGGTCAAAGGGTGTAGATTCAAACCACGCAGCTCTTTGACCCTGACCGTTGCCCCACGTCGAGCATGGTTCAAGGGGACCATTAATAAGCGCGGCTTATCAAAATATGGATTGCACGTGTCATTGCAGAGAGTCCGGGCTGTCGACGCCATGGGTTGTGCTGCGCCCGAGACCCCATCCGCGCTGCTGCGCAAGCTCCACGCAGTCCCGCAGCTGGCAGACACCCTCCTGCTCTGGCTGCCTGAACTGCCATTGGCGGTCTATCGATTCGCAGCGCAGACACCATCGCTGCGCGCTCTGTTACGATTTCCTACCCATTCTACTTTTGATACCATTTGATTGTGTGCATGCCTGTTAAACATGTTACAATTTCCATTGACCTTCTGGTCTTTTTTTATTCCTTTAGTGATGATTGATACTTTATTTGTGTCTAGGGGGTAGTTAATGAATAATTTGAGGTGGAAAGGTTCGGAAGTCAATTTTGTAGTTTAATATTTAAAAAACAATTGCAGAGAGTGGTCGATCGTATATAATTTAATCATCAACAAACTGCAATGACGCACGATTTTTAGGCGATCTGATCGATAAAACATTTCTTGGCTAGAAAGAGACATTCGTCGTTATCAATACTTGTAAGAAGTTGTCGTGAGTGCTTTTCTTTGGTCATTATCGAATACCCATTTTCTTTATCACCGATAAAATAAAAATACTACTCACTGAATCTATCCACTTCCTCAGCCACGTGAAGTTGAGAATATAACTTCATATATCGTGACGTGTTATCATTAGGTCAGTTTTGAGTTCAGACAGTACACCGGGATTAATTTGAGTTACTACTTTCTGGAGTGCTTGGACCAACCTAGAAAACCATGATGCTACTGTTAGCTACCCGTTTTAAAAGCAGAAAACAATGTTTTGCTTTGGTTGAAAAATTTAATAATTTCAGTTAAAATAAATATTTAATGAAAAACAATCAATATTAATCAACCAAAGATAAAATTTATCTATTTTGGGTTACTTTTAACTTTTATCAGGTTTGGCATGCACCCAAGCTTGCAAACCGCTCTTTGGCAGCCATTGCTAGAATCCACTAGTGTACGGTAGGTATATGCAGAAGTCACTCTGACTTTTAGTTTTGTATAAAAGTTCTTATTTTACATTAGATTTAGTTTCCCGTAAATAAACCATTATCACTTCTCAAAGAATTAAAATGCGAGACGTATTGTTCCTTCATAATTTCTGGTTAATTTCCTTAGTATGAGAATAAATAACTAAAATAATAAAAAAAAAACTCCCCGGTGAAGACTAGCTTTATTTTGCATTCAAAATTTGCCAACATGTACTTAGTGACGTCAGAGTCCACCAGGCTGTGACAAGGTAAGACTAACGGGTCATTCCATATCAAGTGCCCACACTCAAAACCTTCACTATCTCAGAACTTGACGAAATTTTCAGGAGGGTTAGAACACCGGAAATAAAAAATCTCTTTTAAAGTTTTTTTCCATACGCCTAGCGGTTTGCCCGTGGCAGGGGATGGAAAAATAAAATATTTTACTTTTTGCCCCGCACGGCCATTCACTATATTCACTCTAGCGTTTGAACAAATAAACTTAAAACGATGGGATTAGTTCTAAAATGATAATCGTGCTTTCATTAACAAGAAAAAATGCATAAATTGCTTACTTATCAAGTTTAGGGGTAGAAAAAATCCACCCTTAAATTTCAACCCTTAATAACTCGAGAAGTAATTTTTTTTTTTTTTTTTGTTTTGTTGTGAAGCATCTCCTGTCTATTATCTTTCCATGAAAAAAAAATTAATCATTAACAGCCGTATGATCAGAAGTTATGAGATTTTTATTGTATAGATGTGTATGAATTTAGAAGTGCTTTTGCTAAATAGTTTGTTGAGCATGAACCAAATTGAATTCAGAAGCATTCGATTATGCTAAGTTTGTCATAGCATAAATAAAGCTTGAAAAGATTTGAATTTGGGATGGAGTCGAGCAATTAAAATTTTATTATAAGGATGTGATATTTTTGGGCTTTGTGCTATAAACATGATAATATGTGGCTCTGGTCACGATACTAGGTCTGTGTTTCTGCCGTGCATTATGACCACGGATCTGACGAAATTCATATTTTACCTACTTCTATTTAAAGAATCCCACCACGAACACGTGCAGCCCTTGCTACCTGTTTCTCTTTTCAACCCTTATGGCCGGAAGTTTAGCCGTGAGACAGCGAATTCAGTTGTTTCTGCATTGGTTTCTTGGTCAGTCGCAAAACACTTAGCTCAGTGCAAGTAGACGAGTGATTCGAAGTTTTCTTTGCATTATTTTTGTGCGTCGTGAATTGAGGGGTGTTAATAATACCGTTGGAAGTGTCTTGTGAACATATTTTTAATTAATAGCAATAGTATAGTAATAGCTAGTTTATTTAATAGTTATAATCACAGCGTTTAGTTTTGTATATTTTATGTAATTTAATCATGGACTCGTTTACTCGAGCGAAGTGCTGCAATCCTTTTAAACACGTTTCCCACACACAGCTGAAGTCTCTCCTCAACGTCCAGCCGTGGATGATTGAAAAGATTTCCTCGATTCCAGTAGGAAGCAAAATCTGTGCCAAATGTAGGAAAGATTTAAATAACTACGTAAAACCAATCAGCAGCGACTCTCCAGTGACGACGACGACCTCCAGCGATGGCGACAACTCGCAGCCCGGCTGCAGTGGTGCAAACGCCGAGAGTCAAGCATATTTTTTCCGACAAGACGCTGCTTTGTCTAACATCAACGTGGGCTTGGCGGAGCTAGGGCAATCGCCCATTGTTAAGAAAAAGTTGGCGCAATCCAGTTATCCCAGGAAGAAATTGAAGAAACTCGAAGGTGCGCTTAAAAGAACCACTACCTCCGACGCTGAAAGCGACAGTGGCCAAGATTCAGCTGATGGTCGCGAAATGATTAATCAGCTGAAAGAGAAGTTTCACTCGTCCACATCCAACAGCGAGAAAGTGCATGTTCTAACTGTCCTCCCGAAGAGCTGCTCTGTCCGGCGAACAGTGGCAGAGTTTCAAGCGTCAGAGCGCATGGTCCGCAAGGCAAAGAAGCTCGTCCTGGAAAAGGGAATTTTGTCAACCCCGAATCCAAAGCCAGGAAAAACAATTGACCGAGCCACAGTTGACCGAGTAAAATCTTTTTACAATTCAGACGATGTGAGCCGAGCCATGCCGGGCAAGAAAGACTATGTTTCCGTCAAGGAGGCGAGCGGCACTCGAGTGCACATCCAGAAAAGGCTCGTACTCTCAAACCTTAAGGACCTCCATACCCAATTCAAGGACAAATTTCCTAATAAAAAAATAGGATTTTCAAAATTTGCAGAGCTGCGGCCGAAGAACTGTGTGTTGCCTGGTGCCAGTGGGACTCATTCGGTGTGCGTGTGCACTATCCACCAAAACGTCAAGCTAATGATCATCGGTGCCGACTTGACGAAGTTGACAGTGGACCAATCTTATCCGATAACATCTTACCACGACTGCCTTGAGCAGTTGGTCTGCGACAGTCCCCTCCCCGAATGCCATCTAGGCGAGTGTGAGGAGTGCCCGGGCATCGAGCCGTTAAAGGAGCGCCTCACGCAACTGCTGGACGACGAAATGGTGGACAATGTTATCTACAAGCAGTGGGAGAGCACCGACCGATGCACCCTGCAAACGCACATCGATTCATCCGAGGAATTCGTGGACAGTTTTTGTGCAAAATTAGTTGCTCTGTGCCGCCACTCTTTTATTGCTAAAAAACAATCTTCGCACCAATCGGACATCAAGTGCGGTCTCCTGCCCGGCGAGTTTTTGGTGATCTGTGATTTTGCCGAAAACTATGCGTTCGTGCTACAAGACGAGGCCCAGGGGTTCCACTGGAACAATGCGTCCGCCACCATCCACCCCTTCGTGGCATATTACAAAGAGGGCGGGGAAGAGCGCCACATCAGCTTTGTTGTAATTTCCGAGAGTTTGATCCACAACACTGTCGCAGTGCATCTATTCATAAAAAAACTCGTGAGCTTTTTGCACAATAAATTTCAGACCATAAAGAAGATGTTCTTTTTTTCTGATGGGGCAGCCTCGCAATATAAAAATAGGAAAAATTTTGCCAACTTGTGCCACTATCAAAGAGACTTTGGGGCCGACGTGGAGTGGCATTTCACGGCGACGTCACATGGGAAGAGCGCCTGCGACGGCGTCGGAGGGACGGTCAAGCGGCTGGCAGCGCGGGCGAGTCTTCAGCGCCCCTACGAGTCGCAAATAATAACACCCCGGCAACTCTTCGATTGGGCGGTCGAAGCCATCCCGACCATCAACTTCACATTCGGAACTATTGAGGAGCACCAAGACACAGAACAGCTGCTAGCCACACGATTTGCGTCATCCCGGCCAATTCCCGGCACGCAAAAACTGCATTGCTTCGTACCCGTGTCTGAGCACTCAGTAGCCACGCGGGTGTTCTCCTCCTCGCCGTTGTTCGAAGAAGCCAGAGTGATAGGTCAGAGTGAAACGAAGAAATGAGTGAGTAAAAAGAATCTTTGTAGTACTTACACACAATTTTTAAACTGAAAAATTATATAATCTATCAATTTACGGGTGAATTGCATGGACCATGCTAACAGACTTGCAGAAACACAACTAAATGCACACACATTTATACAATAAAAATCTCATAACTTCTGATCATACGGCTGTTAATGATTAATTTTTTTTTCATGGAAAGATAATAGACAGGAGATGCTTCACAACAAAACAAAAAAAAAAAAAAAAATTACTTCTCGAGTTATTAAGGGTTGAAATTTAAGGGTGGATTTTTTCTACCCCTAAACTTGATAAGTAAGCAATTTATGCATTTTTTCTTGTTAATGAAAGCACGATTATCATTTTAGAACTAATCCCATCGTTTTAAGTTTATTTGTTCAAACGCTAGAGTGAATATAGTGAATGGCCGTGCGGGGCAAAAAGTAAAATATTTTATTTTTCCATCCCCTGCCACGGGCAAACCGCTAGGCGTATGGAAAAAAACTTTAAAAGAGATTTTTTATTTCCGGTGTTCTAACCCTCCTGAAAATTTCGTCAAGTTCTGAGATAGTGAAGGTTTTGAGTGTGGGCACTTGATATGGAATGACCCTAACGCGACTGTACGCGACTGTGGGAACTGGACCAACATTCCAGACCATTCTAAACTCAGTTGAGCGAAAGAACATACTTTTTCGGCAGATGTGCAATCGGCCGTTTTGGGGTGACATGTGGGTCTATTGCCCCTTTTTAATACACTATCAATCATCTCTGCATATGTCTGTCACTTTCCTTTAGTCAAAGGCTTTAGACATGCCAAGCTATTTTGTTTTTCTAGCAATTATCACAATCTTGGTAATTACTAGGCAACTGCCTATAATAAATATTTTGAAAACCCGCTTCTGAAATCATAACGGAAATTTAATTCATGAGATAGTAGCCGTCCATGTGCTGGTATCTTATCTCAAGGACTAGACTGTAGCAATGCTGGGGGCAGTCCATGTGCTGGTATCTTATCTCAAGGACTAGACTGTAGCAATGCTGGGGGCAGTCCATGTTCTGGTATCATCTCTCACGGGCTAGACTGTAGCAATGCTGGGGGCAGTCCATGTGCTGGTATCGTCCTCACGGGCTAGACTGTAGCAATGCTGGGGGACAGTCCTTGTGCTGGTATCTTATCTCACGAACTAGACTGCAGCAATGTAGGAGACAGTCCTTGTGCTGTCATCTTCTCTCACGGGCTAGACTGTAGCAATGCAGTGGACAGTCCTTGTGCTGGTATCGTATCTCACGGACTTGACTGTAGCATTGCTGGGGACAGTCCTTGTGCTGGTATCTTCTCTCACGGGCTAGACTGTAGCAATACTGTTGACAGTCCTTGTGCTGGTATCCTATCTCACGGGCTAGACTGTAGCAATGCTGGGGACAGTCCTTGTGCTGGTATCTTCTCTCACGGGCTAGACTGTAGCAATACTGTTGACAGTCCTTGTGCTGGTATCCTATCTCACGTACTTGACTGTAGCAATGCTGGGGGCAGTGCAGTCCTTGTGCTGGTATCTTATCTCACGGACTACACTGTAGCAATGCTGGGGGGGGGGGGGGGGGAGTCATGTGCTGGTATCGTATCTCACGGACTAGACTGTAGCAATGCTGGGGGGGCAGTCATGTGCTGGTATCGTATCTCACGGACTAGACTGTAGCAATGCTGGGGGGGCAGTCATGTGCTGGTATCGTATCTCACGGACTAGACTGTAGGGGTGGAAGCCTTGTGCTGTTATTTGAAGTCGAGGGCTTGACTGCAGCAGCATGTCAACAATTTCTTACGACGCATGTCTAGCCTTCTGTGTACGCACCTCGTTTCTTCCTTTGCCATTGACATGTGCACGTCATAGGTTAGGTTTGTAATTTGGATATGTGTATCATAACTTCTGATTATGTCTGTACTTTATAACTTCATGAATTCTGTATCATGAATTCTGTTCACCAGTTTCTATGATTTAATTAAAAGTATACTAAGGAAATGTCAATAATAAATCACCATAGATCGCTACCAAAACTAGGTCAATCAAATCGTCGCAATTAAGTATAAAACAAAACAAAATACACAATGCAGGTCCCAATAATAAGCTTAAATAATAATAATTATTAGTACTATTATTGTCTGTTGCAGAGACGAGACAAAATATTTCTTCTTATTTAAGAAATTTAAGATGGGATTTCGACGCAATGCTTTTTGCGAGTATGTATAAAAATGACCTTTGCCAAGGCAAGTCATATCACAACATGTAACCGTATATAACCTTGCTGGGGCTCAAAACAAGGTTGCGTTTGAACGAAGGTTACTCGCTAAGTCTTTCCAAATATACGCGATAACATCATGGAAATTATGCCACTAGAAGGATACGTAAGCGAACTCAAGAAAGAATGGACCAAATATGATCAAAATATGCCAATGAGAAAACATGTATATCATTAAATATGTGAGATCAGTGACCTATGTCACGCAATAGACAATATTCAGACACCATATTTAAATCATTGTACCTTCACACCTTCTACAGAACATGAGTGCAATGAATATTAATCAATACTGTTTATAATTTGAAAGATAACTAATGGTTGAAAACAAAAATTATATTGTTTTCTGCATCAATCACACAATCAATCGTGATTAATGGGTATCTACGATACAATTAGCTACCATAAGTACACTTACCTACAGGCATCTTCAATCGTTCAGTTTTCATCAGACACATTTTCACTGTCACATGTTTGTTCTGATGTCAGCACACGTTTTCTTACTAAGATCTTGTGAGATCTTGTATCACTTGAGACGATTGTAAGACTGTAGTTTTAGGCCTCGGTATTTTCTCACGAGCCCACCGTGTATTGTAAAACTTTATTTCACCGGCGACATATGTAACTGGCGTATCAGCTGATTACCGGCCAGTCGGTAACAACGGGTAGCTGTTTACCGGCCGGCAAAGGAGTACCAACATTTAAAGATGACATTTCTGTGCTCTGATTTGTTTTATTTTAGCGACCTCTTTGTTCGTTTTGGTAGATCCTCGAAAGTTATCATAATAACTGCGTTTATTGTTTCGTTGATCATTAAATCTTCAGTACATCCAGTCACAGGCCGTAGCAATGGTTATATTTATAATGCAGAATTTTAATAAAAAAAGTTGTTGATCCGGTCAAGCTGGAGGACCGCATTGAAGAATAGCTGGGTTTTGATGTTTTTCAGTTCCTGTTTATTATTGAGATTGCGACCATCATTGAAATAATACTATCCGACTACACATCAATATAGAAATAAAATTTACCTTTTATTGGAGAGTGAAAGGAGCAAACAAAATGTAGGAACCAACAAATATTTCTATAGATTGAAGTTAGGACAGGTTTTCTCTTCGAAGGTAACTGCTTAAATAGCATAATGTCTTTAATTAACAACAACAAAATCCAGATCTAATCTTATTAAGCCACATGTCAGAATTATCGGGCATAAGCATTTCGATCAGCTTTGCACTGGGAAAAAAAAACGGCAAATATTTCTTGCTTTCAAAAACAGACATACTTATTTTTGGCATTTTTGGTATTTGCTAGATGGATTAATGGAATAGATCTACTACACTAAACATAACATATAAATGTACAAAATTCGCACTTCACACTATATTAAACCAGAGATTCAGAAAAATACTCAAGTCTAAGAGACCGCCAAAAGCCTCGAAATGGCGAACGATTCACAAATAATTTTTTTATGGTTTGAAATAAATAACAAGATTAAATATATTCTTCCTGTAACGTCCGTATTTCCGGACGCAAATGCAAAACCGAACGCAGTTTTTTTTTTGGCTCTGTGGCAAGTGGGTAGCATTAGGCGCGTTGGCACTCAACGTTGTGCAGCCGTATCCAGTGGGATGTCTGCGGGTGACACAAAGGAAGAATGTTGTCAACAAAGTGTTTTCTCAAAAAAAAAAAAAAAAATCCTAAAAAAATTCCTGCGTAACACACCGACTATTAAGATTTTTTTCAAATGCTAAAATAAGTGAGCTTGTAAGTATCTCAAAACATAATGCACGATCCTCACCATGCAGTCGTTGCTACAGTAGGCGACTCTCTTGCAGGCGCCACAAAGACCCACTGACTGTTTCCCGCAATCGCTGCACTTCTCTATGCTCACGGGCACCAGTTCCTGAAGAACAAAAGTAACGCTATAGACCGCAAGTAGCTCGCTAGGTCGAAGATTGACTGTGCCCACTGGAACTACAAAGAGTTTTGGGAATAAGCAAATGGCAGCCAAAGCAGGAAAAAATAAGAAAAATATACAGGGAACACATGCAACAGAAGACAGGGCGTAGCATAAAGTAGCTGTTGCACATTAACAAATATACCGTAGGTTATGGAAAGAAACAGAAGAGTGGGGACGAACCACAGAGTAGTAAGAGATAAAAAAAACATACAGAACCAAAGATCCCAAATGCGAGAAGTTAATTTCAACGAGAGAGAAACGTCCATACAGTATCCAATAGTGTTACTTTGCTTTGGAAACGATCCAGACCCAGAGTTTCCATCGCATCAAACTGTTCGGAACAACTACAATAATCCGCAAAAAAACACGATATTCTGATCTCACTCACCTCTTGGATGGTATTGTTCCTAATCACAGTGTCTCGATTGTTTCCCGTCACGACGGCAGCTGTCTGGGCGGCACCGACGTTCAGTTCGGCAATCACTTCGTCGACCTTATTTCCGGTTGTGACGATTTTCTTGGTCGGGCGCATCCAGGACGCCGTTATTCTCTTGTCAAACTTCTGATAATTGTAAGACCGTTTAGTCGGTTCGACGATGCTCGCACCCTGTCGACCGATGACAACGTGCCGCTGGTCTACCGTACCCTCGGTTTTGCGCGACAGTTCTTCGATCCGCTGCTCCAGCACATGCGCCGGCAGGCGTTTCCGCCCCACATATGTGCGGACCGGTGGCGCCGCTAATTTGTTCACGTTCATCTCTTGCGACTGACTGAGCACTAGTCGCTGGCGATCGCCGTTCACCGGCTGCTTTTCTTTTGGGCGTTCAGCATGGTACCCTTGCTTCACCGCGATCTCGGCAAGCGCTTCGGAAGCACGGAAGTTGTTGGCGGAGGTCGGATAGGTACTGCTGGCATCGGCTGAGCTGAAGAGGTTGGAGCTGGTTCTGGAGTGATTAACACTTCCGATGTTGCTAGGATTAAAAATGGCAGGTACGGAATGATTTCCGTTGTTGCCAGATTGGAAACCTGGTTCGCCATTGGATTTTGGAATAGGGGGACTAGCGCCGTCAAGAGTAGCTACATTCCCACGCGATTTTTTTGAAACTAGTGGGATGAGGCGTGCACTATTGCTGTCAGTAGCGTTGGGAATGACACTTGCGATTTCGATGGGAAATGATGTGGTGCTGAATGCGGTGGCATTTGGAAGTGAAGAAACTGAAAGTTTGCCCACGTTGTTATGGACTTTGCCGCGAAGGTCGGAATGACTTACTGAAGGTGGAGCAGACACAGAGCTAGGAACGAGGGTTTGAGATGTGTTGACGCGTACCAGATTACCTCGGGCGTTGTTGGAAGTGAGAGGAAATTGTAGGTTGCCACGTCTCGCGGCTTCATTAGCTTGGTTATGGCTCATTGCGGAACGTTGGACAGACACAGGGGCAGGACCGTTGCTACGAGTTTGGCTTACGTTCCCAGGATTGGTGGTTGTACTGGTGAGAAGATTGTTGCTAAGGCGCTCACTGGTCATGAGATTGAAAACACCGCTGTTTCTACGAACAGAACCGTCCTGGTTTCCGTAACTGACATCTGTTCTAGTTCCTTGGTAACTGTTCGCGTTTGGATTTACATGGTGGCCGTTTGTTATAGCGCGTGTGTTAGCCGTAGAACCACTATAGAATGTGGCGGTTGACATGTTGCCATAGCGCTGCGCGAGGCGCAAGGCAGCAATGTGTGTATCACTGCTAGATGTTCCTGCAGGTTCTCCGATCTTTCTGTTGTCACTAGCAGCTGGATATGATTGGTATCCATTTGTGGTAGCAAGGTTGGGCACAGAGATACCACCACCACCGGGATTTATGAAAACGTCACTGGGGGAGTTTCCCGAAGAAGTTTTGCTTGCCACGATGTAACGATGGTTACTATTGATAGCTGTGCTTCCAATGTTTCCGTTGCCGTTTGTAGATGAATATGTGTGGTAATCATTTGAAGCAACAGGCATGTGGCCTGAGTAACCAATATTGGATGTGATGGTTGAAGGGTGACTACCACTGGTCGCTAAGGTTTTGCCGGAAGACTCGTTGCTTGACACTAAATTTTTATGGTAACCACCGACAGGTGTACTTCCAACGTTTCTGTTGCTGTCATTGGCTGGGTATTTGACGTATCCACTTGTCGTAGCGGCCTTACGCACAGAGAAACTACAGACAGTCCCTGCAGCGTTTTTACTGGTTGTGGTAGTTGTAGGATAACCATTGTTGCTGATTGAAGGTTGTCCAGAGAGCGCATTGTTTAGGACGTGATAGCTGCGGCTACCACCGTCAGTCGCTGAAGTTGTTCCGAAGTTCGCCAAGTTGAAACCGACAGGATTTACATTGTAACCGTTTGCGGTGGCAGGCGAGGGCGTGTGGTGAACATTGTTGGTGACCGTAGTCGAAGTAGTAGCAGATGTAGGGTAACCACCGGTGGTGGTTGTAGTAATACTTGCGTTTCCAAAGCCACCGTTTCCTGGAGCTGATACGTTAGGATGGTTGATTTGGCCGTTGACGAGGCGGACAAAGTAACCAATGGCAAAACCGTTGCCTATAATTCCAGGAGTTGTGGTCGCCGTGCATGGTGGAAAACCTACACTGGTTGGTGTGACGGATTGGATGCTGTACCTAACATTTGGGGGTCCATGGTTTACGTTACTAGTTGTGACACCGAAATGACTTTCGTTGTCGCCGACCACATGTCCGCGGGGCACGAGGCTCGCACCCGGAGTTTCACACGAAATTAGAGGCGCTGGAAGAGCGTTGTCCCGTGACAGCAGGGAGTTGGCAGCGGAGATGCAATCCTTTGGTAAGCCTTTAGAGATCGGCTGGTTAATTTGCGGTATGTTCTCGCTGTTCACAAGGTTGTAGACTTGAAGGAATTGCTGGTATGAAAAACTGTCCGCACTGCCGGGGTGATTCATGCGCAGGTAGCGCACCCTCGAGCCAACGAATTGCAACGCTCGCTCGAACGTGATCCACAACGACAGTCTATACATCGCGCGCTTGAAAGGCGGCCGCTTGTCGCTGAGGTACCGTTTCAACCTGGTGCACTCCTTCAACAGTTCGTTCCCGAGCAGAGGATCGGGGTTGCTGCTGATGTAAGTATCCTTGTTTTTCGTTAGATTCAACAGTTGATACCACAGGTTGGCCAAGAAAGAGGCTACTCTGTGGACCTCGGTAGCGCATTGCCTGAAGCTGGGTGACATGGTCGAGAACGAATCGATGTTAAATTCGCCACTTTTGAGATTGGCCTCAAGTGCTAGTAAGTCTATAGAGGAGGTAGGTACCCTATCGTCACTAGGAGCTTGATTTCTTTCATGAGGTGCTGAATCCACGACACTAGACACTTTTGAGACGTCACAGTGTACCATACTGCTTTCGATTTGTGGTCCATTAAAACAGTCCACTGGAGACGCTTCAGCTAGGTTGGTACTAGATGGGGTTTGTAGCAAATTCCCCTCGCTGAACCTTCGGCTCACAATGCCCAAACTCGCTGGGTCACGCACGCGTATCATCGGTTTGCGCGGTACGATAGGAGCGTCGTTCTGAGGCGAGGGAACGCCGTTGGCCGGGTCAACGACAGGCAATGTATCGGCTGGTGTTACTGTTTGGCAGGTACTCGTCACAGGGTTTAGACGCGAGACAAGAATTTTCCCGGCGGGGATAACGACGAGCGGCACGGACGGAGCGGCACGCTGTATAACAGAGGTACCCGGCTCCGTTTTTATGTCAGGTAACAGGGGAAATTCGAGGCGAGGAAAAGACAGATTGACGGCGGGTCTCGCGGCCGAAACTGTGCTGGAAGAGGGCGGCAAACACACAGAAATATGCGGCGGCGGAGCAGTAACTGAGACTAACGGCTTGTCCGGAAGCGACGCACTAGTTGGAGTGATAGGAATGAGCGGAGGCAACGAATCAAGCGGTGGCTCAGCAACTTGTGAAAGCGAAGCAGCAACCTCCTGTTCCGTAACGACCGGCGAAAATCGGGTTTGAGAGCTGAGCCACAACAGTGGCGGAAGCACCGTAACGGGGACCTGTTCACAAGACGAAGTCCGCGGCCGCTCCGAAACTACCACGTCTTTTGGAGGCACTCCATTGAGGTTGGTCTCAACGATATTGTTAAAAAGGACAGTATCCAGTTCCTCCTGTTGAACTTTGCAAAGGAGCGCAGAACTATTTGCATGTGTTTTCGGTATCATGTCATCATTCTTCTTCTTTTTAGCCTCACCTTCGTCGAATTCGAGTAACGCGTGAGGCCGCTTTGGAACTGAGATGCCCCTGGGAGACAAATGCGCAAGATCGGCGTGGCCCTCGTATTTGCATGGGGCGAGCGTTTTTGGCTCGACTTTTGACGACAACTCTACATCCCATTTCCGGTCCTTATTGCCAAGTCCGACGCCATTCGCCTCTTCCTCTTCCTCATCGATTATCTTTATCCGTTTGAATTTCTTTCTATTCCTATTCGTTTTCTTCTGTTCAACTCTTGGATACCTCTTTTTCCGAGCCGATTTTTCTTGTTTAAGTTCCCATTCTACTGTACGCTTGCAGATGCCTTCGAAGATGAGGTGCTCCTTGATCGTCCTGATCCTAGAAATGGACGTGATGCAGTCAGAAGAGGTTGCGACCGACGTTATCAGAGTGACGAGCTGATTTCACACTTTACCTTTTGTTGTCTAGCCGGTCGACGAGCACGACGGCCTTCTTCTGGAAGAGCTGAATGATGTTGGCTCGAGTCAGGAGTACGTCCTTCACCGAGAAAAAGTCCTGCGAGGGAAAGGAAGTTGCGTGTGAAGAATATTGTCTGAAGTGAAGCAGGGCTTGAAACAGTTCTGTATAAGTTCAAGTGATATCTCGCGGTTATTAGAAGAGCCCGGATTCAAAAGCGGACTTCAAGATAATACAAATTTGCACATTTTTTAATTATTTTGGCTGATTTGACGACTTACTAATTAAGTTTGCTATCTCGCTTTACATTTGTTTCAGCGATAAACCCTCAAGTACGAATACAACAGCGGTAAAAATAAACGTAAACAATTCAAAATAAAAATACATACACATGGGATCCATATTCCCATGAATACAATGAATATTCCCGCATTCCAATATACCCACCAACAATAGCATATTTCAACCAGAAGATTTAAAGAAAATAGGAGAAGGGACACGCAGACAAGTTGAGCTGTTCAGTCGTGATTTGCTCTTTCAGAACTTAGTATATAGTTATAGGCTAGATAGAAAACAAAAATTAGCTATGTGCTCACCACAGAACCTGATTCAGACAATCAGTTGCTATGTGCAAGTACAGATATACACGACCGGCATAATAAGCAGGTATAGGGAAGTGACGTACAATTGGAATCTTGTATGACACACGCACTCATAGAAGGTACCTTAGCCAGCTATGACATTAAGTTACGACGGCGTTTGTTATCTTGTCGATTGCCCACGAAAAGTTCGATATGCAGAACACACGTCAGCTCATTTATTTGAAAAGTCATATGTCCGCGGTAAATTCACAGACGTTGTGGTTGCAGGCTTTAGCAAATAACAAACATAGCAGTCTGAATACTGAATGTAAACTCTATGTTATTGTGTTTTAATGGACGCCTCATAAACCTACGCTTACGTCAAAGTAAGCTAGTGGTTTTTTGGAATTTGCAGCCCTAGGCAAAATGATCCATACGCTTCGGCTTAACAGTCTTCCAACGAAATGGAAAAAAACAATGAATGGATCGCCTTCATTTACTCCTTCGGCTCTCACAAACATGAATTACCTGTTAAAATAACGCGTAGTACTTAATGTAATGTGAGAAATTCCACACACAAGTTAACTGTGCATACCCCCCAGCCCATACATCGCAAAACCTATAGCTCTAAGAGCTAGAGTAGGAAGTATTTTTCCAGCTAAACTCTAACCCGATATATAAACGCTCGACAGACAGCCGCCATGTTTTCCTACTCGATTACAAATAAAGATGGTAACTTGGAAAAACACTAATGAACGAAGGTATTGTCTACTTCCGAGAACCCATGTATGGAAAAAGAGATTAACTTTCCAAGCTGCAATACATTTTAGTCGTCGATGCCTTTGCTAATGTTCCCATCTTTCAGGGAAGTCTTATCTTAGAAGCTAAATCATTTGTCTCCAGACGAGCAGCCACATGGATCC
Organism: Protonemura montana; assembly: GCA_947568835.1. Classification (NCBI taxonomy): domain Eukaryota; kingdom Metazoa; phylum Arthropoda; class Insecta; order Plecoptera; family Nemouridae; genus Protonemura; species Protonemura montana. The sequence goes on from OX387608.1 coordinate 6,361,454, forward strand.
CTTAGCCACACAATCTTTCAAATAACATTTCTATGAGATTCCGTGGAGTTGAAACCCCTTTCGTAAGCATATTTTCAAACAAAATCTACGAAGTGAATGAAATCTGAGACTGTCTCGGCACGTTTATTATTGTTCACATATTCGTGACAGATAAACTCAGTTTAACAAAATATATCGAAGTTGAACAATATTCCAGAATGATTAGACATTACTAGCGACAGGAAAACCAGTTTTATCCACGACACCCTCATTTATTTATTGCGTCCAAAATCAGGTCATTTGAATGACTAATGAACGAAGGTATTGTCTACTTCCGAGAACCCATGTATGGAAAAAGAGATTAACTTTCCAAGCTGCAATACATTTTAGTCGTCGATGCCTTTGCTAATGTTCCCATCTTTCAGGGAACTCTTATCTTAGAAGCTAAATGATTTGTCTCCTCATTTATTTATTGCGTCCAAAATCAGGTCATTTTACGTCCAGGTTTGTTCCCAGAAATTATTTCCGCAACTCTCTGCACTGTCATCTTTCACAAAAACCGCTATATACACGGCCTAGGTTCGTGTTGTAAAAAATTAAATATCACTAGAAATGTGAAAAGTTGAGATTGTTTTGTGGTAAAAATTTTCAATTACCTGGTGATGATGGTTTTTGTCAATTGTTTGGCATTTGCATTCATCCCACATTACGAGTACCTGCCGTAACTAAAACCTCGTCGAAAAATCTTTGTTTTTCGGGTTATATAAATATATTTATATTTCGTCATCTGTGTACCGAGAAGAATCTTTTAATCTTTAAAAATATTGAATTCCAAAAACGAAAAAAATGTTATTCCTAGTCCACGAAAAGATCTCAACTATAATTAATTCTTCAGGGGACATTCTTTAACCCCAAACAATTCGCAAGCTCTGCACTAGTGTTACACTGGTAGACAGAGAGAATAATGGCTAACTATGAGAGGATCTTATGGCCCCATTTACATTGCGTATAGCTACTACACTGTTCATATCCAATTTCATCTCGATTTATTTACGAAGTCGCCAACCTCGAAACTACGAAAGCGATCTTGTTTCACCCGGCTCAAGACTTGAGTCAATTCGTAGAGTTCAATATACAACTCGATCAATTGCCCCGTGTTAACTGGAAATATTAATTGAGCCTTGACTGAAACTAACCAATCTGAAGTTATCTGCGCGACTTCGCAACTCGCAGTCATGAACGCGGAATACCATAAACGGTCTACCATAATTGTACCAATGACTACGAAAGACCAGGCCTAACGAAGCACCCACATTTTAAGTGGTATTTTTGATTTATTCTCTACTCTTCTTTAAATTTATTCATAATCACGATCACAAATTATATAAATAACCGATTTTCCAGGTCGGTGTCACCGCCATAGCTAACCACGGCCTTCTGCTGAAATGGTCCGTGTCTAACGTTCTTCTTAGTGTGAAAATAAACCTCGAAAATGGTTATTGAACACTTCGAAACATGTAATGATCAATTCACTGAAGCACAGATTAAGCACAAGCATCGAACTCTCGTGCACACTAGGCTTTAGCATCGGATTGAAAACAAAGAAAATAAAAACGCTTGCCATGTTGTTTGCTACCTACCCTGTTCACATCCATCTTCATTTCCAACAGACGCTCTTCTAAACAAAGTACACCCATGCGACGAAGAATTAAGACAAAAAACGAACACACGATTTCAAATAACGTTCACACGTCAAGATATCTGATTGTTGCGCAACAGCTAGCCGTCACTGATAGCCGTTACTAACAATAAAAACTGTGAGCTCGGCTCCGCTCAATTCGACCGCGACCATACAGGCCGAGTCTCGCTAGCAAACTGGCGAGAGCAGCGCGTAGCTACGGTAACAGCGCATGCGCGAAGCGGCAGGGCGCGGCATCTAACAGCCAGTGGCGCACTGACACCTTGTTTTCGAACTGGATGACGAAATGTTATGCAATGAGATGAAATTACCTTGAAAAGGTTACAGACAGTGAAGTATCGTCTGTGCCTTCAACATTCTAAGGAATTTAGCACTGTTATAACAAAAACTATTTGAACTGGGGTTTTGAATGCTAAGTAAAGAACAACTAAATTTCCCGCTACTAAATAAGTTGTTCTTTACTTAGTATTCAAAACCCAGTTCAAATAGTTTTTTGGTAAAACTAGTGCTAAGGTTACATCAAGTAACATGAGTCTAAAAAAAATCAATTTGGCACTGTTTTTTCGTTATTTTTAATTGGAAATGAAGTGAATACAATTAGACTATGGTATTGTTTAGGTTTAGATTTAAATGCGATAAACAATAACGAGATCAAAGTGAAAAATACGCGTTATTTTCCTGAAGGCTAAGATTAAAGATCACAACAGGGCATCAGGGCACCAAGAGATTGTTCGCAAGTAAGTTGAGAGCAAAATGTTGTATGTGTTCAAAAAACATGAAACCTAGCTTGTTATGCCTATTTCAAAGTGGCCAGATAGTAAGAACATCCGCACTCTGTCTCCTAGATGGAGGTAGAGCAAGACAAGGCAGATTAACTCGACGGCAGCGTCTACGAAGGATGTCTTACGGTCGACATCTTCGACACTGTCTAGCTTGGCATCCACCAGTAAGCGTTCAATGCCACGGGTAGGCTACGGAGACACTCAGAACGAATAACAACAAGGTGCCAACAGCGATCACACGTAAAAGCTTATTTTTAAATAGCGTTGAGTAGTTGATGTTTCACAAAGGACATTAAAAAGCAAATTTCACGAAGAACTAAAAATCAAAAGTCAAAACGGTCAGTTGATTAGAATTCAAGTTTCAAAGAGATCGTAACAGAATGAATAGTTAAAATTAACAAAATGACACGGCTTGTAGAAGATAGTAAAATGTTTGCATACATATGAATATCCTTCGTAGATACCGTGGAATGTTCAACAAATAACTATAGAATGCATCCTTTGTTACAGGCATTTCTTAAACAAAGTAGTTAACCGGACGGTACGCCACCAAAAACCGAGGCCGCCGACCTGGCATATGTTTAGTCTGCTGCGTTCGGTAGGGAGGGTTAGGGCGAGGGAGAGGGAGAGGGTGCACCTGGCCCCAGAGTGAGTTGGAAAGTTGCCCCTTGAGTTCCCCTGCCCCAACGAAGTAGTCGGCCTTGGACATAACGGCTGAGCCTGCGTCTCGATGCAAGGGTCAAAGCGACATGCTGGTAGCGTGGTTAATGCGCATCTGCTACTCGGAATTAGGGAGTAGTGTTTCTAGGCGGTTTGAGTGGCACGAAACGTGCGATAGTTTCGTGGAAATTAGAGCCCGAGAGTCTGGTACGATAATGGCGGTGCCGCGGATTAAGTATCATGTACATGCTAGTGTATCAATTAAATCTACTATCAAAATTAAAGAAAATGCATTAAATAAAATATTTACAAATGTAAATTCTTGCTATTAGATTAGACTTGCTATTATTATTGTCTTAAAGCACTCACGTACGCACTCACATATTAATTCTGTATTATCAGTTTTCTTTATAATATTACAGTAAGCATATACTTATACTACATAGTAATTTGTAATATGTACTATACTTACTAAGTGGAGTAAATAAAGTAAGAACCGATTTCACCAAATCAGTTAACTTCAAGTTGGCCTCTAACTCCAACTCACAAAAACAGCTGACTTTCACTGCATGTGATTGGTTGTTGCCGTGGCAATCGTTTCAACTAACCAATAAGAAGTAGAGATTTCGGTAAAACCGGCTCTAACTACTACCTAGGTAACTTTTATAAAATTATAAAGTGTTATAAAGTATCTGTTACGCGTTCATGAAATAATTGTGCAAACGAAGAGGTAGCGACTTCGACCAATGAAGGGCGGGCATCCTACATGTACATTTGTGATGCCTGTATTATGTTTTCTTAGCCGGGTAATAATAATAATAATTTGTATTTTTTTTAACTAGAGGTGGTCGCGTCACCCGTCACGCGACGACGCGACCACCCTGGTTGAATCACCCAGTCGTGAGTCACGGGTGACTTAAAGCGTGAGTGTGCGTAAGAGTGCACGGATCTCAATCGCCAATTGCAATCATTAGTCGCACTTTGTGGAGATTGCTCACTAATGGTTTTAAATGTTCTTTCCATTAGACCGAAATAGAACGCCCAATTAAGCGAGAAATTAAACCAAACGTATAACAATTATTTTAGTAGATTAGTGTATATTTTTACCTAGTAAAAAAACCGACCAAAAAATTAGAGGCTTTTAAGACCGGTATTGTTAGTTCTAATTATCTTCACTGTCTCAGCTAATTTTACCATTGAAATAGGCGGCAAGAGACTGGAGATGTGAGAATTCTGGGATTCCCTAGAGAACAAAGGCCCATCGCTAGAGGTTGTAAGAGCGATGGGGCATGGGGACCGATAAAAAAACACATGATCGGTGATTAAGTGAGATCTGTTTTAAATTGCATGTCCAGGTAGCACAATTGGTTAGAGTAACACCCGCGATTGGTGGAGATCGGGGATCGAGTCTGCGTTTGAGCATTAATTTTTGATAGTATTAGTATACCTGATAGGTACTACAAAAATGTTTTTTGATCTTTTTCCGATTTTCTGTAGCCAGTCTGTAACGGCAATTTCGGAGGAATAAATTCTGCAAGGTTTATTCAACATCATGCACGCACAAAGTACGCCCAGCATGCCTTATAATTAGATGCAGTTTGCATTTTTGTGGTTAACTAAAATTCCACATTGGCGTATTTTTGCAAATTCCTGCAGATTTTTGACAGGTATTGGCGTGTCTAAAAGGCAAAAGAGTATGGGTATTTGTGACCGCATCCAAATTTCAGTTTAGGTCATCTTTTTACGCTAATCTACGCATTTGAGGTAAAATTGGGAAACATTTCTCAAATGTTAAAATTTAAACATTTTATATTTTATTATATTATAATCAATGACGCAAGATTACTTCAAGCTGGCAGCTCGCAAGCGGGCATCTAAAAATAAGATTTATTAAAGAATAACAATTTGAAAATGTGCGCAATGAGTCACATATTAAAAAATAAAAAAACAAGGTTTTACGAACTTAGTAAATTAGTAAACTAGTAACTTAGTAAAGCTCAAATTGAGTTAGGTTTCCCTCAATTTGCATCCAAATCGGCTAAGTCGTTCGGTCGTCATGAGGGCAAAAGCAAAAAAAAAGCAAAAAAAAATCTAGCGTTTTTTAGTAGAAATACATTTATGCTTTGCTCTCTTCGGTCTCTACGCTCATTAAAAAAAATGCAATTTTAGAGAATCAAATTAAAATACAAAATTGAACACGAAATATCGAGGATCGAGTCTGATTGGGAATGACTGAGGCCTGCATAGTTTATGAAGATGCACAAATAATATAAGTTGCCGGTGGTAACGCATCTAAAATAAAATTCGGTTGGATACAATACAATATACCTACATTGACATCCGTTGTACTGTATTTTGATACTGAAAGTAAATAATGTAATTGTCCATCGATGTTCTACCACCATTAAAACCATAATGTGCAAGAGCGGTTGCAGTTTATAAATCTCGGTCTCATATCAATTAGCCACGTTTAGAATTTGTCATTCTTCTGTTAAATATTGTATAGACAAATAAACTCACCTTCACGCCACCTTGAGTTTTAAAAATCCCTGGCATTGCTTGCGAAGTTGCGAGACGGAAGTCGTCAGAAATCTTCCTCAATATCCAGAAAATATTAGGAAACAAAAGCACAGGACGGTTGCTAGTTCATGTTTTGTTTTACATATTAGCAAGAAGGCACTGGGTTCAATTTTTTCGAACTTTTTTTTGAACGGCATTCTATGTACACAACAATTCTATAAAAAAATCAAATCAACTCTGGAAAACAGAAGTTGGCCATAGCAAGGTCAATAAAAACCAATTAAATATTTGAAATTCGCTGGTAGTCTTTTCTCGCAAATTATTTCAACTACTAAAACTTGACACTGGAAAGTTTGAAACTATTTGCACAACATATGGTATTTTTTACTAACGCTTTTAAAAATTCTTTCAAGCAATTTTATTTCTTAAACTGACATTTAAGAAATTTAATCTATTTTTAACCTATAATCTAATCGATCTAATCTATCTATTTTTCTATCTAATCCATTATTTTATTAATTTAATTTTCGCTGATTTGCAATATTTTTAGAAAAAAAATCGTTTTTTTTTAGAAAGATGGCAATTCTAACGTCATAGATAGCCAATTTTAAGATAAACAAATAAAAAATAAACGAATTTAAATTCGTATTTGGCAATAATTCCAATAAAATATATTTCATTTGACATTTATTTTGATGCTGGAATGGTGCTACTATGTCTTACGTGGCTCAGAGTTTGGCTCAGAATAACTTGCCTTTGAGATCACAACATAGAGAAATGTGTAGTTGATTATAAAGTTGTGTAGAAAATTAGTTTTCCTATCTCTTGTCATGACAACTATCGATCTCTAGGTTTCCAAAATTTCGTTTATATCAGAAAAACTTTGATGAACTGCGTTCAAATCAGTGCGATTTGACTAACATTTTTTTGTGTGAATTCCTATTTTTCAAATGTTGTGAACTCTCAGATTTGATAAAAAAAATAAAAAACTAAAACAAGATAAAATTGTTGAAATTTGTATGTATAAGGTTACTGTGACTCTGTGCTCTAGAATTTCCGGCAATATTGGAATTGCTGTCGCCACCCGTGCGCTACTACAACAAATTCGAGCCATTACAGCAACAGCTGGTTCAATTATCTAGACACCGCGTGTAGTTTCCTGATAAAATCTCAATTATTTTAACACCGCACCTGCAGGACTAAAAATAAATATCGAACGGTTCAATAAAAGATAAAAGTAGGTCGCAGGATTTTTTTTTTTGTACTCACATTGATTTTGAAGGGAAAATATTGCAAAGTGAAGTCGACCCATGTGTTATGGTGTTTAAAACATAATCTGTCCTCTCCGTAGCCTCCAGATGAATTCAGATCGTCTTCGAGTGGCTTATCGCTAACAGGCGCCTGTTGGCATGACAACCCTACGTCACGCCTGCAATCGGAGCCAAAGTGAAAATAAAAAAGCATTACAATTTTTCGTTTCAAAACCAAAAGAAAAACACGTGTCAAATTTAATAAATCACTGATGCAGATTATATGTGATGAATGTTCTGATTTGCCATCTCTTTCAAATGTTGTAAGGGTTGCTTTATCGCTACGCAGATACACTTTTAATGTTCAATTGTTAAGAGATGCAGGCAGTAATATTTGGGTTGAGTTACTTGCAGGTCATGAGGTAAATTGAGTTGGCTTGACAAAGTAAGCCATGGAGGCAGAATTTTGGGCAATTGGGTCCAAAGGGTTTCCGGTGTGAATCTTAAGGTAGCAAACATTTGCATTGACTCCAAATTTACGTGAGATTTTCTCCAACCACTCAGCTGCGTTGGTCCACTTAAACCACACAAATCAATCAACTATCTCAAGTTTTTCGATCCTTTTTGAGAAATCTAAAAAAATTAAAATTTTGCCTGTATTATCAACGCAATTAGGATAATTGGATGCAATATCTAATCTCTTGTTTATAATCTCACCCAGCTAGGTTAACCACATGCGAAGATTTACATAATTACCGACGTTGACTTAATTAAGTCAGATTTTTATCACCACACAAAAGATATAGAGTAGACAGGTTGTGGAATGCTACGTCGCGTTGTGGACATTTATGTGGTGGGAGGATCCAGACGCTGAAATAGTTTTGAGTTAACTTTAACCCTGAGTTTTAAAAAAAAAAAAATTATAGAAAATTAAAATACTATCAAGGTTTTGAAGCAGGTCTCAATCTAGAAGTTTTTTGTTTCTTCTGGTGATTCCACTATGGAGCTGAAACCAGCAAGCGAAAGATGGAAAGGGAGCTAGACTGGAAAAAACGGGCAACCGAAACGGGAAACGATGCCGGTCGGCTGCTCTACCAGCTGAGCTATCAGGGCACACAGATTCCAGTTTCATGGGGTGGGAGAAGGGATCCCTTCAAAGGGGTAGATCAGTCAGTAGAGCAATTGGGAGGTCCGGGGTTCGTACCCCAGTTCGGTCGCAAATTTTTCCAGTTTATCTCCCTTAGTTCCACTGTTTTTAGTGTTTCAGAAATGTCCGTCTGATAATCTGCGTCTATCTTCTAGTGTCATGTCCAAGCGTGTGGGATATTTTAATAAAATGCCACATCCTGGCTATAGGAACCAACTTACACGCGACCGCGCGGTCTTGCTATCAGAAAGCTAGACCGAGAGGGGAAACAGAATTTTAGCCGCAAACCACAGTAAAATGACCGGAAACAATCAGCTGTCGAAAAGGATGTTTTCAAAATCACGTAAAACCTCTTGTTAAGAGTATGTACCAAATTTATTGTTTAGTGCTTCAAATTCAATTAAGATATTCCAAATGCGATGGTGCAGTCCAAATCCTGGCGAAAGCGACTCCTCAAAACACACTCGACGTGGCTACTACTAAACAAACTCATCCAGTTCAAAATTTGTTGTAGCCCTTAGGAGTCTGCCCTTTAGCCAAAAGAATATGTTGACTTTAGGCTGTAAGTTTGTGATGTTTTGGTATTTACAGGCCATGTCGATTACGGGCCATGGACAAGGATCTGGTTTTGGCAACCCGCTTAAAGTCCCGCAAATGGCTTGACCAGGGTACACAATATGGCGTTGTGTTAACAAATGTTACAAGACATATTGCAGATGTCGACGGTAAAATTTGGAGTTAGTACTGCTAAAATGCTCAAACTGCTCAAACAAAACAAACAAAAAATGCTCAAAACCAAATGAATATCAGAGATTTCCGTTCAGGCTTGAGAATGAGATTAAAATAACTAATTTGGTCAGAAAAATTGAACTTAAAGAGATACACAATAGAACAGATTTAACAGTAATCACAAATCGAACAAATTTAAGACATTTTGAGATGATTCATACGGAGAGATTTGTGAAATTATTCTCAAAGAACGAAACGTGCGTGCGTTCCTGTGGACCAAAACTTTGAGACTCTTTATAAGCCATCTTACCGTGATCGAAGCGGAAAGTGCCACGTTGCAGCTCTAACGTTTTTAGAATCTTCTATGATAGTGCTGCGATAGTGCTGCGATAGTGATGAGTTCGTTCGTAAGTTTATTTATCTAAAAAATAAAAACTGATATAAGGGTTTATTTGATTACAATGTTAGTGCATTACAAATAAGATTTTGCCTGGATATCTAGCAATATCAAAAAGCAGTTTTAGCTATATGATCAGCGCCATTTTTCATGCGCCAGCAAAACGGAAAAAGTGTCTTATACGAAGCGAAACACTATGAAACTCGATACCACAATCTGTGTGTTTTTACCTTTGCGTTTCCGTGAAATCGTGCGTTCACACTATAGATAAGACTTCCTGTACTCGGGTACTCGGGTGTCAAATGTCTCGGCTCATTCTGTAAACTCGATGGTGGGACCGCTGACAAGTTCCTAATCAAGACGTATCAAGTCGCAGTCATCCGTGTTTCCAGTCCCTTTCAAAACCCTGTTAGGCGTTTTGAACTTTGAATTCCTTTGCTTTTTTTTTTAGCGTATTTATCAAACGGTTTGGTGTGTTGGAAAAACCGGCACTCTTGATCCATCAAATACTGCGCTGTGGATGGATTAGGGGTGGATTAGGTAATGGATGGATGACCTATTTCTCAAGACCTATTCCTGTTCGTAACTACTTGGAGTGAACTAATTAGTAGACAACATGGATTTGCTTGCAAAGATCAGGGTTCTAATCCCCGGTTGGGCACCAATTGTTTAGAGGTTGTTAGTGTTTCTAATAATCGAACATAATTCAGTGTTCAAACGTGTGTGCACTTTGAAACTCATTTACCTGTGTACACATACAAACCAGAAATTTTAAGTAACTATTTCTAGTTATCTATCAGTGACCCGATTGATTCCCTAAACGGACATAGCTTATCATCAGTTCAGTGGGAAAGTATGCTCATGTTTTGACACTTTCACCGTGACGTCATTCAAGCCGAAACACTTAAATATTATCGTTAAGCCGCTATCAGCAAGCTGTGGACATTTTCTGAGAAATGTTCAATAATTGTAGGTAATTAATTAAAGGTGTGTAGTTGGAAAATATTAATTACAATTTCTGTCACATTCTTAACATTGTTGACTTCATAATGCTATAGAGGTGAAGCCTTATTCCATCGCAATTTATTATTATTAATTTAGGGGGGGGGGGGGTCCCCACAATGATTCTCATAGAGATGTGACTCACAAATAAATTGGCCATAAACTTAACGTGATATTAATAAATAACAAACCACACCAATAAAAATTGGCAAACTTCTTTAATGTATTTGCCTCAAAGAATTTCAATTAAGATTGTGCTGATCCAGAAGGATTAAGGGATTGAACGTCCCTAGGGCCACAATGATAACAAAAGGTCGTCATTGTAAGTTCAGCACTCTACGATGAAACGTCTGATCATCGGTTTGTTGCTGGCAACTCTCACTTTGCAGGTAATTGATAATTACTCTATAAGTACAGCATCGTTCAACGACGGATAGGTTTTTCTTGGCTTCGGCTAACATCTTCGTTATTTACTTCTGCGTACACAAGATAAAGATGGTACAAGAAAATAGCAAAGATAATATAATGTCTCAAAAAGCCGGTGTCCAAATAGCTCAATGGGTAAGAGCAACACTCGCAATAGGTGGAGATCGGGGTTCATGTCCCCGTTTGGGCATACATTTTTGAGACGGTAGTAGTGTTCCTAAAATTTAAATAGCCCGCGCATTGCAAGCGTTTGCAATTTAAATCCATTTTCACATAGGTACTAAAATTCTCCCCATCGAACTACCAATCGAATTCAACTTATTTGTTGCCCGTGTGCGTCGAAAATTATAATATCCTGGGGTTCAGACTCATCAGTTATTCTTGGTTTTACTTTTGCAGGCAGCCGGAGCTCTCGGCAATGACGAATTGATCATGATGACATCGAGGATTGAAGGTAGGGTCTTCGAGAGAAGGGATTGGCAAGCTATGCATTCTATTTTTAGTGTTACGAACAATAGCGTTTGAGCAAGCGTTTGCAAAATGTCAGCAGTTAAGTTTGTTGACAAGTTTGTTTCGTGTGTTCTTTGAGTAATTTGCGGGTAGTAAATCTTTTGGTATACCTTGGAGGTGCTTTGACCAAGTGGTAAGCATTTCAACTTTGAAAGGAAGCTAGACTGGAAAAATGTGTAACCGAACCGGGATACGAACCCGGGACCTCCTAATTGCCGGTCGGGTGCTCTAACAACTGAGCTATCTGGGCACACAGATAAGCTTCAGTCTATAGCTTCTTTCCTATTTTATAAATAAAGTATGGAGATTGTATGCATACACAAAGGCAGGATATAATAGACAATGATCACGGTGTTTTTATATTTCGCCAATTTCCAAGCATTTTCTTGCAGAAAATTAAAATATTTTGCTTCGTCATAGATGAAGCGGTGCTATTGACGGGACCCCGCGGTGGTCCCCTTGGTGCTAGTCGACAAGGAGCGCATTAAGTGGGCCTCTGTATTCACCGTCTCAAAAAGTGCAGGATCCTACAGGATTAGGCTACGTGCCGACACCGGCTTTCCCTCCACCCTTCTAGGCTAAGCTAGGTTCATCATCATCCATTCATTCACCGACGTCGTTAGACCAGTGCCACAGAGCCCATTGTCACAACAGTACGTCCGACGTCATTAAACACAACAATCAATCAATATTTTTGGCCGCCGCGGCCTAGGACCTAGGCCAGTCATAAAGACATAGGCTCCGGCTGTTGTCTTTACAGGCGACCGACAAACCTTGAGTCGTCGTTCATATGTTGTTGTTTTCCTTACACGTGTCTCTGTCCACGCTATGACGTCACTAGTTACGAAATATTATGTAACAAAATAGATCACTGGTTCGCAGCCCGGTCGTCAAGGTTTCGGAAATGTCCCATTCTACCGACGCTTGCTAGGTGTCTCGTCAGGTCAACAATTAATTCTGGGGGGGGGGGGGGGAAAGGGGGGAAGGCAAGAGGCTTAACGCAAGGTGCATGATCCAACATCGAAAAAATAAATAATTAATGTAATTTCGAAAATCAACAAGCTTTAAAATGTTTAATATTGTCATTTCGGACGTTTGATTTGGGACCCATCCGTATCAGAACACATTTTCCAATCTGATTTTTATATGTAACTTTAGTATTTTTGGCAAGTGAAGCTTATTTTTGGTTTAGATTTTCGAAAACTGATTCTAATGCAAATGTCAATATTACAGGAGTGCTAGGAGCATCACACATTTTGTAAATACTCCGGAGTTACAATGAACTTGCCGAGCAAATTGAAAATGACCAAGCAGAAACCAGAGCGAACTCATAATTCTGTTTTGCAGCCTTGCAAAACCGCTTCCTTGCTGTGCCGAACTTTGTGTTGATAAAATGCTGATGCGAATTTTACGTCTCATAGGAACTCCACGCTGAAGTGTTGATTTCTTATTTCTATCCGATTTTTTACTTATTTGGGTTTAACGACGCACTGTTTTGACAACGGGAAATTTGACACCTAATGGTGTCGGTGAATGAGTGGATGGTGATGAATAGGGCTCGGATATATTTAATTAAATATTTTTGTTTGATACACAAACATATGCCTATTAACTTTTCTTCACGAATCTCCTTCTTGTAATCATTTTGACACTCTGTTGATGTCGAATATTTTCGAATATTTTGCCATTTTTGAAGTTAAATACATATTTCTCTATTTGTATTTCGCATTTTTCGCATATTTTGCCTTTTTTAGTGGGAAATAACTTCACTTACTAAGATCAAAATGTTATTTTCTAGAAATCCAGAATTATTGGATGTCCATATACGAAATTCTGAGAAACCTATTATAACAGTATGAGGCAGCTAGGTTTGTGACTTCCTCGAAGTTCGGGGGTAGGTACTTAAAGGAGCGCTATTTCTGCGAAGGAGGCATCCCAGCGAGCTTTGTGCATGCGCTGTCAATCACGGGGGTAGTGGTGTGAGAGGGTTTAAAAAGGTATTGGCCGAAAACCGGCATTCCTTTAAATTTTATAACTTGAAGATGTAGATTGTAGTGCATTGCGTTTAAATTTTGAACACATCACACATTTTCTGGCGAGTCATATAAAAAAAAAATGTAAAACGTTTGCATTGTTTTGATTTTTCACTCGTCTCTTAAGCAAATAATTTTTTAGTTTTAATCGAATATCATAGCCCTTTTTAAGGAAATATAAAATACAAATTAATATAAATCCGTGCTCTAGTGATTAACCTAACCAAAATTAGAAGGGTGGAGGGGAAACCCGGTGCCGGCACGCAGCCTACTCCTGTCGAAGAGCACCAAGGGGACCACTGGCAATTAACGTCACTACCGAAGGACGATACAACTCGAACAACAGAATTCCTCCACAAATTCATACTGTCGAGAGGTTGACAATGAAGACGAATAAATTTGCTGTACTAACTTACATCCCTTCAACCTCTCTCCCGAACAGAACTGGCCATGTGCATGATGGTCACCCATCCAATACCTGACCCAGCGCAGTGTTGCTCAACTTCAATGATCTCACGAGAACCGGTGTTTCCAACACGCCCAACCGTTCGGTATAAACATAAACATAATTTCAAATTAGATCTGTCGCTTTGCCAATCCTTCTCTTTTGCCGTGGTTAGCTTGCCAATACGTTTCGAACACCGTGGTTAGCATCATTCGAATTGGCAGTACAACCGTACAAACGACGACTTGAAACGTGACAATTTCAATCCAAATGTCAATGCAGCTGGACGTCGGCAAGGAAGTGGGTCAATTGGCTTAAAAGTAGCAAAAGAAAGAGTCAAGTTGAGGTTTTAAGTGGAGAGATATGAAATGTCATATCTATCTTAAGATCACAACGCCTGATTTCGCAACGCGCTGAGAGACCTAAATCGATTTGTTTCACTAATAAAATTAAGTTATTAAGCAATATTATTGCTACAAAATCAAAGTCAGCTGCTTAGCGTGGCATAACCCTGAGGTTCTACGCCGACTACGAGCGGATCTTGCCACATCGATATCCGTAATACCAGTGGCGTACTGACCTGCAAGCCCTTATCCAACTTAACTAAGAGTCTACCCATCAAAAGCAGCAGTCAGTATAGCCGTGGTTACATAAGATAGCAGAATTGAGACGCTCTGGCAGGCGATCTCAGCATCGCATTGGCTAAAAGAAGTTAAATCTACCATTGAACCACAAAGAAGTAATTGATTTTTTTTGTTCGTTTTCAACGTTGGCATCGAAAAAACCTTAGAAAAATTACAGAGTATACTAATTTATAATGATGAAATTAATCTGGTTATCACTATAGAAACATGCCAGCTGCTTGTAAGCTATTATCTCAGTTCACAATTGACACTACATTATTTTAATCTCTGCTTCGTTAAGCTTTGAGATAAGAAATTCACTTAATTTGTAAGATAAATTTTAAATGTCAAATTTTACACGTAAGCGCTCGAAATAATAATTCGTGTTTAACCCGTACCGTATTTTGAACTCGGTTAATTAATGCCTAAATTAGTTACGCCTAATGTGAACGTGACAGCTACGTAGAAAGGATTAGAAGTTTTTTTTTGGCCTTATGCTTTCCACGTTCTTTATTTACAAGGTCTGAACTTTGAACTTGAACTAAAGTTTTGTATGTATCGGAGTTACTTGGCGTCACGCCACTGCAAGCAATCGACGCAATTTCTGACGTCAATGGTGGTTTCCTTTTACGTGTAGGCTGGAGAGAAGACAAACGGAAGTAACCTTTTAGTCTTATCATCGGTCAGAAGTTTGGTTAGAATAAGCGCCGATGTAGGTAAAACACACTTCGAGCAAAATACATGCCTATCAACCAGTTCATACTTACAAATATATATATATATAACCGAACGGTTTTGCGTGTTGGAAACACCGGTTCTCGTTAGATCACCGAAGTTAAGCAACACTGCGCTGAGTCAGGTATTGAATGGTCGACCATTATACACATGACCAGTTCTGTTCGGGAGAGAGGTTGGAGGGATGAAAGTTAGTACAGCAACTTCATTCGCCTTGCTTATCAATCTCTCGACAGCATGGATTTGTGGAGGAGTCCTGCTGTTCGAGTAGTACCGTCCTTCGGAAGGGACGTGAAGCCGGTGGTCCCCTTGGTGCTCTTCGACAGGAGTAGGCTACGTGCCGGCACCGGGTTTCCCCTCCTCCCTTCTAGGCTAAGTTAGGTTCATCATCATCCTCATCATCATCCACTCATACACTGACGCCATTAGACCAGTGCCACAGGGCCAGTTGTCAAAACAGTGCGTCGTTAAACACCACTAAAATAAAATAAAATTACAAATATATGGTGGTTGATTCTTGGTAAAGCAGTTGTTACTTGCAGATTACTCTGATTTAGGCTCAAATCATTTCCATTTGTGCGATCATAAGCGATTGATGTGCATCCATCGATATTTTGGGTCGTAGTAATCATTTAAATATTATTAGTAAGTATACAATCAACAACGATTATATGTAAATAATATAAGATATATAAAGTCGTAAATTTCGGTAGTAGGTTTTTGGTATCTGTGCCGGGCTCCGCGAACGAAATTTAAGCAGCTTTGTAGATGAGCGTATAGCTGTTTACTTTTTCTTAATTCACATATTTTTATTTCTTATCTTCGGGTAGGCGCCCTCTATCACCCCTGGCATATTCTTCTGCACTTTCAGGGCTGCAAAACGTTGGACAGGTCTTTTTCTTTTAGGTTCGGCACCCCCAGCGCATACCACGTATTTCCCTAGCCATTTTTGTCTTTCGGTATGCACTTCATAGTATGCAATCCGCTATGTTTTTTATTCACTAAGGACATTGACACAATCAAAAATTGACAAGCTATAATCAGAACTTAACTTCCCTTAAAGGGGAGGTGAAAAGTTGTTAGGTGGTGATTATTTCAAATTTAATTTGTGCTAATTATTAAAACATATGCGGCATAACACAAATGTAAATGACAATGACGACGATGACGACGATGATGACGATATTCGTGTTATTGTCATATGTGTTTTGACAATAAGCAGAAATTAAATTTAAAATCGTCACTACCTGTCCGTTTTCCACCTGCCCTAAATCAGGTTCAGTTAGACAGATAAGGCAGGTGGCGGGACAAAAGAACCCGAGTGGCGTGTCGTGTTTATCTTGTAATATTTGAGGGGGAAACCAAGAACGAGTAACACTGGTTATGTACCACCTGTTTATAGGTCGCCAGCTGGCCGGCCTGTTGAAATCCGGGCGCAGGTGTACATTGCGTTTATAATAAATGAACGAAGTGGTTGTGAATGAATGACGAGTCAAGCCATTTCTATTCGATTTTTCTATGTTAGGGTTGATATTTTGAAAAAATCTAGAGGAAAACTAGTTGCAATTTCAATCATTTTTGCTCGATTCAATTGATTTTCGAAGTGTTATTCGTTGTTTATATATCTTCACTCCACGAGCGTCTAATGTCTCTCGAATTGACTAAAAATGCATTGCAGGCAAAAGCGCGTTAGAAAAAAAAGTAAAAACATTTTAGTATAAACTACGTCTCTTCTGAAGGGGATTTTGACCCAAAAATATTATTCCCGAGTCGCCGACTGCGCGAGTATGTTCATATTTTTGAGCTCATTTCTCTGATGTTCAAGATCATTTTTATAAGTTACTCAGCTTTGGTGTTTGTTCTCTCTTGTTGAACATTTTCAATTGAATCCTGGCCTTCACCACGTGTCCCGATATAGGCCAATATTGATTGTCGTTATCAGAAACAACAATCAATATTGGCTCACGAGATAAGATTTTGTTTGGAATCACAGCAACCGAGAATGGAGCTTTTTGACTCGTCGAAAATTTCTTTCAGCCAAGTCTTTCATCTAATGGCGGTAACTGCATTTTTTAGCCCACGTCGTAATGAGTCACTTATCCTAATAGACAAGTGGACAAATAGATGCTTATCGTGATAAGATGAAGAGATTAGATAAGACAGAGATGATGACAGGCGTCAAAGTAAGACATGGTTTCTGAATTTAAAAAGTCTTGAGATTGCAACCGCCATCAACAAGCCCTGAAGCTGTCGAGGGCTTGACGATCTTTGGATCTAAAGCCAATCTAAAGATCATTTTCTTCATTGAGTCTGATAAAATGTTTGAGAAATAAATTTGTCGATCGTTTATTTTGTGGAACAAATTATGGTAATTTTTTAATTTATGGAATTTAATTATGTGTACCACATATGGGGCAATGGCTATCACAGATACAGCGTTAACAGATGTTCCATAGTGATAGGTATATAATTGATGATAACGCCATATCTCGGAAAAGTTCCAAATTATTTCACCTTGAGGGTGAGGGTAATGCGGTAACCTATCCGTGGCACTCAGACTCGGACTTCAAGATAAAGCGAGTGTCAGTTGTATTCCAAGATGAATCACTTGTGTGTATTTTTTGTTTGTATCTTTTTTCGCATTTTTGTTCGATCTCTAGCGCCCATTAAATTTGGCCCTTATATTTTTAGTCTTTAATTTGGGCAGTCCAGCGAGAGAAGAGTTATTTTATCAAGATTAACGAACCCTTTTCGTTTTCGAATGCGAGGTGGATCAATTACCACTTCCCTCAACTTCGAGATACGCCCAAGTAATTGCGGTTTTGCGGTCGGAATTGCCACCGACCGCAAAACCGAAAAATCCCAACCTCAACCGGTGTAATCCTCAGTCTCAACAGTGATAGCCTAACCACTGACATCTATTTTTAGCCACAGCACACGTAGCGACGCCCAAAACATCCGCTCGATTTAAAGGGGGAGGCTCACTACGCTCATCCAGCAAACTCGATGGGGGCAACCAAACGGAATCAATTTCAGCCAAACATAAATTTACTCCTAGATATATGGCAGCGTTTAAGTGATAAAATTTGTTCGCGATGTACCGTCCTTCGGTAGTGACGTTAATTGCCAGTGGTCCCCTTGGTACTCTTCGACAGGAGTAGGCTTCGACGCGGCACCAGATTACTGCTCTATTCTTGTTTAGGTTAGGTTCATCGTCATCCTCATCACCACACTCATTCACAGACGCCATTAGACCAATATTAAAGGGCCCATTGTGAAAATAGTCGCAAGGGAATTTTAAAGAGTTGATAACATTAATCATTCTTGCTGACCGAATTGGATGTTGCTAATCATCAATTTCAATCAGCGCCGTCTGGTCATGTGTTCTTTGTGCACAGGTGACGAGCGGGTGGCGGGCGGTAACCTGGCAACGAAGGGACAGTTCCCTTGGCACGTGACCATCACCACAGACGAGTCCGGCTTCTGCAATGGGGCGCTGCTAGACTCGTCCTGGGTACTCACGTCCGGACGCTGCGCCCACGGGTCAGTCATTAGGTTCATCAGGTTAAAGTCAGAGTCACAGCGTTATTGTTAACTTTCTGCTGAGCAAACCCGATGGCGCTTGCGGCCGTACTTTTTAACAAACCTCTGCGATTACATAATTGTGACTCAAATTATCGATACATGTATATCAATCGTTAAAGTTGGCATTAATACAGATTATTTGATCGTAATTTAGCCTCAAATGCGAGTAATCTGCGAAATATCGAAATTAAATTTCTTAGAGGACGGCATGGCCCGTCTCTTGTGCTGACAGTAACGCTTTCCTGCGCTCACAAGGTCGCCAAAACAGTTCGACGACTAGTGAATAACACGTTTTTCTATTTCCATGCAGAGTGACCAATTTTACCATGACCTTGGGTATGACCAACATTTTCACCATAGAAGAAAACGATACGGTGATAATTGAGACTACCGTTAAGTATGTTCATCCGTTGTACGATGAGCGTACCCTAATTAACGACATCGCCCTGCTCAAGTTGGAAACTCCGCTAAACCTCACGGGTAAGCTTACATGAAAGGTAGATTACATTTAGGTAGACTATTTTTTGTGGTGTTTTAATAAGCAACTAAAGTTTGTTGATGGACACCGTAACTGTGACAGTGACATAGGGCATGAACCCTGTGATCTATAATGACAATGAGCGTGTTATGATGATGAGTGGCCAGAACTTGCAAAGAAAATAGTATGGTTGAATCGGCCTAGCATGCAGAGTACCTACTCCAGTCAAAACATAATAGCTAGACAACATCCTCATTATCTTCTCAAAATACTCTTTGGTCAATTACTTTTGGTTCCTAGATATTTAGTCTCTAGGGGATAACATAACATACAAAATTCCTATGTAGCTACATGCCCGAACAAAAATGATAAAACGACAGTCAGTCAAATCAGTCGAGGTAACAATGAACAATGAGCCATTCCGTGGTCATTGATACCAAAGGAACAGCCATTCAAAATAGATACCGAATGGAATGTCGATAGGCCACAAAATCTCTTCTGGTGCTGTAGAAAATTCATTTAAACTTATCACAACCACCAAATCTAATTTATGTCAACTTTGAAATTCGCTTACCACTAACCAACACAGTTTTCCCGTCCTCCATTTTGTCCTAGATTCTGCAGACGCGTTGATAGCGCCCATTCGTCTAGCCAGCCACACCGAGGGGGAAATCAACGGGACGGACGTCCAGCTGTCTGGATGGGGCAAGATCAGAGAAAGTGAGTTTACAAAGGGCCGCGGCCATTTCCTCACACACATGGCAGTTGGCAAGAATCACTAAGAACATGACATTAAAACTGTCTGGAACTTGTAAGAAGAATAAAACTTCTTTGCAAGCTCGCCATGCACGCGGATCGAAAAGAACGCATTGATATTTATTTTAGGTACCAGCTCAAACACCCTCGGTGAAAACTAAAAGAATCATCAGGGTGGGTATATTCCCCCCCAACCATTGTTACCTGTTACCTAAGTATCACGATGTTACATGGTTACCTCTGGCGTGGACTGTACACCTGGCCACATTCCTGAATACCTTTGCTAGCTACCCTTATTATTGACATTAATTTCAAGGACCCTGACGCTACCCTGTACCGCGCATACCGCACATTTAACTTCCTGACCGTAGGTAGCCTACTTATACGCTCTAAGCTTGTACCACTCCTTATTGTGGATACCAGCGTGCGTAGTGGTACTTAATTTACTCACACTGTGGGTTGTTTCTTATCGAGTTCCAAATTCTCACAATATTAGCAGTACATTCGTAGACTACACTGATGTAGCCTGGGAAGTTATTGGTACACCAAGTCTAGGGTTGTAGACATTTTTCTGAGGCTGTTTTTCTAGTTTTTCTAGTTTTCAGCATCAGAAAGATAGCATCTAGACGAAAACAAAGTGCATATGCCCGTGCATATGCCTGGTTTGGCATAGGCGCTATTGCAGGAGAATGTATCTCGATGTCGTCATTAAGGCACATACATCAGCACACATTCACCGCGCGGTGGGACGGAAGTTGCGGGGCGCTCGAAACCAGCATACATACGATTGTCTCCTGAACAAATGCATTACACGTTATCGTTATCACCTCATTCAATCAGATCCAATTGAGCCTAAGTTGCAGACCGCATTCTTCTTTTGCAGACTCGACGATGCTGATTTCATCTGCATTGAGTTTTGTTAACCTGACGGTGACGTCACTGATCGACTGCCGCGCTGCATTTGGCATGGCAAATGTCCACGAGGGGATGCTGTGCACGTCTGGAGAGGGGGGTCGGGGAGCATGCGCAGTGAGTTGGATGTTGAAGCGGCTTTTTGGAATCCAAATTCCTGCAATGCATTGGTACTAGCAAATAGGTACCGTTTCTTAAGGGGCCAAAATGACCAATGAGTAATCGCTAGAAGTATTCAATGCACTTTTAATCCATTTGAGCTAGCGAACAAATGCTTAAGAAAGTCGATCGTGATCCTTGTTCCTGCAAGCAAATTCAAAGCAAATTCTCTTTAGCGAATATCATGCCAATGCTAAGAAGAAGTACGTTGACCAGGGTGGACCATCATAGATTTCTTTACCTTCAATTGTTTTCTACACGCTAAAATAAAATAGTAAAAAATGCTCCCATATGCTTCTAGACACCAATAACAACAAACCATGGGTATAATTATGCTCCTGCTACTTTACGTCCCACACCCTTGAGTGCTACTTAGGCCAACATTTAAGCCCGTCTCGACTCGACCATCGAAGCTGTGTAGTCAACTAACGTATCAACCCCCAAACCAATCCCTCCAGGTAAACACCAGATAGAACTGCAATGCATTGCAATACATTCCACATCAGCCCAATCAATCAATTCTGACAACTGAGCGGATTTTTAGCGGTAAATATTGACTTATACAACTGCCTGAACAAAGACCGATTGCTAGAAATTGATACACATGAGTTTCTTGGGTACGACACAAAACTATTTCAATGTGTTTTACTTAGAAACAGTGTTTTCCGCTAAAGCAAATCTTCCACAGGGGGACGAAGGTTCACCCCTGGCGGTGTGGAATGACAGCTCGTGGAAACTTTTGGGCGTGGCTAGTTTCGGGGCCGCCCACGGATGCGAACAAGGCGCCCCGACGGTCTACACACGAACCAGTGTTTATCTTCATTGGATTGATTGCCAGAAAGATCCGAAGACCTTGGATCCGAATGATTGCTTGTCCGGTGCTAGCGCTACAGTTGCTGCTACCACGCCTATAACTGCTCTGCTGTTTGCGGTTCTCTTGAAAAATGCTCTTGATAATTGCTGATGAGGATTCGGTTGTTGGGTTGGTTATGGTGACTTTTTGCATTCACTGTCGAGTTTCGTTTGAGGCAGCTCCAAAGGGTTGTAGTGACACACATTGCTCAATTGTTTAGAGTATTAATTTAAAAAGGCTGACTACATTGCTTCTTCATTGGTGCACTCATAACTCCAGCTCTTCTTCAGGTGAATGATATTACCCAGATATGTGGGGTGCCAAATAAACTTTTCGATCTGGTTTTAATGGCAAAAATGCTTAAAGCTCCGTTTGATTCAAGCAAAATTTTACACGCGCGTTTGAATATTTAATAAGGCGAAGGACTACAGATATTTCACTAATCTTTAGTAGGAGGTAACCCTCAGTATTCGTACAGTAATGTACAGCTATCTTACAGCGACCCAACGTAAAGAATAATATTACGATAGTTTGCGATAAGTACATCTATAAGATATTTAAAGAATGTATTATTGAGACTGAAGAAATACACACACTGGAATAAGTAAATGGAAATGTGTATTTTTATTGACTATTGTTATGAGTGAAAAATACAGATCAATATTTAATACAATTTTCCGATAGTTCATGTTTTCATGAGACCAAATATGAATGTGAAGGCATGCAAGATTAGATCTATCCACATATGTTCAACATTTAATATTACAAATCACAAATTTGCTCACAATCTCACAAACTCTGCTCTGATATTTCGTAGAATCTCACACCCACAAAATGAGAATCAAATTGAGTAACATTTAAATATTGGGAGAAGAAAAGAAGGAAGCAAACGTCACGAAGTTGAAGCGCTAGTTGTAACAAATTAATGCAACTTTTTTTGCACAACTTTACCATTCTACTCATCCACTTTAGGTGAACAGGCGTACATAGCGAGCAACTTCATCCGACTGTCTGCTTCTTATGCAACCAGCACCTTAGTTCCGGTAAGTTGCGTTACTTCTTTCCTCTTCCACATTGCATCATCAAGCCTTTAGGCAGTCTTACCATTAACTATTATGAGTAAGGCCACACATAGCAGACTACAGCTTGTGGCTACGTTGTTTCATTGTTTCATATGGAGCAAGACAATTTAGTCGTTTTTTAGGGTTTAAAATTAAAATAAGTATTTCGGCACCTTCGGTACAAACGAATTAAAACTTGGTTCAAACTTTATAAAAACAGTTACCATATACAAATTGACTATTATTACAAGCGAAAAATACCGATAAATACGATTAGATCTATCCAAATATGTTTTTTTTTCTGTTTTTCATTATCAAAAATCACAAATTTTTTGTCTTTACCAACTAAATCTTATGCGACGTCAACTTGAAAACTTGCCACATTCAACTTTAAAAATTTGACGACATGCAAATTTGGCTGCAACTGGTCAAGAGGCCGTCTCGTTCAATGTATCGATGCCGCGACCCGAAAAATAAAAGTGTAGTGGTGGACCAACGTCAGGTTCGATGAAAACGTGTTGTTCGCTAAGCCCCACCGTGGTCGGTTTGAAGACCACCTTGAAGCGGAGGAACCACTTGCCCTTGATCTCGTAGGAGCGTGAAGCTGAGTGGAACGGAGACTTGAGTCTTCGGATTTGCATCTGCGTACGGTGGAAAAATGAAGTGAGTGAAGATGTTTATTAAGCAACGTCTTGATTCGTCGCGTGTGTCGATGGCGATGTTTCATACAGACAAGTGGGAAACAAATGAGAGGTGGCAAAGTACAGTCTAGCCCATGAGAGAAGATACCAGCACAAGAACTGCCCCCTGCATTGCTACAGTCTAGCTTGTGAGAGAAGATACCAGCACAAGAACTGCCCCCTGCATTGCTACAGTCTAGCCCGTGAGAGAAGATTCCAGCACAAGGACTGCCCCAACATTGCTACAGTCTAGCCCGTGAGAGAAGATACAAGCACAAGAACTGCCCCCTGCATTGCTACAGTCTAGCTTGTGAGAGAAGATACCAGCACAAGGACTGCCCCAACATTGCTACAGTCCAGCTTGCGAGAAAAGATACCAGCACAAGGACTCTCCCCTCCATTGCTACGGTCCAGCCCGTGAGAGAAGATACCAGCACAAGGACTGCCCCAGCATTGTTACAGACTAGCCCGTGAAAGAAGGTGCCAGCACAAGGACTGCCCCAACATTGCTACAGTCTAGCCCGTGAGAGAAGATACCAGCACAAGGACTGTCCCCTGCATTGCTACAGTCTAGCCCGTGAGAGAAGATACCAGCACAAGGACTGTCCCCAGCATTGCTACAGTCTAGTCCGTGAAAGAAGGTCCCAGCACAAGGACTGCCCCAACATTGCTACAGTCTAGCCCGTGAGAGAAGATACCAGCACAAGGACTGTCCACTGTGATGCTACAGTCTAGCCCGTGAGAGAAGATACCAGTACAAGGACTGCCCCCTGCATTGTTACAGTCTAGCCTGTGAGAGAAGATACCAGCACAAGAACAACCCCCTGCATTGCTTCAGTCTAGCCCAAGAGAGAAGATACCAGCACAAGGACTGCCCCAACATTGCTACAGTCCAGCCTGTGAAAGATACCAGCACAAGGACTGCCCCCTGCATTGCTAGTCTAGTCCATGAAAGAAGGTGGCAGCACAAGGACTGCCCCCTGCATATCTACAGTCTAGCACGGAAGAGAAGATACCAGCACGGAGACTGACCTTGCATTGCTACAGTCTAGTCCTTGAAAGAAGATACCAGCACAAGGACTGCCCCCTGCATTGCTAGTCTAGTCCGTGAAAGAAGGTGGCAGCACAAGGACTGTTTCATGCAACTTATGATCTTATTAACTTAAAAATGACATTTCAGTTCCCAACATTGTTAGAAAAAATCTACTAAGTACCCAAAAAACAAAATATCTTTGCAAGACAAAAGCTGAAGAGTAAAAGGAAAATGGCGGATGTCAACGGTGATGATTTGTAGTGTTTTTAAAACTGACAATAGGGGCGCATGTCACCATAAAACAATCTGTGGCGTCTCTGCCGGGGAAGTATGTTCTCTCGCAGAATTTGATATGATGTGTTCATTCTTGAAATAAGTAAATGGAAGTGACACGAACAAGATGCAAGTAGGCCATGGAGTTTCAGAGGCTTGGCTGTGTCTAAGAGGGTTGAAAAATGAACATTCATTCAAGAACAAGTAGGTCTGGGTTTCTAAACATGGAGAGAAATACTGACAAGGAATTAAATGTTTTGTGGAGTTAAATAACGATATCAAGAAAGTGTAAAGCAGAGAAAATAAATAAAGTAATGGTATGAGGATGATGAAGACTAATAAACAATAAAATTAGATAAAAAGATGCATCAAAAGATATACCAAAATTGACAAAATAACTGTTAAAAGTTGGTAAAATTAACAGGTCTGCAGCGCTCACCGTTCGCGTCTCGTCGGCAGTGTTCTTCAGCGATACTTTGAACGAGGCCATCTGCCCAATGGCAGTTGGTGGGAATTCAATCCGATAATTGTCCGAAAAGACGGCCGCGACCAGTGATTTCAAGCCGCCGCACGGGCCCAAAGGTGAATTCTCTTTCCCATCCAAGTCGTCTCGATGTGATGAAGACTCAGGCACGGAACGAGCGTAGCGGTTGCCTCCGGGGGTCAATGACAACGGGGCCATCACACTGGCTGGACGGAGGTGGACTTTGATTTCTCGCATGTCGTTTTCCATGAGAACCTGCAGAATAATTGCATATTGAACCGATGATTTGCTTTGTTGAGTGACCTACTTTTTTGATAACAGGCTATGCGGCACTGGTCTAATGGCTTTGGTGAATGAGTGGGTGATGATGAACTTAACCTAGCATAGAAGGGATAAGGGTGAGCTTTGTGTCGGCATGTAGTCTACTCCTGTCCAAGGAGACCACCAGCTTATCATCCTTTCCCAAGGACAGCACAACGCGGCAATAGGATTCCTCCACAAATCCATGCTGTCGAGAGGTTGAAAAGCAAGGCAAATGAACTTGCTGTATTAACTTTCATCCCTCCAACCTCCAACTGCTATCATCACCCTTAATGAAGTAACAGGCATAAGTTGTAGAACGTCGGGAAAACGAGTGGTTTTCAGTTTCCTCTGCCCGACCCCCTAAATCTGACTGGAGAAAAGCAATTTTTCTTGAAATTAACGCAACAAAACTGAAACCATCTCCCATCTCCACTAACTACTTTGATTCAGTAGGCGCAATTCTTTACCTGCACAGAGCCGGATGTAAGCCGCATTGTCCGGGCCTGCGGGACGCATTTCAACGTCAGATCGACAGTCGCTCCTGGTCCAACGCATCCCTGCATTGGTACCACAAGCAGCCACGGGCATTCAGAGATTACCTCGAAGGTCTGCGCTGAGCGAGATTTATTGCGCACGGTAACGGCGAACGTTGACAGCGGAGTTAGGGTCACACAGGTTGGCGTGATGCTCCACTCGGGCTCGGTAGCACTTGGCTCTCTGAGATAGAAATGCTTTTAGCAACGAAACATTTGTTTCAGGTCACCAACGAGTTACCAATGACTTGGAATTCAATTTGTCTGAGATAGCCAAATTTGAAAAAAAAAAACCAACAAGCACACAAGATTAAATGGTAGATTCAACTTTTGGTAGCCATGGAGATGCTGAGATTGCCTGACAGAGCTTCTCAATTCTGCTATCTTATGTTACCACGGGTATATCATGGTCTAGCATAGGAGGTTCAATGGTAGATTCAACGTTTTGTAGCCATGGAGATGCTGAGATTGCCTGACAGAGCTTCTCAATTCTGCTATCTTATGTTACCACGGGTATATCATAGCCTAGCATATGAGGGTCAATGGTAGATTCAACGTTTTGTAGCCATGGAGATGCTGAGATCGCCAGACAGAGCTTCTCAATTCTGCTATCTTATGTTACCACGGGTATATATGAGCTCAATGCTCAAAGTAAAAGTGGTTAGCAAAAAAGCAAGTGACACTAACTTGAAAACCAACAGATATTAAAAAAAAACTGTTACGATTGAAGAATGGCCTTGTTCACTCCGAAACTCTCAGAAACATCAACTACAACCAGGTTTTTCAACCTCCTTTTCCTCCTTTTCTCTTCCCTAATACATTTTTTTTTGTATTATTGAAACTACCTGTTTTTTAAAGCAAATCACGAGTCGATTAAAATTGCCAAACGATCAACGGCGGCTTGAAAAGTAGGTCCAAAGACTTACGAGTCCAGGTGCTCGTGCATACTCTGGAAGAGCAGCGAAGCGTCGAACACAGAACTGTTGCCTTCCATACAGCTTGTGTCTTCGCCGCCATCGAGCAGCACAGAGGCATTCAGCACACGTAGCGAATCGAACAGCACGTTCGAGCTCGTCTGGGGAACGAGTTATCCATATTAAAATTTGTTAGTGTCAAAATTCGGGTAAACTAGTTGGTGAAGATACACCTTAAGGGTATCACATATTCCAGGGTGTCACATATATTGATTGCTTAAGTGCTACTATTACTGCCCTAGAAAAATGTTCAAAGTGAAAATAAAATATGTCAAAAATTTGAGTGCAAGTACAGCCTTTAGACAAATTTTTAGAAGGGATGTTTTGACCCTCTTAGCTAATATTTGGCAGGACCTGGTCTTTTGAGCTGCTTCAAATAAATTCTCAGAACTGAACTGCATCAGACTGGATACACTGTCAACATTTTCACCCCGTACCTGTGGGTCTGGGAGCTTGTCGAGCCCGGGAAACGGCACCTCCCCGTCAAAGATCAGCGCCAGCGCTGCCGGCAGCGTGCCGTACCGATGCTCCAGCGCAGCGGCGGCGGCTGGATAGCGACGAACGAGACGACGTAGGCGCAACCGAGTAGACTCCTCCCCCCACGTCACGGTGAGGCGAGCCAGCTGTCGAAGACCCAGTTCCGGGCGATGTGCCTGCGAAACAAGACATTGCGTTCGAGATTCGCAATCGATTAAGTGTGTACTTATATCGTTTATCGAGAGCATCCATTTCAAGTCTATTTCTGGTGTTTAGCAAATAAGAATGAAATATTATGAACATTAATAATAACCTCCCAAAAGTTGGTGCCCAAACAGGGACTTGAACCCCTATCATTTGCCTGGTTACAATGCCAATGAGTAATTCACATTTAATAATAATCAAATATACTTAATTAAATAATATGTTTCAAAGTTGAATCCTAAAATTGCATTGTATGGAAATTTTATCTTGCACTGTTCATGCGCAGCAGCCGTCTGAACTTGAAGCATTGGAACCCTGAGAAAATTTGGTTAGTTCCGGGTGACAAAAATGGATGAAAACATAGAAAATAATTCATGTGGTTGCCCATGCTTAAAATTAAAAATTAAAATACTGAAATGTGTCTAGTAGTAATGTGAAGCTCTCCAGAATAGTGCATCGCGTGCCCCCACTAAACTCTCCGTGTACTAACACTTTGGTAAACACTACTCTAGAAGGTAGCACAAAATGCAAGTACCTGGTAAATGACGCGACACTGTACTGAGCATCCTGGACAGACAACTGCCTGTGCGGGCACCACTCGAAGGATGTCTTCTCTTAGCACTCGGATACCTGTGTCGATGATGCAACAAAACATATTGATATGCAAGCAATTTATTGTTCGGAACTCTAATAAAATAAAAAATTCCGCTATGCATAGCAAGTATTTCAGTGTTATAGTAAGTCCTCCATGCATGTACTTTAATTTTCAGTTCAACAATTATCTCCAATTTCCAGTTGAACTGTCAGAACCTCTAACCAGGTGCGTGACCAATGCTTCGACAGCCGAGCAGAACGGACATGCGATTTTCCATTTAAAATCCCGTTTAAATCGAAAACAAATCTGACCGTACGAGTGCAATGAAACTGTCTTGTGATCAAAAGCTGGGAATTCAAAAGACAATGTGAAATTTGTCCTTAATTTTTTTGGCACATGGTCTTGTAAAGTGGGCTATTTCTGTCAGCGAGACAGAAATAGGATAAAATATTCTGAAACTATTTTCAAAGACAAGATGGAAATTAATTAATTTTAGGCTCGAGTGCTTAAGAAGCCCAACTTTTAGCATCTAGCCCGACGTTGCTATGTAGTGTTAGTAGTACTATTTTGCTTGTTGCATATTGCCTCAAAAATGACCATTCATGACCATTTTTACACTTTGCCATTGTAAATTTATTTAAATACCACTGACATAGGCAGGCAGCATCCCAATATTGCAATTTTGTTAACTCCTAGAGAAAGTGGGATTTAAATTCATTGCAATAGCAGCAATCACTTGCAGTGAAAGTCAGCTGTTTCTGTGAGCTAAGAGCTTAACTACGAGTTAAAAAATATTGTAATACCGGGCTTAAGTGCAGGTTTTTCAGTATTGTATTAAATAATAAACAGATTGTTAACAAACAAAAAAATCTTCCTATTGGCTGTTGTCAAGCAAATAACAAATTAACAGACTGTTATGTTCTTAAAGTGCCACTGAGCTGAGAACAAGCCAACAAACCCAACTTTCCAAAACTCACCATGTGCTGCCAGTGAAAGATTGGCGAACATAGGGACTTCGCCGACATTTCGTATCGTCAAGGAAGCGTGGAGCAGAGAAGGTCTGTCTGTTTCCACTAGAGTCACCAGGTGCTGGCCATTCGCATCCCGTGTTGCGCCCGACACCAGCAGCCGGGCCTGGCCCCCGCATCCCATCAGTCGTACCTGGGGGTAAGCCAGGGTTAGTCTGATGCGTTGCAGCACTCAAGACTTTGTTTAGGATCAAATAAAAATTGCGAAGCATGCATATCTCCACGCGGTTTGAATTTTAGTTATTTAGAGTTCCGGTAATAATGTTAAATTGTCTTCACGGAAATTTTCGACCGATAACCACTATAAGAGCAAAAATGGTGGTTGGCTATTGGTTGATTTGCCGTATTAAAGTATCAATACTTTGAGTGGTAATTATTTAATTGTAGAGGTTTATTAAAAAAGACAGCTGTACGCCCCATCGCCCGGGTTTCTTGACACTCGAAACCTAGAAGCATTCTTCAATTTCGTTGGTAAAGTAGTCATTTGACAGACATTTTTTGTGAAGATAGTCCAATATTAGCACTGTGGTAGTACGATTTAAGTATGGTGGATAGATGTGCGGATGTGTGGATAGGAACGGTACAAATTCTGATCAAAGGACAATGGAACGAACGAATAATTACATTTTGTGGTGAGTAACGGACTTGCCATGTTTAGATTGACCCTTTTGGTCCTTTTCAGGACCACAAGTCAATCTCAACAGAGCACGTCCGTTACTCACTACAACATTCACCCACGGCTCTGATCCACTTCAACAAACAAATAATTAGATATTTTTTCAAGAGAATTGTATGAGGAAATTACACAAACTTTTGATTGGTTATTACAACTTTATATGGACTGTTCAAAAATTTGGAAAATTATTTCTGCAAAACAAATTATTTGATTTGTACAAAATGTTCAAGTTTTTCACAATTGAATTGTTTGATATTCAATGCAATATCAAAAAGTGTTTTCAACATTTTGGTATTAAATCCGAGTACTATACAAAATTATTTACACACTCCAGGAAATTTTAGCGAAATCACATCGCTAGAAAGTATATTTTGCAGGACATTTCAAATTTCATTCGATTTTTTCAGTGTATCAATTTTAAAAACAAAAAATCTATCACATGGTGCCCCCCACCGAACGAACCACAGTTCCACCAAACCATAACGAAAGCTCAAACATACCATACGCGAGGGCTCCGTCCCCGCCTGTGCAGACGGCGCAAAGCTAAGAGCGGCGGCGTGCGGCCCCGGCGTTGTTGGCGTGAAGACGACGGAAAGCTTACACACCTCGTGTGCGGCCATGACAATTCGCCGCCGTTCTGTAAGCTCTCCGTTCTCGCCCGCAAGCTACAAAACACAACGCAAGACCGTACACTACACACCATATTGGAAAAAGGGATACAAAAATATCAAAAAACGAAAAGAGATAGTTAACGATGCGAATACGGTGTCAAAAGGCTGGATATTTATTGGGATGAAGCTAGAGCGAGAGAGAGAGCGCAATTGATGGAGAAGAAATCTGGCGTCGCGTGGTGAACTTGTCGAGAAATTCTTAGAATCACCGAGAGTTTTAAGTTTAGTCGCTTTGTCCTGGTCATTGATAGAGAAGTCCACCATGCGATGTCATAACTTAAGTCTTTCTAAACTAGTAGAAGAGATTTCTATTGCAAACAAATTTCACTATATAATTATGGCACAATCAGTGTAAGCTTTATCTGTGTTGATAGTGAAATTACTGTCGCCGAGCCCAAGTTGGCCAGACCACGACATAGAGAGCCACATACCCTAAATGGGGAGTTGGACGAGACGTGAGCAATGAGCCGTGCCGATCGCTCAAACGGGTTTTTGATGAGGAGCGCCTTCGGGTGTCTTTGGCCTAGCGCCACCGTCGTCCAAACAAGATCTCTCTCCGTCGTGCGGATGTGCGAAGCTGTGCTTACACCGCTGCCTGCGCTGCTGCCTGGTGGACATCAAGAGAAGCACCAAAATTAGGTTATGAAGATAGACAATAAGATATGACACTTACTTTTTTCTAAAAAAAAAAATATATGTTCCAATTCCATAATAATATGTACATAATAATAATATATGTTGCAATTCCAAACAAATTTTTCCAAGCTTGCTACAGAGAGAGACAAGAAAAGAGTATATACATTGGAAAATTATAGAGGGATATATAATTGATGGTAAGATAGCCAAATGAGTTATATGAAGAAAAGGAAGAAAGGAATGAATCTAACCGAGATAGAAAAGGCTGATTGCGATAGGAAAAGAGTTGCATGGGATTACAGCTAAGTCACTTTGTTTACTCAGAGTAGTTTCCGAGTGGTCTTATTGTCTTGTCTACGTTTACAATGCGGTTCAGCCAATTTGTAGTACCGCCCTCTGCATCTATCGCAACCAGCATTTTCATTCTTGGCAAGTTGCCTTCCTGGATTTTTTCTCTCTCGTTTATTAGAGGTATATCATCATGGTGGAGTAATTTAGAGTGCGTTGGAGTGGCACGTAAGGACAACGCTATTTTTCCTGATTTAGGTTTAATTCAATGGTTTTGCAGAAAAAATCTCCTCGGTTTTTAAAAGGCAGTTGCCTTTTAAAATTAATTTTTACCTTAGATTTGGAAGATTTAATAATGGCATTTGGACTATAAAAAAACTCATGTGTCCAGGGCCGTCCGTGTAGAAATTGCCAAAGTCTGCGTTTTTTGGCTTTGGTGCTTAGTAAACAAACTCCCGTAAGAAATAACCCTTAGTGCTTTTCGACCCCTAGCACCTAGACAAACCTCTGATCAGATAAAATTCAAATAATTTGAGCATAGTCCTCCATTCTTTCTTTAAGTTAAAATAATTTAATTTATGATATGATTATTCGTTTAGCCACGGTAAGCGAATTACCGCAGGTATGTAATTAGCATGTTGCATATTTTCGTGCAGTGCCGCTCTGAGCGGCAGCGACAGCGCTTGGAAGGAAGAATCGGTAGGAAGGGGATAGACTTTTGGCGGCTTTGGCCAACGGAGCGCCCGCAGGGAAAGACAGTACTCTACAAGAGAATCGAACTCAGCTCGCAGATCGCGCCGCGCGAAAAGCCAGAAATATTAGGTAATTAATTGCAGATCCACATTTTTAGAAAATTCTTTTAAATAGGTCAATTTCAATTCATACTACAGCTAAAAATCCATGGTGAAAATTAATTTTGAAGGGTAAATGCCCCTTTAAGGCTTGTTGAGGTTTTAAAAATATAAGCAAGAGAAAGATGGATTGCAAAAATACAAGCAGATGTGGAGGAAAAAGGAAATTGAGGAACAAGGAATGGAAAAGAAGACAAAGAAAATAAGTTCAAAGGATGATGGAAGAAGCTGGTGAACTTGAATATTAATATATAAAAAAGAAAAATTATTTGTCATATCAAATCTAATGTCTGTAATAAAATAGTTTGCCACTGCAATAGATGAAAAAAAAAATCAGTATATAAAAAAAAAATTTGTAATAGATTGGATCATACGCATCATAGATTGGATTTATAGGGTAATCAAACACTTACGTGGAGATTGGGTCGTTGGATTCACTGAAGTCTGCGGTGGCTCACTGATACCAACGCTAGCATGGTCAAGTTTACCAGCGCGCTGGCCTGCGCTTGAAAGCTCACTAGGACGCAGGACTGAAGGCTGCTGCGGCTGAGACAAAAAGGGATGGAAATGTCACTTTTCTTCAGTAAAATACTAACAAAGAGGAATTAGTAGCCAGATATGTTCAGAGAAACTAATCTCAAACTCTAGACAAACTTATATTGTTATCGAATACAGAGCCATGACACTGAATAATCGTTGTGGTGAGGAAGGAAAAAGATAGGAAGTGCAACTTACCTGCCTAACATCAGAAATTAACTTCTTTATGACATCTCTAACAATGACGAAAGGAACACACCAAAACGTTAAAATTCTAGAAATTTCTCGGCAAGTGCACCATGCGACGCCAATTTTCTTCACCGGTAAGTTACGTTCTCTCTCTGTCTCTCTTTCCTTCTTCACCTCAACAAAAATTCTTTTCATCATCTTTCAGCATTGCTTTTTGACCACAGGGAAGGTAGGAAAACTTGACGGCTCTTCTGG
The DNA here is from genome assembly GCA_947568835.1 of Protonemura montana. Taxonomy (NCBI): domain Eukaryota; kingdom Metazoa; phylum Arthropoda; class Insecta; order Plecoptera; family Nemouridae; genus Protonemura; species Protonemura montana. The sequence continues at coordinate 6,394,882 of OX387608.1, forward strand.
TATTCTTTGAAGTTTGATCTGGGCTGATCATTAAATGTATTTTAAAAATATGTATCTGAGAAATTGAGCAGTGAGGAAACGAACCTAGTTATCAGAACAGACTTTCACCGTCGTCTTTGAGTATGAGCAGGTTATAGTCAGAGAGAAAACTTTAATGTTGAGCTATCTGCCGAGTAAACGAGCCGGTAACAGAAGGTGCTCGTGGCTGTTCTTATTAACAAACCTCTACAATTCATTAATTACTCCTCAAAATAACGATACATGTATATCAAACTTTAAAGCTAAAATTACTAAAGATTATTTGAGCCGTAACCAGTCTCATATGCGAGTAACCTGCGAGAAATAACGAAATGAAATTTCATACGACGGTAGCTCCACTTACTGGCGTCTTTCGTCACCCTTCATTTTTGTCGGTCAAGTAGTCATTTGTTGGCCATCTTTCATGCAGAAACTTTAGCATAGGTGTTTCCTCACTAACTATAACCTACACACTCAACCCCTTCGCTCACCACTAGTTTCACGACATCGCCATCTGTGAGTGCTGCGACGTGCGGGCAATCGGCAGGTGCCGTCCCATCGAGTAGTATCCAGCCGGAGTCCGATGCGTTGCTTTCTGCGTCGCCGTCCCAAGCAGAGAGCTCAACCCTGCACAAACAAAGCCACATTCCAGCTGCCATCGTCCGTACATGCCAGCACTAGAGGTGCCTTAACGCACCGGAGATTTTTCTTGCGTTTACTAGCTTGGGCTGGGTGTTTTTAAGTGGTCTATTAAGAACCCAACAGTCCGTTAATTTGTTATTTGCTTGGGAACAACCAATCAGAAGTTTTCGTTCGTTAACGCGCCATCGAAAAACCGGCAATTATACCCAAAATTTCACGTGGTGGTAATAATCTCTGGCCCCAGTTTTAACAACAAGATGTACAAGATATATACATACCGATTTTAACATATTTTGTCAAACAACCTCTCTACCTGCAGAATGTTTTTACATGGATTTTATAAGTATATTAAACATATGTAGAGAAATACAATGAATGGTTACTTTCTAGAAACGAGAGCCTGCTTGCTCTGTAACTTAAATGTTGGTGTAGCTTAGTTTTTTGGTGTAATGTTGCAAAGAGGTAAAAATTACAAAATAGAACATTTTTAAATAGGTAATTAATCGAATTAATTGGAATGACCTGGGTATCGATCATGTAACTTTATCGTAAGGGATCACGAACGTTATCTTGTTAAATAACATTTATTAATCCTGAAATTTACCGAGATAACTTTCGTAATCTCTAAAGAAAAAGTAACACTATCCCTACCTCAGTAAACAAACAAAAAAAGGATCAAATGTACAACTTACCCATCTTGATAATCTTGATTGTCGTGCACAATAAAATCCATCGCTCCATCCAGCTCTGGCGCAACGTATTGAGCATCGTCCCCGGACAGATCGATTAGGTTTACAGACCCAGGGGACTGTACGGTCTGCTTTTCTGAGGTGCTTTTCTGCAACGATCCTTGCTTCCCTATCTTGGTTTCTTGGACTCTCTTGGTTTCCTTGATGCTATCGGTTTCCTTGAGTGATCGATTCCGTGGGGATTCATCTAAACTCTTCAGTGAGTTGCCGCGAATGTTGGACTTGTCCTGGAAAAATCGATCTCGGCATCAACGAAATGATATAACAGCACGTTATGTTTAGTGTATATAACGGTTTCGCTCAGTTTGAAACGACTTGCAGACCTAAAAAGTAGCTAAAAAGTCGGCGTTTGGTATGAGTTAGATCGATTGAGTTGCTGTGATTGGCTGGTTGCTCTCCCTCGACAAGCATTGGAAAAAAACCTTCCCTTATAAAAAACGACGAACACCTGCTGTTTTGACACATTCCTGGCGATGTCGGCGCTGACGAAACGTCGACTTTTTAGGTCTTTTTTAGGACCGCAAGTCGGTTCAAACAGAGCAAAACCCTTACACATAACAACACTATCGAACAACAACTCTGAACCACTTTGCCAATCTAACAGCATGTTGGTTCAACTGAAAACATCCAATAGTCTGATATTTCAATTTCTGAATTATGATTTAAACTGAGTATGGTCGCTGAATATTTGATCACATTACTAGAATTTGTAATTTCCTTGCAATTTCCTTCTTTGCTACAACAAATGCTGGTAGTTAGTAAATGTGTTACAAAGTTTACTGCCATAGAAAGTATTAAGACCATAATAAGTAACACACTACCTACCTAATTAATAGATTATACTTAAAAGTTACAAGGTGCATAGCAAAATTGATTCGGTAACTTCACTATATTGTTTGTTTGAATAGCAAATCTTTCAAATAGTTCAGATTTTAGTTTCAATATACCACAGTGAAAACTCTGGCTGAGCTGTACTAACCTTCAAGAACCGTGCCGAGCTGTAGCTGGCCTTAGAACGCGACTTGTTCTTGTTTTGGTGCGGTGAGATGTTCTCCGTGTTCTCAGAGGAATCACGGCCCTGGCTCTCGGAACGGGACACCTCTGCGATGCTCTCTGCGCCGATCAAGACAGAGAGGTCGGTAAATGTGCACTTGGCATTTGCTTTTTTTTACATCCAGTTCAAAAAAAGTTGTATTCGAAACATTTCCAGTTGTTGAAAAATCATTGTTCATTTATTCCATTGCTCTATTCAAGTGCTATCAGTGGTCAACACCAATCCTAGATCGACTTACCAATTGGCGGCTGAGCTCGCATGCTCTTCACGGGACTGCGTATAGTGCGCCCGAAGCACGGCCGCTGCCTCGCAGCTCCGAGAGTGTCCACAGGCTCAGCACCGGTGGCAAAATAAGCCTCTATTGCTGACATGTTTGCCTGTGTGGCGTCGGCCAGGCGCGACAGATCGGCTAACGGGGTGGTGTCGACGAGAGGCGAGATCTGACCAGAAGCGGCCTCGTCGGCGACAAGTTCGGCTCGGAACAACGAAGAGTCTAGCGGTGCAGGGAACGTAAGGATTGTGTTTATAGATTAAGTGCCGGTGTTTCAGTGGTCTGTTAAGTAAATGAACAGACCGTTAGTTTGTTATTTGCTTAGCAACTCCCAATTGGAAGATGTTTTTTGTTCTTTTAACAATTCGTTGATCACTTACAGTGGCTCTGAAAAATCGGTACTAAGTCAAGAATTTGCAAAGAGCATCTACAGAGAACTGATATACAAACAGAATTTGTTTTCGTGATTTTTTTCACTATTAAGAATTTTTTACTCTTAATTAATTAATAAATTAATGCTAATCTCAACGATTGATAAACATGTCTACATAATTTCAGTCGTAATTCGCGGGTATTGCAAGCTAAACGTCTGCTAATCGGTCACAACCTTTTTGTGAGGAACACCCGCAAAAGTTGGAGACAGGGGTTCTATTCTCAGATAACACACCTTTCAGAATGTTTTGGAAGATGTTCACAATTATAAAAAATATAAACACATTGTGTGCCTGTGAAACCTTAATTGAAATTGCACATGCTTGCAATGCAATGCACAATGGTTATTAGTGTACCTAATAATAACATACATTGTGTGCCTTTTTGAAACACACCCGCAAAAAAATCGGGAATCGAACACTGACCTGCCGGAAAGAACTTCTCGTCCGAGACCGTGAAGTCGACTATCGACGATGAGAACGGGTTGTAAAGTTTCCCGACGGCCTTCACTTGTTGGGGGGTAACACAGTTACTGGTCTCGAAGATGGCCGGCAAGTCTTCAACTCTGGCATCTGACAAATTGGAGATAAACTTTAAAATTTACAGCTCCAAATTTTCATTTTGATATTTTGAAGTATGAGCAAAGTGGTGTAAGTCACTGAGAAAGTCTCTTTTTAGTCGCATCATAGGAAAATAAAAATGACATTGATTTGTGACTTGAGTGTTTAACCCAAACAATGAAAGTGGATTTAAGTCTTCTATTATTATTATTATCTTTATCTTCTATTATCATCTTAGTATTCATCTTTATTATCTTCTTATTATCTTCTATTACCTTATTATTTATAACACCATCTTATATGTGATAGACAATAATTATCTAGGAACGACAAATGAAACTTTTCATAACCATGACACAAGAACAAAGGCTCACTTACGACTAGATAAATATAGGTCAAATAATTTTAGATGGGACCCAATCTATAATGGCAGAAAACTTTTTAATGCTCTACCAAGGTCAATCAAAGAACTACCGCATACCAAAATAAAAATTGTATTAAAGACATACCTAATAAACAACGGTTTTTAATCTGTCGATGAATTTTACAATTGTTAAATGTGCCAATATGTAAAATTAAAATTGTATCACTTGAATGTCATATAACAATATGTAATTGTTCCTAATGACAATAATAATAATTATTATTATTATTATAAGAACCACTACTGTTTAAAATGAGCTACGATTTCAGACTGTTCAAGGAGCCTTTTGTCTTCTGTTTTGAGGAAAGTTTGTCAACTCTTAGCTTGGAGCAGAGGATGCTCTCAGAGATCCCTATCCCTATCCCTATCTAGAAGTGAAGTTAAGTGAAGTGTAAAATGTAAACTCATGTTTATGGATTGACATGGGTGGTCAGCATAAAGTGAATAAAACTGAAAGTAGGGGGAGATAATAACTAAATGTATTTAAAACTGGCTGCATTAATGCCAAGTAAAAGTTCAATAAAACTGATGTCGTTTTGCAACTTACTTGCACTTAAAAATTTGTTAAAAATTGGTAAAATTTGTTGTTCCAAACCCAGTAGCAAAGAATTTTTCTTCAAAACAAGTTCTAATGTTACATCATAAAGTAAGTGCTACTGAATTATGAAAATGCCCTAAAACAAGAAATGTTACTCAAATATAACACTAGTTTTTGACCAATAAGGTCAACCTCTAGCATTAAGGGGCTTTCATCGAAGCTATACAAGCATTACTTACCAAGAAGTAAGCTGCCATTGTTTAGGTTGACACCCGACTTCTCAACGCCAGACTTCTCAGCCCGCTGCAAAGACATCTCGTCCGATTCACGACGGCGCTCCATTTGTTCTGCACGTCGCATTGAACGAAGCGCGAGCTCGCGCTCCTTTCGCTTGAGCAGGTCGGCGGCCAGGTACGACGAATCTCGCGAAGCAACGTTTGACGAATCCCGCAGAGAGACGAAGGACGAATCTTGCATAGCAACCTTCGGCGAATCCCGCGGAGCTATGCAGTCGACGGTGTTGCCTGTTTTCGGAGTTCTGGCCGTTTTTGGCGTCCTGGCCACATTCGGGGCCGGGACTGGCAACCGAGACGGAGGGGGCAACGGTTTTGAGGTATCTTCGTCAGACTCCTCGCTGGATGTATTCTCCATAAAGCGGCGGAAGTCTCCACTCTCGTCCGAAAAATCTGCGAATGAAAAGAGACTGGTGTGAGCATAAAGTACCGCGATGGATCTATACCTTTCTACCCCCGAGGAAAGTAGCAACATTTATCTCAAAATCAAATATCTAGCCCGGCTGCTGCAACTCCGAGGCTTGACACTGTACCCTTACCCTTTAAAATAATGAGAACATTATCTTTTTCTTTTTTAATTTTTTTTCAACCATTTTTTTGTGACTGTCTTTTAGGAATGTAGGCAGGTACTTGGATACCTGTAGGGCAATTACCTGGGTAAAAAATAGGTATTGTGAAACCATACATGCATTACGTTTAATCTTATCAGACTTCCTTATCTAATCACACAGTCTTGAAGACAACAGTTGAAGTGACGACCAATTTTCGAACAAGCCTTGTTGCTTTGTCATTTGGAGAAATTATACTTTTGACAGAGCTGCAGGTAGCTACTGCTCTTTAAACAGGTATTTCTCGTAAACACTTTGGCATTAAGGGGGTTGAATAGGTAATGAGTTAGCAAAGTTAGGTTGTCAAAAATAGTGCTAAGGTTAGATAAAGTGGACATGAGTCTAAAAATTATCATAGTTAGCAAAATTTTCTTTCACGTATAGTTTGCAAACTTAGGATGGAATTTTCTAACTCGTATTGTGGGTGATTAGATTGATTATTGTGTTTAACAACACACTGTTTCGACAACGGACTCTGTGGCACTAGTCTAATGGTGTCAGATGATGATGAACCTAACCCAGCTTAGAAGGGAGGAGTGGAAACCCGGAGCCGGTAGATAGTGTACTCCTGGCGAATAGCACCAAGGGAACCACCAGGGTTAACGTCCCTTTCGAAGGACAGTATAATTTGAACAGCAGGATTCCTCCACAAATCCTTGCTGTCGAGAGGTTGATAAGCAAGGCGAATGAAGTTGCTGTACTAACTTTCATCACTACAACTTCTCTCCCGAATAGAACTGGTCATGTTTATGATGGTCACCCATCCAATGCCTGACTCAGTGAAGTGTTGCTTAACTTATTTGTTCTCATGAGAACCGGTGTTCTCTGAGAACGTTGAGAACTGTTTGGTGTATTGTGGGTTAAATATGATTTTTTGCTTTTTATTAGTCTGCGGAGCTAGAAAACATCCATTAGAATTATAAGGGTTGGTAGGTTAATCAAATCGCTATGGACGAAGAGAATTTTTGATGGTGACAACATCACATCAACAATAGTTTAATGCATTTAAAGAATTGTCTACCATTCATGTTGTGATTTGCATATATATTTTTTTTACAATTTATCTGGGTGACAGCTCTTATGTGAATTCCAGCCAACCTCTCTTATTTTTTATCCAAAAGTCACATCCCCAAAATTAACGACTAAATCGCTCTTCAGAAACACGATGTCGGCACTCAACGAGAAACTGCTAAGTCAGTTGGAGTGCCCGATTTGTTTTGAGACCTGCGTGCCACCGATCTACATGTGCACCAACGGGCACTGCGTCTGCGCGAAGTGCCAACCGCAGCTCAACGAGTGCAGCACTTGTCGAGCTCCAGGGAAGCCAACTTTGCGTTGCATGCAACTCGAGAGGATCACCGAAATGGTGGAGATGCCCTGCGCTAACAAGAGGCATGGCTGCAATTTCGTGTTCAATATGGACAAGATGGCCAAACACTTGCCGCAATGCGAGCACGGTTACGAGTGCCGTATATGCCACACTTGGAAAGGACCGGTTGGCGATTTGAGTAGCCACGTTTTCAATAAACACAAAGCTAATTTTATTAATTTGCCACCATCAGGTGAAATATGTAAGGGTACAACAGCTTTCAAAAAGGACTCTAGTGGCTTTATTCTAATTTGTTTGGGCGATTCCGTTTTTTGGATGAAGATAACGAATATCAACAGAATTATTTCCTGTCCAATGTGGCTTGTTAGTCACAATCCTACAGAAGCCTCCAGGTTCAACTATTCTCTGAAGTTTCCCTCTTTTGAAAAAAAAATCAAAGTTAAATATCAAGGAGAAGTATTGAAACTCGACGAAAATGCTAGAAATGGCGATACAGAGTTTATGATTCCAACCAGTATAATAGAATCTTATAAAGAGAACGTTTTTGTCTTTATTATATCAATTAAGAAAACGTTTTTGAATACCTAGTGTGCACCTATATTACACATTTACAGCAACTATTTTCCCAAGTCTTCATTTCAAGATTTAAAAATCCATGTCACTGACCAGCAAAGCCAGCAAACGGAGCTTGTGTCATCTTGTTTCTTTTTATTTGCATGTTAGTTTCGTTTCAGGCGCAAAATGATCGTAAAATTGATGCACCTATAAATCACACTATTCATTTGTTTGTAAGCCTGTGACAATATACTGTATAAGAAGCACACAAATAAATTTTACAGTGCCACATCTTTTCACTGATAACTTTTTCATTTTAGTAATCGAGTAAAAAATAATCAACGGCTAATAATATTCCTATTACCTTGCTAACCAATCAAATTTGACCAAGACCCTGTTTTTCAGTGGTCCGTTAAGTGATTAACAGATCGTTAACAAACAAAATACATCTCCTGATTGGCAGTTGCTAAGAAAATAACGAATTACGAGACCATTCGGTTCTTAACAGACGACTGAGAAACCGGGTCCATGTCGCATCCTCCCTAAGAAAATTCTACCTCCAAGCTTCACAATGTCAACTAGCAGCAACACACTCAAGTTTCCAAGCCAGCAAGAGAGCCCAGTTTAATTCGATACCTGCGTATCAGTCGCCTACATATGCAGCAAGAGACAAAGCGTATGCGGTAAGTGCCAACCGTATCTCCATGAGTGCAGCACTCGCTGTACCTCGGGAGCAACTCAGGAGGCAAACTGTACAACTTGAAAATCGATTGATTGATCTTCTGTAACGCACTGTTTTGACAAATACCTCTGCGGCACTGGTCTAATGGTATCGATGAATAAGTGCTGACGAACCTAATCTATCATAGGATGGACGGGAAACCCAGTTCCGGCATGTAGCCAACTCCTGTCAAAGAGCACGTAGGGGCCACCAGCTGAATGTCCCTTCGGAAGGACAGTACAACGCTATCAAAAGGATTCCTACACGAATCCATGCTGTTGAGAGGTTGATGAGCATGGCAAGTGCATGAGCATGGCAAGTTACTAAACAAACTTTCATCTCTCCAGCCTCACTCCCAAACAGAATTGGTCATGCATATGATGGTCAACCATTCAATATCTGACCCAGCGCAGTGTAGCTTACTTTTGTGTTTCCAATATGCCAAACTGTTTGGTGCAAACTAAAAAAGATTGTTGATTTTCGTTGGAAGCAAAGATGCACCCTCGTGTGTTTAGTGGTCCTGGGCTCAGCTGACAATGGCAAAAAAAAACGAAGCATTTGGGGTGCTCCTATACCCCATTGTTTATCCGTTGACTAATATCTAAATTTCTGATCGCTTGATATTAGCTGGTAACAAATGTCTAAACGATGTGTATGTTTGCACAGACAGAGTCAAACATATAGAAGTTTAAATGGTACAGGACACTTTCAATAACACGAGAATTGTGTTACAGTTTTAAGAGAAACGATTTAAATTTGTTTGAATGCACTGCCCTGTCGCTTCGACAAGTCAGTTAGGTAAACAACACTGGTTCGCGTCGAATACCTGCTCGGAGGAACACAAGGAATTCCTTTTTCACCTTGCCTCGGGGACACTTTATGTTTCCTGTACCTAGAGAAACTAATTCGCACTAATTTGAGACAGCAACTGAAGGGATGATATTTCATAAGTCACAATTGTATAATATAAAACTTAAAAATAAAACGTCGTCCAGAAACCTACCAACATTTTTCAGATTTGGATTTTTTTTTTTTAACAATTAGTTGCAGAAAGAAAATATCTCAGTCAAATCTTTTATAGCATGAAGTAAAGAACCTGAATGAGCCTGATGTTTAATATCTCTTAAGATTTAAAGTAACCATCGACAAGGATGAAATGGATTTCCTCGTTTCAAGTCACAGAGTCTATGTAAACATTAGAGTTGATTTGATATCGTCTCACTCTGGTCTCATGCAGGTGGTTTTGTGGGACTGGTGAACAGAATGGTTGCTACCCGCTTCTAAAAATAGCACACCCTTTTCGCTACCTGGCAAACGCGAGCCCGCCGACAGGCTCACAAATAACCGCAATTTCTGACATAGCCTGAGCCGAGTCGGTAAGGTAGTCATGTAGTTCCTAGGCAGTGCCCCTTGGGCAGTGCCACTATAATCCAGCAATCGCTACCTGCTGGAACCCCAAACGACTGCTGCGATCATGGTGTGATTCCAAAGAAGGTTAAAAAAACTGGCAGAAACCCTACACCGTACAGAAACTGTACGGCTTTACCTAACTTATATTCTTTTCTCTAAGGTAAAACCGGTAAAACCCTAGACCTATCATTTTACCTATCCCTATACCTTTGGGATACACTATCCTCCACAGGTAGACAGGTAGACTATGCTGGGGGTACGTGGTCCTTACAGTTATATTTTCACATCAATACGTATAGTTTGGTGAAACGTATCGTTTATTGGTGAATTTTTGAGAAGCTGAGAAGTGCTTTGAGCCAGGAATTGGAGGGTTCCAATTGGCGGATCCAATTCTGGTTATTTATAGTCAACGTAAAGGACATAAATGTGGTAAGGAGGAGGACAAGTGAGGACAAGTTTTCGCAGGCCAAACAATTGCGGGTGACGATATTATGCAGAGCTTCTCCAGGTTTGTTTGATGAGTTTTCTTTAAGTGTTTTTGATTTTGGGTTCCATATTTCTTGTTCCTTGGTCTGACGGATATGAAGTAGATAATAATACCCTGATGTTGACGAAAGAAGCAAAATAATGGCTAATTCGCTTTAAGTCTAGCCAATGAGGAAGATAGCACATCAAAGCACTCAGCATGCATGTTTCCACTGGGTTAAAAATGATGCAAAATAAATTCAGAGCCATAAAATGTACCTATTCTCACGCGTTAAACATTGGTTGCGTTCCAAAACCTACTTTAAAAAAATAAATCAAACAAATCTAACAAACACATATTCGCAGATCCACTCCATAACCTCAACAACGCATTCCAAAACCCACTGTTAAAGAAAAATCAGTTTCCTCTAATTCACAGGACCTAATTCGTAAAGAAAATTTTACTGCAAGCTTACTGGAGCCAGTAAATCCACCAGATTTCGGAACGTAACGAATGGAAGATTTTGGGAATTCCTCCTAGCCGACCTGTAATCAGTCACCGAATATCAAATTTTACTAATTCAATTAATAAAATTATATTTAAACACTCTCTAGAATTCCATCTTCAAGCTCCACTATGCCATCAAACTGCGGCATGTTAATCAAGAAAGTACAGAGTCAGCTGGAATGTCCGATTTGTTTCGACACGTGCAAGCCGCCAATTTACTTGTGCCGGAACGGCCACAGCGTCTGCTCAAATTGTCAGCCGCAACTGAGACGCTGCTGCTTGTGTCGCGTCAAAGGGAAGCCAACTGCACGGTGCATGCAGCTCGAAATTATCGCCGAGCTCATGGCAAGTGCAAGCCAGCCAGATGTTCGTCAGGTTGCGTCTGGCACGGACAACGTGCACCACACCATTACGTATCACCCTCTGGAAACACCCGTCTATCAGCGCAAATATTTCTGGATAACGATGAGCGTTTTTGTAGCAGCTGCAGTTTTATGGAAACGAGCACCAATTATATTAGAAGAAACAGATATTGTTAAAGTAACAGATATTTTTATAGAAAAAGACATTCTTGGAGAACTTTTTGAAAAGTTACTATTGCTACAGTAAGCAAAGCAAGGTGCCGGAAGGGACAGATATGATTAGGGACGGATTAGGGAGAAGACAGTTCGTGTACACAATCTTGAAATGTTCTTTAAATTGACTCTTATTAACAACTATTGACGGTTACTCTGTATCGAGTATCGTAACGTGTAAAACTTGTACCTATGGATAGCTAGTGCTCACTTTTACGTCAACTCTCATGTAAACGACATAATGCTCCTGTAAGAACATGTCAAATAAACATGCTATCAATGCTCAAGCCTTAAAACTCTTTTTAACTTTATATCAAGTCCTGTTTAATGACAAGCAAAATACAGGATGAATTCAACACAACACAACGGACCTCAACAAATATAATTTCCAATTCTGATTCCAAATAATAAATTGTATAACAATATCAAATAATAATAACAAAATGACTGTTATTAACTGCTATAAATACTGTTAACAACTCAGACTGTAATTTGGTGTTGCAAAGTGTTTTTGAGTTAAGCTTTTAACTAACAGAAACATCTGGGTATTGATCACGTAACTTTTTCACTAGAGACCACAAACTTAATCTCATTAAATAGCTTTAACTAAACATGGATTTTACCGAGATAATATTTGTGATCTTTAACAATATAGTTACATCCCTACCCTGAAATCCACTGCATGAGAGTGGAAGTCATTAAATGATCCTTCCCCTGGAGGACGTTTAAATCATTTTCAAAATAAATCCAATCAAAATTTAGAGAAAAAAATGCAAAAGTAGTTGCAAATTGTGTACACTTTGACCAAATGACTGTAACTGGAAAGAAATAGTTTTCCACATTTTAAATTGGGTAGGTATTGTGTCGAGAGACACAATTGACTAAATGAATAGATGTGACTAAATTCATGTGACTAACCTCCTATGATTTTTATCACGTTTCAGACGCCGTCTAATTCCTCAGACCTGACTGCAGGCAATCTAGTGGCAGCAATAGGAACCATCAAACCACATAAAACAAAAGTTATCAAACATCGGTCACAGACCTATTGTAAGATTTTACTTTGGCTGCTTTTATCTCTTTGTTAAAGAAAACCTTTGATAAATCTGAGCTCACAGCATTATCAGCGAGGAGAATGTGTAAGAAGTCACTATTGTCTAAAAAAGTCCGTACAGTTCACCATTTATCAGTCTTTGCAGCTTCAAAGAAAACTGCTGGTTTTTTTGCTTTTCTTGAGCCAATTTCAATTGGTATCTGCGTACTTTTGCCTGGGCTTCTTCTCTAGACATGTTGCAGATTCTACGACAGGTTAAAAATCGCCTTCTGCGAAATTTTGCTTGCAACACTCTTTTCATTTTCTTGCAGTGAAAACACACATCACTCGAGGCTAACAGCGAACAATCTAATGATCGGATGCTGTCTGTTATTCGATCGTACTTATATGAATCAGTTCTATTTGGATTGTCTCTCACTGTTGATATCCAATAGCTATCAGTGTACGACTGGCAAACAAGCCAATTTACAGAAAAGTCCTTAAAAAATGAAAGAAAATCAAAACCTTCATCCCATTTTTTGGGATATTTGCTCCAAATTTTGTGATCGTCATTTAATACTTTGTCCCGTACAAAAATCTGCACATTCCATTCGTGGTCCACCACACAAGATTTTTCGATCAGAAAATTGCGATCCAAAGATCCATGGAAACCAACTGTCAACTTTTCGTTATCATACTTCGTATACACATAATGGTCGAGCAGTTTGTGTGCCATTTGACGCAATGTCTGTCTGCTATCTGATTCTGTCATTCTTCTGTCAAGCTTCTGTCTGTTTTCACACTCTTTTGGCATGGCATAATCATGTTCTCGGATATATAACACCTTTGCTATTTTTGATTCAAAATTAATTGGTGGTATCACTCTTGGCTTGGTGGCTGGAGGTATCTCTGAAGTCAAAGCAGAGCTTGTTGGCAGTTCGTGCTCATGTTCCCGACTTATGGTGTGACCTTCTATACTTGTCTCCAAACAATTTGGTGGAATCACGTTAGTCTCAGAGGTTGGAGGAAGCTCTGCAGTCGACACAGAGCTAGCCGGTAGTCGCTTTTTTTTTGCCGGGTGGACCGGCTGAACACTTCTATCCAGTGAAGCTTGTCTGGCTGGTTTCTGAGTTTTCTGAACCTGCAATGCAAGTTCCATAGTTAGTTTACACACTATAACTGATAAGGCAGTAACAGTCTAGACGAAGTAAGTATTGTAGTTTTAATTACACCATAATTAACTCACCTCATCTGCTGGGTATGGATCTGGGTCGATTTCCGTTGGTCCCAAGCCATTCGGAAAGTGTTTGGTGCAGATGTATGTTCTATTATTAACACCAATGAGACCGCTAAGCTTCAAGTCTGAACGTTTGCAGAGATGAATCCACCTGAGGCTCTTGGAGCATTGAGCACACTTCTTCGGATTGTGATCATTTGTATCCTTACTTAAAGCAGAGTCTATATATTCTAAGCACGGCTTAGGGAAAGGAATGAGTTGCACACCAGCTTCGCGGTCAATTGTATTAGATTTGCATAAGCCATGTGAGCAATATATTCTAATTCCTACCATATTTACGAAACAGATGAGGTCATGTTTACTATGAATATTGCAAATTCAGTCAAATCTGATAACACTGACCAATAATGTAATAGAAACACTCAGTAATCAGCAATAGAAATCAATAATTACGACAGCTCAGCTCAGACACTACGACCGAAAACACAAACAGATCAATTTGACAGATCGAAAAGGAACATGGCCGCTGGGCTGAAATCTGCCGGCATGCCTTGCGATCAAGTCTTTGCTTGCGATCAAAGACTGCCCGCGATTACAGATAGTTCCGTGCAAAGACTGGCCCGTGCGTCGATCTTACGACCTATTTGTCATCATTCGACGATCTTGAAAAAGCGTACCATACTGTGCCAACACTAAAGAACCTTGTCGGTCACATCTCTACAACATGTAATCTCAGGTCTTTGATCTCAGGTTTCTTGACGTTCGTTGGTGTCATTTATCAGAAACCGACAGCTGATAAATTTTAATATCGAATTATCGGACTGCTGTGTCGGCTCACGTGTATATCTTCGAAATCCCAGGTAATTCCAAAGAAATGTGCGTTGCTAACACTTAAAAGAACAATGCCCGCGTTTAGAGGGTCTTTGGTTTAGAGTTTCGTTTAAAATCGACGAGAAGTGTTAAATGTCGTCATCTGGCAGTGCGACGCACATTTTTATCTGCCATAACCTCTAAAAATAGCCGCACAATTCACCTCTAAAAATAGCCGCACAATTCACCTAGGGGTTGGCGTTGAACTAGCGAGGCTCATAGTGGGCCGACCGTGTCAAAAAAGCCTTCCTCTCATCCACTCTCTTCCTTTCACACCTGTCTCAAGGAATAGGCATTCCTAGGACATACAACCTTTTCCCCTCACAGGCCGAGTTACCAGATGCTATTAATTACCATGCATTCCTGTCACCTTATTTGGATCCCATGAAATCCAAAAGATATTTTGCAATTATGATAAATAGCTCAGTTTCATATTGGCCTCATAAAGTAATAACTGTCTCTAGGATTGTTTTCCGTGCTCCACGATGACAGCTAACAGTGCCACACTCAACAAGCAGCTGCTAAGCCAGCTGGAATGTCCCATATGCTTCGAGACTTGCGTGCCCCCCATCTACATGTGCTCCAACGGGCACAGTGTCTGCTCTAAGTGCCAGCCGCAGCTGCTTGAGTGCAGCGAGTGTCGCTGTCCGGGGAAGCCAACTGTCCGCAGCATCCAGCTCGAAAAGATCGCCGAGCTGGTGGAACAACCCTGCGAGAACCAATCTCTCGGCTGTGCATTTGTGTGCAACATAACGGCGATGGCCGAACATTTGCCGCAGTGCCAGTTTAGCAGATTTGAGTGCCGCGTGTGTAAAGATTGGAAGGGAACAGCCAAAGATTTAAAGGATCACGTTTCTAAACTCCATAACGCTCATTTAGTCAATTTACCATCGTCTGGTACTCCACAAACAGTCGATGCAGGATTCCACTGTAACCACAATTCAGACATGCTCATTTGTTTAGACAATTCACTTTTTTGGCTGAACTTTAATCACTCTTTGAAAGGCAGACTATTTTCGGCCACAGTGCGGCTAGTCAGTCACAACCTGGAAGAGTCACCCGAATTCATCTTTACATTAGAATTCCCCGCATCCAGGACCAAGCTAAAATTGTCGTACCAAGGGGAAGTCGTGAATCTTACAAAGTATGTCAGCAAAGATCTAACTAACTTCGCGATTCCAGCAGGTTTCTTAGAAACTTACGATTATAGACTAATCTTCACTTTGGCTATTTCTAAGATTGATAGCCCACCTGTTAGGAGACTTGCATATTCTTGGTTTGTGACAACATTTTTTGTTATGACAGCTTTGCTAATGGACCAATTTCTGCCAGAATTATTTTTTGATGTTATGCCAATCTTTTGGGGCAAATTATTTTATGGATCTTTATGGGGCATGATGGTTCTTTTTATGATAATTGTACGGTGGCACCAATCGGCAAGATGACCTATTCGATTTTTGTTATAAGGGGTAACTCCCACCCCATTGCATGTACGAAAGACTAAATATTTGGTGTAAGGAAGAGAAAGGGGGAACGCAACTTGTCGATTGCCAGAAGAAGAATATGCATGCACAAGAAAAAAATAGGGAGCAGGAAAAGAATATAAAAAAAAATGAATTTTTGGCTGGGTGAGACCAGCTACAGACAATAATGGACCAATGAGTGACTAGCATGGATATTGCAAAAACTATTTTCTATATGGGCATTGAAGACTATTAAAAAACAGCCAGAATTTTGCTTATAGTCAGTTAATACTTTATACAATTATATTATTGAAAATGTTCCCACATATATATTTTTTGAATACATACTCATTTTCCAGACGTGTTCTTCTTTATTTATTAATTAACCTTATAGCAGAATTACCAGCTGTCAAAAAGCTCATGACCCCACAGGATTGGCTTGCAATATTTCAAACTTATTTGTGTCAGACCATTTTTGCACAGAATAGTTATGGATGGAACAGAATATGTGGAGACAAATAATTATGAACCATTTTGTGCAGCAACCTAATTTTTTCAGATAGAAATTGAGGGTTACTGTCTGAACTGTAAAGTTTGGTCTAAAACTTGAGGTCGGTGAATGAGTGAATCTAATCTTATTTAGCCTGGAAAAAAGAATAATCCCGTGCCGGCACGTAGCCTACTCCTGTCGAAGAGCACCAAGAGGACCACCGACATAACGTCTTTTCTGAAGAATGGTACAACGCAAACAACAGGAAATCTTTACAAATCTATGCGGTCGAGAAGTTGATAATCAAGGCTAGTGAAGATGTAGCTCTTAAACAGAACTGGTTACGACCCATTTAATACCTAACCATCATAATGTTGCTTAACATCGGTGATCTTGAGAGAATCATGGTTTCCAACATGCCAAGCCAATCGGTGAGATAGATTTACAAAGCACACTTGCAAATGGGACATGTGCGCTTCCAAGTTTGGGGAATTTCGTATCTTCATCTGAACCAGATGGTCACTGATATTTCAATCCTCTACCAGAGATTTATGATGTTCGAAACCCTAGTCGAGTAAAAGCTCTCTATTTAAATCCAGCACAGGTTTTTAATAAAGGTATTATCATAGGTATTATCAAGCCTAGGAGGTTCAATGGTAGATTCAACGTTTGGTAGCCGCGGAGATGCTGAGATCACATGACAGAGTTTCTCAATTCTAATATCTTATGTTACCACGGGTATATCATGGCCTAGCATAAGAGGTTCAATGGTAGATTCAAGATTTGGTAGCCATGAAGATGCTGAGATCGCCTGGCAGAGTTTATTAATTCTACTATCTGCCGTTACCACGGGTTAAAAGTGCAAACCGAGTAGTTGGAGTCGCCGCTTACCTTCGAGGCTGTCGACCGGGAGCAGTCCGAGCGATGAAATGTTGCTAATGAGACTTGTTCGATCGTGCGGCGCCACACGTCGCTCGTTGCGTTTCAGTAACGCCATTTCTCCCGCAACCGGGCTGCCAGACAAGAGCATTACAGTGGAGTTGTACTTATTTGACAATTTTTTTTTCATGTTGCAATGCACTGCCAAAAGATACTATTTAACCAAATTCTTGAATATACAGATGTCGATATATAAAACACAATTGAATGCAAGTTACTAAACAAAGTTGATATCTTAGCATTAAGTTATATTAACTCCAGGTTATAAAATCAGGGGCTATTAACGCTCTAAGCTGTGCTCTAAGCAAGTAATATTCTGCATGTGCACACATTTACTCTTGGAAAATTCCAAGAGGAACACTGAATTCATGGAAAAAACAGGCCAGTATTTGGTCAGATGGCAAATTTGAGGCAGTGAACAAATTAGAAATGAAAACACAAAGCATGGATTTTCTCAAAAAGCAACTTTTGACCAGGAAAACTACCCTCAATTTAAATTAACATGTTCCACAAATACTAAAGCCAATAGAAAGGGCAAAAAATTGTTAATAACACAAAAACTAAGAATTTAATCTATTAAAAACAGACTACTCACGTTGCACATAATTTACTCCTTCCAGCCGTAGATGTAGCTTGAGGCACTGGAGTTTGTACTGGGGTGTCGTTGAGTTCTCCAAGAGATTGGTAAACCAGCTCAGACGTGTCTGCCATTTAGAGGAAATTGCCAGCACGGCTCTACACTCAATGGAGCACCTGGATTTGAAGAAAAAGAGTACTTATAGATTTTGGTGATCTACAGGCAACAAAAACTTCATAGGTCCATTCTTCTACAGTGAATGTGCCATTGATGCCGCATTAAATTGTGTTACCAAGTGATTCTTGAAAGCACCGTAAATACATTTAAGCTGTTAATTTGACCGAACAAATTACAACACAAGTTGGTGGTAACACCTGGTTCATCATTATGTGGGAAACAATCTCTTTATATCATTGTGTAGTTAGGATATTTATTGTGGTGAAAAAGGAAAGAGTGGGAGAGCTCATTTAACTGGAGAAGATTTAAGGGCTGGTTATATAGTAAGTAAAACTGTCTCACAAAGCTAAAACACTTATTACCTACTGCCTGTGCAAGGCAAGCATGCCAAGTAGATAAAATTAATATGAAACAGTTTCGATGTATTGTAAACATGTGTAGGTAGCGTACATTCATTTTAATTAAGGTATGCCAGCTTATGGGTTTGGCATCAGGGGACTTTATTGAAGAAATTTACGAAAGCTGACAGAGAACATGAGAGTCTGTAGAATAGATTCATTTAGCAATAACTACGTATAAGATCGTCCTACTCTGAATCTGTTTTCATGCTACAATCTTTTAAATATATGTTGTTCACCGCGAACGCTGTCGGCAGTTTTGACATTTGACATTTTTTGACATTCAAATTGACCACATTAACCACACATGCACTCAAGAAGCGTTTTGCACCTAAATTACTTAAAAGCTGGTAATTATACACAAGCAATTAGGACAAAAGGAGCAATTGGAAATTACCCGTGGTACGCCTCCTATTCTCCTTCAAATTGTGTGAGTGTTTCTCTCTCTGAACCAAGAAAGATGATCAATGACGTTTACTCGGCGGGAACACTGCTAGGCACCAACTGAACTAGGCAGAAAAAGTTTGAAAGCAGCCGTGCCGAGTAGCCGAGACTTGTCCGTTGAGCGCCTACAGCGCTCTCTGGGAGAAGAGTATTTATTTGAACCGCGAAAACTGAAGTGTTTTTCGTGATTTTGATAAGACTTTTCCGCTGTTCTTTCTTCAAAAAAATCATTACGTACCGCTGTGAGAGAGTATTTTTAGCTGCCTTGTTAATGAGCTGCTGCTGTCTTATTTCATAGAATTGATCTCTTACTTCGTTCTTTCAACGCTAAAGGTTCATGGAATCAAGTTGGAAACTGGCGGTAATCTTGCACTTTAGTTTAGTTGCCTGCAAAGAAAGGGACATATAGAGCTTTAATGTGGTTCTGTCCACGGATCACCATATTATAGGAAAAATCCATAAGGTACAAACTTCTTTCTGCAACATAGGTGCATTCAGTTAGCCTACCAAGAAGGAATGGTATTGAAGAAGTAGACTTTAGCATTAACTGCGAGGGCAAACCTTAGTTGCTGGTATTGACGGCAACAGCAGATATCTCTGACAGAAGGAACCTGTGGGGACATTTTAAGGAATGGATAGTCAAGAGTTGTCCGTGACAGCAGTCAACAGTGTCTGCAGCAATTCCTTGCACAATACTATTCATATCAAATAAAAATAACACTTTACAACTTGCAAAAAGGAAGCGTTTCTATTATTTTGGATTGCTCGCCTAACATTTGGGCAGGCTTCAATGAAATAAACACAAAAGCAATATGTAATAGCATTGAAACATCAATATCATTAATCATCAATAACAAAATCTTGCAAGCCACTAGGTTTAACAGTCCACCCAGGAAAGTGTGCTTCACGGACATGCCGCCACCTAAGTTGATAATCAAAAGCCATCGCTTTGAGTTGAGCGTACGTCATCTTTCGAACCACTTCTGCAATACTCTTATCTTTCTCCGATTGCTGCCCACAATTTGTGACGTTTTCACTCGCAATTAGAACAGTATTTTCACTTGATATGGCAGCAGAACTAATCAATAGATCACTGTTAGCAAGGCACTTTTTTAATTTATCACTGTTAAGATCATAGCTGCAGACATCAGCACTGGAGATTAAGTCACAAGTAAAATCTTTGTCGAGAGTTTGTCCTGCTGAAATATTTTGACAACCTTTATGTTGACATCGATTGATTGAAATCGCACAGTCTTCTGGTCCTTCACAGTTCAGGCGCAGATTTTGAGCGAAGCTTCCTGATTGTAGGGACTTTAGACCCAAGATTTTAGAGCCAACATTAGGCATGTGTTTATTTAAACTACTGATATGCAGTCGGAGGCCAGGATATCGAGGAACGGCTGACGAGTAGACGCGGATAAATTCCTTGGCCATCTCCTTCCTGCAGATCTTGAGTCGGCCGGCAGAAGTGTTGGCAGCCTTCTTGGTAACCCCTTGCTTGAGACCTCTTGCGACAACTTCGTGAGATCTGTGGACACGAAAGTTAACCAAGTGTAAATGAATTTGTATTGTGATTGAGAAAAGAAACGAAAGAGCACAACTTACCAGAAAATAAAATTTGTGTCGCATGGACATGGTGCACTTATTAAGAAATTTCTAGAATTAACATTTTGGCGTGTTGTCATTTTTATTGTTGGAACATTTTCTAGACCAGTGTGCCACGAACACCAATTCCACTTGGCAATTTATTCACACTAGTCGAACCTAACTTGAAAGTTGAAAGAAATTGTTGCAACAGATGCAGAGAGTTGTAAAATGTTTGTTAACGGTCTATTTCTTTCTAAAAATGCCCCTAAAAAACCAGCACTTACAAACCCATGCAAAATACACTACCTTCGATCCCCTTTAGCCCAACGCTTTACAAAAGAATCCAGTAAACCTACTGACCTCCAGTCCTATTAATGGTCTTACCTCTGTGGCACTTCACACCACACAACGCCTGCGGCGCAAGGCCTAGCGCCGTCACCGCGCTCGGCAGGACTGCGCAACGAAGCTTGAGCCAACGCCAGCGGCGCCGGATTGGCGCAGGCTCGCTCCGCCAACGCACGGCGCAGGGAGGTAGCGCTCCATGTAACGCCGCCGGCGTGTACCACAGAGCGATAACGCACCGGCGCGGGAATGAGTAGGGATAGCAACGCACCCTGGACGCCAACCTGTGGAATAATGCGGTTAAAACGCACTTTGATGCATCAAAACTTTAGGTTTAGCTTTAAGAGATAATTAAGCTTGTTGCTTCTTCTGTTCAACCTTTCAAGATAATACATATAAATAAATATATTTATTTGACACAGATTTATAAAATTATGTACCGAGTCTGAGTACCTATTCTCTTCAGTTTTTTCATTCTTATCCCCTCCTTTATCCATTCCATAAAGCTTTTTACATTTTTCATCCCTTTTTTGTCCATTCCACTCTTCAGCATCTCTTCCCAATCCCAATCCCAATCCCTTTCTTTCCTCATTTTTGTCATGTCAATTTAAAATCATGCCCATTTTTTCCTTAAATAGTAGGAAAAACAGATGGACAACGAACTGTGATTCCGCTAAAGATTAGATTAAAACCACTAACGCAAAATGGCCAACACACAGCCTTCTTGCCTAATTTTATTAATGCTTTAACAGAGCTTTAGTTGCATCGTTTGTACATTGTTTTAGATGCATTTTAGTTAGATGCTTTGAATTCCCATTTGATTTTTCCTTGGATCATCAGTCACTAGTTCCTTGGAAAGCAAACAAGATTGAAATATTAAATTATACATATTATTATATGTATTTTTATTTATTGTTTTTGTCCATGTGTAAATAAGAAGAATAATAGATGAATAAATTATAATCCTAAAACTCACTGCTTGCCAGCGAGCCATCTTGTCGCTACACGACAGCGAAAGCGTTGGATCACCTCGACCCGGCTTCGTCCTCACGGCGCCCGTCACATGGTAGCCGGCCCCGGGGGCGTGTTTGTCTTGAGCCCCGCCCCCAACGCACTTGGCACCCGTGCGGTGGACGTCGGACGGTGTCAAACTCCCAGTCACCTGAGCAGCGTTGTTCGACTTTACGCTTAAATCTTCTGAAGTGGTTTGCGATGTTTTCTGGGTGATTTCTTTCATAGTGCTCTGAACGTTTGAAGCAAATGTCTCTTCAATCCTCGGTTTGTAAATAGAGTTTATGGACGTAAGAATAGGAGTGCTTGAATTTTGCGCAACAGTTAGTATAGCTTTCATATTCGGAACAATATTTGGTGTTGAATTCGGTGAAACTTTGTTAGATTCTTTAAAAGTCTGCGAAATTTCTTGCGAGTCACGCAAGATATTTGCTATCTCACATTGATGGCTGCCACTATGTGATAAATCGACACATACATTTTTATCCGGGTGCTCTTCGGCTAATTCTAAATTCTTGGTGATTGAGAAATCTCTGACCGTATCAGTACCAGCTAGGGGTGAGATACATTGGTGTCTGTTTTCTGGTGTGCATTCTTTCTGAATATTTTCTACGATTAGCTCGGCTTTTGACAGTCCTAGGGAAGATCGTTTTGCCGAGGTAACAGAGTCTTCGTCTTCTTCGTCTCGGCACCGTTTGGGAGGGCGCTCTGTAATGAAATAGATCATCATTATATTAATTAGGATATCAGTATTATCTAGGCTTTGGCACCAAATACCAAAAATCATCTTCAACAAGCTTCCTTCCTACTAATATAAAGGGAAAAGGAAACTGAGGTGAATGAATTCTCTAGTAAATTGAAGGAATTTATAGTAAAAAAATCTTTAGCTCTGTAATAGACTTAATAAAAAATTAGAAATTTGGTTACCATTGTTTAAAACCATGCATAAAATATTTAAAACCATGTCAAAACATTGTAAGCATAAATGTGGAAACAGTCGTTTTACAATAAACTACTAAAAATATGTATCTTCAGCATTTCCTATCCCAAGCTAGTTACTCTGAACCAACTTTATGAACGTCACCTTTGGCGACTCGCTGTGCGTGTTCGTCTGACGGGAAGATGGCGGCGTCACCGCACGGTGGCTCGCTGACAAATGCGTGGAACGAGACGCCTGGCCGAACTCGGCAGCCTGCCGGTCCAGCCTCTAGCACTTCAGAGTCACCTGCAGGCAACGACCAGAAATTCAGTCACTACGTAGTTTTCTAGTTTATCCGACGTTTGTAATCTTAAAAGGACTACAAACACCTTACAGGACTCTCAAAAACCTTCACTATGTTTCTCAGTCAAACATGCTGCCAATAATATAATAATAAGACTATTCCATATATTTTTTGTTTTTAACGACACACTGTTTTGACAACAGTCTCTGCAGCACCAGTATTGGTGTCAGTAAATGAGTGAGTTGATGAAGATGATGATGAAGCTAACTTAGCCTAGAATAGAGGAAGGGAATCCCAGTGCTAGCAAATATCCTAATCCTGTCAAGCAGCACCAAGGGGACCACTGGCTTAATGTCCCTTTCGAAAGACGGTACAAACGAACAACAGGATTCCTCAACAAATCCATGCTGTCGAGAGGTTGATAAGTAAAGCGAATGAAGTTGCTGTACCATCATCCCTCAAACCTCTCTCCCGAACAGAACTGGACAATTCTTTGCTTGCTTTTTTTAGGAAAGTTACAATTACTGGTAAACCATCTTACCACTAATAATTAATAAATTATATTTTAGATGCTTGTTCATAAATGTATATATTACATTTCTCTAAGCATTAAGATCTACAATTATTAAACAAACAAAAAAATCAATGTATAGAAAATTATTTTACAGATCTCAACCCTCTTAAACAACAAAAAGCTGCCTGCTATGCAAAACTTGATAAATCACTGAACTTGGCATGGTCTTACCACTAGTAAGCGCCCTCTCGGCCTGGTGTAACAGGTAGCGTAAAAACCCACGCCGCGCCAGCACTTCCGCGTGCGAGTCGTGAATACGGGCGCCTCCACAGACTAGTTCTTTTCCTCCAAGGCACTTGGAACCAGTGCCGAGGGCCACACAAGTTACCACTCCCACTGGAGATTGGCAGGTCTTTTTTCCCTGTGTGATGATACCTCTTGATGCCGGTTTAGTTAGTTTTTTAAATGTGGCTGATTCTTTTGAAGATGTAATTTGAATTTTGTATTTTGAAGGTAATTCTTCTACGGTGCTTTGATCTGAGAAAACTTCCTGTAAAGTTGTTTCGATGGATTTCTTGTTGAACTCTATGTCGGCTGTAGACGTATCCAATGGTACCGAATCCATTGCGTTTGAGTTTTCTAAAACCAGAGATAAAGGAACAGACGCATTTAACGATGAACTTCCAATAGATTTTGCATGTACCGTAAACACATTTTTACGTAGTTCGTTAAGATTACAATTGAAACTGTCAGGGGCTTTCGTAATATATCTTCCTCCGTCTTGGGCAATGTTTTCGGTAGAGGCGGCAGGGATAAAGACCACGACGCCGGCTAGCGGCGCCCACTCGTTAGCACCTGGTTTTCCTGCACGAGGCAGCGCATTGTAGCGCTCGATGCAAGCGGTGGCCAAACGGTTTGCCCATGATTCCGTCTCGAAGGCGAAGTCGGCAGCGTCTTCCATTGTTGCATTCGATTCAAGGCACACGTTTTATCACTATCTGGCTTTCTTGAGACCGTCACTAAGATTTTGTTCTGAACTGGTGTTGTTATCCACAGATAAACCTCAAGTGTGCTTAGGTACTTATGTGCCAATTAAATTTATATTCTATGCTATGGCTAAAAAATAACAACATAATTATATATTACTTAAATCTAAACATAATATTGCTCAAAACATCTACTTAAAAGTGTTCTCTAAATTTCTTCTAGCTTTAACAGTTTTTCTCAACAAATAAATGCACTTTCCAAGAAGTCTTAACTAAAAAAAAAGTGCAGAACCTCAAATGTTTAAAAAACCAAATCAAAGTCCTTTAACAGAGCGGGTTTCTTTAAAGCACAACGCAACTTCTTTCCAGCAAAGTTCCGAGTAACAGAACGTTGCTGAGGAGCACGCAAACAAATTTTAGGCGACCGATTCGGGGTTCCACGCGTATTTCCTGGTAGTGCTCAGCGAATCGAGGGCAAGAACGTTCTCGGGGGAGAGCTCGAAGTCCAGCGAGATGTTCTCAGCGATTCGAGATGGTGTGACGGACTTTGGAATCACACCTACAAAAATTCAAAAGCTTACACTTTTACAGGAATTTTATTAAAGAAAGAAATTAATGACATTGTATCAATGGCAAGACATAAGTCTGGTTTTAAGACTCATGTCTCTTTTATTGAATCTTAGAAGTGGTTTTGAAAAAAATATTCAAAACAGGTTTTTGAATGAGGACCATTTTAATTCAATTGGCTTACAGAAAGCTAAGAGTGACAAAAAATTGCTGATGAATTGAAGAACATTAAATGATACAACTCAATCTATCGAGGTAGAAATGGCCGTTTGATTAAGATCACGAGAGAAATTACATTTCGGCTTCTTCCTCGTTCACGTGAGATATATAACTGATCATTTTCACCACTGTGAATCATTACTTTTCTTCCTCTTTCCAAATTCAATAAACTTACTTTACCAATAAAAAAAACCTAGTAACACAACCTATCCAGGTAAAACCACGGTCTTCGTAAGAAAAATCCATGCCAAAGATAATTATAAGAGGGTCATTGGCCGTGACCTTGACTTGGACTGAAAGACGCCAACATGACGAAAGGTAAAATAAAAGGTAGCTCTCATACTTCGAATACAATTTTCCAAATAAATCATAACTGGTTATCTTTTTTTTTACCTAAAAGTGAAGGTATTTGAAATTTTCATATTTTCATTTCCAAAATGCCAACATTTGATGCCACTCTCACAGGGCTAGGTCAGTTTTTACAAAAACCAAAAAAAACTACCAACGGAAGCCAATTGCTGAAGTTAGTTATTGTGCTGTTCAGACCAGGGACCAACAGTGACCTTGTGCCGGTTTTTCAGTGATCCGTTAAAAACCTAACAGCCCGTTCATTTATTTGCTTGGCAACAGCCAATCAGAATATGTTTTTTTTATACACAAACAGTCTGTTAATTACTTGATGTGCTATTAAAAAACCGATGCCAAGTCACTACACAAACAATCGGTGCTACCCTTGTGCTCACCGATTCCCCGTTGCAATGCCCAACGCAGCAAGACCTGAGCTGGCGTGTGCCCGGCGGCCTTGGCCACCGCACGCACTTGAGCGTCTTCCAGAAGGTCACGCTCCGAAGCTCCTAGCGAACTGTACGCTTGCAGCAGCACGCCGTTCGCGCGGCAGTACGCGTGTAATGACGTCTGCGGGAAGTGCGGGTGACACTCCACCTGGGGGAAAGTAGAAACTGGTTAGATTGTGCAGCTCTTTTATTAGTTTGCACATTGCAAGCATTTGCAATAAAAATCAGATTTCACGGATTGTATAGCTGCTTTTGTTCATCGCCTATTAGTAGCAATCTGCTAATGCCTATTTGTGGCCAAGAGATTTAAGCAGTCCAGTCACTTTAAAGGATGGGGTAAGTTGACTGATCTGAAATAACCTGGATAGCGGTTGCTGGAAAGACTTTGAAGCCACGACCGCCATCTTGAGAGTACCTGAGTTTGTAGCCCGTGCCATTTTAAGTGTTTCCATCAGAAGTTTTTGTGGTTTTATGTAGTTTTCACCACTTTAATGGGAAAATAAGTTGGATACAAGTTTTAAGGACTCTAAAATTAGCAATGGATTTAGGGACTCTTTAACAATTGCCAACAATGAATTGACTTTGAAAACTACAGATTCTTGTTTATGCACAATTCAACTAACTACTTTCTGAAAATGAAATAAACAAATCCTACCCACACTAACCTGGTTGATGGCAGGGGTGACCCCGTGGTTGTCGGCCAACAGCTGTTCTAGGTGGCGCTGGGTGTAGTTGGACACCCCTATGCTGCGGACAGCACCAGCGCGATGAAGCTCCGCCAGTGCAGACCACGAGCCAGCGCGGAGCTTGCCGTTCTCAGAGCTGGCGTGGGACAAGACACTTTGTTTGGTTATGCGGTAATGTTTATGAAAGCATGGAGATGGAAGAAGTTTTCAAACAGTCAGCGGCAGACGTTGAGCCATTAATGGAAACTAAGCAATTAACTTTAAAATTTGAATTTTTTTATCTCTTTAAGCATTTTTTTTTGGTTTTATTGGGAGCAGGGAAAAAAATTTTTTACACAGAAATAATTTTATAATGAATTATTAGATAATACATTCCAGTTTTCATTTATTCAAGTATTTAAAATGTTAGCAAGCAAAGCAAACTTCTCGAAATGGTAAGCTTTATTTATTCAGAAAATTCATGTAACTCGTGCAATCCGATTTAAGTAGATTACACTTCAGAAATTTTCTCAGAATCATCGACCGCAAATGTCAGATACAATTGAAAACTTGAAATAAAATGGATACGGAAACAAGGCAGAAGTAAAAAAGCGATAGTACATCATTTCATTCTTTGCAATCGGCAATTTCTACCTCAGCAAGCTGCATTTTCTTCTCTCTATTCCTAAATTCACGTTTCTCTACTAAAAAATGAGATTTAAATGCCAAGTTATGCTAACAGTAAAACAGGATAAACTTTGGCCTACACTTGGATTCTTACCTGGCGACACCAACGCCAGAAGCACCAGGCCAATGAATAAGACACAGGTCGAGGTAAGATGTCTTTAACTTCTCGAGAGACGACTTGACACCCCGCACTGCTTTGTCGTGTCCTTGGCTACTCGGAGCTGAAACAAATATTGGAACAAAACGGTTACCTAACAATTAGATCAGAGAGTGCAAAACGTAACTAAATCGTAATAAGCAGAGAAAAATGTGTAAATAGGCAAAAAATTAGTATTGTCAATCAAGTTTGAAAAATTTGCAAGCAACAAAGGGCTGGTAAATACATGGACAAGGCAGCTTCTGAAACTTTGTGCCTTCCTACATATTTCCCAATCAGCCATTAAAACTTCAGTAATTAATTTTTTCCTGTTCCCAAAATGTGATAAAGTTTTTCTTGGTTAGCTTACCCAGTTTGGTGGTGAGGAAGATATCTTCTCGTTTCAGCCCGTACTTGGGGAGTAGCTTCTGCAGCGCGAGACCAATATCCTCCTCGTTCTGGTAGACTGCCGCAGTGTCTGAAAACGATTGGTGTGGTAGAGCACTCTTGAGATTACAAAAGGTTAAGCAACATTGTGCTTGTCCAGGCTAGATGGGCGACCAAAGTGGAAGATTTGTTATTTTGTTCAGAGGGTTGGTTTTTTAAAGATGTCAAATAAGTGGTCGAGCATTTGCAATGCCAATAGCACTACCAAATTGAAAAGATTAGAAAAACATAGCTATGACATGATTTTATGCAAAATGCATTATCAATTTTTTCACAATTGCCTTTCGAAGGGTACATAGAACATGCAGCAGTTGTAGGTATAAATATTTTTTTTGACATACATTTTTTAAAGCTGTTTAAGATTAACGTTCCCTTGAAAAACACTTTGTAGCAAATAACATACTGAGCGAACGAAACTTCCATTTTCCCCGTGATCATTGTCAATATTACTATTAGTATCACTACAATTTTCTTCAGTTTAATAACCAGAAAAAAAAGAGATCAACAACTTCTGTACTGTTTTTATCAAACAAGTTTGAAATCTGATACAACTCTAATTTGAAATTGCCAATAGTATTGTAAATACAAATAGGTGACTCAATAAAAAGCAAAAAATCTAGTTTCTTAAAGCAATCAACCTGGTTTTTGTTCCTTACCTATGGCTCTGTACCCTGCCACAAGGCCTGCTTCTATAACTCTATGAATTAGGTCTCGCCCAGTGATACGAAAAGTTCCTACTGGAAAAAAACTTGGTGATAGGCAGGCAAATTAACAATGGTATCAAAATTTATTCGAGTTTTTTTATATTAGGTTATAAGAAAACGAGCACTACTTACATCCGATGAGAGGCATGCTGTGGCCTGAGTTGAGTTTCACAGTTATTTTGCTCGAAGCCATTGTTAATGATGCCGAAAGGCAAGACTTTTGGCGAGAAAGCAAGATTTCTGAAAATGGGATAGCAGGATAATGCCAAGGGTGGTGTACCAAATAATAGAAAAAACGCAACTTTACTGATCCTCCTTGTGTTAAGCAATGGTATCGATACTCACATGAAATTAAGATCACCTATTCCTTAAACCTCCATTCTTGACGACACATCGGACATTGGTGATTCCTATCTTCAGCGTGAAGCCATTTCATAATACAGTGCATGTGAAAACAGTGTGTGCATTGACCCCACACTAACGGACAATCGTCACCGGGCAGTTTGCATTCCGGACAGCAACCATCAAACGGAAAACGGCAGATGCCGCAGTTGTGGTCGTTAGCAACCCAATGCCAAGTGGCCACACCAGTCCAGCTATTGATGGTGATCTTCATGCGCACCTGTTGAAAGATCAATATGTTAAACTTTTACTTTCTAGTACATATGCTAGAAGCTAGCAGTTACCCTTCGAAGTTACTAGAATCAGAGTGGCAGTGAGTATTCACAGCCTCATGGTTCTATGCCTTGGAGAACTGTCATTCTCATCAAATACACTGTCCCAAAAAACTAGTGTCCAAATAGCTCAATGGGTTAGAGCAACACCCGCGATAGGTGGAGATCGGGGTCCGAGTCCCCGTTCGGGCATCCATTTTTGAGGCATTACTAGTGTTCATATTAATAAAAAAACTACATCATGGTTTAAACTAGTTATGCTAGTAGTTCAGTGCTTACAACTAAGCTTACAGTACTTAACATACACCCATTACCCTATCCCAAAGACCCATCGTCTGTCCTTATCTATCTTGAGCTTACAAATAAATTAGACTTATTATGATAATAAATGATAATAACGATGATGTTTGATGTTTTATTATTATGAACACAACATTTTATTTCATAAATGAACATTTCGTCTGTTTGATGTTCTTTGGTTTGCAAGCAAACTGACAAGATAACCACTTAACCTATAATAAAATAAAATTTGTATTTTGTACACCTTAAATGCGAAAGAACGTTGTAGCAAATAATAAGGTAAAATGGTTCGAGTACCTGGCACCGAAAAAAGTGAGGGTGAGGTCTTATATTTTCTTGGCCAATTTCGATTAGAGCAAAAATGATTTGCCAGGCTACACGGAATTTGAGTAAATTCGAACCAATTAATCCCTGGCGGATATTATTGTACCCTTGAAGAGGCTACAATCAGTGTGCACAGCTGACCATGCTTAACGGTGAAAATGATATAAACGTATGGGAATTTTGTGCCCTAGTTTTCTAAATGGGTTAAAAAGCATCCAACACCCAACATCGCCATGATTTCTTGCTTACTTGAGTTAAAAAACCGGCTGTAACTTCCCTTAATGAATTTTGACCTGTACTGTCGCATTATAGATTGTGTTTCTTTTATTTATATAATTATTTTAAGGTGAGTTGTTTATCGTTGGAATGTTAGGACTTTGTCTATAGCATGTCATGTAATCTACAGACAACAATAAATAAATAAAAATAAATACGATAACAGCTATATTGTGATCGCGTGTTCGGGTGGGAGCGCTCGCTCGGGGCTGGGTGCTAGCCCGTTGGAGAGCATGATGTCATCGGGTACGTTTCTAATTATTAACTTTATTACCTCGTTAGATTTATGGAATACGAATCGCAGCAGTAGTTGAATGCTATAGTTTTTTTAATTTCTTTACAATTCAGTTCGTAATAGAATCAAAGAGTGCGCCAGTATTTTCGTGTTTTCCCTCGGTGCTTTCCGCATTTACTCGGTGATATTCGGGAAAGATCTACTACCGCCATCTTGGGAAGCCGTCAAGTTTGGTGCAGCCGAGGTGCAGGCAAATTTCTTGAAGATCCCAAACTCCTTGATTTAAATTACAATTTTCATTATATTAACTATAAAAGCAAGAAATTAAGGTGTCTGTGATTGTTGCTACGTGTTGTAGGTCAAGGTAAGGTCAGTTACGAGTTGATAAGTTGACTTTGAAGAAAGTGCAGTCTTACCGGGATAATCAATCGTGTGCTAAATCAATAGGCCATGTATTTTGTATCCAATATTGTTTTCAGATACGTGAAGACTTGAGTTTATTTAATTTTGTGTTGTGTTAATGCAAAAAGTTACAAAAAAAAGTTACCGCGTATCTTTACCACCGTTCGATCTAGTAAACCAGTATGACCCAAGTAATGGGTTTCGTAGGCATAACCTATGAAGATAGGAAAACGTATCGTGTTTGTGCATTTTCAATGTGGAGTATTGATAACTTCAAAAAACCAGTCCTCTATGGAGCATTTGCTTCTAGAAAAAGGTAAGAACGCGTCCATCTGCGTCCATCTGGATATGATCAAAAGAAGAGATCACTTAAACACCACACTTCTCAGGAAATTGATCCTCCATTTTTGAGATCAAACAAAAGAGCTTGAGCCGAGAATTGTCTAGAAACAGTTTTACTAAGAGTGTCATTATAACACGCCTGTCTCTTCATGTCGTATCTTTAACTTGATTCATTGTTGTAATGAATTATTGAGTCTTGTACTCATATATCTGCTTAGGTAAGACTTCACCCCACCTATGGCATAGAATCAGCTTTGTAAGGAGAACAATCTTGTCTGTGGTCATTTTATGCAAAGCCTGCAACGTATAATCCAACAATTTCTATGCTAGATCTCTGAATAGTGCACTTTTTACTTTCAAACATTACTTATATAAACTGTTGTGATTTCAGAGCTGTATCGGTATCGCTATGGACTCAGATAGCTCAGACAGTGATGAGCCTACGCATAATCTGACTCCAAAGTCGCCTGACGATGACGTCGGTGGTTCTCCCGGTGAGCTTAACAGCCCACCCGATAGCGATGACTCAAACAGCGTAGATGGCAGTCCAGTCGTGTCACCAGTGGCAGCCAGGAATCCGAGCCCAGGAATCAGTCCTGTCCACAGTCCTATCGGCGATAGTCTTGACAGAAGCCCTATAGCATCGCCGGCCTCTGATCACAGGAGCAAATCTTCAAAACACTCTGATAATGATGGTGAGCTATCAGATTCGAGCTCAAGCTCTCACAGTTCGTCATCATCCTCGAGATCTGGAAGGCGTGTTTCGACAGAAGCAAGCGGAGATGTTAATCAGGATGTTGTAACTTTGCAAAGTCCAACCACTCCAGAGAAGGTCCCGTTCAAGCCAGAGATCGTCAGCCACGGAGAAGATCTGTCTGATGTTTCGGATCTCGACAGCAACGACGATGGAAGCATCGAGCTGTCCGACGAAGAAATAGATCCTCCGAAGAAAGAGAAACCAATTGAGAAACCTGTTCAGCCACCTCCTCCAAAGAAAGACACCACAATTGTGCTTCCTTCTGTCGACGAAGTTGAGCAATTGGACTTCGAGGCAGAAGAGCCCTTACAAGAAAAGGAGGATAAAGAGGAAGGGGAATGTGAAGGGAAAGAGGATAAAAGCGACAATGAAGGGGAGATTGAAGGAGACGACGAAGGGGAACTGAAAGGTGACGACCTCGAGGAAGGTGAAGTGACGGACGACGAAGAAAATAGGCCGGAAGAGACGGAACCGCGCCCGGTTTGCCGGTTTTACAACCGAGGGCAGTGCACGTGGGGGGCAAGCTGCAGGTAAGCTTTTTTCGAAGACATGCAGTTGTGCATATGGTCTAGTTAAGTAGACTTCAAATTCGACAGCGGCACTTCGTTTTCTGCAAATTATTGCCACTCTAGTTGCTGTTTGTGTGCTGTTCAAGCTAACAAAAAAAGAGTGCAAGTTTTTTTATTTTTCATTTTAAAAACAAACAGTTAATGAGATTGGCTTCTACAATGGTTCTTAATTTGAGCCAAAGTAGTTACTGCTGCCAATACAATATATCCACTGTAGGACAAGATTTGCATTCAGAAATAGGTTATTGTGATTCTAATGGGACATTTTTTATAGCTACTGCCATCCATACTTGACCATAAATATCTGCAATTTGGCCAACCATGTTTCAACACTATGCAAAATCTGATTTAAATTGCAAACACTTGCAACGAACGGAGTATTTTATTATTAGGAACACTAATAACTTCTCAAGCATTGATGCTTAAACGGGGAAACGAACCCCGATCTCCACCTATCGCGAGTGTTGCTATAACCAATTGAGCTACTTGAACACATCGTTTTTGAGAGGATTTTTAGTGTATTTGATGAGAATGATAGAACTCCAAGGAGAAAAATCAAGAGGCTATGAATACTCACAGTCACTCTGATTCTAGTGACGCTAAATCAAGTCACAACCCGTTTGGGCATCAATTTTTGAGATTTTATTAGCGTTCCTAACAATAAAATGTTTCAACACTCTTCCTAGACTTTACAAATGAGTTCCCATCTTAGTAGAGCTAATCCATCGCATACTTTCAATAATTTAACTTCTGTCTTTGCCATATTCTAAGCTCAAATTCCTCTCAATTTGAAACCAGCTCCAAACAGTCTACCTTCTCTCCACCAGGTTTCTGCACCCGGGTGTCACCGATAAAGGCAACTACACGATGTTCGACATGGTCCGGCCGCTTGTGCCGGCCAACGGGCCGTCGATGTACCCGGCCATCGACTATAGGGCGGCGTACGACAAGCCAATGGGGGGACCCGGCTACATGGGCGGTCGCAAGGACGAGCCTGTCATTGTTGAGTCGGCGTGGGAACGGGGACTGCGACAGGCAAAGGAGGTGAGCGATTAGTTTCAATGCAGTAAGGGATATACTTTTTTTTTATTGAATAGTTTTGCTAGCAAAGCAATGTATAAAAATGAAAGAAGAATTACAAGAACAACACTATAAAAAAGCGCATTTGTCTAGTAGAAAAAATTAATTAATGTTTATGTGTATGATAAAATGCCGATAGTTTTTCCAGTTTTTGACATAGTTTTTCAGTTGTCTGAAAGTTTTACTGGCTGTTGTTATAGCAGATTTGTCAGTATCTGTTTTATTATCGTGGTTTTAAAAATAAGTTTTCAGAATTTAATTTTAAATCGAAATGGAACCAGTGACTTACTCGCATGATTAAACCCAAACATTGATTCTGAGATCATCTTCCTGATTATATGGTTGTTATGTTATCTGACTGATCAACAACTCAAAAGTAATATCTATAATATCTATATCTCTAGTCATTGTTTTAAGTGCAAAAACACATATACCAAAAACTAGGAATGTGTGTTTGCCTTTGACTTTCGCTAACCCGGGTCGTTTTTTGCAACAGATGATGCGCAAGTCAACGAAACGGAAGGAGACAGACATGGACTTTGAGGAGAAGAAGATGAACCTTAGCATCGGGCAAGAGGAGCTCGACAAGGAGAACGATTACTACACGCGGCCGGCCAGCCCAATAATCAGCGACGAGGCTGAACGTTGGGGGTGAGCATAGTCCACTGATCTAAAATAACCATCCTGTAGCATGCCAGTCGTTCATAACCTATCTAACCATGTATTCGTAGCAATCTGCTAACGCCTGTTTGTGGCCAAAAGATATTATCAGTACTGTGGCATTAAAGGTTGGGGTAAGTCTACTCATCTCAAATAACCTGAAAGCCAGTTGCCATAAAGTCTTTAAATCCAAAGCCCTAATTTTTTGTTGGCTCATACTATCCAATCTATTTTAAGTGTTTTTACCAGTAGTTTTTACAGTTTTTGTAGTTTTTACAATTTTTTTCAGTCAAAATATAGGTTAAAAAGGGTTCCAAAGACTCATAAATTAGCTTTGAAGTCATCGTGACACCTCAGATTTAGGAATCCTGTTGCCGGTCAATGGATTGCTTGAATACGGCTGTGAAGTGGGCTTTTTGTTTTGGATTTCTCTAATCTAATGAGTAGAGCCAAGATTTTATGGTGTTATGATTTCGATAATTTCGTGGTAAGCTTTTTGGATTTCGGTGTTATGGCGGTGTTATGGAAAAAGTACAGAATTTCATGTCTATAGCAGATTTCAGACATAGGTGACGAAAAAAGAAGGTACGTGTTTTTAGCATTAGTTTTATCGAAATTTTAGTGCTAATTATTTGAATTTTAGCGTTTATAGCTAAATAGAAAAAAAGAGCTCTTGCGATCTACATTCGAAAGGAATGAAGATTTAGGGTAAGCACTGGGATCTCTAATAAAGAAGTGATCAATAATAATTACAATAAAGCAAATATTTAGTGTAGGTCCTCAACATCGGTATTTGTAAGGGACTTGGAACAAAATTAATAGCACAAATAAATATTTTACATAAATGCTACCATGAAATACATTGTATGGCGACACCTACTACTTGTTAAAACTTAACATTGAACAAGTTTCAATGGTAGCTTCCTTCATTCTTGTTCCTTTGTCAGTCAGCACAAGGTTTTATTGACTAAAAAACCTCTCTGCATCAACACTGTTCACAGGGGCTCAAATGGTTTGCTAATTCAGAACTGCAAATGAGGGGTTTGAGATTTTTATGTCCATTAGAATTTGAATTAGACCCACTGCCTGGTACTAACAACATACTTTGCAAGATTGTCTTTTTTCTCCCAGACAAGTCTGGTGTTCCAGATTCCACACATCAAAATAGATCCATCACTCACAAAGAGTTGCTTTGCTTGATCCTCAAAAGTCAAATATTTATTACATCCCATTGAAATTTGAAATCCCAGCTAATCTCTATATAGACTGAATGCATGTGGTGCTGGTGCTCACATGGCAAGGAGGGGAAGATTCAGCCAACCAATGGCAATGGTTTCCTACAGCAAACATTTTGCCCCACTACTTCTACCCCCTAAGCTTAGGAATGTTGACAGCATTTGATGAGAAACAGACCTGAATAATATGACAAATCCATGGAAATGTGTGTTTATAGAGATAACATAAACATTTTACATTTTTGCATGGAAATAAGTGGCTATTTCGCAAATTACATGTATTATAGTGAAATAGCTTCATTATCTCTCAATTTAGCATAAAAACAAATGGGTTATTTTGTTTGTTTATTTATTTTCTGTGAAATATGATTTGATAAAAATGAAAAAAATAACAGATTATCTGAAATTTAAGATAATTGGATGGGAAAAGGTTCATTTCGCGATGATTTCGCGGGAAATAGTTGATTTCCGTGTTATGGATGATTTTTCGTGAATTTCGCGTTATATGGTGATGAGCTTCTTACATATTTGAGATGGGAATTCAATGAATCGCACTCATTTGTAAGAAAAACAAGAGATAAGAACAATTCGCGATTTCGCGCATCACCATATAATCGTGGCTCTACTAATGAGAAATAACATGTCAACTTTAAGAAGCTGTGTTTTGGACATTCTATTCATTTCAAAAGTATATTTAATGTAATGAATGAGCCAAAATATATTTTTAAAGGATCCAAATTGACTCTATTCTACTTGTAGCCCACGCATGAAGTCACTGGAGCCCGAGGTGAAGTACCGCGAGGCGACAGCGGGCCCGCGCTACGACGACTACGCCGAGCCCCCGCCGGCCGCGTACTACCCTGTGTCTCGCGGTCGACAGCCGTGGTCAGGCCCCGGGGAGTACAGCCGGCGCGTGCACTACGACCCCGGAGGTGAGCTGGAAACAGTTTCCGAGAAGCTTTCAATTATCCCAAGTCGATACTGCTATCACCCTTGATGAAGTTGCAGGCACAAGTTACAAAAAGTCGGGAAAATTTGTTGTTCATTACTTATCATTTAAATACCCAGTTAAAAATAGTTTCTCGCAAACTAGTGCTAAGGTAAGATAAAGTAGACAGTCTCAAAACCTTTATAAAGTCTGTCACTAAGCTTATTTATTTTATTGCATAGTTTGTCTAGAAATCTGAAAGAATTGGCACAAAAACGGCAAAAACCTGCTGTTCTTAACAGATCTGGAGATGTCCGTGCCATCTATGGTCCTTTTTATGACCGTAGTCAACTCAATGCAGAGCAAAATCGTCCCAGTAATCAACCTTCTTCCATGGTTCTGAACCACTTTGCGTAATCAGCGTTGTGTCACAAGGTTTTAAAAGTGTGTGTCAAAAATGATATTAAATCATGTGTCCCTTGATTTTTGTGGTTTTATGGTATCTGCTCTTTTAGGAAGGGTTTGCAGTCCTAAAAAGAGTCCTTTTAACCACAAAAACAATCAACCAAACGCTCTGAAAATGCCTTCTTCTTTGTCCCACCGTTTCCACTGACCGCCGACATTTCCCTCGCGCAGAATCTCGACCGATCCGCACCATGGAGGGAGAGTTTGGCCGCGGCAAGTACCGCGGCGGGCCGCACCGCGTTCCCGATTTCTATGACGGCTTCGACGAACCCCCAGGACCGGCGCAGGCCGGCGGCAAGCGCTTGCGCAAGCATCCCACGCGCGAGGTCATGGTGCAGCGCGTTATCGAGAAGCCTTGGCGTGAGGATCGGTGAGTGACGTGCACGGCCCGGAAAATTGTGATACATTTTTGTGTAAGCCGCGCAGTTGTGGGAACAGAGATGTAGGAAAACAAACGTTTCATCTGCAATTCTAGGCTTGTTTGATTCTTTGAATTTCAAATGCTTTTTTGTATATAGGCAATTCTAGGTTTGGTGAAAGTTAACACTGAATTCGACTCGATAAATTTTGTACGGATGGGGTTAATGTTAGCCACATTCTGGTTTACACATTCTGGTAAGAAGCTACATCATAAAAACATAATTTAACAAACTAATTAATGTAATGTTTCAAATATATCTAATGGCTGAGTGATTCGTACACAAAATCAATGAAGAGTCCAGGCTAGCAGCCTTTTCTGCTCCAAGACCGAAGACACTTAGCAGGACTAACACCCAATATTGAAGCGACTTCATTTAGTCAGTTTATTCGCAAAAAGAAAAGAGTTTTTCTTCACTTTACGCTGCACATCACTCAAGGAAGACCAGCATTTGTGAAATGGTATTTAAATTGGAAATGTAATCCTCAAAGTATTTATTATTAAGACCACTAAAAACTTCTCACATATTGGTGCCCAAATGGGGATTCGAACTCGGTGAAGATTTGAGAACCTGCCGCATCACACCAAGTCGATCCGACGTGACAACGGATGTGTCTTCTGTCCGTAGCTACGTGGAAGAGGTGCCTCCCAGCAAGCACCGCGGGGGCCGCGGAGACGAGTGGGCCGACCCGTGGATGCGCTCCAAGTCACCGACGACGGCGCGCAAGAACGCAGCACGACCCGGACGGCGACAGTCGTACTCGTCCGGCTCCTCGTACAGCTCATCCAGGTTTGTGTGGCAAACGTTGGTAGTTTCCCGGTGGCTTTCGTGTATCGATGCCTTTCTTGATGTGCTATGAGCAGTTTTAGAATGGGGTTATAGACAGAAGAATAGACATTTAACTAAGCAAAAAGAAAATACAAATTTACTTGCATACCTTGACAAAGGTGACCTATTAAATGCCACTGACCCTTTGTCAAAACAGTGCATCGCACGTGTTTTTTTTAGTTTCAATTGCTCCTGGTAGATATAGTATTTACCATATTACCCAGTGCTATGATGCTTATGTATCCGACTTCAAATTTGAGCTACCCAAGATTGAACAGATGTGGATGCAGAATATAGCGTCACTGGAATCAGAATGGCCAAATATTCACAGCCTCTTAGTTCGACTGCTTGGAGATTTTTCATACTTATCAAATTCACTAAAATCCTCTAAAAAGACTTGTCTTTTCCGATTACTTTGGCTGGTTATATAGCAACACCTACAAGAGCATTCCCAAACCGGATACTACTGTTAAAGCTGGTCGTAGGGGTTGTAATACACGAGTGCATCACTCCGTTGTGTTGTGACCGTCAAGGCTAACTACTGCCGTGATTCCAGCTCCACCCGCAGCGGTTCCTCAGCATCATCATATTCCTCCTACAGTCACAACTCCCGTTCAAGGTCCCCCCGATCCAAATCCCGCTCCGGCAGCGGCTCCCGGTCACCAGCCATCCCTCGAGCAGCGCGGCGCAAGGTGCCCCCGGCAGCAGCGCAAGGCAGCCGAGGCAAGAACACGCCGGCGGCGTACGCACATCCACAGCAGCGCAGCAGTGGCAAGGGAGGCAAGCCTGGCGCACAGGAGCCGGGCAGGCCGATGGGAAAGCAGGGTGAGCCAAACTGTGACGCAGCTTCTCTTGTTTCTTTACTTTTATCAAGTTATTCTTTAAAAAAAACTAGCAATTACGAGAATCTTAAGAATTTTTTTGCCGATATAGGGGTATTTTCGAATCTTGTCACTAAAGTAATTTTTTGAATGAGTTAGTAGCAATGCAGGGGGCAGTCTTTGGGCTGGTATTTCTCTCACAGGCTAGACTGTAGCAATGCAGGGGACAGTCCTTGTGCTGGTATCTTCTCTTACGGACTAGAATGTAGCAATGCTGGGGGCAGTCCTTGTGCCTTCTCTTGCAGGCTAAA
The DNA here is from genome assembly GCA_947568835.1 of Protonemura montana. Classification (NCBI taxonomy): domain Eukaryota; kingdom Metazoa; phylum Arthropoda; class Insecta; order Plecoptera; family Nemouridae; genus Protonemura; species Protonemura montana. The sequence goes on from OX387608.1 coordinate 6,434,171, forward strand.
ATATAGGCCAGTATGGACATCTATTGGCATTTTTTTCGACACAGGCAAGTCTGCATCGCAGTCGCTGCTTACTGAACGCAAGGCGGCCAGTGAGCGGATGCTCTGCATGAACCCGCCGGCTCCGAGCCCGCGCAAGGCGATGCAGAGAGACGCGGCTGTCCGGCCGCCGTCGCCCGGTATGATGCGCAAGTCAGCACAGAACCCGCCGGCACCAGCTGCAATTGCACCGCCTTCTAGGCCTCCCGGGTAAGTTGGACGGCTTGTTTTAACTATCTTGATTTCCAAACTCATTGAATTCACTTAAATTCTCCCAAAAAGGTCATATTTGGACTTGATTGCTTTGATATTTATCCTGTTGATTGATTATTTAATAATCATTCATTGATCAATTGGAATTTTGAATTTGTAATTTTTTTTTCTTGCAATCAAATCTTTTTTTAATACTCAAGTCAAAATATTTTCAAACCAGAATTGGAATCTTAATTAATTATTATTTTGACCCCTGCTTAGAAGCATAATAACCATAAGATACTGAACTGCGGTGCTTGTGTCCTGTGCAGACCATCACGGACAGCGGCGTTGCCTCCAGCTGGCAGCGATCGCGCGAAGTTGGCAAGCAAGCCGGCAGGAAGGCCGCGTCCGTCGCGATCTTCCTCCGGTTCAGACTCTAGCGGTTCGAGCAGCGACTCTTCCGAGTCGAGTTATTCAAGCTCTTCGAGCAGTCCCGAGCCAATGCCGAAAGGTACGCATTGATTGAGACTCAGAGGTGTTAATGTTGCAGTGGTTTAAAACCAGGTTTCTACTTTTCAGCTTCTAAAAGGTAGATTTGAGATAAAAATGTGTTGTCACCAAGGTTTTTGCAGTTCATAACACTTAAAACAAAATAATGCCGCTGCTAACAAACTGGTAAAATGTCCTTATTTCGCTTGACGTTTTGCCAAGCTAACATCTTGGCGTCTCCAGGAGAGCTAAAGCAACAAAAACTGATCAAATAGAGGATTGTTGAAATAGATGACAGTTGGATAGACACAATTAAAACTTATGCAGGGAAAAGACGCCCGACTGAAGATGCTACGACTTTAGCTTGGCGAAACATCGAATTAAATAAAGATAGTTAACCAGTTTGTTACCAGTTATTTCTTAAAAAATGATTTCAAATATTTATTTCTAATAGGTTTATACCATGACCTGAGTTTTCTACATCCTTCAATTATTTCTCATTCATTACTTCCATCCTATTCCACTTCTCCATACATCTTTCTATAATTCCAATCCCTTTCTATCCCAATTTTCTTCCTGTCCATTTATGGTTGTGTAGTGCTCTTATGATGACGTCGATACACTTGCACTGGCTTGGAAAAGATGCTTTAGCTAGAGAAAGTGTCGAGATCAGTCACGATGTGGGGAGCTAAAAACAACCATACGTTTGGAAGCTTTCTTTTGAAATCGTTCCGAAAAAAGTCGAAAACTGAAAATGTGGCCCTTTCATAGAGCTGAGCAAGGAATTCAAGTCACTGCTATGTTACTTCAAGCGCCTACAATGCCAAGAGGTTTAAACATTTTAAAATACGTAAGATGTTTTGTTACAGCCGTACGTCCGACGAAACGCATCGTGATTGACGACCGAGAACGCCTCGCGTTGGCTCAGAAAGTGAAGGCGATGGATGCGTTGAAGGTGAGATACTTGTTGTAACGTTGCCGTCATGGTGGCGTCGTAGCCTGTATGTCCCACGGGAGAAGGTGCTAGTTTTTCGTGGCCTTCTAGAGTCATCTTTGTCATAGAAGTGAGTGGTTAGCAAATATATAAAAGGATAAGAATAATATGGTTTCGTCCTCCAGATTCTAGGCTATGTACCCACAGTAACATAAAAAAACATATTTTAGAAGCTCTGTTAGGTGATCGCAGCATCTCCGTGGCTGCCAAAGTGGATCTTCCATTGAATCTCATATACTTGATTGAAAATATTTTGTTTTCAAAGTTGGCAACGAAAATTACCTTAGAAAAATATGAGTATAGCATTCCCTGAATTCCCCAGGCTTGGTTAGCATGCAATTTTTTTTATTACGGGTGAGGAAAGGTTCTAAGAAATTGTGGGATGCTAAAAAGTTTGCACGAGTGGTAGAAAGTTGTGCCATCTTGTAGAAGGTGCAGCCCATATCTGGCATCAATTTTCACCGTTTGCTTAATTGCCCTTGATATCCGTGTCATTGTAACACTCCCGATGTTGTGTCCACAGCTCTCGGGACAGAAACCGCAGATCAAGCTGACGCTGAAGACCCCGGGCGCCAATCCGCCAGCGCCGCCCAAGCGATTAGGTGCCACCGGTCTCCCGGAGTTGCCGGAACTCAACCTCGTCCGCCGAGGTAAGTCAATAGCTTGCAGTAGCTAGTTTCTTGATACACTTCTAATTATGTTTGTTTGCTGGTAAACTCTAGTCATTTTAGTTATTTTAACAACTGTGGAAACGTGACGGATAATTACCTCAATCATATAATGAAATAGATGAAAGTTGATGATCTAATGTTTATGATTATAATTTAATTTCATGTTATTATCAAAATTCTATGTGAGAGTACAACAGCTTATGTGAAAAAATGTATTTCAAAATAGCATCTGCTAAATAAAATATTACACGCATACATACATAACATTACCACGGATGAAGTCTTCATCGAATTACTTTTTGTATGGTGCTACTCGAAATAAATCCCTCTATGGCAATGTCTGGATACAAATGTATCTTGTGGTTAAGATGAAAATGGAATTTTTTATTCTGATTGGCTGTAACCATGGAGATGAGTTGTTAACTGGTTGATATCGTTTTATCTAGACATTGTAATTCTAGTTGTTCAGAAACCTGTCACAGAAGCGCATTAGCATCGCTATTTTAGCACGTAGGCGAGGGAAATGACGTACAACTTTGTGGGGGATTACTTATCTCAAGGTTTTGCATAGAAATTGCATGTAAACTATATGGTTTAATTGTATACTACCCACCTGTTTCAAATTAGTAATTTCTTAAGGAAGGTTGATTGAAATAAATATTAATTAAGCATTAGCATTGATAAGACATACACATATTGAATTGAAATATCATTATTCAAAAAATCACTATCACTCATATCAATATTTATATTAATATTGATAATATATAATATTGCTAATGACAGTGTATCATTTTGAGTGAAGTTACCTTGTAGACTGCTGATATAAAATTAAAATTTCAGAAGTTTTAACTCAAGTGACAACTGCAACTAAATTTTGTGTTAAAGTGCGAAGGAGTTTTATAATTTGTTTCGCGGCTAACTCTTGTCTCGTTCCGCAGATCGGCTGGCACCGCCTGTTGTCGGAAAGAAGCGGCCAAACGACGGCCCGCTGGAAGTAGACTCCCTCCTGGCGTCCAAGGTATGCCGTTCGAATCCCCAGCGATGCATTTTCATTAATCAACTTATAAAACTGTTTGTATTAATTGAACTAGTTCACTACTGAAAAAAATTAATTTCTCTTCAATGATTACCAAGTTGGTCAGTGCAGTCGGGGAATTTTAAAACCGGTTTTTTACGGCTGAAAAGAGACTGTATTATTTGCTGGTATCTTGTTGAGTTGGACTGCTTGGGAGTTTGTTTTTCAAGGGTTATGTTGTATCAATTAAATGTAGCACCAACCTTTGCAAATCGAAATGCAAAATCAACAGAAAAAGCGCTTAATTATCTTTGGCATTCCATACATGATGTAGATAGGTATTTTTGCTCCAAGTAGATAAACACTATTTAATATTTTTATAAGTTGCAACTTATCTGCCTCCACATCAAGTCACTACATCGATGCGTAATTAAACGTAACTTAACTTATTGTCACCAGGTTGCTGCTCTAACGGGCACCAAGCCAAGCAACAAGAAAGCGACGTCGCGACGCGAAGAGCTTCTCAAGCAGCTGAAGGCGGTGGAAGACGCGATCGCTCGCAAGCGCTCAAAGAACTGATTTGGCCGTCCCGGTCGTGCGTTGTCCTCGAACCCGATGCACGATTCTGCGTAACTAGCTACGTTATTTAGACAGGCTATGTCCCTTCTTTTTTCGAGAACGGTTGGTGAAATAGCTGTCCTCAATTTTCTAGCGACGTAGAACATATATGCGAGATTCTCAGATTAAGAAACACCTGTAAAAATAGCAGATCACAGCCCTGTTGCCTCTTATATTTTATGGGCTGTTGTTGCTAGAAGGCTGAGTCAGTCATTTTTGTTGGCGGTCTTTCTTCCTGAAAATACTTCAAGGGAAACAACTACGTTCTGAAAGCTGTGATCGACCGACTTTTTCAACCATTCTTTGGAAAAATAAAATGGGATATAGCGTAAAAATAGTGACACTCTGTGCTCTTGGATCCAATTAGAATAAAATTAGTTGCCTTTGCGACCCTTCCGTCGTCGTTCGTTTTGTTGCCACCTCTTTGAAGGAGTTTTCGTGGTTAAAGGGGGTGACCAGAAGGTACGCCACCTTCTTGCACAAGTGAAGATCTCGCCTTTACGAGTCCGCAAAAGATGTGCCAGTGCAGAAATTTATTTGAACGTCTTTCATTCATTGGCTGGTTTCTTACTCAGTTTATTTTTACTATGATTTGAATTCGCAACAATTTTTGGGTAAACTTGTTAGTATTTTATTCAACACGATGCTTTCCTTTTCGTAAGATTATTTTGTGCACCGATGTATATTTTGCACGCACGTTGTAAAAACTTGTTACTGTTTATTCAAAACGTGTTGGTATAAAAATGAGTGGATGCCAAGAAACGATTTGCTATTTTTTGCAACTTGATTTTCTTGTAATCGTCAAACACAGGCGCTAGTTCTTAGAATGATGCATGATTGCCGTCACCTGCGATTGAAGACTTCACGAAAAATAATATAAACAAAGATTAGTATTACGAAGGTAGACTTTTGTTTGGGAAGGAGTAATAAATTGTGCACAGCTTATCACTATCAGCTCCATGGGAAAAAAAAATCTTCTTGATAAATATGAGACTGGAATAATTCTACCATTGACTTTATCACTGAATTAAATTGAACCAGTATTTGATTCATATTTCCCAAAGACACTGTTTTTACATGGCTAAGCTGTGCACTGTTGTTCTCCTTCCACAGTGTTTCTGTATTGTTTCTCGTTGAGGATGTTGCCAGAAATGTAATTTGGTGTTGTAAACGAATTGGAGATGAGGGAAGAAGGAAACAAGTGGAATAGGAAAGAAACTTACGGAGAGAAGCGAAGCGATGTTGAGTGTTGGCAATAGTTTTGAGGTTTGGCTAACATTTCAGCTAGAACCGAGGTAGCAATAACAGTTGTCCTTTCTTCCGCCCTCCAGTATTTCATTTACCATCCTTTTCACTATTTTTATATGTATGCTGTAATTTGTACGTCAAGACAGCGTTTCAATTCTGCGAGGTATTTTTTTTTAATTTTCGCAGTGAAACGAGTCTTTTTTGCATGTGAGTTCTGGCAACATTCTCATACTTGAATAATGCCAACATTTCATTTTTCTAAAAATTTCTCCCCTGTGTAGATGGTTACAGTTATCAGTTTTCGACCAGTGCTATACTTAACAATAACTGACGATCTGGTAGTTCTTTTGCAAGAACTTTGCATACTATTCACTTATTCTTGGTAACCCATTCACGGGACGTATTAGTCTGGCACAAGATATATATTTCCAATCTTTGAAATGTTTATGTATATAATTTATATTATGAATGCAATATATAAGAACTGGATATCGATCATGTAACTTTTTAGCTGGACATCACAAATGTTATCTCGATGAATAACATTCATTAACCCTCGAATTTCGTTATCTCTTACGAAAAATTAACATGATCGCTACCTTGGACTGCACCAGTTAAATATAGTAGCTTCAGTTATAATCAAGAGACTTAACCCCAGAAGCTGAAAGTGAATTAGCTAGTATTTTTGTGTACCATTTCTGAATTATACGTGTATTTCATTTTGATTTTCACACTTGTTCACTAATCAACCCCGTTATTTCTTCTCGCTAGGAATAACATAGAATTGACATTTATACTGTGTCTCAATCTAAAATATTCTCATTTAGTTCCTAAAGTTGTGATTAGCAAAATGTGGAAAAAAAAGTCGTAACATTGTGTATTTACAGAAGCAAAGTAGTTTATTCGAATATGAAAAATAAAACACATTCTCCAAAAAAAATATGAAAAAAATTCCCTTACTGTTATTAGCCTATCAAAAATTGATGCTCAATTAGGAACTTGAACTTTGATCTCCGCCTATCGCGGGTGTTGCTCTAACCGCGATAGGTGAAGATCGGGTTCGAGTCCCCGTTTGGGCATACATTTTTGAGAGGATAGTAGTGTTCCTAATAATAAAATCTGCACATATGAAGCGTTTGCATTTTAAATCAGATTTCATTAGTTGCATTTCTCTTCCTTAACTTACAGTTTACATGTACTTGGTCGGCACAAACTACGAATTGGCAGTTGCCGCTTTGACTGCAGATCTCGCAAACTGAACTACGAGCGGCTTGTCTTTCAGTATGAACCCATTGGTTTCGTTCAATGCAAGTTGGGCTTGCTTTGTGTTCTGCAGCGTGACGAAAGCTTGTCCCTTCATTCTGCCTTCTTTCATCAAGCGAATATCAAACCTGAAATGTAGAATGTAAAGATTTTTAGTTGTGTTTAGCGGCGGCTTGTGAGCCTTTGACATGGTGGGGCTGTTTTTTTCTCAAAGATTTCCATGTACTTTATTTCACCTTACAGGTATTTGCTGTCATCCAGACTTAAATGCAGTATATACCAAATCAATGTATATAACTGCAGATTACTACTGAGATATTAACTCCATGCATAAAATTTAACAGATATTTATAAACAAAGTCCTTTCCAGGACTGAAGACCCCTTAAAAAAGAGCTATTACCGTAAAACCACGAAAAGGATACACCAACGGCTCTCAAAACCTCAGGAAAATGAGATATTTCCAAGGCGTATTTCTAAATTGTTAGTTACCAGCCATCAATATGGCACACAAAATAAGCCATCTAGTTCATTAAATCCAATCACACCAAATGCTCAACTATGCTCACTTTGACACCAAACTATGTATTGAACTGACACAGATGGTACACGCTAGAGCTAGAAAAGTGCCAATTTCACCAGAATCGATGAACTATGATCACTTCGTTATCATGGCATACGGGAATGACCCAAGTGTTGCTTTTAGTGGAAAGCGCTGCTATTTGGATGATGTTTTGACGATTTCAATATAGAAACACGAAAGATAAATAGAAAATACTCCTGGTAACGCATTACCGCTGCGCAATAGTGCGAGTCATCACTGGTTGTGTTCAAAATATGGTTGGAATAAAACTTGTCCAATGTATCCAAGATACGTGGAAGTTAGGAGGTGCTAGATCCATACTTTGTTTGAAAAAATGAAGTTGAAGGCCAGGTTAAAAAATTGAAGAAAAGGAAGGGGAGAAACACAGCTTACCAAGGTAGAAATGGCTGATTGCAATAAATGAATAGAGGTTCTATAACGTTGCATTACTGATTCTAGACATGTATCTCACGTTACCAAGGCAGAAGCCAAAACATTGTGGTTTCTAGCCTTTTCATCCGTTGCTATCTACCATTTTTAACTCCATAAGTTACGACTTCCTTCTTTTCTTTTCCCCAAATCGCATTTACTTTGCACAGGTTTCAGAGGAACATTCAATGATAACATTCATTGCACTCTAAATGTCAAATCATGGTTTATGTGAAATCATCTTTCACCCATTGCAAATCCAGACGGCAGCATCAATATTCTGGTCACTCTTATCAAATATCAAAAATTTGATAACAGCTAAAGTACAGACAACTCACATGCTGCCCTGTTCTTCGTAATCGACGAGCAGATATCGCCGGTAGATGAAATGCAGGTCGCGTTCTACCACCTGCTTGGCCAGGTTCTTGATGTAGAGTCGGCAGGAGGGCACACCCGCCTGGTAGTTCTTGTAAACGGGAAGATGTTTCTGGTCTGCAGAAAAAGACTTGGGTGATGAGGGCTATTCAGGTAAAACAAATGCAGGGGTTCCCATTGTGGATCACTTTTTGCAACTGTATAATATGCTTGTTTTCAAATTTATTCAGCTTGCTTACAAGACCAGAATTCATAAGAGACTGGAGTATGGTGTGACGTAAAATTTTACTTGCGTGCTTTTAAAGTTTTACAAATAGTTTAGCGGGTACTTTTACCTGCCGTTTTAAACTGGTTTTAAAATTTCTTCTACCAATGACACCAGCAAGGATTGCAGGGGTAAATTTATTTCAAGGGACAAGTACCTTTTTTTTTAATCTAGGACCAGGTGCCTATTCCAGTAATATAAGAAGTAATTTTTTTCCAACTGTTACCTTTGGAAGGAATCCTATTGGCAGCTAATTGCTCGGCCGTAATAACGCTGCCCGCCGTTGGATCTTCATCGTTATCTTCACTCTCTTTAGTTTCGTCATCTTTGTTCGATGGCTCATTCGGAGGAAACAACAAACCAAACCCTCCAATCAGCTCTTGTGGCTGTGCATCTAAATTGCCAGGATTATCTGTCACTATCTTTAATTCTATTTTCTTCTGCAAGGGTTCGCTCTCCACTATTTCAAATACGTCTTCCGGTTTGGTCTTTTTGGCTACAGGTGTTGATCCTTTCATGGGCTTTGTGAACTTTCGCTTCTTAGCGGATGATTGTTTTTTTCGCGGTCTGGTGCGTTTCAAGCTGTTTGTGATTGTAATTTGCCTCTCTTTTATTTCATCAGGGTCACTTTCTAGTTCCGATTCCTCTTCGCTGGTTTCTTCGTCCATTGATACTTCCTCATCGTTCTTTTCAGCGTCAATGATTTGTACTGCTTCTATGCATATCTCTGGTATATTATCTGGCTGTACAAATTTAAAAGGCGACGGAAGATTCATCCGATTCATTAGATGCAGTACTTGAGTGTAAAATTTGGGTACAGATGCTAATGATCGTGTGATGTTAAATATTACATCACGATTAGGAGGTGGGTATTGGTACCTTAAATTGGGAGGGGGTGGTTGGGTAAAATTTAAGTCTGCATTCCATGAGTTCAATTTGTTTATGAATTCAATGTGGTTCTTCTGCGTTTCATCTGTGGTGGAATTCTGTACATCCAATGGAGCAGGCTCATCAGGTAAAGTACCACGAAGTTCTTTTTTTTTCTGAGCAAACTCTACTGTTAATGGGCGACCCCCTACTTCAAGTTGATGAAGTCTGTGCAATGCATTACTTGCAGCAGTGCTCGATTCAAACCTGAAATCTCAAATGTGTTAACCTGTTGTACCTGAACTAGGAAACCAAACTAAATGGATATTGTAAACATAATAAAAAAAATGTGAACACACAAATACCTTGCAAAAACAACATTACTGGATTTGACCTTCCCAGTGAGAGTTTTAATGTTAATTACACCAAAGCGCTGCAACAACCGTTCCCTGTCGATGTCTGTAAGGTTAGCTGGCAGGTGACGAATCAACAATGTGTCAGTCTTCATGGCATAAATCCAATTAATTTACAACATTTCTTTTATTTTTAATTGTTCTCTTAATTCGTAAATTCTCTATGCGAAAATATTAATTTCTGGACATTTCAGCACAGGCTTAACCTCCAAATGAAGGAGCTAATGAATGTTTGCTCACTTTCACGATTACTGTAGTACCGCTAATACTTTAACAGCAACTCCCCTATATTTTGAATGATGCATTTTCCGTTAATGCTCAGTGAATTAGACTAATCCATTGAAATTATTAGCGCCGTAATCTGACAAACCGAATGACAGCAGATTTAAAATTTAAGTCTACCACTTTGGTTTATTTTAGTATCACTTGTTGCGTGTCAGTCGAATCCTGGCATTCAGTTGTTTGAAGGGGGAAATTTTGAACGCAAACTGGTAACTTTACTACGTTCATTTCGCAAACATTTCTAGAAAGCTTAAATTCTTTTGATGTTCAGACCAAATGAAAGATATGTTTGCATTTTGTAGCAAAAGGGTCAAATTATAGCAGGAAAATTTGCGTCCAGAATTTTGGACCAAAATAATATCAATAATATGTTCCGCCTAACTAGATAACAGCATACAACCGTTGATACAACGGTACAACGAAGGCAATGACGGCGAGCCTCCTTTACGTCGTTTCACATACGGGCCATGTTTTTGGGGTTGATGCTGGTGTCATTTCTTTCGGAAGGAATAGCTTTGTGCCACCGTCAACTTCGCTTTATAGAATTTAAATACGGTTTCGTATTCACCGCGTTTTTTTTTCGTTCTTACCCCTACTCTTACGCCATCGCCGACAACCTTGATCGCCGACCACTCTTGTTGACAAATGGAAACAACATGGCGGACACGGTGGAGGGCGACGGAGAAAACAGTTTAGAAGAAAGTGCTCAAATTTTATATTTAAACTTCCTAAATCTTAACAAGCATATGTTAAAATATGGCTTAAGCGTCAAGGAGTTGAGAGAAATATGTTTTGATAGTGAAAAGTTGATGAAAACTGAAAAATCAAGTGTCTTTAACTGTACCAATGTCCTACTTGCAATTGCATGTATTTCGCCAATAATAATATTGAGTATATTTTTAAGAATACCTCTAATCGAATCAATTATGCAGAATACTCTTGGCAGACAATGTCTTGTACCTAATAATTACTTAGTCTGGGAGGCCACGAGGCCCATAACTAATTGCGATATGTGCAAAGATATAAACGAAGTGTTAGTTTTGCACAATGTTACTAGAGAAAGTTTTGCTAAATATGCTTATTCGCCAAGACCGATGATAGCCAAAGAAGCTGCTAAACACTGGCCAGCAATGCGTACATTCACATTTAACTATTTTAAAGATATGTACAATAGCATTGACGGTGCCTACGAAAGCGTAGAAGACGAGTGTCAAATTTTAACTTTCAAGACTGAATTCAAAACTCTAGAAGAGGTATTTTCGATGCCAGATTCTAGACTTAGACTCGAAGATGGTGAGAAACCGTGGTACGTTGGATGGAGCAATTGTCATCCTGATGTCCTGGAGAAGATTCGGTCACAGTATGTGACTCCAGAGTTTCTTCCGGAAGATGCCGAAGCTGCCAGAATGGACTATGTCTTTGTCGGTTATGATCAGGGTGCAGTGATGCATGTAAGTTTTGCTCTCTCGTAGATCTCTTATTTATATATGAAGAAAAACCCAAACAAAGTAGATCTTCATTATTCCCTTACAGTAATTATAGGTAACATAAATTATAAAAAAATTCTTTAAAACTTGGAAATCTACAATGTGATACTTATTTGCGGACATTTTTAAGATCGACTACATCAGCCGACTCATGTGGCAAGCACAAATCCAAGGACACAAAACGTGGCGGGTCATTCCTCCACCTGAATGCGATGACATTTGCTCGAGGTTTAGTTTTCGTGTCGAGCCGGGAGATATTGGTAAGATTGCCCAATTTAACAATATTAAAACTCTCGTTGTTTTTTAAAAAATGTCTCAGAGTTGATTAGAGCATATGGCTTCCAGTTCTGTTGATGGCCCTTTATTGGAGATCTTGTACTCTGAAGATATAATAGATAGATTTAAATATATAATCTATAGTATATGCTGTGTAAACTCTTAAGATATGCCATCGTTGCTTAATTGTACAATTGTACGAGGAAATTAAAATGAGATATATATAACAATACCGTGGTACGTTGGATACCATATGCACCTCACTCTCCCATTACTTTCCCAATCAACATACTCGTTATCCCAGCCCTTTGGCACATTACAAATCAACTGACTTGTTCGTATTATTTTTACAGTTCTTCTCGACACAAGACAATGGTATCACGATACGTTTATTGACCCTGGCGAATTGAGTTTGACCGTTAGCTCGGAATATGGATAACGTCCGACGTGAAGAAAATTGGTCATCTGTTAAATTAACGTAATTTAAAAAAAAAATCATCCGTTCGGTTTAATTTTCGTTCATGGACTGCATGGTTTGATTAGTATTTAGTATTTTAATGCACTGACTAATTTTACAATCTCAATTTTAGGTATCGGTAGCATAGACAGTTAAAATCACACGATATACCTTATATTTTAATCTAGTTGATAGTATGTAAAGAACCTTCCTATATTTTCACAAGAAGCAACTTCTTTTGGCACCTTTCATGGAGTACACGTAAATGTAATATGAAAGTGGTACCTTTAAATAGTCAACTGATTCTACGAACAAATAATTTTGCTAGTCAAGCGGAATTGAAAGTTCAACAATGGGAGACCAAAGTATATTTTTCTTGCCATTTTATAATGAATCTATACCAACAACCAGAATAAGATCTGTTACTCAGTCATTATTAATAAGGTTTCATACCTAAATTATTTCTGGATAAAATTCTCTTTTTTTATATTCATAATTATATCTTTTTTTTTTTTTTAGTTTTTTTCGTATACCGAATCTCAAAAGTTCTGTCAATCCTCAAGCAGTTGTATCGTATAGATCTAATATCTTCTGCAATACTTCCATCCCATGAGAGAAGATATCATAGCATAGCCTAGATGTGATTTTTTTTCACTAGCTTTCATGTTCAAAACTGGATCTAGAGGCCTTGGAATGTCACCTTCTTCCATGGAATAGGCTATAGTTTTAATTGTTTATATTTAATTGTGTGTGTGTATGTGTGTTTTAGTCACATAGTGTTTAGTCACAAATCGTTTAGCCTTTTGTTGTTTTCACCTATTTTTAGATTTTTTGTGTTGATTTAACCATTTTTGATCACAGAATAGACAATCTTAATGACAGCTTCTCGACAAAGGCTTCCATTTACTGTTAGGCATCGTAAATTCTCACTTCATAGGCAGCAGGAGAATTCAAAAGAGTCAATAATATAAACAAAATATATTTATAACTTAATAATCTCTGTAAGAAAAAAAAAATGTTACTTATTTTATATTAACTTATTTAACTGCACCAAATTCACATTTAAAAACCTGCACACAAATTTGTTATGACTTACTACTAATCACTACCATAGGTTGTTGAAATTTTCTAATTTAGTCATATGGCACATTACAATATGAGCTAAATACTAAATTTCATTTTAGTAAGTCAGTGGACTTAATTAACATATTCGGTGTTTTTTTATTTTCAATATCCTGATGGTATTTGCAGTGTTAAAATCTTGTTCTATATTGCTGTGCCAAAAAATAAGATTTATGACATATACTAATATATTTACAAAACACATGTGGAAGCTAGAAGATAGTTGAAGCAAATTAGAGCTTCCAAAGTAATTCAACATGCCAAAGTTTGAAGAGTAAATTAAGTTTACTTGATAACTCAATCATGTCTTCACTTATAAAAATAAAAAATTATACCTTAAACTAATGTGTGCTTTCTTTTATATTTATCTGGTTTGTAAAATATTTATTTCCTCCTGTAAGAGCTGAGACCAGGAACTTCTGGGCTGTCGAGCAAAGCATAGCTTTGGCATCAAACTATGTTGTAAAATAGCAAACAATGGCACCAGGCAACAGATCTTCTACATCTCTGGTAAGTTGTGCTCGAACTCTTTTCCTTCTTCCCCACAACAATTAAAATGTACAATAAATAACTATTATACAAAAAAAAAATTGTTAGAAATGTAGAGGTTAGGTTGACGTAAGTCAACCAAGCTTGAATCAGGACTATAATTCAAGATCTTAACATAGAATCTATAGAATTTCATGAAATCGAAAATTACTTTTCTGAGTTGCTGTGCAAGTAAGGATACTAATACGTTGGACACAGAAGAGGAAACGGGCAGAAACAAAGTGTGTAAAATGTATGAAAGCTCATCGGCATCTCTAAGGATAGAAGAAAGCTTAAGCACAAGCGTCAATAGATTTTCATCTTTTGTGACACTATCACTTTGTCACACCCAACGTTAACTTCGAGCAATTCCTCTCTTTCTACTTCCTCAACAAAATATTGGATTGACTTAATTGATGGTTAAAAATACTTCAAGAAATAACAAGTCTTCATTTGTATACTTTGCAATGCTGGGCTTTTTATTTAAACTGGAAATTAAATTCTACATAAAATATAGGTATTCATACCATAAAGCATACAATTTTGCACCATTACCTTCATGAGGCAGCCATAGAGCGATTGCTGTTGTCTTGCACGATTAAATGACTTCCTTTATCTTCTTTTTTTACTTCAAGCTCTCTAGAAAATACAATTTAAAATCACCATTACTAGAGAATAACAAGTGGTGTTTTAAGAGATGAATCAGGGATGGCAATACCCCGCAATACCCTATCATTTTTCTTTGGCAATACCTTCAGATTTACAAGTTTTTGCATGTGTTACAAAATAAAATTAAGTTAATGCATTTGCTGAAATTCACAATTGATATGATTCTTTAGCATTAAAAAAGAGCTAAGTATTGATCCAATGAAAATTCTTGTTGCTTGCTTGTATAAAGCTTAAAAATTTCAAACATTCTGAAACGTTGGATCGGTATCAGCCGAAAACAAATGCAGCAATTTGGAATGTTTTGATCAAAGTCAAAGAAAATCCAAGAAGTGCAAATGCAAGAACACAAAGAAAAAAAGATTAAGATTTGGGGCTAGGCAAAATGTATCAAATTAATCCAGGGATTCACTTCTGAATCAAGAAATTATGAAAACAACTGTATTTTTGGGATTTGAAAATATGCGCGAGCTGTAAGATGACCTTGCGAGTCAGCTGACCATCAGCGTGTCTCGTGTTCTAACCTTAGTGCGGTCAGTGGTGCGGTAGGTGCTGGTGGCAAAGTTTTAGGTTAACGAAATTAGCAACATTGGCCGATTTCGCAATACAAAAGTTATTCAAGCAAACAAGACAAGTTTCTAATATCTCGGATAAAGAGAATGATCTTCGCTGTTGGTCTTAGCCGAATTTTGAACAATGCTACAATTGTCAAACTCAGAAATGCAAGCAATTTCATGTTCAGGAAGCACCTTCTGGTTACAAACATAGGAATATCCATTGGCTTATCTGGAGTTGGAGATGTAATCGCTCAAGAATACGAAATCTTTCAAAATGTCATGAATAAATTTGATAGAACACGCACTGCTCACATGGCAATATCAGGACTGACTGTAGGCCTGCTGACACACAACACCTACAAGATTCTTGACTTTTACTTTCCCGGAAGAGGGCTGAAGAACGTACTCAGGAAGGTTTTTTTGGACCAAATCATTGTCTCACCCATTTGCATTACGCTGCTCTTTGCCACAATTGCCATACTCGAGCGATCCAATTTTGAAGATTTCAAACACGAATTGATCCATAAAGGGTGGAGCCTTTACTTTGCCGAATTAATTATTTGGCCTCCAGCACAACTGGTAAACTTTTTCCTCCTCCCACCTCGTTTTCGAGTGCTTTATGACAACACCATATCAGTTGGATTTGACATTTACACGTCACGGGTAAAACATGACATTCCTATGCCAGAGAGAAATCAAGACAGTTAACCCCACCACATATCTAGTTATGTATTTGAATCAATTGTTAATACTTTTTGACAATCTGGATATTTTTAACACAAGTAAGAATATTCCAGTAAGCTTCGCATCGAAGCGTTGTCTGCAAAACCCTTTAAACTTGTCTTCCCTCTTCTCGGGAGCTTCAAAAGGAAACAAACCAGACTAACCTCAGTATCGAACAATGGGGTTTTGCTGCGGTGTGTTGAGATAGTTCATCTGCATTTCTTCAACTCGTCGTGATGACCACATGTGACTCCGGGAGGCCAGAGTTCGTTTGAAATCTTTCACCATCTTGTTGTTGGCTCCCTTGTGTAGATTTAGTTGGTGCGTGTTCGCGGGAAATAATGCGGAATGATCGAGTTCTTGGAATGCTCGGGTCTCGTATCCGTATGGTTGTGACCTTAGCCGCTCCTCACCTTCAAACAAAAACTTTCTAACTACGACGCCCAGAAGATGAAAAAATGGAAAGGTTAAAAAAGTAGATATCCAAAAAGCAATTATGAATGACCGTCTAAATATACTTCTACCTAAAAGCGTGCCTTAAATTACGAGAGGTGCTAAAGTCTTGTATTGAACATGGGTTGAGTGTTCAAAATATTCTTTCAGACTTATATTGTACAAGATTGTCACCAAGCGGCTACAATATGTGCTAGTAGATTTTACTAACTATTAAAAAGAGAAAATTTTTATAAGATATATGTATATATATTATATAATAATATATAAAATCTGAAGCAATAAAATCTAAGATTGTATTGATGAACGATAATGTGTCAAAAGTTTTCTCAAAGCCCCTAACAATTCCCAAGACAAAATTATATATATTTATTTCAGAATGAGATCAAAGTGTTATTTTTGGGCAATGCTCTATATTTATGACTTTCTATGTTGCAGCTAATCAATAAGCGTTAATGATTAAAACTAGAGCTTCTGTTCATTTATGCATGGTAAACTTCCATAGTTCAATATATGTTAACATACCTGGATAAGCACTGGTGGTGTCCTCGACAGAGATTGTTCCAACGGAAGTAGCCGAAGAACTGTCACCCATCTAAAACAAAAGATTCCTTGCTTATTGCAGAGGCTTGTTAATGAATTGTGTTAGCAATGCAAACTAACTATCCACTGCCTTATTTAACTTCCGAAACCTTGCAAAACGATTTTCTAAGTACAAAACCTAAATGAACCACATCAAAATTGTCAATTAATTTCCCTTTTTAACTATTTAAAACTGCACAATAGTACTCATTGTTTATAAGGCATTCTAGGTTGTGGTGTAGTGAGGAAAAATATTTGCATGAAGCGTTACTGAAGCCAGAATCACTAAAAATGTGGCTAATTAATACTGCCGCTCTAGGTCGAGGTTACAGCTTGGTGTTGGAGTCGTGATGGCTACATGGCTATGGATCGCGAACACATTTCAAAACTTACTGGATCTACTGAGTTTGTAAAAAATCGTACTAAATCCATTTCATAACCTTATCAATGTACTGTAATGGGTGCTCCTAAATCTACTGTCACAGTAAAAGACTTTACTGGGAATTGCCGGATTTAATTTCTTCAGTATTTTCCGGAAGTCTCATGGAACCGGTAAATCCAGTATGTTTCAAAGAGAAATCAGCAGATATACAGCAGCAATACAGATATATGATTGTTATTCCAATTCATAAATTAGTGACATGCTTGCAAAGCTTACGCATTTTTTTGCTGATTCCATTCACTTGGCAGTTATATAATTCCCATCAGATATCTACAAACATGATTTTTATTATCCCTTATGAAATATATTATGTATTAATGTATATATCCATAATATATTAGTAATTAATATATTATATAATATATTCGTAGTGTAATATATCCGTGTTATGCTCCCGTATGTAATATAAAATTAGTGTCTTGAATTGGAAATCTATAGTAGCAAATTGCTGGGTTTGTTTCATTGCATTTACCAAGTAATAAGCAAAGTTTTAATAACTTTTTCCATGGAAAGCGTAGCGTTGGCTAGCTGTTAGCAGAAAGACACGCACATACTTTGTTCCTGATCAGACCGATGCGAATCCGACGAAGCCGTGACGTAGCTTCCGAGACTTGCTGATCTACGTCATCCAAGTCCTTCTTCAGACTTTGCGCAATTGTCTGAAAATCAAGAGCAAGAGTAACAATGTTTGTTGTTTTGTGTTTTGTAACTTACCAAAATTATGTAAAACTATGTAGCAAAAAGCAAGCAATAGGAACCAAATGGTATGCATGGGGCTGGATTGGAGATAAATAAAGACCCAAGAACTTTAAAATGTTCATAAATAAACAACAAGGGAGGACCTACGTATGTTCTTTTAGATCTTGGAACAAATTCAGGCCCACATTGAACTAACATTGATCGGAACTCATAAACAACGAATCTCGCTATCGATTACCAAGCGTACCTGATCCATCCAGTTGGCCAGCGCGATGGCTCGCTGATGAAAGTTTGAGTAACACATCCCTGCATGCTCGAACCGGTCGACCACGTTGATGTCGGAGAAGATGTAGACGATGGACTGCAGCACGGCGGTAACTTCCCGGGTCGTGCAGTACGGAAACTGAACGCCGGACAGCAGGTCTTGCGCGGTCTGCACGCCCAACGCCGCTTCTTGTACCGCGTTGCGTGCCTCCGTCGCGAGGTGGAACCGCATTTCAACGGTTCTGAAATGTGTGGGAAACTTATTTGCGGTGTGCTGAAAATTGTCTAGCCGATTTAAAAACTTTTCAGACCAAGCGTATGTGATTGGGATTTGCTAGCACAGCATCATTCTTGAATCAATGTTAAAATGTTTTTAGCTATTAATTATGTGTGTTCCAAAGAAAGTTTGAATCAGTTTCAGCTGTTTTGTGAGGATATGACAATGATTCTGTCAGGATCCATTGGCTCCAAGAGATAAGTCGTTCACTCGTTTCAGGGACAAAATTTACAGTTACCATAATGAGACTTGTGGTACTTTTTCAGCAACGTATTAAGAAATTACCAATTAGTGAATAAAAAGTCATAGAATTTGGTTTTTTGTCAAGAAATCTTTCAATTTGAACTCCGAGAGATCAGAAAAAAGAACTTGAACTCAGAGAGTTGACTGTCATACACATAACCAGCTGTTTGGGAGGGTGGCTAGAGGGATGAAAGTTAAAACAGCAACTTCACTCGCCTTGCTTATCAATCTCTCAATAGCATGGATTTGTAGAGGAATTCTATTGTTCAAATTGTACCGTCCTTTGGAAGGGACCTTAAGCTAGTGGTCCCCTTGGTCCTCTTCGACAGGAGTAGGCTACGTGCCGGCACCGGGTTTCCCCTCCTCCCTTCTAGACTGGATTGAGTTCATTGTCATCCTCATCCACTTAATCACCAATACCAGTACCGCTGTTCATGTTGTCAAAACAGTGCGTCGTTAAACCCTACAAATCAATTCGTCCAAACTCACTGGGAGTCAAGCATCTTCCAACATTGCACAGCCCGGTCAAGCAGTTCGGTAGCCGCGTGAACGTGTGTCGCCGACTCCTCCCACTCGAGGGCGCCCCCTGCCAATGTGTCTCGGTAGCTGCGTAGCTTGTCTAGCTCGCGTTCTAGTTGGACCTCATCCCCACTGCCGTATGCGTCGTCGAACATACCCGCTGGAACCGATCAAGTTGACCTTAGGGCTTGTGATGGTAGGCGAGGATAAATGTCAGTTTCAAACTTTCACATGGAAAGTACCACACTAAAGCGTGAAATTTCAAGAAGATATTTTAAAACACCCGTGGTACCATAAAATAGTGCGATTGAGAAGCTCTTTCAGGCGACCTCAGCATCTCCATGACTACCAAACTTTGAATCTACCATTGAACCTCCTATGCTAGGCCATGATATACCCGTGGTAACATAAGATAGCAGAATTGAGAAGCTCTGTCAGGTGATCTCAGCATCTCCATGTCTACCAAACATTGATCTACCATTGAACCTCCTATGCTAGGCCATGATATACCCGTGGTAACATAAGATAGCAGAATTGAGAAGCTCTGTCAGGTGATCTCAGCATCTCCATGGCTACCAAACGTTGAATCTACCATTGAACCTCCTATGCTAGGCCATGATATACCTGTGGTAACATAAGATAGCAGAATTGAGAAGCTCTGTCAGGTGATCTCAGCATCTCCATGGCTACCAAACGTTGAATCTACCATTGAACCTCCTATGCTAGGCCATGATATACCCGTGGTAACATAAGATAGCAGAATTGAGAAGCTCTGTCAGGCGATCTCAGCATCTCCATGGCTACCAAACTTTGAATATACCATTGAACCTCCTATGCTAGACCATGATATACCCGTGGTAACATAAGATAGCAGAATTGAGAAGCTCTGTCAGGCGATCTCAGCATCTCCATGGCTATCAAACGTTGAATATTCCATTGAACCTCCTATGCTAGGCCATGATATACCCGTGGTAACATAAGATAGCAGAATTGAGAAGCTCTGTCAGGCGATCTCAGCATCTCCATGGCTATCAAACGTTGAATCTACCATTGAACCTCCTATGCTAGGCCATGATATACCCGTGGTAACATAAGATAGCAGAATTGAGAAGCTCTGTCAGGCGACCTCGGCATCTCCATGGCTACCAAACGTTGAATCTACCATTGAACCTCCTACGCTAGGCCATGATATACCCGTGGTAACATAAGACAGCAGAATTGAGAAGCTCTGTCAGGCGACCTCGGCATCTCCATGGCTACCAAACGTTGAATCTACCATTGAATCTCGTATTTTTTAATAGTTATTTTGTCTTCAAAGTTGGTAACGTAAAAGACTATCTCAAAAACGTTAGTGTATTCACTATGTTCACTATGTATTCACTACGTAAGTTCAAACTTCTTGAAAGCCAAAGTTGAGCTAATATACATTGATTTTGTCCCAAAACAAGCAAATAACCATTTTCGCGTTAGTACGTTTTATTTCGATAGTGCCTACGTTTTTTGGTAACGCATCTCATTCGTTTGAAAACGATCTAATCCTTCTGTGCATCGAAAAGTTTTTACCACTGTCTTTTGGATACTTGAACAGATTCGTTGGACAATCATCTCAAAATATTTTTTAATAGGGAAAACACATAGCGATAATAAATCGACCTTTCTTTAAAAAGAACCACACAAAATCCTAGTCTGAATTATTTTTTGAAGCCACTGTAGCTATGTCTATTACTTTAAATTGAAGTACAATCAATGTTTACCCATCCACTAGGAAAAATGGAATTTTGAACACTTGTTTCATTTTTATTTTTTTGGTTTAATTCCGAATTCTAAGCCAAAATCCAGGATTTCTTCAATTTTTCTTGATAAATTGCATTGACTGTCCATATTTAGTAAAATCAGCTCTGGAAGAGAGACCGTTTCTGTGAAAGCAGAACCTTTAACTTACCTAGCAGTATATCTTGCTGCTGGTACAAAGTCTGCAGATAGGTGACCTTGGCAGAGAGGATCTTAGACTCCTCATCGGCTTCCTCAGCTCGTCGAGTCAAGATGTCCAATTCGTTCTTTGCGAGCGCCTAAAATGATCCCAACGAAATTTAATTTATTTACAGAGTTTTCTAAGCTCTTTGGTTCTAAATACAGTTCCATCGTCCATTAAATTCAAACAGGAAAAACAACTAAGACAAACCTGACGGTTGATATTGGCGATAAACTCCTCGTGCTCAAGAGCAACCTTCTCATTTCGGTCGACTGCCAGTTGGGTTAGAACTTCCCGCAAAGATTCGTCGGAACCGTCAGTTCTTCGGAACCGCTGAAGCCGTTCTTCAGCGACCTCCACCTGAACGATAGCAGACAGCATTCATGAAAGCGTTTACCTGTTTTAACCTCGGTTAATGTTTAACCAAGCTTGTTTTTTTTTAATTAAATACATGTTTCAACAGTTTTTGAAACAAGTTTACAGGGTTTGAACCTCTCTTCTAGACTAGGTTAAATTCATCATCATCCTCATCATCACCCACTCATTCACCGACACTATTAGGTCAGTGCCACATGACCCGTTGTCAAAACAGTGCGTCGTTAAGATAAATCAATCAATTAATTAAGCTTGCAATTAAAGAGCGGCTTCCCTCTCACAGGGGACTGCAACCAGCCAGTGGCGGACCATCATGTGTACCTGAGTCTGCAAGAGGTCTTGACGCACAAGGGCGTGGCTAAGTGCCGGTCCTGGTGCGTCGGACTCTTCTCGACTGATGTTTCGCTCGATGGCGAGGAAGTCCTCCAGCATGGCTGGGTCGGCGGGACTCACCTAGACTCGGAGGACAAGGTGGTCAATACAATCAATTAAATCAGAACAATACCAGAAATTAGGAGGTCCCGGGTTCGCATCCCAGTCCGGTCGCATATTTTTCCAGTCTGGGTCCCTTTCAATTGCCAAGAAAAATAAGCTGTGGTATTTTTTTTTTGTTTTATCTTCTAAGGTTGGGTTTTACCAAAATTTTGAACTTGAAGTTTGACCTCTAACTCACAGACACATCATAGTCTAAGTCGCCATGGCAATAGTGTCAACTAAAACTTCATTTAGGAGGCGAGATTTTAGTAAAATAAGATCTTAGGTCCATGATTTTTAATTTAAAAAAGGTAACTGCTAGTTAAATCCTCGTCTTTATGGTACATGCGTACATTTTAAAACTTACCATTTCTGTAGTACAAAATGGCGTCACGATTTTTATCACTACGGCCGATAGCGCATATATATACTTGACAGCATGGATTTGTGGAGGAATCCTGCTGATCGAGTTATACCGTCCTTCGGAAGGGACGTTAAGCTGTTGGTCCCCTTGGTGCTATCCGACAGAAGTAGGTTATGTGCCGGCACCGGGTTTCCCTTCCTCCCTTCTAAATTAGGTTTGTCATCGTCCTCATCCACTCATTTACCAACGCCATTCGACCAGTGCCGCATGGCCAGATGTTAAAACAGTGCGTCGTGAAACACAATAATCAGACAATGCCTTCAACAAGTTTGCTTTCCTGTCTTGTCCAAAACGTTTCTCAACCTTCTTGTACTGCCAAATGCAGTCAGCGTGACGATACCACTTTTCTCTACAATGACATTTCATTGATAAAATATAAAATGTCGGGATATCAAATGAAAATTGAAAGTGTCACGCACTGAGGTACTACAAAACAAATTTATATTTTAATGAGCTGATTTAAAATCGGTTCCGTTTTGTCTACAGAATAGACATTGGCTGTATAGAATATAATATAATGGTAGTAATATTAGTGGTAAGTAATGGTAGTAAGGGTTTAGTTGGCTCTCCTCCTCTGAAGGGTGATAGTAAAACCATGTCCGAATCCATGGTAAAACACATATAAATAGTAATAATAGAAGTGATGGTAACTCTCAAAATTTATTGAAAAAAGTTGATCGACTTGAAGCTTTAATTCAAGTGAAACAATAAAGGGAATAGCATTAAAAATGGGATGTGTGTATTGCAAAAAAAATCTTTCGAACAAAGAATCTGGCAATTTTACTTGTCACCAGCTGGAACAAGCGAGAATTCTACAAGAAATGATTTTCCTTTTGTGACTCTTTAATCATTCCACTGTAATGTTTACCTCTTCTAACAATGAATTGTAACAGCTGTCAATTTGTAAGGCGTTACAGCCAATATCGTGAGCTGGGGCATTTAGCAGAATCATTTGGTTTGGCTTAGTTAGAGTCTCATAGCTAAAACAAACAACCTTCGCGAACTATACTGTACTGGTAGTTGTTACTAGGTGGTAGTCATCACCGTTTTGAATTTTAAGAAATTTAATTTTTAATTTCTCGAAGATCACTCAAATTTGGCACTGGTTTACGCTCAATGAATCTGTATTAATGCGTCAACGATTGACAAACATGTATCAAAATTTGCAGTTGTAGAGATTTGCTGAAAAGGTTTACTGCAAGCGCCATTGGGTGGAAGCTACCATCAATTAATATTGCCAACTTGTTTGCTCAGCAGTACGTTTAACATTAACGCTGTTACTCTAAACTTACAAACTCAATGGCGGTGTATGAGGCTTTATTCGGTGTAATTAAAATGTTTGGGTTCTTATTGTATATTCTCCGTGTTTCTGTAGAATAAATTCTGTAAGAGAAAGATGGAAACGGAGCTAGACTGAAAAAATGTGTGACCGAACCGGGATACGATCTCGGGACCTCCCGTTTGCCGATTGCTCTACCAACTGAGCTATCCGGGCACACATATTCCAGTGGCACAAAGGATCCCCCTCAAGGGAAAAGAGCCGAGGCGGCTCGTATCGAGGGTTTTTAGGTCCGATTTTACCAAAATCTCAACCACTAGTGAATTGTTAGTTGAAACTATTGCCATAGCGACTTCCAGTCACATGCAGTGAAATTCAGATGTTTCTGTGAGCTAGAGATCCAACTTATGGTTGAAAATTTTGTTGAAACTGTTGTCATGACGACTTCCAATCACATGCAGTGAAATTCAGATGTTTCTGTGAGTTAGAGATCCAACTTATAGTTGAAGATTTTGTTGAAACTCTTGCCATGACGACTTCCAATCACATGCAGTGAAATTCAGATGTTTCTGTGAGCTAGAGATCCAACTTATAATTGAAAACGTTGGTAAGACCCGATATCAGCAACTCTAGGATAGGCTGGTACGCAATCACGGGTACTTATTAGACGATGTTAATGTATATTAGTATAAAAAAGCTACCTCTTGGTTCATTTGGCAGCTCTGACCGCAGCCCATGTCACCCGACTGGCATTGTTGCGTAGCTCATCCCGTTCGCCTGCTCGCAACGATGTCAATAACACAACATCAATGGCGCTATGTCAACAGCTTATCACGAAACGTTGGGGTAATGGTTAGTTTGAGCTTAGCATTGAAAGCCCAGCTTGTCGGTAGGGTTTGCAACTAATACGAAGGTTTCAGATAAAGCAAACAAAACATAATAAAGCTCCTAACAATACACTAACGTATCATCAACGTATTTAAATACTTACAACTACATCAACAACTACTAACTAGGAAAGTTCTACACTTGGAAAAGTTCGCTTTTTGGTAGAAAATCGTTACTTAAGTCTAAATCGAACTTAATTTAAGAAAAATAAAGTTTCTATTGCAAGGCATGTGATATTTATACAATTTGTGATAAATATATCGAATAGAAGAAAAAATAAACAAAACAAAACTACATAATAATAAATAAAGAGCTAGTAGATACAGAAGGCTTATAAAACCTGGTGGCTTGATGAGATGTTTTGAAATTAGTTGAGGTAAGTTTCAAAGAAGGAAACAAATTAATAAAGAAATTAGGTGACAGACTATTTTGAAATAAGAATAGTTAAAGAAGAATTGTCTTCAAACCTTAGACATTTTGCTTTTTGATTTCAGTAAAGAGTTTCAGTTAAACGAAGAACGTCTTTAGTGGTTTGCTTTACTTTGCTTGTTCACTTTTACAACGACGAGAATCTTTCTTTAAAACACTTCCGAGCAACGAGACATTTACTAAACGGAATGTTAAATATTTAACCAGACTGAGATCCTGGAAAAATCTGGTTAGATTTTTGATTTTGACAGAAATAAAATAACACTTAAAATTCAGTTCCAAAACTCATTTTCAACGCATTTTCCCGTTTTTTTTTCCACTTCCAGTAACCAAAAATGCACTAAATTTACATCACCACATCTTTAAAAAGATGTATTTAAAATAAATCAGTTGATTCAACGATCCAATCGAACACGAGCACATATTTCCGGTACAGTAGCCAGAGATTCGTGAGTTGCCCCTTGCGTCGGGCTGTTATACGTGCCCGCGATACACAACTGTACTGCTAGTTGCGTCACTGAGGTGAACGGTATGACCGGTACAGGCACTCGATATCGGCGGCTGCGCAACACAATATTCTCGAACTAGCCAGAGAAATATGTTATGGGAGTTCCAAACAAACCTTTTATACTGTCTATGTTACAGAAAAATAGATTGTAGATTAGTGATTCTAAAATTAGTTGTACTTAGTCCAGCGGTGCTTCCGATATAGGTACTCGTCCATTTAATGGTAAAAATAGGCAAACAAAATAATAACAACCACCAAGTAACGTTTTTTTTAAGGTGTTTTAAAGGAATTTGCCCTGAAAAAGATTTCAAATGTGATTTAAGCACATTTTTAATTTTTTAATTAGCTATACAAACAATCAAATGGCAGTACATATTACACTTTTAATTACTTTTAGTATTTAAAAAAAAATCTCGTTCTTATTTCATGTACTGATTGATTTGTGGTGTTTAACGACGCACTATTTTGACATCAGGCCTTGTGACACTGGTCTAATAGCGTTGGTGAATGCTTGAATAGTGACAAGGATGATGATGAACCTAAGAGAACCTAGAAGGGAGGAAGGGTAACCGGGTCCCAGCTAGTAGCCTACTCCTGTCGAACAGCACAAAGGGGACTCTTTCGAAGGACGGTACAACGCGAACAACAGGATTCCTCCACAAATCCATGCTGTCGAGCGGAAAATGGTTGTACTACTTTTCATCCTTCAAACCTCTCTCCGAAAAAGACTAAGTATGTGTATGATGGTCACCAATCCAATACCTGACTCAGCGCAGTGTTGCTTAACTTCAGTGATTTCACTATTCCTACCGGCAATAGAGAAGGAACTGGAGAATATCTCAAGCTGATCTTGACATTTAATTAAGTTTAATTAAAAAAGAATGAAGTCAAAAATATTTTTTTGCGAATTGAAAAACTTCGGACTCCATTGGTGCCGTAAATTTGAGCAAAATTGCCAACACCAAATTTCAAGATTTTACTGTGACCTACTTTGAAAAATTGCGTTGGCCCTAGATTTTGTTGACACTCATCGCTACCCCAACGCATACAAAAACGACACGTTATTCCCTTTCAAAGAACTTTTCATGGAAATCGATCGACAGTGTATGTTTGACATTGACATCAATTCCCTACACCATATGACACTCTCATACGGTTTTATCAATTGTTAATATCACATCATCTGTCAAACTACCCCCTCCCCCCCCCCCCCCCCCTCCGCCACCGCCCCCTCACTAAAACAATTGCAAATGTGTTTATCATGTAAAATTAATTTAACGTACCAGATAAGGAGCCTACATTGTTGTATGTTTTGCAATATGTGTAACACTTTGCTCGTGTACTTAAATCAATTAGCAGTTAAAATATGAATATTTAACGGATATTAGCGATTGTCCTAGACTTATTTTCACTAAGTGGCTTGGGAGCTAAAGTAGTACTGTACCTAAAATTCACATTTGGTAACACATATATTATTAAGTTATATTGTTAAGTTTCTAGAATATTTTCCCCTAAGGCAACCCTATATATTCCCCTATATTACCTAAGGCAACAGAAATATCTTAGAAAACTCATGTTATTTTCGGATTATTGCAAGTCCAAATGTTATCGTGTAGACTTCTGAGATCTTCGGTTGATTGATTGATTGACTGATCGTTCGGTGGTCACCCATTCAATACCCGACCTTGCGCAGTGTTGCTTCACCTCGGCGATCTCCTGAGAACTGGAGTTTCGAACACCCCAAACCATTCAGTGATCACCCATCAAATATCTGACCCAGCGTAGTGTTGCTTAACTTAAGTGATTTCACATAGACCGGTGTTTCGAACACACCGACCGTTCGGTGGTGACCCTTCCAGCACCCAAACTTGCGCAGTGTTGCTTAACCTCGGTGATCTCACGAGAACCGTTGTTTCCAACACGCCAAACCACGCGGTGATCACCCATTCAATACCAGACTCAGCGCAGTGTGGCTTAACTTCGGTGATATCACGAGAACCGGTGTTTCCAACACGCCAACACCTGAACACCTTTCACATATCAACAACTCGTAGATAAGAATCGTAACTTGGCAACGGCCTCATAACAAACATAACGTTGTGTTATGGTTCTCAAGCACAGAATGCACAGAACGGAAATATTGATTGGACATTATTTTTAAATCATGAACTTGTAATTTGTGGCTTCGTTGGTGTGTCAAAATCGACGGCGTTCTGTTGATGGATCAACATACGAGAACGTTGAATAATTGATTTTCGAGTTGGCCTTGAATTTTTTACTGGCTTGTAGATGGTTTTCATTGTGGGGGTCAGGGGTTCGAGTAAGAAATCAATTAATGAACTCTTTCTACCCATTGGGGTGGCATCGACATGCAAAGATCCACCTATACCTTGAAATAACATACCATTCCCTAAAATGTGATATCTTTTAATAAAAAAAAATAAAAATCATGAAGTTCATTACTAGGTTTTTAACCAACTATAATGATTATACAAACCGTACGGTTTAGCGTTTTGGAAACACCAGTTCTCGTGAGATCACTGAAGTTAAGCAACACTGCGCTGCGTCAGGTATTGGATGGGTAACCATCAGACACGTGACCAGTTCTGTTCGGGAGAGATGTTGAAGGGATGAAAGTTTGTACAACAACTTCACTCGCCTTGCTTATCAACCTCTTGACAGCATGGATTTGTAGAGGAATCCTGTTCGTTCACGTTGTACCGTCCTTCGGAAGGGACGTTAAGCCGTTGGTCCCATTGGTGCTTTTCAACTGTACTTCTCCCTTCTAGGTTATGTTAGGTTCATTATCATCCTCATTATAATCCAATCATTCACCGACGCCATTAGATCAGTGCCGCATGGCCAGTTGTCAAAACAGTGCGTCGCTAAACACCACAATCACTCAAAGAAGACAAGTATGTTAAAAAACGCATGGTAAAAATGTCAATGATGAAAAATGCAATTAGTGTTAAGTAAAATATTCTGTCGCTGACAGTGAAAACATTACATGAAACTAATTATTTACTTGACATATTATTGTTTATATAATACATTTCAAAATACTGATCAGGGTGCCCTGTTATTTCTGGATGATGTAGTACCACGGAGTGAGAGAACCAATGTGAAATTTTTTGCTGAGCAAACGAGCCGACAACTTTTGCAGGTGGCTTGGAAATGAACTATTTCACTATTTTCTCGACGAAAACCACCAACGGGCGAATCACAGCCTTCTAAGAAAACGCCCCTAAAAGCTAATAAGCATGAAAGCCGTGTGGAAGCCACGTTTGTTGGTGTTTCTTGATAATATTACAGTCACGTTTTACTCACAAGAATTTTCAATATATTTCAGCATGAATTCGCCGAAAGATTTTAGCCAAACATGATAAACAACTTGATAACTAACCCAAATATTTGACAACTAGTGAACCAACCCAGCGCACGCAGCGAGACGCATCATACCGCAACCACAAGTTTCCAAGTAAAAATGTATGCTAATTGATTCATCGCATTTTCAACTTCTCCATTTTGCCGTTCATGTCTATATTTATTTACTCGTGAACCTAATTTCGGGATCTTCTTCAAGACTTTCGTTTTCTCCGTTTGGTTTGAGTTTGATTAGCATATGCACCTCGGTTGTAAAATGTGCTTGCTACAGCTTGACGGTTCGCTGACCAGATGACGGACTTAATTATAGTAGATCATCAAGGAATTCGCTTTTTTGTTTGAATGTCAGGGTAATTACGCATGGTTATGTGTATGCACTACCACTGCCATCTAAATTGCCACCGGATTTGTTTTCTTATACCACTGCCTTCTAAACTGCCACCGGATTTGTTTTCTTATACCACTGCCTTCTAAACTGCTACCGGATTTGTTTTAGTATGGATTGATTTGTGGTGTGAAACGACGCACTGTTTTGACAACTGATCCTATGGCTCTGGTCTAATTGCTTCGGTGAATGAGTTAATGATTTTGAGTAAGATGATGAACTTAACCTTGCCTAGAAGGGAGGAAGGGAAACCCGGTGTCAGCACGTAGCCTACTCCTGTTTAAGAGCACCGAGTGGACCACCGGCTTAACGTCCCTTCCGAAGGATGGTACAGCTCGAACAACAGGATTTCTCCATAAATCCATGCTGTCGAGAGGTTGATAAGCAAGGCGAATGAAGTTGTTGTACTAACTTAAATTCCTCTCGAACAGAACTGGTCGTGAGTAAGATGGTCGCCCATCCAATACATGACCCTGCGTAGTTTTATTAAACTTCGATGACCGAACGAGGTCCGCTGTTTCCGAATATCTTCCCATATACTTCGAGACCTCTTACGTTTCCCCATATTTGCAAATTGTTTTTTTGGTTTCGTCAGAAAGGCAAAATGTTGAGGGATGAAATTTTATTTCGGTTTGCTTGGTCGATAAAGATATATATTGGATAAATCTCAAGGCTTGTAGAATAGTTCATTTGCTCTGGGATACGAAATTGATCTTTGGGACTTTTAAACTAATTCACAGACAGCTTTTCTTGAAATTAATATAACGTATTTTCTATTCCGTTGGCTTTAATTCTAAGAAAAAATATTCAGCACAGCATAAGACTTGTAGAATATTGTTCTATTATCTTTGATTCTATGGGAACCATTTTGCAACGTTATGAAAATTAAAAATTGCACTTTACTTAATAACAAGTTTTTATTAATTAATTAGATTATTTTATATTACCTTTCACATAATCCTTTTGATTTAAATTACGTTACACCTACGGCCAATGAGGTTGCAAACGAGAGGACCCAGAAGAAACAAAATATGAAAACGATCTGTCAGAAGATTTTCAAGTAGGCACTGCACATTCCATAAAGCGATCAGAAACAAAGCATTCACACACCGCGTAGCCTACTTTTCGATCTTTTAAACTTACGACCATTCGCGCATATTTCACGTAAAAACCACGATAATATAGTTTCTCCAAATAAATGGTATGGCACACTCGGCTCGAAACTATATTATTATAAACGAATACCGCATCGTGCCGCACTCAATTGGGCTAATATTTTATTTCGTCGGCGCGCGAATCTAGTTCAAATAAAATAGAATTTTAGTCGCCATGACAGTTACTCGCTAGCACTTGTTTGAAGAAAAAAACCGTTCGTTTTCTTCAATTCGGTTTCGATTTCGAGCCAACGCTTTTGATGCGGAACAGTATGAATATAATATAATAAATTATTTTACAAGGTTTGATAATGATAATTAGTTGTAAAGTGGCAATAAAATATTTGTATTAATATGATATGTTTACGCCGTTGGCTTTGGCTAGAATCACGCGGCATTCCGGATAGATAATGTGGAAAGTGAATCACAATATTGCTAATAAGAATTTTGTAATTAAAAACTAGCCTAGCCTAGGGATTGATTTCGATGAGTTGGCAACTAAACAGAAGTCATCTCGCGCTTGTCGATTCAAATTCTAACCTAGATAAAAACGTTTGCCGAGTGGTTTTAAATCTCGTCGCAAACTCCCGGTGCACTTTTTTTACTCGCGTCGGTGACGGTTGCATTTCTTGTTTTTTTGTTACGTTCACGAACTTGAAAGTGCATTTTATGTTTGCAAATCACCGTGTCATGAAATTCGACAAGGCTGGGTACGAAAACTTTTACTCTTGGTTACAATTAAAATAAAACAGTACATTTTTAAAGAAAGAATGTGCAATGGATATTCGCGATGGAAAAGATTGGAAATGAGAAATTTTACATAATGGTATAATTTGATGAATGAAACTACGTGCATTTGATTACTTTCAAACAGTCCAAAGAAAATAAAAAAAATTACATTACCGTACATTTTTGATAAATCATTTAAAACGCCAAGTAATCGAGACAATGTCACGTGGGCTTTATTTCGAAACTGTCAAGTTTCCTACCTATCATTACTTCTCTAAAAATGTTTTAAAAATATCTAAAAACAAAATAACAGTCGCCTTTCTACAGAGTATTTCACTCTCCCTCAACGCTAACCACTTCTTTCCAGATTACAAGTCTGTGAAACTTCACAATTAAAAAAATTAGAAAGATAAATGAACTGCAACTTGCATCGCTATCACGAATCATAATCTCTAACTCAACTACAGCGACCAATCTATCAACTCCTTCAGACAGACATCAAAATTGGCAATACATTCAACCCAGTCGATCATTTACTCCATCACTACTCCAACCGTTAGCAGCATTTTGATTTACAAAATCATTTTCTCCCTCATTGTGAAGGCACCCACGTAACAGTCAATCCACTAAGAATGATAAACAAGCATCGCTATAGGGAAAATCAAGGGCTACGTTACTCTGTGCAGTGCCAACTCCGAACGATGCTCGTCTGAAAATGATAATGTTGAAAGAGAAAGGACCTGGCATGGGTAAGCCACGGGAGCGACTGCGACAACAGGATAGTGTTCGACAGAGATGGAGAGATCAGCATGGTAAGAGAAAGCGCTCTTGAACCTTGCTGGTTGAAGAGCTATGTAAAAAGTTTTTGAATTCGGAAAGCGGTGGTTAGTCTGTACGGAACCTCAGAGTGGGTAAGGTCTGACTTGTGGACCTAACTTTAAGGGATAAGGGGTCTCTGATACCTAGTAGTGGTCGACGGTATGTGTTTGGATCCTCTTATCTGAAGAGAGTGCGACAGGACTTGGTACTTAACTAAATTTAAATAGTAATTTTAATCTAAATTTAAAACCAAATGAGTGCAATTCATTGTGATATCGAACTAACTTTTTTTAATAAGCGAATCGAATCGATTTCGTGTGAGAGAACAGTTAGTTGTCAAATATTATATTCAAAAATGCTGTGACATATTCGTGAGCGTTTTTTTTGTTTTGTTTGTAAAGTGTATTTATAGTGGAGATTGTCCTCATGACAACGATGTGCCTAAGGGATGTTCGATCAAGGGCTATTAACGACTACAGCCAAGGAAAATTCAGGTGAGTTTTTGATGACATTTGAATCTTCAACGATAATTTATTTATCATCTCTCCCGTGGCGACTTATTTGTCTAACATACTACAACACGAACTTCTAAAAAAAAAAAACCACAACAGACGTCTTTCAAGTTTTTTTTTTATTGTGTTTTTTAAGGGTTTTCAAGGGTATAACCATTGTACACCTGCCGTAGCCGCTTCAAACCACCTGTTATTAGGCCACGGTAAGGGCTGTTGAAAGCGAAAACATTCCAGAGAAAACAACCCATGTTCAACAAAACAATAGGGTGAATAGAATATTATAGACCAAGCTATTATCAATTAGCCAAAATACGCATGTTATTCTTTTAGCATTTTAGGGGAAAAAAAAATTAAATAGAGACGTATAGGGAAAATGTTTAAATGAAGTATAGAAACTCCTGAAGATTGTCAATCAAAATCGTTGTGCCAATTTATGCATCAGCTAATATTGAAAGAAATCTGTATTTATTTAGTGCTGTAAAAACTAACTAAACTTCCGCAACCCATTCAAATGCTCATTGAACCGTGCTAGTCGAGCAATCTGCGTCGAATGCAGACCCGACTGACCCGCTAATCGGCGTCGATGTAAATACAGAGCAGCCAAGGGGAATCTTCATCGTCCTCATTCGTCTCTGGGAACTGTGCGATGCTAGATTATTGCCCGTGAATAAAACAAAGACTTTAGATACTCTTCAGCTTGTTCTGAAAGTGTACACCTCTGCGAGGCATGTGACTTGAAAGACAATGGACGACGGAGTCTTTCACTTGCCCCGTGCTAGACTTGGTTTCATGTGGGTATTGCCGGGTTTGCGTGAACCTAACGTATGAACGCGTTGAGAACTTATCTTGTAATCAATCTCTTGATTTAGACTGCCGGAAAGTAGCGAAATAAAAACTGCCTTTTTAACTGGGGCTTTTTAAAAAAATTTTCAGTTAAATAAACAAACGCTTTGTTTTAAAACTAACAAAAAATAAGTTGGATATATTTTTGTTTAAGCGAATGCTTAGGTAAGATGAATAAAAGACACAATATTGTCAAAACCTGAGTGTGATTTTTTTTGGCTGAGATTTTTGGCTGAGAAAAAATTTCACTTTTTCGCAACAGCCCATTAGAAAAGATGCGATATTTTGAAAGCCTTTTATTAATTTTTTTCCTCTAGCTCTTATAGGAAAAATGGCTCTAGATAGTTTTGATTTGGTCTATTCTCTCACTGGATGGACAGAACATCTTAAACCTAAATGGGCTAACAGGAATGTCAATTTGGCACATGTTTATGAAAATATTGTTAAGAAAGAAACGAAAATTTAACGCTTTAATAATTATGAATCATTCCATCTGACTTTTAGAATCGAAAGTTTACGTGCAATAAAACTGACGTGTTTTTCATTTCGCAGAATTGATTCGTCCATGTTTTACTACCTTAACATGGCAAATAAAAAAAAATTGCTTCTTACATTTCAATAGAAATTATTTGATTTCTCCAATTTTAATATAAACCATAAACGCTTTGTCGCCATTAATAAAAACGAAAAAAAATCTTCCGATAACACAAGAAATATCGAGAAAATAATTACCATACGTGCTCCAAAATTACACACAGGTAATCCGTGAAATTATTTAACAATTTCTACGCTATTCTTTTTTAATTGCACCGGCAATTAAAGCCGACATCGAACTCTTTATCAACGGCGTCTGCCAAGTATCGTTGGTAGCTG
The DNA here is from genome assembly GCA_947568835.1 of Protonemura montana. Lineage (NCBI taxonomy): Eukaryota > Metazoa > Arthropoda > Insecta > Plecoptera > Nemouridae > Protonemura > Protonemura montana. Next base: position 6,468,258 of record OX387608.1, read on the forward strand.
AAACGAGAAACCAACCCAGCGTGTCAAGTAGGCCAATGGTTAGATGCGCGACGTCGGCGGCAGGCCGGGAGAAAGTGCCGCTCGACGGCGATCATCTCCAGCGACGCCTCGACGCCATCGAAGTCGTGGGCGTCGCCACAAGTTGGATCAAGGCGTGCGGCGTCGATTTTTGAAGATGGGCACTGTGGCACTGGTTTAATGACGTCGGTGAATGTGTTGGTGAAGATGAACTTTATTTCACATAGCATGGAGGAAGGGAAATCCTGTGTCGGCACGTAGCCTACTCTTGTCGAAGAGCACCAAAGTGACTACCGGCTTAACGTCCCTTCCGAGAGACGGTATAACGCGAACAGCAGGATTCCTCCACAAATCCATGCTGTCGAGAGGTTGATATACTTCACAAGGGCCATGAGGTTCAATGTCAAAACAGTGCCTGTAGCAAACGTTTCAAACGTTTGAGAGGATTAAACGTTCTAGCTATGCAAACGTTGACGGCAAATGTAAAAAAACCTTCAGAGCCAAAATGTACGTAATATCGCTATGTTCGCCGAAATACTTTCAAGAATCGAGTATCCACCAGGAGCACATCAGGTGTATTTTTTTGGAGAATCCATTTACTTAGTTATTATTTTTGTCCTGAACTTGGGTTAAAAGTGCGTTTTTGGGGTTCATTTTGGCAAGCGGAGAAAATATTTCAGTAAAATAACCATGTTTTCTAAATCTCGATCCTTTTTTTAACACATTATTAGAACATTACGGCCGGAAATCTATGGAAATTTTGTCTAAAATCGATCGTTTATCCTCTTAATTCTAATTCATGAGAACTTTAATGTAAAACGCTAGCGAATTAAAAATATTAGCTATCACTATGCTTTCCCACCTTTTTCCCAGCTCTAGAGATAGAAAATTCGCCCACAGCTTTTCTAAATCGGGAAAATGTCAATCTCTAGTTGTACATGAAAATTAATTTTCCGTACTCGATGAATTATAGATGAGGGCTTCGCCACATGGGTAGCGTGAGCTCAATCGATCGACTGTTCCGTTGAGAAAATCGAAGGTTTATGTACGTGAAAGAAAAGCAACATGACAGAAGAGGTTTCCCCTCACCTAAACACAATAGTACCGTGTCAATGTCGATCTTAGATTTAAATAATTCAACGCTTGCCGAGTAGTTCATGTAAGATTCTCAAGGTCATTGTCTAACTAATAGAATATTGTAATTTAATTGATCAATTTTCGTGAAAATTAACATTTTTCGTGCAAAGCGATATAATTTGAAATAAAATTTCGTTGCGATCTTGTGACACATTTGCATTTCCGTGAATTTGATTTGGAAATTCAGCAAAATGTTTATTAATTGCAAGAGGTTTATAAATCTTCTAAGATTCCCGCATTCAAGTCCCCACGTATACAAGGTCTGGAGCTATCCCTGAATTTTGAAGTTTTTTTCATTTCGTTGTGATGATTGGGAATATTTCATAAGAAAATATAAATTTATACAAAAATAAATTAATTCTTTTTGGGTTTCACAATTTCGAACCAGCTGCAATGCTATTTATGGCAGGTTTGTATATGAATTGAGAATGACTCTTGTGATAGAACACTTATGATACACAATCATAATACTGATACTTTATGATACACAAAAGTGATAACATTATAACGGTCCAGCCATGAGAAAGCCATTTTTTTTTTAAATTGTGTAAGCCCCAGAATATATAGGCTGTATTTTTTTTTGATGACCTACACATCTTGGTTTGGCGTACCAATAAAAGTTTTTCCGGCAGCACATTTCAATTTTTAATTAATTTAAGTAGCAGAGTTTTAATTTCTAATTAAATAGTTTTAATTTCAGTAAGTGACAAAAAACATACAAAACGGACACATTTTTTATGAATTTGTCAATTTAGTTCTGTTAGCGATCTCTGCAATCGTCCAATTAAATTGCACTTATTACTTTGACAACAACTTTTTAAACTGGGTTTTGAATGCAAAGTGAAGAAAAGCAGACACGAGTCTAAAAACCATAATAATGCAGCTGTCATCGCATTGTGGACAGTAGTTTGATTCGATTTCATGAACGTTCAGAGAGATTCAATGATTTCACGCACTTTTAAATCCGCTGCCCATTGTTCGGAAACTGCATGAAGGTGTGAACATCTAGCAATTATCACGATTAGAAAATAGTATTAATTCCTCGAGATGAATTATAGCTCTAGGATATAAATGATATTTCTCTCTCATGCATAAGTGGAATTAAACATTGTCTTTAAATAATAACGTATTGCAGTCTTTAAATCACCTGTTCTAAACGTCAAACTACTGTATTTTCCTCATGTCTTTGGATAGTTTATTTAATTTTTACATATGATTAAAACAAAGCACTTTTTACATAGATTTAAAATTACATAATTAGCATAAAAAATTCCAGTAATTTTCACAAGTTTTCACACAAATTTTTATGCAAAACAACGTCAAACGAACTAAATTACAATTGTTACAAAATTGCATCACAGCTAAGTATTTCAAGAACCAACTCCGTAAAAGAAAAATACACGTAATAATAATGAAAGACAGTTTTTTTTTTTTTTGTTCAAGACATATTTCGAAAACTGTCATGTCCTGGTCATTGTTTGTGAACAACAATACGACAATTTGATAGCATTTATCTTGTCATAGATGCACGCCGTTATTATTCACATAGTTTTGATGGGTACAACCTAACCTCATCAAGTGAAAGTACCAGAGCCAGCTGTTTAATGCGTCGAACGCCGAGAAGAAAGTGGTGCCCATGTGTGATCATATAGCGTCGAGCATACACATCGCCTGGAAGTAACCCAAGTGAAATTCTGATTGACATTGAATCTATAAATTAAGATACCTACGTACAGGATAAATGTTGAGTTACTCTGTAAAAATTAGGTGTGTTTTTTAAGGTAATTTTTAACTTTAAGATACATATCATGTTAAATTTATATCAAAAATCTAATCAGGATAAGAAAAATCAAAAATTTATGACACTCAATTTTTGCCTATTGGTTCTTATGGAGAAATAGAGCACTGCGTAAAAATACATTTATTTTACGGCCATAAAGATTTTTATTTTTATTTCAGTCATATACAAATATAATTTAGTTTAATATTAAATCAATTAAAATTTTTATTGACCTTCAAATAATCTTTTTTAATGGTGGCTTTAATTAAAAATATTTAAATTTTAACAAATCTAATTAATTTTGACAAAATGCGACTTGCTAATTTCCTTGTACCTCGAAGTAACCTTGTAAGGCGCGAGTAAAATTTTATGATATTGTTTAAATCTTAGATGATGTGTGGGCTTTTAGCGGCAAACAGAAGCTATATGCACGTTCGAAAGTGATCTCATTGTGCCTTTAGAACGAGAGAGACAACGAACAATCACGTGACACAAGTGAAAATATCGATCGTGTTCGTGAAGCGAATAATAGAAAATAAAATTGATACGTGAATTTCGTATGGTTAGTAAAATCATTGACATTGAATTGAGCCAAGAAATCGAAACGGTTGAACACATTTTGCTATGGTTGTGGATGATTATGCCAAATGTGTATTGGTTAAATTAATTAATCAATTATTTATTAATCCAAGGGATATTTTGAAATGTGGCCTGTCAGAAATGAAATATGTTATTGAGTTTTTTGAAGCGTTATTTTATTAATTTGTTTGGATGACAAATTGAAGTAGATTTAAGAATGTAACTTTTTTTTGGTTATGTCAAGACGGTACTCAGTATACATATCTGCAAAGACTAACGTTTATTGGTTGAAAACACAAATTTAAGTATTTGAAATCCTATTTCAATTGCAAACGCTTACAATGCGCGGGGTATTTTATTATTATAAACACTACTTTCGTCTCAAAAATTTGTTCTATTCCTTGGAGATCCGTCATTCTCATCAAATGCACTAAAATATTCTCAGAAAGCATGTGTCAAAGTAGCTCAATGGGTTAGAGCAATACTCGCGATAGGTGGAGATCGGGGTTCGAGTTCCCGTTTGGGAAACCAATTTTTGAGATGGTAGTAGTGTTCATAATAATAATAAAAAATACATAGTTCATACTTCAATTATAAGAAACTAAACGTTCAAATCTAGAAAAAAAAACCCACAAAAACAACTGGCAATGTCCTTGAGACTGTGACTAATCATCCCCTTATACCAATTAGTTTGACAGTGACAGCAAAATTGATTTTTAATCAGTAAGGCAACTTTTATATATTATAGACGCTTGCGGCTATGCCGTAAATAATATTGTGATTTGTGCCCCCAATCCAAATGTATTTCTTTTGGGTCACGAAATGGTCACACCCACCACCTACAGCAATTGCAATTAATATGTTTTTAATGAATTGGAATTGATGTACCACACTGTAATTTTACGGACATTTATTTTGATGAAACCATTGAGTTTATAGGTTTAGTCAGAGGCACAGCCTAATGTTGAATTTGCTGCTGAGGAAACGAGCCGGTAAAACGTGGTACCTAATGGTAGGTGCAACCCGATGGCGCTTGTCGTTGTCCTTTTTAACAAACATCTAAAATTAAATAATGACAACTCAGAATATCTGTACGTGTAAATCAATAATTGAGGTTAGCATTAATAACTTGAGCGGAAACCTGTCTCAAATGCGAGAAATCTACGAGAAGTGAAGAAATGAAATTGTTTACTCCTTAGAAGCATCCTTCATTTTTGTAGGTGAAGTAGTCATTTGGTGGGCAATTTTTATCGAAGACATTAGCGCCAATTGGTAGTACGATAAAACCATGCTTAAATATTTTTGAGATTGCAAAAGAATAGCTGTGAACGGGGAAACGTCGCTAACCTAACATGATCTAACCTAACCTAAACTAACCTAACCTTGCTTTATAGCCAGGTTATAGACGTTTTTAAAGCGTAGAAGCACGATTAAAAAAAAAAAAAATGGCTCACACGAAATTGTTAACTATATACCAAAACAAAACCGAAAGGAAACGAACCCACGTAACCAGGAACACAATCATTTTGTGATCTTCACACGTACCAAACCTTGACCTACTATAGCGACACAAAATAATTGATCAATTCTACAAAGTCATAAAATCTAATCAAAACAAACACGAAGCGTTGAGGTGATCATCTCGGTGGAGCTACCGTGCACGGATTAAAAAAAAAAACACATACACACACACAAAAACGTGTTCTTCACACTCGTTTCACTTGCATTGGCTGAGAAAGTTGACATAGACCTTGGCACTCGGAGTTCCCTCCCAATGAAAAAAAAAAAAAAAACTAGCCCATGATGCTGAGTGAAAACTGATTTGTGTTTTTTTCCTTGCCTTTTTCCTTTCGTCTTGGCACAGTGGTCGATGCTTGATCTTAAGGTGCATCTCGCGAGAAAGTCTGGATTGGTGTTTAGCGGCGCCACCGTGGTGATTAGGAGGATGAGCGTGTGGGTGACCGGTGAGAAATTTCTTGATTGCTTTAATGTTTGCGTACTTGTTTCAAATGTGTTATGTGGGTGTTCCGGTATCGATAGTTATTTCCTTGATTGGAATACTAGAATGGGTGATTACTTCCCTGTTTGAGCTTACCTCAAAGGAAACTCAAAACATGCTTACGATTTTAAAGGATTTGTAACAAATTTCGTCCAAAATGCAACATAATTTTTTTAAATGAATTAATAATTTCTACATCTAATCGTATGCCGATCGAGGTAAACTTTATTTTAATGGTACTTTGTCTGGTATCGAAAAAAAAACCAAATGGTTTGGCGTGTTGGAAAGACCGGTTATCACGAAATCACCGAAGTTAAGCAACAATACGCTGCGTCAGGTATTGGATGGATGACCATCACACTCATGATCAGTTCTGTTTCGGGAGAGACGTTGGAGGGATAAAAATGAGTACAGCAACTTCACTCGCCTTGCTTATCAACCTATCGACGGCATGGATTTTTGGAGGAATCCTGTTGTTCGCGTTGTACCGTTCTTCGGAAGGGACGCTAAGCCGGTGGTTCCTTTAGTGCTATTAAACAGGAGTAGGCTACGTGCCGACATCGGATTTCAAGCTAGGTTAGGTCAATCATCATCCTCACCAACACCCTTTCATTCACCGACGCTATTAGACCACATAGCCCGCTATCAAAACAGTGCGTCGTTAAACTCCACAAATCAACCAATCAGTCTATAAGTACATGTATAGCCACAACTCTGATCAGAACCACAATTCAATGGCCAGGCCCCAAACCTGCTGACGGATGCTTCTGGTGATGAGATCACCAGTAGCATCGAAGTGCCGTAAGTAGCCCTCGAAAGATCCAAGACTGCTGTTTTATTCATTTTGCAAAGATGTCCATCACATTTGATGTCTAACTCTTAGATATAACTTTGTGAACCTAGAACACATGAGCTTTTTAAGTGTGAAATTTCTCCTGTCATTACCTGGTAAGATTAAGAGAGGCGCCAACAGAGTGAAGATGAGATCATTGGTGCAGCGTTGATCGCGTGCATTACTGAGAAATCATGTTCAGGTCGAGGCTGATGGATATTTGCGGATTTAACTTTCCAGTTTTCATCTCAAAGAATGTTGGTCACTCTTTATGATTTCTGCGATTCGCCATGCGGAGATCAAATTCAGTCATCTGTCATTTTGTTGAAAAATCAAATACCGTCACCATTCAGTTAAACCACATAGGTACCTACTTATATTTTAATAGTGGGATAGTTTAGATCAAAGTAATTTTTAACACTTTTTATTAGTTTTGTTTCAAATTACACTTCCTTCTAGGAAATATAGAAATAACCTGATCAAAAGTGATCTGATCTGACACAAACGATCACAAAACGTCGGAAATTTGCAAAATTAGCATCCAGAAAAGGTTAATTTTGCAAAAAATTCGAAAAAATCAGTTTTAGGGGTGTTAAAAGGTGCAAAATAGCAATATTTTTATTTTTAGAATCTGGTTTATAGTGTAGCTAACTTAATTGACCGAAATTACAAACGAACACTGAAGGAGTAAAAAACATCTTAACAAATTATCACAACTTATTCATTTACCGTGCATAATGGTGTGTGCTATACATTTGAAAGGTTAGAACGGTTCTAGTGGACAGTTAGCAAGATGTTTTAAGACTTTGTGGAATACATGAGAGGATTATAAAAATATGACACATTTTCTCAATACAATTTTCCAAGGTCATGGCAAAATATTTTGGCATTTTAGCGCCTTCAGAAATGTTTTGCAAAACTTTTGCAAGTATGTGATGTAAAATAATAAGCTAATAAAGAAATAAATACAAGAAATAATTCAGTATATAATTAGGTATACACAATCAATGGAGCCGAAAGGTCTCATGAATACTTGATGAACAATGCATTTTCGGTGTAAATTTCTCTGGTTCACTGGCAATGTTCAATTTCATACCACGAGTCGGAACTATGCGTCAAACTCGACAGTAAACTCATTGCCTTACTTAATCTGTGAGAAATTTCACAATATCCTGTAATATTTCTGCACATGGGTTTCCCTTCGAGCTGTCAAAAATCTCAGGTGATGAATGCGCGTACAGGATCACGGCCAGGTGAATTGCATCAATTTTAGCTTACAAATGTTCGTATACTTCAATTTTTCTAAGAAGGTCGTTTTCGTTGCCAACTTTAAATACAAAATAAATTTCAAGCATATGAAATTCAACGTTTGGTAGCCATGGAGATGCTGAGATCGCCTGACAGAGCTTTTCAATTCTGCTATCTTATGTTACCACGGGTTCATCATGGCATAGCATAGGAAGTTCAATGGTAGATTCAACGTTTGGTAACCATGGAGATGCCGAGGTCGCCTGACAGAGCTTCTCAATTCTGCTATCTTATGTTACCACGGGTATATCATGGCCTAGCATAGGAGGTTCAATGGTAGATTCAACGTTTGGTAGCCATGGAGATGCTGAGATCACCTGACAGAGCTTCTCAATTCTGCTATCTTATGTTACCACGGGTAAATCATAGCCTAGCATAGGAGGTTCAATGGTAGATTCAACGTTTGGTAGCCATGGAGTTGCTGAGATCGCCTGACAGAGCATCTACAATGTACCTTCTTATCCTACCGGGACTATAGAACTCAAGACTTGCGATTAAGATATCAGATTTCCGATAAAAGTCGTGGTACTCGATCATTTCTAATATTTTTTCGCGATCGAGATGGATTAACGAGGTAAATATTCATGCGGAAAGATTTTGATTCTCATGGTTTTGTTAAAGATGGATGTGATTACTGATTATAATTTACCTAGATACTCTGTCATTCGAGATTGTGATATGTGTATGGATTTTTTTTAGTATAAATCACAGTTTAAGAGTACTACCATCGTGCGTATGTACTGTCTTCGATTACAATGGCCGCTAGAAGAAATCAGAAAGTGTAACAATAACTCTGGCCTTCTGACTTTACAAAAAAACTCAATGGTCTTAGGACAGTATAAAATTATAAAAAATCACTTAAATTTTTTCCCCCAAATGAGTATTTTTAATCTGGGCTTAATTTAAAAGATCAGTGACCTTTATGGTATTTAGACTCATGTGCACTTTGTATAACCTTGGCACTAGTTAATAATTTAAAAGAATGGGGGTTAAATGCTAATGTTGTAATTTAAAAAATATTCACAATTTTCTGTTTATTCCGGCTTTTTATGAAGTAATCAATTTGATTATTATGTCACAATGTTTAAGAGTCTTGATAAAGAACAGCAAAGGGCAGGGCTGAAGAACGCCGGAAGAAATGATTATTTTTTCCAGATATTTTAGAAAGAAATTAGGATGAAATCTTATTTATGTCCAAATACACTAAAATCGTCTCAAGAAGCCAGTGTCCAGATAGCTCAATGGTTCAGAGCAACACCCGCGATAGGTGGAGATCGGGGTTTGTGTCCCCGTTTGGGCATCAATTTTTGAGACGGTTCTAGTGTTGATAATACTAAAATTTAGAAAGAAATCATTTCCCTATTTTAAAAAGTGTCAAAAATGACCTAAAAAGATCAAGTGTACTAAACAGCTAAGTTGTGCAAACTCGTCGCCAGTAATTTTAAAAAGCAAGACAAACTTGATGAAATAAGCTCAATTTTTCTTGAATTTCATCTTCTTTAGTTCCACTTGTCAGGTAGTGCAAAGAGAGATAAAAGTTACACGTCGCTGCATTCGCGTGTCCATCTCGGCTGAAAGTCACGGGCCGCAAGAACTGCATCCTCGAGTCTCGCGAAAAAAAAAGAAACAGAAAAAAGAAACGATATTGGAAAAACAATCTTTGGACTTTCGCAGCGTGATTCTCGGTTCGAATTTAGCATAAAACATCAACAATCAGCATCTGTATGAATAAAACCGATTACAAGCAATTATCTAGAGATTACTTTCACTCCTCCGCTAAACATATTCGTCGGTCACGCAGGCGGGATCACGAATGCGGTGCGAAAATATGAACGAAATGAATATTTAACACGCGTCTGTGAGCTAACAAAAGCCACCAGACCGCAGATATTTCGCTGCTCATAAAAATCGGTGAAATGGAATTTTGAATCTGCTGGTTTTTTATTTGCTCGAACAATTAGTGGTCAATGTTAGAGGTTTTTTTTTGGTTTTAGCAAAGGAAAAGTCCCTTATGTGGGTACTGTAATATCAATGATTTCGTCGCTGGGAATTTAAGGAAAAACGAACTGTCAAATAAAAAAAAAATATGAAAGTAATTAAATAATGAAGTGTATTTCTGTGTCTGTAAAGTGTATTTAAGACACCGAACCTAACCTAGAAGGTATGTGAGAAAAACTGGTGTCTACATGTAGTCTACTCTTGTTGAAGAGCACCAAGGGGACCATCGGCTTAACGTCCCTTCCGAAGGACGGTACAACTCGAACAGCAGGATTCCTCTAAAAATCCATGATGTCGAGAGGTTGATAAGCAAGACGATGAAGTTGTTGAACTAACCAGTAAAAAAAGTGTATTAAAAAAATAATAAAACAGCGGAGAACCAAATTATCAACGATTTTGAGCTTATATGTACTTAAAACACTGAATTTCCCTTATTTCTCATGACATTTCTCATGACATTTCTCATGTCAAAAATGGCCCCAGATATATGACACTCCAAATAATTATTAGTTACCTTATCAGACTGAATAGTCACGACGAACTAATGGTTCTCATAACCATTAACGTAATATAACCTGGCTCTTCGTACCTGTAGAGGGTCATATAATTCTTTGTTGTCTGGAAATCGTCAATACCTGAGCCGTTTCGTCGCAAGTGACCGTTAATAGGTTCAAAGGTGACATTTCTCAAATCTCGAAACGATGGTGATTCCATCTTTTAACAACTACCATAATTGGAAATTTAGTAGCTTATCAATCAGCACTTTTATTTTATTTTTTTAATACAGTTAAACATTTTCTGATTATTTTATTTTATCAATTAATTTTTTTATTTTTGGGGTGTCTATTGCAAGCATTTACAATTTGAATTGGACTTTGATGAAGCCGGTTGGTCACTGGGATCGGTCAAATAGCTCGCTTGTTGTACCTATCTTTCAAACGTACCTATCGTTTTGTCGCCAGCATTGGAGTTCGATGCTCTGTGACGCGTGACGGATGACCATGCGTGAGGCATTCGTAGTGAACGCAATTCGACGTCGTTATCGCGTCGAATCAGACCGACTTCTTCCTCACAAAGTCACGAATTTACACAAAACAAGCGAAGAAATTGGCACAATTAATGATCTTATCGGTTGTTTTTGTAGCGGCCCAATTTGAAAAATTGTGTCATTCAATGTCTTAAAGTTTCAATGAGTTTCTGATGACTGGATATGGTTTTGTTCTCGATTTTCTTGATGTTGATGTTATTTTTGTTCTTGAAAGGTAGGGCTATGGTCCCCATCTATGGTGTCTTTATTTGTTTGGTTAGGTTTAGATTTTAAGTGGTCCGCAAATCTCAGTGAAATATTTTTGTCCGCGTATCCTGCTGTTATAATTTCATCGGTTGGGCATTGTGTTCGTTGAAACATGGACCAAACATTTTATTCGTGTATTGTTTGTTTTCATTTGTGATGTACTATCAATACAGAACATGACAATCGGAGAATTTCACCGACTTTTTAGTCCGAGTGGTCGTCACCTTTGCCTTAGAGAACAGGTAGATTTAAAGGCTGTGCCTGTGCTTTGTTCAAACTCGAGATTTTTCTCAAAATTTGACCTAATAAGCTAACCGTGGTTATTTTTTCTTCAGTTCAATAAGTTTAATGCATTTTTTGACAGTACATTGACAATTTAACTTTAGGTTTAAACAAAAACTATTTGAAATGGGTTTTGAAAAAAACCCATTTCAAATAGTTTTTGTTAAAACTAGTGCTAAGGATAAATCAAGTAGACATGAGTCTAAAAACAATCATAACTTTGGGTTTGTTCGGTTCTGTCAAAATTTTGTTCGATCAGAGCAGAGTAGATCAACTTAAACACTTTTCATTTGTTCTTGTTCCAACCCTCACCACCTCCTAGAGTGGTGCAGGAAAACTTCAGCCACTCTGCTCCATGATCTGACACTAACACAAAATGGCGGCCATGATTTTTCAATAAGTTGCTCATTAAAACGTCAATTTTAAGATTGAGCCAACGAGCAGAAAAGCTCAAAACATACCAACAATACTAATCAGCTTTAAACAATACTTCACTTTAGTAAAATAAAATAGACCCAAAAACAAAATAGAATTAAATAATTTTAACATGATTAATATTGTAAAAAATCAGTACAATCTGTACACCTACATTTGATTAAAATTTAATAAAATTTTGAGCTTGAATTAAATAATTTTAACAAACAAAACAGTCCAAGAAAATGTGGGTACTGACCAATTCTTATTTATTTGTAAAAAAACAGCATTTTAAAAATGTAATCGATTTAATCGACGATTAAATGAATGGAAAATTAATCGACGAATAGTTAATTCGTCTAAACCATAGTTGAATTTCTAAATCATTGAACTTTGTGCTTGAATTCAGGGTGAAGCGTGATGATTCAGAATCATTGAACTCCAATCAAACTTAAATTGACATAAAATATGAACCGTGCCAACTCGAGTCCACAAGAGATTAAAGAAATAAAACATAAATAATAGAAAGGGAGTGAAACAACAGCGTCGAGACGTCGCGCTCAGTATTTGCCGACGCGATGACCGCGATGTCACCTTAGTGTGACAAGTGCCACTTGCTTTTAGGGGAAAGTATCGTCTGCACATGGAATCGAACTTGAGACTTTCGATAGGCACTGACATGACACAGTGTTTTGATAAAGTTGCATTTTAATTGGGCTTCCATGTCTGTAGCATGATTAGATTAATACGTTTAGTCAAGAGTCACAGCGCTGATGTTGAACGTTCTGCTAAAAAAAAAAAAACGAGCCGGCAACATGTGGTAATGGTAACTGCCACCCGATGGCGCTTGCAGCCGTATTTTCTAATATTTAAACGAAACGTGTATGTTAATCGTTGAGGTTAGCATTAATAGAGATAAATTGAGCGTAAACCAGTCTCAAATGCGAGTAATCTGCAAGAATTATAGAATTGGTATTACAGACAGTTCACCATTAGCTATTTAAAAAAAATAACTAGAATCGGAATCAGATTTTTTTTATACTTATTCTTATATTTATGCTTAATTAATGTATGTGTTTATTGTTTATTAACATGTACAGTCCATTTACCACAAAGCCAAAGTTTGTCTGTAACAAAAAAAAGTTTCATTTGCATTTAATATTCACAAATTACCAAACGGTACCAAATAGTACCAAACTTTATTGATGCTTTAACCATTGCTATACTTATATCAATATCTTGAGTAGTTATTTTTTTTTAATTTTAGAGGTTTGTCAAAAAGTGCGGCCGCATGCGCCATCGGGTGGCACCTACCGTTACCACATCACCAGCTCGTTTGCTCAGCAGAATATTTAAAATTAACACGTGTCTCTTTAACCATATCTATAAAATTAATGCTTTTGGTCTTCTCTAGAAAATTTCTTTTCATGTAACCACGCATGGATGAAAAGAAAAGTGAACAAGAAACTTACTGAAGCGATTTTAAGCCATGTGCAATTTTTTAACCGTTATCCAAACGCAGAGTCGCTAATTTGGGCTGGTTTGCCACTTTATGGACTTATTAGCACATTTCTATTTGCTACAACGCATAGAGCTGGCCCAAGTGTTATGTTATATTAGTCATGTGTTAACATTCAGGTGAAGTTTTTGCCGGATATGTAGTGCGCACACATTGCACATTTATATCAAGATTTGAAAATAGTATTTGTGATAGTCTCTAATGTGTTTCGTTGTAGAAAACCAAGCAAATTATCGTCGATAAAACATGCATGATGCTAAATTGATGCGTGTAATGTATTTCATTCCATCAGCTGACACGCTATGCGAAAAAAAAACTATTTGATTCAATTCATCGTTGGAAGGAAATCGAGCCCTAGATGCATTTTGGTGCTAAATAATATTGACCCAATCGTGCTGGTCTCCGTTTCCCGCGGCCGCCATTCGGACGGAATTTCGATCGGGAATGAAAAGCGATTTTATGGTAACGCAATCGGCGCGATTAAATTCAAATTGACTTTAATAATAAAAATAAACGAAGCGGAAATGAAATGGTCCCGCGGGAATCGTTCTGTTGCTCTGGGTTTCCGCATTTGCGTGACGTATCGTGCACGCATGATATTTCACGCGTTTTATTAATTTAAACTTATGGGCACAGTTTTCACGCAATGTTTTCGAATTTTTTGGTGTGTGGTTAAAATTGACCACATTTACATCGCACTAGAAAATGTTCTAAACAATACAAAGTATTGGTTTATTATACGGTTTTTGTTGTTATCGATGTTCTTATTAGAACAATTTGATTGAAAAATAGGAAAACTTTCCCTAATTTCGGCAATTCTTAACTGTTTAAATATATTTGATTTAACTTATAATCTTTCGGATTGTAAATATATTTATTCCTAGAAAAATTAATTGGCGCAAAACTATAAGGTTCTATAATAAATAAGAAACCAAAATATTTTATTATTAACAACACTATAACCGTCTCAAAAATTGATACACAAACGCGGACTTGAATCCCGATCTCCACCTATCGCGGGTGTTGCACTGAACCATTGAACTTTTTGGACACTGGCTTTTTGAGACGATTTTAGTGTATTTGATGAGAATGACGGTTCTTTTTTGAAACGGTTATAGTGTTGTTAATAATGAAATACCCCACGCATTGCAAGCGTTTGCAATTTAAATAAGATTTCATCCTACACCAAAATATGTTTAAAAAGTACCGATTCACACTCGAAATCAATCCACTCATTGCTAAAAAAAACCAACACAGAGAAGCAAACCAATTATTACTCCAAGAAACATGCAAGAATTATAGAGACCCGGATAGGTAATCGTAATCATCGGATTTACCAAACATCTTATTCACAACTGAGTCAAGACTTTCACTCTTTTTCTTATACCCCCACCAAGAGTGTGATTACCAGCTACTTCGACACAGAAGAGGACATCCTGTTCGATTTAAGATAGCTGCCACCTCTGATATTTGTGTTCTCGATATAACCATTTTGTAATGTCTTACACAACCAAGTTATTAGTCACCTGAGAAAAGTGTTACTGATTAACACAAAATACCCGGCAGTTGTCATTTGACGTCACGTACTTTTTGAAATATGGGTGTCGTATTCGAGTTGTCACAGTTTTCGTGTGAGTTTGTGCCTCGGTGATATTAAAGTTGCCTACACGGTAGGCGGAGCGAATGCATGTTATTTAGATTTAGAACCGAACGGTTTGGCATGTTAGAATCACCGGTTCATGGTTCGATCACCGAGGATAAGCAACACTGCGCTGGGTCAGGTATTGAATGAGTGACCATCATACACATGCCCAGTTCTGTTCGGGAGAGAGGTTGGAGGGATGAAAGTTAGTAAAGCAACTTCACTCGCCTTGCTCATCAACCTCTCGACAGCATAGGATTTAATGTTTTAGGCTTCTTATGTATTTTTTGGAGCAAATTCAAATGTTCACTGTCATAAATTTAATTTTGACAGCCACTTGGATCGTTGCAAAATGCACTGGATCTTTCGTCAATGGGTGCAGTTAGAGAAAGAAGGAATATTTTGATGCGGAGAGATCTAAGGGGCTTTCTGTGTAAATCTTGTGGGGGAAACATTTGAATTTGCTCCAAATTGGGGTGAGAAACTCACATTTTTTTGTATATGAGGATTTGCGGTCGATCTTGGATTTGGAACATACATGTTAGGCTTTGCACTTTTGACTTCCTGGAAAATATCTGCAATGTTTTATGTAATGGAAATGAATGGAGAATTTTTAACGTTTTGTTTACGAAAATAAAGCAATTTGGGAAAGAAAATAAGTAAACACGCACAGCGTCAACAAAAAAAAATGCGTATTACGACGTTTGTATTTTCATTGACCCTAAAATTGACCTCACATATCTGTAAAAGCTACGTTAAATGTCAATGTACCTTTATAAGTAGGTACACCATTTATTGATTTGCAAGTAATTGCCAATTGTACAATATGTCTCTCAGGCGAAATGATTAACAGCGAAACTTCTAGTTATCGAAGCATTGCCACCCAGTTCGCCGTGTGCAAATAAACATAAAAAAAAAGTTACTAATGTCAAACGTCCATTAAAATTACCAACAAAACTACCTAAGTACATATCGAACGTATAAATATTTCACATCTATAACGACGAACTCAAAAAACTTTTCAACCAAAAAAAAAAATGACATTTACAAAAACACACAGCTGTGCAACAGCTGGGCAACCATAACCTCAAATATCGATAATTTCTTTATCGAATCCCAATTTCCATGTTGTTGGTATAAACTAATTATTTATTACTAATCAACCGGTAAAACAGCTAATTGAAAAAAATGCGCAACACTACGGAGGTCGGTATCGATTTGTAATAGTTACACAGCACACCCCTATTGGCTCTCGCTATCAGCTCGACAGAGTAGGTATGTCATAATTTTAAAACGCAAACAATGCAGACATGCTGATTGACGTGCTCGCATGTTATTCTCCGAGTATTGTTGCAGATAATGAAGCCATTAAAGGCGTTATTCTAAACGAACAAGATAACAGGGGAGGTACAGGGTTTACGGAATCCTGCAGGCGTAATTAAATTTAAATTACAAAAGGGTCTACGTAACCTAAATATTACATAAGCCATGTAGATAAACAGTGCTATTGTCATATTGGGAAGCATTACAGAGAGTTAGTTTTCGGTAAAAAGTTACAAGGTTGCATCGATTCTCTGTGACATATTCTAGAAAGGCCCCACTCTGTTACTGTTGCCTAAGCTACCTATTGTACTTTTTTTTATTGCTAAATAACCTAATTTGTTTGTTTCCATTTATGTTACAGACGCCATGAAGAACATTCACCTCCACCATTAGCGACATCACTAAAAACAATCCGGGTCCAATCTCGAATAATGTTACCACGATGCATCCTAGTCATCCTCCTATTCTCACTAGTCCTATCAACGAGCGGTCAGCCCTCAGAAGCTGCCGACACCAGTGATCAATCACAAACATCCCACACTAGCTTACAACAAAGTGATAAACACTTAGCAATAATCGATTACACATTCGATAAAGAAAATCGATCACTTTCTTATCCAGTACTCTCCCGAAAAAGAAGGTATGTCCGTTTCCCAGCTGGTAGCGCCCATAATGGACGTTACGCTTTCCCCCCTCGTCCTGACGCCGGGTTCTATCCTGAATGGACGCCGATGGCGACGCATCAAGGACCTTACTACCACCGACCTGTGCCAACTGCGGTCATGGGACAAAGGAGTCCTAGGCTAGTGTTTCGGGACCAGGTTGCTGACGTGCCTGGGAATTCCGCTGGGGTCGGGTTCTTTCACCCGAATGGGATAAATGAGCAGGCGCCGGCCGAAGATGCAAGGGGTGAGATATCTAACTGATCGGTGGGGGATGACGGAATTATAATGTGTGTTACAGGGTTTTTGGTTTTTCTAGTGATTCCACAAGAGAGCTGAAACCAGCAAGCGATAGATGGAAGGGGAGCTAATCTGAAAAAATGTGAGACCGAACCGGAATACGAACCGGGCAGTTGGGAGGTCCCGGGTTAGTATCCCGGTTTGGTTGCTGAAATTTTCCTAGCTCCTCTTCTACAATGTGTGTGTTCCTCTAGAATTGAAAGTGATTTGTGACTAAAATGGTACGCATCATTTATAGCTAATTAGGCCGCAAGATATTTTCGGTTAGATGGATTTTTAACAAAATACTCACTAGTTCTGTGAGGGAACCTTCGTGTGGTCTCACAACCGATTAAAAAAGATAATATTTAATAATCAAACGAGACATTTGTAAGCATGTCCACCAAAGAATTGACATCAACTTCATCAATCTATTTACAAATAACATTAATATTAACACAGGATGACACACAGGATATTTGGGAGATTCTGGAAGACAATTCCTGGTTGTTAGTTTCCCAATGATCATTACAGACTGACTCTAAGACACTTCCTCAACTAAGAAGGAAACACTACTATCTGTTTTGATACTGACTTCTTACCTATTTTATTGAGGATTAAGAGAAAAAAAAGGCATCGACTCCTGCGTAACGGGTCATCATAACCAACGATTTTTCATCAAATTTAACCCAAAATCAGCGTTACGTTACCCAGTCCATAGGTACCTATCCCCCCTTGACATGGGACTCTTTCAGACAACCGGCGACCGAACGGACGCTACCCTTTCCTGGGTGACCAGAACATGTGTTCGACGGGCACCTGTGAATTCTTCCTGTCATGCTGGATGTCAAGCGGTCTTATCGAGGGTGGCTGTGGAGGATTCATGTTCGCTTGCTGTCAACGTACGGAGGGCAATACGGCTAAGACAAGTGATTTTCAAGGCACAATCAGCAACAACGTTGCTTCGACGCAATTCCTGCAGGATTATGGCCCAGTAGTTAATGATCCTCGTAAGTAATTGGCGGGACGATTTTTTAGTCGGTGACTGATTTGACTAATTATTTTGTTGATGTTGTAGACTGACTGCGTTTATTGTAACTTTTTTTTTTGTTGATATTTTGACCTAAATATTTGTACAGGGACAACATTTCGATGACTTTTTCATGCATTTCTCGACATAACTGACTGACTTTAACATGTGTAAGCTTATTCACCAAGTATTTACACTATAAAACTTATTTTACAATTATACAATGGAAATCTCACAAACCTATTCATTCTATCTCCCAAGCACCACTCGTTTCTCTGAGATCATTTCACACCTACAACTATCATTTTCCATGACACCCATTTCATTTCCTACTTTAATCATACTTCTCACCAATTTTCACACAATTTGCAAGTACACTGAAGTATCGCGCTCTCGGAACACGTTTATCAATACGCAAAAGAACCCATCCTGTCCCGTCATTACAAATTTCTACATCCGACCTCTTCTTAACATTTCACTTTTATTTTAATCAAACGCCTCATCGCATGACCTACCGACCTCTAGAAAGTCTCAACAAACACAACTCTGGCAAAGTATCACGGTCCCCACCCACTACACCACAAGCTAGACCAACTGCGACAATTTTACCATCGGCTCGGGGTCAAAGGCTCAAAGTAAGCCATTTTGTTATTACAATTACACGTGGACATTTTCTATCTGTGGGCACGGACTAAGCGTTGACTTGATTACGCCCTTTTTTCAAGTTTGTAACCTCTAATTTTATTGTGGCAAAGCTAGGTCAAGTTTAGTAGGTGTTATTTTGTTTATATTACTCAAGTTCAAATTGTGTACTGTTAAACCTTTAGTGTTGGGTGTAAATGTTTTATAAAAAAAAAAGTATACTTTGGGCAATTAGGTGTAGTAACTGTTACACATAGAAGCAACGTACAGTAAATGGTATTTTGATTGAAGTTTTATTGAAGAATAGGCATAGCGTTGACTCTTAATTAGTTTCGGTAACTTTTAGAATCGGTAGACTTGGACGTAGATCCGGCTAGTAATTGACAGGTTGTTTAGTTTATTGTTACCTTGTTTTTCCGTAAAGTATCTAATAAAATCTGGACCGGACCTAGCGATAAAAAGACACTAATGTACATATGTGAATACAAAACTTCTGTGTTGATCTGCACTCACCTAAAATAATACATCCTCTCTCTCTCTGTATAGTGTGGTGATGGGACTATTTTCACTGACAATTTCTTGAATTATATACCTACTCACTCCATGGGCACTGGCACTGTTTTGATGACTTAACAAGAGGACCTCTTCTCCCTTAAAGCAAAAAAAGTGTTGGATTTGTGGGTAAAAGAGTCCCAGTGCTAATGTAAAGTATCTTCGGCAAAAATAACGAACGATTAACCAAAAGAGAAAATTGTATTTGGTTCTAGGTTAAGTCTAGGTTAGGCCTTAATAAGACTTATTGTGTTTTTTTTCTCACGAATTTGGATTTGAGACTGGATTACGCTGAAATGATCTCAACTATTGATGCGCATTTATCAAATATTTGAGTCACAATTTTTTAATTGTAGATATTTATTAAGAATCGCGCGGCACCACGTGTTTTACATTCGCTCTGGGACTCTGACAAAATCTATAAATCCAATTGTACGACACCGCAACTGAGGTTAAATGCAATTGTCACGGTGAAAATCACAGTTGAAGTCATATTTTATAAATTAAAAATACTCTTCTACATCTGCAAAATTACTGCTAGCGCCCAACACCTCTTCCAAGACTGTAAACTTAGACAACTAGTGTCATATTACAAAAAAATAACTCTTTGCAAGTACAACAACTAAAACTTATAATAATAACTAACAACAGTAACAACAAAATAACAAATTTTTATAACCATATTTAAAAATGCGATCTTGGGGACGTAGGCTTTAAAACGAAGATCGCTTGTCTTAGCCGTAAGTACCTACTCTATACGTCTTCAGTTCTTCCCTCCGAGGCTTTGGATTCGATTCCTGTCGCTATATCAGTTAACAAATCTCTCAATCGATTTGTCGTTTCAATTTTCTTGTGAATATTTTCTTGGTCTAGCCATCTTTCAATGTACTGGTTCTGCGTTTCTGAGCAGTGGGAAGCGATAAACTTCCCAAAATGTATTTGTATAATTCGTTAGGTTGGTCACAAGCCAATAGATTATTTACATCAATTGGTTCATGAAAATCAGCATCTTTTTAGCTACAGTCTAAATGTCACAGATTTAAATTTTCTAGCGGATTTTTTTTCCCCTATTAATGAGGAATTCTAGACTTTCCCTGTCAATTATTTAAATGATCAAGGCATTCCTTGATTCCTGGATGCGATTTGTAAATGCGCTATTAATCCAAATGTGTTATTTTCGTATTTTTGTCTTATAAATCATAAATCGTACTGCAGTAATATGTGTTCGATTACCGTGTACATTTGTAATTTCTTTGCACTGTGTTTCTATCATTATAGCTACTTGCACTTCATTGGGTCATGTGTATAAAAATGTATCCTACTTCAGATTTTGAAGAATGCAAATTACAGTGTCTTGATTTTCCAGGATGCGGAGTTTCCATCGGCAAGATAGGACCGTCTTTAGGAGCTCAGAGAAGGATCGTAGGCGGCGATGAGGCTGGTTTCGGCAGCTTCCCATGGCAGGTCAGTAGCCGTCTTATCTTGATCTTAAGGGGTAGGCGTTAGATGACTTGCAAACTGGAAGAAAGGGATTTGCTAATGGACGCTATTTTTTAAGTAATTTTGCTTAAAATGTAGGGGCGACATTATTCTCTGTGACTCGACGTAATTGTTTACTTAAAATGGGGAGGTTTTGCAAAAATGTGAGCTTTTTATTGTTTAGTCAGAGGTTTTCAAACTCTGCAAAGAGACTTTGATGAAATCAAAGCAAGGGCTGCGTGTCTTGAATCATTTAGCAGCTATGTGCATGCACCTCGGAAACCTCATATCTTTCATAATACACATTTTAGTAAGTAAAATCCTAAAAAGTTTTGTTTTTGTTCGCCTAGAAAAGCTTGACAATCGAACGATCTTTAACGAGAGAAAATATTGTATACATTTTGATGTTAAACGTATATTTCGTTCAGCGATAGAACATCAAGGTTATTTAAGATTTTCTCCACCAAGTACAACAATCTTAGTAATTATTTTACAGATATAATAAGTATTTTGAAATCCTGCCACGGAAATCTTAACTGAAAATTCATTCATGAGTTGGTAGCAATGCTGGGGACAGTCCTTGTGCTGGTATCTTCTCTCACGGGCTAGACTGTAGCAATGCAGGGTCAGTCCTTGTGCTGGTATCTTCTCTCACGGGCTAGACTGTAGCAATGCTGGGGTCAGTCCTTGTGCTGGTATCTTCTCTCACGGGCTAGACTTTAGCAATACTGGGTGACTGTCCTTTTGCTGGTATCCTCTCTCACCGGCTTGGATATAAATGCTCAGAAAGAACCCCATTGAGAACTTAATACCCAATTATACAGTTTCACAACCTCATAAGGTACCGATTTATGAAAAGCGAGCCTAAATTGTTCTCTACTTCCGTAATCGCATCCAAATCAAAATAATTTTCATCAGGAAGCTAACGCACTCTCCCTTTTCCCATACCAATCCAAAAAGAAGACAACGCAACTGCAACCAATCAGCGAAAGCCTTAAAAAGCCAGCAGCAACCAAATTAACAACAAAAATAATTACAGCAGAAAATAGCCATGCACTTCCTAATGGAGCAAACTGCATCCAAGCGGTAGAATCCATATAAAAGCAATACTCTCTCGGAGCCTCTTTCTCTTCGTGGACCCAGACCGGCGTCGAGGCGTCCATGCTTAGGGTCATTACCGCGGAGGTCCGCTTTCAATGACTTTCACTGCCAACGTGATGGCCAAGGCGCTGGCCAACCACCTCAATGCGCCGATCAGCTGACTCTAAGTAGCTGCTATTTTCAAGACCGCCCGATGAAAGTGCCTCATCACCGATTCTAAATGCAGCTCTTGTGCGAGCTGTGTAAGCGATTGCCTAGGAATTATTAATGCCGAATCAGTAAATAGCTTATAGAAGAAAGTGGTAAATCTGGTGTTTTTAAGTTTTGCGTTTGGAAAAGTTAAGGAGTTGTGAATTTGTTGCGATGACCAATTAGTTTGGTAACAATGATTCGGTGGATTTATCGTGAAGATCGCCCGCGGAGAGAAATGTTGGGCTTTTAATGTGTTTAAAACATGATTTTTTTATTGAGTGATGAGAAAAGAAACGGTCTTATTGCGTTTAAAATATGACCATTGAAAGTGAATTCATCTTCATGGTGTGCATTTGTTTTTTTACGGTTGAAAGATGGAACATTGAAGAAAATTTCAAAGTTAATTAATTGCTCTTTCATGACTCCAATTTAACCGGTTCTGCATGGGTTTAGATTTAATTAAGTTGAACTTGCTACTGGATTGTTAGCTTTACCTTCATTTCAATAGAAGGTTATTTCACTGGCGAATGACCATCTCGAGGCTTTACCTGCACGTTGAGCAGTAAATTGTATTGATTTTCTCCAACAATCTCCAGGTAGATGGAACTATAATGTACTTGTTAAAGTGCAAAAGTGTGCAACACGCACCAGTATTTTCGAATTGATTGATTTCTGTGGTTTTATGACGCACTGTTTTGACGAGCCCTGCGTCACTAGTTTTATGGTCTTATAAGTGGATGATGATAAACCTAATCTAGCCTAGAGGGGAAGAGAGAAAACACGGTGCCAGCACGTAGCCTGCTCCTGTCGACCACCGGCTTAACGTCCCTTCCGAAGGACGGTACAACGCGAACAACATGATTCCTCCACAAAACCATGCTGTCGAGAGGTTGATAAGCAAAATCTAAGAAAATCTAGGACGAAATCTTATTTAAATTGCAAACGCTTGCAATGCGCGGGGTATTTCATTATTATCAACACTTCAACCGTCTCAAAGATTGATGCCCAAACGGGGACTCGAACCCAGTTCGACAGTTAACGCGGGTGTTGCTCTGAACCATTGAGGTACTTGGACTCTGGCTTTTTGAGACAATTTTAGTGTATTTTTTCTTCGTTTATTTATATTATAACCTGGATGCTCTGCAACATGTTGGGTCATTGTTAATCAGCTCTCAGACAAAGTACATAGAACATTTCACATTCATTTATTATTTTAGTTGAAATGTCTTGTTAGAACAGCGAAATCACATGTATAAAAGCATATAATGCAAAATCAACGCAAGCACGTCTTCATTGTCTCCACATAAGTGGTATGGACGGTGATTTTGTCAAATGTGGTAGGATAATTCTTAATTGATTTGTGGTTTCTAATTAAGCACCGTTTTTACAAGCAGCCCTGTGGCACCTGTCTGATGGCGTCTTTTAATGAGTGGATGATGTCAAGGAATATAAAAAAAAACGTATCCTAGCATAGAAGAGAGGGGAGGGATTCCGGTGCTAGCATGTAGCCTACTCTTGCCGAAGAGCACCAAGGGGGACCAACAGCTTAAAGTCCCTTCCTATACTACAGAATTCCTTCACAAATCCATGCTGTCGAGAGGTTGATAAGCAAGACGAATTAAGTTGCTAAGAATGCTTAAAATGCTAATGCACATTTATTTAGTTTGACGTGTTGGAAACACCAGTTCTCAGGAGATCATAGAAGTTAAGTAACACTGCGTTGAGTCAGATATTGGATGGGTTAGAGGGATGAAAGTGACCAGTTCTGTTCGGGAGAGAGGTTGGAGGGAAAGAAGTTAGTACAGCAACTTCTCTCGCCTTGCTTCCTAACCTAACCTAACCTAACCTAACCTAACCTTCCGACAGCATGGATTTGTGGAGGAATCATGTTCGAGACGTACCGCCCTTCAGAAGAAACGCTAAGCCAGTGGTCCTCTCGGTGCTCTTCGACAGAAGTAGGCTACTTACCGGCACCTAGTTTCCCCTCCTCCCTTTTAAGCTAGTTTAAGTCCATCGTCATTCACCCATTCACCGACGCTTTTTTGGCCAGTGGCTCAGGGCCCGTTGTCAAAACAGTGCGTCGTTGAACTCAACAAATCAATCAACCAACCCAACCCACGCAATAAAATCCTATCCAGATACTGTCATGAATACACAAGTTACCAAACAAGAGATAACAATGTAATTTATTTCTTTGCAGGCGTACATCCGGATCGGTTCCAGCCGGTGCGGTGGTTCCTTGGTGAACCGGTTCCACGTGGTTACAGCAGGACATTGCGTCGCAAGGTGAGCACGATCCGGGTGGAATCGGGGAGAACCGGGAAAGATGGGAGACTTATCTGCATGTACCATTTTTCACACCAGAGGCAGATCTTAAGATGCACTTAATCTTAATTATCTGGAAGCTATGTTACACTAGAACAATAGACAGGGGAAAATTTAAAAGCCCCTCGCTTTTTCCGGAAGCCTTGTTTTCGATCAAAAGAAAGCTGTGATTTGAAATTATGCATGATTCCTTGCATCAGTTGTAAGATTGAAGACAAGACTGTGCTTTCGCCGAATCTTGAAAAAAAAAACAATTTCAAGGATAATACTGCAGATAAATAGTTTTGATCAAGGACACAAGTGGTATTGGTAGTTTATTTTGCAGATGGACAGTTTTTTCCTTGGGCCGAATACACAAAACAGAGTTTAATCTTAACCCCCAGAAATCTGGGGTTAACGTTGTTATCACTATGGTAACAACCCCTAAAAATATGGAAACACTGTCTCTGATTGGCTGACCATTTTTAAACTCTGATATTGTACTTGAACCTCTTTTGGGGATCCAGTCCCTTATGATTAAAACTTTATAGGCCAGAAAAAATCAGGAACTCTTGAAATGAAAGTGAAAATGTTGTTGATATGAAGTGAATTCTAGTATCTATGGTTACAACCAACCACAGAGAAGTCTGTTATCATTTAAACCTGTAGTTATTTTTTTAAGTCCCAGTAAACGGCTAGAAACTTAGATCTTCACCTAATCAGGTACCTTGACTCAAAATAATCGGTACTTTAATTCGTCAACCACCCATTTAACTAAGCTAAACCAGACTAAAACCAATTAAAATCAACTTTACATCTTTGCACATAATCTAACTTTCATCTTTCACCCTTCCACAGAGCATCCGCTCGTCAAGTCCAAGTGACTCTCGGCGACTACGTCATCAACTCTGCTGTGGAGCCTCTACCAGCGTACACGTTTGGAGTGCGGGAGATCCGCGTCCACCCCTACTTCAAGTTCACCCCTCAGGCGGACAGATTCGACGTCGCCGTCCTCCGATTGGACCGACCGGTGCAATACATGCCACACATCGCCCCCATATGCTTGCCGGACAAAGGGCAAGACTTCCTCGGGCAGTACGGCTGGGCGGCTGGGTGGGGAGCATTGCAGGCTGGTAAGTGGTTGAATAGTTTAATTATGTTTAACTACGTACTTTTTTGACAACGGGCCCTGTGGCACGGGTCTAATGGCGTCAGTAAATGAGTGGGTGATGAAATGGACAATAATTCACCTAGACTAGCATAGAAGGGAAGAAGGAAAACACGATGGTGACATGAATCCTACTCCTGTCAGAGAGCATCAAGGAGACCAACGGTTTAACGTCCCTTCCGAAGGACGGTACAACGCAAACAACAAGAATTCCTCCACAAATCTATGATGTCGTGAGGTTGATAAGCAATACGAGTGAAGTTGCTGCACTAACTTTTATCCCTCAAACCTCTCTCCCGAACAGAAATGGTCATGTGTACGATGGTCACCCATTTAATACCTGACCCAGCGCAGTCTTGCTTAACTTTGGTAATCTCAGGAGTACCAGTGTTGCCAAGATGCCAAACCCTTTCTTAAAAATTTTCCTAAATAGCATTTATTCTCATTCTAAATTGATTTGCTTATTTTGAATCGACAACTTCTATTTCCAGCTCATGTAATTCGGTAATTCGACAATTCACATTGAGTAGGTACGACTGTAAAGTGTATGTGCCTAACGTCTTATAAATGTGTCCCGCAGGTTCGAGACTCCGACCCAAGACGCTGCAAGCTGTGGACGTGCCGGTTATCGACAACAGGCTGTGCGAACGATGGCACAAGAGCAACGGGATCAACGTGGTCATCTACGACGAGATGATGTGCTCGGGGTACAGAGGAGGCGGCAAGGATTCCTGTCAGGTGCGTAAGGGGAGAGTAACAGGGCTATGTACTGTCACAAAAGAAGCAAGTGATTTGGTTACTGAAATGTGATTTGCGAGGACTTTTTACTTGGAAAGATCAGTGAGACCCTATGTCTGTGAATATACAAACATTGGGTTTATTGATGACATATAAATAGCCTTAATCTTCCATTAGCTTACTTTGACGGAAGACAGAAAGTTGATCAAGTAGTTGGCACAAGTCTTGTCGAATTAATTATTATTTCAATTTAGAAAAAACCGGCGGAAAACTTGTTAAAACTAGAGAAAACTAACATTCCATGTGTCAATAATTGAACGTATTCTAACTAACCCAACTCAAACTATGAATATGTAAATTGCCATTTGTGTATCAATCTACATTTGAAAACCTTCGAAATAACAATCTGGACACTCCAGTGTATATTTATTTTAATTTAAGATTAAACCCCATGTACAAGGGACCCGAATTCTGACTGCAGCTTCATAAACTCCAAGAACCCCACAGTTATCATTTGACAACGCCTGTCCACCCATTCTAATAACTCCTGTATGCACCCAAGAACGCACCTCTAACGTTCGCCTTTCGTCACAGGGAGATTCTGGTGGCCCACTGATGATGGAGAAGACGGGACGTTGGTTCCTGATCGGCATCGTCTCGGCGGGATACTCGTGTGCCCAGAGAGGACAGCCCGGGATCTACCACCGTGTATCGCACACCGTTGACTGGATATCCCATATCATCAACTCCAACGGTTAGAAGAGGGAAAGATGACTTGGGTCAAAATGTTACAGTTGCCGGACAACAGATTCACAAAGCTGAGTTGCCGTAGATCTAGGGGTAACGTTGTTATCACCGTGGTAACAGCCCCTGAAGATCATGGAAACACTATCCGTGATTGGCTGTTCATATTTTAACTACCGAGGCCCCGAAAGGACCATATTGAAAACAAGAACAATGCATCAGAAGGGAAACTTCTGCATACTCCGAGGATATTTTTTAGTTCTACTAGAAATTCTGTGAGCTAAAGTTTGGAGAGGAATAAATGAGAGGAAATGAGGTTTCGAAATTGGATATCACCAAATGCGTCTTGCCCATTTCCTTTGGATTTTCTTTGTCTATTGATAGTTGTCATCATGCTCAGATGAACGAAACATAGTCGTTATGTTTTGACTCATTTTTGAAAATTGTGAATAGTTTTGTAGGCTGATAGAACGGTTACTCCCTTGGGGGTTGGGTTCGATACTAATTTGGAGGTAATGATACTTGAGAAATGTGCGATGTAAGTAGAAATTATGCTCGAAACATGTGACACAACTCCATTTTTATATTATTTTTTAAATGTTTTGGAGATTGAGCTTAACCTGTCAAATAAGACGCGTGGTTTCGAGAAAAACAGTTTTTTCACTTTTGAAATTAAGGAAACGTTTAAGCTCGACTAAGAAGCTTACTGCGTGGATTGTTTTTGTAAAAGTGTTAAGTATGTTTGCGAATTGTGATTTTTGGAAAGACTCATTGCAAATTATTGGGGCGATTTTTTTTTTGTGACGATGAAGATGGTTTGTTCTACCAACGGTTACGATTACCAAGAAGATAGAATTTGAGTCGAAGAAAAATACATAAATGTGATAATACAAAGAAAAAAAAGAAAAAAAAAAACGCAGTTTTAACGACTGAAGTGATTGATATCGAAAATGAGTGCACTTGGTTTTTTTTTCTAGGAAGCGAATAGGGATTGAAGCCAGACATAGAAAATAATTTCTGTGAGAACAATAATTGGCGAGGTGAGATTATATAGCAGAAACCAGTGCAAAGTTGCGAAATGAGTACATCACTGCAGAATATCGCAGGATGGCCGAGACAATAGCATAGTTGTCATTTTGTTAGTATCTACACAATATGTTCTATATACTTCTGTGTTGAAGCTCAGGCTGAGAGGTTGAACATGTGGGTGTCATTCATCTGCAGAAATCACAGAAATGTACCAATATTGTTTGAGAAACACATAGCTTTGCCTTTTAATAGTGTGTTAAACAAAATAGCACTACAGAAAGAGATAATATTTCTACCAATTCTGTTGTTGACAACGTTTTGGTTGTCATAAGCAATGCTTGTTAATATGGCGACTATTAAAAGTCAATATGTGGTGTATAAAAGTGGCAAAGAAGAAATATTTGAAAAAATGTTGTTTTCTCTTGCAAAGCTTTTTGGAAAAATAACAAATTGGCATGCAAATATTCATGCAAAGTTGAATGCACTTTTTAAATTTGTGCAATTTTAAACGGTTGTTTGCTAATGTAAAGTCGCTTGTCAGTACAGCGATTTAAAGAAGGACCTAGAAAGGGAATTGTGTAAAATATATAGGTAAGCCAACGATAAATGATTTATTTAATTTATTATTCGACTTAAATTGTAAATGAACAGCTGAGTTGGCGGCTATAATCATTAGTAATTTAATAATTTAAATGCACAGAAACCCGCGCGTTGAAATCACTATTTTTTTTTAAATCTTATGTTATTGCTATTAGATTGTTATCTTTATATTTGTACATTTTTTTTTACATATAATTTACAACCTTTGGTTATGCTACCGCATTAATAAATAAACAATGTTTTCGTATGTATAACCTATGTTTGACAGTTTAATTGAGTAGAAAGATAAAAACGTTGTCATGCTGTTTTATAGCTCGGAGACTATGAGGTACTAATCGTAAATTAAAAAAATAAAATATACATATATTCTTTGTCGATACTGCTTAGAAATAAAATAAAGCATAATTGACATAATTCACAAACATAAATGAGAATCAGGATTCAAAATTAAAATTAAATTGCTCGAAAACCGTTTTTGACTTTTGCAAAATTGGTTCAAATGAACGCGTACCAGGAATAAGCGTCTTATCGGATATTATCCCTGTATAAATACGATTTACATTGATCTGCAAGACAACTCACTAGCATATCTCTAAAACTGAGAAATTAAATAAGGTAACCTGAATTTGTTGACGTTGGTCATTGCGTACGCTATCGTCATAGTCTTGACCGTAACCACTTGCTTTACCCTATCTCAATGTCCTCACATTAAAAAAAAACGTAAAACCATTCCAAAGTAAGCCTTCCCAAGCAATTGACTCTCCTATTTTGAAGCCAAACTAGACCCGGGCTTCGACTCGGGACTCTCCATTGAAAACCACAACGTGATATCGCCAGAGACAGCAACGCCAGAGGCAAGAATGTGTACAAGTTTTCGGTTCTGATTGGAGAGTCTTGAGAGTGTTAAGAGAGGCCGGCCAGCTGTGCAAACGTTACTCTTAGGTTGTCCGTAAGAAACTGTCAGTGTTTGACCCGCGACACCAGTGTCTCACACTTGAATGTTCACAAATATTGGTTCGATCAGAAGAAATTGTTAGGGCAGATTTGTTTGCCGCGGATAATGTCTTTGATAAATGCTTTTAGAATTGGCGTGGTGAAAAGTCTTTGTGGGACTGTCCAGAATTTGTCTAAAATTTGCTTGCGGTCACAAGACCAGAATGAAACTAAAATGAGATTTGTAGAAACTTCAAAGATCTTCATATGCTTGTGGTAACTTAAGATAGCAGAATTGAGAAGCTCTGTCAGGCGATCTCAGCATCTCCATGGCTACCAAACATTGAATCTACCATTGAACCTCCTATGCTAGGCCATGATATACCCATGGTAACATAAGATAGCAGAAATGAGAAGCTCTGTCAGGCGATCTCAGCATCTCCATGGCTACCAAACGTTGAATCTACCATTGAACCTCCTATGTTAGGCCATGATATACCCGGGGTAACATAAGATAGCAGAATTGAGAAGCTCTGTCAG
Organism: Protonemura montana; assembly: GCA_947568835.1. Classification (NCBI taxonomy): domain Eukaryota; kingdom Metazoa; phylum Arthropoda; class Insecta; order Plecoptera; family Nemouridae; genus Protonemura; species Protonemura montana. Next base: position 6,498,376 of record OX387608.1, read on the forward strand.
GCGATCTCAGCATCTCCATGGCTACCAAACGTTGAATCTACCATTGAACCTTCTATGCTAGGTCATGATATACCCGTGGTAACATAAGATAGTAGAATTAAGAAGCTCTGTCAGGCGATCTCAGCATCTCCATGGCTACCAAACGTTAAATCTACCAATGCATTTCATATGCTTATGTATGTATTTTTTCATTTAGAATTTTCAACGAAAACAACTATCTTAGAAAAATGTTAGTGTAGTTCAAAATTACCCCTGAACCCAAACTAACCCTAGAATTAGGCTAAGGCACAATATATTTTATTGTAGGAACTAGTAATATTCAGCTTACTTTTTTAGTTGAAACTTTTGTACCAGATCAGAAACTAAATAATGGAGAGCTACTAATCACCAAAAGCAACCGCGTTTAACAAAATCAAACACTAGGTCACGTGCAATAGTATTTGAAAAGTAGCTGATTTCGTGGATCAGTTTTGTGTGTGTTCACTTCCCCGTTGAATCCTTTGCATGTATTGCCAATCCATAAACGGCGGCGACGAGCACGACTAGTCACTCTCCTGCACCTACCGCGACTCTCAAGCCCCGATAAAGCAGTCAGCCTTTGAAGGTGAACCATTATTAGGCTCAACGAAACCACAGTTAAGTTGAATAAGCCAGTCAGTCGACGTCGAAGCGTGCTGGAGAGAGGATCGCGTCTGCAACCGAAGGCGTCGGTAACCCATACCCGCCGCGGTGACGTAACGAGAAAACCGTTCGATCGTCCAAAGTTTTTACAATCCCTATCGGGGCACGAACTGAAATATTGTTGAATATCTTAACGCAGTGTTTGGTTAGGTCTTGGGTCGTTTGGTGGCTCGATAGGGTTTTGGTGGATTGTTTAAATCTTATACAGTGGCACGTGCAGGGGTTTCTTCCGTGTCGACCGCGTCAGTTTCATGATCAGGTATGGTACTGTAATTTTTTCTTTTGATACAAAATGTCAACAAATATAGAAGGAATTTGTTAATGAAGGGAGTAAACATGAAAAAGGTATCGGTACATGCTAGATTGATGTCAGAAGATAATGGTTAGATGAATTACTGTCATGGTGGATGGTAAAAACTGTATCTCGTGATGTGACAGCTAGATAATGCCGATTTAAATCGTTTATAATTTGATTGTAAAGTTAACTGCATGTTTCATGTAAAATTTACGATGATTCTCGTAAAATTGCATTTCCTTGTTGACGTTTCAATACAAATTGGATCAATAACCTTGGGAGGTTGAGCAACCCACACATCCCACCACTTGAAAGTCGCTCTAGCTACCATAAATATTCCTTTCACGTTTTTCGGTCTTTGTGAATTGAAATATCTAGTGAGTTTCATCAAATTTTTGTCCAATCACTATCGTCTCCGAATCAAACTAGGACTCGTCTAATACTATTTCAATTCACCATTTAATATCATCAATTATTTATGAATACAAAAGGTTCGTCTCGTTATCCGATTCATGCACGCACGTCAAATTATGCACCCGTGATAGTCCAAGAACAAAACGTCAAACCGACTAACAAAAGACTACATCGGAATACGATTACCGAGACAAAGCATATCGGTGTCTGAAATTAAATAGAAAATCTTGCTCCTACTTTTCAATAATTGAAATCTTAATAGAAAAACCATTTAGATACGTCACTTTTACAAACTCTTTTGTTGATCGTTAGAGAGGTGAGGCCGTTTTTATTTTTAGTAATAAATACAGCCAGACAAAGCAATTGGTCTAAGCGAGGAGACCATAAAAATGTATGTACGTCTGAAACATCTATGTCGGGTGAAGGCGATACGAAAATAATTATCGGTTGATCTCTTCGGTCGGTAAACTCTCCCTAACCAAGCTACCGATATTTGCACGCCAAAATGACAAGTCATTGCCACTGCACACTTCCGTACTAGCGAGCAATCCGTTGATCCCAGTGCATAACTTTGCTACTTAAAATAATCTGAACCGTACATTTATATGTTTCACTGTAGCCCATCTTATTTCAGCCATACATAAATTTAGTAAATCTGAACTTTAGGCTAAACAACAGACTACATTTTAAAGATTGCAGATAAAACTGCACGAATGTGTTACCCAATTGCTGGACCCTGACTGTTTACTTAGCCAAGGTCCAGTGACCCTCGAACGTTTACATGTTTGAGGATAGACATTTCTCCGTTTTTTTTTTTTATGCCGGGCAGGATCGTGATTTGGTTTCCAAAAATGAGAGCTGCATGAGAATTGCTCTCTGCACTGAGAGGTCATTTCTCATGAACTCGACATGTAGGTACTCGACTGGAATACAAGGTTGAAAGGGCTTGAACCAAATTCGATGCTTTCTACAGTGCAAATGGTTACAGTATATAATGATGGTTTATGGAATAAATTGGGTAACTGGCATTCCGATCGCTTTGGTGAAGTTGAAATTCTAAAACCATTCAAGTAGTTTCTCTTGTAGTGGTGTTTATGATATTTTGAAAATAAGTTCATATATTTACGTCTTCGTTATCCTGTTGCGATCACCTCTTCGACTGGATTACGTTGAGAAATACTGTAAAATTAGTGAAATTAGTTTAATTTCGCGTATAATACCCGCACGCAACCATCGGTACTTGTGCATTTCTTGTTTAGCTCGATTTTTACTTAATTTTCTGAAATTTTTGCCATTTATTCGCGTGTTTCTTTGGAATTACGGCGGGTCCATTAAGAATGTTGTATGTAGAACAAAATTTAACGACAGCACTCAAGAATTAAGGTATACCAAAAATAAAATTTTTCTCAAGATACCAAAATAACAAAAAAAAAAAATAGTATTCTGAACTAACAAACTGAGGCCAAACAAAAGTACCGTTTCGCAAAATTACCTAACGATTAAAATCATCAAACATTTGAGGCACGTTCAACAGAATGTTCTCTCTACGGCAATCTGTCAACTTTCAAGCGACACTTTAAGGTCACCTCCTCTCGCAATCGGTTCTAATTTTTGTAAATTGTTACACATCAACAACGCGGACTGCGTGCTGCATTCATCATTGAATTTTCTTAACAGGCAAGATTGGTACAATTTTGTTTCGAAGATAATCAACAGGGCGGTGTGCTGTAAAGGGGAGGGGTAATTTTTTTATTATTTAGCGAAAAAAACCGTAGCCAAATTCGCTGAAGAATCAGCGTTCGAAAAATCAAATTAATTGTGTACAAATGAAATAAAATCAATTTTTTGATTGTGGAAAAACTGCTAATAAACTGTTTAACTATTTTTCTATTCATCCCGTCGTTTCACCAAGCTGACTCAGCTGAAGAATCTTCAGGTGATCTAAAGCAGTGAAAAACAGTGGAAAATAGTAATACCATAGTACAGTTGGATTGATGTTTAAGTCGAATAAAACGTTACAAGGAGGCTAGAAATAGATCTCAACCTTCAACTTTTTTTGGCCCTGTTCTTTCATACATTTTTATTTTGATCATATAGACAACCGAAGAATTTTTGTTTAGTTTTTTTACAAATTCTCTTGTTTGCCAAATGGATTGCCTTAAACATGACCCAAAAATTAAACTGTCAAAACTTTTTTTCGGAATGCGATGGGTAAATTAATTATTTAAAAAAATCATTCGCGATCAAATTCCAATCTTATTTCATATGCTCGGTTTTTACAAAACTCACTTCGAACGAAGTCAGAAACGTAGTCAAAAATCAGTTTTCAAGGACCTGCTTTCGAAAAACGTCTCGGGTATATATATTTTTTTGATGTCAAATACATCACCTGTCCAATTGGCAAACACCGAAAAAAAAAATTTTTTCAAAGCGAAAATTTTCTTGATGATAACCTCCCAAAAATCCCCAAATTTCAAGCAGTCAATATTATGCGGTGCAAATCTTGTTCGTTTCCTGTTCGTTAACGCCAATTACCAGGGCGATCACGCCGCAGCACGAGTCAGCAAGTGTCAGAAGGACCACGCTCTGCTACCAGCGAGACGGACGGCGCGTAATTACAAAACGTCAAACCCTAGACCCGTTGTCGAAGCGACACGACCGGTGAACACGATTTTTCACTAAGTTAGCACCGACTTAACAGAAGCTTCTCGACAACAACGAAAACCACGGGTCTGTCACGGCGTCGACTTTAGAGGAAGACACGAGACAACACTTAAAGACACCGCGGCGCAGCTATGTCAAATCTAATTTAAAATACAAACGATGCAATGTGCAAGGTATTTTATTATTATGAATACTACCACCCTCTCAAACCGGTGAACACGATTTTTCACTAAGTTAGCACCGACTTAACAGAAGCTTCTCGACAACAACGAAAACCACGGGTCTGTCACGGCGTCGACTTTAGAGGAAGACACGAGACAACATTTAAAGACACCGCGGCGCAGCTATGTTAAATCTAATTTAAAATACAAACGATGCAATGTGCAAGGTATTTTATTATTATGAATACTACCACCCTCTCAAACCGGTGAACACGATTTTTCACTAAGTTAGCACCGACTTAACAGAAGCTTCTCGACAACAACGAAAACCACGGGTCTGTCACGGCGTCGACTTTAGAGGAAGACACGAGACAACACTTAAAGACACCGCGGCGCAGCTATGTTAAATCTAATTTAAAATACAAACGATGCAATGTGCAAGGTATTTTATTATTATGAATACTACCACCCTCTCAAACCGGTGAACACGATTTTTCACTAAGTTAGCACCGACTTAACAGAAGCTTCTCGACAACAACGAAAACCACGGGTCTGTCACGGCGTCGACTTTAGAGGAAGACACGAGACAACACTTAAAGACACCGCGGCGCAGCTATGTCAAATCTAATTTAAAATACAAACGATGCAATGTGCAAGGTATTTTATTATTATGAATACTACCACCCTCTCAAACCGGTGAACACGATTTTTCACTAAGTTAGCACCGACTTAACAGAAGCTTCTCGACAACAACGAAAACCACGGGTCTGTCACGGCGTCGACTTTAGAGGAAGACACGAGACAACACTTAAAGACACCGCGGCGCAGCTATGTCAAATCTGATTTAAATTACAAACGCTTGCAATGTGCAAGGTATTTTATTATTATTCACACTCTCAAAATTTGATGCGTAAATGGGGACTCGAACCTCGATCTCCACCTATTGCGGGTGTTGCTAACTAATTGAGCTACTTGGACACATAATTTTTGAGACGATTTTAGTGTATTTGATGAGAATGACAGTTCTCCAAGGAATAGAACCAAGAGGCTATCAATACTCACAGTCACTCTGATTCTAGTGACGCTATACCACGTCACAACCTGTCAATCTCGAGTAACTCCAATTTGACGTTGGATTCGTTGCTGTATTAGGATGAAATCTTATTTAAATTGCAAACGCTTGCAATGCGCGGAATATTTTATTATTAGGAACACGAACACCCTCTGAAAAATTGAGGGGGGCAGTAGGGACGGTGCCCCCTATTTATATTTTAGTACAGGAAACATCTCAAGTAGCACACATGTCAGGTACCCACAATACTTCATTCGTTTATTTTTTCGAAAAATAAATAATACCAAGGAAATGACTGGGCGTTCCTATACTAGATTTCAGGAAAGGTGATTCTGCTAATTTACAAAGCCTGGCCAGTACGCAAAACGTTGTCTCGCAAAGAACTCGAAATAAAACCTGCGAAGTGGTTCAAGCGAATAATCTAAGTAAATGACTGACATTTTTGACATCAAGTTATGGACCTGAGAAAGCTCCAAAGAGATTCAAATCTTGGCTTGAAATGCGTAGATTTGCTCCAAAATATGACCTTGATTCAAATTGTCTTCCCAGTTTTTTCTGGTGTTTGTTTCAAGACTAAGACTTGAACTCACATCACACATGAAATTAAATGTCACGTATTGTAAAGTCAATTGGGATATATAACAAAAACTATTTGGGAGAGACGTAAGAAGAATGAAAGTTAGTTCAGTAACTTCACTCGCCTTGCTTATCAACCTCTCGACAGCATGGATTTGTGGAGGAATCCTGTTGTTCGCGTCGTACCGTCCTTCGGAAGGGACTTAAAGCCAGTGGTCTCCTTTGTACTCTTCGACAGGATTTGGCTAAGTGCCGGCACCGGGTTTCTCCTCCTCCCTTCTAGACTAGGTTAGGTTCATCATCATTCTCATCATCATCCTCTCGTTCGCCGACGCCATTAGACCAGTGCCACATGGCTAGAAGTCTAAACAGTGCTCCGTCATACCCCAATAACCAATCACGGATTTACATCTCCCAATTGGACCACGAACCGTACTTAAAATATCTCTCTCTGTGCGCAGCCGCCTGAAGCTGCGCAGCCACTGACGCCGAGCTGCGCGTGAGCAGCGCCTGCGCATGCATCGGACGGCGACTCGCGGCACCTCGCGGACGTGATGAAATCTACAAGGAAAGTAAGTTGACAGGAACAGAACCAGGATTAAGTCATCACAGTCCGTTGGCGTTGCACGAATTTGTTTGCACCATCTTAGATGGCGTCGGAATGTGCTTTTTTAGTACCACATCTTAGCTTAATTGTCAAGCAAATAATATCTTGTCTCGTACTTTTGGGTTTGAAGCTGAGTCAGTGTCCTATTGTTATCGATAAGCTTCCTGATGAGAAAATAAGCTGGGAACACGTGTTAACGGTAGGTGTCACCCGATGGCGCTTGGGGCCGCCCTTTTCAACAAACCGTTACAATTAAATAATTACAGCTCGAAATATCGATGCATGTATATATCTATCGTTGGGGTTAGCATCAACAAGGATTAATTAAGCGTAAACCAGTCTCAAATCCGAGTGATCTGAGAGAAATAACGAAATAAAATTTCTAGACACTCGAAACGACGGTGTATCCACCTCTCAGCGACCACCTTTTTTTTTATCGATCAACTAGTCGGTAATCGGTAAAATTTCGCGAAGATCAGCGCTGAGACTCTTTTCTAAACCTGCAAACCCAATGCTCCGAACTGCGAGGCGTGCTCTCGTCTCCACACCAACACAGAGCTCATGCGGCAGTCCCCGTTACGGTGTTACCGTCACCCGGTACCGAGACATTCACCTCTCCATCGCTGCATCCCAGTCTGGTGAACGCGAGGCTGCGAGCCAAGAGCCGCTGCCATGGCGCAGAGGAGGTGCTCACCATGATATTCTTGGAAGACACCTTCGCATCTGGGGCACGACCACCTCCTTCACACTATCAATCATTTCATTAACCAGCCTATATCTCGCACGCCGCGATCTGGCGTTTCTGTTCGCCAGTGGCGTTATTTGATGAATTTGTGGCTAGGATGCGTTGTCGAAAGATTATTGATTGGCTGATTAGTGGAGTTTAGCGACGCACTGTTTTGATAACGGGTCGTGTGGCACTGGTCTAATGGTGTCGGTGAATGAGTGGATGATGATAAACGTAACTTATTCAAGAAGGGAAAACTTGTGCCGGCACGTAGCCTTCTCCTGTCGAAGAGCACCAAAGGACAAGGGGCTAAATGTCCATTCCGAAGGACGGTACATCTCGAACGGCTGGATTCCTGCACAAATCCATGCTGTCGAGAGGTTGATAAGCAAGGCGAGTGAAGTTGCTGTACTCACTTTCATCCCTCCAACCTCTCTCCCAAACCAGACTGGTCATGTGTATGATGGTCACCCATCCGATACCATGAAAAATTTTTGGGATTAAGAAAGTTATATGCACCAGTATTTATAACATTTTTGGCTTAAATTGCATTTTAGCTGGCTGGTTCTTTGATATTTTCTACCTAAAGGTGCCGTGACACATTTTATTAACCAATCTTATGTGATGTGGTCAAATTTGAGGCGAATTTGACTCGTTTGGCATCAAGTATTATAACTGGCTATGCTTGATATGGTTCCTGTAATAGTTCCTGGTTCCTGGTTGGTAAGATATCCTTACCGTACTTGTGGCAGGGAATAGTTTTCAAGGTCATGCATGTTAATTGTTCTTAACGCATTTTCGGATGAATTTCTTATAGAAAAACGATTTTTGATTACTCTGTTGTCCTTTGGTTGACTTTAAACGATATTTTTTATCTTGTAAAGAGGCTGACATTGCTAAAGGGAAAATCAGTAAGTCAGTTTTGCACATTTTTGCCAAGTTTGGTGAAAAAATATCAAACCCTTTTGGCGGCACAACTCCAAAAATTGTATTCAAAATCGGAAAATGTTTTTAATTTTGAATAGTTTTGAAACTTTCTAACAGATGTTTCTAAAAAACTCTTAGAGACTACGTTGAGAACGCAAGAAAATGCTCTGAACATTTTTTAAAATTTGGAACAGGGGTTTGGTAGCAAGAGCGCGAGCAAAAAAAAATACACAAGTGATTGTTTTCAGGGTTTTAAGTCACAATTGAAGATTTCGCTACGCTTATCAACTATTATAGCCAGGGACCATTCCTGGCCAAAGAGCAAGAACCAAGAGTTAAATTTTTTTTTTTTTCGAAACTTAAACCAAGTCTAGATTAAGCAGGCACATAAGTCTAAAAGCCATAACAACTAGAACCAAAACTTATCAAAACAAGCAAATTGGGTTGTTCGCTCGCTAGACGCTTTCGAAATTCATCTAGTTAATTTACCAGAGCCTGCAGCTTGTGCCTCGCCAGTAGTTACGCCACTGAGTCTAGAAAACCGATTCATTCGTGGCCCCAGACTAGACTCGATCCCGGCACCTTCTCTGGGGTCGTGCGCACAACAAAGCGATCACGATACGAATCTCTCGACAATCGAGATAATGATCCAAAGCTATTTTATGACCTTGACTCAACCACCTACATATAGTTTTAAAAAATTACTTGTTCAAACGAAACCACCTGATGAATAGCGCCGCGATTGCGTAATTTGTACAACATCCTGAGTCTAATCAATAATGAGGAGACTCACAATAGCTTTAGGGAAGTCCAGTTAGAGAGAGAGAGAAGGAGAGAGAAGGAGAGAGAAGGAAAGAGAAGGAAAGAGAAGGAGAAGAGATGGAGAAAAATAGATTTCGGATTGTAGTGATCTTATGGTTTTTCTAAGTAATGATCTTATAGAGAGGAGAAAAGAGTGAATTCGCTTTGAATTTCATGAAATGTCTTTACTAAATGTCATCTGAAGTCTTGCTTTTTTAACACGTAGATCCGAAAGAGCCGGTAGTGAAAAGATAATAGGTGAACGGTGATGTTCCGCTCACAAGGGGGGAGGGGATTTATGGAATGTTCTAAATTTCCGCAGCGATCTTCATCTATTTATTTATTTATTTAAGAACAGTTTTGTGAACGATATCATTGTATAAACCGTGTCAAGTACTCAAATAATATTTACAACAATATTGAAACAATATTTCATTTCAAACACTGAGATCGCAGGTATTTGTCAATGCGTCACTATTGAATTTTCGAACAATTCTGTATTGCTCGGTTTGCTGAAATCTGTTTGATTTAGTAAAATTGGAAATTGGTTCAAATTTCTAAGGGGGTTTGCCGGAGTAAAAGTTGCTGGACTGAATGGGACTTTTAAAGGAGTTCCGTGGTTCTTCTCGGGTCTTGTGGGGGATTCGGTTGAACGAAAATGTTTGAAAAGCGCAACGTTTTAGATATATTTTAACAAAATCACGTGGCCATTTTTATTGTTGACTAGGTTGTGAGCCAGGACGACAGAATTTAGCGAGACTACTATTGTGGGACAAGAAAAAATTGGCATTGACTGTAATTCTACGCATAGATATTTGACAAGAAATAGGCATGTATTAAAATTAAGAAAAAACGCATCAAAATTCGACAAAAAAAAAATCCTATAACAGTTAGTATAAAGCTTTACAACAAAGCACTGGATATTTGCAACAGACCAAAGAATCAAATGACTATAAATTAAAAAATGTTCTAAAAAACTTTCTTATTGTAAATGCATTTTACTCAATTGACCAATTTTTATCTGTTAACACAAATGTCCCATGTATCTCATAATCCGCGTATAAATTGACAATTCTCATACCTTATGGTCAATCGTGACAATAAAGAAATTAATATTATTATTAAAGAAATTATTATAAGACTACTATGGTTTTGCGAGAGTGGATTTACGTTTAGCTGTCAATAAACGTGTATGAAGATACTATTCTGAAACAGTTATCACTTTGCGAGAAGCAATTGAGATTTTCAACTTTTAAAAACCGCTCTTTGCAGTGATTATCAAAAATATGTAAGAATTATTTTAAGTAAGAACTAGACTGAACTCAAGACAGTATGAAAATTCTACAGATGGCCAGCAAAGCAACACATGCACACCTCTTTGAATTTGTGCTAGCACGGCGCCAATATTCAATGCAATGCCGTCGCGAGCAAACAGTTTTGATCATAGAAATTAAATATTTAAATCATCTACGTGTGTGTGTGTTTATACAAAACTCTATGTGTGTGATTGGGTCATTTTTCAAATGGCCTGACCCAGTGCCTTAAGACATCGAAATTAATAACATGTATCAAATTTCATTTATGGTTTGCAAATGGTTATCGCCCGGCGACTGGTTGTTTGGCTAGCATGTTGGATGTCTGTGGTGTGCATGCCACGGATTGCATCGCATAGCGTTTGCCCCGGGTTTTGTCTAAGATTTGCATATATTCTACAACTTAATTCACGCAGACATTTTCGGAAGACATTTCTCGGAGACGACTAGCAATTATCTTTTATTTTCGATTCAATTTTGATTCAAGTTTGACGTGTGGCGTTTTTTTTTTTTTTTAAATAATCGCTGCCAATTTGTTGGTTGTTTTTTATGTGAATGAATGAGTCAACCTTTGAGGAGATCCTTAGACTCAGTTGATACATTCTATAGGCTGATATTGAGTGCAAAGCAAACAGGTTCTCTCTAGATTGTTGTTATTATTTATTATTTTTTTAAATTCTAAGCTAAGGAATTACAAACTGTAACATGCAAAGGTTTTTGTAAATAAATACCAACAATTTAGATTCTAGAATTATCTCAAGCAATTCACGAAATTTACAATTATGCTGATACTTATAATTTCGGTCGGTAATATCAATGACATAGCAATACACTGGCTACCCTAATAGCATTGAGTTTATAGATAAATTCCAAGGGCCAGTTTTAATGCGTTCTGCTGGGCAAACGAGCCGGCAACACGTGGTAACGGTAGGTGCCACCCGATGGCGCTTGCGGCCGTCCTTTTTAACAAACATCTACAATAAAATATTATGACTCAAAATATCGCTACACGTTTATCAATCGTCTAGGTTAGCATCAATAAAGATTGTTTGATCGTAAACCAGTCTCAAATGCGAGTAATCTGCGAGAAATAACAAAAATAAATTTATGAACTCTCGAAACGACGGTGACTCCATCTAGTAGAATTTACCATTTTTGTTGCGTTAAATTAATCATTTGGCAAAGACAATAGCGCTGCGGTAGTACGCTTATAGTTCAGCCCAAATAATCACCCACCTCGAGTTAGAATATCCACGCATCAATTCTATCTCGTTTCTCGCCTCCCAAATCCATTTACCAACTGACCTAATATCCGATAATTGTATACATCTCACGTGCGTGCAAGCTTAGCGACGACTAGGATGATTTACATCCTTCTATTCAATCCACAAATCCCATTCTTTGGTCTACGAGAACATTACTTTCCTCCTGCAGACGACAAAGCAATTCCTAGCGTTCCACAACCACAGCTAATTTATACCGCCTTCGAGATGTTTTAAACATTTATAAAACATCTACTTCTCATTCCCTTCGGAGTGCTTCATATACACTCCATACTTTCCCGGCAGAAGCGCCATCGGTCGCTTATGGGGTGACATGTGGGCCAACTGTCATTTAAAAAAAAAAAGAACATTGCAACCGCCATGACGTTTGCCATTTTTCTTTTTAATCTTGCATTATTTTGGTCCCTTCTGGATACGTTTTTATTTCTCTGGTTTTGTTGGATTATTGGCTATTAGATAAACTAAAACTTCAGCTTATTTCGCGCTAATTTGCTTTGCTTTTAGAACTGTTTTAAGCTTTCTTCTACCTACTATAACAATATTGTAAAATATTTTGCAGATATTATAAGCATTTTGAAATAACTTCACTGAAACCATAACTGAAATTGTATCCATGAGTTTATTTAACGCTTTGTTCTGGTATTTCCTCGCATGGTAGTGATTGTATCCTCACGGGCCAACTTATTTCAAGTTTCTTTTCATGATTGCCACCACACCTCACATGTCATATCCTCACATCACATTCAATAACTTATACAATTTAGAACACATTCTATTGTCATAAAAAAAAAAAAATGACAGTGCGCAAGAAGGTTACTTACACTTAGCATATTCCAACAACACATTCTAACAAACTCCCCCGCTTTGTGCAGTTGCCGCGTTCAAGAGTGACAACCATAATTAGGTTAAAGGTGGTCTCACCACCTATAGATGTAAAGATTGCAACGACTAGACACTGTACTAGTTTAATGGCGGCTCCCTAAGTGATACGATAGAGTAACACAGTACTACTACGTTAATTCTCCATTAGAAGAAGACGACGACATCGAGGTTAACGGTAAGGAGAGAGAAAATGACGTCATGCCAAGCTGAGAACTCCTACACGTGAACTCTCTGCATGTGTCCGTTGAGGTGGCTTCGAGTTTATTTTTTTTATCTTTTGCAAATTGATATCGCGGAAATATTGTAATTTTCAGACACACATGGAAGCGGAGGTATTATGTCGCGTTGGGTAAAAAAAAAAAAAACGTTATGGGTGTGTAATTGGTACCGAGTTGCGTAGGAATAGGTAAAGTTATTATGTTTTATTAATATTATTATTATTATTATGGGTGGCTGTTTGAAAGAGAAAAAAAAAAACTGACTGATCAGGTTTCAGAAATTGTATTGCGGATGCAGTTGGTTGTATGCCATTCCTTAAATGGCAATTGGACAAGGGGCATTAATTTTGGTTTTGGCAAATTAATAGCGTGTCCTTACTGTACATTTGGTCGCATGCAAGCGCTTGGGATGGAAGTTAAAAATGTTAATTTGTATATTTCATGGTTTATCGGCTACTGCCAACGGAGCAAGATCAACGGGTAGATATAACTTAAAAAGATGCAATCTATGCGGACAAAATGCATGTACCGATGCGATTTTAAATAATTAAGAAATTAAAAAGGTTTGGCAACCACTTTGCTCATAGTCTGCGTTCTAGTATAAATGTACCAATAAAAGTCAGCGCAACCCCGTTTTTCAAAATTTATTTCTAATTTCTGGTGAAGGTATTTCACCTTAAACTCATCATCGAGGCATGTAGAACGTACCGACAAGAAAAACAACAAAACTGATTAAAATCGTGGAAAACATAACATAAATGTAAGGTACATCATAACGGAATATGAAATAAAATTCATTTTTATGATCTTCAGAGAAAAAAAAACAATTTTGCTAGATACTCGCGTTACTCCATACCCTGCATACATACACTGACATGGCCGCAATTACTCCTGAGATATCAACCCAAGCGATCAGCCGCAGTGCGGTATCTGTTGACAGGAAGCTGGGACGGTGACGACAAAGCTGCCCTACAAGAGTTTTTGATGGCTACTGGCCAGGTTTTCCATGTTTTAACATTTCTATCCCAGTGCAATGCGGATTCAAGAATGATTCAGTATGGCAGCACGGAAAAGAATACCGGAAACGTCGATTGTATCTACTAATTTGTCTGGAGCTGTCGAGTGCCAAACGGTTAGTTCCCCCACCCCCAACTGAAGACTGAATTTTGCCATTTTTTGGCAACAGATAGGAGGCCCTATATCCGAGGTGTCCCTTTGATTTCAACGCTATTTGAAAGTTTTTTAACACATTTTAAATCAATTTTGACTGTTAAAGTGGTAAAAACTAACAAACAATACGAAAACTACCAAGCAAAACACTTAAAATGGCACGGGCTTTTTTAGAGAACTCAAAATCGGGGACCTTGAAAATGGCGGTCTTTACTTCAAAGTCTCTCTATGCCAATAGCCAGTCAGGTTATTTAACCCACTGTCTAAACAATTGATCTACAACCACAACAAACCAGTAACTCCTGTCTTTCGTTATCTTGCAGATTCCGGGACGGTTTTGGACGCGATGCCCGACGCTGGCTCCTCGACACTCCACGTCTTGCTGCTGACCCTGCTGGTCGCCCTCCTCGCCCCACCTGCCGTCGCCTCCACTGCCCTGCACGCCGCCCGTAAGTACAATCATACTGTTCCCAGTACTCCCTTTCCCTTAGGAAGATCCAAGAAAGGATATGAACCTGAAAGATATGCGTCTTATTGGGCGTGGACTGCTCAGCGCAGTTCTGGAGCTGTTTTAGACCTGTTTTAAAGGTTCACTGATCTTGTGAGGAGAGGGCGACCATGATCTGTCTAAATGTCGAACCAATAGGCCCTTTGCAGGGCCAACAGACTCATCGCTGTACCAGCAATACCGTGAAACACTTTCAAAAAATCGTACCGTGGTTTTGGAAATCATCACGAAACCGTGTGCCCCTAGCCTATTGTATGTGGTGCTTTTCAGGTATATTATAGTAGTTTCGCGCTTTTCCTACATTTCTTTCTGCGCATTTCCTCGAAAATATCGCTTTTTCTAGGTCTATTCTGTGACCACTTGAACAATTTTCAAGGCTATCTCTTTTCTCGAGGTTTCCCTCAAATCGAATCGTCTGTCTCGCAGTGTTTTATAGGTCGCTGGAAGTATTTCTTCATTGTGATTAAACAGCGGACGCTAATATCATAGCACCTTCTGTAATACACTCTTTGAGTTCAGTTGCCCCTCGGGCATGACGAGGCGCCGATCGTCTGTTTCAACATGACGTTACAACTCAAATCTAGTAACGATTTTTTTACCATACCCTCCTGGCGCCACGTCGCTTCGAGAATGCCCTCAAGGCGAAACCTACTAGCTCAAATATTTCTACAATCTTAGCACACGATTTTCACCTACTGTCTTAGCCATGAGCAGCATCGCGTAAGGCTTTTTAAACGCAAAGCGTGCTAAAATTTCGCGTGCTTCGTTCGAAATTAGAATTCAAACCGCAGCGTAACGGTTTTTGATGGCATTTTCGTTTTTTCTATTTTTGGTTTTACTACTCTGCGCATACACACACACTACTGGCCGGCTTATGGGGGGAGCAATAAATTTGGTGGCGAGCTGCGGCTTCTAAATGCCGAGTTGTTCGCGAAACGGGAGTTTTACATCGGTTTGGCTTTATGGTTCAAATTGTTGCATCGCTGAGTGATGGCTGCCAATTTATCAATGTCAAACTTTCAGTAAGCTTTCTGGGGCTATTGACTATTTTTTTAAATAACAGTCTTTAGATTCTTAAAAAAATCCCTATTTGAAATATACCATGGCCAATTAGCTTTAGTTATTAGAGCAATACCCACGACAGGTGGAGAGATCGGTGTTCGAGACTCCGATTGGGCAATCATTTTTGAGAGTTTAATAGTGTTCCTAATAAAAAATAATCAGTGATCATAGATTTTTCATATTTTTGACTTCAATTCTTGGGGTTTCCGTATAGAAACTGACCACGATAAGCTGATTAGAAATTTGATTCCGATGGTAACTTGACAGCCATTATGGAAAGCTGGCCACTCTTTAACCTAACAAAATCGCAAAGTTTCCTGGGCTCGCTATAGCAATATCATTCGGCATCACGCTGCGCCGTAACTAGACGCAACAGCTGATCTCCCTGAAGAGACTGAAAACCTGAACTCGGTCCGCCCTCGGGGGGCAGATTGTCTGCAGCGACCGCCGAGCGGTCGGCGAAACGATTCCACTTCCTCGAACCCGTAGCGAAGCCACCGGCCGGCGCACGGTAGGCATGACTCAAACGTAGCCAGCAAAAACTGAGGAAACTGTTTCAGCTCGCTCCTCGCGAACCAGGATCTCTCGAACTCTTCGGGCGTTCTTCTCTGAATTATCATCGCAGTCGGCTAAATCAGCCAATCTAGTTTCTTTTCCTAACACACAACACTTTTTCAAGGTCATTCGATGGAAATAATGATGGGCTTCCGTCAGTCATTGACCTCTTAAGTTTATTTCACGACCTTCACATTTCCGCCATCTTTAAATCGCCTCGCTTATACACTGCATGTTCGACTCTTATTTTTAATTTTTTTTTTCGTATCTCGGCTATCTTCTCCGCGAGTCACCTGACGCCTTGTTCAAGCATGCCAAAGGTAGCCAATGAAATGCGAATAAATCAGGAAGGAACTGACGCCAAGCGCACTTAATTATCAGTACGTTTTGGCGCCAAGATGTGGCGCGAATATCAAGGTCACACTCTGCCAATCGGTGCCACCCTCGCTCTAAGTAGCAACCGACCAATCACTGGTCACGATATTTCATGACAGCCACTATCACATAACTTCCCGAGGCGATTGTAAATATTCGCAACAACTCGCCGCCTGTAACGACCCCAGAATAAACTTGTTCCAATGTAAGGAGATGCTGGCAATGTCAAATTACCTGATATATTTATGCTGATGAAATTATCGTTGACCAAACCAATAAAACAATATCTTACCTTAAAAATGTTGAGGTTCTATTGGTATTGATTCAAACCACTCTCGAGCAAAATAGCACTCGATGCTGCGCAAGCTTTTAACTAAATCTATTAATGCCATCTAAATTCAGCGTGTACCGTACCATAATTTCTCTCCTAATGCCTCTACATTTCGAGGCCTAAACCTATCATCAAAACATTTCGACACCCTCACCAACCATCCTCTTCGGCGTAAAATCATCAACGCTCAAGTTGAAATAATTGAATGCAAGGTGCTCGCGGCTTGTAGGAGGCGAGGCGTTTAGCTACGATTTCTCTCTCTCTTTTTCCTCTCTCTTTCTCCTCGCTTTATTCTCCGCAATCTCCTTGTCTCCCTCTCTCCCGCAGCGCGCTTCTCTCATGCGACGACGGCGACGGCGACGACGATGACGACGACGACCAGACCACTGTTACCGCGGCAGGCTAATCTGCTAACGGGACCACACGAAATCTCGATGTTCGTTTTATAGCTGCTCCTCGCTGCTATAATTGAGGCTCGTGGAGAGTCTTCGAATGCGTTGTGGTGGATGACAGCACCAGTTCACATTTTATGATATAGTTTATCTTGAATACCGATAGCTAATCATGGCTGTCTCCGCAAGGTTTGGTTCTACTGGTTAGCGTAAGACTAAGATGTCATTTACTGAGACGAAAATTGTGATGGATTACAATAATTAGCAGATCTAATGGTAAGAGAAGTTGAAGTGTACATCATCGTTCACCTTTCTTATTTTAGCAACGTTTCACCAATATAGATTAAGGCAGGTACAATGTCGGCCAAAATCTGTCGATGGTATTTTGTTCTGATTCCTCTACTATCTTATAGTATCGGCTAGGTTGCAAGTTACCTGTCACCGATCGACGTCCAGTGCTAAAGAGCCTTTTTATAGAGTAGTGCGTCGTTAAACACTAAATTTTGATTTCCGAAGCATGCCAATGGGGATGTAAGTTACAGCCCCAGACTCGCTATTATCGTAATTATTTGGGAAAGTTAATACATTCCAGCCCTCTGTCGAATGTCAAAGAATGAAAAGATTTCCAACGAAAAAAATGTCAAAAAACGCTTAAAAACTCGGGGAACTCGTAGCTGGTCCACCAAAGAGGTTAGCAATTAGAACAATGACTGCCCTCTGCATTGCTACTAACTTAATAATACAATTTCAATGATAAAATTTCATAAGACTTAAACTTATATCTAAATTCTCGATATTTTTGTAATTACTAGAATTCTAATAACTTTCAAAATCAACTATCTTTGGCACTACAAAATATTTAGAGCAAAAACAAAATGACAGCCATCGATGGAGGTAATTTGAGTTTTTTTTAAGTTATCGGTCAGCCCGAATGACACCCCAAAAATACTACTGGCGCCTCTGCATTAAACTGATGCCACATAATCACTTTGAATCATGAAAGTAACTTTTTATTTTAATAATTTTCTATAAGGTGAAGTCACGGTTGCGAAAATAAAAATAGTAGCATCTTAAATGAGAGCTAATGTTTAACGGGTCTAATTTCGTGGGTCGGTAATGAGCTGTTCTACCACTATCCATCTCTTTTGCTTCGAGCGGCCGTAGCCAAGACGTGACCGTCGCCACTGAACTAGAAGAGAAGAAATACCAACAAATTGCATTCGCCGCTCAAAGCTGGAGCTGGAATGATATTACAGTTACCATTGCTTTTGCATTGCGTCTGCTAATGTGTCTGGAGCTGGACCATTTAGATGAATATCGATGTTCGTTACCATCATTTAGCCGTTGGTAAACGCTATATCTTTGTCTATTAGACATGTCATTTGCTATGTTTTGATATGTATTTGATATGTTTGCCAATTGTTGCCGTCTTTGCAGTTGATTCTGCAATATAGTGTAAAAGAAAACTGAAATAAAATTAATGAATGTATAAAATACAAGGCACAATATTACAATTTTTCTTAACGACGTCTTGAAATTGAAGAGAAATTTTGCATTAGAGAAATTGAGGGCGCCCTTCAAATACTGCTTCCTTATTTGAAATAAAAATCATCGATTGACAAACAAATGATCTAAGGACAGATGATCTTACGACATGATCTTAAAACAGTACGTTTAACTACTCAGCCCGAGTGAAGATATATCGAGAGGGCAAATCGATTCACAGAAATCCGCGAAAACCCGTATGGAAAAACAAAGCTAGTAGGCTATCTAGTCCCCCCTATCACAAACATTTGATTGATACCTTATAATGGCAGCATTTCCGATTGCATGCGATATCAAATACCTTTTACATGTCACACCAAAATTTGGCCTACATAAAAATTGGAACCACATGTTTCCTGGCTCGCTTACGCGGACGTCCTTTATCTCTTCGTGGAATTGAGCGAAAAAAAACACATACACTCTCACAGCATTAACACATTTTTAGGTCGCATTAAAAACAGAAGCCATGTAATCAAAACCTTTGCATATATTTATAAAGACATTTTCTATAATCGCATATAATCGCGAACAAAAAAATGTTGCCAAAAAAGTTTTGCGCTCAGACATACCGGAAAGTTCCCTAATTAGCGTTCGTTCCCGTCAGATGTTTGGTTCTCGGAAGGCGCTGGTCTGGCCATGCCCCGATGTGACCTTGTTTTCCAAGCGCGAAGGTCGCCACCAACTGTCAGTGGTGCTTGTGGGCGTCTCCGCTAGGCGGCTCCGGTGTCGCGCTGTGGGCGCTTAGGCCCGGGGTCAGCCTGCATATGGGTCACTTTGTACGTCTTTGAACGCCGATACGGAATGCTCGTTAATGCGTTGCAAGACCAAATTGATACGGACTGTGACAGGAAATTAATGATATACCCGCGCCATGATTGTATTATGTGCGTTCTACTGATGCAGAGCGTGCCTATAGAGAGTTTGTTAAATGTGATTCTGAAACGTCTGACGTGCCCTCTGAATGCTACCACCGATAGAGCATAACCTGGATAAAGCATCGGATCTGAACCAGCTGATCTCAAGTAACCTGGATAGAGCATAGGATCCAGCCAGCTGATCTCAAGTAACCTGGATAGAGCATAGGATCCAGCCAGCTGATCTCAAGTAACTTGGATAGAGCAAAGGATCCAGCCAGGTGATCTCTAATAACCTGGATAAAGCATAGGATCCAGTCAGGTGATCTTTTATAACCTGGATAAAGCATAGGATCCTGATAGCTGATCTCGAATTACTTGGATAGAGCATAGGATCCAGCCAGCTGATCTCAAATAACCTGGATAGAACAAAGGATCAAGCCAGCTGATCTCAAGTAACCTGGATAGAGCATAAGATCAAGCCAGCTGATCTCAAATAACCTGGATAGAGCTTAGGAACCAGCCAGCTGATCTTAAATAACCTGGATAGAGCATAGGATCAAGCCAGCTAATCTCAAATAACCTGGATAGAGCATTGGATCCAGCCAGCTGATCTAAAATAACCTGGATAGAGCATAGGATCTAGCCAGCTGATCTAAAATAACCTGGATAGAGTACGGAATCCAGCCAGCTGAGCAAAATTGAAGCGAGGTAAGCTATTGTTGGCAACAGGTAGGAGTCCCTAAATTCGATGGTGTCAATTTGATTTCAAAGCTAATTTTAGGGTTTTTGAAACACGTTTTCAACCAATTTTTACCATTCAAGTAGTGAAAACTACGTAAACCACGAAAGCTACTGATGAAAACAATTAAAATATCCCGTGCCCTTTGAGAGAACTTAAAATCAGGAACTCTGAGGATGGCGGCCTTGGCTTAAAGACTTTCAAGCAACTACATAAGTTATTTGAGATCAGTGATAGCTACGATTACTAATAATAACCTCGTTAAACAACAGATGGGCAATGCCTCAACAAAGACCATCATCGAATTCATGCTTTAATCATAACGTATTCCTCTATCAAAGTGATTGTTTTTATAGCTGGTATAGATATGGGAAACTCTGATTTGGTAACGCTGCAGTGTTTACTCTTTGTGATACTAAAAGCTCTATGCGGGCTGAGAAAATGGTAAAAACCAATACATGGTCATAAAATTGTATTCTTTATTGTTGGTAAAATAAATTGTGTATCACGCGTCGTGTTTTAATAGACAAAACCGAGGGCTCTGCCCCTGCGCCAGAGGGCCTTCACCTCTTTAAAACCCCAAGTCCGAAAGTATTATTATTTATTTATTTTAATGTCGTGATCACATTTTTTCTTTCCACTTGTTACCAAACTCAAATAACCTGATGACGATCCCGTGGCTTCGCGCGCGGATTACTCAAAACTTTTCTCCGTTATTACTAATACGTCGTTCGAATGGTCACGGCGAGTATTTAAATTGCGTTGAGTATGCAGATTTGATTGATTTTTATAATTAACTAGTAAAAGTTTACCAGAGAAGCCAAATTCAAAGGGACAGCGACAGGTGTGGTTAGTTGGAACACCGGTTCTCGTGAGATCACCAACGTTAAGCAACACTGCGTTGGGTCAGGTTTTGGATGGGTAACCATCGTACACATGATCAGTTCTGTTTGGGAGAGAGGATTGAAGTTAGTACAACAACTTTACTCGCCTTGTTTATCAATTTCTCTATCGCATGGATTTAAGGAGGAATCCTGTTGGTCGAGTTTCACCGTCCTTCTGAAGGGGTGAAGACTGCGTTCAGGCACCGGGTTTCCCGTCTTCTATTCTAGGCTAGTTTAGGTTAATCATTATTCTTGTCATCACCCACTCATTCACTGACGCCATTAGACCAGTGCCACAAGACCGGTTGTCAAAACAATACTTAGCTAAACAAAACCAACATTTCTAATTTCCCAAACCGTCCCATTCTAAAAGATTCCTTCAAATTACAGACAGCGGCCGCTTCTTCTCGTCCCTGCTCGGCTACCCCTCATCTTGCGTGGTCGACAACGCACTCCACCGATGCACACTGACTTTCACATGCTGGTTGGTCGGCGGCGGCCTGCATCGAGGGTGCAGCGAGTCGGGGGGAGCGTTTGACCTGGTCGCCGACCTGTTCTTCACATGCTGCGTTCCGGCCAGTCGCAAGGTCGAGTTGGCCGTTCAACAGGCGCTACTCAGACGTGAAGACATCGACCACAGGAACAACGAGATCGTTGGCAGTTCGCGCACAGGTGGGTGGTGGCGATTAAAAAAAAAACGTTTGGCAGAATATATTTAGCTTTGTTCCCTCTATGTTTTCTGTAATTTAATTAAGGTCAAGAAAATACCAATCTTCTTCATTTAGTTGCCAAAAAAGAGTGATTTATTAATTTATTTTTTTACCAACGGTGAAAAATGCGGCTCTCAGACCTGAATGCGGCCCTTTAATGAGTTGTGCGGTTCCCGTTCCCATAAGATAAACTTGTTGTTTTTTTCAAGAATCGTTTTTACGGTGGTCTAACCGAACTATGTCTTAAAAGTGGACCTTATGTGGATGCTTTCTTCAGTCCTATGTGTTTCCCAAAACGCACAGATTTTCCTAAAATAATATTGAACTCAAAAAATGGAGGCTGCGCCCTACGCCTCTTTTTTGTACGCCTTTCCACACAATCTCTTCCTTTTTGATAAGACTCAAAACTGCTCAAACGGCTTATTCACAACCCTGTAGGCCTTTAAACAGTTAATTCAACCGTGGTGGTAAAAATCGCGCATGGAAAATGAACCTGGGACCTTCCGATTGCTGGGCGGGTGCTCTAAATATTGATAAAACAAGTCTACAAGTTGTGGTATAAAGATTCACACAAGATTCCACACAAGATTCCAGTCTGGTGGAGTGGGATAAAGGATCTCCAGGCAAATAAATTTTGACATGTGGGGTACAGGCTAGGAAAACAAAGTGAAAAAAGCCAATAGTATGGCATAGGAAATGTTTTTAGCTTCAGGCAAAACGAACCTTTAGGGAACTTAACACTACTTTACGAACTAATTTACTCCTCTTTCTTTGTGTCCAGAGTGCGGAGTGCCTCAGCTCAACTTCCAGAAGCGCATTATCGGCGGCAACGAAGCGTACTTCGGGGAGTTCCCGTGGCAGGCGCACATCCGCATAGCCGGCTACCAGTGCGGTGGAGTCCTCGTGAGCCGGTCCCTGGTCGCCACCGCCGCCCACTGCATTCACAAGTAGGGACAGGGACAGCGTGAATTATGTTAAACTGTAATTTTTCTAAGATATCCAACAATTAAACTGTCAAGTACATGAGGGTCAATGGTAGATTTAACGTTTGGTAGCCGTGGAGATGCTGAGATCTCCTGACAGATCTTCACAATTCTGCTATCTTATGTTACCACGAGTATATCATGATCTAGCATAGAAGGTTTAATGGAAGATTCAACGTTTGGTAGCCATGGAGATGCTGAGATCGCCTGACAGAACTTCTCAATTCTGCTTTCTTATGTTACAACGGGTATATCATGGCCTAGCATAGAACGTTCAATGGTAGATTTAACATTTGGTAGCCATGAAGAAGCTAAGATTAAAGATAGCCTGACAGAGCTTCTCAATTCTGCTGTCTTATGTTACAACGGGTATACACTTGCCGTCTTAAAGGATATTTATTCCGTATGGGAAATCAAGAGTGCTTTGATGAATTCTGCAGATTCAAAAAACGGCAAGGGGCTTATTTGCCTCACGTCCCACTTGGTGTGTCCACGACCACTTTCGCAATTTTTTGAGAACTATGAAATTTTTGGCACGTTGCTTTAGAACAGACCCGACAGACCCAGACGCCGCGAGTTGCTCAAACATTATTGAAATCAATGCGCTACAAACTTCTTACCATTCGACCGCGTTTCTTGTGCAGGGCTCGTCTGAAGGACATCGTCGTCTACCTCGGGGAGTACGACACACAGAACACGGGGCATTACATAGAGCCGTTGCCCGAGGAACTGCACAGGGTCATCAAGAAGATCATCCACCCGAACTTCCAGTACCGCGTCACCCAACCAGATAGGTAAGGAAGGCGTACGGTTATCTTTCCCGAACTCGCTCCCCGTTTTCATAGAAAATATAGAAGTTGATGTTTACAACTCAATCTCAAGGCAATAAGCGTTTGGTTCACAAGTTTTTCAAGCCTTCTAAGCGGCAAACTTGTTATCACCAGGGTAACAACCTCTGAAAATCTGGAAAGACTATCTTGTGATTGGCTGATGATAGTTACATTCCGGTGGGTAAGTGGGTTCGTATGGAACGTGAAAATCGACATAAGAGCAAATCTGTTCGCATAGCTTTATTCTCACGTGGGACTGGGTCACTAATAGAATACTCAAAAAAAAAATTGTAGGACATTTGTGGGAAATTCGGAACAACGAACTTTTTTTTGTCGCCTTCGGTTTCCCAGTGGAGTGGGGAGACCCATGCGCCTTGAAACATTTCCTGAATGCATTTTAAGGGTCCATACTGTACTGAAAATCACGAACTATTTCCTGGGTAGAAAATTGGCGAAAAATATTTACGGTACCTACTGTAAAATAGGAACGCACATTTTTGTCGATTTCGGCTTTTGTTCACCGAATTGTTAAGCAACACTGCGCTGGGTCAAGTATTGGATGGGAGACCGTGATACACATGACCAGTTCTGTTCGGGAGAGAGGTTGGAGGTATGAAAGTTAGTACAACTTCACCCGCCTTGCTTATCAACCTCTCGACAGCATGGATTTGTGGAGGAACCCTGTTGTTCGCGTTGTACCGTTCGAAAGGGACTATGTTCGGTTCAACGTCGTCCTCATCATCATCCACTCGTTCATCGACGCCATTAGACCAGTGTCACAGGGCCCGTTGTCTAAGCAATTCGTCATTAAACCCCAAAAATCAATCATCCAAGTCGAGATTATTCTACCCAATCGATTATTTTTCAACCGTACCAATCGGGAACGTAAAAATGGAAGCTTAGCTGCGTTTCAAACGCCTCTCTTCTGATAGCAGCATCCTCTGGAGCAAGTGTTTAATCCAGACGATGATCCCTGTTTCCTTATACAATCAATCTAATATAATACAATTACAATAATATAATCAATGACACAAACGTCTACCTCCCAAACTCCAAGCAAGTTCTGGAGCCAATGTTACCTTGTGGCAGGTTCGACCTGGCTTTGTTGAAACTGTCACGTCCGGTCACCTACAAGGAGAACATCTTGCCGATCTGTCTCCCGCGACAGAACACGGAGTTTCGCGGACAAACAGGCGTCGTCGCCGGCTGGGGCAAGACAGATACCACCTATGGTAAGTGGCGACGAGACCTAGAGGACGGTGTCCAGTAAAGACGCCAAGTAAATGCTACACCACACGAAGCAGTTAGCCATGTCTGCGTCTAGCAATATTCTTTAAGAATTTTGAAGACCTGTCTCGTTTATGGTGGTTTACCCGTAATCGGAATTTAAGAAGAAGTAGGCTAAATAATTTTTCCAAGAGAATGTTGACAGTAATTTTTAATTTTCAATACATTTTAAATGTATTGATTAAAATAATAATGTTTTGTAATAATGTTTATTTTCCCTTTTGGAATCATGTCTACTTTATCAAAGCCTTAGCACCAGAAGAGAAAAAAAATGGGTATTTTGAATCCCAAGTAAATCAAATAATTTTCTTGATGTTTCGCAACTTATGCCTGTTTCTTCTTCAAGGGTGATAACAGTTGTGACATTTCTCCGATAACATTATACCATACTACGCATTGCAGGCAAAACGGGGACCAACATCCTGCAGAAGGCGACGGTGCCGATCCTGAGCGACGCCGAGTGCCTGAAGTGGCATCAACACAAGCACATCCACCTCGAGCTGCACGGCGAGATGTTTTGTGCGGGACACAGCGACGGACACATGGACGCGTGTCTGGTAAGAAGCAAGCAAGCCATGAGCTCATTGTGTTTTGCAGATTGTTAATTGCTTAAGGCATTGGAGTGTCCCCTCGTTAAAAACTTGGTCTAAATTGTCAACGTGAAAGAAAGAACTGCCAACGTTCTTGAAAAATCATAAAATCCTGACACCGTAAAGACAAAAGATGTTCATAATTTTTATTTTGCGCAGACTAATTGTTTAGCAGCCGTTGGTTAAAATTTGTGAGTGAATACATTTTGTTGGCTCAATTGGCTAGAGCAACATCATGGGAAAAGTGGAGATTGGGATCCAAGTCCCTGTTTAGGCATCAATTTTTGAGAGGTTTAAGTGTTCCCAATCTTCTCAATTTTCTACCATCACTGTGATTAAATCTGACCGCAAGACCCGCTCTGTCCGCAGGGCGACAGTGGCGGCCCGTTGATAGTTTACGCCGACGGTCGCTGGACGCTGGCTGGCATCACCAGCGCTGGCTTCGGATGCGCCGTCGACCATCAGCCGGGCATCTACCACCAGATCCCCGACACGGCCGGCTGGATAGCAGCATACGTCAACCGAGAGTAGAGGTTAGGATTCTCCAACAGTGTCGCGGTGGCCATATCGAAAATCAAAATCGCATCGACACTTGAATGAACTGCTTGCTTTGTATCCACTAGATACATTTTTCTAGTGTGGTGTGTCCAAGTTTAAGGTTAATGGAATGCGGTTCAGTTAATGCAGACTGCAGTGACGTTGCTGAGATGTTCAGCCTGGTTCAAGGAAGCAGGTTCCTTACTAAGTTGTGCGCCATGCTAAAAGACTCGGGAGAGAAATTTTGGAAAGCAAAACCTTGACCGAAATTTGTGTCTCTTTCTCAATGAAGGAAAACAGTCACCAATGCAACAAGGAAAAGATTGATTCTGTCAAATCGTTTTCAAGTCTGTGCTTAGCTTCCTGACAGGAAGATGACTTTCCGCTTCGTAATGGTGCAGCAAAGTGATTTGACCAAAGTTTGAATTGAATCACATTTTTTGAAAAAAAGGTGTCAATAGTTATGTTGAAGAGAAATTGAAGAAAGTGCTTCTAGGCGGGTTGGCCCAGGATTTGGCAACGAAATTTCAAGCCTGAAGCAGAAAATATCTCATCACCTTTGGAAATTTGAAGAATTGGTTCAGAAAACACGTTCAGGTGCGGTAATTGGGAAGAAAATGTCTTGGCAAGTCAGTTGGAGCATCGAGATCGAAACTGCAGCGTTTTCACAGCGAGGGAAGAGGATGGCGAGTGACCACCGTTGGCTTAAACGTCATTTTAGAAGCTGAGAATACGACAGGTGTATTGTGACCGAGACGCATTTGCCAAGAAGCGACGACATCAATAGCCAATAAACTTGAATCGTGTGAATAAAAATGGACAGCAGCAGCCATTTGGCATAAAACAATATTTTTTTACTAGGATTTCATATTTTTCAGATAACTTTTTTTTGGTAAAATATTGCTTTGCTTTTAAAAAATTATACAGTAGGCCATGTTAATTTACCAGTGAAATCGTTTTCCTATCATTAAATATTGGTTTGATAATTTTCTAAGCATATTTTTTTAAAGTCTCTAAGAATCTATATAAATTCGATAAACAGTCGCAGTTTCCACAGAGTTCCACTGGTACTTTAAATGGAAAATATTTCAGCTAGCTTGTAACTCATATACCACATACAGCAGGGCTATTTGAGGTTATTTGGATTAGGCATGTTATGTTTTTTCGAGTTCTTACAATTACAAAAATTTCTTGTATGTAGTTTAGTAAATGTGATTATACCCACTGCAACTTTTAAAGTAGTTTGGTAATAAATCAGCTTGCAGCTTTATATTTGAATGATTCGTATATTTTTTTACATACTGATAGTTTTTACAATGACTAATCCACGTACCAAGGTAGACCTAGAGTGTTACTGTGTATTGAGACAAGAAGGTATATAATTAATTACTACACATGAAAATATAAAAAAAATGTATACGTTACGTTTGATCTCATACCAAAATGTACAGGCTAATCAATTGTAAGGTAATTACTTATTTGTTATAACACGTTATTATTTATTTATCTATTTTTTTTTTATCTTGTAAGGGAGTGATCTCCTGATTTAATAAAGAAAAAAATAAATATACCTCGATTAAATTATTCTTAACTAACACACTGCGTAGGGTCAGGTATTGGATGGGTGACCATCATACACGTGGCCAGTTCTGTTCGGCAGAGAGGTTGAAGGGATGAAAGTTCGTACAGCAACTTCGTTAGCCTTGCTTATCAACCTCTCAACAGCATGGATTGTGGAGGAATCCTGCTCAAATTATACCGTTCTTCGGAAGAAAGTTAAGCCGGTGGTTCCCTTGGTGCTCTTCGACAGGAGTATCTACGTACCGGTACTAGGATGCTCCTCTTCCTTTCTAGTCTAGGTTAGTTTCATCATAATGCTCATCATCATCAACTCATTCACTGACGTTATTAGACCAGGGCCCAGTGTTGAACTCGACAAATCAATAGGACCTGTATCAAACATGCTTGGAAAGATATAGATGACCTTATCGCAAACAACGAACCCTGTCTTACTGCAATCTTCCCAAGGAAAGAAACGATAGGATACAAACAAAAATGAACAGTATTATGCAACACCATAGTTTATTTTGGCACAACAGTCAGTAAAATAACCTACACAGCATTTAGTACACAAAGGTAAATGCCGTTGGTCAATATAATGCACTTGGTAAAACAGTTATAAAACATTTATCGATTAATACCACGAGTCTAGACGCTCGTTTAATTGAGATTACAGTCGAGTCAGCGCTTTCAATGAGCAAACATCCAATAAAACGTTGTTTTAAAATCTTTCAGGCCGATTATTATAGTCGTAAAAGGCATCAACACGGTAGTACCTAACCCATCAGTTTGCTAAGCAAACTCCATAACAAACTCTACCTACAGTTTTTCCAGAATAAGAACCACCAACAAAAATAGTTGACACACTGCCTTCAAAAAAAGTTTGCATATACAGGCCCGTTTCCAACAAGCATATGCCGTAATAATGAAACATACGCTCCCTTGAAATTAATGGTAGTACCAACATTGACGTTAGTTTTTGACATTTGAAAACATTTTACCTGTATTTTTGACTCGTACAAATGTGAACCATTAATAGTTGCAAGTGTTAAGATTTTGTAATGGATTTTGGTGAAAAAAATATTGATGATGTCGTGGAATTTTCCGATCTCCCATTCAGTAGGGCACTGCTAACGAAGATTCCTAGAAGCTAACGGCTTCCTGGTAAATTTAGATGTGTGAGTAGGCCTTGAGAGTTAATAGGCAAGAAGGCTATGTTAGCCACTTTTGTAGGTGGTTATAATTCTGAAAAAAAAAAACTACACATGCAAATATTTCCAAAGTTTGAGTTGAGTTAGTGGGTACTCAAATTTGAAAGTCAATCTCTTCGACTTCTGCTCATACTAAACATGTAAAAATACTACAGCCTAAACAGGTACCTCCCCACAAATCTAGCATACAATCAAACTTATTGATTTATATTTTACTACATCGACACAGTGGCGTAACATGCTTACAGAGCCAACACTTAGTTTTCAATTTTATCAATTTTAAATAAAAATTTGTTTGCTAAGAAAAGTGAACAGAATTCAGTCAAGTTATTTGAAAACGTATTAAGAAAGAAAGAATGAATGAATGAAATGAAAATAGAGTTTCTGATCCATATGAGGATCCATGACTTTTGAATGAGTACTAAAACAAAAATAAAGATAAAGATAACAAAAACTATTTAATAACTATAAACTTTATAAATACACTATATAAATCAAGTAGACAGTCTAAAAACCATCATAAAGATAATAACATCATAACTCTGAGGTTGTTTTCCTATAGCACAATCAAAATTCTCAGAGCAAGGAAGTTGTGTCCCGAGAGCGAGTAACTCTGCCAGGCAAACAAGAGAAAGTTGTACTGGGGCAGAGTCATAAGAATACTCAGATCGCCCCATGTACCCACCCGAGGCAGCAAGGCGAATACGCCATGAATATGTTTAGTTTCCGTATTACAAGAGGGAGACGGATTTTTAAAGATTTGGGAGGCTTGTCAAATTTTGTTACGCCACTGTCAGATACACTTATAATTCTCATAGTTAAATTAACATCAAAAACATTAAGTCAACAACACAGCGATAGGATTACCATTTTTTTTTTGTTATTGGACATCGATAATATTAAGTCATACAATCAGGGCGTGGAGACAGTTTCAAGTGTAAATTTAAACTACAGAAAGCTGAACATCTACTGGAAAATTAATCTTTATAACCTGAAAGGTTTGCTTAAGTAAAATAGCCTTGTTTCGGTTCATTTCGTTACTGAATGCATTTCTAATTAAAAGTTTTGGTTTTGGTACCCAATTCAAATAACCGTGCCCAACAGAGTGAGGCATGGCGTGTCATATTTTTGGGTGCGAATGACTAATCAGAGATGACTGATCAGAGATCAGAATATCTAGAAATAAATTCACCGTGGTAGTTACTGTATCTAAAAATGCTTAACCAATAATTGCATCTCTCATTACTTTGTAGAATAACTTCTGTAGGCAAGGTGCTAAGATTAAACCAAACAAAAGGAACTTAGAGGCTTGTTTATCTATAAAAATGAATCTAAATGAGAACATCATGTCACAGGTATCCAAATTCAAATTTGAACATTTCAAAGAAAGAGTAATTAATGATTAATACAAAAAATAATATAAAAACTACTTGAACTCACAAAGTGCTTGAAAAAATCAGGACCAGACAGTGCCTGGCGAATACTCTCCGAGAGCTCGCCTCTGAATAAAATAGGGAAATCATACCTCGGTTGACCCTCAGCTTAGTTCCAGCGAATTGACACCTCAACATTCAGAGAGATCTTCAATTCTTCCACCAACAGCACCTGAAAAAAGAGTAAAGTCTAAGTCCGAGTTTCTCATAAGATATTATACTTGAAAAAAAAAAGGAAAATAGCAAAGGTTCTGATTTAAATTGCAAACGCTTCCAATGCGTTTCTAAAAACCCTCTCACAACCTTCTCAAAATTTGATGCCCGTTGATGCCTAATAATGAAAAAAAAGAAAAGATTCTTGCGGTTTTTTAAATACTGTGATAAAAACTGGGATAGTGTATCCCAAATAAGAATGGCTGTAAAGCTTAATGAAAAGACATTTTTTATTACTTTTATTATTCTTGGGTGGAGAAGAATATAATTTAAAAAAATTGCAAAACCCACAAAGAAGATGGAATATGGTGGTTTCGGTCAATGCCTTATTTCGACCGTGGTTAAGACAACAGACTCAATTCCAAATTTACAGTTTGGCAATTACACTATCTCACCTCTCGTTCGTTATCGTTTTGGATTTTTCCCGACTCGAATGCTCACCTTGTTGATGGTGTCGTAGGAGAAGGGAACGGCAGCTTCGTTGGCGTAAACTGTTTTCACGGCCGACGGAACGCCCAGCACAGTGACCTTGCCCAGTTTCAAGCCGTCTTCATAACCCCAGTGAACCACTCGAGTCGTCAGAGTAGAATCCTTTGGCAACGAAAAAATTATTCATCGAAGCAGTTCAAAATTGTACAAAAATAAGTGCAAAAAAGGAACAATTGTGTGAGTAGATTAATCGGAATAAATTACTTTTAGTTCATTACTCTTTCAGTCATCATTGAGTTCATAAGCCTAGTTAGAGTCCCTAGACTAATGTAAAGCAGTCTTCGCGAAAAATACCGGACAAAACTGGGAGCTGCTACTAGGTGGAGCCAGTAATTTCTGGGTGTTAACGAAATTTATTTAGTAACTTCTTACTGTTTTAGCACATTTAAGACTCTCAATTTACTCTCAATTAATATTTATTGGTACATGCTTTAACGGTTTAGTTCTGAAATAATTTTCTTAAATTTTATGATTAGGTAATATAAACTTCCCACTGATACTCTGTAGTCAAAAATATATCCCAATGATGTTGCACAGCAATTTTCGTAGTGGGAAAAATTATTCCCACATTTTTTTATTCTTAGGAACACTATAAACCTCTCAAAAATTGATGCCCAAACGGGGACTCGAACCCTGATTTCCACCTTTCGCGGGTGTTGCTCTAACCAGTTGAGCTACTTGGACACATAATTTTGGATAGGATTTTACTGCATTTGATGAGAATGAATAAAATCCTCTCAAAAATGATGTGTCCAAGTAGCTCAATGGGCTAGAGCAAGTAGGGTAGTAGTGTTCCTAATAATTAAATACTTTTTGCATTGCAAGTCTTTGCAATTTAAATCGATTTCACAGGTATTCCCACTAACCACGAAAGGGTTAAAATCACAAATTATCAACAAACTCACCTTCATTGCAAACTCCAGCTGTATGTAGCTCCCACGCCCGATATTGTCGATACTCTTTCCGTCGTCCCAGAAGAGTGAGCCGACCGCCGTGCCCGTCTCGTTTGCGACTGCCAGCAGCTCGATTGCGTTGCGTCGCGTGGCGGTGGTTGTGGTTTCCGCTTTCTGCGTAGGGATCACATGACCGCCGCGCAGCAGCAGCGGGATGCGGTGCAGCGGTGCGGCCAGTTTGACACGTGTGCCGGACGAAGGGACCCGGCCGCCGGTGTAGTAGTCGTACCTGTTTGGAGGTTAGGTTAGTTGCCAGGTTCAAATTGGGAATGACAGTTATATGGTTCTCACTTAATTTTGGAACAAATTCAAATGTTTTCTCTCATGAGGTTAACACAGAAAGCCAATTGGATTCCTTTGCCCCAAAATCTCCATTCAAATTCTCTGGCAAAAGTCTGATTCCACAAACACCGTTTAAATATTGCTAAATCGGCGTTTAAAGGAGGTTTTCAGGCAAAATCCCTTAAACCACCCATAACTGCAAATTAAGCAAGATCCAAACAGTGTTGGTGAATTAGCAGTTGGTGGTAATAGATTTGAAGGTCTATTGATGTATTTATGTAAGAATTTTTGTCTTGTCTAAATATGGAACTAATGATGAATGATATTCAAAAGCAAAATAAATCTTTATTATGGTTTTTAGACTTATGTCTACATAACTAACCGTAGCACTAGTTTTGAAAAAACGAATTACACATTGATTTTGGAAGGCTAAGAAAAATCAACTAATGTCCCTGATGTTTCGTAGCTTATGCCTGTTACTTCATCCAAGGTGATAGCAGTTGTCACCCCTAATATTCTATCAAAGCTATCACCCTTGATAAAGTAACAGTGTAAGTTACAAAACATCGGAAAACTAGTAGTTTTTTACTAAGCATTAAAAAACCCAGTAGTAAGCAGTTTTTTTAAATGAAATCGCTTACCAAACAGCGTTGGGCAAGTACGGGTTGACCTCCACTTTATCGGCCTCCAGCACGGGAACAATCATCAGCGCTGACCCCCACAGGAACTGATCATCAAGCGCAAACGTCTCAGGATCGTTAGGAAACTCAAAGAGCAACGACCGCGCTACCGTTGACCCCTCAACATGAGCCTCGTGAAACAACGTGTAGAGATACGGCAGCAACGAATATCGAATCATTAACGCGTTCTTCGCTGAAGTCGCTACGTCCTTCCCCATCGCCACCGGGTCCTGGTCGATCCCATCGTCGGTGTTATGATTGCGAGAGAACGGGTAGAATGCACCGAGCTGCGACCACCGGTTGCAAAGGGCGACCGTCGTGTTTTTGTTGAAGCCGCATATGTCGGCACCGACAAGCGGGATCGCGAACATGTTCACGTTGAGGATTTGCGGGATGGTTCGTCGCATGTCTACCCAGGTGGAGAGAATGTCGCCAGTCCAGTGTCCGGCAAAATGTCCATGGCCGGGGAAAGTTGACCGAGAGATGACGAGCGGGCGTTCGCCGAGCAGTTCGGTCATCGCAAACGATGTCGTCATGGCCTCAGTTAAGCCGTAGAGGTTGTGGACGTCGTAGTGGTTGCCTGGCAACAGTAAAAAGTGAGATTTGTAATGGGGTCGTAACTTTACAAGATTTGCAGCAGCTGTTAGGTATTTTTTGGGCAGCCTCTGGCACAAGCTGGAATTTGGATTAGATACGGAACCGAAACTCAGAAAAACCGGATTCTCGTGAGATCATCGAAGTTTAGCAATGCTGCATTGGATCAAGTATTAAATGGGTGACCATCATAGACATGTCCACTAGCTTCGTTTATCAACCTCTCAACAGCATGGATTTGAGGATGAATTCCGTTGTTCCCGTTGTGCCATCTTTCGGAAGTGACGTTTTGCCGGTGGTCCCCTAGGGGATATTCAAAAGAAATAGGCTAATTGCAGGTACCAACAAACCAATGTAATTGAAATCTACTGAATTTACACCAATTCTTTGATAGCATTGCCATTGACTGCTGTTATAAGTGCCTGAGGTTTCTTTTAAGTTGAACTGGTCTGACACTACCTTCTAGACTGTGCAAGCGCAGTACTCACCTGCAAACTGTTTACTGGACATGCACACCGTTTTGTAGAACAGCTCGCCCCCGTCAACGGTTGGCAGATATGGAGGATGCTCCAGCTTGTTTGCAGGACAACCGTGCTTTGTCCCCGAGTAGAAATTGCTCGGCTCATTCATGTCGATCCACGCGCCATCAAATGCAAACTCGTCGTGCATTCGACCCAGCTGCTTCGTCCAGTAATCCGCCGTGTCAGGATTAGTGAAGTCCGGCCACACAGTAGACACGTTGTTCCAGACTTTGCCTTGGAATGGCTGTCCTGTCGAGTTCTTGATGAACACTCCCTGTTTGAGACCTTCGTCGTACGGCGGGTAAGTTCCGGGCTTTTCAGCGGAGCTGATCCCCGGGTCGATGATGACCGTGTATCGCATGCCAACTTCGTGAAGTTCCGTGACGAACTCGGGCAGGCCGGCAAAGTTGACATGGTCGTAGGTGAAGTCGTTGGACGAGTTCATGTAGTCCAGGTCGTTCCATTGGACGTCGAAAGGTATGCCAAAGTCTCGAGTTCGCTTCCAGACAGCCTGTAAGTTGTTAAGGTCGAGATAGGAAATACTGAAATTTTATAAATGTTCAGTTATCATCTATTAGTTAGTTATGATTAATTTAGTTATGGTAAGTTCAGTTGTGATAGCCTCCAAAGGTTTTTGCAATCAAATTTTTGCAATTTCACTTCCATTTTTGGATGGGAGATCAATTTCGTTTGAGGTGGTTTGAGGATAGGTTTTAATACTAGGTGGCACTTCAAAAAGTAATTGAACATATCTGCAATGCAAACAGGTTGTCCAGAGCTTGGATATCAGTCGTAGTGAAGAAGGAAATAGAGAGAGACCGCAACTAACTAAGAGACGAAAATTGGCGTCGAGTGGTGCACTTGATGAGAATATTCTGTAATTCTACAAATGTTGCTACAAGAGCACCAAGCGACGGTAAGTTTTGTCAGTAAGTTGTACTTTATCTTTCTTTCCTTCCTCACTACGCTCAACATGTCTGGAGTAACTTTTAGGGAGATAGGTAGTGGAGAAGTTGAATAATTCTAGTGAGACTTTGCCAGTTGTCAAAAACAGTGTGTCATTAAACACCACTAATCATACAATTATCAATAAGATATCAATTAACTTAATTATTTTTAGAGGCTCTATTAGCAAAGCCAATTAAAGCAATTAGAATCTTACCTTGGTTTCATTCAAAGTTTTGTAGCCAAAGCGACAGAGATGGAATCCTAGTGCCCAGTACGGTGGCATGTATGGGTGACCAATGACTTCAGAATACTGCTTGGCAACCTCGGCTGGCGACGGCCCGAGGAAGACAAACAAGTCCAAAATGCCCCCGATCGTTCTGAACGTGACTGCGGGCGCAGGCTGCAGAATCACTTCCATGGCATTGCTGTTCAGTAGGAAGACTCCGTGGCTCGATCCCGATTTCTCGAGTGCAAGGTAGAACGGATGGCTTCCATATAAGTTTGTATTTTCTTGAGGAAAAGTGTCGTGGTTCCACATAGTAAACTTTTGCCAGTGTGTCGAGAGCAGAAACGTGGACGTGTGTTCACCCAGGCCATAAATGTAGTCGGAGGGTAGAAGCGAAGAGATCTGAATGAACTGGTCGGCAAATATCAAGCCTCCAACGTCTTTGGAATTAAATACGGCTTGACCGTCGGTCTTTCGTACAATCCTGAACCCCGTTGAATTTTTATCAATTTCGAAGTGATAAAGCGTTTTATCTGGCCGATGGTTAAAGACGGGTACTTCAGGGTAAGGAGGTTCAAATCTTTTGCTAACTGCATCATAAATCTTAACTCTTACTCGGGTTTCCGTATTGTACTGCACATCGACACGAAGCATAGGGACATCGTCGGGATACGAGGATTTGAAAGTACGTCGCATGAAAGCAGTCAAGCCTGATGGCGTCTCTGTAATGTTTTCCCAAGCGTATCCACCATATCCCGGAGGATAGAAACAGTAGGGGATGTCAAGAGGAACATCAATGGTGTAAGAATTGACTGGGGCCCAGCAGCATCCCCTGGCCTTGCATGATGCCTCATTAGCCCCAATACCAGGGTAGCAGTCAAATTTAATATGATCGGGGACATTCGAACATTGCTCTAAGCTAGCAAGAGGAGGGAGAGAAAGAACAGATTTCTTTTGGGACAATTTGATGCTTTTGGTAGCAAAATATTCATCTTTTTGAGATGTCCTTAGAACCTTAATGCAATTACCTGCAGAGCTCCGGTTGACACATGTTAATGGATCAAATACTCCATCGGCATTGAAATATTGTGGAGGGCGATCTAAGATTGAGGTAACCACTATGATACAAAACGCGGCTAGCAATGTTAAAATGTAAAGAAAGCAAACTACAGGAATACATCGATCTGACTTAACTTTCTGCTCGTCTCCCTGTCGCTCTAATTGTCTACCTGGTTCTGCATTGTGGCATTCTGGCCAAATAGTGGCAGTCACGTTATTGTAGCCCATGTAAGTCATTGCTGATTTTCACCCAGACTACCTTTTCTTTTGTTGTTACTTTCTGCGTAGTACGCCCCCACACGAAGATGCCACCACCGTTGATGCTACCATAGATGCTACCCCCTGATACCCCCACACAAAATAGGGTCGTCGAATTCGCAGAATAATGCCACGCCGTCAGCTGATTGTGTCCTCTGTTTGACAGCTCATTAAGCACGTGCTGCCATCAAGGTCATGTTGTTGTCAACCTAGCAAATTCAAAATTTTACTTTACCTTCTCGAACAAAATTGCTAATGGAAAAAAGAAACAATAACATACATTTAGGATGTTGCAAGAATTTAAAAGGGATTTGTGAGTTGATTACATGCGGCATGCCCCATTTCTACACAAAATCAAAGTTAGTTTAGAGGATTTATTTATTAGAAATGTTTACACAGCATATTAATTAAACTATAATAATTACAACCATATTTTGTGAGCAATCGCACCACAAACTATGAGCATTAAATCAAACGCCTATCGCTAGAAATTACATAGAAAAAATCGTAGGTACACAGTTTTGCAGAAGCTTTAAATTTTACAAAACACTGAATGATAACGACCGGAATCTGTCTGAAACCGTGGCGGAAGCAAACTAGGGACATTTCCGGTCGACCTGCTGCTTGCCGCCTTCCTCGTACTCTTGGCTAGAGATCCACATCTGCTGGAACGTTCCGATCGACCCGAGGATGGAGCCACCGATCCACGCTCCAAACCGTCGCTCGGCGCAGCCGTTAGCACTGATCATCTTCAGCCGCATTGCGCCCGGAATTCGAACGCTCAGGTCACGGTTCAGTCGTTCCGGGAAACCCTGGCAAACAATATTTAATCATTACGGCTTACAAGATACGGCCATTCCTTTTCAGCGAATGAATTATTCCAGCTTTTGCCTGTAAGGGTTGTGAAAAATTATATGGCATTTTTAACTGGCTTGCACCATGGCGGGTCTGAGATATTCTTGATGACGTCATGATATCCATCGGGTTTTGCCAGCTCTAAAAGAGAGCACTCTCACCCGAACACGTAAGACAGTTCGAAAAGACGCATGAGTTGTAGGTATGTATCAATCTCATTACCAGTTATACCTTTTTTGTATAAATGAATAAATTAGTAATAAATATTTTCACATATTTGGCACGAAAACAAAAGTAGGACCCACCTGCAGGAACGAGTTGCCTCCAGTTACGATGACGCTGTTGTAGAGCGACGGCCGTACGTCTACGTCACACATCCCCACGCTGGTCGTGACAATGTGACCGACTCCGAGCATCGTATTGCCGGCTACACCGCCGCGCATGGCCACAATGCTCGGGTCGAACAGCGCCTCGGGGATGCGAAAACGCTCGCTGCCAAAATCCTGAAAAAGCGGGTAGGTGCCGGTTAGAGTAAAGGAACAGTCGAGAAGTGTCTTTAAGTTCGGTTGATGTTTGCTATTGATCTGAACATGAGTGCTCCTTCTGGCGCTGGTACATGAGAATTTAAATCTAGCATTGTTTATTGACTTTGGTTTTTTTTTTAGTTCAATGCATTTAGGATGCTTAGACAAGCATACTAACTGCTGACAAGGTAATCAAGCATTACTGACAAGGTTTTGTGGTTCTTGCTGTTATTGGAGAAATGTCAGAACTGCTTTCACCCTTGATGAAGTAACAGGCATTAGATGCAAAAAGTTTGGAAAATATTTTTTACTTAGCATTAACAAATCCAGTTCTTTTATTGGAGTTCTAAGGTTAGATACAGTAGAAATGTCTAAAACCATAATAATGACACCAGCAACTCGCCGAAGCGTTGAAATTCTTAGAAATTCCAGAAAACTTTCGACAAGTGCCCCTAGCGCTGCCAATTTTCTTCTCTAGTAATTAGTGCTCCCTCTTTCTTCACGACATCAAAAAGCTAGTGCTTATTTAGACGAGTGATTTTTAATTTGAATTTAAAATAGTTTCAACCCAGGTGATTTCTTCATGTTGCTGGGTTGTGCACACAAACCAAGGCAATGTGGCAAGAGTATTAAAAGTTGAAAATTAAATTGTAACTAGAATCTAATACAGATGGATGATAATCGATACAAAAGACTAAAAAAAAAAAGACCTCGAAGGACAACCATCTTCCTTTCCTATTTAGATCTCTGCCTTGTGATTTACCTTACTATTCACTCTGACATCCATAGAGCTAAGATAAAAAAGTATTTTCATCCAGATGAAGACGATTAAGGGGGGATATTCAACCGTGTGGCACCTACCTGGTGGTATCCACTGGGAAATTCGTACTGAACCGTCGGTATCGACGAGACCACCTTCTCGTCGTAGGGAGTCTCCGAGACCTGCAGGATCGTCGACTGGAAGTCCTGGATCATTTTCTTAGTCATGTAATTGTGCCACGAGCTGGTCACCTCCGGCACCGTGCGTTTGCGCACCCAACGCGGCTTTTCACGCTCCTTGACCACTTCCTTGCTTGCGACCAGATACGAAGGTGTCAGTTCGATCTCGTTCTCCTGAAATGTTAAATCCGTTATCTTTAAGTGTGATTTTTAATGTATGAATTTATGTAGCACTACAAGCGACTCATTAAAAACAAAATCATTGTAGCATAACTATAATGTTAAGAACTTTTAGCAAGGTACTGAGTACTTGGCTATATTGTGAATGCACCTTCTTGTACTATTTTCAACTTCCTTACAATTTTGTATCAACAGATTATTAACCAACCTGCAAGTAATTCTTGCACAGCATGCTTATGTAGTCCCCTCCAAGTGGTGACTTAACAATAGCTTGTGTCAAAACAAAGCCATCTTGAACAGGAACTGCCGAAGTGTGAGTAGCTCCGCTGTCGACTACAATACCAGTCGCACGGCCATTGGCAAAGGCAGCCAGCACTGCATTCTTTACAAGGAAGAATGCAGGCACATTATACTTCTCGAACATCAGCTCTGTGAGTCGTTCGCGTTTGCTGCGAATATTCCATGGAGCTTCGGACATAAGAACGGGATGGAACTCTGACTCGGTGAGGAGACACTTGGAATATGTATAGTCCAAGACCTTTTCGAACAAGTCCCAGTCCTCAATCATTCCATCTTTCATGTAGTTAGCCACCTCCATCCCTTTACGGGGAACGTTAATAAAGTTTGTGTCAATGTAATGCTTCGTATCAGCTGTAGTGGTAATGCTGGAAGGATCTGGTTTTTTCTCATCCACCCCCATGTCCGTGCTGATGACAGAAGTTTGGTTAGCATCCTCAATCAAGACGCCGACGGCGGCCGGTATTTCTGCCTTCGGGGTGTCTTCTTGTGCATAACCGACTCGCAATGAATAATGCCCGATGTCAAACACCAATGCACCGATCTCGTCACCCCCATATAACATTCCAGCACTCATTCTAAGCAAATTAAGTCACAAATTATGTTCTCCTATATTACAACTCAGCGAGGACAACAAAAGCCCGATTTCACTTTGCGTGATGCGACGTTGCCAGATAGGCAAAGACCAAAGGCCTCATGGCGGACGGCGGCGAAATATGAGTGATATATTTCGGTGTCACCAGTTATATAACTTGTTATTTTTGCTAACGATAGTCAAAACTTAAGGTTGTTATCATTAACGTAACTTTCCATCACATTTCAAAACTTATTTTCCATATCTTCCGGTAAAATGCAAGCATCGAAAAAGTTTGTCAGTCAAGCTCTCACCATACTTACATCTCATCAAAGAAATATCTGGAAAGTCCCATGGAAAAAGTAAGCTAAATCTCCCCATTAGCACCACTGCTTTATCTGATATTTTAAGTCTTTTTAAGGGTTAATATCTTCTAGGAATGTCAGTTCTATTAAATAAAGACGATGTTTCATAACTTATCCTAACCTCTCCAGGCCAGATTACGGGTCATTCGACGTAGTTTTGCCAGGATTCGTCAGCGCACCAAGGATTGTTCCAGATCACATTGTCAAGCCTCCATACCACCAGACTACAACACCCCTAGATCCTCCTACCTTCCCTGAAATCAAATCGCAGGCTGACATCAACAAAATGCGAAGAAGTTGTCAGCTTGCAAGGAAAATTTTAAACAGTGTTCGTGATTTCATCCAGGTATGCCAAACAATAACAAGAAAATGCTCTCACTCATATTTATACAATTTTTATATTCTTAAGTGATTTGTTAATCTTAGGTTGGCCAAACTACGGACGATATCGACATATTTGTCCATGAACTGACAATTGCTAACAATGCATACCCATCTCCGTTAAACTACCGTGGATTTCCAAAATCAGTTTGCACTTCCATCAATAATGTAGCATGTCATGGCATCCCTGATGATAGGCTGTTACAGGATGGTGACATCATCAACGTTGATATTACCGTAAGCTCCCTAACTAAGAAACCTGCCACCAAAAATGTTATATAATCAATCCAGTGATATAAGAAAAATCTTTTACTTTGATATCTACCATTTTATTATGCACAGGTTTATCTAGATGGCTTCCACGGAGATTGCTCAAAGACATATCCGATTGGCAACGTTGATTCAGCTGGCATCTCTTTGATAAAGGCTACCGAAAATTGTCTAAACGAAGCAATCAACATATGCAGACCTGGCGTTGCATTTTGCAACATCGGTAACTTAAATTAATGACATCTCGTTGCTTTTTTGATTCGTACCGTTTGGAAAAAGCTATGATATTGAAATAATTTCTCAGGGAGCACAATCGAGGCATCTGCGAAGAAAGCTGGCTACACAGTGGTGCCGGCGTTTGTGGGACATGGAATCGGCTCATACTTCCACGGACCACCAGATATCTATCACTGTGGTAAACAATAATTTTCTTGCTATCAATAACTCCACGTCTCCAGGTGTTTATTTGGATAACAGCTATCCAGCGGCTAAGCTTTGATTAAACTATAATCAGTGGACAATATTTATAATCAAAGCTTGTAATCCTTTTGGTAAACTGGCTCGACAATCCCCCTGATTTTTAAAATATCCCACTGTTTTGGAGTTTTTGATGAAATATTTGTTTTTTTCCTGGGGTTTTTGGCTAATATTTACCTTTGAAATCATTGAAAGCAGAATGTTGGTAAAACCTATCATTGGTAATTCCCATTTCGACAAATCTTTTATGGTATGCTGCTAGTTTTTTAGATGCCGGAAAAAAGTAAGACATCATCAGCGTGAAGTAAAATAAGACAGTTTTCCTTATGAGCAATTTGTATGTTGTTTTTGTATTTTTATTTGCTTGCTTTGAAACCAAAATACTGTTGGCAAGAAATAGCAATACAATTGCTCCTATACCTTGTCAAAGACTCGATGTTTTATAAAAGAATCTTGTGATTTTAACAAACCACTAAAACCCTGGCCTAAACTTGTAACCTACCTGCAGCAAACAACTACCCTGGCCAAATGCAGTCCGGCATGACGTTCACCATCGAGCCGGTGCTGAGCCAAGGCACCGAAGAGATCATCATCCTGGAAGATGGCTGGACTGCGGTAACCGCCGACAACTCGCGCTCTGCACAATCAGAACACACATTGCTCGTAACCGACACGGGTGTTGAGGTGCTCACAGAGTACTGACTCACCACGCGTCGTGCAGTATTAGTGATTGTAACCTTCGAGACACTGCGGCGGAATGCGACATCGAGTTTTTCTTCAATGGAACCAACAGTTTTATTATGGTTTTTAGACTCATGTCTACTTTATCTTACCTTAGCACTAGTTTTGAAAAAAAATCTATGTACATCTGGGTTTCTTGATGCTAAGTAAAAAACAACAAATTTTCTCGACGTTTTGCAACCTGTGCCTGTAACTTTATCCAGGGTGACAGCAGTTGTGATATTTATTTTTTGTGGTTCTTTTATTAGTGGAGAAATGTCACAACTGCTATCACCCTTGACCAATTCGGACGCATAATTTACGAAACGTCGGGAAATTGAGATGTTTTTTTTTACGTAGCATTCTTAAACCCAGTTGTGATGAGTTTTCTTAAACTGAACCAAGAGCGTTGTTTGTGATGTCGATTGCGATCAGTTATTCGTTGCTTGCAATAGGACATGCTCACTAAATAACCGAGTTTTGTTACTTTACTCAGGTATCGATGTAGTACTTATGTTTTCTGCTTCTAACTATTTTTTAAGAGCGCAGAGCTTGTTTCAGTGCCCCTCTTAGTGAAAAAAAGCATTACTAAACTATGGAACAGCAATGCCATTAATTGCAAACAGTACAACAGCATCCATACTTCTGGTAAGTTGTGCTACGTCCTATCTCTACTTCCATCACTTTTTCCAAGCATTGAATTCACTTTTTTAAAAGTGCTTTTACTTGATCGCAGCTTTTTGTCATGTGTATTTACTATTTTTGAAGCGCTTTGTTACTTCTTCACACTAAAAAAAGTATATGTAAAGCAGATGTGTTCTTAAAAACGAAGTCTTGTGGTTCCTTTGTAAAACAATTCTGTTTCACATAATGAAATAACATAAGACAAAAAGAAAGAATCAAGTTCTAGACAGGAAAATAAATTATTTTTCATTTAAATATGTAAATAAAAAATTGTTGAGTTGCATGCACTGGATCTAAAATGCTAGGTACAGTGATGGTTCTTGTTGATACTAACACACAGGTATGATAGATTATGTTTAGCAGTTATAG
The DNA here is from genome assembly GCA_947568835.1 of Protonemura montana. Classification (NCBI taxonomy): domain Eukaryota; kingdom Metazoa; phylum Arthropoda; class Insecta; order Plecoptera; family Nemouridae; genus Protonemura; species Protonemura montana. The sequence continues at coordinate 6,541,414 of OX387608.1, forward strand.
CTGTGAGGTAAGAGAATCCTGTTAGATGCGTATAGAGTAAGATGTTGTACTTCATTAAATAATTTGGAGACATGCTACTCCTGTACCATGGACTATTGTGCCAATGCTGTTCCCTGCCATCCACTCATAAACTTCCAAGATAATTACTACATAAATTCTTGCCTATCAGTAAGTTGCTAGTGAGTTACCACCATAATTCTAGGATTACGTCACACTGTTTTGTGAAAAGAAATGCAATTGTCTTTGTGGGCGATGTACTAATTGTGGCGATCTGTTCCTATTAGGATATTGTGCAAGACGATGAAGTCGTATCTATGGGAGCACGAGCAAAGCTTCAATCAGGAAGTCTGTTCGTTTTTGTACGTTCTGCAAATGGCATTTACATGATTGTTTAAACTTAACGATAGTTTTGCAGAAATTCTGCCAAGAATTAACTGCCATTATTTCGCGCGTCTTTTGCAGTACGTGCAGCGCGCCCGATACCTGTGGCGAAAATGTTTACTTCACATGTGTCAGATCCAGTCGTTTGACTTTCTGGGGAGTGCGAAAATAGGGTTTAGCTAGATAGTAACTAATAATTATCTCGGGTTATCTCATTATTTAAACGATTACTTATGGTGACAAGCGGTTGGCAATATGCCGCGACTCAGCCTATCGTCTAGCCAGAAAAATAAACCGCTCAAACAATCTACTATTAGTTTTGGCTCATCCCGCCAACCGACTTCACGCACGGAAAATAATTCGATGTAAGTTAATTTTCGATAATTTCAGGTACTTGAGTGTACTAGGAAGATATACGTCAATTGTTATGATTCCTTAAATAAACGTTTGCTTTTAAATGGTCAATATTGAAAAATATCCGGTGTTTTACTAGGTTATGTATACGAACAACTCATGGCAGTGGGCCAATGAACGTGATGATTTCAGAGTGGGTGTTATTTTCGTCTATTAAAAGATGTACGGATTTTCTATTTTGCATTGTTTTTACGTCGATATTTGACGATACAATGGAATGCTAACTTTTTATCGATTTGCAGACATCTTGTGTGTTTAATTTCATAGTTCAGCACCGGAATGCTCCTGCAAAACCTACCTGTAACCGTAACTCTTTTGTGCTTGTTTTCCATTCTGTAATTTTTCTCAGTCAGGAGCAAGGATACTTAAACTAGCAGATTGGAGTAAAGGCAGGCTGCTGACTAATGAGTTAAAATTGTTGACCAACTCTCTAGTTTGTGTGCAATTCCTGTTATTTTAACATAGTTTCATATAACTTATTGAAGAAACAAAATGTTGCTATTTTCAGAAAGCTAGGTTCAGGAGACAGTTCAATAGCAAAAGGGTCATCAATAGCAAAGGAGAATGGAGCCTTTATGTGTGACTCTTCGGACGAAGACTTCGACTTCCAGCCCTTCACCAGACCTACTCAACGTCCGAAAGAAAAAGACACTGACACAAGTGCGTAGATGATTCTTTACACTGTTTTATTTAGAACCAATCTATAATCTTTTCTTATATTCTTCTGCTTCTGTGCTTACAATGGGAAATTGAAGATAAGGTTGAGGTTACATAGGTAGGTACTACTGGCTGTAATAACAGAGCAACCACCTTCTAGAATAGCCTGTTTCAACAAGGTACATAAAATATACTTAACTAGTTATAAAGCGTATATCCACTGTTAAGTCTGTACCATTAACCTGGCATCGAGCCTATTACCAGATTACCATTAAAAATACCGTAATTTCCTGCACTACCTTGCACCAGTTCTGTTCACGAGAAACATACATTTGTTTTATAAGTTTGTCTTGACATTGTACCTTGATGACCAGTGACCCATTTACAAAGAAACAAATTTTCCCACAGGTCGCGCAGCAATGCTTAAGCAAACAGCGAAATCTCAGGCAAGCCACAAACCGATTGAGTTCAATTCGCCCGCAAAATTACCGCAGAGAGATACATCGCCGATCAGCTATAGCCCGACGGGATCACCTCGCAGAGTTTCTCCAGTGATACGTGATGCTCCTAGAGTGTCACAATCCAGTCAAGCCATGGCAAAGAAGATTGAGAAACAAAGCACTCAATCTTATACCATAAATAAATCACCTTCGAGAAACAGAGCATCGAAAAGTGACACGTCCATGTCTTTTATGAACAACGCATCAAATTACTATGCCTCTTCTAAAGCCTTGGTGAGTTCCCCTATGATGAACTCTTCGTCTTATAACGGGCAGCCAAGAGCTTCGCTGCCATCTTCCACGAGATCCGCCACGTTTGAAAGTGTCTCGTCTATGAATCCCTTCAGAGTTCCGGCACAGAACGCCTCAATTGCGGCGAGAACTCCTCCGAAGAGGGAACTTCAACGAACATTGGAGACAAATGCAGCACGTATGTTGTCGCCTCAAAGAAGATCAAGACTGAAGGTAATTGACTTTAGAATAGCTTCTCAAATGCAATGCTTATGTTCTTCTCATCTTTACCCCATAAAAGAAAAACCATTAAAACATTAAGACCTGAATTATTGCTACAGCTTCTTCAGCCTTCAAATCTTCCCATCTACATTTCCTACCAATTATCTGTCTTTGGCAACCTTTTTAGTTTTCTGTGTAATCGCAGCATTAATTACTTGATGTCTATCACTTTAACTAGGATAGTGGGCTAGGTACGTACTTAGATCCAAGATTGAAGTATAGATCAAGCTGTCTCGTATTACATACATTTCTAGGTAAAATATAGAGTTTATACTTGAAAGAATACTTACATAGAGTAAACCGATTGCTTGACAGCGATGCTGGCTCACCTCCCGTCCAAAGGTTACTATCCCCCCCGGAGACCAAAAGCAGTAAGTAAACCGAAAAATCTTGTTCGATTACAGCCCGCTGCCGAGACCTCTCCTCAGCACCGCCTGCCATGGATGCCGGTAGTCCGTTCGCCGTCGACTTCCAAAAACCGTCCGTTGGGCATCGATGCGCAGATCTCGCCGTGGCTTGAGCAGGTTGCCGTTCACCCGGCGCTGGCGCCCACCGCAACAAAGGTACGAGCGAGATGCATTTCGTGACTAAAAAGTTTAGTCCCAAAGGGCACATAAGTTTTACGTCTGTTAATCGTTGGAAAGATTAAAAAGCAACATCAGAAAGCTAGACTGGAAAAATCCTAAAAAAAATATTTGAGTTAGGATTTTGTAACTTTCTAGCTTAACTCATTCATAAACTAGCTATGATTAGTTTTAAAGTATTGAAAATTTAAGACTGGTTAGATACGTTCCATACATTTGAAAACCCAGCCTGGCACCCCATTTCCTAGTTGCCTAATTCAACACATTTAAGGCCAGATGGAAGTCTGATTAATAATACAAAAACCACAACATATTTTTCTGCTTTTTTGTTTATGAAAAATAAGCTTACTTACTAAACCCCACACAGACCAGCGCAAGTGACCTGCGTTCGCACATCGCCAGCTTGCGCCACTTCGAGTCGGACATCCACGAGAAGACTTATGCGGCGCTCGAGGCCGTGCCTCTCGAGGTCCTTATTTCAATGCCTGGCTTCTCCGCCGACGTCTACCTGCAGCTCAAGGCCACTCGTCAACGCGTCCGCGCTAAGCTCAAGCTCACAGAGTCTGCGCTGGCGCGACGTGTGGCGGCCGAAGAGGCCTCCAACGCGTCTTACGAGTTGACTTTTGACAACAACGAAGCTCAGGAAATGGATTATCTCTTAGCTGGACGATCAGAGAGGCGAGACTTACGCCAATCGTTCGCAGATGAAGAGAGTCGGGCGGTTAGAAAGTCTCCTAAAGCAAAGGGATTGAGAAGAAGTGATGTTTACGATGAGAATGATGACTTTGTCTACGACAGACCTAACGCAACTGTTACCTCGGGATCATATGGAAATCAGCTTCTACGCAATGACGAATTGGACAATGCACTCAACACAAGTGGCCACTCGGAGATAGAAAATGATGCAACGTTTACGAGGGCGACTCATGTCCCCGAGAGTGGCAAGAAGTTGACTTTCAAGCCAAAGCAGCCGTTGCTGTCGAGTGTGACAAACCATGCCGCAGTGGGTGGAGTAGATCTGGCTTGGAAATCTGCTCGGGATCCAACGAGATCAAATGCAAGTGCTGCCAACGACGCTAACGTTCGAGACAGGTGAGCTTCTCTTTTGTGAATTGAGACTCAAGTCGGTGGGGAAAAAGGTGATTGACAACCTCAAACAAGTTGAACCCAGATCATATGCAGTACCAAGAAGACGTACTGGGTTTCAGTTGACCATCACAGTACAGTAAAGGCGAAGCAACCAATTGCATGAAACGTTACTGAAGTCATAGTCACTAAAAATGGTGCTAATTAATCTGCCGCTCTGGGTTGGGGGTCACTGCCTGGTGCTATGGTGGTGCTAGTTAGCACGGTGCTACTGACAGTAATACCAGGGTTTCGAATCACCGCTCTAGGTCAGGGTTAATGCTTGGAGCTATGGTGGTGCTAGTTAGCACGGTGCTACTGACAGTAATACCAGGGTTACGAATCACCGCTCTAGGTCGGGGTTACTGCTTGGTGCTATGGTGGTGCTAGTTAGCACGGTGCTACTGACAGTAATACCAGGGTTACGAATCACCGCTCTAGGTCGGGGTTACTGCTTGGTGCTATGGTGGTGCTAGTTAGCACGGTGCTACTGACAGTAATACCAGGGTTAGGAATCACCGCTATAGGTCGGGGTTACTGCTTGGTGCTATGGTGGTGTTAGTTAGCACAGTGCTACTGACAGTACTACCAGGATGCCAAGACTTGGCATAAGATAAGGCCTCTGAACTTTTCAACTTAAAAACATCATTAGAAGCTGAAAAATGTAACCGACGCTTATTTTTTTTTCTTTTTAGATTCTGCAGCGCAGCTGCCGGCCAAGCGTCAGATACCCCCTGGAAATCAACGTCAGATTACTCATCGCGTGACAATCAACCGAGCCGCGTGGCGGAAAGCTACGCGAGCAACTACGGCAGAAAAGACGCGGAGCCAAACTGGACGACGGAGCAATCGAACCATGCTGCTGCCGCCAGGAAAAACGACGAAGCTGAGAAGCGGTATAGCAAGCCGGTGAAAGCTGTCCAGCCAATGCAGCATGCATCGTCTAGCAATATACCCGATCCACAAGGTTAGTCGGTCTCATTTGATGCTTGCTTCAGTCAATTACTGACAAGAAAGTGCATTCACATGACAACACGTTATGAAACTGTTATGAAATATGACATAAAAAAAAAACTATTTGAACTGGGTTTTGAATGCTAAGTAAAGAACAATTAAATTTCCCAACGTTTCGTAACTTGTACCTGTTACTGATGTGATACCCCCTGGTACTGGTACAAGTTACGAAACGTTGGGAAATTTAGTTGTTCTTTGCTTAGCATTCAAAACCCAGTTCAAATAGTTTTTGTTAAAACTAGTGCTAAGGTTACATCAAGTACCTAGACATGAGTCTAAAAACAATCAAAATATGACAATCTTTCCATAGGGTTGCATTGTCAACAGACTTTGCACAGTGTCAATTAATTAAATAAATCTGTTGGTGTATAGGTTTAGCCAGAGTCAGGGATCTATCTTCTCCAAATAAACAGACCAATTTTCTTCTGAACCTAACCAACAAAAAATTCTACTATCTTATTCCACCATCTTTTGGACTGCATTTTGTTATAGACTGGTTCAAGATCGATTCATCATTATTAGTGTTAGCCTCTACATAGAAATGCAGCAGAAATAGACGATATACTCGCTTCTTGGCTATTAGATCTTATGGGTGAGTGTTATCATTAGACTGTATGCCGGTTATTTTTGACTGCTAGCTCCACTTGTTTAAACATACCGTTACCGTATTTTGCTGGCTAAGCAGAACGCTAACGCCTACCATCCGCATTGGGACTGACTAAACCTGTAAACCAAATGATGGAGCTCTGATCCATGCAAGCTCTGTGTCATCTTGTCTGTGTCATCAACTCGACGTGAAATATTGCACCAGTGTTTGGTTGTTTCAGAGCTGGAAGACATGTTTGCTGACGACATGTTTGCGGAAGACCCGTTCACGGAAGACATGTTCGATGACAACATGGAAGAGCACCCCCCAAGCGACCGAAGCGCTACTCCCGACTGGGTGGCGTTGGCACCGGACTCGCCTACGTCAGAAAACAGGACGCCGGGTACGTTGCACATCGTTCTCTGTGCGTCTGTCCAGATTTGAGCAAAAACTTTCGTTGAAATTGACGGAAAAATGTTTGTTAGGATTTTTATCCTATGTTTTGTTTCATGGTCTAGTGGACCACTGGTCATGGGTTCAAGATTTTACAATTGTCTGTCGAAATGTATTAAAGATGAAAGTGGAAAATGTGTGCAAAATAACCGCAGGGCCTTTTTTGACGGATTAATGTGTTTATGCGATTGGCCAATGTTTTAAATTTGAACGTAACAGACTTTTATGTATCAGGCAAACAGATGGTAACCATGGAGAGAAAAGAAATTTATAGTTGTAGAATAGTGGTGATGTGGTAGATGTGGTAGTAGTAGTAGACTAAGAAGTAATGAAGTGTTTTCATCTTTCTCAATAGCTGCTTATTAGTTACTATCTACATGTTAATCCTTTTTTTTTTAATATTTGCGAATTAGTACTTTTCTTGAACCTTAACTAAAATTGGTGCAGATATCTGTTCGATTAAGTTCAAACTCACCAGCTAGGTCAACCTGTACTGACTACAGTTTGCCTAACTTACAGCTGCTGCCAACAACTTCAACAACACCTCCAAATACAACGACTCGAGCGCCAACTTTAATACTTCAAACTTAAACCACTCCGACTTAAACACCTCAAACTTCAATACTTCCAACTTCAACAACAGCCGCCCATCAGAGTCGTTCAACGCCAACCAGTCCATCAGCGCGAACTTGAAAAGAGTGGGACCATCCGTAAGCGCCGGCCCGACGTCAGCGCCGCCGAGCGCTGCCACGTTGCTAGCGACCTCGGTGGGGCGCTTCCAAGGGAACATCCGTAACGATGCCATCACCGGGCAGTATGACGGCAACAACTTCCCCCACTCGGCTGAGATGCTCAATGTAAGAGCTGGCTACGGAAAGAATTTGTACTTTGTAGAAGTGGCTAACGGCTCTCAAGGGCTTGGTGAAACAGTTAAATTGCAGTGTGGGATGAAATAATTTTCCGAAATTCTGGGCTTAAAATTGATATGAAACCTGTACTTTTAAGTGTTTAGGTTTGGTTAGAGGCTCATCTCTTATGTGTATATGTCAAGGCAAAAAACTCATATAGCTGCTACTAGGTGCAGTTGCTGTCTTCCTGAGAGTTATGAAATTTCATTTCGTTATTTTTGGAAAGTTACTTGCAGTTTAAAATTATTCGTTAATAATCTTCATAGATGCTAAACATACCAGTTGATAATCAATTCATCAATATTTTGAGTCGTAATAATTTGCTCATAGAGGTTTTTTAAAAAGGAATGCCACAAGTGCCATCCAGTGGTCCCAACCGATACCACGTGTTTGAAGCTGTAAAACATTTAATATTAGCGCTGTGACTCTTACGGTAATCTATAAACTTAATGACTTACGCTATGACTTAAGCGAAACGCGAAGGAAGTATGTAAACGAAATACAACACCAACGAAATGGTTTTGCTGCGCAGATGTTCCGACAGAAGTTTGGGCTGCGCACGTTCCGCGTGAACCAACTGCAGACGATCAACGCTGCGCTGCTCAAGCTCGACTGCTTCGTCTTGATGCCGACCGGCGGCGGCAAGAGTCTCTGCTACCAGCTGCCCGCGGTGCTAACTCCGGGACTTACTGTCGTGGTCAGCCCACTCAAGTCGTTGATACTCGACCAAGTCAACAAGTTGCAGTCGCTAGACGTGAGTTTGTCGGACAGAAAGCTTGCTAATTGTTTTGGATTACAGTATTTATTTATGCTTCCTACATTACAAGGAAAGAAAACACAGAGAAAGCAAATACATTTGCTTAAATTTTCATGAATTTGCAAATTATATTCCCTGTAATGCTCAAATTTTTCTAAAAAAGTATTTTTTGTTGCCAACTTAAAAACAAAAAGTGGTAGATTCAACTTTTGGTAGCCATGGAGGTCGTCTGACAGAGCTTCTAAAATGTGCTTTCTTATGTTTCCTCAAGTATATGTAAGGCAACAGGAACAAAACTAGTATATTTTTAACTTATCAATGTAAGCATGTAGGCTAGACTAGCAGTGTCGGACTGGCTCCAAAAGGCCCCGGCGGCAATGAGACTTTTGGGGCCCCGCAAAGTCCGCCACTCAGGAAAGGAATGTATAGGCAAGGTGGTGTGGTGGTGTAAACTAAGGGTTGTATGCACCCTTCCTGCACATAAACTGGTAGCAGCGCCCAAGTCCAACATTATAGAGAATGGAAATTGTATAGATACAATGATTTGCCACAATGAGTTTGAGAAACGGGCCAAAGTACAAGTGAACGAGTGGCTGAGTCGGTAGAATTGTTACTTACAACCGCTGGGGTCAGGGTTCGCATCCTGATGCGGGAGTACTTTTTTGTTTTGGAAGTGAACACTTTTACACTTTCTCGTTCAAATTCCAATAGCACAATAGGTTTTAGTTGGAAATAATTCGCCTTATTACGCCGGAAGTGAGCCTATTTTACTGGAACTTTTTAATGTTTAGATAAAGTGACAGCTTTTTTGATGAATAAATATCACTGCCACTATAATCAGAAAAAAAAAAAAAAAAGAAAAGTATCTAGCATTCCTTTGTCTTCTTTCATTTATCTAGCCAACATTTCAAAGTTTGTAAATTTGTAAATCTAAAGGAAATTCTTGTGAGTATTAAATTTAGAATTGGACACACTCGAGAAACTCAGCAGACACCTTGACGTATAACTCTACTCTTTTTAGGAACAAGATTTCCTAGCAGATCAAATATGGGGAAACATTTCGGTGAATTGGCTTATCTTCGAGGCATCATAACCTTCAAGTTGTCCCCATTTGAGCAGCGTGCGTACGCTAATGCGGTCACAAAGGGCCTCCCAAACATAATTTCACGGATTATGGACAACATTTGTCGTGTGTTACCTCCGTTTATCGTGGGCTACGGCACCTTCACGTTGGTGGAGAAGCTGCACGACCAAACTATGCGTAAGAACCCAGAAGATTACGCTGACGATGAATAATGGAAACAAGAATTTGTGAAAGAGAATAAAGAAAATAAAACAAAGCCAATATCTTTGAGAAATGAAACTTTATTTTGTAGTTTAAGTTACAGCAGTAAACAAATATTCTATATCAAACTTGCACCACTTAAAAAAAAACACAGTTCAAACGGTTCAAAATGGCCAATTTGAAATTAATTAAACCAAAATTATACACCTGTGACGTATTGACTTGAGATACGATTGTGTCGTGTACGCAGAGTGTAGGGTTTGGGCGCCCGAAGCAAAACCCAAAATTTGTGCCCAAAAAAAAACTCAGGCAGCACGGCACACGCCAAAATTAAATGAAAAAAAATTTCGACAAGAGTCAACACGTCGATGATTTATAAAATTGAATAGACGATTTACAACAAGGCTATAGGACTCTACGAAATCGTAGAAACACGATACACGATACTACAACACAATATTAATTGCCTTTGGAATTACTGAAATTAAAGCCTTTTTGAAATCGTCTATCTACTTTTCAGAAAAATACTTGTGCTAGGGCAAAAACATACTGGTGCATTTCTTTCTCTGGAATACGATACATTTTCTACCCACTGCAAAGGTTATTTTTGGCGTAGCTCACATAAGCCCCGTGTACCCACTTTTTCTTGCGATAGTGTAAATCGATCATTCATTTCCGGAAAGGTTTGCTTTTCTCTGCTTTTATATTCAAGAAGCACGTGTTATTTTTACATTTTAGTGAAAAATTTATTTGTAAGCGGAAATCTGCGATAACGTACGTATTTTCATAGGATCTTATCATTCTGAAAATAATATGCCAACACCCAAAACTCAAAGTGTTGTAGGAGTACAGCTAATATGATGACAGCGCAAAGCGATCGAACTAACTAGGCTCGACGCAGCGCCAACAAAGCACTGCGACACTCGAAAGTGTGGATATTTTATCAATGTTAATTCAATGACAAATTCGCTGTAATTTTAGCCGTTTTTTTCTGGAACTGTTCTGTTTCAAGATACTGATACACACATACCGACACAACAGCTGTTCGAAACATCGCTCTAAAACACATTCTGTAGCCAGCTAAGACTTCAAATTTGAGTTTAGGCTTGCTCGGGGTCATCATTCAGGCAACAATCTGTAGACAGCAAAGCACGAGTAAATCCGCCAGACCCGTGTAGCTGACAAATAAAAATATTAATTTCCTCGTAGAAATGCCAATAATTATTGTTGCTAATGTGAAATAGGCGCGTGGTCGACGTCTAGCTCCACTGCAAATATGTGGTTAGCTCAATGCAAACCCTCATAATTTAATAACCCATACAATGCAAATTTGGAAGTTATGATTTAAAAATTCATGTAATTCTTATTCGATTATCAACCACCATGCTTCTTGTAACTTCTAAATTTTGTCAAACATCAATTACTACTTTACTTCGACTTCTTTACTTAACATTTAAAAGAAAAACCAATTCGGCGGCCACCCCATGCATTTTTGGGCCCCCTGAGTGTACAGTTTCTTTGTATGTGCTACAAGTGCTACAGAAGTGCGTTGTATAAAATACTATTCACTTTGGTGTCGCGTTGAAAGAGCGAGAGGCGATTAAAACGGGTTGAACCGGCGGCCCGTTTGTGTCGGTGTCGCGAGGCCCGAATGACAGGCGTATAATGTTATTCCGTAAGTCTACAAAAGTGATCTTGGAAATTTTCACAAAATTATGTTAGGAACCCTGATTTGTGGGTTTAAGCACGAAAATCAAATTTAAAAAATCCAGCCGGCCAGGGCCCCAAGGGCCCCAGGGGATCCGGCCGGCTGGAGGCCCCGGCGGCATTTGCCGCCTGGCTGCCCTGGCCAGTCCGACACTGTAGACTAGGCTAAATGGGAAGTGGGAGGCCATGTGTTTCTCTGAGCATTGTTTGCACTTTGTTCCCTCGTGCTTACAGATCGGTGCCGCTCACATCTCGGGCTCCATCTCAGCCCAGGAAATCAGCAATGTCTACCGAAGCCTAGAAAGCGGCGAGACACGTGAGTGAAAAAAGAACCATGGCACCTTTGCTCCTAGCGTTGAGCTGAGAAGTGTTTTCGTTCCTAATAATAAAATACTTGATTTGTGGCAAGAATTTGTAATTTTAACCAGATTAGACAGTATTTGTTTTTATTTGGTCTGATAACTAAGTATAATTTTTGTACTTATAGCAGAAAAGGTAAAACAAATAAATAAATCTAACTAATAGATTTATTTAGAGTCTCACCGCTAATTTGAAAGGATCTAACTTTTTATACTTGGTGGCGTACATGGTAGGTGCCACCCAATGGCACCTGCGGCCATCTTTTTTGCCGAACCTCAACAATTAATTATTTACGACTTAAAAAAGCTATCAATTTATATAAATCAGAGAAATGATTTAAATTTGTAAGATGACAAAGATGGTTATATTCTAATCCTGCCTCAAATGCGAGTAATCTGCGAGAAAAAACGAAATCACTTTTTTCAACACTCGAAACTACGGTGACCTAGTAGCAACTACCATTTTTGATGGTATAGTAGTTTATCTAAGAAAAACTATTTGAAATGGGTTTTGAATGCTAAGTAAAGGGCTACTAAACTAGTGCTAAGGATAAATCAAGTAGACATGAGTCTAAAAACCATCAGTAGTTTATCTCCTTTTGGGATTCTGACCAAGCTCACCATCCCGACGGCGCAGGGTTGAAACTGCTTTACGTGACGCCCGAGATGCTAAGCGCCAGCGCACGACTGGGAGACACGCTCGAGGGCCTACACCGCCGCGGACAACTTTCCCGGTTCGTCATCGACGAGGCGCATTGCGTCTCGCAGTGGGGCCACGACTTTCGACCCGACTACAAGAAGCTCAACCTGCTGCGCAAGCGGTTTCCGGGCGTGCCGCTTATGGCGCTCACCGCGACAGCAACGCCTAGGGTTCGCCTGGATATATTGCACCAGTTGCATATGAACGATCCTCAGTGGTGAGTTTGATGGGCTTGGGGTATGTAATTTGGCTATTATGCTTTAAAATGCTGCCAATGCATGTAAAAGGGGAACTCCTGATGATCCATAGTCCTGAAGATGTTGGCGCCAACGCCGGCGAAACGTCGACCCTGGTCGTTTTGAGGACAACAAGTCAATTGAAACAGAGCTAAACCGTCTATACATCGCCATATCTGAATTTTCTTTGGTTTTGATAGTCATTGGCGGATGCTTCTTGTGGTTTAATGGTTGTTGCTTTAATTTTAAAGGTTTGCAGTCCTTAGAATGACTATGTTCCCTTTTTGAACAAAATATTTTAAACGAAAAGCATCACCATACAGTCGTGTTAGCCTTACCTTGCCACAGCCTGGTGGAATCTGATTACATGTAACTTTAGAATGCAAAATAAAGCTAGTCTTCACCAGAGAGTTTGAAAATTAACCAGAAAATTATGATCGAACAATACATCACACACTGAAATTCTTTGTGAATTTATCAGTTTAATTACCTGAAATTAATTCTATTGAAAAATAAGAACTTAAATACAAAACTAAAAGTCCTAATGACTTCTGCTAAATACCTACCGTACACTAGCGGATTCTAGCAATGGCTGCCGGAGAGCGGTTTGCAAGCTTGGGTGCATGCCAAAACCTGATTACAGTTAAAAGTAACCCAAAATATATAAATTTGAACTTTGGTTGATTAAAATTGATTGTTTTTCATTAAATATCTTGTTTTACTGAAATGATTAAATGTTTCAACCAAAGAAAAACATTATTTTGTTGCTTTTAAATCGGATAGTTAACAGTAGCATCATGGTATCATGTTTTCTAGGTTGGTACAAGCACCCCAGAAAGTGGCAAACTCAAACTAATCCTAGTGTATCTTTCTTTTTTTATAACTTAAATATCAAATCAACGATCAATTCTCAATGTTCATATGGTGTCACCTATTCTTTGCAGGTTCCTATGCAGTTTCAACCGACCTAACCTGAAGTACTCGGTGCTGCCGAAACCGGGCAAGGCGGTGCTGCGCGAGATGATCGCGCTGATCACTTCACGATTCACTCGCGACTCTGGCATCGTGTACTGCTTCTCGCGGAAGGAGTGCGAAGAGGTGGCGCAAGCGCTTTCAGCGGCGGGTATCAAGGCCACTGCGTATCACGCCGGGCTGCCGGACAAGGAACGCGAGGCGACCCAGCAACGGTGGATCTGCGACAAGACCAAGGTGCCCGGGGTGGTTGTTTGATGAGTGTATTCTTCAATTTCACCAGCGGTATACGTAATAAGGGTCACGTTGTGTTTAATAAAATTATTGCATGTCTGTGTGCGCTTCATCGGCCAGATGGCTGCTCTGACTTTGATTATATTTTTGGAACATTTTTTTGTTTTGTGAACTTGAATACCCTGCTAATACAGCAACGAATCCAACGTCAAATTGGAGTTATTCGAGTTTGACAGGTTGTGACGTGATATAGCGTCACTAGAATAAGAGTGACTGTGAGTATTCACAGCCTCATGGTTCTACTCCTTGGAGAACTGTCATTCTCATCAAATACACTAGAATTGTCTCAAAAAGCCAGTGTCCAAGTAGAGCAAGTTCAGAGCAACACCCGCGATAGGTGGATATCGGGGTTCGAGTCCGCGTTTGGGCATCAATTTTTGAGACGGTTATAGTGTTGTTAATAATTGAATACCCTGCGTTTTTCAACAAAATTAGTCAAAAAATTAAAAGTTAAATTAAAATAATAGCTACAATTGTCTTCAACGCAAATGAAATTGCGTTTACGAAACCCTATTCTTTAGGAGATGTTACAAATTTTTGTTTGCCTTTAGGTGATCTGCGCTACGATCGCTTTTGGCATGGGCATCGATAAGCCGGACGTGCGTTTCGTGATGCACTTCTGCGTGCCGAAGAGCATCGAGGGCTTCTACCAGGAGTCGGGCCGTGCTGGGCGTGACGGGCTGCCGGCTACATGCATCTTATACTACAGCTACTCAGACAACCTACGAGTGCAGGGCATGATCACAAGTACGCTGACGTCCATTTCGTTCTGGGGCCATGTCTGGTAGAGTTATTTGGTGGCACCAAATTCCGACCTAGAGTAACAGCTTTGATTAATCCACCATATTCAGCGACCTTGGCTTCAGTAACGCTTCATGCAATTGGGTGCCCAATTGAAACCAACTGAAACCCAATATGAATCTTGATAATGCTACCGCCGTAGCTCCCCCGTAATACTTTACGGGGGTAGCTAGTTGGTGCTAAAATCAGCAAACTCCAGTATTGTTGAAAAGTGTCGCTCTAAGTCGGGGTAGTATAATACAGTTGGTGGTATTACCACCAAATGGCTGCTGTAGGTAGTATCTAGGATACTAGATAGACATCTATTTATCCTTGGTGAAGCTCAGTGAAGCTTCATCTCACGATTCTCACGTTGGCCGGTGTTTGCAGAGAGCAACGAGGGCACTCAAGAATCACGACAGACCCACCTCGACAACCTGCGCCGCATCGTCGCGTTCTGCGAGAACAAGTCCGACTGCCGCCGCGCCCAGCAGCTCAACTACTTCGGCGAGATTTTCTCACGTGACCAGTGCCTTGCCAACCCTGCCACCGCGTGCGACAACTGCCTGAACCAGGTACCAAACTAGCAAATGCTAAAGGTCTACGCACAATTGATACAGCATCAAGCACAAGCTCTAGCGCTAGCACAGCGACACAGAGATTTTAACTGTCACCAGTCACTTTAAGATTTGAATCCGCCGCTATACAAAGTAAGCTTTGGCTCAGCTGTCACTTGTGTTTCCATTAGAGTCTATTTGAGGTTATATTGAAGTAAGATTTCCACAAAATTCTATGTTTAATTTTACTCGTTGCTAATTCCATAAAGCAGCAGTGAGGTAGCAATAGTTTTGTCCATCTCTACGGACATATAATAAAAAAACAGCACTCAACAACGTCCCACTGAGTCTGAAAGGATCGTCTGTCATGTTTGTTAAAATAATGCTCTGTGATTCGTTCGACATTAGCACATCATACAAGAAGTGGAATTCTTCGAACGTTTGAAAATGCTATGCGCATGCGCTATGGGGATTGTTTTTAAGATCCTTGTGTGCTATCTTATCTTTTCTCTAAGGCACTATGCTTGTGTTTATTGCTATGTCAACTGTGGGTGGACTTTGTGTCTAACCATGCTTAATGCTTTGGACTTTAGGCCATGGAACTTGGGTATCCTTGCAAACAACGTAAACTTGACAATAACGGTTGTTTCCTGTTTCAGAAATCGTTCGACTTGAAAGACGTGACCGACATTGGCAAAGCACTCATTCGGTTTGTGATGGAAACCGAGAGAAGTCGGTCGACGAGTCTCACTCAGAGCTACCTGGTGGACGTGTTCAAAGGCTCCCAGGCGCAGAGAATCAAGGATAGGGGTAAGGAACATCGGTCATTTCCGACAAGTTTTCGCGAAAATACAAAATTAATATTAATTTTTTTTTGGCTGTGCAATTGAAAAATGCCCTTTAATAATCAAAGTACATTTTTGAAGAAAAATTACCAACGTTATGATGGAATAGCAAAGTGGTTCAGAGCCGTGGTTAGATGGTGATGTGTTTTATGGTTTTCCTCTGTTGAGACTAACGTGCTGTTAAGGACCTTAAAAGTTAATGTTTCGTCGGCGTTTGCGCCAACATATTCAAGCCTGTGTCCAGAAGTCCTGAAGTTAATAGATGATAAATGACAGTTCAGTTCCAGGACGCCTACTCCCACATAATATACTGAATGCACTGCGGTTGTAATATCACTTTCAAGTAAGTGCTTTACTGTGTTTGGCAGGGCACGGAGGGCACAGCTTCAACGGCTTGGGCCGTGGCTGGACCAAGAGCAACGCTTCTAGGCTCTTGCATCGACTCATGACAGACGATTTCCTGTGCGAGTCGCTGTTCGTCACGCCTCACCACACGACGGTCGCTTACCTCAAGTCGGGGCCCAAGGCCCTCTCGTTTCTCTCCTCCGGAACTCAAAAGGTGTGTAGTCTTTTATTATTTCATTTTTAGGAACACTAACAATAAAATATTTTCTGCATTGCATGAATTTTTTATTTAAATCAGATTTCACAGCATAAAAGCATTCAACGTCAAATTGGAGTTACTAGCGATTGAATGGATACGATATAGTATAGTGTCACTAGAATCAGAGTGACTGCATATTCACAGCCTCGTGGTTCTACGACTTGGAAATCCGTCATTCTCATCAAATGCACTAAAATCCTCTCAAAATGCATGTGTCCAAGTAGCTCAATTGGTGTCTCAATTAAGCACCAATTTTTGAGGGGTTATTAGTGTTCTTAAAATTAAATACTTTGTGCATTGCAACCGTTTGCAACTTAAATCAGATTTCACTGGTTTGTAGCTGATCCTTCTTGTTGGCATGCTTGTTAGATCCATTTGCTTGGTGCCAGTGCACATGATCTTTGCAAAAAAGAATATTTAATGGGGAAGAAGACCGCAAGTGGTCGAAGTTGAATCGAGATATTTTTAGCAGATAGTTTTTTGAAATTTTGGCATTGATGCTGAAGTAGAAGAATCTAGAAACTAGAGTAAGAGAACCCCACAGATCAATCAATCTCATGAGATACGAAACTGAAGTTCAACATGTCTAGCAAACTAGCTTTCGGACTGGCTAACGAGCCGATCTGTTTTGTCCGGGCAGATCATGTTCCCTATGAGTGAAGTCAGCAGCAACTTGGAGTCTCCGGGTCGCGCAGTAGCAGTAGACTCTCGCTTTGCCGAACTCAGCGGCCGCTGTCTGGCAGAGCTCAAGGAAATGTGCTCCACGCTTGCGCTTTCGCTCAACGTCACGCTGGCTTCCGTCATGAACCCGCAGGTAAGTTGACAAACTCAGCTGCTTTAGGTGACCTCGGCACCAATCATTACATTTCCAGTTTTTTTACCAGTTATTTTTAATTGTAGTTCTGATCCTGAAATTACTTTAGCACTGTCCTAATACTGGTTACTTATGAGTTATGGTGCTGAGATGAATAAACATTGAATTCAAGCACCTTTGAGAATTGCAACCGTTGAGTGTTTATGTTAGTAAGCGGGATAACGCTAATGCGAAACTGTCTGCGAAAAAGATGGCTGCCAAATAATTACTTCACCGGAAAGAGTGCTCGAGGATGCTCCAAGGTGGAGTCGCTGTTGTATGAAATTTCATGTCGTTATTTCTTGCAGATTACTCGTATTTGAGACTGGTTTACGCTCAATTAATCTTTAGTAATGCTTACCTCGACTGTTGATTTACATGTATCGTTATTTTGAGTCGTAATTATTTCATTGTTTAATTGTAAAGGTTTGTTAAAAACGACGGCTGTAGGCGCCATCTGCCATCAGTCACCAAAGCAGCCGACTTGTTTGCTCCGCAGATAGCGGATCAAACCTACACACTCAACGCCGCAATACAATTCCAAGGTGATTTGTGAAATTTGAGCCACGTCCTAATCCTGTTTCGTGTCACTTTAGGCTCTGCTGCTGATGTCCGAGACATTGCCGACGACGCCGGACGCGATGCTACAGATTGCGCATGTCACGCGAGCTAACTTCGATAAGTACGGATCGCCGTTGCTCACCATCTGCCAGCAGTATGCGGCCGAGAAAGACGGTATGTCTGCGCAAATTCGTGGGGTGATTCCGAGATTTTCAACAACAGTTGCCGATTGATGAAATTGCATTTGTTCAATTGTAAACATTTTTACAACCGAGTGCACCAGGATGCAAACCCAGGACCTCCCAAACACCTATTTTTATTTATTTTGAATTCTGCCGTGTTTTTAGTGCTGGTGATGTTCGACAAGGGCGTGGAACCGGTGGAAGACACCGACAGCGACGATGTCGCAACCAGTTCTCCGGGAGGCCGTTCGCGCGGACGCAAGCGGGCTTCGGGCGGTCGTGGAGGTGGCAAGTGGAAAGTGGCGAAGAAGACGGGCGGTGCCAAATCCTGGACCAGGTTAGTCTGATTCCTTCAGTTCTTTAACGGTTCTATTCGATAATTTCTTAAAGACAGATTTAAATAATTCTTTAACAATGACAATTTGGCAACTTGCAGAAAAGTAACATATTTTTACAAATTACTCAACGTGACGCCAATTCTCTTTTCCGGTAAGCTTCGCTTTCCTTCTCTTTCCTTCTTCACCATAATCAGAATATCTATCCGGTATATTTTAAACATTCTGTCAACATTCATATCTGTCTTGAAATAGTTGTGTAATCTTTGTTCCCTTCGATGTAGCATTCGTCTCTGCTGTTAGCTCTACGGGTTACGATTTGTGCTTTTATCGTTTCAAAGTTCAGCAATCTAGACGCAAATGCCGAATATGTTGCAATATGCTGCCGAAAAATGCTGCAGCATTAAAACCATTAGCTATGCTGAATTGGACAGATTTGATTTTGGTACTGCAGCTTTCGAATTTTACGTTTTACATGCTTTTCAGAAATAAGTTCCTTTAAGTTGCCACTGGCAATCAGCTAAGATTAAAAAACTGAAAACCAAGAGGCTGTGAAACAAGGATCATTTAAATTTTGTACAAAACTATTTACAACTGGGTTTTGACTGCCACTAATTAGTAATTTATCAACATTTTGTACCTTGAGCATGTTTCTTTATCAAGGGTGATAGCAGTTGTTACCCTAAAAGGCATAAGTTACAAAACTCCTTGAAAATTAGACGTTATTTACTTGGAATGCAAAACCCAATAGTTTTTTTTTTTTTTCTATACTAGTGCTAAAGCTAGATAAAGTAGACATGTGACTAAAACCAATTATACCGTCTAAATTACCACTTGAATACATTACAACATGTTGTACTTTAGTTTAAGAGCACATTATTTAAAAAATATGTTTGTAAAACCATTGTTCTGACGCATAATTCAAATTTTTCAAACGTGCTCTCTCATCGCAATCATTATCAAATGATGAACAAATCTGAACAAGTTTTGTCCTCTGATCGTTCTTATGTTCCCATTAGCAGCAAGGCACGCTACACCCAGGCCAGGGGAGCCAAACGTACTCCTGCAGCCGCGCGGCGACCGGCAGCGCCTGCACCGCCGCAACAGCGGAGCTACGGCGGCGGCCCGATGTCGCTCACTAACGCACGGTCCTCGTTCATGCCCAATCCGCGGACTTCGCTCCTCTAAACTCTAGAGACTGAAATCATGCTCACGTTCATTGTAAATGATTTATCTTACAGGTTCTCAGGTTATTTGAGTTTCCATGCATCATACTCAACTCTTATTGACATGTTAATATGTGCAGGTATAGTATTTTCTGGAAACGGCCCAAAAAATGGCCGGTACACAGCCTTTTGCCTAATAGCTGGACGTTGTTAGAAGGCTTAGTGTTGCCATTTTTGTTGGTGATTCTTATCCAGAGAATACTGTAGGCACCCTTCTCGTTGTAATGACGCAAAGTTTCTTTTTTAAAATATGTTATGTTTAGGTATAAGCTGATAGCTTTTGATTAATGCCTTTGTATTCGACTAGAATAAGTAATTAGTTTGGATATTTTTTGTAGATCTCCAGGAGTTCCAGATCTGAATGTGTATGGTTTCAATAATGGAAGGATTATTTGTACAAAGTGCTGTCAGTGCCAGAATTCTGATTATACATACTTATTATAAGATAAAATCATAAAATAATTGAATTTTTTCATAAAATCATTGATAAAATCATTGATAAATTCATTGATAAGTTAGAGCTTGTTAAGAAGGAAGTGCCTTAAATTGATCAAGACTTTGCTGTTATATGAAATGTAACGTGCCAAAGGGCTGGGATAACGAATATATGTTGATTGGGAAAGTAGAGGGAGAGTATGGAACTTACTGAGTGGGTGTGGCAAGTGGCGATGGTGGATAGTGGGTGTTGCCTTTATTACTGAAGAGAAGAGACTCAAGGAGTCTAAATAGTCAAACAGGCAAAATGTTCCCACTCCTGCTCGGTAAGTTTTGCGTTCTCCCTTTACTTTCCCAATCAACATATTTGTTAAGTATGAAATGCTATCTTACAGAATTTTTAATTTGTAAATCCTTGCTATGTTTTGAAATTTGCTTTTTTAACATTTTATTTTCCTACAAAAAGCCACTGTAGTCATTGATTACGCTTTTTAAGAACTGTTTGTCCTGTCGCACCAAAAACTGCAACATTTTCAGTTACCTCTGCTCGACCCAATATCCTCTCCGCTTCTTTTGATTAGTACAAACAAATGTAAATCCCTTCACATAGAAGCAAAATGTTTAATTTCACAAACCCCTGAAAAAGGCACAGATTTTTTTTTTGGTCTCCTGGTCTGATTTCAACAAAATTTGCAGAGAACAATTTAGAGAACTCACCTTAGACCTGCCGTGTTTTTGAAAAAAATGTACCAAATAATTGTGGAATTTTTCGAATATGTACGAAAATTTGCATATTTGATGGGCGTAGCAAAATCTTCAGTTTCATTCACCCCAGGAAAGAAAAGCCAACTTTTTTTTTGTTAGCGTTTTTGTTTGCGCTATAAGGGCCAAACGCCTGCTCCGATTGTAACGAAATTCGTAGAACACATTTAGAAGAAAACATTTCAAATACTGAGAATAGGTTAGTTATCATTTTCAATTCATTGAAGTGCTAGAGATTGTTTTTTCGGAAATTTCTGATTTGTGTTCTTAACTTGGACCCTCTGTGGTTTTAAACGGAATTGATCAAATAGTTTTGAAACTATTCAAATTTTACGACAATTTTCTGATTATGTATAAAAGTTTTGGAGCTGTATTGTCAAAAGTATTCGATCATTTTCCTCCAAACTTTGCAAAGATGTGAAATATATCAAAATTAAATAGTTCCGAAGTTTTTGAGCCCTTTTGTTTTTTTTACTATTTTTAAATTAACATTTCCGACAGAATTTTGTCAATTTTGGCTGTTTGGCATTAATCTATATAATAGATTGTTCGCACATTTTATCATCGCAAAATATCTCTGCGTTCATCTTACAACGCAACGCGTCCGCGAAGTCCAAGAAGACTTTTATCTGAGAGAAAAGAATCATCATCATCTTAGACCGGTCATCTGTGATAGCAGCAAGCACTACCTGCTACAGAAATTTGTCTTTAGACGATGCATTTTTGTAAAAATTTTAATCGTTTAATAGCGTTTAAATCTTTATGCGTACTCCTATTGTGTTTGAATATAAAATATTAAAAAAAAAGCCTTATGTTCGGAAAAAAAACCTGGTACTTGGGGCATCGGAATCAGGCAGAATATCCAATCGACTACGAGAGCGACTTGCGCCGGTTGCAGATTTTTCATTTATATAAATTGCAGGTGTACTACCCGCAACAGGTAAGCGAGTTACCGACCCATGGTCGTGATTTATCGAAATTTTTTAATGATCAAATTTATTTCACTTTCAACAGAGTTCGTGGCCTATTCTTCTATACTTAGTTAAAGACCAGCGCCTTGGAGTACATTATCCGGAAACGGAGTTCGGCTGGCGTTCCTCAAGTCGGGCTTTAATGGTTGAATTTTTGCGTCAGATCGTGGCAACGGCTGTAAGCCCATATTTTTTTGAAGTGGCTAAGTGCCCCAGCACTGCTTGGTGTTGGGGTCAGGCGAAACCTTCTTTCTCTAAATGCCCGTAGTCAATATCTTGGTGGAGTAATGTCTTCATTGTATATATATCGCAATCGTTTGTTGCGCATTTATGTACGTTTGTAAATTGATTGTTAAATCAACTTTAATATTGTATTCGTGCGCTCTTTCCTATGTTCTTTTATTTTGAATACAGCAAAGAAGTGCAACTACCTGGTGTTATCGTAGGACAACTGTAGCTCTGCGGTTAGCGTGCTTGCACAGCAATCAGTCGGCATGAGTTCGAATCCCACTCAGGTAGTTTTTTGGCTTTGCCTAGCTCTAGATACTCTAGTATTATATCAGTGAACGAAGATGCTGTCTAGAGTTAATGACAGAATTTGCCAACAGGTAGCGCTGATTGCAACAAAAATATCAAACTGAAGCACAACAACCCGATCCAATATTCCTATGTGATGTCAAGAAGGCCCGGCGGCGTTTCTTTGCACGCGGTCGTGGCCTGTGTGGTGAAGTGCTGTGATGTGCTTCTCCGCTGGTGGCGGCGGCAAGATTTGAATCACATGGGCAGTGAGAGTCAAAGGTCTAGACCAAAAAATGGTCAACCTATGCGACCAGTTCGAATTCCGTATATTATTTGGACGCACGGTTGTGATGAATGGCTGTTTGTTTATCTACGGTGAAAGATTCACGATGTGTAAATTGAACAAGACTTCGAAAACGTTATTACCTGTTCTACGATTCTGGGCAATATTGCAGCTGATTATAAGATGGTACCTTCGAAATATTTCGCGATTGAAAATCATCGATGCAATGGTCGAGAATTGTTCGGATTTTTCGCCGCTGCCGTCACAGTTAAATAATTTATGTATCGCAAATAACGATTCATTATCACAGCGGTCCGAGTGGCCGTGCGGAGAGATTCTCTGAACAGTGTTCTGAGAGGCATGCGTTCGATTCCCATCTCCGGTACTTTTTGTTTATAAAATCACATTTTTCATTTTCCAGAGCAAAATAAAAAATTTCCGATAATTTTCCCAGGATGGGTTAGTTCCAGCCTGGCTACTAGGTGGCGCTGTCGTCGGCGTCGTGATGTTCCCCAAGGTCATGGTACAAAAAGTAAAAATTTGATAAATTTACGCGCTCGAAGCTTAGCAGAATAAACTGCAATGTATCGATTGTGATACCCACACGACATATGCGTGACCTTGACCTTAAGCCACTTCACATTTCATGACAGATGCAATGTGCAGCTTCCAAAATTCCTCGCCCCAAGCGCATAGAGACAAACAGGTCCGCACAAGAAGTGGACCTTGCCTCCAGCTATGGGGAGAGGTAGCTTTCGCCCGCTAACCAAACAGGGCATCTGCCGTCTGCCAAGTTTCGACGCAACCGAGCAAGACGACAGAACCCGACTGGAGACAAGCCGTCCAGTAAATCTAATTCATCACTAGTCCTCTGGTTATCTATCAAGTATCACCGAACCCGCAGTAGTGTTGGCAAAATTGACGTTAGCGCTACCTGTTGGGTATCAAACGAACTTGATCAATTAATATTGGACATCGATCGGTAACAGGATACTACACTTTCGGCTATCGCAGGATGGCATTATCTCGTACCAATTTGTAGGATCAAAGAACGTGAGCGAAACGTGACTTGCTCGGTGGCCGGGCGGCAGAATCATCACTTCAAGCGCCGAGGGTCCGGGTTCACATCCCGACAGCAGAGCTGTTTTTGGTTTTGGCGGAAAAGGATACGGTGATCCGTTAAGCGACCATGTTGCGAAGACATATTTTAAAAAGTAAATATTGACCTGAATATCTTCCTTGACAACTGAGCAGACCATTGATCGGTGACATTAGGCTCCTTATGTGTAACTGACTTCATACGGTCGCTGTGGCTCTGCTGTTAGCGTCCTTACTTAATAACCTATAGGCATGCGTTCAAATCCCGCCCGATTGGCTTTTTTGTTTTGCCAAGCTCGAGTTGCTCTGGTATCATACCAGTGAACTTAAATACTGTCCAGAGTGAATGACAAAATTTGCCAACAGGTAGCGCTGATTGCCAAAAAAATATCAAACTGAAGCACAACAACCTGATCCAATATTCCTATGTGATGTCAAGAAGGCCCGGCGGCGTTTCTTTGCACGCGGTCGTGGCCTGTGTGGTGAAGTGCTGTGATGTGCTTCTCCGCTGGTGGCGGCGAGATTTGAATCACATGGGCAGTGAGAGTCAAAGGTCTAGACCAAAAAATGGTCAACCAATGCGACCAGTTCGAATTCCGTATATTATTTGGACGCACGGTTGTGATGAATGGCTGTATGGTTATCCACGGTGAAAGATTCACGCTGAGTAAATTGAACAAGACTTCGAAAACGTTATTACCTGTTCTACGATTTTGGGCAATATTGCAGCTGATGATAAGATGGTACCTTCGAAATATTTTTTGCTTGAAAATCATCGATGCAATGGTCGAGATTTGTTCGGATTTTTCGCCGCTGCCGTAACAGTTGAATAATTTATGTATCGCAAATAACGAATCATTATCACGCGGTTCGAGTGGCCGTGTGGAGAGATTCTCTGAACAGTATACTGAGAGGCATGCGTTCGATTCCCATCCCCGGTACTTTTTGTTTATAAAATCACATTTTTCATTTTCCAGAGCAAAATAAAAATTTTTCCGATAATTTTCCCAGGATGGGTTAGTTCCTGCCTGGCTACCAGGTGGCGCTGTCGTCGGCGTCGCGATGCTCTCCAAGGTCATGCTAAAAATAGTAAAAATTTCTGAAATTTACGCGCTCGGAGTTCAGCAGAATAAAACGCAATGTATCGATTGTGATACCCACACGACACTTACGTGGTCTTGACCTTAAGCCACTTCACATTTCATGACAGATGCAATGTGAAGCTTCCAAAATTCCTCGCCCCAAGCGCATAGAGACAAACAGGTCCGCACAAGAAGTGGACCTTGCCTCCAGCTATGGGGAGAGGTAGCTTTCGCCCGCTAACCAAACAGGACATCTGCCGTCCGCCAGGTTACGACGCAACCGAGCAAGACGACAGTACCCGACTGGAGACGAGCCATCCAGTGATTCCAATTCATCACTCGTCCTCTGGTTATCTATCAAGTATCACCGAACCCGCAGTAGAGTTGGCAAAATTGACGTTAGCGCTACCTGTTGGGTATCAAACGAACTTGATCAATTAATATTGGACATCGATCGGTAACAGGATACTACACTTTCGGCTTTCGCAGGATGGCATTGTCACGTACCAATTTGTAGGATCAAAGAACGTGAGCGAAATGTGTATTGCTCGGTGGCCGGGCGGCAGAATCATCGCTGCGAGAACCGTGGGTCCGGGTTCGCATCCCGGTAATGAGGCAATTTTTGGTTTTGGAAAAAAGGTTACTGTGATCCGATAAGCGACCGTGTTGCGAAGATATATTTTAAAATGTAGTAAATATTGACCTGAATATCTTCCTTGACAGCTGAGCAGACCATTGATCGGTGACATTAGGCTCCTTATGTGTAACCTGGCTGAACATGGTCGCTGTGGCTCTGCTGTTAGGGTCCTTACTTGATAACCGATAGGCATGCGTTCAAAAACCCACCCGACTGGCTTTTTTGTTTTGCCAAGCTCGAGTT
Source organism: Protonemura montana (assembly GCA_947568835.1). Lineage (NCBI taxonomy): Eukaryota > Metazoa > Arthropoda > Insecta > Plecoptera > Nemouridae > Protonemura > Protonemura montana. The sequence goes on from OX387608.1 coordinate 6,566,832, forward strand.
GCTCTGGTATCATACCAGTGAACTTAGATACTGTCAAGAGTGAATGACAAAATTTGCCAACAGGTAGCGCTGATTGCCAAAAAAATATCAAACTGAAGCACAACAACCTGATCCAATATTCCTATGTGATGTCAAGAAGGCCCGGCGGCGTTCCTTTGCACGCGGTCGTGGCCTGTGTGGTGAAGTGCTGTGATGTGCTTCTCCGCTGGTGGCGGCGAGATTTGAATCACATGGGCAGTGAGAGTCAAAGGTCTAGACCAAAAATTGGTCAACCAATGCGACCAGTTCGAATTCCGTATATTATTTGGACGCATGGTTGTGATGAATGGCTGTTTGTTTATCCACGGTGAAAGATTCACGATGAGTAAATTGAACAAGACTTCGAAAACGTTATTACCTGTTCTACGATTTTGGGCAATATTGCAGCTGATTATAAGATGGTACCTTCGAAATATTTTTTGATTGAAAATCATCGATGCAATGGTCGAGATTTGTTCGGATTTTTCGCCGCTGCCGTCACAGTTAAATAATTTATGTGTCGCAAATAACATAACAATATCACAGCGGTTCGAGTGACCGTGCGGAGAGATTCTCTGAACAGTAATCTGAGAGGCATGCGTTCGATTCCCGTCTCCGGTACTTTTTGTTTATAAAATCACATTTTTCATTTTCCAGAGCGAAATAAAAAATTTCCGATAATTTTTCCAGGATGGGTTAGTTCCAGCCTAGCTACCAGGTGGTGCTGTCGTCGGCGTCGCGATGCTTCCCAAGGTCATGCTAAAAAAAGTAAAAATTTTTGAAATTTACGCGCTCGGAGTTCAGCAGAATAAACTGCAATGTATCGATTGTGATACCCACACGACACATGCGTGGTCTTGACCTTAAGCCACTTCACATTTCATGACAGACGCAATGTGCAGCTTCCAAAATTCCTCGCCCCAAGCGCATAGAGACAAACAGGTCCGCACAAGAAGTGGACCTTGCCTCCAGCTATGGGGAGAGGTAGCTTTCGCCCGCTAACCAAACAGGGCATCTGACGTCTGCCAAGTCGACGCAACCGAGCAAGACGACAGAACCCGACTGGAGACGAGCCGTCCAGTGAATCCAATTGATCACTCGTCCTCTGGTTATCTATCAAGTATCACCGAACCCGCAGTAGAGTTGGCAAAATTGACGTTAGCGCTACCTGTTGGGTATCAAACGAACTTGATCAATTAATATTGGACATCGATCGGTAACAGGACACTACACTTTCGGCTATCGCAGGCTGGCATTGTCACGTAACAATTTGTAGGATCAAAGAAAGTCAACGAAACCTGTTCTTGCTCGGTGGCCGGGCGGCAGAATCATCGCTTCATGCGCCGTGGGTCCGGGTTCACATTCCGACAGCAGAGCTGTTTTTGGTTTTAGCGGAAAAGGATACGGTGATCCGTTAAGCGACCATGTTGCGAAGACATATTTTAAAATGTAGTAAATATTGACCTGAATATCTTCCTTGACAACTGAGCAGACCATTGATCGGTGACATTAGGCTCCTTATGTGTAACTTAGTTTGACTTGGTCGCTGTGGTTCTGCGGTTAGCGTCCTTACTTAACAACCAGTAGGCATGCGTTCAAAACCTGCCCGAACAGCATTTTTGTTTTGCCAAGCTTGAGTTGCTCTGGTATCATACCAGTGAACTTAGATACTGTCCAGAGTGAATGACAAAATTTGCCAACAGGTAGCGCTGATTGCCACAAAAATATCAAACTGAAGCACAACAACCCGATCCAATATTCCTATGTGATGTCAAGAAGGCCCGGCGGCGTTTCATTGCACGCGGTCTTGGCCTGTGTGGTGAAGTTCTGTGATGTGCTTCTCCGCTGGTGGCGGCGGCGAGATTTGAATCACATGGGCAGTGAGAGTCAAAGGTCTAGACCAAAAAATGGTCAACCAATGCGACCAGTTCGAATTCCGTATATTATTTGGACGCACGGTTGTGATGAATGGCTGTTTTTTTATCCACGGTGAAACATCCACGATGAGTAAATTGAACAAGACTTCGAAAATGTCATTACCTGTTCTTCGAGTTTGGGCAATATTGCAGCTGATTATAAGATGGTACCTTCGAAATATTTTTTTGATTGAAAATCATCGATGCAATGGTCGAAATTTGTTCGGATTTTTCGCCGCTGCCGTCACAGTTAAATAATTTATGTATCGCAAATAACATAGAAATATCACAGCGGTTCGAGTGGCCGTGCGGAGAGATTCTCTGAACAGTAATCTGAGAGGCATGCGTTCGATACCCGTCTCCGATACTTTTTGTTTTTAAAATCACATTTTTCATTTTCCAGAGCAAAATAAATAATTTCCGATAATTTTTCCAGGATGGGTTAGCTCCAGCCTAGCTACCAGGTGGCGCTGTCGTCGGCGTCGTGAAGCTTTCCAAGGTCATGCTAAAAAAAGTAAAATTTTTTGAAATTTACGCGCTCGGAGTTCATCAGAATAAACTGCAATGTATCGATTGTGATACCCACACGACACATGCGTGATCTTGACGTTAAGCCACTTCACATTTCATGACAGATGCAATGTGCAGCTTCCAAAATACCTCGCTCCAAGCGCATAGAGACAAACAGGTCCGCACAAGAAGTGGACCTTGCCTCCAGCTATGGGGACAGGTAGCTTTCGCCCGCTAACCAAACAGGGCATCTGCCGTCTGCCAAGTTTCGGCGCAACCGAGCAAGACGACAGTACCCGACTGGAGGTGTGCCAGCCAGTGATTAAACGGGTCTACTCGTCCTCTGGTCTTGTATCAAGTATCACCGAACCCGCAGTAGAGTTGGCAAAATTAACGTTAGCGCTACCTGTTGGGTATCAAACGAACTTGATCAATTAATATTGGACATCGATCGGTAACAAGATACTACACTTTCGGCTATCGCAGGCTGGCATTGTCACGTACCAATTTGTAGGCACAAAGAAGTATGATCAAATCCGTTCTCGTTCAGTAGCCGAGCGGCTGATTCAACGCTTCGAGCGCAGTGGGTCCAGGTTCACATCCCGTCAGCGTGTGTCTTTTTGGTTTTGGAGAAAAGGTCACTGTGATCCTGATTGATTTAGACTCATGTCTACTTGATTTAACCTAAGCACTAGTTTTATTGTTTATATGTTGGTTACTGTGATCCGTTTGGCGAAGACATATTTTAAATGTAGTAATCATTGACCTGAATAATCCTTGACTGCTAAGCAGACCACAGATCGGTGACTTAAGCCTCCTTATGTATGATGTCATTGTCACAGGGCAACTATGGCTCTGCGGTTAGCGTGCTCGCAAAGGAACTTAACGGCATGCGTTCAAATTCCGCCCGAACTGCGAATAGTAGCTTTTTGGCTTTGCAAAGCTCGAGTGGCTCTGGTATCATACCAGTGAACAAAGATGCTGTCCAGAGTGAATGATAGAATATGCCAACAAGTAGCGCTGATTGCAATATTAATGTCGGACTGAAGCACACAACCCGATCCAATAGTCCTATGTGATGTCTTGAAGGCCCGGCGGCGTTTCCTTGCACGCGGTCGTGGCCTGTGTGGTGAAGTGCTGTGATGTGCTTCTCAGCTGGTGGCGGTGGCAAGATTTGAATCACATGGGCAGTGAGGGTCAAAGGTTTCGACTCAAGTTAGTCGACCAATGCGACCAGTTCGATATGGTCCGATTTCAGGAAAAATTTGCAGAGAACAATTTCGAGTACTCACCTTAGACGTGTCGCGTTTCTGAGAAAAATGTTACAAATAGTTGTGGGACTATTTAATATGTACGAAAATTTGTATATTTGATGGGCGTAGGAGAAATCTTCAATTTCATTCACCCCAGGAAAGAAAAAACACATTTGTTTTTTTGTTTGTTCGCGTTTTTGTTTGCGCTCTAACGACTAAACGCCTACTCCGATTGTAACGAAATTATTAGAACACATTTTTGTGTTCTCAACTTGGACACCATTGGAGATAAAACTCCCCCCCCCCCCCCTTTCCACCAACCATCACTTCCTTGCAATTTGTTTATCTCTTGGAGGGATTTGGAGAGAAGGGAAATATTGTTTGGAGGTGAAAGAGCTACATTACTGACGGTGATTTCAGTCCAAATTTAGTTGTGTTGTGGGAGAGCGTGGCTTTTTATTAGGAGTAAGCATGAAACAAGAAATAATAGAAAAAAAAGCTGAGGAATTTTCAAACTTTTATGCATCGCTTACAGTTTTGTACTTGACCGCAATTTATTGTAACAAGTCACTACGGTAGGGGCAAAAAAAAAAACTCTGCTAGAGAGAAGCCGACTCTCGGGAATGTTTATTTACTGTGTGTTTGTACCAAATTTCAGATTGGTAACCATAAATGCAATAACCTCGATAGTGCGTTTTTGTCCGAAATATCAAACGCACTAACGAGGCTGCGCCAAAGGATTGTGTCCGATAAAAATGACTCTGTGCACTCTCATCATCTTATATGATGAAGTTGACCACCCTCCCCTCCTCAACTCCCTTTCCCCTAGCGTTCAATACCCCTAATTTTGCGAAATTATAAAAACCACTGCCATATCAAATTTGAACACCATGAAACACTCGGACCATTATCTTAGTATTTTTCGTAGAAACTTTTATCTTATATCTAATATCACATGGAAAGTTCACGAGTCGATTTTCGTATCGGCATATTTTATAATTTTATATTTACAATTTTATTAAAAAATCGCTAAATAAATAGACAGAAACCTAGATTTCTGATTCTGTCGTAAAAGTGTTCAACATGGCGGTCACCCATCCAGTGTGCGATCCGCCCGTAGTGTTGCTTAACCTGAGCTTGTTGATAACCGGGGCATTTTGAAGATCCTGAACGTGAAGCGAGTCGAGAATTCAAGCCAAGAATGAACAAACGCGTCTAAGAGAGACTCATGAGCCACATCATGGCAAAATTTAAAAAATTAAATGCTTAACTTTTCTTTCTTCTCTTATTTACACCACAGTTTATAATTAAAAATTTTAATAAACACAAAAAATTAATCGCTTCACCTCTGCTGCTCTGATAATAAAAAAGAGAGTTCCCATTTGTGGGGAGGTCCGACCAACAAATGTCCTAGATATGTCAAATCTGATTTAAATTGCAAACGCTTGCAATGCGCAAGGTATTTTACTATGGGGAACACTAATAACCTCTAAAAAATTGAGACTCAAAAGGGGACTCCATCTATCACAGATATTGCTCCAACTCACGATACACCCGCAATAGGTGGCGATCAGGGTTCAAGCCTCCGTTTGGGGTTACATTCCTACACCTTTTTGGGACTTTTTTCCGCCAGATAAGTGGCGCAGTTCTTAGAGGTGCGTCATCACGGTGTCTCGGCGAAGGCTCGCCGGTGCTTTTCCAGAAGTCGGTGTGCCATGGCTCGGTAGTCCCGTTTAATGTCACTGGAAGAGGAGCGGGAATAGAGTCAGTTTTTTTTTTTGGTTTTTATGACAAAGATTAGAGACATTAGGTTAGAGACAAGAATTAAAATTTTCATTGTAGGCTGCTACGAGAAATCCTTGGGTACTTTGCAAAGTTAAAATATAATAATGTTTCGCTAATTAATGAGCGTTTCGAGCGGAGCTAAATCTTTAATTTCGCTTACACCCCCCCCCCCCCAAAAAAAATAATAACTTGTGTTCGCGTTTTTGTTTACGCTCTAACGGCCAACGTCAGCTTCAATTAAAACGAAATTTGCAGAAGATATTTTTGTGTTTTTAACATTTAACATTTTAAAACAAAATTAGTCAAATAATTTAGAAACATTCAAAATGTACGAAATTGTTCAGATTTTGTCCAGCGTTTTGGAGTTTTACCGGCCAAAAGTGATAAATATGTTCTCACTAAACTTTGTAAAGATGTGAAATACGTCAAAATTAAGTAGTTGTGAAATTTTTAAGTCCGTGTGTGGTTTCTTTCTCGCTTTATTCACAAATTTCCGAGTTAATTTTGTGAATTTTGGCTTATTTACTTTGATCCATGCAATGGAACGGGGTCACATTTTATCATCCCTTAATATTGCTATGCTCATTTTACAACTCAACTTAATTTGCGTTCGCAAAGCCCTTATGTTAAACCGTACTACTGCAGCTCTAATCTTAACCTCCCTCCGCGAAAAATGACCGCCAAATGACTGGGGGATGCTCACAGGTGGGGTCACCGTCGTGTATAGAACTTTCACAGATTACTCGCATTTGAGACTGATGTATCAATAATTTGAGTCATAGTTATAATTGAAGAAAATTGTCAAAAATGACGGTCACAAGCGCCATCTGGTGTGCACAACCGTTATATTGCGTGTTGCCGTCTCGTTTGGCCAGCACATATTTTTAAATTAACGCCGGTTCTCTGATTTTGCCCACTTAATGTAAACTCGTGATTGTACAGCACTTCCCTCACCAATAAACTTTCCCCTCTGATCGCAGGTGAGAAAAATATAAGTATATGAAAACCGACGTGCGAATATTCTTTAAAAAATCAACTCACACTGGTAGAGCGTCTTTGAATCGACGCATGAATCTCTGCGACCGCTGAACGAGCTCCTTCCTGTGCTCGGCCTCACTGGCTTGTTGTCGGAGCTGTAGCTTTGTCAATTTACCAGCAGGAGCTTGGCGATGTATGCGTCTGGAACAAGCAGGGCGTTAACTATTGGACGCCAATGAGCCAGCCCTCAAGAGATGGTCCAGGACCGGCGCAGTCAAGACCCTTTTAAAGAGGACTTAGTATTTGTTTTCTTGGGGGATGCAAGGAAAAAATATTAGTTTTTATTCTTTATTTGGGGTTAGTATGAACTGTTTAATCAACACTTAATCTCTTTGAATGCAAACTTTGCGGATTTTTTTTATAATAAATTTGATAAAAAAATTAACGAAAAAACGCCTTGAACAAGCTACTTTTACAACGCTTGCAACTGCAAGAAAAAAAAATAATTTTCGATTTTAAATAACGTCAATCTGTTGCCCAATGAGTCACAAGTTTTTGTTTTGTCGCGATCGATCAAATGGTTTGGCCACCTATTTGTATCCAGTTAAATGTTATTACTGCTTGGGAATAGACCCGAAGAAAAGCCCACTCCAATAGCTTTACATCCGATTTCATTAACTTCGGAGGAAAGCTAATGTTAAACTTCGGTTCCTGCTTGTTTTCTGATATGTCTGATATGTCTGATATTGTTTCCTGTTCCTGTTCCTGAAGGTTGAAGGTAGAAAGATGTTTCCAGAATAAATAAAAACAGAAGAAAATCTGCAATCAACTCCCGAAGACGCTGTTCGGTAACATTTCACACCATAAACTTTAGAGCTGTTTTTGTCCCCATTTTTGTTCAATTTAAATGTTGTTCTAGTTTCAAAAATCGTTACCAAAATCTACATTTCTCTAATAATTCACTTGTGTTAGCGACCAGTACTTGCTTATTTATAAATAATCATTCAAAATAAACCTAACTAGAAAGTGGAGACACGTTCGTTACTCACCCTTTCTGACCGCGGGCACCTTTGCCCTTCTGCCGCTTTGTATTTGGTGGGATCGGATGCCATTGAGATAAAGACTCTTCGGAATCCATCTGGTAGGCAGAGATCGGAGGCGTCGAAACAGTGCGAGAAATAGTTGGGAGAGGAGGTGGAAGAGGAGGTGGAACGGGCGTTGGAAGAGTAGTTGGAAGAGAAGGTGGAAGAGGAGGTGGAACGGGCTTTGGAAGAGTAGTTGAAAGAGGAGGTGGAAGAGGAGGTGGAACGGGTGTTGGAAGAGTAGTTGGAAGAGAAGGTGGAAGAGGAGGTGTAAGAGGAGGTGAAAGAGGAGGTGTAAGAGGAGGTGAAAGAGGAGGTGGAAGAGGAATTGAAAGAGGTGCTGGAAAGAGAAAAGAACGAGGAAGAACGGAAGTCATCAGCTCGACTCCTTTTTCGAGATGTTCGAGCCTTTTAACACTTTCAAAACTTTCTTTCGAGTCTCTCGAGATTTTCACGCAATTTGCCTTTTTCTTTCGGGTTGTGACCCATTTGAGGCCGTCTGGCGACCACGCGCCGGACATTCGGCGTGTTACAATCGGTGAGCCACCTACAACTACGATGGACTGCTCAGGTTCTTTGCATGGGGATTTTTCCAGCTCGATGATGTCATCGTCCCTCGTGTACAGGAGTATGTAGGACGATCTCTGGTCTGCCGTCAAGGTAGTCGGCCGGACGGACTCGTCGTCGTAAAGGTGGTACTTGCCCGATCCCGTCCGGGCAGTGGTCGTGTAGTGGCCTGACAGGATCGATGATCCGTGGTGGTGAATCTGGGGACAGGCATAATCCATCTCTCACTTGGAGGTGCCAAACCGTCAAGCTCTGCAAGAAGCATTTATAATTGTGCAAAATACCACCGGAAAAAAGGTCGTCAAACATCTATCTACTATCATTCACTCACGAAGTGGGCCTTTTGGCCTGGAAACTTTCGATCCATTTAAACTTAAATTTAACCAGACACATGACCAGTTCTGTTCGGTAGCAAGGCTGGAGGGATGATTGTTAGTAAAACAACTTTATTTGTCTTGTTTATCAACCTCTCGACAGCATGGATTTGTGGAGGAATCCTGTTGTTCGCTTTGTATTGTCCTTCGGAAGAGATGTTAAGCCGGTGGTCCGCTCTTAATCCTCATCTTCACCCGCTCATTCACCGACGCTAATAAACCAGTGCCGCATGGCCCATTGTCAAAACAGTGCGTTCTAAAACCCCAATAATCAAATCATCAAGGAGAGAAAGAGTTGGCTAAGTTTTGTAGCAAATTTGAGAACTAGATTATCACGTAAGTAAAAAACCGGGTGTACCTGTATCTTATTGATACGGCCGATATTTAAGCGTGACTACGTTCAACTACCGCGTATAGGCACGTAGGTCAACTACCGTACTGACCATACTTCACTTGCAAGTTTTACATCTCTCTTTATTTGAGTTGTGTTTTCATATCTAATTTACATGCTGAAGGACTTTACAGATTGGGATGAAAGTGTCATCTTGCGATATATATATATTATTTTGCATTAGTCTACTGACGAGTGCCAAAAACGCTGCCTCCTCTCACGCCTCCAATATTTATTTTATAGAAAAATAAAAAAAAAATACTTTTAAAGAATTGTCTGAACTATTGAATGATAATAAGTCGCATTCTGTCCTTTGTTTCCTGTAGGCTGTAGGGGTTGTTACACATTTGCCATTTTGCGTAATTTAACATTGGTCTTATGGAGAGCATTAAAAACGCCAACCCCTCTAACGCCTCCAATATTTATTTTATCGAAAATAAAAAAAAAATCCTTTTGGAGAATTGTCTAAACTATTGAACGATAATAAGTCGCATTCTGTCCTTTGTTTCCTGTAGGCTGTAGGGGTTGTTACACATTTGCCGTTTTGCGTAATTTAACATTGGTCTTATGGGGAGTATTAAAAACGCCAAACCCTCTAACGCCTCCAATATTTATTTTATCGAAAATCAAAAAAATGTACTTTTAGAGAATTGTCTGAACTATTGAATGATAATAAGTCGCATTCTGTCCTTTGTTTCCAGTAGGCTGTAGGGGTTGTTACACATTTGCCATTTTGCGTAATTTAACATTGGTCTTATGGGGAGCATTAAAAACGCCAACCCCTCTAACGCCTCCAATATTTATTTTATCGAAAATAAAAAAAAAGTACTTTTAGAGAATTGTCTGAACTATTGAATGATAATAAGTCGCACTCTATACTTAGCTTCCTGTAGGCTGTAGAGCTTGTTACACATTGGCTATTTTGGAGAGCAAATCCGTACATGCCTCCCTATATAATGCGCTTTAAGACGTAGTCACGTCAAAATGCAATTTAAGTAATTTGAAAATAATTTAAAATGCCAGTCTCATGTGAGACATAAATCTTCATGCAAGAAAGTTACTGGAGCATTCACTCACAATCGCAGCCAAGGTGTATAAAACAGAGGAGCTCTCGATCCGTTCCTTAAAATGAGCATCCAGGCATAGAGTATCGGGCACCTCCACATGCGTGCTCTTGGTCCCTTTGGCGTCTCGTCCGAGCCTGAGCATGAGCACGAGGGGCGCGTGCAAAAGCCGGATCTGCTTCGTGGAGGTGCCGTTCTTCGCGTGGCACACCTCGCAATTCCAGTCAGTCACGTTCTCGTGGGCAAAATGGCGGTCGAGCGAGATCTCCACGGTTTCGCTGACCACCAAGTATAACCCGATATGTGTGTCAAATTGCGTCGACATGATGAAACATTCGTGGCATCGCACTGGAATAGGTGACGAGAATTTAGGACAGGTAGTATTTAGATTCACTTGTTGTGTTTAACGACGCACTGCTTTGGCGACGGTACTGGTTTTATGGTGTTGGTAAATGAATGTGTGATAGTGATTTTGATGATTCACCTAATCTAAGCTAGAAGGGAGGAGAGAAAACCCAGTGCCGGCACTTTTCCATCCGGCTGAACGTCCCTTCCGAAGGACAACTCGAACAGCAGGATTCCTCCACAAACCCATGCTGTCGAGAGGTTGATAAGCAAGGCGAGTGAAGTTACTGTACTAAATTTCATCCCTCCAACCTCTCTCCCGAACAGAACTGATCGTGACTGGTTACTGGTAACAACGGCAATAATGATAACAACAGTAAAAACTTGAAACATTGCTAAAAATTTGTGTAACAGAGAGAACAATGTCTTGTACAGTGTAATTACCTTCAGTCAAAAATTGAGCGCGGAATATGCTATCAAACGTTTTCATTTTGTTGCTGCTTCTGTTGCTGCCAGATCTTGAAACAAACGAGATATTTTTTATAGTAAAAAAAAACTTTGGGAAGAAAAATAAGCAAGAAAACTTGAAGAACGTGCCAATGCCAATAGGTACTGTTTGTCCTAAAAACATAATTGATAAAATGTAATTAACATCCATTCCTTTTAAGCAATTTACCTATTTTCATTTTGTTATATGTCTATATTTTGGAGCATGTTTTCGCTCTAGATTTAACTTCAAGACAGGTTCCCTAAAAAAACTGGTTCAAATTTGGGAAAGAAAACCAAGAGAAATCGGATAGGTACACTTAATAAAAAAAAGGGTTGCCATATCGTTCATCACCCTACGCGAAACTGCTAGCATTGAGTTTTCCTGGTGGGATCTATCAGAGAAGTAATTCCCAAAGTGCCTACTGGGGGTACTCGACGCAGTTTTCTGGAGAGAAACTTCCCGGAGAGCGAGACATATTTCTGAATTTTTTTTTTTTGAATTTTAAGCATGGGCAACGCCACAAAACAAGTTTTTATGTTTTCATACATTTTGTTCGTTGAAATCTTCTCAGCTTTCCGATAGCGTTTCATTTTTAGGTATCTTATGAGCGCTGTGTAAGTTCGGTAATGGCATTCAACTTACTGTGACAAGGAATTATTTGTTTCATCTGTGTGATCGACACTCGCGATGAGGAAGTGTAGGAATTCATGGGCGTCTTCCTGGCGTCCCGGTACAAAGCCCTTGAAGTTTCCTTGGGGATTGACAGAAATAAAAAAATAAGTTATCCGAGTTATCTCTTGCAAGAAATTCGGTGAATGTAAGTACAATATCCTGTCGTGAATATTCAATGGGCACCTCTTCCGAAGGACGGTCCAACTCAAACATGATTCCTCCACAAATCAATGCTGTCAAGAGGTTGATGAGCAATTGGCGAATGATGTTCGTGTAAAACTGTGAATCCTCCAGCCTATTCTTATGTATGATGGCCACTTATCTAATACCGGACTCAGTGCAGTGTTACTCAACTTTGGTGATCTCACGAGAACCGGTGTTTCAACACTGTTTCCATTAAAAAGTAGGCTCCTCTAGCGTGTGGTTGAAGATTGAAATTGCTAGACGAAATCCCCGAAATAATAAATCTGCACATGAATATTCCCGAGGGTTATTTGGTAACTTACGTCTCATCAGTCTTAAGATCATTTGCGGCGCAAAGGCCGTCTCGCTGGTGCGAATCAAGGAGAAGCACTTGGAAAGGGCACACATAGTGCAATCGCCACTTTCTGAAACAAAAAAGTCATAATAGCAGTCCACCTTCGCATGGCTGTATTCGACTGGCCTGCACCAGGGTGGGTTTGAAACTTGCTCAATGGCGTTATGATTTTCACCGGGTTTGCACCAGCTCAGAGCGAGAGCGCACCCATCTGAACACGTGATCACCAGCTGCCAGTGCATTAATTTGTTTTTCAATTGTACCGTCGAAATTCTCAGAGCAAGAAAAGTGCACTGGGATTGACTCGAGAGCAAGTAACTCTGCCAGTTGAACACGTGAAAGTTGCACTGGGACAGAGTCACACGCCCAGTCGAACACGTGAAAGTTGCACTGGGGCAGAGTCACATGCCCAGTCGAACACGTGAAAGTTGCACTGGGACAGAGTCACATGCCCAGTCGAACACGTGAAAGTTGCACGGGGGCAGAGTCACATGCCCAGTCGAACACGTGAAAGTTGCACTGGGGCAGAGTCACATGCCCAGTCGAACACGTGAAAGTTGCACTGGGGCAGAGTCACATGCCCAGTCGAACACGTGAAAGTAGCACTGGGGCAGAGTCACATGACCAGTCGAACACGTGAAAGTTGCACTGGGGTAGAGTCACATGCCCAGTCGAACACGTGAAAGTAGCACTGGGGCAGAGTCACATGCCCAGTCGAACACGTGAAAGTTGCACTGGGGCAGAGTCACATGCCCAGTCGAACACGTGAAAGTAGCACTGGGGCAGAGTCACATGCCCAGTCGAACACGTGAAAGTTGCACTGGGGCAGAGTCACATGCCCAGTCGAACACGTGAAAGTTGCGCTGGGGCAGAGTCACATGCCCAGTCGAACACGTGAAAGTTGTACTGGGACAGAGTCACATGTCCAGTCGAACACGTGAAAGTTGCACTGGGGCAGAGTCACATGACCAGTCGAACACGTGAAAGTTGCACTGGGACAGAGTCACATGTGCAGTCGAACACGTGAAAGTTGCACTGGGGCAACAGTTGGGAATAGTTGAGAAAATGTGATTCTTGTGGAGGTGCCGAGAACGCTCTGGTGGGTGTATCCAGGAGACACCAAGCTGGAGTTCGTTTAAAGATTGTTGTTTAGTTTTCTGTTTAAATGCAGACATCACTTCCCATAGACGCTGGGACAATGCAAACACACCGAGACCGAACCAATATCAACAACAAAATGAAAGAAATGAACAGGTATAAACAGTTAAATGTTGACAAAAACCATTTAAACTAGGTTTTGAATACTTTCGGGGTCGTATTTTCGAAAATACAAAATAAGTGAGTTTTTTTATTATTGACCTTGATAATTTAAGTTAGTGCATGAACTAGGTAATTTTTGTAATTTTTTGGGTTCTTTTGTTATTGGAAAATTGTCAGGACTGCTTTCACCCTTGATAAAGTAACAGGCACAAGTTATGAAACGTTGGGAAATATAGTTGTTCTTTACTAGTTTAAAAGTCTTTTGTCAAAACTAGTGCTACGGTTAGATAAAGAAGACACGAGTCTAAAAACTGTAACAGTAAAAAGTTCAGCGCTTGCTGCCAAGACAAACTGTTTCTTCGCTCACGGTACTTACCTTGCAACTCGCAAAAGTTGTAGTGCAAGTTTCTGAAGAAGTCGGAGAAGAAAGCTGTGACGGGAGGTGTGTGGACCAGCGCCTGCAGCGCTGCGTTTATATAGCAAGTGTTTCCTTTGTTGACTAGGCCAACCCAAGGTCCGATCATTGCGCAGGTCATTGCACGGTCCTGCGCACGGTTCTGCGTACGGATCTGCGCCTGTAGCTATGCTTGTTGCTTTGTACGTTTCTGTAGCAATCCAAGATGTCCAAATTAATCATTTTGAGACTTACCTCTAAATGTACTTACTTTTATCAAGAACCCCCCTTCCCCCCACCCCATGGGCACGACCGCTGATCTCCCGTAACCTGGAGAGAGCATAGGATACAGCCAGCTGATTTCAAATAACCTGAATAGAGCTTAGGATCCAGCCAGCTGATCTCAAATAACCTGGAGAGAGCATAGGATACAGCCAGCTGATTTCAAATAACCTGAACAGAGCTTAGGATACAGCCAGCTGATCTCAAATAACCTGGATAGAGCATAGGATCCAGCCAGCTGATCTCAAACAACCTGGAGAGAGCACCGGATCAAGCCACCTGATCTCAAATAACCTGGATAGAGCATAGGATCCAGCCAGCTAATCTCAAATAACCTGGATAGAGCATAGAATACAGCCAGCTGATCTCAAATAACCTGGATAGAGCATAGGATCCAGCCAGCTGATCTCAAATAACCTGGATAGAACATAGGATCCACCTAGCTGATCTCAAATAACCTGGATAGAGCAAAGGATCCAGCCAGCTGATCTCAAATAACCTGGATAGAGCATAGGATCCAGCCAGCTGATCTCAAATAACCTGGATAGAGCATAGGATCCAGCCAGCTGATCAAAATTGAGCAGGTAATCCATTGTTAGTAACAACTAGTAGTTTCTAAGTCCAAGATGTCCCTATGACTTCCATGCTAATTTTATAGTTCTTCGAAACACGTCTGAAACCAACTTTGACTATTAAAGTGGTGCAAACTACGAAATCTTCGAGGAATACTGATGAGAATACTTAAAATAGCTCATGTTCTTGCGGAGATAACTAAAAAATCAGGGGCTCTCAAGATGGCGGCCTTGGCTTCAAAGTGTCTCTATGTAAACCGCTATCCAGGTTATTCAAGATCAGCGGCTACTGCGCATGAACGATGCGAGATAAAATTGAGAAACACATTGATTTATTCTGTTTTAGACGGTAGACCTAATGTATGCACAAGTAGATATTTTGTCTACTCATACGTTGGCCAGGTTTAGTAATGCGTTGGTTTCATGTGGAGTGACCACAGACCTATACACCCAATATTCAAAGTCGAGAGGTTACATGGTAATTTTGGTTTTACATGCATGCTTGAAGGTTCAACACTGCAGTATGAATGTTATTCACAGCTGGTGACATTGATGGCTAATCAAATGCAGCGAGAAATTATTCTACTTCATGTTTCTATCGCAATGTAGCCGCCATACGATTTAAAGTACTTCACATAATTGCAAGTGCAGAGAGTTTTAACCCCTACTAACAATGAACTTTGTAGGATTCAATGCTTAATTAAAAACACACACACACAAAACTTCTGTCAAAAGAAATCTGCTACCGAGATCATGCATTGCAATTAAGGGAAGGGGTAGGAGCATAACATGGCTTAGATGATCAAGTCGAGACGGGTTCAAATGTTGACACCTAACAAGATTTACACGAATCGAACTGTAAACATCCTTATTTTCATTTGTGACATATGATTAATTATAAGTAATTATATATTTAACCATGTTTTTTCATAAAATTACACATTTCTCTGTTTTGCTAATTGGATGTTAACGTTTATATATTAAATTCTAATTAAAATTGTTCACCAACCTGAATATACGCCGTGATTAACTGCAGGCAAGTAGTTGAAACAACCTGTTCGATGTACTTCGCTGTCTGATCGCTGGACTCGACTGATAAGAACGTACACAGGCTTGCAAAACTAGATCTGGGTAAAAGAATGCAAGGGTTCAGGTAGCCGGGGTAGGTTTAGTTTCATAACAAAGCAATTAAATCTAGGTAATCAAACTGACTCTAACCGAGATGTATCCATACCATATAAAATCGAGAGGTAAAATTGAATTCTATACTACAGCTATTTGCTTGTAATATTATTACTATAGGTTATATAATTATAATAGATTTTTGATATGTTTGACGACGCCTTGTTTTGACAATGGGCTCTAAGGCATTGGATTATGGCGTCAGTGGATGATTTGGTGATGACGAGGAGGGTGATCTCTCCCGAACAGAACTGGCCATGTGTTTGTGAATACTTTATGGTAGAAATACACTCTATGGAGTTCTGTGAGGATTTTTTTAAATATTTCTCCAATCGGAATTAACCCTTTTGGCATTTCCAAGTTCTAATATGCCCTTAAAACGTTCAAATGATAAATGCATGAATGGATGGTTGGTGAATTCCACGAAGACCGGTGTTTTTAACACGTAAAATCATACGGTGTGGCGTCTTAAGACTCTTCAAAGCATTAAATCATCTTATCTTCAAGTTGATAACAAGTTGAAAAACACGCGTATCGAATTCTGAACCCGGGAGAATTTAATATCAGTACCATCTGGCAAAATGCCTGAAAATGCCTGACGTTATGACATCATAATCATCATGATATCACCAAATCCAGAACTGTCATTTCACATTCTTAGTAATCTTATTGATTTGATTGGATTCGATTATGAAAGATTATTCTCACGATTTTAAATCACTCTTTATAGCTCCGTTTCAAATCATTTGCTTGCTGGTTTCAGCTGCCTTGTGAAATAAAAAATAAAATAAAATAACAGCATTAAGAGAGAAGTTTTTTAAAAATGTTGGGATAGTTTTTTCCAGCAAATGAGGACTGCCAAACACCAAAACAAGTGAGGCTCTTGACAAGCCCCACTTGTTGGACAAGTCTTAACTCGAGTTTTTCAAACTTGAACAAAGACAGGCGAAAAGTAAAAGTTCAAGATCTGTGGTACTTGAGTAAAACAGAAAGTAAGTTGTTCTGTCTTATCTTGGATCTCGTTTAGATCTTGTCTGATGACTGATGACCGGCGCCCATCCTCCGAACCAGGAAGAAATCAGACTAAAAGATTACTTGAAACCCAATGTATAATTTGTATGCAACGTGGTGAACATCACCCGGGCAGCCAGAGTCGGCCGACATTTTAAATGACATCAACATACAATTATCAAATATTTGTGAAAGAAATTGCAATGTAGTTTGTCAGACTTTTTCATGAGCGGAACTAAATTTTCGATTTCATTTAATCCCAAAAAAAACACTCATGTGTTTATTTTTTTTTTATCATTTTTTTTTCGCATTTTAGTTCACGGTCTGACGACCAAACGCCAGCTCTGATTTTAAAGAAATGTGTAGAAAATATTTTGCAACTCTCCGTTTTTCCAGCAAAATTGGACAAATAGTTTTGAAACTGTTCAAAATGTACAAACATTTCCAGATTTTGTATTAACGTTTTTTAGTTGTTCTACCAAAGGTATTTAATATTTTTTCACCGAACTTGGCAAAGATGTGAAATACATTAAAATTAAGTAGTTGTAGAAGTTTTTCAGCCCGTATGTGTTTTTTTCTCTTTTAATTAACAAATTTCCGGCATAATTTTGTGAATTTTGGCTGGTTTTCTATGATCTATAGAATGGAGCAGCTTCACATTTTATAATCCCTAATTATCGCTATGCTCATCTTACAACGCAACTAAAACTGTGTTTGGGAAGCCCCAGTTACTGGTAACTTTAACACCCTCTCAAAAATCTGTCTCTTATCAGCGAAATTGAACCTAACTTTCTCGGGTGATGCTCTACCTCGACCTAATTATAAGGATTTAAGTGTCCATTTGAAAATATTTGAGAGTGTTAAATAATAATAACAAGGGTGTAAAGGACAGAAAGGTATAAGGCTTCTGGCCCCCATTTTATTTAAAGTACAGGAAAAACGCTAGCAGCACAAATGCCCTTTTTACACATGTTATTTAGTGAATAATCAATTAGACTTACGAAATAATTGAGCGCCCCTATACTGAACGCTTATTTGATTTCAAAAATTGGAAATCTGCAGACTTATAGAGTTTAACTAAACAACAAACGTGTTCTCTCAAGAAACTTAAAATAAATTTCACACTGTACGTATTTCAAGCGAACAAGCCAAGTATAGGCCTGACCTTTTGAACACTAATTCAAATGTTTGCTTAAAACTAAAAGATTTGTTACAAAATATGGCCTCGATTCAAATTTTCCCGCCAGTGTGCTTCTGTGTTTGTGTCAAGAACACAAGACTTGACCGCTCATAAGATATGGGACGACATGTCATGCACTCTTTGGCCAATCAGGACAGATAAAAATGTATTGCTATTATTAAAAATAATCTCAAATAATTGTGAACAGACACAGATATAAAAAAAAAGTTCGTAATTGGTCCAGAGTCAATTTTCAGGACATCGTGTCAGTGAGAAGCTTGATTTGGAAATCCTTCTTCGAAAATCCCACAACTTACCATGAAAAATCATTCGTTTTGCACGAACTATTACGAGCTTGTCCTCGCTGTGCGCCGGTCAGGTTATAGGTGTACCCGAATCAGCGTCGGCGTCGGCTAGGGACGACAGTCTCCCTGCCGGCGTCGAAGAGAGCGGTCGTGTATTGGCGTCGCGACGCTGCCTCCACCGATCACACGTAAGCAGCGACGTATTCATACGTCTGCCTGCGACCGACGCCCCTGGCATGCTTGTCTTGCTTCTGGTTTCCTTGGAGGGTTTAGTTAATTCGGAACACTGAAAAGGACAAAGATATTAGGGATGAAAAACGTAAAAAAAAAAAAAACTGTATGGTCGCAAAATTTAATTTAAGAAAAGTTTAGATGCTTTAAATGATATCAATTGAGAATTCTTCGAGGCTATTTTACATTTTTTTTTAAAATGGCGGACCAATTTTTGGCTGAATTTTATCGGATCATCGGCATTATTCAATCGCAAGGAAAAAGAGAAAAATAACTGTCTTTTTTTTAAAGAAAAATGCAAAAATGTTGGTGCTGTTCGGTTGAAAAGGATAACGCATGAAGGCTTCGAGCTATTTACGTACCTTACTAGAGTTTTCTACGGTAAATTTATGATAAGTTAGCGCGTGATTTTTTTCCATGGAGTCAACCTCCTATGAAAAATTGCTAAAATTAATTCAGATAACGGAAGTGGAAGCGATTTTATTTCTGGCATCTGAAAGGTTGAGAATCGTGTGAAAATTATTTAATAAATTGCCGAACGTGGAATCGAACCAAGAAACCCTGTAGATACGACCGTGGGAGTAATTCTGTCTGGATTCAATTTCTGGATTTTATCGGCTTCTGTCGAGAAATGCGTCAGCGACCAACCGAAACTAGGAGAGCTCCGCTTTGCTGTGATTGGTGGAATCTATCTCAATCACTTTTATCGAATTTTTGAAGCAAGGTCAATGATGTCAAGTGTTCGAAGGGCAGACAGTACAATTATTTGTGCGGGCAACAAATTAGAGGAGGCTAAAAGCACAAAACAAGTCAGTTCTGTCAAAAGATTTGATTGGATTAGTGATTTGCTGAAAAATATTTAATGTTAGCAACATTTTTCTTGGTTTGCCTATTTTGCCAGGAAAACTGGTCCCCATGCTAGTGACTGAAAATTTTCTATAATTACTTCACGATTTCCTACAAATTAAAATAAAATTTCACCAATTTTTATGTTTTCTCGTTTGGGCATTTAGAGATTCATTAAAATATTCGTATTGTGCCACAATTCCGATCAAAATGATGACAGTTTAGGTTATTCAATTTGGGTTACTTGAAAAATAGACCATCAGAACTTTTTTCAGCCCCTAACACCTAGTACGTTCGACTACTGTAAAATGATTAGATCTCAGCTAGAAATTTGTTGATTTTTTAAGGACACTAATAAAAAAAGTATGATTTTATCATAACTTTTGTTCAGAAAGTGCAGCACGTTAACCAAAGCAATGTGTCGGATTTTGAGCAAATCCCTACGTTATTTTCGCGTCGATGGAGGTACCGTGCGCTCCGGCTGAAACCTTAGGTACCTTCTTGGAAATTCCACTGCCCACTGATCACACTTTCGTAACCGTACTTATATTTTCATTAAAAATGTAAATCCACTTACAGAAAACAATTTCAATCTTTAAAAACCTCTTAAAACGACCCCAAAACAGGTTTTTAACTAGACAGAAAAGTCTAGCAAAAACTAACTAGCAGAAAAGCTTGCAGAAAAGTAACGAACAATTCGCACAACTAGAATACCACTAAGAATACTCATCGAGCTATTGATTTTATAACTTTGCCGAAAGGCCTAACCACAATTCACATAGCAATACGCACAAGTACAAACATAGTGTACAAGGATCTTAAAACTTGATTATCATTTGGGACTGCACACAATCGCATAGCGCATAGCATACACGCATTGCGTTTTACGTTACAACAAAGGAGATTAAATTGAATATCCAGCGTAGACCTAGTGTTCTCTGTCTTCTGTAATTTCCGTGTGGAGTAATAAAGGAGTCGTTTGCATTGCCCGAGGTGAAAAACCAGAACACGGTGATGACATTTTAGCATCGCTTTTCTGCATGGGCCAAAGCAATTAGTTTTTCCTCTGTTTAACCATTTAATTATGAGATGACAAACAAGAATATGCTTTTTTTGGTTCGCTTATTTTAATTGAAGTTTGCATGGTTGTGGCTGTTGATTCTATTATGCTTAACTGTTGTCGTTTACGGTATAGGATCAGAAAAACCAAAAAACAGTAGAATACAAAATTCATCTAAATGAACTTTGCGAAAAGGGAGTGTCTGCCATTTTTGTAGGTGGTTCTTTTCCTGATTACACCCAAAATTTTCCAATTTAGTAATTTTTGTTGTTACTTAAAATATATATAAATATATATTCGACTGTAAAGCATAGGAGGTTCAATTGTAGATTCAACGTTTGGTAGCCATGGAGATACTGAGATCGCCTGACAGAGCTTCTTAATTCTGCTATCTTATGTTACCACGGGTATATCATGGCCTAGCATAGGAGGTTCAATGGTAGATTCAACGTTTGGTAGCCATGGAGATGCTGAGATCGCCTGACAGAGCTTCTCAATTCTGCTATCTTACGTTACCACAGGTATATCATGACCTAGCATAGGAGGTTCAATGGTAGATTCAAAATTTGGTAGTCAAGGAGATGCTGAGATCGCCAGACAGAGCTTCTCAATTCTGCTATCTTATGTTACCACGGGTATATTATGGCCTAGCATAGGAGGTTCAATTGTAGATTCAACGTTTGGTAGCCATGGAGATGCTGAGATCGCCTGACAGAACTTCTCAATTCTGTTATCTTATGTTACCACGGGTATATCATGGCCTAGCATAGGAGGTTCAATGGTAGATTCAACATTTGGTAGCCATGGAGATGCTGCGATCGCCTGACAGAGCTTCTCAATTCTGCTATCTTACGTTACCACAGGTATATCATGACCTAGCATAGGAGGTTCAATGGTAGATTCAAAATTTGGTAGTCAAGGAGATGCTGAGATCGCCAGACAGAGCTTCTCAATTCTGCTCTCCGATTTTACCATGGATGTAGCCGATCTATTAAGATTTCCCAAAGGTATTCACGTTTTCACTTCTAAAGATAAATGCATGTCTTTGAAACTTATGGCTATAAAGTTTATTCCATAGTTTAAAGTGTGTCACGAAGGTTTAAATAAGGTCACACAGGAAACAAAAAACACCACCCAGGTATCACGGAAGAGTAAAATCGTTATGCAAAATGCATGTTGCACGATTTTCGTGAAATTTATGCATATTCTGATTTAGACCATTCTAATATCTAGTTCTCTAAATGAATCAAAGTGTTTGTGTAGCAAACTGAACTGAATTTTCTTCAAATTTGTGTCAACAGACGAGAAAGACGATGCCAAATCTGAAAAAAATCTTAACTACGGGATGTGGTTACTGTTTGCCGTGCAGTCTGAATAGAAAACATGATAAATTTGATGGAACACGCAAATTTGGAACCACAAAGTACCTACGTTAGATCGTTTAGTGTATATAGGTAAAGTCAGAAGGCCAGAGATAATGTTGAACTAAATTCGCGATAATGCCTGACAAATTACTAGTTTATCGAAAAAAAAAAACTGATATATGCTACTAAATGGCGTCACCGTCGTTTCGAGTGTTACGAAATTTAATTTTGTTGTTTCTCGCAGATTACTCGCATTTGAGACTGGTTTAAGTTTAATTAATCTGTATTAATGTTTACTTTAACGACTGATAAAAATGTATCGATATTTGGAAGTGTAATTACCTAATTGTAGCGGCTTTTACCGTTACCAAGTGTTGCCGGCTCGTTTGCTTAGCAGAAAGTTTGACTATACCCTCTGACTATACCTATAAACTCAATGGTGATATCAATTAACGCTGCAATTAATTGCTTCTCGCACCTGAAAATGTCGTTATCGAGAAGTTGCTAGTTCGTAAATTTGGCTGTTCACTGTTAGCTAGGACCATCCTACGTCGTTTTCGCACAGAACTCAACTCAAAAGCGGCGTTTTTTTTATTGCTTTTTTTATCGCAAAAAGGCAGCACTATCATTTACACAAACTTCAAACGCCTATTAATCAACTTGGCTTAGCACTTAGTGAGCGACGATAATGATCAGTACTTCAACTTCAATCAATATTATTTTTTGATAAATCACATATTGGTTCAGCTTTAAGGGAAAGACCCACAGTGACTTTAAACCAATAAATGTAAAACTTGGTTCTTCTCTTGGTTCTACTCCTTGCAGATCTGTCATTCTCATCAAATGCACAAAATTCCTCTACAAAATCAGCACAAAGCACAATTAGTAAGAGCAACACCCGCGATAGGTGGAGATGGGGGTTCTAGTCCCCGTTTGGGCACAGATTTTTGAGATGATCTAAATTTCCTCATAATAAAACACCCCGCAAAATTGAAATCAGAGTTTGAAATTTAATTCAGATTTCAATTTTCAAACCGATTTTCTAGTTATTGTCTGGATATAACTTTAGAGTTACAATGGCATTGTGTGAATATGTACGTTGTAGACAGGCCCGGTATTACAATATATTTCCAACCTGGAAAGAGCAGGGTCCAGCCAGCTGATCTCAAATAACATGCAATGAGCATAGGTTCCAGCCAGATGATCTCAAATAACCTGGATAGAGCATAGGATCCAGCCAGCTGATATCAAATAACCTGGATAGAGCAAAGGATCCAGCCAGCTGATATCAAATAACCTGGATAGAGCATAGGATCTAGCCAGCTGATCTCAAATAACCTGGATAGAGCAAAGGATCCAGCCAGCTGATATCAAATAACCAGGACAGAGCAAAGGATCCAGCCAGCTGGTAAAAATTGAAGTCAGAAAATACATTGTTGGAGTAGGGCTGTACAAAATTCGAGTCAATTTAACTAACCTTAACAAAGTAATTGTGTCGATCCTTTCTTTTGATGCTGAACTTCTTCTACAATGACAATTGTTTTGCCTCTGCTAACCAAACAGGAAAGCTTTTCATCCTGAAATACCTATATAGTCATATAGAATGTCCACACATATAAGACTATCAGGTTTATGGATGGTCACCAGGAATAGGAAACTAAATTACCACAAAGGACTTTTTTCCTGTGTTTTGAACAGGATCGAATACCCGGCCCAATTTGGAAGAGATTCGGGGAATCAAATCAAATTACAGGTGTCGATTTGGGACTGACATTTCCAGGAAAAGTCAACCAAATATTAAACCGTGCTTGGTAAAGAGTACAGTACGATCATCGATAGTTTTTTTGTCCGTTTGGTTGGTCGTAACGTTCCGTATCTTGTCAAAAACTAGACAAAAAATTTAAAAAACGTGCCTGAAAATTGGTTGGTATTCGTTTTTCTATTCGTCTATGGAATAAATAAATAAATCACAGGGATTTTCCGCGCGCATGCAGTTTTAAAACGGTTTTTCAAAGCGGAATGCATTTAATCACTCGATAAAAGCTGACGATGCATTCTTTATAGCGAACTATACAATTAAAAAGCACTGCATTTGGGTGCATCTAATATATATGCTGATGCGGCGATTACTAAATGCAAGTGCATTGCAGTGTTATAATCTGTGCACTCTGGTGTGATTGATCGGGGGCGTCGGAGGAATGAGATGGAGTGTGCTTGGTAATTTCCGTGATGCTAAGGGATGATTGACGTGACGACGTCAGGTTGTCATGGGATTGAGATCTTTGCACCTTGATGTGTTATTGTTATTCAAGCTTGTGAATGCATCGTGGTGAGTTGATGAGCGTAGGTAGCGAGGGGAGCAAAATCCCAGAAAAAAATTACATGCCTTAGAAAAAAAATCACTTGTGTGTTTGTTGGATATATTGCGTTTGCGTTTGCGCTTTAGCGGCCAAACGCCTACTCCGATTAAAACAAAATTTGTTGAGCACATTTCTGTGTTTTTAACTTAAAACTTGTGAGTTTTTCAACGAAATCGGTTGAAAAGTTTTGAAACTATTCAAAATGTACGATACTTTTCAGATTTTGTTTCAATGTTTTGAAGTTGTCCCGCTGGAAGGGTTTGATAATTTTTTACCAAACTTTGCGAAGATGTAACATTCATTAAAATTCAGTAGTTGTGAAGTTTTTGAGTCCGTTCGTGTTTTCTTCCTGTTTATATTCAAAAATTGACGCCTTATTTTGGCAATTTTGACTGTTTTGCTACAATATTGCAACTCAAAATGCGTTCGCGAAGCCCTTGTTAGTTAGCATCAAAATGCCTTTGATTATGATTTTTCTATTTCTATGCCATCTTTCTCGCGGTTTAGCATTAGCTTTGTTCGGATTTGTCAGAATTTGGTGAGATCACAGCGTTACAGCGTGTGATAGTCCAGAGCAGAGTACATAATATAACACTTTTCATTTGTTCTTATTTAAACTCACTCCAACTCCTAGACGGGTGGAGGAAAAAGTCAGCTATTCTGCTTCAAAGTAAACTGATCAGACACAAATGAACAGAACTATTATGCGGGGGTAATAACTTGACGTTAAAATAACTTATCAGAACTTTGTAGTTACCTAACCTATGACCTATTTTATGATCTATTTCACTAGCCACTAGAAAAGCACCGATTTTGATAAAAATTTTAGGTCACCTTTTTGTGTTGTCAACTTTGACTGTGTGCTTTTTTTCAGAAATTAGATTGTTGACCTCAAAATTTACAAACATTTTCACAAAAAAAAAAATGCACAGTGTAAGATTTAAATTTGCATAAATTGTCCCAATGAGAAAACTTTTTAGTGAAAAATTGAAGGAGATTATGATGATTTGAAAAGTATTGAAAGTAGCATTCATGATCTTTCATGAAGAAGCTCGAAGAGCAGCCATTTTCTAGTTAAAATTAGATGCATTAAGAAGAAAATGAAATATTTCCGCTCGTTTATAACGCAACAGAAAGCTCAAAAAGGTGCATTAAGCAGCATTACATAAAAGTTTGTTACATGTGTTACAAGTTGTGTGGTCGGCCACTGTAAGAGGAGATGGTTTTTCATGAAAATACTTAATTTTATAATTGTGCTCCTACATGCTAAAACTGGCTGAACTGAATTTTCCGTGCCATTTTATGTACAGTAAAAAGCAAAAAAAAGTATTCGCTTTTGACGTTAATGCAAAATATTGCATAAAAATCTGCATAAAATCATGACAAAGATGATTGAATGACAGTACCGATACAGTATGTAACCAATTGTTTGCCCCTTGTTTTGTGTTGCTGTCCAATACGATAAGCCCTTTTTAGTGTACACAGACAACAAAGGCAGTTTGAATTCTGTCAATAATTGCAAATATCAATCACAGTGAAACGATACATGTCAATGAATAGCGATCTGGTATCTATTTCAAAGACATATTGCGCTCAGAGATAAGTATTTTATTTTCATTATTATATAGTATTAATTAAAAAGTCTTTACTAGCATAAAAAAGCTATCAACTATTAATTTAATTATTTGTAATTTATTTGTAATTTAATTTGTTATTTAATTCATTTATAATTGATTTTCTAATTATTAAATTAATCTGTCACATAAGTATTTAAAAGTTCTGATAGGTAAGCAAATTTATCTTGATTAGGTTTCAAACATTTTGATGTTTCCAGAATCTTTGCATGTGCAGGCAGGTAATATCTATTATGTAATTAATTAATTAAACTATTTTTAGATTTAATTTGAATTTAATGTAATTATAATTGATTTAGTAATTGATTTACTAATTATTTAATTAATATGTAACATAAGTATTTAAAAGTTCTGATTGGTAAGCACATCTATTTTAAGTAGGTTTCAAACAATTGGATGTTTTCAGCTTCTTTGCGTGTGCGGGGGGTTTATACCTATTAGATAATTAATTGATTAAATTATTTTTAATTTTTTTTAAATTTAATTTTAAATTTAATTGATTTATAATTGGTTGAATGATTATTTAATTAATATGTCACATATTGCAGTTATTTATAGTCTTTCCTTCCACTGTAAAAGATGGATTTTTATGTTTTTGTTGTATATGTCCAGTTATCTTCAAGTTATTCGAGTAGGAGGTTCAGCTCTATTTTGAATATAAAAATCATCGTCTATCTGTACAAAAGTTTTTCTTGGGAAGTCACTCTGCTAATTGCCTGGAGAATGTCATAGACAGGTACAAATATTTTTCACCGTAGAATGCTACAGTGCAACTTTAATCAATAATAATCAAAACACTCCAAAGTATCTAAGACCACTGACAATAGATATTTTACACCAAAAAAAAGGAATAATTCTCCGATGTTTCAACAGAACAAAAAATACAAGCATGATTTTTGAGAAGTCAGTAAAAAAAAAACGTTTCATCGTGGAAACTTTAAAACATTGAGATCTGAATTTGAGTTTATAGGTCACGAGAAAACAAGCTAAATTAGAACAAGTTACCAAAGTTTTTCTTTTGAAATATATTTTTTACTTTGGTTTCTTTCACTATGTCGATTAAAAGAAAATTTCAATATATACTTTCATACTTAATATACTTAAAATATCCTGCACTTACAAATCATAAAAGAATGTTTAAGAAACACAAATATAATAATAATAATAATAATAATAATAGTTTTATTTCAGAAACAACATTTACATGTTATTGAATACGTCACATTTTAAAATATTTACAAGGATAATGACAATGCTTTAAAACTCTTTGAGTGAATATAATGTGCTTTTAGATAAGTATGCATGTAGTTCTGCCTTGAAGATGCTAATATTGTCAATAGATTTTAAAACTTCAGGTAGTTTATTAAAATAAAAAGAGCCTGCATAATTTGGGTTTGTTGTGAAAAGTTTAAGGTTATGAGGTTGGGCGTGAATGTCATTTTTTCTTCTTGTGTCATGATTGTGGATATCATTGTTTTTTATTAGATTCATGGAGTCTCTATTTGATTTATTTATATATGAAGTTGATAAAAGCGTCTCTTTGACGGGGAACGACAACGTTGCGTTCTAAGATTAACATCAGAAAGAACGCTTTTGTGTGAATAATCAACAACTTTTCGTAGTCCGTTGCTCTTCTCTGACACTAACAAATTTCTTTCGTGCATCACATGTTTCCCACGAGTCAAAAAATCTCGCCGAAAAGCGTCACACAAAGCACATAAACTGGTAAATAATTCAAAAACTTTCCCATATACTGCGATCCGCGACAGTTCAAGCTTACAAGTAAAAATATATCTGGCAGTTTTCATGAAAAACATGGCGGGTATAAATATTTTCCCCGTGCGTTGGCTTGTCGCTTCGTAAGCCGACAATGCGTTTATCAGTTCGGTCACACCTGGACCAGAAAATCTGTAATTTCAAAGGCGCTTACACTCATGCGCATTCGACTGGGTTTTTATTGAATTTTGATTGTTCACTATTACTGTAACCAGTTGAAATGTCCGATTTTTTTTAATGATCTAATTGGCTATCTTGCGTCCATTTACGCTAGGGAACGAAGCACTAATTAATTGGCTAAGTCCGGTAGTTAGTTATGGGTGGAAGTGCACCTGCACCATGCACCTGCACCTACACATGCACCTGAACCTGCACCTGCACCTGCACACTTAATATCTTTTTATCTTGAAAAATAATGAAACACGAATTCTAAAATTTGGCTTTTTCGGAAAATGACGATCAATTCGGGGGGAAGGGGGGTCAATTTCACGACCCAGCTGAAATAATTTATTATAGCTAAGTGATCGGTCTCCTGGATCATGTTGAGTAACACACTTGAGTTTATAGGTAGTCAGTGGCCTAGCGTTAATGTTCAGCTTACTGCTGAGCAAACGAGCCGGCAACACGGAGATTACGGTAGGTGCCAATCAATGGCGCTAGCGGCCGTCATTTTTAACAGACCTATACATAAAAAAAAACTACTCGAAATATCGATCCATGTACATCATTCGTTAGGTAGGTATTTATGAAGATGAATTGAGCGTAAACCAGTCTCAAATGCGAGTAATAACGAAATTGAATTCCTTTACACATATGTGATTCCATATCTGGTTGATTTGTAATTTGAAGGCTATTTTTTCGCGAAGCAGTTCATTATCAGCGCTGTGGTAGTACAACAACACGTCTTAAATTTGCGTTAAATCAAAGAAAAAAACACAGTGTTAATTCGCAAACTAAAAAGTAAATTAAAAAATCAGGATACAAAAATATAAAACCATGTTTTCTCGTGCTTATTGCTAAACTGACACAATTAAACGTAATTTTCCGCTATATCAAAAACACACGCGAGGTATTTTGTAACAAAGCTATGGTGGGGAAATTAAACTTATGTTTAAACAAAGTTAGATAAGTGGATACTTAAAATTACCTTCAACAAGTGCGAATTTTTAAATCGTTTGAAGCTTTTCAAACTTAGAACGACACTCGAGGGTAGAATTAATATGCTTACTGCCAACAAACTCCCTGAATGTTGTTTGCTAAAAGTTAATTATTGGCATTTGCCAGGAACATTTAAACCCATACACTTCTAACTCAATTTCGCAGATTATAATTTTCCTGCATTTTCCTGCAGATGACAAACTCCTCATTTTCCCGCCTCTCTACTGGAAATAACATGTCAATTTTCTGCGTACATGATCAGGTATCTCATAACTGAAGCTATGGACCCTGACAATTAATCTTGGTGACCTCTGACCAAGCGGATTTTTAGGTATGGAACTTCGAAAAATCAGGAACACCAAAGGTTTTGCGTTTTTAAAACATCGGTTCTTGCGAGAATACCAAAGTTAAGCAACACCGTGCTGCGTCCGGTATTGGATGGGTGACCATTACACACGTGAACAGTTCTTTTCGGTTGATAGATTGG
This sequence comes from Protonemura montana, assembly GCA_947568835.1. Taxonomy (NCBI): domain Eukaryota; kingdom Metazoa; phylum Arthropoda; class Insecta; order Plecoptera; family Nemouridae; genus Protonemura; species Protonemura montana. Next base: position 6,595,917 of record OX387608.1, read on the forward strand.
CGAGCTAAAATGAGTACAGCAACTTTATTCGCCTTGCTTATCGACCTTTCGACAGCATGGATTTGTGGAGGAATTCTTTCGCTCGCTTTGACCGTCCTTCGGAAGGGACGTTAAGCCGGTGGTCCCCTTGGTGCTATTCGACAGGTGTGGGACAGTTGTTTCCCCTTCTAACTATAGGTTAGCTTTATCATCATCTTTATCATCACTCACTCATTAACCGAAGCCATTCTACCAGACCCGTTGTTGAAAACAGTGCGTCGTTAAACTTGAAAATGTATCATTTATCAAACAGGATAAGATGGAAACTTAAGAAAGCAAGGAAAATAAGGAAACTTGGAAAAGAAACAATATGTTCTTAAGTAAAAAAAAGTTACCACAAGGTCAAACACACTATAAAAAAATTAAAAATATGAAATTACATTTTTTTACAACGTTGCCTTATTTGCGCAAATTTTGCTTGCCTCACGGTATTAGCTATGAAAATTAGTCAAGGGAATTTCTGCACAAAATTAAAATCTATTAAATATTGAGTTTAATCATGTTCATGTGCGTTCAATCGCAACGCCAAAATGTTTTCGCCGTTTCAATTTACGCCCGGCCACAAACTGGGGCGGATGATAAATTGAAAATCATTTTGCGCGCGCCAACGTCGAGTTTCCGAGTTGGAAATTAGTGTTTGCAAAGGTCGCGGGGATGGGAACCTGGGGCGTTGAACAATTATCTGCTGTTGAGGGGTAACAGGTCGCTAATTCTAGCCCTTGATGTGCGATAACCTTGTCAATGCAGCTTGCTTTTGTTAGGTTTATGTTACAGCGAGTCGAAAAAACGACGTTAAAATGTACAGAGAAAAAATTACTGTAGGTTTGGATCCAATTGGCTGTGATGACAAAAATATTTTAAAAGCTTTAAAGAAGATGATTGCCTAAAGGCTGAAAAAAAAACATTAGTGTTCAATCAGTAATGGGCAGCTTTTTTTTGCTAACCAGACATTCCAAAACTGCGCTTCTAGTAAAAATGCACTAAAATTGATAAAAGTTAAAATTTGCCGCTTATTTATGACCTCTAGTTATGAATTAAAATAAAACATAAATATAACTATGTCGCTTCGCTCCATGAAATCTTGCAAAGTGAAGTTGCTTGCAATTGATAAAGGTGAAATTTAAAACGGAGATTAGCACAAAGGGACAATATTCACATTGGAAAATATTGATTTTGTTTTAAATGACAGAGCATGTGCTTCAAATAATAATACCACATTTAAATGTTTTTACCAACATATTTTTTTTTATCAGTTAACTTGAATTTGACTTTTAAGCTGAGTTTAGCTATACGTCCGATTTTGTTAGATCATCCTAGGGTACTAAAAAAAAAAACATTTGAATCTTAAGTATTGTTCCTATGTTATTTTCATGGTGATCGAGGTGCCGTGCGTCTCGACTGAAATCTTAGATAATTTCTTAGAAATTCCAGTGCTTGCTAGACACACATCCAGGCGCGGATTTGAATTTTGTTTGTGCATTCAAGTAAAACAAACAATAATGTAGTTGCTCCTTTTGTCCGAGGGAAAGACCATAGTAACACATTCCAAAATTTAGATTCAGCCAACCAGGTCAGGTGTTCACTGACTCAGGATACACGAGCTAATGGCGCAAGGGAAGTCAGTGGGCTGCTTATAGTCCTGAAGGAATCGGAACCCCACTTTCTTAACGAGATTTTTGCGCAGTGCGTTTTACCCCAAGTAACCAGGCTAAAAATGGAGTATTATGCTCGGTTTTAAAATCAAGTTTTATTTGTTTATTTATAGCACTAGTTTTCAAGGAAACTAAAGAAAACGAAGTTTTGAATGACTAAAATCAACTAATTTAAGTAGATTTATATATATATATAATATATAATTGGTATTATTAATCACTAAAATTTCAAAACCCCACGGTTTTCATTAACTTTTTTTGGTTTATTGTTGAAAAAGTAATTTTCTCGTATAATGTGACAGTGAAAAAAGCTACGAAATTCCATCCCAACTCTTAAAAACATTGATTATAAATTCTTTCTTCGGGCTGATTGCCACTTATACCAATGCTTGTCAATTGACATCCAAAGAAATATCGTTCTATCTTGGGACGAAAGATTATCAGGGAGATACATCTTGGACCAAGACCGTTCCAATTCAAACCATGCAACTCAATTTTCTTTAATATCTAAGCATTTTCCAATAACAGGCAGTGAGTTTGATTAAAACAATTGTTTTGGTAATTGTGAAGCCATCGTTACATTATACTGGCAGCGATTGGGTATTGTCCGTTCAGTGAGACGAGTTACATAATCAAAGCACTCAAGACACATTTTTGACATAAGAACCAGTGGAAACAAATCGAAACAAAGGATATTAAAATGGTTTCAGAAATAACCACACAAAAGATGACAGGCACACAGCCTTCTTGCAAAATCAACCTAAAAGCTATATGTTGTGTTGGTAGACGGCAGTGTGATTGGCCATTCTGTTTGGCGAAAATATCATGAAAGTATGAAACTTAAATGGCATGGCTTTAATTATGTTTCTGAATCAATTAGACATTAAATATCAGGGGATTTAACTACCTTAAATCAATACAGTACTTATTCTTGTCCCAGATTTCCCATGCGGTTCCAAGAACCTAATTTGTGAAATGCGATTTGGGGCTCCGTGCGTAGGTTATTTTATTATTATAAAAACTATAAAATGATCGCTTTAAAGTATTTAAAAATTTCCTTGCACGTATTTTAAATTGAAATAATATTTTACAGCATAAAACGCATCCAACGTTATTTCGGAGTTACTCGAGGTGGAATGGACGTGACGTACAGCGTCACTGGTATCAGAGTGACTGTGAGTATTCACAGCCTCTTGGTTCTACTCATTGGAGATCCGTCATTCTTATAAAATACACTGAAATCCTCTCAAAAATGACATGTCCAAGTAGCTCAATTAGTTAGAGCAACCAGTGACAGGCGGAGATAGGGGTTCGAGTCCGTGATTGGGTACGAAATTTTCAGAGATTTTAAGTGTTTCTAATTATAAGAAGTCTGTTTGCAAGGATTCTTCGTCTAAAATAACCGATTCTCTCCTGTGTGGTCGCATTCGAGATACAGGCTAATTACGTTGAAATCACGTCAGAGCCCTTTAAAACACAAGAGTGCTAAAATCCGAACACTATCAGAATGTTGGAACAGTTCTTGTCCCTTGATTCGCGAGACTACCACTTTTACTACCACTACCACTACCACTAGCACACACCCTTTGTGCGTGGTCGAACTTGGGCCAACGCTCTCTCGGTATTTGTTCGCGAAGCTCTAACGAATTTGAACGACGCACACACAAGATGCCGACTTTATGGGCTTTCCATTCCGTGCACGTAATCACAAGATTTGTGATTCCCGGCCAATTTTCATGCAATTTTCCTCTCTTGACCTTTGCCAGAACTCCAGTGCGTGCTGTGATCGAACGCTTTGCAGCTAACAAATCTTGATTTCATTTTTTTTTACCGCTCTGGGAAATAATTAATTTTTTAAACATGTAAACCTTCTGTTCATAATCTTTCTCGGTGGTTAAGACCGAGTGTATTTATAATTTTCATTCTTATTAATTTTTTGTAATGTTTATTTTCAGGTTTAAGGGACAATTTTTTCAGTTTTTTTACTTGTTTCTTTATTTAACTCGAATTTTGTACAGCATCAATGGCTTACATTTTTACCATCTGGTTGGATCATTGCACTATTCAAGTTATTTGAGATCAGCTAGCTGGATCCTATGCTCTATCCAGGTTATTTGAGATCAGCTGGCTGGATCCTATGCTCTATCCAGGTTATTTGAGATCAGCTGGCTGGATCCTTTGCTCTATCCAGGTTATTTGAGATCAGCTGGCTGGATCCTATGCTCTATCCAGGTTATTTGAGATCAGCTGGCTGGATCCTATGCTCTATCCAGGTTATTTGAGATCAGCTGGCTGGATCCTATGCTCTATCCAGGTTATTTGAGATCAGCTGACTGGATCCTATGCTCTATCCAGGTTATTTGAGATCAGCTGGCTGGATCCTATGCTCTATCCAGGTTATTTGAGATCAGCTGGCTGGATCCTATGCTCTATCCAGGTTATTTGAGATCAGCTGGCTGCATCCTATGCTCTATCCAGGTTATTTGAGATCAGCTGGCTGGATCCTATGCTCTATCCAGATTATTTGAGATCAGCTAGCTGGATCCTATGCTCTATATCCAAGTTATTTGAGATCAGCTGGCTGGACCCTATGTTCTATCCAGGATATTTGAGATCAGCCGGCTGGATCCTATGCTCTAAACATGTTATTTGAGATCAGCTGACTGGATCCTATGCTATATCCATGTTATTTGAGATCAGCTGGCTGGATTCTAGCTCTATCCAGGTTATTTGAGATCAGCTAACTGGATCCTGAACTTTGTCCTGATTTTAAGGTGCTGTACAATGTAAATTGTAGGGGTTTGTCAAATCGGACGACCGCACGCGCCATCGCGTGGCACCTACCATTACCACGTGTTGACGGCTCGTTTGCTCAGCAGCAAGTTTAGCATTAACACTGGCATAAAAACACTTGACATATAAACTCAATATTAGAAATAAAAACTGTGGTCATTCATAATTTGCTGTCATTCATTTGTTTCCCGTAAGACTTGCAGTTTCTGGGCGCCGTGCTATGTCTGAGAGTACATTGAACAGTTGGCGTTGAACAGTTGGCGACCTCTGGCGTAATGTCTTATACTGCAGAACTTGCTCAAGAAAATAATTAGTCTTCATTAAGAAACACGTTGTGGTTGTATATAGAATATGGTGTTATAATTGGATAGGGCATACACCGTAACAGTGTTGTGTGGGTGGCACCTGACGTGAGAGAGTGTTTTGTTGGTAACGCAGAATCGTAGCCATGCCCTCTGAAAGTTTAAAGCGTTGTTTGGTGCTGAGGTCATGAACCTAGAATATTCTTTGCTTTGAGAGATCAAGAAACTGTCTGCGTAGTTGTATAAGTTCAATGTACGGGCGAGGATTTTTCCTTTTGTTGGATGGAGAGTTTCTTTTACCACCGGTCACGGCCGAGACATTAAATACCATTATTTCTAAGGCGCTAATTATTAAGGCGCTACGATTATTTTTAACCCCTTTCGGTCCAAGTCGAATGTTATTCGACATTTTCTTTTATCATAGCTAGAACACAAGTATTGGCGTACGCTTTCACCGTTAGCTTACTTGAAAAGGTTTTTAAATGTAATTATTTTTGTCGTCTATATTTCGAAAATACATTTTAGTGTTACTATAAACCGATTATTATTATTTTTCTATCAAAACATTACGTTTCCTTGTAATATTTCAAATATATTGTGGACCCAAAAGGTTTAATGGGTAGATTGTTTGAATTGATTTATTATGTCGACCTTTTCCAACGTAGAAAGTTTTTAGAAAGTCACCTTTGTTAAACCTGTGGTGTTAAAATTCTAGAACGTAAGTGCTATTTAAATGATTTAGACCGAAACCAAAATCATGCTCGGCAACAGCTGTTAAAAATTGTGGCAATGGCCACATACGAATAAAAAAAATAATTGAAAACAAATTACCACCCAACTCTTGTAACCTTGGCCTAAAAACCGAAGAAAATAAACGAAATCTTTGATGTAATTTTGATCCACAACCCATGGATCACCGAAAAGTCGGAAGAAGCATTAAAATTGGAATTGGAAAAACAGAACCGACAAATTGTTTACATGAGCAGTGCCAAACATTTATAGCATACTTGATGCAAAGCGATTCAACGCGATCAGCTGTCTACGCCGGAGAACTGTCAATATCCTATAGGACCTCTTTTTGCTACCGAGATACCGACGCCTACGCGATCGAAGACCGACGCCGAGACGTCGTAAAGTAGACGAACGTCGTTTTACGACGCACTCAGAGAAGCGCCCACTCAGAGACGCATATCGTTGTTTTCTCTCTGGGTTTATGATACCAGACATGACAGTGAAAACCTATTCGAAGCGAGATATGCATGCAGTTTTTTTTTCAGGAATTTTCCACCTAAATATTCACTGTGAAATGAAAGAATAAGTGCAAGTGTTTTATATTTGGTGGTTATCTATACAGCAAGGACACGTGGATTGGGGAGAACCAGGAAATTGATGTCTTTTCTTGCATGTACGAATGGAATATCGTGAAAACTATACAAATTACAAGCGGCACGTTGACCTCTATTAGCCTTGATGAGCAAATAATGACTGTGCTTGTAGTGTACTTAAAGTAATCATCAAACATTCCCCATTTTTTATCTTGTCCTGGGATCATTCCTAGAGCGGTGATTCGTAACCCTGGTGTAACTGTCAGTAGCACCGTGCTAACTAGCACCACCATAGCACCAAGCAGTAACCCCGACCTAGAGCGGTGATTCGTAACCCTGGTATTACTGTCAGTAGCACCGTGCTAACTAGCACCACCATAGCACCAAGCAGTAACCCCGACCTAGAGCGGTGATTCGTAACCCTGGTATTACTGTCAGTAGCACCGTGCTAACTAGCACCACCATAGCACCAAGCAGTAACCCCGACCTAGAGCGGCGATTCGTAACCCTGGTGTTACTGTCAGTAGCACCGTGCTAACTAGCACCACCATAGCACCAAGCAGTAACCCCGACCTAGAGCGGCGATTCGTGACCCTGGTATTACTGTCAGTAGCACCGTGCCAACTAGCACCACCATAGCACCAAGCAGTAACCCCGACCTAGAGCGGTGATTCGTAAACCAGGTATTACTGTCAGTAGCACCGTGTTAACTAGCACCACCGTAGTACCAAGCAGTAACCCCGACCTAGAGCGGTGATTCGTAACCCTGGTATTACTGTCAGTAGCACCGTGTTAACTAGCACCACCGTAGTACCAAGCAGTAACCCCGACCTAGAGCGGCGATTCGTGACCCTGGTATTACTGTCAGTAGCACCGTGCTAACTAGCACCACCATAGCACCAAGCAGTAACCCCGACCTAGAGCGGCGATTCGTAACCCTGGTATTACTGTCAGTAGCACCGTGCTAACTAGCACCACCATAGCACCAAGCAGTAACCCCGACCTAGAGCGGCGATTCGTAACCCTGGTGTTACTGTCAGTAGCACCGTGCTAACTAGCACCACCATAGCACCAAGCAGTAACCCCGACCTAGAGCGGCGATTCGTGACCCTGGTATTACTGTCAGTAGCACCGTGCCAACTAGCACCACCATAGCACCAAGCAGTAACCCCGACCTAGAGCGGTGATTCGTAAACCAGGTATTACTGTCAGTAGCACCGTGTTAACTAGCACCACCGTAGTACCAAGCAGTAACCCCGACCTAGAGCGGCGATTCGTGACCCTGGTATTACTGTCAGTAGCACTGTGCTAACTTGCACCACCATAGCACCAAGCAGTATCCCCGACCTAGAGCGGTGATTCGTAAACCAGGTATTACTGTCAGTAGCACTGTGCTAACTAGCACCACCATAGCACCAAGCAGTAACCACGACCTAGAGCGGTGATTCGTGACCCTGGTATTACTGTCAGTAGCACCGTGCAAATGGCCGCTCTAGGCTGGAGTTTTGTAATACCACTGGTGGTGAGACGCATTGTATCGTCAATTTCCCTAGACTTTTATGTAGATTTTTAAAGATAATATACGGAGCCATCTGTGCTAAAGATACAGCGACATCTTTAAACGTGTTATAGTTGAATTTATTGCATGTTTTGATTTCTTTGATAGAAATATATTAATAAAGCAAATGGAAGTAAAAATATCTCAATCCATGTGGGACTTTTGGTTCGCGTTTCTTTGGCATCTTTAGTACACAATTTTCCAAGGGAAGAAAAACATCTTGCAATAAATATCACATACCGTAGGTCGTGTTTATGTACATTTAGAGTTATTTTCTTTGCGTTTTTCCCCCGATCTATTTTTAAATTTAAAAGCACAGGCGTTCGTGGATTACGTATTAGAAATAAATGCTATACTTTTTATTGCTTCGCTTGGTTTTTTAACATCTATTCCGAGAAAATTGCAACGATTTCAAGTCATTAAATGTGACATCAATGTCAAATATTTTCCGCTTGGAGCAGTTTGAAAACTTCGGCAATGTTGGCATTGTTTGTAGTGAAATAAGCTTTTTGTTTACGAAATTTTGCAATGGTGGGGCAGTTTAATTAAACATAGGGTAGGTAAAAACTGAGTACAGACATATATTACATTTTATTCTTGTCAACTTTTTTTATTTGTTTTATTTGATGCTGGTTCTTTTTGATTTTTGATCGACGCGAAGCCCCTTGGGTCCAATCTCTTTGACTGATGACAACCAAAATTACAAAAAATGAGATATTAAAGGATGGCGAATTTCTGCACATCCATTCCCGTGGAAAGTACCTTCACCACTCGAAGGGCAGACAAGAAACCGTACCAACAGCGACCAACAAATGTCCTCTTTTTTATTTTCTAGCATTTCTAGAACTAAACCAAAAAAAGGGTTGAAATATTATATTATTTGTTTTATAGCATGTACCTTATGCATGATTTTTTTAAGAGGAAATTAAAAACATCTAATTCACATCTAATACCTTCTTTCAAAACGCAGACGCTGACATCCATTTTCAATCTTTCTAATAAATAACTTCGTAATTAAAGTCTTCGCATGTTTGATTATCCATTTCCTCAAGTCAATTCATTTAATACTGTTTAAGTGTGCAGGTATAGGCAGAAGGCTAGCGTTAACTCTAAACTTTCTGCTGAGCAAACGAGCCGGCATTTTGAGGTAACGGTAGATGCCACGGCATTAAATAATTACGATCTAAAATATCGATACATAAATATTAATTGAGTGTAAATCAGTCTCAAATGCGAGTAATCTACGAGAATTGACGAAATGAAATTTCTTAACACCCAAAACGACGGTGACTCCGTCCAATAGCATACATCAAGCAGTCATTTTGCGGCCATTTTTTGAGAGGTTTTAATTGTTTCTGATAAGAAAATACCCCGTGCATTGCAAGCGTTTGCAATTTAACTAAGATTTCGCACATATCCAACTTTAAATTGGAGTTACTGGAGATTGACAGGATCACAGTGACTGTGAGTATTCACAGCCTCTTGGTTCTACTCCTTGGAGATCCGTCGTTCTCAACAAATACACTAAAATCCTCTTCAGAATTATGTGTCCAAGTAGCTTAATTGGTTAGAACAATACCCACGATTGGTGGAGATCGGAATTCGAGTCCCCGCTTGGGTATCAAGTTTTGAGAGGTTTTTAATGTTCCTAATAATAAAACGGTTTAAAATTAGCGCTGTGGTCGTAATGTGATACTTTTTATTTCATAAAAAGTATTATTTCAATTGAAAACCATACCGAATGCTATGCATGGCCAGACAACCTTCCCGCACGGATTGAAACTTAACGACGCCGTCTACCAAATCACGAGTGGCCGGAACTGCATGTCATTACCCGAATAGATATCAATTCCAAGTCGAGTAGGTTAGGTTGCCGTTACCAGTCGGCACCCTTCCTACGGGAGTAGAGTCGGGACGCTTTTCCGCACCGACGCCTGGCGGCAGATGAATCTCATTCTGCCGCAACACGACGTCGTCGACGCCGCGTTCTCCGATTACTGACGCAAGATAATTGTACGCTCCAGCTGTTGGGAAACTACCATTCTCCTTCCCCTGACCGCAAACCTAACCGGACCGCAAAAGGTCCACCGCAATCCAAGAGATTGAAGTTCGGCCAGGAATTTCAAACTATACAGATTGCAAGTTTGTAGCTTCCTCGGATTTGGGAAAGGGGTATCAATTGGAAACTACGGTGCTGAATAGGCCATTTTTATCATACAGTGAATGAAGCGTGCTAGCGTTGAGTGTGCATGTTATAGTTAGAGAGAACTTTAATGTTTAGCTATCAGTGGAGTAAACGAGTCGGCAACACGTGGTAACGCAAGGAAAATAATGATGGCGCTAGCGGCCGTTCTTTTTAACAAACCTCTAAATTTAAATAATTGTGACTCAAAATGTCCAAAACTAAAAAAATATATAATTTGAGCGTAAACCAGTCTCAAAGCCGAGTAACCGGCGAGAAATGACGAAATTCAATTTCGTACGACGGTGGCTCCACTTAACGGCGTTTTCCGGCACTCTTTATTTTTGTCGCGGTAAAGTGGTCATTTTGCGGCCATCTTTCTGGCAGAAACTTTAACATTAACTTTCTGTCTCTACCTATAACCTGCACACTCAACGGTGCAAGCAAGTGAAAGCTGATGGCACATTTGCTGAGGGCACCAAGACTAGCTTCAAGTCTTGGGTCATGAGTTACCATCGATAATATGTTTGTTCGTTCAGAGGACTCGGTAACGGCTCTGGCTGACAATTTATGACTCCGCGTTATTAGAGAACGAACCTTTCCGGTAGAGGCGCCACTGGTATTTTTGAGGTGACATGTGTGCCGACAGAATTTTTTCACCACTCTACAAATCATTTCGCGCTCAAGTCGGCCACTTTTCTTTTGCCTTAAAATGTTTTTTTTTCGAGCTATAAGAGTAGTTTGAAATCCCGCCACTAGAACTATAATAGACATTTTATTCATGAGTTGGTAGCAATGCTGGAGGGCAGTTTTTGAGCGTCTCTCACGCTCTCTGACTTTTAGCTTGCTATTATGTTTCTATGAATACCAAAATACCAACATTTCTTGAATACTACGGCTAGGTGAATGCTAGGTGAATGCTATGGTGCACATACACATTTTCTCAGGTAACATGCAAGCAGATTGTCCCCGCCATAGAATAATAGAGTCTCACATAATTTATGACCCCATCTTGTGCTGAAATTTCTAGATATTTGCGCAAAGAATTTGAGTTGCGTTGTAGATCAGCGTTGCAATTTATTGGTGGTGAAAGCAAAGTGGAAAATTCTGCTTTAATTTTGTACCATATAGCTGTTTGTACCTGTCGGTTTTTTGACCAGTCACTATTTGCGACCAGTTTATACCCACCCGGTCAGATGATTTAGAAATCATTATTCCAAGATGGCGAGCGGAAGAAAAGTGGTACCAACTGTGGCGACCTTACACCGAACCAGGGTCACACTTCAGTTTTACCGCAGATCTAGTCGAATTATTACCACATTTACGGGGGAATATTAAACAAAACAACAGAAATAAATTACTGTGTTGTAAATGTTGAGACACAACTAGCACTTATGGCCGCGTAAAATGCCTAGTGCTGTTCTGGAGGTGACCTTGATTTAAATGGTTGGCGTACAGGATATGACTTGTAAACTTACGTGTAAAACACGCACTAAATGAACAATTTCTTTCACATTGGTGGCACTTTAGGGAAAAGTGCGTACATTGTGCCAATAGTCGAAGCAAAGACGCATACATGCGTATGCCAACACTTTGTGCATCTTTGTCATTTCGAGAAACGATCATCTAGAAAAATACTGACAACCACAACCACGGTATGATTAAATTTCTTATCAAAATATTTTTCATCTCCGAGTTAAGCTCCTAACTCACAGAAACAGCTGACTTTCACTGCATATGATTGGTTGTTGCCATGGCAATTAATTTAACTCTCACTTTATCTAGAAGTTAAGACAATTTCAATACTGAGAATAATTGAATTTACATAGAAATTAAACACAATTTGGTCTGTTGGCTCTAGGCTGCCTGATTTGATTGCGCTTATTTGCAATCAAAATTTCATTCCCAACAATTTACAAGTTACTAACTAATTCTTTTGACTCAATGGTTCTAGAAATAATAGAAAATTGCATCCAATAAATAGGTACGATCTATGACCAATCGTCGAGTCATTTTTTAGAAAAGTTAATTATTTTCAAAAATATTGTAGATTACAAAAAATGTAAAGAGATGCCTCAGGTACATCATATTTGATGAGCAAAATTATACAATTATACAAATATTTAAAAGAGTTGATATCAAATTTATCTTAAAAAATACCGCAAAACGACTGCTACAGCTAAACAGAGAACTAGATTTTTTCTCAGAGACAAAAACCCTCGAGAACAACTTCAAACTGTGGTCAATAAAAAAGGCCATCCTCCAGGAAAGGTGCGTCGATTACGGCGTGGGGGAGATAACAACAATATTGCCTCCAACTTCCCGAATTGTTCCTTCCTTTTGACTTGCCGAGGTATACGCACAGTTTCAGTGGCGTTATGTGTTGTTTGGAGGGAAACACTTCGCTTAGTTCTATTCGTAACCTCTAGACTGTTCCGTTCGAAGATTGTAAACATTGGGTTTATACAAGTTTAGTCAGAGTCGCAGCGTTAATTTTAAACTGTCTGCTGAGCAAACGAGCCGGCAACACGTGGCAGTGGTAGCTACTGCCTGATGGCGCTTGTTGCCTCCCTTTTCAACAAACCTCTACAGTTAAATAATGACGTTCTAAAATATCGAGAAAGGTACATCAATCGTTAAGGTTAGCTTTCGTAAAGATTAATTGAACGCAACCCTATCTCAAATACAATTGTAGTATCGTCCTCTATTTTTGGTGGCATTAGTAATTTGGCGGCCATTTTTCGCGAAATGCATCATAAGCCTTGATATTAAAAGGTGTATCACCCAGTGAATTTAGATTTCAGCTTATAAATGACATCACATTTTTAATTTTTTTTGGCAGCGCTGTCAGAAATTTGACAAACTACAAAATCCAGATGTTGACACAATGATGGGACACATTAAATTTTATCTCTGTTTACACAATTATATATGAAAATAGTTAATAAATTTCACTTTTAGTTGAAGGCGAGCAGATACGGGTTCACCTTGGCTTATCAGCTGAAATAGTAAGACATGTTTTTTTTTTTTTTTTTTTTTTTTTCTTTTGCGAACTGGGATTATTTCTTTAGCACTTAAAAATCTAGTTTGATTTTTACCTGGTGGGCAACCTGGTCAACCTGTTGGGCAACGCCACGAGGATATTGGGTTTTTTAACGCACTGTTCTGACAACGGGCCCTGTGGCACTGGTCTAATGGCGTCGGTGAATGAGTGGATGACGATGAAGATAATGATGAACCTAACTTAGCAGAAATCCGGTGCCGGCACGTAGCCTACTCCTGTCGAAGAGCACCAAGTGGACCACCGGCTTAACATCCCTTCCGAAGGACGGTACAAACCGAATGACAGGATTTCTCCACAAAACCATGCTGTCGAGAAGTTGATAAACAAGGCGAATATAGTTGTACTAAATTTCATCCCTCCAACCTCCTATGTGTGTGGTGGTCACCTAACCAATGCCTGACCCAACGCAGTGTTGCGGGATTTCGGTGATCTCATGAGGACCGATGTTTCCAACTCAAGATATGTGAAGAGAGGATAATTAAAAACAGTGAGTAGTGTTTTCCAGTACCAGAGGGAATTATGGGCAAGGATCGTTAGCGTTAAAGAAATAAATTAGACGAAGGAAAATAATAAATAGTTACATATTCTATAAAGTATCCAGCAAATAAGTAAAACGATGCAATAAAGAAGAATTTAATTAAACTGATATAACACCAGAGATGAAAATAAGCAATCGTATTTTTCTTCTACTCTGTGCTTAGATTTAATTACCTTCAATCTTATTTGTACTTGTTGTGACTTTCCGAACAGCTCTGTACGTGTTTGCTTGCATTAAATTTTCTGCAAAAAGCAATGCACATTTTCTGACAGCTACGTTTCTTAGTTCAGAGATTGCTAAAGTGGTCCCGCCAGTCATTTATCGAAACTTCTGATCTGTACAGTATAGCCGAAAAACGCAGGTGCATTGATTATTTAACAATTGGTCTTTAGTCACTCATTTGTAGATAAAATTCTGAAAACTAGCAGCTTTCAGAATTGATTGCTTGAGCTATGTTGACGAATTTATTGCATTGCAATTCTATTTTTGGTTTTTACCTAAGGAAGGGGTGAGGATAGGAAAGTGAGTTGGCAACACAGCTTGGATGGCCGAGTCGAGACGGGTTGAAATGTTTAAATCTGACAAGATATTCAAAAATAAAATCAAGAAAAAACACGAAGAGGGAAAGAAATGCCCTGTAATTGTCATTCAAAAAATGAAAAATTATGCACCTGAAATTTTGGGGAGTACCATACCGAGCAAATAAACACAGAAATTAATTAATAAGTTTTTTTCTTTCTGGAATTTCAAAATACCGCTGTTTAATACGCTATTTAAGTCGCGTTGTACATTATTTTTACAGGGGGGGGGGGGGGGAGTGAACCACTTAAACTTTTTCAAATCTCATCAAAAACTCATCCAATATCGTTGGCTATGTGTCGGCCACTTTTTGTTGGTGGTTCTTATCCTGAGAATATTGCAGTTGTGCTTAAAGAAGCAGTAATTTTTTGAGAATACAGTGATGCTTCTTCCTCCCTAAGATCCCACTTGCTGACGCATGGTGTGGCCGCCACAGGCCTGCACCGCCGGCTGCGCCATAACTCCCGCGTAGCGGTAGACAAAGCTAACCAGAACGCATCGGTTGACTTCTAGGACACTGAACAAGACTGTTTGCCAAGGAAAGGACCTTGCCCCCCGTCCCGTCCCGGCCCATCCCATCTTCCCACCGCCGACCCGCCCAACACATTAAGAAAACCCACGCCCGCACGGCTAGAGGTAGAGGTACGTTGCTAGAATTTGGGTCGTTTTATCTTTTGTGGCTTTTAATTAAATGAAACTTGATATTTTCTCGTGTCTACGTGAATGAAATGTTTCAAGGTTTTACCTTTCGAGTTTTTTTTTCATCTAACGAATTTTGGACGTAATAATGGTGTCTGCTTTCGAGCCGCGTGATTTTTTAGGAGAAATCCGAAGCGTTTTTTTTCGTGTTTACTTTCTTTCGTTTTAATCATGGTTGTCGTGGGTAGCCACAAGCAACTTGATGTTAAGGGGGTTGTAACGCCTCAATCTTCTTTTTCTGCGGGATCCAGGGAACACAATTATATTTATAATCTTTAATTGGGGTTGGTAGAAACTGTTTCAGCAACTAAAAACATCTCTTTTAGTGCACATTTTCCGAAAAATGAATTCTAAAAAAAAATATGAATAAAAATTAGATACAATAATAAAGGAGGCTTTTTAAAAATGATTGACTCGAGTATTTTTTTATGTGTTATTTGGTAGTGTTGACAGATAGAAGAAATTTGGGATCCACAGCGGTAACGAAAACTCTGATTTTTTTCCTGAAAAATACCGAAAAAACGCCTTGAACAGGCTCTTTTACAATGCGTGTAACTATAAGACGAAATAGTATTTTGTTTTTAAAAAAATTCAGTCTGTTGCCAATGGTGTGATGAGTCGCTTAGTGTTTGTTTCGTCGCGATCGGACAAGTGGTTTGGCCGATTAGTTGTATCCGGTAAACCTAGACCTAACCTGAGTAAGCTTCCACTCCAATAGGCCTGAGTAAGCTTCCACTCCAATAGACCTGAGTAAGCTCCCACTCCAATAGACCAGAGTAAGCTCCCACTCCAATAGGCCTGAGTAAGCTTCCACTCCAATAGACCTGAGTAAGCTTCCACTCCAATAGGCCTGAGTAAGCTTCCACTCCAATAGGCCTGAGTAAGCTTCCACTCCAATAGACCTGAGTAAGCTTCCACTCCAATAGACCTGAGTAAGCTTCCACTCCAATAGGCCTGAGTAAGCTTCCACTCCAATAGGCCTGAGTAAGCTTCCACTCCAATAGACCTGAGTAAGCTCCCACTCCAATAGACCTGAGTAAGCTTCCACTCCAATAGACCTGAGTAAGCTCCCACTCCAATAGACCTGAGTAAGCTTCCACTCCAATAGGCCTGAGTAAGCTTCCACTCCAATAGACCTGAGTAAGCTCCCACTCCAATAGACCAGAGTAAGCTTCCACTCCAATAGGCCTGAGTAAGCTCCCACTCCAATACACCTGAGTAAGCTTCCACTCCAATAGACCTGAGTAAGCTTCCACTCCAATAGACCTGAGTCAGCTTCCACTCCAATAGACCTGAGTAAGCTTCCACTCCAATAGACCTGAGTAAGCTCCCACTCCAATAGACCTGAGTAAGCTTCCACTCCAATAGACCTGAGTAAGCTCCCACTCCAATAGGCCTGAGTAAGCTTCCACTCCAATAGACCTGAGTCAGCTTCCACTCCAATAGACCTGAGTAAGCTCCCACTCCAATAGGCCTGAGTAAGCTCCCACTCCAATAGACCTGAGTAATCTCCCACTCCAATAGACCTGAGTCAGCTTCCACTCCAATAGACCTGAGTCAGCTTCCACTCCAATAGACCTGAGTAAGCTCCCACTCCAATAGGCCTGAGTAAGCTTCCACTCCAATAGGCCTGAGTAAGTTTCCACTCCAATAGGCCTGAGTCAGCTTCCACTCCAATAGACCTGAGTAAGCTCCCACTCCAATAGGCCTGAGTAAGCTTCCACTCCAATAGGCCTGAGTAAGTTTCCACTCCAATAGGCCTGAGTAAGCTTTCACTCCAATAGGCCTGAGTAAGCTTCCACTCCAATAGACCTGAGTAAGCTCACACTCTAATAGACCTGAGTAAGCTTCCACTCCAATAGACCTGAGTAAGCTCCCACTCCAATAGACCTGAGTAAGCTTAGGCCTGAGTAAGTTTCCACTCCAATAGGCCTGAGTAAGCTTCCACTCCAATAGACCTGAGTAAGCTCCCACTTTAATAGACCTGAGTAAGCTCCCACTCCAAAAGACCTGAGTAAGCTTCCACTCCAATAGGCCTGAGTAAGCTTCCACTCCAATAGACCTGAGTAAGCTTCCACTCCAATAGACCTGAGTAAGCTTAGGCCTGAGTAAGTTTCCACTCCAATAGGCCTGAGTAAGCTTCCACTCCAATAGACCTGAGTAAGCTCCCACTTTAATAGACCTGAGTAAGCTCCCACTCCAAAAGACCAGAGTAAGCTCCCACTCCAAAATACCAGAGTAAGCTCCCACTCCAATAGACCTAAGTAAGCTTCCACTCCAATAGGCCTGAGTAAGCTTCCACTCCAATAGACCAGAGTAAGCTTCCACTCCAATAGACCTGAGTAAGCTTCCACTCCAATAGACCTGAGTAAGCACCCGATACAACAGCCTGAAATTTTGCGTCGCTCAATTGACAGCGATTTCCACCTGTCACTTTTCTCCTGTCGTATTGGTCAGTAAAGAGAAAACAAACAAAACGATTTTTTTTCGATTAGTCCTTGTTTCGGTAATAGAAACAAATGCGTGTACCTATGCTAAATGTAAATGCTTTCCACGTTTTGAAATGATTATAGAATTGGACATATTTAATTTGTCTGTTAAATATTTTAGAGTTCTTTTAACAACCAGCGTACAGTGATGGGCAGTTTTAATTGTAATTTTATTCCAAATATGTTCTATGTTCTACGTTACATGTTTTGGAGTTAATTGTACTTATGAACGAATGAACGAATTAACAGACTCAATTACATAATTAATTAATAATTAAATCCCTAAAACCTTCAGCCCACTCTAACAAAAGTGGAAAAATCATCATGTGGAAAACCAATTTTCCAGCATTACATTTCATCAAAACAATGTAATCTTGAAGCACGTGGCTGCCTCCGCTGGCTGCATTAACAAGCTAAATATCATCATACTGCGCTAACATTAGCACCAATCCTCATTGCAATCCACTGCGGATAAACTAGAGCGAGACGGTGTCTTCATTATACATTTAAATTAATTCACCAGCAATTAGAAATACACCTAGTATCAATTCGCCCTTAGCATTGGCGGTTTGTTTCCAAGCGGTAACTACATGCTAAACGGAAAATGCTGCAAAGCTATCTCAGGTAATGCGCAGGGGTTTGTGGTTTCAAATGTATGATACCTTGAGGTGGGCAGAAAAACTATCCTGAATGTTAAGGAGGTTATGTTTTAATATTCATAGCCGTACTCCTTTGAAGTTTTAACAATTCAACACCACTATAGTAAGAATTTAAAAGCAATGTTAAAGTGACTAGAAACAGTAATTTAGGAACGCAGGAGGGTTTTTTTTGCTAGTTTCGATTTCAGGGCAGTTTTCTCTAACGAATCTTTGTGAATTTAAATTAGAAGAGCCGCAATGGAAAAGACAGAGCGAGGTATCGTCCATTTTGTGACCGTCATGGCTGCGTCAAAGTGTTCTTAATGCAGGCATTCTGACATTCTACGGATGAGAAGTATAAAAACAAGGGGTACCATTTTTATTCCTTTGCTAGGTGGGTATGTTGTACAGTGTATCCCAAAAACTAACGTGCGTCGAATTGCTAGCGAAGAGTCTTTGGTCATGCGGTTTTAAAGGTCAATATTTACCTCTGAAACATGTTAGCTGTCAGAATTGATTGAGGAGGCGTCGTTGTAAAATGTATTACATTGCATTGCATTTGTTCTGGTATTTACCTGTTGAAAAGGGGTGTAGGAGATACCTGAGATGGCAACGCAGCTTACGTGGTCCAGTCGAGATGAGTTAAAATGTGAACACGAATCGAACAAAGACCGTTCTGACTGTCAATTGAAAACTACAATGCATCTGAAATACCAGAAGATGTAGATATTTTCGATGATTTTGTGAAATCTGGTTTAAATTGCAAACGCTTGCAATGCGCGGGGTATTTATTATTAAGAATACGACTACCCTCTTAAAGATTGATGCCCGATTGGGAACTCTAACGCCGATCTCCCGTTGCTCCGTGTTGCTCTAACCCATTGAGCTTCTTGGACACATACATTTTGGGAGGATTTTAGTACGCTATGTGTTTCTAATAATAAAATTTTTCGATGGTCCTTCGTTTAAAATGCAGGCCAAGACAAGATTTTTATATCTTCTAATATAGCTTCGTGTAAGAAGAGTCAAGAAGTGGAATGGTTTTCACACCTCCGCGAAATAATATCCCGAGAAAGCTGCTGCCACCCCAAACGACTTGTGGCGTGAAACCGAGTAAATATCAAAATTAAACGTTACACGCAAAAGTCTCATGTTTGTATTTGCTTAAGCTTCTTTACAATTCACCGCCCTCGAAAAGTCACAGCATATCTGCGTGCAACTCAGACTTAATCAAAATGCCACCTCGCCTATGTAATTACATTTTCACTTGTTCGTCAATCAAGAAATGCTCACACTCGAGATATTTTCTTCTTCGTCGCTTGATTCCCCTTAACGAGTCGCCCTTGTGCTAAGACATTTCAACAGTGGCGTTATGGCCAATGGGGTGCAGTGAATTAATGAGATTTTTTCGAAATTATGGAAGTCTTCGAATTTGTCTTAATATTTTCTACATGGTGCACTCTATTTATTTCTCGTTTAATTTGTTAATTATGTAATTATATATGTAACACATGGAACTGAACGAGACAACACTTCATTACAAATAACGCCATCCGACGGAAGAGTTCTGAACTATTTTAGCGTGTACAACTATAGCGTTAATGTTTAACTGCTTTAACGAAAAATGACCACCAAATGACTACTTTCTAAAATTGGAGGATGCTTCTAGGTGGAGTCACCGTCGTTTTGAGGGTTCAAGAATTTCATTTCATTTTTCTCGCAGATTCTGGTTAACGCTCAATTAATATTGATCAACAATTGATATAAATGTATCGATATTGTGAACCGTATTTATTTGATTGCAAAGATTTGTTAAAAAGGACTGCATGAAACACCATCGGGTGGCACCTACCGTTACCACGTGTTGCCAGCTCGTTTGCTTTGCAGAAAGTAAAACATTAGATCTGGCTTTCTGGCTATATATATAAGTTTTGTTTAGGAAATTTAGTTATGGATTGAATTTCGTTGTACGCTTTGTCAGTGGCAACATATTATTTCATCTCCCACTCACCCGAAACAAAAAAAAATCACTCCAGCAGGTGAACCGCACGCCGCTTGTTTTTGCAGCAGTAAAAGGCATTTCGTGTGCCAGTGATTTGAGAAATGAAAAAGGGATTCCCTATAATAAGTTCCTTGAAAATTATCAGCCTCTTGTCGACAGATTCTACATAAATGCAATCTTATACCAACTAGATGTTATTCGGACATTCAAAAAGTCTTTCCATTCTTAAGCAATCAAATTGCAAAAGGCCTTTTTCCAAGGTCCACTAAAGATAAAAACGTCCGACTAAGACGAATATAAATATATCTGATTGGCTGTGACCATGGAGATGAGTCTTAAACGGTCAGTTATCTTTTTTTCGCCAGACGTAAAACTGCCAGAACTCGTTTGAAACTAGTTTATTATCCAATTCTAGAGATGTTTCTTGGAAACGCCTTTGCATGTCTTCCCGTGCAGCAATAACCGCTGATGGCACTTACTTTTTCTTTAACGCCAACGTGAGATCAGGAGTGGAACGTGGCATAGAGAAAGCAATGTAAGATAGAGTAAAATATCAACAAAATCTTAAGAAAATACCAAACTTAAAGTCGAGCTAGAAGGGAGAATATAATAGTAAATGCCTTAAAATCACCAAATAATAAACTATCATACTTTTCCATTATAGGGATGTCTAAGAAATAATTTTAACAATATATGTAATTAAATGAAAATTAGGCTAATCACCCTTTCCTACCTAAAAAAAAAACCCACATGCTACGCCACCGGCCACAGATTCCTTACAACGCTCTCTCTTGCTAACGCACGGAACATAGCAGCGAATCGCGCGCCGTCTGGCGTTCGGGTGTTACAACCATTTCAAGGATCATCTCGGAACGCATCCCTTGGGCGTGTTTACAAACACTGCCAGACAGATCTTGAGACAGAATAGGAGGGGGGTTCTCCACCAACGATGGGCCCAGGTGGAGGTTTCACGCTGAGCGACCGAAGCGGATTCGTACAACTGCAACAGCACCTTTTTATTTGGCAATGTATGTATTCTTTAATTCTTTAAAGAAATTAACAATAATAAGTTTTCTTAATTTGCGGGAAAGCTAAGCGATTTAATTCTTCTGGTATCAATATGTCTCCTTTATGATCTTTGAGGGAGTAGGTCACGTGCAGTCACCGGGTTTCCCCTCCGCTCATTCAGTTTAGGTAATTGGTTACCAGTTTTCGGTATCTTTAAAGGAAAGTGTAGTTGAGAGAAAGCAGGTAGATTTTGGAGCAAAGGGATCCAAAGAGCTTTGTTTGCTAATTTTACAGGAGAAAACAAATTATGGTTCAAAGGTCGTTTCCGACCGAGCTTGTACCAGCTCTGAGTTAAAGCGCTTAGCTAAGAAAAAAAACCTACCATGTTTTATCATTTAACTCCAAAAACACGATTATAATAAAGCAGATTTGATCGTCCCATGTTTCGGGGATCCTTCACTCTGTTGACAGAAAGCTTGACAGAAAATTGTAAGCGAAATAAGCTGAAAAGGAAATGAGAATTTGTAACGACACGCCCACTGCCATGCCCAAAATACGTGACTACTGTCATTGGGGTGAAAATTTTTCACCATTTAATAAAAAATTTAAAAAAAATTAGGGCATTGCGAACCACTGGCCAGACAACGCGTGTTTTCAGTATTTCTTAATTTATTTTTTTTTCTTTTGAAGATAATTTTTGCAAAAATTGAAATTGAGAATAGAAAGCGAAGATGGTTTCACTGGCTGGAAATTTAATATCCGTAGATTTCCATTTCCAACATAAGACAGGAAATTAATCTTATTTTCTAAAAAAGAAAACCCATATTCTGTGCCCATATGAAAAGGTGCATCATACATAAACTTCAAAGTCAGCGATGCATAAGTCACCGAAGTTAAGCAACACTGCGCTGAGTCAGGCATTGGCATGGGTGACCGTAATACTCATGGCCAGTTCTGTTTGGAAGAGAGGTTGGAGGGATGAAATTTAGTACAGAAACTTCATTCGCCTTGCTTATCAAGGTTTCGAAAGCAAGGATTTGTGGAGGAATCCTGTTGTTCGCGTTGTACCGTCCTTCGGAAGGGACGTTAATTCCTCTTGGAACTAAAATAGGATTTTCATAGCTACTGAGCTTCCAATTCTTCTTTCATGGCAAGATTAAGTGCATCGTCATTCATCACATACTTAATTTGACCAGTGCCACAGGGCCGGTTGTAAAAACAATGCGTCATTAAACACCAGAACTCATTCAATGCTCTGTGTCGAAAAAGTGATTGTTTTGTGAACAGTTAGGATGCAGGATTTCATTTATTTTTTGGACATAAATAATTATCTAGAACGAATCAGGCCACAGCAAAGCATAAAGATCATCAGCCTGCAAGGCTTATATCGGCGGAAAACTAACTATATTGCGATCAATTTTTGTTGGATCATTGCAAAACTGTTCTTTAATTATACGTTCTTTCATCGGTTCTTCGTTTTGGCCTTCTGGGGTTGAAACAAAATGAGACTGCTCTAAAACAAGCTAGTTTTTTTATTGGATTTATACGAAACTGATCGACGGTCTTATATTTTATAAATTTGTTTTCTAATTGGTTACAGTATTCCAAGTAAAAAAATAACGAAGAGATTAAAATCAATAAAAATTAGTCATCTTACGTTGGAAGTCTGCCATAAAGGTAACCTTTACAAACGAGCTACGTTCAACCGCTCAAAGACCTTCGAAGCTTTTAAGTCTAAGAAATGAAATGTGTTTTTTAAAACAAAATCTTTGTTTAGTTAATCTTATCTGTTCATTTTGTTCAACCATGTTCAGCCATGAATGAACCATGAAATCTACTATTGCTGTTGAAAGATATTTGACACACAGATAGCAAATATTTTTGGATGATTTTTGGAATTTTTTTTGGCTAAGTACTGGAACCTTCCCCTAATCACCCTCCACCCTCTCTCAAACCCGTAAGTGACTGTAATAATGCTAATACCTTCTAATCTATATGTACCAATGGTCTATTACTGCACGTTTTAGCAGGATTACAAAAAGCAGGAATATTTTCACCGCGACGAGCACGTTCTGATTATTTCCAATTATGCATGCTCACACCATCTGTACTGCAACTTACAAAATGAGCTCAGGGCAATTTTTAATGAGGCATTAATTGCAATTACTCGATGTACGTAAAACTCATTATAAAAGAAACCCAACGATTTACCAATCTCTATATCGTTAACTAGCTAGAACCCAAACTCGATACCTAGAAATTGACGGTAGCTGATTTTTTGCGTTCTTTTATTTCGAAAAAAAAATGTGCCCTATATTGCGATCTCTCAAACTGAGCTTGGATGGTAAATTCAAATTGTAGATTGAAATGGAGTGCAATTCTCTGTGGAGTATTCGGTGATGAAGCCACTGGAAACAAAGTAAATGATTGCTCTAGCCATCGAGTTCTGTCCATTAGCTTTTTTGTGATGAAACTTTTGACAGGCAGCTTCGAGCGCGCGCGAGAGGGGGGGGGGGGGGGGGGGGTAATGCTAACTGATTTCATTATGGAGTTGCCGCAAAATGGGAAATTATTGATGTTGAAATAAAAACTGTCAGTTAAATTTTTATTTTGGTCCGATTGTTTGACTACAGGTTTCACTGCAATCGCACAAACAAACCCGGAATTGACAAACACTTTTTAAACTGGGTTTTGAATCTAAGTGCGTTCAAAACTCGGTTTATAAGTTTTTGTCAAAACTATTATTAAGATTATTATTGGTTTAAAAACCTTAATAAACTTAAAATTACTGCGTACTAAGCTAGATTGATATTGATTGGAGCCGTGTGGTACTGGGTGAATGCGTGGATATTGAATAATGATGAACGAGGTGAAGAATTTCGGTGCCGGCACGTAGCCTACGCCAGTCGAAGAGCACCAAAGGGACCACCGGCTTAACGTCCCTTCTGAAGGACGGTACAACGCGAACAACAGGATTCCTCCACAAATCCATGCTGTAGAGAGGTTGATAAGCAAGGCGCATGAAGGTGCTGTACTAACTTGCATCCCTCCAATCTCTCATGTGTATAATGGTCACCTAATCAATACCTGACCCGACGCAGAGTTGCTAAATTTCGGTGATATTAAGAAAACTGGTGTTTCTAAAACGTTAGGTTAGGTTAGGTCAGGTTAGGTTAGGTTAACCTAACCAAAACGTTAAGTTGTTGCCTTTTCACTTTTAAGTTAAGGCTTTATCCGGTATTTTTAGAAAAATAACCACCAATTCAAACTAAGAACGAAATTAGGAAGATATTTAAGTGCAATCTGTCAGTATACCAATCTCAACGATGAATTATTGTTGAAACAATTCGTAAATATATATATATATATTGTTCTCTACTTCTGTTCTATTTCAGCCAACCCAGTTTCTTTATTGAGGATCCAGCGAAAGGGTAATTAGCAATTAGCAAGTGATAGATTATCTGCTATTCGATGCTCTATCCATTACAAGTGCCAGTAATTACCACTGTGCATTCGGGAGAGAAATGAAACGGACGAGAGAAAGAGAGTACCTACTATCAACTACCTACTTCTCCAATTCCAACCATTATTCTTTGTCAAACTCCTACACTTTATTCAACAGACTGGATGAAAGTTTATTTTTCATTTTTTTAATGGCCGGTCTGGTTGATAAAGCTCAAGAAATGCTGAATCAAGGGAAAAAAACGTTTTTTTTTTTTGTTATTTTCTTGTTTTATTTGCGTTTTGATATGATTATTTTTGAGAGCATAACTGTGCTTTATGATTGCTGAATTTAGCGACCGCAGCGATAAACTTTGCATCAAGAGCGGTCACCAATGCATAAAAAGCAATCGATTGTGAAATCAAAGAACAATAAAAAAAAAAAAAAGGAAAGCCTTTACAGAGGGTGGTGAGTGAAAGGGTCTTTTGATTTTCGAAATCTTTAATAAAATGCCACCGTTTGAGCTTAGCTGTTGCAAACTTGCAAATAATCTCGCTGCCTTTCCATCATTCGCTTGGTGGTTTCAGCTCCCTTTAGTGGAAACGCCAGGTAAAAGAAAAACCCTGCAACAACCGTATATATTTCGAGATAACACGGAATTGGAGGAAAATTGAAAGACCATTCTGTCCTGTGCCCATTGAATTATAGAATCTCATCATAGAGTTTCTAAGAACTTGTCCATACGAGTCACCTTGGCATCTTCCCTCTTTGAGGGGATATTTTATCCCACCCCGCGCTAGAACTGGAATATGTGTGTCCAGATAGCTCAGTTGGTAGATTTCCGGGTGACCGGCAATTGAGAGGCCCGGGTTCTTATCCCGGTTCGGTTGCACATTTTTCCAGTCTAGTCTCCTTTCCATCATTCGCTTGCTGGTTATAGTCGAAAACGCCAGAAAAACCAAAAATATCGTGCAAAAATCTTGACAGTTCTGTACTGGTGATATATTCCTTCCTACATGAATTGTAGTGAGTTCAAAAAAAAAAAAAAAAAGAAAAGAAAGAATCTAAAAATTGTGTTATTGAATGCACAGGAACACAATTAATTTCCCCAATGCTTCGCAACTTATGACTGTCACTTTATCACGTTTGACAGCAGATGTGAATTTTTTTCGATGATACAAATACCAAAAAAACAAAAACAATTACCTTGTCTGGTACCCTACGTGCATGTTAATAAAACCAGTAATTAATTCATCCAGTAAAATTAATTCAAAACTAACGTATTTTACATTTTTGACATAAAAGTACTTCGCCACAGCCAAAATTCACAAAATCAAGTCGGCAATTTTAGAATAAAAAGATAAACAAAACGCACGTGTGCTGAAAAACTTTGCAATTTCTTCATTTTCATGTTCAATCTTTGCAAAGTTTGGTGAAAACATATTTTTGGCGGTACAACTCTATAACGGTGATAAAAAAAACCATACAATTTTCGTAAATTTTGAATAGTTTCAAAACGATTTTGCTTATTTTGCTGATAAACTCGGGGGGGGGGGGGGGGGGGGGGGGGGGGTCACGAAACACGAAACATTCCAAGAAAATTAGGGGTTTGACCGCTATAGTACGATCAAAAACGCGGAAAAACAAAAAACATACACAAGTGATTTTTTTTAGGGGTTCACCCATAAAAAATGACTGAAAAGTTAGAATGTAAAGAGGGCTGTGAAAAAAGTTTTAATTGTCTGCGTAGAAGAAACAGGTAGGAAAATTAGCACAAGGATCCAGGAGCAAGAAAGACACATAAGATTAGCAGAGTAGTCTAGAATTGTTGGGGAAATACAAATACACTTTAACCTATCAGCTAACGCCGAACACGGAAATGAGTTTCAACACCACATTCAAATAGATACGGCAATTATTTTATGTTTTTATGATAAGAAATTCACTAGAAAAGTCAGAGTGGCAAATAAAATGAAGAAACAACCCAATTACTTAAAATTATATGCTCGTTTTTGACTAGATAGGGCAAGGGGAACAGTACTACAACAGAAAAATGGAAAAGAGAGTATGTTTGAGGAGGTAGAGGAAGAAATCAGTGCATAGGGTTCAGAGGAAAATACTTGAGAAGATTGAGAGGTAAAATATAAATTGTATGAAACCTTTTTTATATAAAAAAGCATAGCAAAATTCGGGGAAAATGTCTATTTTACCAAAAAATACTAATTGGTTTAGTTTTTTATTTGATAGTTGGGGAAAAATGAATGCGCGAGCTATTCGAGAAGAAAATCAGAGTGATTGTTCACTAGAAAAAATATAATATTCAGTAGATTCACTAGAATCAGAGTGACTGTGAGTCCTCTCAAAAAGTGTGTGTCCAAGTAGCTCAATGGGTTAGAGCAACACCCGCGATAAGTGGAGATCGGGGTTAGATTAACCGTTTGCGCATCGATTTTTGACAGGGTAGCAATGTTCCAAACATAAAATATCCCACGCGTTACAAGCGTTTGAAATTTAAATCATATTTGACACAATACACTTCAGATTCGGTATTCAACAGTTGATCTAAAATCCCAATTAGTTACAGCAATCGTAGTTTAAATTGGCAATTGCTCGCTAGAGCGTAGTTAATTTTACCAGCTGCATTATTCTTCGTCATGTCCTCTCCTTACTACATATCAATGCAGGCTAAAGTGCACTTGCATAATTGCACTCTATGGATTAGATTAGCGACGTGATGCACTTTGCGCTCGCGTGGCAACTAAGCCTCTGGATTTGCTGGCTGACAGAAGTTAAATGGAACCCAGGAGAGGAAGAGATATCAGATGTTTTAGTGTAAATCTTCGGTGAAACTATTACAAGTAAGAGCAGCTATAGTTGCCAAGTAGTGCAGGGTGAGATAAGGTGCCAAGGAATGCGTTTTAGCTGGATAAATTGGTTTTTACACGAAATGTAAACTGGAGATTCGGGAACTGGTCGATTCTTCGTCTCACATATCAAATTGGATACTCGTTCGGGTATTTATTTTTTCTTATTTATTGATTTGTGGTTTTTAACGACGCAACGACGCAATGGGGACTGTAGCACTAGCGTTATTGTTTTGGTGAATGAGTGGATGATGATAAACCTAGTCTAGAGGGAGGAGGAGGAATCCAGTGCTAGCATGTAGCTGTCGAAGAGCACCAAGGTTTAACGCCCGTTCCGAAGAACGGTAC